>BSBN01000339.1:22248333-23509166 GCA_027924645.1 Cunninghamia lanceolata | reverse complement strand
GAAGTTAATAATTTGAGAGAAAGACTCAAACAAACTGATGATTTCATAAATGAGCTAAAAGAAAAACTTAGTATCTCTATGAAAAAGAGAAAGGAACTACTTCAAAAATTAGCCAATCAGAGTGAAGACAATGATACTAATGAAGATCTGAATGAGAAAAATAAGCTATGTGAGAAGCTGTCAAAAGAGGTCATTATGGTAAGGCATGAAATGGAATCAGGGGTTATGAGATTCACCCAAGAAATTGAAGAAAAAAGGAAAATTGAAGATAATCTAAAACAATCCCTCAAGGAGAAAATAAAGGACTGCCACAAAATAGACAAAATAATCAGGCATCTTGAATCTGATCTTGAAGAAGCTAGAGATAATGAAGAACGACTTGAGAATCAGATAGGCACTCTTAAACAAGATCTTCAAATAGAAAATGAATACAAAGAGAAATTCAAGATAAGCTCAGCCCAACTTGAAGTTCTTCTTGAAAGCCAAAAGAGGGTAGATGATAAGCGTGGCTTGGGATATGAGAAAGGTGAAAGCTCCAGATCCAGTCAGGAGAACTTTGGATCAGAAAATCAAAGAAACAAGCCTAGAAGACCTCCGGTAAGGCAACCAAATGCTCAAAGATATCCATCCTTCAATGGATACTGCTTCAATTGCAACAATTTTGGTCATAAAGCAACTCAGTGTAGGAGGAGAATTAATCAGACTAATCCATCCTTCTCCAGACAATGTTTCAACTATAAAAGGTATGGTCACAAATCTCATGAATGCAGAAATATGCAAATAAACAATTCATTCAATGGTAGATGCTTTGCATGCAATAGAATGGGACATATGGCTAATCAATGCAGATCAAAAGGATATCAATCAAATAAGCAAAGAAATGTTGTCTGTTACAATTACAATAGATCCGGTCATATTGCCAAATTCTACAGAAGTAGAAATCAGGATAGAAAAGGTTCGGTGCAACATAACAAAAACAAGATAAGGGCAAAGGTACAATGAATGCGGATGAAGTTCAAAAGGAGATGAGCAAGATTTAGGTGAAGAAGAGTAAAAAAAATATTTGTAATGGATCCATACTGGAATATGGTGTTGATACTCCTTCCGAAAACTAAAAGGGTGAGCTCTGGCTCAGGGGGAGTCACAGAGAAAAACAAATTCCCCCAGCCAATCAATTAGTGCCTAAATTTAGCACATGGAATGCTGCGGATTAAAGGGTTCTTAGAAAAACATCTAAATAACCTTCAGTAAAAATATGAAAGATCTACATGGAGTTTTACAAAGAGTTTAACCGCTCAAGTTAATCCGGTTCCGACAGCCATCCGGTAAAGCAGGATTTTCACAGACAAATCTGGTATGATTCAAAATTGAAATACTTTGATCTATGGACCCATGGCATGATTGAAGAAAAGAAGATACATTTTCAATCCTCACTGACAATGATTCTAAGTTCAGCGCAGTGATTCGAGAAGATCTCTCTCAAAACAGGGCAACCGGATAACTTAAGTTATGCATTTATTACTAAAGGAAATTAGGGTTTGCGCAAGGATAAAAGGGTCCTTTCACTCATTATTTGCACACTTGCATTCGCGAAGAAGAAAAGGAGAGCTTTGTAACAAAGTTTCTACAACTCACTCAAGATCAACTAGAAAATTGAATTCAGCCAGTGATTTGTTCTAGCTCCTATTTCAAACCCTAAAGCGTAAAAAGATACTTCCATTCTAAAAATATCTCTCTGAGTCTCTTGTAAGATGACTACTCCAATGGTTGTCAAGATCACTGATAAGCCACGTCCTAAATTCAAGAAACACCCCTATAAATCTCTAGAAGTTGATCCTTTAGGTGCATTTTCTAGCATTTTGCATGGGGTATTGCATGTAGAAGATGTTAGGGTCTATATCCATGCCAACATTGAGGAATTTGGAGACTCAAAATTGATGGACATCTATCACAAATAGCTAATAGATGAGAGTTTTGAACTCAAACCTAAATTCAAGGCCCTCCAGGATAAACACTTCAGACATTGCATACACTTTCCATGTTTTGCAGAAGATGATTGGGTCCGGTATGTCCTAAGTAAGATGCATGACAATTTCATGGTGTTAATGAGGCCCTTAAAAATAACTAAAGATGCCATTAGAGCAGTGACTGGATTGCATTCTTTTGGTGGGTTACCTGCACTTAAATCTGTCAAGAACTAGATAGTAACTGAAGTCACCGGATCTAAATTTGACAGAAGAGAAATGACCATAGATGACATCACAGATCCAGATGTCAAGTTTGCCTCAATGATAATTGGGTACAAGATCTATCATTCTAGCATGGAGAATTCTATGTCTGGGACAACAATCTATGTAGCATATCAGATGTTGAGGGAAGATGCAGATTATGACATGTGTGAACTTCTCCTAAATCAACTGTTAGAAAACTTGCAAAAGATCAAAAAGGATAAGAAAAATTCCTTCAAATATGGTTGTCTAATACTGTGTCTGTTCTTTTATTACATGAATGAGCTACCCAGATCAAGTGGTTGGGTTTGGCAAAATGACAAACCGGTTGCAATTCAGATTAGAGATTATATGTATGGACTTGGTGATGCTCAAACCCAAAACACAGCTCTCTGGGGTTACTTTAAGAACTTTCAGAGCATGATCCAAGCCAGAGAAAGAATACCTCAATTCATAGTTGAGAAATACAAGGACACGGTGTGCTTCATGGTTGACATTGATTAATGCCTAATGGAGGCAGTTGAGCCCAGAACTGTGTGGATAATGCCTATGGGATATGAGGTAGATGGAAAAATCTTGGAGCTACATATTCAACACCTGTTGAGCTAGCTTAAGGACCCTGAAGTAGAAAGGTTTGGCACCTTTCAAGAGCTAAGTGTAAAAATACATGTTGAGTTAAGACAACCAGAGATAAAGAGGAAAGTAAGGAGGGAGGTTGAAGAAATTGCCAAAAGATTTGGCCTATCAAAGGAGGCTGTAGATGCAAATAGAGAGAAGATGGAGAAGGTAGAAAAAGAGAAACAAGAAGCAAAGAAAGGAGACACTCTGGTACAAGCCTCCTCCTAGACTAGATCTTCCAAGAACTCTGCACCTGCCACTCCTAAAAGCTCAAGGGCCACCAAACCGGAAGTCAAGACATCCGAAAAAGGAGAAAAGAGGATGAAGACAAAAGTCACAATGTCATATACAAGTCTTAAAGATGATGAAGAAACGGAATCTGATGAGGAAATCAAGAAAATGAAGAAGAAGAAAACATCTGGGGAATTCTCTGCTAGTAAAAATAAGGAAGAAAAGGCAGAAGAATTTGTTGAAACTCCAACTCTTTCCATTGATGACATGGTGCAGGAGCACCTAGAAAATTTTGTTTTCTTTTGTAATAAGATCTATTTGACCAATGCATTTTCATTTCAGTTTGTATCTAGGTTCTTCAAGACCTAGAACCAATTTTGTAAGTCCCAAGTGACTTAGGACACATTTGTTAAATTGTAATCACATAATGCCAAAATAGGGTAGTAGGACAATTTGGGACACAAGACAGTTGATCTTCCAACTATTTGCATTGGTTGGTTTTCCAACTGCTGGCAAGATGAGTTGATAATAACTAGAAGAAGGAGAAGTGTGTAGAGGAGGATTTTGTGTATTGTTTTGAGGAGAAATAAACAAAAACTATTGTGTTCCGTCAATTTGGGTTTCCGTTCTCTGTAACTAAAATTTGTATAGCTGTAGTTTTCTATTCTTTCTGTGCTTTCCATTGTTGCAGCATGTTGATGTGAAGCATTCCACTGGTAAGATTTCTGTTAAAATCAGTGGAATGGCTTCATTGTACAGTATTTGTTTTTTTGTTTCTTGTTTTGTTTTTGGTGTTCGACGGCACAGAGGATCTAGATAGAGTGTTTTGCACAGTAGGTTTACCTAGCATCTCCATGTGCTAGGGTTTGGTTATAGAGGGAGAGAGCAAACTGTGCATCGGTGTATCAGCAAAGTAAATTCTAAGGTAGCTGATAGCACTTTTCTTGGCGATAGGCAAGAAGCAAGTCACCCATTGGGAAGAGTTGCGATATCGGGAGACAAGTTAAAAGTTTCACCAATGGAAGTAAGTCTCGGTGAAGGAAGTGTTGTGGTCACATCGGCATAAGATTAATCAATGGTAAGGCTTGAGAAAATCATACCGATCATTGTTGTCTGACCGAAGTAAGGTGTATTGGTGGCCAATAAGTGGAATCTTGCTGACAAAAAACAAATATTGAATTTGTCTACGTTCCCGCTGTGCACTCCCCATCATATTGTTATTAGAGTGAGTTTTGAAGATCACTCGGGTAGTGTGGCCTTGGTGTATGTCAGACAAGGAAAGTGAAGTAGAGGCTGACATGATGCCTCCTAAAAGCATGTCACAAGATGCAATGAAGAAATTGATCGAAGAGATGTTTGAGTCCAAGCTTGAAGACTTGAAAAGAACCCAGGGTAAGGATAGGGAAGAAGAAAGTGACAACGATGAAGGAGATACAGAAATTGATGAAACCAATAAGAGGATAGAGGAGATACCAGCAAACCTGAGGGCATTTGTAAATGCTTTGAAGTCTGTCAATAGAGACACCATAGATGGGTTACCTATGTATAGTGGAAGTATGGAAGCTGAAGAGGTGATTGACTGGATTAAGGCATTGAACAATCATTTCAAATACAAAGAAGTCCCTGATTATAAGAGGGTTAAGTTGGCAAAGGCAAGATTGAAGGGGTCTACTCTTGCATGGTGGAATTATGAGCAAGGAGAGAGAGTCAAGGAGGGGAAGAATATGATAACCTCCTAGGAAAGGATGGAGACCAAAATCAAGGCACAATTCTTACCATTGGACTATAACGTGCAGATGTATAAGATATTGCAGAACCTCAGACAGAGAGACCTTGATGTGAATGCATACACACAAGAGTTTTATAAACTCAGTCTCAGATCAAAGAGATAAGAAGAAGAGTCAGAGAAGGTGGCAAGGTATCTGAATGGCCTAAGGATGAACATCCAAGATGAGATCAACATCTTAGCACCAGAAACATTAAACAAGTGTTTCCAAATGGCCTTAAGGGCTGAAGAGAAGATAAAGAGAAAGAGTGAGCAGAATAATAGAGGTAGAGGACGAAGAAGTTTTAGAGGCAGAGGCAGTTTTAGAGGAAGAAGTCCTAACTAGAGGCCTAGTGGTGAGTCTAGCCAAGAAGAGCAAGTTGGAGACTCAAGTAGCAGAGGAGGCTATTGAGGAAGAAGGCCTAATGGAAGGGGTGGGACAAATGGATCAGGTAGAGGATCCAAGTTCTCCAATATGAGATGTTATAACTGCAATCAGATAGGGCACCCAACATACAAGTGTCCAGAGAAGGCCTCAACTTCTTATGGTGGTGAGAAGAGAACCACTCTGATTCAAGAAGATGCAAGGAGTGTGACATCTCCTGAAGTTAATCTAGTATCAGAAATGGGAGAAAATCTAATGATAAAAAGGATGCTACTCAAGGAACCAGTGCAGACTAAACCATCTCAAAGAAGAGCTTTGTTTAGAGTCAACTGCAAGATCCAAGGTAAGGTCTGTAAGGTTATTATTGACTCTGGTTCTACTGACAATATTATATCTTTGGAAGCAGTAGATAAATTGAAATTAGAAAAGATACCCCATAGCTGTCCATATAGGGTTAGTTGGTTAAATAAGGGACAACATATAGTCATCAATGAATAAGCATGGGTAGAATTCAGTATTGGGGGGTATAGAGACAAGATTTTGTGTGACATCCTTCCAATGGATGCTTGCCATCTTTTGTTAGGCAGACCATGGCAGTTTGACAGAAAGGCTCATCATGATGGAGAAAAGAATGCTTACTCATTCCAAAAAGATGGTGTGACTTATAGGATACAGTCATTGGTAGAAGAGGATCCACAACATGTAGGGTCTAGTATAATGATGGTAGGAGAAAAAGAATTCATGGACACTTTAAAGGAAAGTGGTGGAGTAGGTTTTACTTTGATTGTGAAGCCTAAGGGGGAAAAGGAGGAAAATGTGAGAGAAGTAGGGCCTAAGGAGGTCAGAGATTTGCTAGAGAGTTACAAAGGAGTGATTGCAAAAGATATTGAAGGGGTCTACTCTTGCATGGTGGAATTATGAGCAAGGATAGAGAGTCAAGGAGGGGAAGAATATGATAACCTCCTAGGAAAGGATGGAGACCAAAATCAAGGCACAATTCTTACCCCTGGACTATAACGTGCAGATGTATAAGAAATTGCAGAACCTCAGATAGAGAGACCTTGATGTGAATGCATACACACAAGAGTTTTATAAACTCAGTCTCAGATCAAAGAGACAAGAAGAAGAGTCAGAGAAGGTGGCAAGGTATCTGAATGGCCTAAGGATGAACATCCAAGATGAGATCAGCATCTTAGCACCAGAAACATTAAACAAGTGTTTCCAAATGGCCTTAAGGGCTGAAGAGAAGATAACGAGAAAAAGTGAGCAGAATAATAGAGGTAGAGGATGAAGAAGTTTTAGAGGCAGAGGCAGTTTTGGAGGAAGAAGTCCTAACTAGAGGCCTAGTGGTGAGTCTAGCCAAGAAGAGCAAGTTGGAGACTCAAGTAGCAGAGGAGGCTATCGAGGAAGAAGGCCTAATGGAAGGGGTGGGACAAATGGATTAGGTAGAGGATCCAAGTTCTCCAATATGAGATGTTATAACTGCAATCAGATAGGGCACCCGGCATACAAGTGTCCAGAGAAGGCCTCAACTTCTTATGGTGGTGAGAAGAGAACCACTCTGATTCAAGAAGATGCAAGGAGTGTGACATCTCCTGAAGTTAATCTAGTATCAGAAATGGGAGAAAATCTGATGATAAAAAGGACGCTACTCAAGGAACCAGTGCAGATTGAACCATCTCAAAGAAGAGCTTTGTTTAGAGTCAACTGCAAGATCCAAGGTAAGGTCTGTAAGGTTATTATTGACTCTGGTTCTACTGACAATATTATATCTTTGGAAGCAATAGATAAATTGAAATTAGAAAAGATACCCCATAGCTGTCCATATAGGGTTAGTTGGTTAAATAAGGGACAACATATAGTCATCAATGAATAAGCATGGGTAGAATTCAGTATTGGGGGGTATAGAGACAAGATTTTGTGTGACATCCTTCTAATGGATGCTTGCCATCTTTTGTTAGGCAGACCATGGCAGTTTGACAGAAAGGCTCATCATGATGGAGAAAAGAATGCTTACTCATTCCAAAAAGATGGTGTGACTTATAGGATACAGTCATTGGTAGAAGAGGATCCACAACATGTAGGGTCTAGTATAATGACGGTAGGAGAAAAAGAATTCATGGACACTTTAAAGGAAAGTGGTGGAGTAGGTTTTGCTTTGATTGTGAAGCCTAAGGGGGAAAAGGAGGAAAATGTGAGAGAAGTAGGGCCTAAGGAGGTCAGAGATTTGCTAGAGAGTTACAAAGGAGTGATTGCAAAAGATATACATGATTCCCTACCACCTGTCAGAGACATTAGCCATCAGATAGACCTCATACCAAGAGCAGTACTTCCTAATAAGGCAGCATATAAAATGACCCCTTAGTAGAATGAAGAGATAGAAAATCATATTCAAGAACTCCTAAACAAAGGGCTGATAAGGAAGAGCCTTAGCCCATGTGCAGTACCTATTGTTTTAGCCCCAAAGAAGGATGGGAAATGGAGGCTTTGTACCAATTATAGGGCCATCAATAGGATAACCATCAGGTATAGGTTTCCTATTCCTAGAATAGAATATCTAATGGATTGTTTGAGAGGGGCTACTTATTTCTCCAAGATAGACTTAAAGAGTGGGTATCACCAAATACAAATAAGAGAGGGGGATGAGTGGAAGGCAACATTCAAAACCAATGAAGGGTTGTATGAGTGGCTTGTGATGCCTTTTGGTCTTTCAAACGCCCCTAGCACCTTTATGAGACTAATGAATGAGGTGTTACAGGAATTCATAGGGAAATTTTTGGTAGTCTATCTTGATGATATCTTGGTTGTTAGTAAGAGCAAGGAAGAACACTTGAAACATTTTGAGATAACCTTGAAGAGGCTACAAGATCAGAAGTTAATGATAAACTTGGAAAAGTGTGACTTCATGAAACAAGAATTGGTTTACCTAGGCTTTGTCATCTCTAAGGGTGATTTGAAAATGGATTCTTCCAAGGTAGAAGCTATTTTGAATTGGCCTACACCTAGGATAGCAGGAGAGGTCAGAAGTTTTCATGGTTTGGCCACATTTTACAAAAAAATTATTAACTACAGTGATATTTGTGTACCTATGTTGGAGACCATCAAAGGTGGAGGTAAGGTGAAGTTTGTGTGGACAAAAGAGGCAAATCAGAGTTTTGAAAGTCTGAAGTAGAAAGTTGTCGAGTATCCCATCTTAGTACTTCTTGATTTCAATAAGGTCTTCACCATTGAATGTGATGCAAGTGGACTGGCCATAAGGGAAGTGTTAAGCCAAGAAGGCAGACCAGTAGCCTTTTTTAGTGAAAAATTGAATGAAGATAAGAGGAAGTACTCCTCTTATGATTTAAAGTTGTATGCCATGGTACAAGCTCTAAAAAAATGGAGGCACTACTTGCTTCCTAAAGAATTTATTGTATACACTGACAATCATGCTCTCAATTTTTTGAATGGATAGGAAAAGCTTAGTCATAGACACATGAAGTGGGTGGAAAGTCTTCAAGCATACACCTTCATCATCAAACATAAGAAGGGGATAACCAATAAGGTTGCTGATGCTTTAAGAAGAAGGGTGTTGACAGTGCAAGAAGTTCAGCTACAAAGCATGGGTGTTGAGGCACTCAAAGGGTTGTATGAAGAGGACCAATATTTCAAGGAGATTTACAAGGTATGCAATGAGTTTGCCAATGCTTTCCACAGTGAATTTTCAGATTACACATTGCAGGATGAACTTTTGTTTAAAGGGAGTCAACTATGTATTCCTAAGTGTTCAATGAGGGATAATACAGTGAAGGAGAAACATAGTGGTGGTTTAGGAGGACATTTTGGGCTCAATAAGACCTTAGATCTAGTAAGAAGATTTTACTTTTGGCCAAGGATGCAATCTGATATCAAAAGGCTTGTTGAGAGTTGTATGATTTGCCAGAGAGCAAAGGGGGTCTCAACCAATGCAGGACTATACCAACCTTTGCCCATACCAAACAGACCTTGGGAAAGTTTGAATATGGATTTTGTGATGGGGTTACCAAAGACAAGGACAGGTTATGACAGTGTGTTTGTTGTGGTAGATAGGTTCAGCAAGATGGCTCACTTTATTCCTTGTAAAACCACCAATGATGCTAGCTACATTGCAAGCTTGTTCTTTAAATAAATTGTCAAGATTCATGGATTGCCTTTGAGTATTGTATCTAACAGAGACAACAAATTTGTGGGACATTTCTGGAGAACCTTGTGGAAAAGATTGGGTACAAATTTGTCCTTTAGTTCAGCCTATCATCCTCAGACTGATGGCCAAACTGAGGTTGTGAATAGGTCATTAGGCAATCTGCTGAGATGTTTGACAAAAGAACATGGAGGTAGTTGGGATGTGGTACTCCTACAAAGCAGAATATGCCTATAATGATTCCACAAATAGAAGTATAGGTCTAAGTCCTTTTCAAGTTGTCTATGGTAGTCATCCTAGAGGAATTTTTGAATTAAGAGGTGTTCAAGGGTTGGACAAAAGGAGTGGACATATTGATACATTTATAGAGGCTATGAAAGAGATCCATCAACAAGTCTGAGATACTCTACACAAGAATAGTCAGAAGATCAAGGCTAGTGTAGATCAAAGGAGAAGGGATGTGCAGTACCAAATAGGAGATATGGTCATGGTTCATCTCAACAAGAATAGACTGCCCAAGGGCAACCACAACAAGTTGATGATGAGAAAATTTGGGCCTTGTCAAATTCTGGAGAAATATGGTCCTAATGCTTACAAAATTGAACTCCCTAATGATATTGCTATTTCCCCTATATTCAATGTTGTTGATCTAACATTATATAGGAGTCTTGATATAGGAGAAGGTATAGCAGATTCTGTCCAAGACAATGCAGAGTGGGTGCAGCATTTACCACCTAAGGAACCACCTAAGATGGAGTGTATCTTGGATAGCAAGATAGCCAAGAAGACAAGAAATCAGACCTATTTTGAGCACTTATTCAAATGGAAAGGACTTCCAGAATCAGAAGCCACATGGATGTTAGAAGAAGACATCAAAAAGTAGGGTGATGATTTGTAGCAGTTAGTCTCTCAGAGGACTTGAGACAACTTTCACCCGGGGAGTATGGTGCGGGAGCACCTAGAAAATCTTGTTTTCTTTTGTAACAAGGTCTATTTGACCAATGCATTTTCATTTCAGTTTGTATCTAGGTTCTTCAAGACCTAGAACCAATTTTGTAAGTCCCAAGTGACTTAGGACACATTTGTCAAATTGTAATAGCATAATGCCAAAACAGGGCAGTAGGACAGTTGGGGACACAAGACGGTTGATCTTCCAATTGTTTGCATCAGTTGTTTTTCCAACTGCTTGCAGGATGAGTTGATAATAACCAAAAGAAGGAGAAGTGCGTAGAGGGGGATTTTGTGTATTCTTCTGAGGAGAAATAAACAAAAACTATTTTGTTTCGTCAATTTGGGTTTCTGTTCTCTATAACTAAAATTTATATATCTGTAGTTTTTTGTTCTTTCTATATTTTCCATCGTTGCAGCATGTCGACGTGAAGCATTCCACTAGTAAGATTTCTGTTGAAATCAGTGGAATGGCTTCGTTGTACAGTAGTTGTTTTTTTGGTTTCTTGTTTTGTTTTGGGTGTTCGACGGCGCAGAGGATCCAGACAGAGTGTTTTGCACAGTAGGTTGACCTAGCATCTCCATGTGCTAGGGTTCAGTTGTAGAGAGAGAGAACAAACTATGCATCGGTGTATCAGTGAAGCAAATTCTAAGGTAGCCGATAGCACTTTTATTGGCAATAGGAAAGAAGTGAGTCACCCATCAGGAAGAGTTGTGATATCGCTAGATAAGTTAAAAGTTCTGCCGATGGAAGTAAGTCTCAGTGAAGGAAGTGTCGTGGTCACATCGGCATAAGATTAATCAACGGTAAGACTTGAGAAAGTCATACCGATCATTGTTGTCTGACCGAAGTAAGGTGTATTGGTGGCCAATAAATGGAGTCTTGCCGACAGAAAACAAATATTGATTTTGTCTGTGTTCCCACTGTGTACTCCCCATCATGACATCATCAAGGTAGTTACTATGGATGGGAACCTACAGCCAGTAACAGAGTTTTATGATGAATGCAGTGATATTGACAAGAGGATTTTGGAAGAAGCTACCGTCAGGAACATGAATATTTACAATAAAGCTTTCATTGAAATTATATCATTAATTCCTAAGAGTCTAGAAAATGTACTTGAACTGAGAAAAGAGAATGCAAAGGCAAAAGACCTAGAGATTTGGGAACAAATAATGATTCAGCTTTATCCTTCTATCACTCCAAAACAAATGGACATGATTTTTAAGGATTGTAAGGATGAGTTCCGGAGTAAGGCAAGAATGAATAAACTTATGCTTGGAGAAACTGACCAAGTAGCAAGTGAGACAAAAGATATCCTCTGGAATGCTTTCAAAAGATTCAATCTTCCTATTATAGAGGAATTAGTTGAAGAACTTTTTACCATGGATGTTGAAGGATTAAATGTAACCAATGAAGAATCTTCTGATATAGAAGGATCAAAAGAGATAGATGAAGAGAAGTCTAAGGACTTGGATTCCTCTATTCCGAAAGAGGAAGTTCATGAAGTAGTAAACACAGGTGACATCTCTCCTCTGGATCCCACTATAGACATTCTAGATTCTAAAGCTGAAGGAGAAGGAAGAAAAGAGGAGAAAGTGAGTCAAGAAGAGGAGGTTAAGGGAAAAGAAGAAGAACAAGTAGAGAATACTAATGATGATTGTTCTAATATCCCAAAAGAAAAGAAGACTCAATTACTGGCAAGAGACACTGTAGAGGCAGTTAAGAACTTCTTAAACAAAGAAATGATGGAGATAGATGAACCTGAGCTATTTGAAGGGCCACTAAATTTTGACTCTCTCTCCCTAGTTCAGACAATGAAAATAGCATCTTTTGCTCAAGCCAAAGCAAAAGAAAAACTCCTAAAATCTCACATGGAAGACTATGAACTATTGGAGATTGCATCCAGGATGCTGGAAAAGATCATACCATCCTTCCAAAAGGATCCTTCGACCTCACCATCTGGTAACTTGAAATATTTGGTAAATTCTGTTAGCACTCATTTTGAATCTTTAGAGAAATTGGCAGAAGCAAAGGTTCGGAAGGAGTTTTTAGGAAAAAGATTCACTGAAGTACAAGGACTAATTACTAATGATAGGAGGACCCTAAACATTGGAATAAATAACCTTGAAAATGCTCTTAAAGATGGTGGGTACATATACAAAGTTTGTTTATCTTGGCCCAAAGTAACAGAGGACATTGAGAAGAAAGTGAAAGAACAAGAAGGTAAATTGTCAAGTTTATCTCAGAATTTTGATCCCCTCACTACCTCTCTAATGAATCAAGAATGCCAGGCTATTGTTATCATCAATGAAATAAAGAGGCTGGACAAAGAAAAGAAGGACATAATAAACAGAATGAGTGAACTCAGAGGAATAATTATCCCTAAGTTAGAGGAAATGCATGAGGCCTTGACAGATGCTCAGACCATAGCCCAGACCGGTGATCCAGTAGATTTAAGAAGGACAGAAGCATATGCATTTTTGTTGAGTGGTCACATCTCCATTTTGGAAGGATGAAGTAGAGCTGGGCCACAGAGTTTGTATAGTTGAAGGCCACTTTAGTGGATATACTTAAGTATATGTAAGTATAACATATATATATACTTATGTGGCCATGTATAGGATAAGTTTTGCAAAATTTTGGTATACAGATTCTACCCTTTGCCATTGATGTCAAAGGGGGAGTGAGGAGTACTAAAAAATGTGGAATCCAGCTAAGGGGGAGCTCCGGTAAAATAGTGCAAAAGATAGAGCATCAGCTAAGGGGGACTTACTACGACACTTAGCCATTTTTCACTAAGTGTTGCCATCAATGCCAAAGGGGCAGATTGTTGGAAAGAGACACTGTGTGCCTTCATGAGTGTTGTCATTGATGGCAACAAAGTCTATCCCACACATCCACAGTACATAGTATGCCTATACCGGAAGTTAGATTGAAGATTGTTTTGGTCCAGTGAACAAGAACAGAGTATGCAACAAGGTCTGACAATCAGGTCCAGATTTCTTAGATGGTGTAACACAGTAAGTTGTGGAGTTGGACAAGTCAAGAGGGGTATCATGACTACTGTATTCCAAAGATTTAGCTTCTAGTAGTAAAGCATGGAAAATATATGAGCATCTGAGTGTTGGGTTCTAGTTAGGCAGAGCAGACAGAGAAAGAACTGACCGGTAGAGTATCAAACTTCAATCCAGATGAGTAAAAGGTGTTGATCAAGCAACTTATGGGATTATACATTATTGGCTAACATGATTAATGACTTCTATGCCTATGTTTTTGATACGCATCACAAATCAAGCATGGATTCAACTGACAGATCGGTAACTTGCAAATATCTTGAGTGTTCTTGTTGCCGACTAGAAAGTTGATGAAATCCTTAATGCGGATATATATACCAGATGGATTCTAGTATGTAGGTATGTGTGGTGTGGATAAGTGATGAAATAAAGTGTGAAGAAAAGAATGAATAAGTGTAATGGCTGCAATTGAAGTCTAGTATGTGACAGAGCAACAACATTAAAATAGAGGAAGAATGAAGTGCATCAAATCGGTGTATTGTGCCTAATTGAAACTAAACTCTTGCATTTGTAGATGCTTCTCATTAGTTCAAACACTTGATTACCTTATGTAAGTTCTGTAGACAGTGAGTCTCTTGTAGGCAATATGCCTCTTGTGAGCAGTGTGCTTGGGTAGTGAGCCCTAATTGGCAAGTGCCATTTTGTACTCCTTTATTCTTTTAACAAAGAATACAATCTTAGGTTAATCACCCTGTGGTTTTTCCCTTAACAGGGTTTTCCACGTAAAAATCCTTGTGTTATGTGTGTTGATTTTATTTTTGTTCTTATGATCACATATGCTTATATGTTTTGATGCTACACTGATTATTAAGATAACAAAAAGAAAAGAAAGTTAAGGAAATTTTGAGATAACTGATTCACCCCCCCTCTTAGTTATCTACCTTATTTCCAACACAATCATCAAAAATGCATAAAAATAAATTTTCCACTTGATACATGTCCCATTCTTTTTTTTCCATGTACAAGATAGCCCATAAATCACCCAAAACAGAATAACATCTCTTTAGTTTGTTTGGATTGGTTTTCCTTTTTAGCAACATTTATTACCTTTGCAATAGACTTTGAAAAAGTTGTAGGCTTCTCTTAACTCTATAGATTCACAGCATTTCTAATTTTGGAGATAGTTCAAGTTGTAGTGATCATATGGCCTGTAGTTAAGGCTTTTATTGGTTAACTCAACGGTCTGGTCTCCATACCTATGGAGAGATAAACATGGCAAGCAGTAAGAAACAGAGATAAAACATAACATATAGAAGATGAATCATGGATATACCTATGATTTACAACTACTTCTGGCCAAGTTTTACCACAATTAATGACATTGTTGTGAATGTAAGATCCTGACAAGTGATTGGAAGAATTGGAACCAATTGTGGGTTGTTTGTGTCCCCATGTAAGTCTAATGTAATGGTGGAATTTTACAACAAGAAAGAGGGGTAGTTCAGATCAGATTCTCTTATTTTTAAGCACAATCACAATGACTTCAGCAATTACACCATTGATGAAACCTATTGTAACCCTTAAATTTGCATTGAGCATAGCCTTCTAGCCAATGCACAACACATTTGCCTCTTATATGTGCCCTTCTATAATGATGGGAAATGACCATGTGTAGTGTATATGTGCCCAACTAGATGTGTTGGCACTAATGGTTTGGCTCCACGAAGAACAAAACAATTAGTATGCTACCTTGCAACTTTACACTGCATGCATATGACCATTTTTGGGGCAGCAAAAAAACTTTCACCATGATCAAATGCCTCAGAGATATAAAAAACTGAGAGAGATTATTTGATGTAGGAGCATCTCTAGTTCAAGAGCAATCTTGCATCAACCAAAAACATTTGCATTTCAATTTGTTTGCAGTTTAGTTTGTTCTTTTCTAGTTCAGTTTAGGCAGTTCAGTTAGAAGAAGATTTTGTATTTTGGTCCAGTAGCATTTTCAGATCTTGTGGAGCTAGACTTAGCATCTACATTCATTTGTCTACATCATATCTAGAATTTAAAGATCCACACTTCAATACTAGAAAGATATCGCTATCAGAAGTTTGATTATTTCTCAGAGCAGAGCATCCAGATAATCACTGACAATCAACTGAAGGAGAAACTTATAGAAGCATTTCCCAATCTTTGAAGCCTAATGCACATCATTCAATGACCTTTGGTTCATGGCTAACCTTCCTTGAATATCTGCACCTCATTCCATTCATTTTCTGGAAGTGTTCTATGCATTTAGGTCTAACCTATCTGTGTTCACATGCTACATCTCTCCTTTGGAATTTGTGATCTTCCTTGGTCGCGTGGAGGAATCTATTGGTCTGGAGATGATATAAATTGATGTAATAGATCCTTAGGAAAGTAGTTCATAAGTTACTAAGTTCTAGATAGATAGCTTATTCATTTTCTAGCAAAGGAGCTTCAAAGCTTTATCTTGCACATGTATGTAATCAGGCTTGTGAGCCCTGATTGTAAGCTTACATGTTGCCAGCCGATCTCTATTTGAATTCTATGATATACTGAATGACTGAATCTACATTTGCTTATTCCTTTGAGTTGTTTCCATTGTTTTTACTCTTGCTACATGGTCTGAACAGTTCATTCTATGAACCCTCCTACCGTGACTACACCAAGTGGTATCAGAGTGAAGGTTCGAATCTTTTGGGAGTGAATTGAGCGAAGTTGGTGAGGAAATTTCATAAGATCTTGCTATGGACAGATCACTTGTTGGCAAGAGACACTATATGGATTCATGAATGTTGTCATTGATGGCAACAAAGTTCATCCCACACATCCGCAGGACATGGTGTGTCTCTACTGGAAGTTAGAGTGAAGAATGTTGTGGTCCGGTAAATAAGAACAGAGCATGTGGTGAGGTCCGACAGTCAGGTCCGGATCTCTCAGAGGAAGTATCTTGGTGAAGTGTAGATTTGGGAAGTCAAGAGGACTACCTTGAGTGATAGATTCCAAGGATTTAGCCTCCGGTGATAGATGAAGAAAAAGATATGAATACTTGAGTATCAGGTTCCTGATTGGCAATGTGACAGAGGAAGAACTGACTGGCAAAACATCAGACATTATTCTGGATGTGTTACTGATGATGGTAAAGGTTATTAAGGCATAAGTTATGATTGGCCGATATGATTGATGACATCTACAAGTATATCCTTGATCCGCATTACTTGGTATGCAAGGATTCAACTGACAGATCAGAGTTTGTGGAAAATATTGACTATTCCAGGTGCCAACTAGAAAGGTGATGAAATCACTTGTGCGCATATATATACAAGATGGATTTAGTTGTGAGAGGTGTCGTGGTTTTTGGTGATGTGTGAAGAAAAGCAGTAGAGCCGAATAAAAGCAGAAAGGAAGGTCCAGTATGTGAAAGGAAAGCAGCACAAAAGAAGAGGAAAGATGAAGTACAACAGATCAGTGTACAGAGCCTAACCGGAACTGAACTCCAGCATATGTTGATGCTCCTTATCAGTTCAAGTATTGTATTACACTCTTTATAAATTGTAGACAGTGTGTCTTTTGTAGGCAGTGTGCCTCTTGTGAGCAGTGTACTCGGGCAGTGAGCCCTAATTGGCAAGTGCCATTTTGTATTTCCATTCTTCTAACAGAGAATACAATCTTGGGTTAATCACCCCATGGTTTTTTCCCTTAACAGGGTTTCCACATCAAAAATATTGTGTCATGTGTATTTCCATTTCATGGTTATGTTTGGTTAATTGAATTAATGTTGCATTGATTATTAAGAAAGTTCTGAAAGCAAAAATAATTAGGATAACTAATTCACCCCCCCTCTCAGCTATCAATAATTAGTATCAGAGACAAGTTCCTCCTAATAGAGTCTAACAGTTTGAGGAAGATCTGGGAATTCAAATGGATGTATATGGGTTAAGGGAGCAACTCAAGACTGCCCTTGATGATCTTGAGCAGTCAAACTCTGAGGTCAATGAGTTAAAGGAAAGACTCAAATAGGCTGATGATTTCATAAGAGAACTAAAAGACAAATTAAGTCTCTCTATGAAAAAGAGAAAGGAGCTACTTCAGCAATTGGCAAGTCAAAGTGAAGCCAATAATACAAATGAAGATCTGAAGGAGAAAACCAAGTTATGTGAAAAGTTATCAAAAGAAATCATTATGGTAAGACATGAAATGGAATTAGGAGTTATGAAGTTTACCCAAGAGATTGAAGAGAAAAGAAAAATTGAAGATAATCTAAGGCAATCTCTCAAGGAGAAATCAGAAGATTGCCACAAGATGGATAGAATTATCAGACATCTTGAATTTGATCTTGAAGATGCTAAAGATAATGAAGAACAACTTGATCAAATTGTCTCTCTTAAAAGGGATCTTCAAACATCAAATGAATATAAAGAGAAATTCAAGATAAGTTCTGCTCAACTTGAAGTTCTTCTTGAAAGTTAAAAGAGGGTAGATGACAAGTGTGGTTTGGGATATGAGAAAGGAGAAAGCTCTGGATCTGGTCAGAAGAGTCTTAGATCAGAAAATCCAAGGAACAGGCCTAGAAGACCTCTAGTAAGACAGCCTAATGCTCAAAGATATCCATCCTTCAATGGATACTGCCACAACTGTAATAACTTTGGTCATAAAGCTAATTGGTGCAGAAAGAGAATGAATCAGACTAATAAATCCTTCTCCAGACAGTGCTTCAACTGCAAAAGGTATGGTCACAAATCTCATGAATGCAGAAATATGCAAATGAACAATTCATTCAATGGTAGATGCTTTGCATGCAATAGAATGGGTCATATGGCTAATCAATGCGGATCAAGAGGATATCGATCAAATATGCAAAGAAATGTTGTTTGCCAAGTTTGCAATAGATCCGGTCATATAGCAAAATTCTATAGAAGCAAGAATCAGGACAAAAGAGGTCCGGTATATTATAATCAGAATCAAGATAAGGGAAAACAAAAAGTGAATGCAGATGAAATTCAAAGTGAGATGAACAAGATTTGGGTGAAGAAAAGTATAGAGAATGTAGGGGATGGATCCGCACCAGACTCTAGTGCTGATATTCCTTCTAGAAATTAAAAAGTGAGCTCTGGCTCAGGGGGAGACACAAAGAAAACCTTGTTCCCCCAGCTAGTCAATTGTTGCTGGAACTGGCACAAGGAGAGTTGCGGATTAAAGGGCTCATAAGAGAAACATCTAAGTAGACTATGGTTAAGATTTGGATGATCCGCAAGATGTTTACAATCAAGATTGATCCGATTCTTCAAGTCATCCGAATAAGGCAAACCGGAATGACTTAGGTCAAGCATTTATTGCAACTTGATGTTAGGGTGTGCAGAGCAATATAAGGGTTTTCTCATTAAGCATTTTTTCATTCTACACTCAAGAAGAAACGAAAAGAAGCTCTGCAATAGAAATTCCTCAAGCCCATCAAAGACCATCTGCAGAATCTGATTCATCCAGCAATTGATTTAGCTAACTTCATGAAACTGAAAGGCGCAAAAGGTATTCTCCTTTATCAAATATCTCTCTGTAAATCCTTGAATGATGGATACTCCAAATATTGTGAAGATCTTTGATAGGCCTTGCCCCAAATTCAAGAAACATCCATACAAATCCTTGGAAGTAGATCCCCTAGGAGCTTTTTCTAGTGTTCTGCATGGTGTCCTGCATACAGAAGATATTAGGGTTTACATTCACGCAAACATTGAAGAATTCAGAGAGTCCAAATTAATGGATATCTATCACAAGCAGTTAATAGATGATTCTTTTGAGATCAAACCTCAGTATAAAGCCATCTGGGATAAGCATTTTGCACAGTGCATTCTTTTCCCCTATTTTCTGGAAGATGAATGGGTCCGGTATATCTTGAGCAGAATACATGACAACTTCATGTGGTTGAACAGGCCATTTAAGATCACTAAAAATGCCATTAGGGTAGTTACCAAATTACACTCATCCGATGGGATACCTGTTCTAAAATCTGTCAAAAATCAAACGGTGACTGAGGCTACAGGATCAAATTTTGATAAGAGGGCAATGACAATTAAGGATATCACTGATCTGGATATCAAGTTTGGATCCATGATCATCGGATACAAAATATATCACTCTAGCAGAGAAAACTCAGTACCTGGAACTGCAATATATACTGCCTATAAAATGTTAAGAAAGAATGCTGACTATGATCTTTGTGAGCTCCTTCTGAACCAACTTCTGGAAAATCTGTAGAAGATAAAGAAAGACAAGAAGAACTCCTTCAAATATGGTGGCTTGATACTATGTCTATTCTTCTATTATATGAATGAGCTACCCAGATCTAGTGGCTGGATATGGCAAAATGACAGACCGGTTGCCATACAAATCAGGGATTATTTGCATGGACTTGGTGATGTTAAGGCACAGAATACAGCACTCTAGGGCTATTTCAAGAACTTTTAGAGTATGATGCAAGCAAGAGAGAGAATCCCCCAAGCTCTAGTTGAAAAATATAAGGATACTGTTTGCTTCATGGTAGAAACTGATTAGTGCCTTATGGAAGCAGTGAAACCAAGAATAGTATGGATCATGCCGATGGGGTATGAAGTTAATGAGAAAATTGTTGAGCTGCATATTGAACACATGTTAAGTCAACCAAAAGATCCCAAGGCAGAAAGGTTTGGAACCTTTGAGGAGCTAAGTATAAAGATTCATGTGGAACTCAGACAACCAGAGATCAAGAGGAAGGTGAGAAAAGAAGTTGAAGATGTTGCAAAAGGCTTTGGCATCTCAAAGGAGGCACTTGATGCCAATAGGGAAAAGATGGAAAGGGCTAAGGAAGAGAAGAAAAAGGTAGAAAAGAAAAGTGAGGAAAGTGTTTCGGTAAAATCTTCCACCCGGACCAGATCATCAAAGAGATCTGCACCTACCAAAAGCTTAAGGCCAACAAAACTGGAAGCAAAATTATCTGGCAAAGGAGAGAAAAGAACAAAGACAAAAGCCACAAGGGCTTATGCCATTCAAAGGGATGAAGAGGAGACTGAATCTAATGAAGAAATCAGGAAAATGAAGAAAAAGAAGAAAACATCCAATGAACCCTCTACCGGACAAGAGAAAGAAGAAAAGACAGAGGAATATGTTGAAAAACCCACTCTTCACATTGATGACATAATCAAATCAGTCACAGTGGATGGAAATCTTCAACCAATGATTGAGTTCTATGATGATTATGGTGAAGCAGATCAGAAGATATTGCAAGATGCCATAGTCAGGTACCTAAATATCTACAACAAAGCATTTATTGAAATTATATCTCTAATCCCCAAAAGCTTGGAGAAGGAACTAGAAATAAGAAAGAACAATGCCTAAGCCAAAGACCTAGAAATTCGGGAACAGATAGCAATTCAGCTATATCCTTCAATTGATCCCAAGACAATGAATATAGTATTCAAAGATTGTAAGGATGAGTTCAGGAGCAAAGCAAGGATGAATGAACTTATGCTTGGAGAGACTGACAAAGTTGAAAAAGAGACTAAAGAGATCCTCCAGAATGCATTCAAGAGATTCAACATTCCAATTATAGAGGACTTGGGTACTGATCCCTTGACTACAAGTGTTGCAGAAGAATCTACTGAGAAAATGATAGAAGAAGTAATAAATACCAGTGCAGAAATAGCTAAGGACTTGGAATCCTCTACTCTGGAAGAGATGGCTCATGAACAGTCTAACATTTCTCCTCCGGATTCTTTTGTTGACCCCGGATCTAAAGAAGAAGAAAGAAAAAGAGGTGAAAAGTAAAGAAGGAAGTCAAGTTGAAAAGAACATAAGTGACACTGCAAAAGAGAAGAAGAATCTGTCTCCAACAAGAGACACTGCAAAATTTGTCAAGGACTTCTTGACAAAAGAAACTAATGATATGGATGAACTGGAATTCCTAAAAGGGTCATTAGATTTTGACTCTCTATCTCCGGTACAAACAATGAAGATAGCATCATTTGTAAATGCAAAGGTCAAAGAGAAACTACTGAAATCTCACATGCAAGACTATGAGCTTATAGAGGTAGCATCTGGAGTGTTGGAAAAGATCATGCCATCTTTTGAGAAGGATCCCACAGCCTCCTCTTCTGGTAATCTCAAAACTCTAGTCAATAGTGTTAACAAACATTTTAATTCTCTAGAGAAATTAGCTAAGGAGAAGGTCAGGAAAGAATTTTTGGACAAGAGATTCTTAGAGCTGCAAAGGTTAATATCAAATGATAGAAGAGTTATGGGTATTGGGATAAAAAGTTTGGAAAATACCCTTAAGGATGGAGGTGATGTATACAAATTTTGTATATCCTGGTCTAAAACAACAGTGGAGATTGAGAAGAAAATGAAAGAATAGGAGGACAAACTAACAAATCTTTCTCAAAATTTTGATCCACTTACCACATCCATAATAAATCAAGAATGTTAGACTATTGCAGTCTTGAATGAAATCAAGAAGCTGGAGAAGGAAAAGAAAAATAGAATAAGTAGGTTGAATGAACTTAGAGGAATAATTATCCCCAAGTTAGAGGCCATGCATGAGGCCATAAAAGAAGCCCAGACCATAGCCCAGACTAGTGATCTGACATATCTAAAAAGGGCAGATGCGTTTGTATTCTTGTTGAGAGGTCATATATCAATTTTGGACAGAATGAAGCAAAGTTGGGCTACAGAATTCATTCAATTGAAAACAACTTTTGTAGACATTCTTCAGTTTATGTGAGTATGTTATATGCGGCTAAGCATAGTTAAATTTTTGAAAATTTTGATGCAGAGTGAAGAGCAGTAAAAAATGAGGAATCCAACTAAGGGGGAGCTCCGAAAAATGTATATAAAAATAGAGCATCAGCCAAGGGAGAGCATAGTGTAAAAACTTAGTCATTTTTCACTAAGTGTTGCCATCAATGCCAAAGGGGGAGATTGTTGGCAAGAGACACTATATGGATTCATGAATGTTGTCATTGATGGCAAAAAAGTTCATCCCACACATCCACAGGACATGGTGTGTCTCTACCGAAAGTCAAAGTGAAGAATGTTGTGGTCTGGTAAACAAGAACAGAGCATGTGGCGAGGTCCGACAGTCAGGTCTGGATCTCTCAGAGGAAGTATCTTGGTGAAGTACAGATTTGGGGAAGTCAAGAGGACTACCTTGAGTGATAGATTCCAAGGATTTAGCCTCCGGTGATAGATGAAGAAAAAGATATGAATACTTGAGTATCGGGTTCCTGATTGGCAGTGTGACAGAGGAAGAACTGACTGGCAGAACATCAGACATTATTCTGGATGTGTTACTGATGATGGTAAAGGTTATTAAGGCATAAGTTATGATTGGCTGACATGATTGATGACTTCTACAAGTATATCCTTGATCTGCATTACTTGGTATGCAAGGATTCAGCCGACAGATCAGAGTTTGTGGAAAATATTGAATATTCCTAGTGCTGACTAGAAAGGTGATGAAATCACTTGTGCGCATATATATACAAGATAGATTTAGTTGTGAGAGGCATCGTGGTTTTTGGTGATGTGTGAAGAAAAGTAGTAGAGCCGAATAAAAGCAGAAAGGAAGGTCCAGTATGTGAAAGGAAAGCAGCACAAAAGAAGAGGAAAGATGAAGTGTAGTAGATTAGTGTACAGAGCCTAACCGAAACTAAACTCCAGCATATGTTGATGCTCCTTATCAGTTCAAGTATTGTATTACACTCTTTATAAATTGTAGATAGTGTGTCTCTTGTAGGTAGTGTGCCTCTTGTGAGCAGTGTGCTCAGGCAGTGAGCCCTAATTGGCAAGTGCCATTTTGTATTTCCATTCTTCTAATAGAGAATACAATCTTGGGTTAATCACCCCGTGGTTTTTTCCCTTAACAAGGTTTCCATGTCAAAAATATTGTGTCATGTGTATTTCCATTTCATGGTTATGTTTGCTTAATTGAATTAATGCTGTATTGATTATTAAGAAAGTTTTAAAAGCATAAATAATTAGGATAACTAATTCACCCCCCCTCTCAGTTATCAACATCACCAAATTGAGGCAGGTTACTTGTGTCACAACCGATCACCGATTGAGTGGCAGTTGTCACCTTGTAGCTAGATCGCCGAACTTGAGGTAGTTTACACTTGATCCTAGGAAGAATACCCAAGGAGAGTTGCTACTATTAGAACAATGGCTAGTAGAATAGATGAGATGATGGAGATAATGAAAACAATGCAACTTCATTTGGATGTTGTTGAAGAAGATAGGCGAAGAGGGTTAACACCAAGACCTAATGTTGAAAGCAATGAGGAAGAAGAATTTCAATTTGTTGAACAAACTGGCAAAACCCTAGAAGGTGATGAAGAAGAAGAATCAAATCAAGTAAAGATGTTGTGAGCTATTTCAAAGATTGGAAAGAGACCTAGAGTTGATGTGCAAAACTATACTAGTAATCTAAACCCTAAAGAATTGATTGACTAGATAAATGACATGGAAGAATACTTTGAATATGAGGAAATTGAAGATCTAGAGAAGGTGAAATTTACAAAGACAAAGTTGAAAGGACATGCTGCTATATGGTGGAAAGAAGTTCAGTTGGAAAGAAATAGAAGAGGAAAAGAAAAGATTACAAAATGGGATAGGATGGTGACAAAACTGAAGAATTAATTTATACCTGCTAACTATGAATTGAAATTGTTGAAAAGATTATAGAACCTGAGACAAAAGGAGAAATCTATAAAGGAATACACTGAAGAATTTCATAAAATGATCATAAGGATAGGACATCGTGAAGCAAGCAAGGAGAAAGTGGCTAGATACATCAATGGACTGAGATTGAACATTCAAGAGGAACTAAGCTTGGTAAGGATGACATCTTTGGAAGAAGCATATCAGTTTGCCTTGAATGTTGAAGAGAATCTGAATAAGAGACATGATCAGAGATAGAGAGGAAGAGGAGGTAAATTTCAGAGAGGTAGGACTTATTCTGGAGGAGACAGATCATATCTAGAGCAGAACAAGTTTGAAATCCCGCTCAAGAAGGAGGACAGAGATAACAGTGCTTACCGGAGAAGTGACAGGAATTTTCATCCCAGAGGCAACTATAATTCATACCGGGATGAAGGGTACAGAAGAGAAGGAAGAAGATTTGATAAGAGAAAATTTAGAGGTACTTGTTTCAAGTGTGGAGGTGAAGGACATAGAGAATTTAAATGTAATCAAGGTAGCACAAGCAAGAGCATAGAAAATAGTGGAAGAGCAACTTATGTTGAAGAGGAACCTATTGGATCACCGAGTTCCATTGGTAAACTAGAGAAATGAGAGTCACTTATGATGAGGAGAGCACTATTTCAAGAAGAAACAAATGAGGAACCACCACAAAGGAAGAGTTTGTTCAGGACAAGATGCAAATTAGGAGGTAAGTGTTGTAAAGTTGTAATTGATAGTGGTAGTTTAGATAACCTAGTTTCAGAGGAGATAGTGACTAAGCTAAAGTTGGAAAGATTGAAACACCCTAAGCCCTATCGATAGCATGGATTCAGGATGATCATAAGGTACTAGTGAGTGAACAATGTTTCGTGAAATTTCATATTGGATCTTATCATGATGAAGTCTTGTGTGATATTATGCATATGGATGTTTGTCATATCTTGTTGGGAAGACCTTGGCAGTATGATAGAAAAGCTATACATGATGGGAGAAAGAATACATACACTATAACAGCAAATGAGAAAAGAATTACTTTGATTCCTTTGGAGGATGATCCTAAAGATGTGGTATGTGGCAATGCTAGAATCTGTTTGGTAGATGGAAGAAAATTTATAGATGGTTTGAGACATGAGAATATGTGCTATGCCTTGATTCCTAAGAAGCCTGACATACTGAAGAAAGAGACTGAAGAATCACAACCAAAGGAGATAAGAAAACTATTGATAGAGTATGAAGATATCATATCAGATAATGGGCTTGATGGATTGCCACCTATAAGGAGTATCAGTCATCACATTGATCTTATACTGGGAGGAAGTTTGCCTAATAAAGCAGCACACCAGATGACACTGGTAGAGAATGAAGAACTGAATAGATAGATACAAGAGTTGTTAAGAAAAGGTTTGATCAGAGAAAGTTTGAGTCCTTGTGCAGTACCTGTAGTGTTAGCACCGAAGCAGGATGGAGAATGGAGAATGTGTACCAATTCTAGAGCAATAAACAAGATCATAGTTAAGTATAGATATCATGGATTGTTTGAGTGGAGCAAAATATTTCACAAAGATAGACTTGAAGAGTGGATACCATCAAATTAGAATCAAAGAAGGAGATGAATGGAAGTCTACTTTTAAGACAAATGAAGGACTGTACGAGTGGTTAGTGATGCCCTTTGGATTGACAAATGCACCGAGTACTTTCATGAGGTTGATGAATGAATTATTGAAGAAATTATTGGGTAAGTTTGTGATTGTATACTTGGATGATATTCTGATTTTTAGTAAGACAAAAGAGGAACATTTGTGGCATATTAGACAAGTTTTGTAAAGACTGAGAGAAGAGAGATTGCTGATAAACATCAAGAAGTGTAGTTTCATGAAAGAGGAGTTGGTATATTTGGGATTTGTGATTTCTACGGAAGGATTGAAGATGGACCTTGAGAAAGTAAGAGCAATTGTTGAATGGCCTACACTGGAGAGCATTAGAGAGGTTAGATCATTTCATGGATTGGCTAGTTTCTACCGGAAGTTCATCAAAAAATTTAGTTTAATTTGTAACCCTATGACAGAGGCAATGAGAGGTGACAGAAAGGATTTAAAGTGGACATCAATAGCAGATAAAAGTTTTGAGTTGCTGAAGTAGAAAGTGAAAGAGCAACCTATTTTGGCATTACCAGATTTTAATAAGGTATTTCAAGTTCATTGTGATGCTAGTGGAAATGCAATTGGAGCAGTATTTAGTCAAGAAGGTAGACCTATAGCATATTTCAATGAGAAGTTGAATGATGCAAGGAGAAGATATTCAGTTTATGATCAAGAGTTCTATGCCATAATTCAAGCCTTGAAAAAGTGGACATTACTTGTTGCCTAAGGAGTTTGTGTTGTATACAGATCATCAAGCTTTGTAGTTTTTGAATAGTCAAGGTAAGTTGACTTAGAGACATATGAGGTGGGTAGAATTCATGTAGAGTTATACTTTTGTGTTGAAGCATAGGAGTGGAAAATTAAACAAAGTTGTTGATGCCTTGAGTAGAAGAAGAAACTTGTTGACAGAGATGAGAGTTGAAGTGTTGGGTTTTGATGAATTGAAGAACATGTATGAGGGAGACACTGATTTTGCAGAACCTTGGAAAACATGTAAAGAACCTGTTGTGATAGATAGGAGTAAGTGGTTGGACTATTTCATTCAAGAAGACATGTTGTTCAAAGGAAGTCAGTTGTGCATACCTAGAAGTTCAATGAGAGATAATTTGATCAAGGAGAAGCATAGTGGAGGATTGACAAGACATTTTGGCATTGATAAGATAGTGGCTTTGGTGAGTGAAAACTACTTTTGACCTCATATACATAAGGATGTTTAGAAATATGTGCAGAATTGTAGAGTTTGTCAAGTTGCAAAAGGGAGTAGTTAGAACACTGGATTGTATAAACCTTTGATAATATCAGAGAGACCTTGGGAAGACATAAGCATGGATTTTGTGTTGGGATTGCCTAATACACAGAGAGGACATGATTCAATATTTGTAGTGGTTGATATATTTTCAAGGATGGCTCATTTCATACCTTGTAAAAAGACAACTGGTGCAGTGCATGTAGCTGACCTATTTTTCAAGGAGATTGTGAGATTGCATGGATTACCTAAGAGTATAGTTTCAGACAGAGACACAAAGTTTGTTGGATACTTTTAGAGGACACTTTGGAAGAAGATGAAGAAAGATTTGAAGTTCAGTTTATCTTTTCATCCACAGACTAATGGAAAGATAGAGGTAGTGAATAGGAGTTTGGGAAACTTGTTGAGATGTTTGGTTGGAGACAAGATAGGAAGTTGGGATTTGACTTTTTCACAAGCAGAGTTTGCATACAATAATTTAGTGAACAAAAGTATTGGAAGAACACCTTTTGAGATTGTTACTGGAGTAAACCCTAGAGGAGTAGAAGAATTGATAGATATCAAAACAGAGGAAAAGAGAAGTGCAAAAGTAGAAGAATTTGCAAATCATATGAAGACAGTGCATGATCAGGTGAAGAAGCATTTGGAAGATATGAACAATAAGTACAAAGAAAAGGCTGATGAGAGGAGAAGACATAAGGAATTTGGAGTTGGAGATGAATTAATGGTGTACTTGAGAAAAGAAATATTTCTAGTTGGGACATATAACAAGTTGAAGATGAAGAAGTTTGGACCTTGTAGGATACTGAGGAAATTTGATTCAGGAAATACATATGAAGTAGAATTACTAGAGACATTGGGTATATCACCTGTTTTCAACATTGTAGACCTATATCAATATCATGAAGTAGAGTTCAGTGACAACATGGAAGAAGACTTGAAGAAGCAGTTACCATAACAAGCACCAGAGCAGATCGAAGACATCTTGGACAGTAGAGTTGGATGCAGCACTAGAGGAAGACAATACAAAGAATATCTTGTGAAGTGGAAAGGCAGACCGGAAGAAGATTCATCATGGATTTCTCAGGTTGAGGTGGACCGTCTTGGTTCTCCCCTAGCCCCAGCAAAGTGAGGGACTCACTTTTTCAATAACCCTGAATGTTTGATGAAGGAGCATCCCTGGTTCAAGAGCAATCTTGCATCAACCAAAAACATTTGCATTTCAATTTGTTTGCAGTTCAGTTTGTTCTTTTCCAATTCAATTCAAGTAGTTTAGTCAGAAGTAGATTCTGTATTTTGGTCCAGTAGTATTTTCAGATCTTGTGGAGCTGGACTTAGCATCTACATTTATTCATCTACATCATATCTAGAATTCAGAGATCCACACTTCAATACCAAAAAGATATCGCTATCATAAGTTTGACTGTTTCTTAGAGCAGAGCATCTGGATAATCACTGACAATCAGTTGAAGGAGAAACTTGCAAAAGTATTTCCTAATCTTTAGAGCCTAATGACATGATGGGGAGGCCTATGGGTTTAGCCACTCTATCTTGACACAACACTTCAAGACCTATGTCAATCCCAAGTCTCCCTACCAATTCAAGTGCTCATAGACATTTTCTACCCCAAAATGTCTAATTCAACCTAAACAGTCTATTACAAAGGTGAAAGATCTATTTGTCTATTGTTTCCAATACAGACACTACTTTCTTGGTGTGAGGAATTCTTCTTCTACCTCACTGCTTCCAAGATTCTCAACTCCAAGTCTTATAGCCTTCTTGAGCCCGTTATTAGCCCTCCTCTCTGGGTCTAGGGTTCTAATTGCTTGGTACTCAACTTCTTCTACTCTATTTTCACCCCTGTCTCTTAGACTGTAACTTGCATACTAGTCGGGCTATAGCACAGCTCACCTAGCACAAGTTCACATGGCCTCTCTCTGACAACCCATTCACAATAACAGAAAGAAAAATTAAAAAAGAGACTCTGTTTGATTCCCCCCATGACTGTACAAAGGATATGTGAGGACATTAAATCAGAGTCATTATGTACAAACAGAAACAAACTAACAGAAAAGAAAACTAACTATTTTATTTTAAGCCGAGTTATACACACACTCTACAGAATTTTAGAAACAAATCAAATAGTCCAAGTATTTCTTTATTACTGTAATTAAAATGCTTATTACATTTGCAACCTTCCAAAAGTCCCAAACTTCCAACCTCTTCACAGAATGAATCTGGCCTTATATAATTTCTACCCTTGTTCATTATCAGATGGTTAGGGTTTCTTCCATTCATATTGCTCCTTCGCATATACATTCGTATTGTATCATACAATACTGAAATGTGTGTTCACTTTATCATTGGCAAGATAACTGTCATCGGAAAGACTTTCTCAAGTCTTGCCGCGGACCTGCCTCATACCGAAGTGTTCCCGACACCTTCTTTGCCAAGACTTACCGTCGTCGGTGTAGCTTTAAACTCATCTGCCGATATCGATACTCTTACCGATATGCTTTGTCTTTATCTTATACTTCGGTGAGACATTCCACTGTCGGTTACTCCTAAACTTCTTTCACTGATATGTGAACTCTTCTCGATGGATATAACCCATCATTCAGACTTATACAGTCGGCGTGACTTTTCTGTTGTTCTCTGATATACACAACTTACCTCGATGAACATTGATCCATCGACATGACTTGGACCGTCGGTAGCACCTCCTCCTCATTCGTCGATACTACATCTCTCTCCGATATGCCGATACAACTATCATCGGCCAGACCTTGAACATCGACATAGCTTTCGCTTCGCTCACCGATATCTATCTTCTTCCTGATGTGCTCCCATCAACTAGCCGTTAGTAACACTTCTTACATCAGTCAGACATTCTCTCTGTCTCCTGATATGCATTTCATGCCGATAAACATTGTCTTCGTCGGTGAGACCTCCTTTGTCCTCCTCCGATATACTGTTTCATTGGTGGGACACTGGCTATCGGTATAACTTCAAAAGGCTTCACCGATGAGCTCTCTCACTCTGATGCAATAGTCTACGGTTTCACTTCAAAACCCAATACACTCGAACCAAAAGAAAATCAAGGAAAAACTTTACGACCACTAAGGTCATCACCCCCAAATGCATTATATACATATGGGCTCACTCCAAGCCCCTTGGTGCTCCTGCACCATACTCCCCCTGTGTGGAAGAAGTCAAGTCACCTCCAGTGACAGCAAGGCAAAATCAATGCCCCGTTTCTTGAACTCTGATTCTGCAACCTAGGTAGCCTCTACTTCAGGCAACTATTTCCACTTGATCATATGCTCCATGTACACACCATGTCTGGTCTGTTTCTATACTTGAGAATCCAGAATTCTCTCAGCCTATGGTTTGAGTTTTGGAGGCAAGGTCACATCACTCACTATCGGTGTAGCTTCTAAACTAGATTCCCCTGCTGCTGGATGAGGACCTGTATATGGCACCAGGTCCTGAACATTAAACACTGGTGAAATTACCAAGTCTGCAAGCAAATCAATTCTATAGGCATTATTGCCATACTTGTTCAGAATTCTACAAGGACCAATTCATATCATCTGCAGTTTAGTTGGCATCCCTTTCTGCAATCTGGCTTTGTTCAAATGAACCATGACTAAATCACCAACTTCAAACTGAACATCCTTCCTGTGTGCATCTACCCTATCCTTGATTTTCTGGGTATTTTCCATCAATGTCTTCTTCACTTGGTCATGAATCTCCTTCATAGACTGTGCAAAATCCTCTGCATGACCACTTCTAAACTCCATGTCTCCAAGATGTCGGAGTTCATATACACCTCTAGGATGCATTCCATACACTATCTCAAATGGACTTTTGCCAGTAGTCCTATTCACACTGTCATTATAGGCAAATTATGCCTGATAAATGACTTGATCCCAACTCTGTCCATATTCTTTTGTCAAACACCTTAACAGGTTGCCCAATGTCCTATTTACCACTTCTGTTTGGCCATCTGTCTGTGGATGATATGCTGATCAAAAAGATAGATTTGTTCCTAACCTCTGCCATAGAGTTTTCCAGAAATGTCCCATGAACTTAGCATCTCTATCAAACACGATGCTTGCTGGCAGTCCATGAATCCTTATGACCTCTTTGAAAAACAAATGAGCTATATAACTGGCATCATGAGTCACCTTACAGGGAATGAAATGACTCATCTTACTGAATCTATCAACAACTACAAAAATACTATCAAAACTAGTCTTAGTCTTTGGTAGACCAACTACAAAATCCATACTTACACAATCCCATGGTCTGGAAGGAATTGGTAATGGTTGATATAGTCCAGCATTTGAAGAAGTTCCCTTGGCCTTCTGACAGATGATACACTGCTCCACATACTTTCTGACATCTTTGTGCATCTTTGGCCAATAGTAGAACCTCTGGACTAACTCCAATGTTTTATTCAGACCAAAATGGCCACTCAAACTGCCATTATGCTTCTCCTGTATGAGATTTTCTCTCATGGATCCTTTTGGTACACACAACTATCCACCTTTGAATAGTAATCCCTGCTGCAATGTGTAATCTGCAAATTCACTATGAGAGTGATTTTTAAAGTCTTGACAGACCTTGTATGCTTCAGCAAAATCTTCATCCTCTTTGTAAAGGGCTCTGAACTCTTCCATTCCTATGCTTCTTAATTGCACTTCTTGTACTGTGAGCAGCCTCCTGCTTAAAGCATCTACTACTTTGTTGAGCTATCCCTTCTTGTGCTTAATTGTAAATGTATAAGACTGCAAGTACTCCATCCACTTGATATGCCTATGGCTCAACTTATCCTGTGAGTTCAAAAAACTCAAAGCTTGATTGTCTGTATACACAACAAATTCCTTAGGTAGGAGATAATGTCTCCATTTTCTAAGTGCTTGGACTAGAGCATAGAGCTCCAAGTCATATGAAGAGTATCTACTCTTTGCTTCATTTAGCCTCTAACTGAAAAAGGCTACTGGTCTATTCTCTTGGCTGAGTACTGCACCTACTGCAATATTGCTAGCATCACATTCTAAACTGAACAACTTGTCAAAACTAGGCAGCACTAACACTGGCTGTGTGGCAACTTCTTTCTTCAACAGTTCAAAACTGTTATTAGCTACTTGTGTCCATTGAAACTTTGTTTTCATCCCACCTTTGATTGTATCCAGTATGGGTGCACAAATAGCACTGAAATTCTTTATGAATTTTCTATAAAACTGAGCTAAGCCATGAAAACTTCTCACCTTAGTTGCTACTCTGGGAGTAGGCCAACTCAATATGGCTTCTCCCTTTGACTTGTCCATTTTCAATTCTCCTTTGGACAACACAAAACCAAGGTATACTCATTCCCACTTCATGAATTCACACTTCTCCAAATTTATAGTTAGTTGTTCATCATGTAACTTTTTCAAAACAATATTTACATGTTTAAGATGCTCTTCTTTAGTTTGACTAAAAATCAAGATATCATCTAAATAAACAACTACAAATTTACCCGTATAGTCCTTGAGGACTTCATTCATGAGCCTCATGAATGTGTTGGGAGCATTTGATAAACCAAATGGCATAACAAGCCATTCATATAGTCCTTTTATGGTTTTGAAAGCTGTTTTCCACTCATCACCTTCCTTGATTCTGATCTGGTGATAACCACTTTTCAGGTCTATCTTCGTGAAATACTTAGCTCCTCCTAAACAGTCCATAAGATCTTCAATTCTGGGAATTGGAAATCGGTACCTTATGGCGATCTTATTGATAGCTCTGGAGTCTGTGCACAATCTCCATGTTCCTCCTTTCTTTGGTGCCAACACTGTAGGCACTGCACAAGTACTTATGCTTTTCCTAACCAACCCCTGGTCAAGAAATTCTTGTACTTGTCTGGTTATTTCCTTATGTTGTTCTGGAGTCATCTTGTAAGGAGCCTTGTTAGGCAAAGATGCTCCTGGAATCAGATCTATCTAATGGCTGATAGTTCTTTGTGGAGGTAGTGTTGCTGGTGTTCCATCACTAATGATGTCCTTATACTGTTCCAGTATAGTCTGCACCTCTTTTGGGATCACTACCTTTTTTCCTTTTTTCTCCTCCTTAGGTTTCACTATGATAGCATGGCCAATACCATCCTCCTTAAGAGTGTTCAAAAACTCTTTACCACTCACAACTAAGATACTAGGACTCTTAGTCTTATTTGCTTCTTCATCTTCTAATGACTGAATTTTATAGGTGACACCATCTTTTTGAAAAGAATATGCATTCTTCTCACCATCATGTATGGCCTTCCGGTCAAACTGCCATAGTCTACCCAATAAGAGATGACATGCATCCATAGGTAGGATATCACAGAGTACCTTGTCTTTATATCCACCTATACCAAACTCTACCCAAGTTTGTTCATTGACTATCACATGCTGACCTTTATTTAATCATGTAACTCTATATGGATTAGAATGAGGTAGTCTTTGCAAATTTAGTTTTCTAACTGCTTCATCAGACACTATGTTATCAGTAGACCCTGAGTCTATAATTACTTGGCATACCTTATTCATAATCTTGCATCTAATTCTGAATAAAGCTCTCCTTTGGCTTGGTTCAGCTTTCACCGGTTCTTTGATCAAAGTTCTCCTGACCATGATGTTCTCTCCCACTTCTAAGGCTAGACTAACTTCGGGTGATTTGCTGCTTGAAGCATCATCTTGTACATAATGATTTCTTTTATCAACTCCTTGAGAAGAAGATGTGCCCTTATCAGGACACCTATATGCTGGATGGCCCAATTGACCACAATTGTAGCATTTCATAGTGGCAAAGTAGGATCCTCTGCCTAATCCTCCTGATCTTCCTCTGTTAGATCCCCTTCCTCTATAGTTTCCTCTACTACTAGTCTCTCCACTCTGCTCTATGAGTTTGGATTCTCCTTGGGGTCTTTGATCAGTATTCCTACCACCATAATTTCCTCTTCCTCTACTATCCTACCTCTTCCTCTTGATCTACTGTTTGTCTCTTGCTTCTTCTTACTCTTCTCCTCTACCTCGAGTGCTAGCTGATAGCTTTGATGCACTGTTGTAGGGCTGAATAAGTTGATTTCCTCTTGAATACTCCACCTCAAACCATTGAGGTATCTTGCTACTTTCACATTTTCATCTTCCATCACCTTAGACCTCAGGCATAGTTTTTGAAACTCCTTAGTGTATGCATTGACATCTAATTCTCTTTGTCTCAAATTTTGCTATTTCTTGTACAACTGGACTTCATAATCTCTAGGCATGTATACTTCTTTGATTTTAGCCACCATACCCTTCCAAGTAGCTATAGGTTTCTTGCCTTCTTTTTCTCTTTCAGTTTGAACAAATTTCCACCATGTCAAGGCAGCTCCTCTGAGTCTTGACTTAGCCACCTTCACCTTTTGTGCTTCACTCACTCCATCACATTCAAAGTGATTTTCTAAACCTTCTATCCATTCCATAACCAAATCAGGTTCCATCTTTCCACTAAAAAGAGGAACTCCTTCCAATGTCTTACCACTCATGGCTTTCAAGGCCTTCAAGAAAGGTTCTTCTTCCATCTTAGGATCAGGTGTGGGCTCTTCATCTTCTATAGACACACCTTTTTCCTTGTTTACTTTCTAGCTGACTTCTTCAGTCTTCTCCATCATTACACCCAGTTTACTTTCCATTTCTGCCAATCTTTCCTGTAGGAGCCTATTCTCCTCTTCTTGATCATCAACCTTCTTTGCCAATTCTGCATTAGTCACCATCTTCTTGGATGAACCTACAGACTCACTTGAACTCGATGATGACATACAACTTCTTCTATTCCAACCTAGGAATAGCCCAAATCTTTAACTTGCTCTGATACCAATTTGATGGGGAGGCCTATGGGTTTAGCCACTCTATCTTGACACAACACTTCAAGACCTATGTCAATCCCAAGTCTCCCTACCAATTCAAGTGCTCATAGACATTTTCTACCCCAAAATGTCTAATTCAACCTAAACAGTCTATTACAGAGGTGAAAGATCTATTTGTCTGATGTTTCCAATACAGACACTACTTTCTTGGTGTGAGGAATTCTTCTTCTCCCTCACTGCTTCCAAGATTCTCAACTCCAAGGCTTATAGCCTTCTTGAGCCCATTATTAGCCCTCCTCTCTGGGTCTAGGGTTCTAATTGCTTGGTACTCAACTTCTTCTACTCTGTTTTCACCCCTGTCTCTTAGACTATAACTTGCATACTATCTGAGCTATAACACATCTCGCCTAGCACAAGTTCACATAGCCTCTCTCTGACAACCCATTCACAATAACAGAAAGAAAAACAAAAAAAAAGAGACTCTATTTGATTCCCCCCATGACTGTACAAAGGATATGCGAGGACATCAAACCAGAGTCATTATGTACAAACAGAAACAAACTAACAGAAAAGAAAACTAACTATTTTGTTTTAAGCCGAGTTATACACACACTCTACATAATTTCAGAAACAAATCAAATAGTCCAAGTATTTCTTTATTACTATAATTAAAATGCTTATTACATTTGCAACCTTCCAAAAGTCCTAAACTTCCAACCTCTTCACAGAATGAATCTGGCCTTATATAATTTCTACCCTTGTCCGTTATCAGACGGTTAGGGTTTCTTCCATTCATATTGTATCATACAATACTGAAATGTGTGTTCACTTTATCATCGGCAAGATAACTGTCATCGAAAAGACTTTCTCAAGTCTTGTTGCGGACCTGCCTCATACCGAAGTGTTCCCGACACCTTCTTCGCCAAGTCTTACCGCCGTCGGTGTAGCTTTAAACTCATCTGCCGATATCGATACTCTTACCGATATGCTTTGTCTTTATCTTATACTTCGGTGAGACATTCCACTGTCGACTGCTCCTAAACTTCTTTCACCGATATGTGAACTCTTCCTGATAGATATAATCCATTGTTCAGACTTATACAGTCGGCGTGACTTTTCTGTTGTTCTCCGATATACACAACTTACCCCGATGAACATTGATCCATTGGCATGACTTGGACCGTCGGTAGCACCTCCTCCTCATCCGTTGATACTACATCTCTCTCTGATACGCCGATACAACTATCATCGGCCAGACCTTGAACATTGGCATAGCTTTCGCTTCGCTCACCGATATCTATCTTCTCCCTGATGTGCTCCCATCAACTAGCCATCAGTAAGACTTCTTACATCAGTCAAACATTCTCTCTGTCTCCCGATATGCATTTCACGCCGATAAACATTATCTTCGTTGGTGAGACCTCCTTTGTCCTCCTCTGATATACTGTTTCGTCGGTGGTATAACTTCAAAAGGCTTCACTGATGAGCTCTCTCACTCCGATGCAATAGTCTATGGTTTCACTTCAAAACCCAATACACTTGAACCAAAAGAAAATCAAGGAAAAACTTTATGACCACTAAGGTCATCACCCCCAAATGTGTTATATACATATGGGCTCACTCCAAGCCCCTTGGTGCTCCTGCACCATGACACATCATTCAATCAATTGTAAGCTTCTGGCAAAATTGTGTAGCTTTTGTTGCATCAAGAGCTACACAATTTTGCCAGAAGCTTACAATTGATTATCATGGACTATGGAAACATCATGACTACTACATCATTCAGTGATCTTTGGTTCATGGATGACCTTCCTCAAAGATCTGCACCTTATTCCATTCATTTTTCAAAAGTGTTCTATGCATTTAGGTCTGACCTATTTGTGTTCACACACTACATCTCTCCTTTGGAATTTGTGATCTTCCTTGGCCGGCACGGAGGAATCTATTGGTCTGGAGATGATATAAATTGATGTAATAGATCCTTAGGAAAATAGTTCATAAGTTACTAAGTTCTAGATAGATAGCTTATTCATTTTCTGGTGAAGTAACTTCAAAGCTTTATCTTGCGCATGTATGTAATCAGGCCTGTGAGCCCTAATTGTAAGCCCGCATGTTGCCTACTGATCTCTATTTGAATTCTATGATATACTGAATGACTGAATTTGCATTTGCTTTATTCCTTTGAGTTGTTTCTGTTGTGTTTACTCTTTCTGCACAGTCTGAATAGTTCATTATGTGAACCCTCCTATTGCGACTATACCATTATTGTAGAGGGACCCTATGTGATCCCATAGCCTCAGACGAAATGTTTCTAAGTGACATGATTTCTGAGTAACATCTCGTCAAAGATTGCTACCTTTTTGCACTTTGGTCTCTTGAGGGATATCGTCGGTAGAATGTAGCTCGGACTATTTCAGCATGTTTGGGTGTGAAACAAGACCATGCCTAGACTAAATGTTCCCATCTGGATGTGTTGGAACTGTCAGTTTGGCCTCACGAGGAGCAGAATGAAAGTTACACCCCTTTGCAACTTTACACTACATGCATCTAACCAATTTTATGGCAGTAGAAAAACTTTCACCACAGGCAAATGCCTCAGAGGTATAAAAACCAAGAGAGGTTATTATAGAGGAACCCTAGGTGATCATGTAGCCTCATATAGAATATTTCTAAGTGACACAGTTTCTGAGTAACAGCTCGTCGAAGATTGCTGCCTTTTTGCACTTTGGTCTCTTAAGGAATATCGTCGGTACAATGTAGCTCAGACTATTTTGGCATGTTTGGGTGCAAAACAGGACCATGCCTAGCCTAAATGTACCCATCTGAACGTGTTGGAACTGTCAGTTTGGATGCACGATGAGCAGAACAAAAGTTACACCCCTTTGCAACTTTACACTACATGCATCTGACCATTTTTGGGGTAGTAGAAAAATTTTTACCACGGAAAAACACCTCAAAGATATAAAAAACTAAGAGAGATTATTGTAGAGGGATCCTACATGATCTTATAGCCTCAGACAGAATGTTTCTAAGTGACACAGTTTCAAAGTAATAGCTCGTCAAATATTGTTGCCTTTTTGCACTTTGGTCTCTTAAGGGATATCGCCAGTACAATGTAGCGCAGACTGTTTCAGCATGTTTGGGTGCAAAACAGGACCATGTCTAGCCTAAATGTACCCATATCAACGCGTTGGAACTGTCAGTTTGGCCACACGAGGAGCAGAATGAAAGTTACACCCCTTCGCAACTTTACACTGATGCATCTAACAATTTTTGGGGCAGCAGAAAAAATTTCACCATGGGCAAACACCTCAGAGATATAAAAAATTGATAGAGGTTATTGTAGAGGGACCCTACATAATCCTGTAGCCTAAGACAAAAATTTTCTAAGTGACATGGTTTCTAGTAACAGCTCATCAAAGATTGCTATCTTTTTGCACTTTGGTCTCTTAAGGGATATCGCTGGTACAATGTAGCTCGAACTATTTCGACATGTTTGGGTGTAAAATCGGACCATGCCTAGCCTAAATGTACCCATTTGGACATGTTGGAACTATCAGTTTGGCCGCATGAGGAGCAGAACAAAAGTTACACCCCTTTGCAACTTTACACTGCCTGCAACTGACCATTTTTGGGGCAGCAAAAAAACTTTCACCACAGGAAAAGGCCTCAGAGATATCAAAAATTGAGAGAGGTTATTGTAGAGGGGTTCTACATGATTAGGTTTCCTTAGATGGAATGTTTCTAAGTGCCATGGTTTCTGAGTAACAGCTCGTCAAAGATTGCTGCCTTTTTGCACTATGGACTCTTCAGGGATATCACTGGTACAATGTAGCTCAAACTGTTTCAGCATGTTTGGGTAAAAAAAGGACCATTCATAGCCTAAACGTACCCACCTAGACGTGTTAGAACTGTCAGTTTCATCACATCAGGAGCAGGATGAAAGTTACACCCCTTTGCAACTTTACACTACCTCCTAACAATTTTTAGGGCAGTAGAAAACCTTTCACCATGAGAAAATGCCTCAGAGATCTAAAAAACTGAGAGAGGTTATTGTAGAGGGATTCTACATGATCACATTGCCTTAGATGGAATGTTTCTAAGTGTTATGGTTTTTGATTAACGTCTCATCAAAAATTACTGCCTTTTTGCACTTTGGTCTCTTCAGGGAATCATCGGTACAATATCGCCGGTACGGGTGTAAGGTATTAACTTAGATTTTAGAGCAAAGTAAAGACTAGGGTTTTTAGGAGGTTGAGGACTAGATAACCCTAAACATAATACAACCTAAGTGTTGAAGACCACATGAAGAACATAGAAGGTTATCTGAGACAGATTAAATAGAGAGTATAACACAAACAAAACTTACCAAACTAGGTTTTTAAAGACAACATACTTAGGGTTTAAAACATAACTAATAACTTTAATTTAAAAACCCGAACTAGTTTTGAATGTTTAAACCTCTACAGCTATGATATGAACACTACCACTGTGACATCCTTTAGACTTCCAAAACTTCCAACAACAACCACAACTCATTAATCAACATCTACATGACCTTAACACCATATTTTGTGATCAACATCAACATCATGAGGACACTGAAGAAATCTTTGACACATGAAGACACTAAGAACACTAAAGACATGGAACACAAAGAAGCATGAATACATGAACAAACTCCTGTCATGAGGAAGAACCACAACCCAATCCAACTCCTGAAAGCATGACATGTTATGATGAAGAACCACTACCAAATCCAATGATCCAATGGCATGAACCAATGACATAAGCAACTATATCCTGCAATTGTAACATGATAAACATGAATGTTATGAACTAACATCCAAACCCTGTGACATCAATCTTGATATGACATGAGTGAACATGATTAAGACCAATAAGGACCAACTTCATCCATCACTTAGATCTAACCCCATGAAGCATAACATGATGATGATGTAAACATCAAATGTATACCATAGAAAACAAATCAAACCAATCATGAGGCCTTCTCTGCTCAAGTTCATACCACTGCTTGAGTGAGATCTTCACTATTCAAGTTCATGCCTTGCCTTCAAGCACTACAACTCTATGCATCACATCACATACTCTATGAAGAAGCAAGTGTCTTTATATCACAAAACCCAACAACATATCCTAAAAGCATAATGGTATCATCAAATAATAGACAACCAATAGACCTGCACAATTATGCATTCCTTCCTCAATTACTAACATCCAAGCACTTTGACATCAATGACAAACATATTCATCACAATATTCATTGTATATGTGTAAAATGTAGTAGCAAATGAAAAAAGACAAACCTATGTAAACTTACAAATTAATGTGCATGCTTAAAAATCAATGTGAATACTTACAAATTAATCCAATGAACCATCCGGGTCTGCTCTACTCTTTATTGTGTCAAGTATTGCCTCGTGGTCAGACTCACGCACCTTCCACAAGGTCTTGTTCAAAGGTTTACCCCGATATTGTATCAAACAAATATTGGATGCCATGACAAGGTTTGAGTAATGAAGAATCTTCTGATGTGTGTCAAAGTCTTGAAACAACCAAACATTAACACTCTTATGTGGGTACCTTCTAAGCCACGTTCTAGTAACAACCACAGAGCCTATAGGGTATTCAATGTTTTCTCCATCTGTAACTGGGGCCTCCAATTTCTTTTTGGCCTCAACATAATGACAAAAGTAATAATATGTTCCATCTTCATTGTCTTCATCTGCAATAACTACATAAACATGCCCTACATTGATATGTGCAAAAAATTAGATGAAATTAGTCAACATTACAAAAACACCACAAAGTAAGATAACATTAGGAATTTCAAAAACTATGCAAGTAGATATATTACTTGGTTGAACTAGATCTGATATGTGGTCAAAGTCAACCAATGATTCCATCTGTGTTAGTTCTAGTGCCATCGGGGGCCAATGCATGTCAAGTGGGCTAAGATATCTTAACTGCCATTCGTCAACCCACTCCTTTGACTTGCACTTATTCCAGGCTTGAATTGTACATGAAGAACAAAAGCATGCCATCTTCCTCGTATGGATACACCATAAACCTATAATTGAGCTTATGAAAGAGTGAAGCTCACTTGATCCTGTCAATGTACAATAGTCCTCATATGGTGCAATGTTAGTATCATCTATCAACCAAAAAATCTATGAACTGAAGACTTACCTTCATTACTTGGACCCATCGAAGCATTACAACACTCGATGATTGATTCTGCATTTATCAACTTTGCATTATATTTATACTTTAACTCTTCTCGTGTTATGGCTCTTTTGATACATGCTACTGCACCATCATGCTCCCCCTTTCCATGTCCAACCTCACAAAAGTTCCACATATGCTAAACACTTGTAATATTATGCCTCCTACTCACCTAATAGAAATTCTGTGAGTTCTTGAATTGTGATACATAGTTATCCGACCATATGATATGTTGACTGAATGATATGCCCCTTCTAGCCAAATCATTGTAGAACACCTGAAAGAAACCTTGCACAAACTCCATAGAATGCATGCAATCATCACTAATATAAAAATGATACTCCCTTATGATCTTTCTTTCATCCTCTGTACTATCATTCACATGAATGAATGCGATGTGCACAAATATAGAAACCTATGTGGAGTTGTAATATTGTGATTGCACCTCATGTTGTGGATGTAGACTATAGTTCTCTGCAAAGTCGATGACTAAAACAATGCTACCAAGTGGAAATGTGTCCTTGCATAATTTGAATTGCAATTCCAACCATTGAGCTCTATGGATATGCCTTGCATACTCATACACTATATTGTCACAAAATGTAGACATAAACTGATACACTGGAATCTTTTCAATAACCAAATCACACCTCTTTGCTTCTTTACCACCTTTTGTATTGTAGGCCACTATTTTATACTTGCTAAACTCTAATAGTTCATTTCCAATTGCATGTGTTCTTTCCATATGTTCACATATTGGCATACGTTGCAAGCCACCGCAATGCTAGCATGTGTCGTCCAAGCATAATTTCCTATAGAATATTTGACCTTCCTCTCTTTCACATAAAATTATTGATATGAGGGCTCTTGAAGATGGTAGTGGGGCATGTATGCCACAATCCTACAAAACATTATTAGTATGCAAATCTAAACATATAGAGCAATAAACATCAAAATGGTTAGAAAATTTAATATGTAATCTACAACAAGTAGTGCGTTGATTTATCTTGACATAGAAAGGTTTTAGCATTTTAAAATATCTTTGACAAATTTTAATTTGAGGATACATCTCTAGAAATTTACCAAAAAATTGTGTTTGAGTCATATCCAAAAAATGCTTTGAATGTGGCACACAGTTCTGACTACTGATTCTCCTTCTTACCACATCCCTTTGATTCGATGATACCCTTGTGTAATTCTTCCAAAATTCTTCAACGAGTGATCTCAATGCTTCAACAATTGGTTTATCTTTTCATGGCAATCTCCCCAAGAATGCCCATAATTCATTGGCATTGGTGTCCTCAATTCTTTGGTGCCTTCCAACAGCTCTTGATAAAGTTCTCCTATTAATTCTCAATGCTTGACTCATCTTTCTAATGAGACGAGATTTCCTCATTTGACTAATTACTATAGTCGATGTAATGACATGTTGTGTTGCATTACTATCTTTTGTGCGTGAGGTATTACCCAAACTCTCATATGCACTCATTAGATTATTGACAATAGATTTTTCACTTGAAACCTCTGATGTCCTCAACCCAAGAATCTTCATGATGGACCTATACTTTATACTTTGCATCATTTCAATGAATAGTTGACATCTTGCAGTCTCATTTAAATTTTTAAAGAACAATCTCCAAATCTTATGAGCATATCTTCTACAAGTGCATTTTGGAATCTTACCTTCCATTGGCTGCAAAATATTCTCATCAATATCAATAAAATACATTGGCTTTCTATGCAAAATTCTAGGTGATGTTAAGATAGGTAAATTCATCTCAACATTAGGAATTTCATCAATATTTAAATGAGATGGGCTAGATGGCATACCTTCGATCGAAGATGGAATAGCTGACATACCTTGAGGTTGAGGTGGTAATGATGACATACCTCCTTCCTCACATATGAGTGATGATGTACACTCAACTTGAAATGTGGTAGATGGTGTCCCTTCATCTTGACTTGCAGTAGAGGACGTGTCTCCAATTGTGGTATTTAAATATCTCATAGCACGAATATTTTGCATCCATTCCCTTTATGCCATCAATACCATATCTCTTGTTGATGGTTGAGGTTCCTCTTCAATTGGCATGTCTTTGACAATCGTGTCCAATTTCCTCTTCTCACGAAGCTCCCTCATAGCTGCTGCTTCCTTTGCATTCTTAGCTTCTTTCTCTTCCTGTGTTGGTCTAATTCTTGATCATTTACTCGGCATGACAGAGAATTTATCTGTAGCATGATAAAGAGACAAATATTAGTTCCTAAGAAATTAATCCATAAAAATAACTAAAATATATGTCATTCAACTCTTCATACAAAATGTACATACAATCATCATGTAGAAGAGTAAATGTCACTCAACCAAAATAGGTACAAAGCATACAAAGCATTATTGCAGCCATACAAGGCATTATGGTACAAAGTTCACTTCAGTCCTATGAGGATAAGGACAAAGGAGAGTCACCTATTGAGGCTACAAGTGAAGAGTACATGGGACTTCATGTTGACTACAAGGTTGAAGATGTGGGGGAGGCCTTAGTTCTAGTGGCATCAAACTACCTACAATTACTTGCAAATAGAGATCATCTCCTCACACATGAAGATTCAGGGTGCAGCCATGGGAAAAAATTTAGGACACATGATACTGTGATTGATAATTTGAAACTATTGTAAGAACCTACTAAGATACCACAAATACTCTAGAATTCCTACTCAAATTCAATACATCAATGAAACTAAGAAAAATGCAAAAAACATAAGTTATACCTTGAAAACTGATTTATCCTGTGTGTTCCATTGTTTCCTATCTTCTTAATGATCTTGTTGATGATGATGTTGCTCTCAGAAATGTACTTCCTTGCTTTCCAAGATGATAATGAGAGGAATGGATTTTGTGGATTCAAATGCAATGTGAGAAAAAACTAAAATGCAACTAAGATGATGATAATGATTTTGCTATTGCCATGATATTGATAATGAGGATAATGATTGTGCAACTAGATGATAATATGTAGCTATGGAGGTTATGATACTAATGCAAATGGGGGGCCAAAGGCATGCTTGATTGCTTGATGGAATTTCTGCAGCATATAAGTACTATAGCTCTTGTGATTGAATAAAATGGAGGTGAGGAGCTTCCTTTTATAGGCCAAGGAGAGGTCCAATCCAAGTGTCAAAAGATCCACGGTGGAGGAATAAGTCATGTGATATGTACGGTAGAGATTTGATTAGTTGGGATGAGGGAGAGGAATAATGAAAATGTTCCTCCTATGATGACAAGGTGGACAGAAAGGTGTGAGCAAGAGGCCACTTGTCACAATGCTCTCAAGGACCAAAAGACAAGGGTCAAAGAAGGAGTCCTTCTTTGTAGGGTTATTGGAAAGAATCTAGGAACTATGAGACATGTGTCTCTAAGTGTCCTTTGACTATGATGACATGGAAAGACCAAGTTCTTAAGAATAGGGATGGTTAGAGGATAAATAGGACATGTGGGTGAGGATAATTATATAATTAAATATTGAAAATATTCAATTATGTGTGCAACATGATGAGATGGAAAGTGAGGTGGAAATGATGTGGATTTATAGAATGAAGACTTTAGGATAGATGATTAATTAAATAATTTAGGATTATTTAATTAAGGATGATTTAGAGGAATTTGGATGATTTAATAAAATAAATTGATTTTTATTTAATTTTTGGAAGATTAAGATGAATGTAAATCAGATAAATAAATTAGCATATTTATTTATTGATAGAAGAATAAAATAAATATTAAAATATTTATTTAATTTGACTTGAGCCATTTTTAGGTGTATACATTTTTCCCCTCTTTGAGACAATGTGTTTTATCACGTTGTTTAAAAGAATAAAAATTTTATGAGTATGATACATGCCCTAGTTTGCCCCTGGTATAGGTTTGATGACAGTAGGATGCCCCCTTGGGAGATTGGTCAGGTTGGATTTTGGCAAAAGGATGATGAACGATCTCATGATTCAGAATAATTGACGACATGACTTGTGGATGAAAATTTTGGGTGACGAAGAATTAAAAATGGACGAAGAACATAACACTCATGTGCAATGTCAAACACCTCCAGTTAGGGTTCACTTGGCTATAAATAAGGATGTGGGGTCTCCTTTCTACTCATTTGTACACTTATCATTTGAGGAGAGATTATAGGGAGCCCTACTGCATAGTAGAGCAGAGCAGTCAACGAAGATGCAGTAGATTTTGATAAAGAACCATAGGTTCAAGAGGATTCGATGATTTGAGAAGCCAACAAAGTACAGACCCCCGGTATGTATGCATTTAACTTTCATCAAAGTGTATTTATTGTGGTAAAAAATTAGGGTCAAAAGTCACGGTTTTGAATGTGTCGTTTTGTTATTTCCACACATATGATAATTAAATCGGTGCATATGTCCCAATTTAGCGCATCCAATAGAGGAATCTGCGCATATGTGATTTTTTCATATTTGAATAATAGCCTTGCGCATATAAAATAATGTCACACATGCAATTAGGGTTTTGATGCATATGTAGGATTTAGTGCATACAATCAACAGTCCTGCGCATCTGATTTAATGTTGCGCATATAGTTAGGGTTTTGGCACATTTGATATGATGTTGCGCATCCATTATAAGTCTGCGCATATGACTCATGATTCTGCGCATATGCCTGAAATTGCACAAATGATTAGGGTTTCAGTGCATATGTTATAAAGTTGCACTTTTGATAAATAGAGTTGCGTATCTGATAAAAATGGTCAATTACTTAGTTGATTTGATTAGGTCGGCATCGTGATCAATGTTGGCTAACTGATAGGTTATCTTTGAGATTGATAGAATCTCAAGAGAAATTATAGGATAGGTTGAATGATAGGATATCTAAGTAATTGGGTTGATATAATTGATAGATATGCAGCTTAGTTGGTTGGTTAACGCGCTTGTTTTATTGATTGCAGGAGGAGCTAGATGATGTTATGATGTTGCGAGAGAGATTTCCCATTACACAGCTACTATGAACCCACTTGACTGAGACTAACCACTTGGTTCTTGGATTGGTTGGACTGTGGTATGTTTGTTTTATGCCTGAGGTGTGGGTGAATCTGGGGTTGTTGTCTGCATTGTGGAAGAGGTTTCATAGTGAGACAGGCATATTCCACCTGTCGACTAGAGAGATTGCAATGAGCTTGGAGGATGTACATTGGATTCTGTAGATTCCAATACAAGGAGAGCTAGTGGAGTATGAGTCACACATGGGGGCTAGATTGGATAAGTACAGATGAGTGTTTGGTGATGCAAATATTGAGGGCATAGAGATCAGCTGGGTTGATATGGTGGATTACTATGAGCCCTTGGCAACTATATTAGTAGGGTTGGTTGGAGGTGTGGTTTGCCCAGACAGGATATCACATGGATTTCTAGTTGGATGAGGGAGGACTCTAGAGAGGATGATATCTAAGGGGACATGATTCACTTGGGGTGTGTGCATACTTGTGCATTTATACCATGATCTTCACCAGTTTGTTTATGATGGAGCTGCTAGTCTGTCTGCTGGAGTGTCCTTATTACAGATTTGGGCATGGTGCCACATAGCCATTACATGGCCAATAGGCATGGGAGTTAGAGGCTATGATAGATCTTATTCCTACATGTTTCAGGAGACCCTTTCCCATCCCAAGTTGGGAAAGCTTGAGTATTGGCAACATGCATTGGATAATGTGGATGTAGTGGAGTTGTGGTCGTACTTAGATTGTGAGGCATGGGAGGAAGATGCAACTAAGCTACCATATTGTTTTTGAACACAATGGTTGATAGGGAGGACCCTCTATATCCTTTAGTGACATATTATTTCTCGTGTGCTCCGACAGTTTGGCAGGGTCTAGGGGATTCCCCAGGGTACTGCTATATTTTCTCGAATGCACAAGGAGTGTCCATTGTGGGGTTCTATTGCATCCTATGAGATAGCTAGGATAGATTTTCTATAGATTCCATATTAGGCATGGGATCTATAGTGACAGATTGTGGATGCAGTCATGATGACTGATTATACAGCATACTTCATAGCTCATCCTTTTCTGAGATACTCCGGACCTGGTGAGCAAGCTCCTAGATTAGAGGATGGAGATGAGGGTGATGACGACACTCCATGAAGGAGGAGGAGGTGATAGTGAGGTGGGAGGGGTGGCGGAGGTGGAGGAGATGATGGTGGCGGGGGTGGCAGAGGCAGAGGTGGCAGAGGTGATGATGGAGATGATGGGGATGATGGGGATGATGGGGGATAAAGGAGGGTGAGACAAAGGGTGGAGGGGGTGCCCCTGGTACAAGTTTAGCCTCAGGTGTAGGCACACATATAGGCTCAGGTTCAGGCTCAGCCTCAGGCTCAGGCATAGGTGCTAGTCCAGGATGATGGATAGATTACAACTTTATGAGCCCAGATGGCTTAGCTACAAGGGCAGGTTGGACAGATGCAGCGGTAGATTACCTAGCTATAGGGAGATGTGAGGACAGATATACTAGAATGGGACACCGCCATCCAGAGATACACTAGGGTAGAGGCCCTAGTGCAGCAGGTACAGTAGACTGCAACACAGGGTCCCACAGGTCAGTGGTGCAGAGGCACCTACATAACAGCTGGCCTTCATGAGGCAGTTAGTTTGTGATAGGTCTTGTTTATGTTTCCAAGAAGGTCTATTAGACCAAATGCATGTAATAAGGTCACGCTGATCATGATAAGATCATGCTGACCAGGCTTTTGCTATTTTTAGTTAGTTGGTTATAACAGCTGTCATGCTGTAGGGTCCGGTTGGATCTCCCAGCCGCTTGGAGAGTTCCCAGCCGCTTGGAGTCGGGTCAGTAGTACTCGTAGGAAAATCTATTTAAGCTTGTGATCGGTTGATATTGCATAGACAGATAGATATCATCGATCGAGCTTGAGTGTGCTGTGTGAGGAACATCAGATTGTATTTACATCTTTGAAATCAATAAAGATCCTGTTTTCGGTTTCCTGTTTGATCCCCTTTGTGAAATTGATTTGCTGGTTTGGGTGGCTTCATGGATTTACTGATCCATTCCACCGGTTGATCCGTCTGATCGGTGGAATGGCGATGTACAGTAGGTTAGGTTGTAGTTTGTTTGTTTGCATGCAGGTGTGCAGGATCGCGGTCGACAGATGTTGAAGACCCTAGCATGGGTATGTGCTAGGTCAAACTGATAAGACAGAGTGTGGAAGATCACCCTGAGAGTGGATCGGGTCATCCTAGGAGGATCGGCGAAGTGAAATTTTGCTAAGTGAAGAAGTTTGTTGAAACGGCATCATCAGGATATTTCTGCCAATATCCTGCAGTCAGTTCGGACATCGTCATCCGGATAAGTGGAGATGAGCATGATGTTGTCGATTGCATGAAGTGCAAGTGCGTCGGGGTGATCATCATCTGGAGGAGCCGAGGAGGAGTGCATCGGCATCAGGTAGAAGATCGGGTCATGAAACTGTTGGAGTTTGCATGTTGCGAGTGCATCAGGATGTTTTAGGTCGGACATATACTAAGTGTATGTATCGGCATCAGGATCATCTCTCGGGAGAGCCCATCATCCGCGTATCGCGAGTAGATGCGAGAGTGAAAGTTTGTTTTTTTTGACTAAGTGTTGAAGAGGTCATCAGGATATTGGGTGACGTCATCGTCATCAGGATATGTCGTCATCGTCATCAGGATATTGAGATATCCCCCTACGCGAGTTTATCCTGCTGTCGTTAAGTGCTAAGGTATCGGCGGAAGTCCGTGGCAGAAGGCTGTATTAACATCATCAGGAGGTTTCGAGAGAACTGGATAAACCATATCATGATGCTGTTGCTTGTGTCATCGGCTAGCGGAGCATCGAAGGGAAGGTGCTGAAGGTGATCGTCATCAGGATCTTTGGGGCAACCGGATATTGGTTAGCCTGCTGACGAAGGGAGTGTTGCATATCATGATGCCGATGGAGCTTGGCGCCTGATGAACAGTGCAACAGGAGGATGTTTGCGCTAGTTGAACATCATGATGATGTTAGGCGGAAAACGGAGGAGGTGAATAGTAGTCGGCAGGAGGACAATTGCGATCGTCCGAAATATGATGATGCTGTTGGTGTGTTTAGGAAACATGATGATGATGTTGACAGAGTAAAGAGAAATATGATGATGATGGGGATGCATATGATGACGATGAGGATGGGCTGCAGACATCCATGCTATATGCGAAGGTTATAGTGTGGATGCCTCTGCATCATAGTGGTATCAGAGCTCAGCAAAACATCTGGGCTGTTGTGTGTTGATTCTGTCACCCAAAGGGCAGAGGTAGAGGTAGAGTTGATTGTGTTGTGTGTTGATTGAGAGGTTGACAAAATGCCTCCGAAAGGTAGTGGTACTGCAAGGGAATTGCAGGAGATGAAGGAGAAACATGCTAGAGAGATGAGGAAGATGAAGGAGCTTGCTGAAGCACTTCAAGCCAGGCTGACAGCCCTGGAAAAGAACAAAAAGAGGGAAGTGGAAGACAGTGAGTCTGAAGAAGATGAAGATACTGTTGAAGAGTATGAAGAGGTAGCTGAAGATCTGGATGCTGAAGACCAGAAATTTGTAAAACTGTTAAAGGCAGTACAGAATGATAAACCTAAGGTAAAGGTTGATGTTACCAAGTATACTGGAAGCTTGAATGAAGATGAGTTGTTAGATTGGATTGCTGCACTTGATAATCACTTTGAATGTGAAGATGTTGCTGAGGATCAGAAGGTAAAGATTGCAAAGACCAAGTTAGGAGGTCATGCTTTGGTATGGTGGGATTATGTACAATCTGAGAGAAGGAAACAAGGGAAGTCTAAGATCACTTCATGGGATAAGATGGTAGCAAGGATCAAGGGTAAATTCTTGCCAAGGGATTATGAAATCCAGATGTTTAAGAAGCTGCAATTTTTAAAGCAGAAAGACAGGGATGTGAAAGCATATACTGAGGAATTTTATCTGTTAAGTATGAGATCTGGTCATCATGAGAATGAGGTAGAAAAGGTGGCTAGGTACTTGGCTGGTTTGAGGTTTAACATACAGGATGAGTTAGTGTTAGCTAACCCTAAGAATGTGGAGGATTGTTATCAAATGGTAATCAGGATTGAAGAAAAGATGAATAGAGGACATGATAAGTCCATGAGAGGAAGAGGAAACCATAGGGGAAGAGGAACAGCCCCTGCACAAAAGCAAACCAATGAGGGTCAAGAAGACACTGGTAAAGGACAGGGACAGTCTGATTTCAGGGGTGGATGGAAAGGTAATAGAGGAAGATTTGGAGGTGGTAGAGGTTCTACTACATTTTTAGGAAAATGTTACACCTGTGGAGAGTTTGGTCATCCATCTTTCAAATGTCCAGAAAACAAAGGTTCATCATCCAGAAATGATAGAACTAGGGACAAGAGAGTACAACTGGTACAAGAAGAGAAAGTAGAAGAAAGTGCACAGAGTTCCAACAGAGATCCTGAAAATGTTGGATATCCAGAGAGTGGAGAATCATTGATGCTAAGGAGAATTAGTTTGCAGGCATCAAAGGATATGATGCAAAGAAGAGCTCTTTTCAAGACCACATGTAAGAGTAAAGGTAAGGTATGTAAAGTTGTCATTGACACTGGTTCAATAGACAACATGGTATCTCAGGAAATGGTGGATAAACTGAAGCTGGAAAGGATTCCACATCCACACCCTTACAAGGCATCTTGGGTGAGTGATAGTCAATCACTTTTTGTCTCTGAACAGGCATATGTGGATTTCCAGATTGGAGCATATCATGATAGAATTTTGTGTGACATATTGCCTATGGACTGTTGTCACCTACTGTTGGGTAGACCATGGCAATTTGACAGAAGGGTACTGTATGATGGGTATGCTAATACCTACACCATCAAGAAGGATGGGAAGATTATTAAGTTGATGCCATTGCAGGCAAAAGCTGCAGTACAGAAGGCAGCTCAAATCATTTTAATGGGAAAGAAGGAGCATGTGCAGATGCCTAGAGGAGCAGGCATGAAGGCAGTTCAGGACACTGCAGGGAAAGGAGTTGTTACAGACAACAAGCTGAAGAACGTTTCAGTTGTGACTGACAGAGGTCAGCAGCAGGTTCAGACACAGGGGTGCAACCAACCATCAGTTGAGAGGAACGACAAGGATGTTGTCATAGTTGGGACTATTGCTTGTCCTATAAGGATTGAAAGAAAGATACAAGTGAACACTACAGAAGCAGTTCAGCCAGAGGATCTGGTCAGACAACCTGACAAACACAGAGACAACCTGGGAAAGGCCTACATAAACAGGCATGAGGATTTACTTGCCAAAAAGCAAGTTACAGTGCAGAAGTCTTGGAGCAGCCAAGAGTCAGCAGCAGATAAAGCTGGAACAGGGCAGAACATTGCTAAAGCAAAGTGTAAAGGTGGAGGTCTTCCATATCCTAACTCATGGGACATGAGTTATTTTCTTTTGGGGAGTATGGTGCAGAGGCACCTACCTAACAGCTGGCCTCCATGAGGCAGTTAGTTTGTGATAGGTCTTGTTTATGTTTCCAAGAAGGTCTGTTAGACCAAATGCATGTAATAAGGTCACGCTGATCATGATAAGATCATGTTGACCAGGCTTTTGCTATTTTTAGTTAGTTGGTTATAACAGCTGTCATGCTGTAGGGTCCGGTTGGATCTCCCAGCCGCTTGGAGAGTTCCCAGCCGCTTGGAGTCGGGTCAGTAGTACTCGTAGGAAAATCTATTTAAGCTTGTGATTGGTTGATATTGCATAGACAGATAGATATCATCGATCGAGCTTGAGTGTGCTGTGTGAGGAACATCAGATTGTATTTACATCTTTGAAATCAATAAAGATCCTGTTTTCGGTTTCCTGTTTGATCCCCTTTGTGAAATCGATTTGTTGGTTTGGGTGGCTTCATGGATTTACTGATCCATTCCACCGGTTGATCCGTCTGATCGGTGGAATGGCGATGTACAGTAGGTTAGGTTGTAGTTTGTTTGTTTGCATGCAGGTGTGCAGGATCGCGGTCAACAGATTGTTGCAGAGATGGTTCAAGCTAGCCAAGAGATTTTCTATTAGAGATCCCTAAATGAGTAGGTAGTGCCCCCAAAATAGAGAGTGGGTAGCTTCCATTCAAGCTCACACAGTAGATCTAGACAAACACTATCAGAGAGTGGAGGGGTTATGGGGCCACTACCTCCTCGTGGGCCACCAGGGACAGGTCCTCAGCCTCAGTAGCCATCACCTTCTAGAGGCAGTACCTCTTAGGCATTTTAGAGACATGTATCATTTTTGCAGCATTTTGTATACACACTATTTTTGCCAGCTCGAGATATGCTTTTTATGATATCATTGTTTACTTGGACATTTATTATTTTTTTGATGATGATCTATATGAGTTCGATGGACTACATGCATGTGTACTTATGGATGTTATCTATATATTATGGATGTTATCTATATGATGGATTGTTATGATTATGCTTATATTTTGATGATTCTAACATGTTGATTCTATGATGCATATGGTATGTATGACATGATGCTCTTATGGTTCACATGATGACTTCTATCTATGTGTGATGTTATGCTCAATGATTCTACATGCTTATAATTTATGATCACCTAATGCATATGTTGATGATTCTTAAATGCAATACCTGATGTTTAAGTTTCTATGTATGATAATCTAATGTGCAAATCATATGACAATGATACTTATTGTTTATGATCTTATTGATAATAAATGTTATGTATGAGACCTATGTGGATAAATGACATCACTATCATGATCTAAATTCTTAATGTAACTAATGCACTTTAAAAGATATGAACTTATGATCTACATGCTTATAATATGCAAAATGATAATGATGATTTGTTTTTGTTATGCCAAGTATACTCAATCATAAATGAAAGAACACTTAAACGAATCTGAAGAATGCCTTGGACAAATAGATAACTTAGAAGAAGAATTTGAATAAATGAAATAAATGATTTGGATGAAATGAAATAAATTGACTTGGATCTTAAGGCACTTAGAAAATGATAATTTATGGAATTCTTATAAATGAAATGCAACCCTAATATGTACAAATGAGATTTCGTCATCTTGTATACAAATATTTGAAGTACTTTTTTCATCATTGAGCTTTTAAAATATTGTAAGAAAATACAAGCATCTAGGTATAATTAAACCATGATGACCTAAGTATCCCTTACATGGATTTTGATTTAGCAAGTTAATACAAGCATCTAGGCAAAATTGAACCTAGATGACCGAGTATTTCTTGCATGTATCAACAGACAAGGATTGCACTCTTTCATGCTTAGACCCATAATGTCCTCGATGATCTTTTTGTTGATCATGTTGTTAGACAAGTCATCACATTACTAAAGATTAATCCACAAACAACAAACAAATGAAAATAATCATGTCCCATCATAGCCCCTCTAGTCTTGGACATCCTTGAGTAGCATAGGAAACATGATAACGAAAATCAAGACCTAAGATGTAAACTTATAATAGCCATCAAATATTCTAACCATAGATATGTTTTCTTGCCATGATAATAGATATGATCATCCTGATAGTTTAGGCACATTGTTGTCTGATACAGGTTAATGTCTTGCGTCAGATTTTTGTTGAAAAGGTTTGTTTGTAGTGCTACATGTTGTCTGGAGATAATATCGTGATCTAGTTTGTTATCCTTTGAGATTGTGGCATTCAAGAATCCAATTCCATAACTAGGTCAAGGATTTTGCCCCCAGTCAAGTAAAGGATCGATTTATTATGGATGGAACATATGGATGAACTGACATGAGACTTGATGTGATGAGCCCTAAGGGACTGACCTAGTACCTCAGGGGCTCATCGATGATGGTCTTGCCTATGTGACAACCCAGAGGCAACGTAGTTCGATGGTGTGGGCTATGTGGGCCTAAGACCTAGGGGGTGGGAAGCCTTCGGGGTTCATCAATGATGGCCTTGCCTACGTGATAACTCAGAGGCGACGTAGTTCGACCATGAAAACTGACACTGATGATGGATGAACAAATGGAGTGTAATTATTATAATAAGTCGAGTCATACGAATGGATGGGAAGCCTCGGGGGCTCATCAATGATGACCTTGCCTACGTGACAGCTCAGAGGTGACAAGTATGATAATGATACCAATGATGGAGTTGCGATAGATGACACAAGGGATGAAGGATTAGATGGACAACCTGATTTGATAAGGCAATAAAGGTGAGTGAACAACAAGCCATGATAAGAATTTGTATGCATTTTGATGGGTGCGGATGAAAGGAGGGATAAAAACTAAAATCCTACAAGATGGAGGAAGAGGTTTATTTCAAATAGCACCTGTTTCCAGGTTTTCACCACTTGCTTTTATTTGCATGATATTTTTTTTAATTCCCTTGCATTGGGGTTTTCACTTGACTTGAGCCATTTTTAGGTATATACAAATACACTTGATTTTCACTTGGAGACATCTCGTGGGCCAACATTTGTTGATAACCATCTAGTCATGAAAGGAGAGATGATTGAGATCGTGGGAGACATCACACTAGGGCATGAGGTAAGGACTGATTTTCTGATGTGTGACAGCAGTCCCTTATTTTCACATTATCATGTTATGACAACCAAGAGGATCAGCCTTAAGGCTTATGATTTTCATGGAGACACTCATGTTGAACTTTGCACTTTGTTGTGACTAAACTATCTTGAGACCCTATATCAATTCCATGGCAATGTGACTGATTTGTAGTATTTAACTTGGTGCATTGTCATAGATATGGGAATGGAAACATTTGGTATACAAGGTTTTATGAACTATCAACATGAAGAATAATGTAGCATAGCATGGATCATGATTGGATTAAGCCTATTGGGATTTACTTGTATGATCTTGGCACCTATTCATTTGTATTTTAACTTGTTATGACAAGATAATAGTATTTCATTATGCTTAAGGGATTGTATATTTATATGTTGTAAGGATTTATTCTTGTATAATTTGACATCATGGTATGTTAAGGTCTATTTAATTCATTATTGCACATACTTATTAAAGAGCCCAAGTGTAGAAAATATACATGGCACCATGTGAGATTATAGGTTGACCTTATGGATTCTTGAGTAATAAAATCTAGAGATTTAGCTTAAGGCTATCTATGTAGGTTTAAAGCAAACACACATGGTGGAATGTTGCATGAGGTCCTTTAGGTTGAATCTCATTAGATAGACATTAATTATTTTTTATTATAAGGTTCATTATGCAAAGGGACTTAACAATGATATCATGATTATGTCTATTTTAATTAATGTTGACCTTTGAGATATCTTTTATTATGCATACCATGAACTGATTGAAAACATAGTCTATTATAAGGACATTTGTGTGTGATGACTAAGCTCTTTGGGTAGTATGAACTATGATGAACTATAAATGCAAAATGTAAGACATGTATACAAAATGTGGAAGCATAGACAAGGCAGATGACCTATAAAATAACAAAAGCGAGACTAATATAAACACAAAATATGTAAACCATACAAGTGATATAAACATGTATGATAAAGCATGATAAAGTAATTCAAATAGAATTAAGGAAAATGTAAAGAACATGCATGTAAAGGCTTCACATACCTAAAAAATGAAGATTCGAATGGAGAGAGTACTCAATTATGTAGTTTTTTTTTCTTCTTGCATTAAACTCCTCAACAATTTGAGTTTTTTACCACTTGCTTCCTTTTCAACATTAAATTGAATAACACTGAAATAGAATTAGTAACAACAATACTATTAACCAATCTATAATGTTAAATTCCTACAATTCAATCACAAGTAACATTGCAACACTACAAAAATTGAAACTTGAATTGATATATATCAAATTTGATGTGAAAACTATGTTATTTCCTCCTTCTTAAGTTGGCAAAGTAGAAAAAGGTGGTGGAAAGTTCACGCAAAGGTGGTAGAATGTGAAAAATGTGCATGTGAACTTCCCAACAGCATGAAAATGCTTTTTTTTGTCAGAACACCCACATAAACAAAACAAAACAAATTATGTGGGCCTAGATCATGAGGATCTAGGCCTTTTTCCTATTTGTATAGCAATCCAAAACACACTTGTGTTATAATGTGAGCGCATTTTGGCATGCTATAGAAAAATCTATATTATTCATTTCTCCATGTATTTCTTCTATCTCTCACCTCTCTATCTTTCCCCCTCACCTCTTTACCTCTCCCCTCTCTATGTCTCTTAGTCACTCCTTGTCTACCTCTTCATCTGTCCTTAGCCATCTAGGTCTCTCACTTAACCCTAAACCCTAAAGCCTCAACCCTTAAACCTTAAATCCTAAACCTTCAACACTTTATGTTAAACCCTATTCCCTCAACCCTAAACCCTAATCCCTCAACCCTAAACCCTAAACCCTATCACTAAACCCTCAACCCTTGACACTATACTTAAATCCTAATCCCTTAACCTCACCCTAAAGCATCAACCCTCAATCCTTAAACCTTCAACCCTAAACCCTATCCCTAATCCCTCTACCATCAACACTCTACCTTAACCCTAATCCCTTGACCCTCAACCCTAATCACTCAACCCTATCCCTAAAGCCTCAACCCTAAACCCTAATCCCTCAAGGACCTAAACCCTAATCCCTTATCCCTAAACTCTAAACCCTATCCCTAAACCCTCAACCCTCAATCTTAAACCTTAATCCCTTAACCCTAAACCTTAATCCCTCAAACCTAAACCCTAATCCCTTATCTCTAAACCCTAAACCCTAATCCCTCAACCCTAACCCTAATCCCTTATCCCTAAACCCTATACCTAAAGCCTTGACCCTCAACACTATACCTTAAACCCTAATCCCTAATCCCTCAACCCTAAACCCTAATCCCTTATCCCTAAACCCTAAATGTTATCCCTATTCCTAAACCCTCAACCCTAATCCCCCGACCTTCAACTCTAATCCCTCAACCCTAAATGGTATCCCTGAAGCCTCAACCCTAAATGCTAATCCCTCAAGGTCCTAAACCCTAATCCCTTATCCCTAAACTCTAAACCCTATATGTAAACCCTCAACCCTCAACCTTAAACCTTAATCCCTCAACCCTAAACCTTAATCCCTCAACCCTAAACCCTAATCCCTTATCCCTAAACCCTAAATGATATCCCTATTCCTAAACCCTCAACCCACAACACTATACCTTAAACCCTAATACCTTATCCCTAAACCCTTAACCCTAAACCCTAATCCCTCAACCCTCAACCCTATCCCTAAACCCTCAACTCTCAACCCTCAATCCTCAACCCTCGACCTTAAACCCTAATCCCTTAACCCTAAACCCTAAACCCTCAACCCTCAACACTATACATTAAACCCTAAACCCTCAACCCTCAACCCTAATCCTTAATCCCTCAACCCTAAACCCTAATCCCTTATCCCTAAACCCTAAATGCTATCCCTATTCCTAAACCCTCAACCCTCGACACTATAACTTAAACCCTAATCCCTTATCCCTAAACCCTAAACCCTATCCCTCAACCCTCAACCCTTAAACCTTAAACCTTAAAACCTATCCCTAAACCCTCAACCCTCAATACTATATCTTAAACCCTAATCCCTAAAGCCTCAACCCTCAATCCTTAAACCTTCAACCCTAAACCCTATCCCTAATCCCTCTACCTTCAACACTCTACCTTAACCCTAATCTCTCGACCCTTGACCCTAATCCCTCAACCATAAACACTATCCTTAAAGCCTCAGCCCTAAACCTTAATCCCTCAAGGTCCTAAACCCTAATCCCTTATCTCTAAACTCTAAACCCTATCCCTAAACCCTCAATCATTAACCTTAAACCCTAATCTGTCAATCCTAAACCCTAATCCCTCAACCCTAAACCCTATCCCTAAACCCTCAACACTATACCTTAAACCCTAATCCCTCAACCCTAAACCCTAATCCCTCAGTCCTAAACCCTATCCCTAAACTCTTAACCCTCAACACTATACCTTAAACCCTAATCCCTCAACCCTCAACCCTAATCCCTCAACCCTAAACCCTAATCCCTTATTCCTAAACCCTAAATGCTATCCCTATCCCTCAACCCTCAACACTATACCTTAAACCCTAATCCCTTATCCCTAAACCCTAAATCCTATCCCTCAACCCTCAACCCTTAAACCTTAAACCCTAAAACCTATCCCTAAACCCTTGACCCTCGACACTATATCTTAAACCCTAATCCCTTAACCCTCAGCCCTAAAGCCTCAACCCTCAATCCTTAAACCTTCAACCCTAATCCCTCTACCCTCGACACTCTACCTTAACCCTAATCCCTCGACCCTCAACCCTATCCCTAAACCCTCAACCCTTGACCCTCAATCCTCAACCTTAAACACTAATCTGTCAACCCTAAACCCTAATCCTTCAACCCTAAACCCTCAACCCTCAACACTATACCTTAAACCCTAATCCCTCAACCCTAAACCCTAATACCTCAACCCTAAACCCTCAACCCTCAACCTTAAACTCTAATCCCTCAAACCTAAACCCTCATCCCTCAACCCTAAACCCTCAACCCTCAACACTATACCTTAAACCCTAATCCCTCAACCCTTAACCCTAATCTCTTATCCCTAAATGATAAACACTATCCCTAAAGCCTCAACCCTCAACCCATAAACCTTAAATCCTAATCCCTATCCCTAAACCCTCAACCCTAAACACTATACCTTAAACCCTTATCCATCAACCCTAAAACCTAATCCCTTATCCCTAAACCCTAAACCCTATCCCTAAAGCCTCAACCCTTATACCTTAAATCCTAAACCCTATCCCTAAACCCTTAACCCTTGACACTATACCTTAAACCCTTTACCTTATCCCTAAAGCCTCAACCCTCAACCCTTAAACCTTAAATACTAAACCCTATCCCTAAACCCTCAACCCTCGACACTATACCTTAAACCCTAATCCTCAACCCTAAACCCTAATCCCTCAACCCTTAAACCCTTAATACCTCAACCCTTTAACCCTCAACCCTTAAACCCTAAACCCTTAAACCCTAAACCCTTATCCACCCCTCTCCTCCCCTATCTACCTCACCCACATCTCTGCCCTATCTCTCTCACCCCTCTCTCCCTAGGTTGTAGGTCTCTCAATTGTATATCTTTGACGACTCTCTAGATATTTCCCTTCCTCTCCACCTCTCTCAACCTTGAACACTATCCCTCAACTATAAACTCTCAACCCTCAACCCTATACCCTCAACCATATACTTAAGCCCTAATCCCTCAATCTTCAACCCTATCCTTAAACCCTGAAGCCTACACCCACAAACCCTTATCCCTATACCCTATAACCTCACCCTTATACCCTAAACCCTAAATATTATGCCTCTACCCTATACTTAAATTAAACCCAAACCATACACTCTCAACCCAAGTCACCCTATTCCTTATATACCCTTAATCCATATCGTAAACCCTAAACCTAGTATCGTAAACCCTAATCCCCATGCCTTACACACTTAATCTTATACACTCAACAAGATGAATATTAACCCTCAACTGTAACCCTCTACCCTCTACCTATTACTTAAGCCCTAATCCCTCAAACCTCAACCCTATACCTTAAATCCTAAACCCAAAAAACTCAACCCTCAACCCTAAAAACTATAGGGCTCATGTCCTTATATACCCTAAACCCAAAACCCTTACATACATACATACATACATACATACATTACATACAAACATGCATACATATATACATACATACAAGCATGGATACATGTACATAAATACATACAACCATACATACATACATACAAGCATACATATATACATATATACATACATCAAACATACTTAGGAACCTTGAACATAAATCCTTCCAAGCGATACATAACGCGAGCGCGTTATAACGCGCTCATGTTATGTTGAACTAGGCAAGCATCGAGCAAACCTGCAAAAATGAAAAAGAAAGCAAAACATAATGCGCTCTCTTTATATTTTTCTTTGGAAATCCCAAGCCTTAGGCTTGGGATTTCCAACCCAAAGGCTTGGAGTGCCTTCCCAACGTCCAAAGACGTGTTTTTGCATATTCTACAATATTTTACATAATTTTGTTCATGCTAACCCTCATATTTGCATGTGTTTCAAGGTCAAACAAATCGAACACCTAGGTAATTTTAGGCTTTCTCTTAGCTATTTAACAATGTAATTTTTTTCACATTTTGATAATGTTAAGCCTTTCATCTTTAATTTATTTTGTTTGTGTCCATTTTTGGTTAAAAACTAGTGTTTGGTCTTTTTTTCATTATAAATTAACCATTTATTGAAATTTCAAATAAATTACATTTTTATAAACTAGACTCCATTCTACACATATTAAAAAAAATTAATTTTCAATTAGTTTTCAAAATTTACAGGGGTAGCAAAGCCAAAATTCTATTTTTTAGGATGTGTCCACTTTGAAAATTAGTAAAAATCAAATATTCATTAAAAAATTATCAGAAAAACTGGGCATAAACTACATGTTGTTAGTTAATTTCTCACTGAAGCGATTTTAAAAATACCAAAAAAAAGTTAACCTTTTGAGGGAGCCACAAAACACGCTATGTTATGTTTTTTTGACAGAAACAACACTAATCTCTGTGGCTCCCTCTTTTGAACCCCTTAATCTATACCATTTTCAAAAAAAAAATAGTAGTTTAGAAAGTAGACTCAGAGCACTACAAACATTGTTTTTGTTGCATCTTAAAATATTGAGTGTAAGTATGCTCCATTTCTCATCCAAAGTCAGTATTTTCTGATTTTAGAAAAAAAGTGGCCACTTAAGACCCCTTTTTGCCCCCCCATCTTCTTGCACTTACCCTAAAAATAAATTAAACTCTCTCTCTCTCTCTCTCTCTCTCTCTCTCTCTCTGTGAAGGTTTATAAATCAAACAAATTCACTAGTGTAGTCACGATGAATTATTGATCAGCTACAATTGGGATGGTGGTAGAAGGAGGGGATACTCAAACAATAGCTAGTGTGAAGTGTTCTTTCAATTTGTTAGACTTCCAAGATCCTGTAAATGTCCATTTTTTAGCCACTTCAATAAGTGGCATTATTTCCAATTGTATTGGTCATGCCATGTATGAATCAATGAAGCTTAGAGATGGGATGTAGCTACTGTTAGAGATAGCTACACTTTGGTGTGCAATGGGTACACTAAAGAGGTCTTAAAGGTGAATTATTAGGTCCTTAAGCAAATGATGTGTTCCCTCATTGTAGTTCCTAATGGACACATGTCATCTTTGGATTGATGGCATGAAAATACTGATTGAAAGTTACTCTCTCTTTTCTTTACCCCTCTCTCTCTCTCCTACTGTATCTTAATATCTCTCTCTCTCTCTCTCTCTCTCTCTATATATATATATATATATATATATATATATATATATATATCTTTGTTTCTCTATCCCCATCTTTCTCTCTTTCTCCTCCTCTCCATCTGAGCTCTCTATCTCTATCTCAATCTCCCTCTGTATTATTCTCTCTTCCTCTATCACTCTATCTCTATTCTATAGAATTTTTTCCCTCCCTTTTTGTGTCCCTCTTTCTATAACAAAGTCTAAGAAATGGATTTGAAACTACAAAAGGCAATACAAAGGTCGCACCTAGTGTTTGGGAGGTAGTTTTGGTAGAACCCGCACCCCCCTCTCTCCCTCCCTCCATCATAATATTATATTAAAATATATATAGATATACTATATTATATGTATATTTAATAATTGATATCCTATTCAATATATTATATAATAATAAATATAATTATAATATTGATTTAATATAAAAATATATATAGTATAAAAGGTATCGATACATTATGATAAATTTTATGTCTCCATAATAATTTAGCTTATTGTAATATTAGATTCACTATATATATTGTAAAATGATCAACCATATATATATGAGAAGTGAATAACAAGGTATTGGTTGGAATATTCCTGGGTATTGGATGATTATAACCTCCAATATAGAACATGGGTGATCCATTAAATTAATATGAATATATCCACCAAGTAATCATGACAATAACAATATAACTAAGTTAATTACAAGATTAAATTATAAAAAATGGAATACCATTTGGATCAATTTGCATAGAAGATATATTGAATTGGTATATTCCTTGTAAGAATATACCCAATGTCATTGATCTTAAGTATAACAATATTGAAGGTGTATACCTTCATTTTTAATCTTTTCTTTGATAAGTGGAAATGAACTTCTATATGCCTTAATCATTCATGGATAATTGGGTTCTTTACCATCTTCAATACATTTTGATTATCACAAAATATATCCATCAATTGATTTAATGGTATGTTCATGGATCACTCATGAATTTATGAATCCATGGTGTTTCTTACATTCAGTCATCTTGAATATTTCATGCAATCTTTGAATATCTCTTTAATTTAAATTATATAAAATGTATATATAATAACAATATAGATTTTGATGGAAAATAAAGGGCATTTTGCAAATAAGAAGGGTTTGAATTAAGAGATATTGTATTTTTCATGAATACGTAACATGTTTTAAAATACCATGTTTTAGTGTATTAAAATTAGATTCTATATAGAAATAATTATTAGTGTAAAATATTTCAAATTATATTCTAGGATTCCATGTAAAGAAATAAAACCCTAATTCATCCTTAACACACCTAAAATCTAAAATCAAGAGTTTATTCCTCATTTTGTAACATCACTCAAGAAACACATATGAGAATTCACTACCACATCAAAATGTGCATAGTTAGCAATAGATAAACATATTCCATGGTTGTTTTTTATATTCAAACATAGTTCATAAGGTATTAAATCAATCTACCTAGGAGTTAGACTAAAAATAACATGACCCCTCACTTAACAAAGCTCAAATCAAAGGTGTTAATCAATAGTGCAAGTCTAATTATTGCACAAGGCAAGGTGAATAATCAAATTATAATATCATAATATAAAGTTGTATTGTCTGATTAATACAATTGGAGGTTTTGATGTGATAATATATGGAAGCCCTATAATAGTCTAACAAGCAACAATATGAACACAAGGCATGGGTTAGAGGGGAAGCATTCCTCTATTTTCTATTAATTTCCATGGATTGTGAATTATATCTCTATTTTCTAGAGACAAACCATTGGAAGACATACTGATTACTTTCTTTGAGAGGTAAAGAGGGAGAGAGAAATGATTTCTTCTGACGAGTTTCATAGTAATCCTTTTCTAAATCTAAGTGTTTTCTTTATCAAATATGATTTTTTGCACATCCTCTAGCCTTTCATTCAATCCTTTTAAAAGGAAATCATGGCTAGCATGACTAATCAAACTAATAACCCTAGGATTGTAATTGGCAACATCTAAGCCTAAAATTAGTCCCATTATATTGTGCAAATAAATTTGCTCCATATAATCAAAATAATGTTCATACGGGTCTATAATTGGCAACATCTATACTTGCAATTATTTCATGTTGATTGTGCAAACAAATTTTCTACATAGAATCAAAATAATAATAATGTTTATAATTTTTAATACTTGTTTTTAGTATCCTCTTCAATTTGGATGGGAACTTGTCTATGAAAAATAATGGATTTATAATCTATTGAATTCTAAATTAGTACAAATGAAGGTTTCATTATTTTGTCAAGTTACACTTGAATGCTTTGCATGCCTTACATATAAAATAGAGGAATGGTTCCCCTCTACCCCAGGTCCACATCTCGTGTGTTCATGTTGTTGCTTTTTAGACTATTATAGGGGCTTCCACCTATTATCACATCAAAACCTCCAATTGAATTAATCATTTCATCAAGTCTTTCTTTTGTCAAATTTTGCACATCTTCCACCTCAATCAATTTACCCTTTTGATGTGTTTTTTCTACCCAAGTTTTGAGGATAAGCTTGGTTTCTAATTTCACACAAAGTTTTGAGGATAAGTGATACAAAGTTTGATCAAACTGACTGACCCTCATTACTTTTATAATTTCACACCATTGCATAATTTGGAGCTCAAATGGATTAAAATTAAATTTAGATATTCTATAATTTTAGATTGAGAATTTCTAATTGTCTAAAAATATTCAATTTTCAAGGAAAAAGATTTCATTTGTTTAAATTTGTAGATGATATGAGAATGATCTCAAGACCTCAAAAATGGTGTGTATTTTATGTCATGGGAGCCCATTGTGTTGAACCTTGGTTTGGAAAAACTTTTGTAAAAGAAACATGATTATTAGTCACAAAGAGGGCTGCCATCCAAGGAACAACTCTCGTGGAAAACTATAAAGACCTATAGAGAAGGAAAAAATGAATTTAAAAATATATCAATGTCCTAAAATTTGTATTTTATCAAATAAAAAAATGTATATAAACATGCTATATTGGCGAAAGGTGGGGGGAGTGGTTTAATACTAATATATATCTCACTAATGTTATCATCTCATATACCTATATATTATAGTGTATAATATTAACATATGTACCTCTATTATATATGTATAATATTATAATATGGATATATATTATATATTATTAGTATATATATTATACTATATTATATATAGATAATATAATATAGTATAATGTATTATACTTTATAGGTATATATTAATTAATTATTATATATAATAATAATTGATATGTTACTAATAACTTGTATAATATTGATATAATAATAATTTACTATTATTATATAATAATTAATATTATATTAATAGTACCTCTAAATACCTATTAAGTATCATAGAGGTATAATAATAATATTAATATCAATATTATATAATATAGAAATTAAAACCAATACTTATATAGTTACTATTATATTTAAGTATTAAGGTTAATACCTTAATCCTATAGTATGGTCTCCTCTTATATTTGATAGTAATTTTGATAGAGACTAATATTAGTTAAGCTCATGATGTCTGGTGATAATATTAAGAAATGAATCAAAATATAATAGTAATTTTACAATTTAAGTATGGTTTATATTTGGGATTATCACAGATATATCGAACTATAAATAACACTGTCAAAATATAAGAAAATAGAAACTCTTGTATATAAGGAATATATACTATTTAGTTGTTATAGCAAATTACACCATTGAAAATACCATCAAAATATATTTTCTTAAAATATAGTGAGCGCCATGTCATGGTGTACTTTATATATGATAATTGACAAAGATATTAATTCCACAAAAGCACCACAGAATAGAAGGATTCTACACAATGAATGTTTTTAATGTACATTGTTATTGGAAGATGGGAGAGATTCCAAAGACATGTGGTCACACCCAATGATTTCACACAAGAAATATTCAGAACTTGTCTCTTGTCATTCCTTGTGATGACCACGCAGGAACTATTATTCAATGTTTTGTGCCAAGTCATTCACTCCTTTGAGTTTATCCTTTCCTACTTTCAATTTTTTTAATCCTATATTTATATGCCTCTTTTCATTTTTGTGCAGGTGAGGCTCCTAGATACCATCAAAACTTCCTTCTACAACAAGGTCCTAAAAGTCTAACTTGGCCATTTCTACAATGTATAGATAATTTCATTCCAAAAATTCCAATTTTGCATAGAATTTCTCTTCTAGATTTCTAATAAAATTATGTTCATCTTGGATTTTATGAAACAAATAGAATATGTCCCCAATGAGTTTGAATCCAAGTGAAAATAATTCATTTGTCCATGCCTTTGTTTCTCTAACAATATTAGCTAGCTCATTATTAAAGGTACATCTTTAACTACAACTTTGATAAATGGAATATGTGTGTCAACAGAAAATCTAAATGGCCCCACCAAATATTAGATATAATTGATTAAATATATAACTTTCTCTATCAGAACCTCTTTTGTTGCTTTATCTTTATCCATTTTCTATATCAAGAGGTCAACAAAGGACTTGGCTATTTCTTGGATGCCTTCCCTTATATGTTGTCCCAAGGATACCATTGGCACCTAACAATTAGAGATTTGCATCTCTTCCTTTGTTTTATCACATGTCGAGGTTATAATATCACATGATTAACTCCTTGAGCATCTATTGTGATTCTAGATTTCTTTAGAAGTATAGGTCTAATTATCATTATTTTTAGATAATTAATTTTAAGGTAAAAATTTAAATAAAAAATATTTTTAGAATTGTGTAATTTAAAAGATGATATTTATTGTTTTTTATTTTTTTTAATTTTATTTTTAATTAAAATTATATATATATATTGTGTGTGTGTGTGAATGAAGGGGCATGGTAGCCAAAAACTAATCCTATTTTACTAAAAGTAGTAATTAACTGATGAAGCCAACAACATACACTCAATAGAATTGTGCCATTAATCATGTGTGAGAGCCAAAGATTTGGAAAAACTGAAAAAAAAAAAAAAAAAAAACTTCTATTCACCAACTCTGCTGCTACAATGAGAGAAAACTCTCTTATATCCAAGAAAACAAAAAAATAAAAAAATTACTTTTTTTGGCAGATTTCGACAATTGTCAGATTTTGCCATTTTAGGTGTCAGATTTTGCCATTTTAGGTAATCTTACATGCATATCTTGAGAATCTAGTTTTTTCCCAAAAACTTCCTAAAACTAAGGTAGGATGAAAAGCCAACTAACATCCTAAATTCGAAACATGAGTTTCGAGTTATTAACAAAAGGAACTTTTAAAAAACTAGGAAAAAACACTAAATTGTCATTTTGAGGGCCAAGATGAAAGTTTGAAGCCCTGAAAAAGTGCCAAAACGGGGTCCAACTGACTAAGGTGGGTTGGGAATCCACATGCCACCTCATAACGCATCCACCTGTAAAATTTCAGCCCAAACCCACATCCAAGTCAAAAGTTATGACCTTCGGAAGTCCCTGCATCATTCTCCTCTAGTTGAAAAGAACGCAGCTCTTGCAAGTGAGTGTCTTCGAACTACTACCACTTGACTGGATCTAACCTCTACACTTCCCACTCTGTAATCCACGTGCTATATATTGGTGGCAATCCTTCCCACTATACTAAATACTTGTTGTAATGCCCTTGTCGAGTGTAGATAGTTTTCTTATCAAGAACCTGTGCAATCTTTTCCTTCTTCTTATGGGGAATGTGGTGGTTCCATGCCACTTCTGGTTGACTATATTTAGCATCATCCTCACCATGGAATGCATATAAATCAAAATATTAAACACAAGAGAAATATCGAGATCATCTGGTAAACTGACCTCATATGCATTATCATTGATCTTCTTTGTAATTTTGCAAGGACCAATTTTCCTATACTTCAACTTGTGGTATGTTCCAGTAGGAACCCACTCTTTTTCTCAAATATACCATCACTAAGTCACCTTCATTGAATTTTTGATGTCACCTACTAGCATCGACTGTATTCTTGTACCTCTCATTACTGTCCTGCAACTTCTATCTCACATCTTTCTACAACTGTTGAAGGTGTTCTGCAAATGCTTCCCCATCATCACTGACCCTATCTTTCATTCGTAGCTATACCAAATATAGAACACCCTGAGGATTCCTGCCATACACAATCTAGAAAGGGGACTTTCTCGTTGATCTGTTAACAAAACTATTATAGGCAAATTTGGCATGGGGTAATGCCACGTCCCATTGTTTTGGCTTTTCTCCAACAATACACCTCAACAAATTTCCCAGACTCCGATTGACTACCTTTGTTTGCCCATCCGTTTGAGGATGATAGGAACTACTAAACTATAACTTGGTCCCCATCTTCTTCCATAAAGTCATCCAGAAATGACTAAGGAATTTGGTATCCCTATTAGGGGCAATAGTCTTTGGTACACCATGTAGTCAAACAACTTCTGAAAAAAATAACTCTGCTACCCTCGTTGCATCATTAGTTTTCTTATAGGCAATAAAATGAACCATCTTGGAGAACCTATCAACAACTACAAAAATGGAGTCATTACCTCGTTGAGTATGTGGAAGTCCCAACACAAAGTCCATGCTCAAATCTGTCCATGGTGCAGTTGGTACTGGTAATGGCATATACAACCCTGTATTTTGTGAATGTCCCTTAGCCACTTGGTAGATCCTACACCTTGTTACATAGTTATATCCCTTTTCATCTTTGGCCAGTAATATTTATCTTCTATAACAAGGCTATTGTCTTGTCCTTGACAAAATGTCTAGCCAACCCACTACTATGAAATTCTCTGATAATGTTTTCCCTCATAGAGCCAACTGGTATGCATAGTTGTTTTCCTTTAAATAGATACCCATCTTGCATAAAATATTCACCCCTAAAGTGATCCAAGTTACCAGATACTAGTGCCTTCAATTATTCCACAATCTCCCAAAAATCATCATCAGAGTCATACAAATTTTTGATGGCATCAAAACCAATCACCTCAGTTTCCATTGTGGTCAAAAGTGCAACACGCCTACTTAACGAATCTGTAACTTGATTTTGTTTTCCAGACTTATGCTTCAACACAAAATTGTAACCTTGCAAGAAAGAGACCCAGTTGGCATGCCTACTATTCAACTTTTTCTGTGTATTCAAGTATCTCAATGCAATATGATCTGTAAACAATACTAACTCCTAGGGAACTAGATAATGTCTCCAATACCTCAATGCTTGAACAATTGCATAAAATTCCAAATCATAAGTAGAATAATTCTTTCTCACTTCATTCAGCTTTTCACTAAAGAAAGCTATAGGTTTTCCAGCTTGGCTAAGCATAGTACCTATTCCCACATGGGAGGCATCACATTCTACTTCAAATACCTTATCAAAATTTGGCAATGCAAGTATACGTTCTTCTGTTACCTTTTTCTTCAAGTACTTAAAGCTCTCCTCAGCATCCTTGGTCCATACAAACTCCCTTATTTTGGTGCAATCTGTTATAGGAGCTACAATACTACTAAAATTTTGAATGAACTTTCAATAGAAAGTGGCCAAGCCATGAAAACTTTTTACCTCTGTGATGCTGCTTGGACTAGGCCATTCTAGAATTGCCCTGACCTTTTCTAGATCCATTCTGACACCATCTTTAGAAATGACAAAGCCTAAAAAAACCAAATTGTCCTGCATTAACCTACACTTCTTCAAATTGGCATAGAGCTTCTCCTTCCTTAACACACCAAAGATGATCCTCAAGTGTTGTAGGTGCTCTTCTTTGCTATTACTAAATACCAAAATATCATCAAAATAAACTACCACAAACTTACCAATGTAAGGTTGTAGTATAGTGTTCATCAATCTCATAAATGTGCTAGGTGCATTTGATAACCTGAATGGCATAACCATCCACTCATATAATCCATCTCCAATCTTAAAGGCTGTCTTCCACTCATCCCCTTCTCGGATCCAGACTTGGTGGTAGCCACTTCATAGGTCGATCTTGATGAAATATTTGGCCCCTGCAAGGACATCCATCATGTCCTCCATATGTGGTATAGGAAACTGATACTTGATGGTAATCTTATTAATTACTCTTCTATTAGTGCACATCCTCCATGTTCCATCTTTTTTGGGGGTCAACAATGCAGGTACAACACATGGGCTCATGCTCTCTCTCACCACACCTTTACTTATGAGTTCTGTTACTTGCTTATTCAACTCTGCATGTTGTGTTGGATTCATCCTATAAGCTTCTTGGTTGGGTAGAGTTGCTCTTGGAATCAAATCAATATGATGCTGAATATCTCTCTTTGGTGGTAGACCATCAAGTAATTCATCAAGCAAAACATCAACAAATTCTTTCAATAGCTCTTCTACTTCTGGGGGAACTAAAATGTCTTCCTCTTCACCTTTTTCACTACTAATGCATAACAACACCCTATCACCTTCATTTCTTTAACAAGATCTCTTTTAGACAACATGGTCTCACCTTTTCCTTCATCCTTGAGAGGCAATAAAATCACCTTAGAGCCATCTTTCCAAAAGGTGTATGTGTTTTTCTCTCCATCAAGCATAACTTTTCTATCATACTACCATGGCCTTCCCAATAACACATGATAGGCATCCATTGGGACAACATCACACCATATCTCATCCTAATAGATCTTCCCTATGTTAAACTTAATTAGGCATCTTTTATCAACAGTGACTTCATTTCCCTTTTTAAACCATGCAATGCAGTATAGATGAGGATGTTTTTCACAGTGTAAATTCAATTTTTCTACCATTTCTTTAGAAACCATATTTTCACAACTACCTCCATCAACAATAATTTGACATACCTTGCCACCCAAAGTGCATCTGGTTCTAAAGATATTGGTTTGAAGCCATGAACCATCAGAGCTTTTGGCTTGTGTTTTCTCCTTCTCTGGAATCACCATTGCTCTTCTCATCATGAGACTTTCTCTCACATCTAGTGGAACCTCTAGTTCCGTCCCTTCGACTTCATGTTGCGTTTGAATCAGGTTCACCCTAGGTTGTCCTCCTTGATTTCTTTCTTACATGTTATAATTTGAGCATTCAAACATCCTATGACCTTCTTCTCCACATTTGAAACAAGTGAAAGGCCTTTTCTGGTTTTCCCATCCTCTACCACTACCATAACCTCTACCTCTTTGAAATCCCCTTCCTTGCTCTTGATTCAGAGGATCTTGTCAAGTGTCTACTTGTTTTTTGAATCCATGGGATGACTCTCCCCTGCCATAATTTGAACCTCCTTGAAATGGGGTTGATGTACCCCTTCTTCCTCCTCTATTCCTCTAATGGTACTGTCTGTTTTGTTTTTCTTCAGCCTTTAGAGCCAATTGGTAAGCCTCTTCCATACTATTGAGTTGATGCATGCTCAATTCATCTTGAATAGAGAATTTTAGGCCATTCACATATCTAGCAGTTGTTTATTCATCAGTTTCTTGATGCTCTATACGTATAGATAGCATATAAAACTCATTTGTATAATCTTGCACAGAAGAGAGGTTTTGCTTTAAATTTTGAAACCTACGAAAAAGGGTTTGCGCATAATCTATGGGCAAAAATTTTTCTCTCAACTTCTTCTCCATTTTACTCCATGTCCTGATCTTATCCTTGCCTTTCCTTGTTCATTCCTTTTGAAGATGATCCCACCAAATCATTACATGACCCTTTAATTTGGTGAATGCAAATTTCACCTTGTTTTCCTCTGTCATGGATTTCCATTCAAAAAAATTTCTCATGTCATTCAACCAGTCTATCAACTCCTCTGGTTTAAGACTACCTATATAATCTAAAACATCTACCTTGACCCCTTCATTTTTCCCTTCTAACACCCTGAGCATCCTCTCTTCAAAACTCATGCCTTCTAATTCTTCTTCTTCATGTTATGTATCTTGATTTGCACCTCCTCGACCTATCTCTTCATCAGATTCATCTCCCCCTCTACCTAGTCTTTGGTTTTCCATCTGTGTTGTAAGTTCTGCTACTTGCCTTTGCAGATTTTGCATTTCTCTATGCATCTAGGCAAGACCGCCTCTTCCTCTTCCTCTCCCATCCATCTTCCTGCTCTGATTCCAGATGATGAAGCCAACAACATACACTCAATAGAATTGTGCCATTAATCATGTGTGAGAGCCAAAGATTTGGAAAAATAGGAAAAAAATAAAGAAAACTTCTATTCACCAACTCTGTTGCTACAATGAGACAAAACTCTCTTATATCCAAGAAAACAAAAAAAATAAAAAATTACCTTTTTGATAGATTTCGACAATTGTCAGATTTTGTCATTTTAGGTAATTTTACATGCATATCTTGAGAATCAAGTTTTTTCCCAAAAACTTCCTAAAACTAAGGTAGGACAAAAATCCAACTAACATCCTAAATTCAAAAAATGAGTTTTGAGTTATTAACAAAAGCAACTTTTAAAAAACTAGGAAAAAACACTAAATTACCATTTTGAGGGCCAAGATGAAAGTTTGAAGCTCCGAAAAAGTGCCAAAATAGGGTACAACCGACGAGGGTGGGTTGGGAATCCACATGCCACCTCATAATGCATCCACCTGTAAAATTTTAGCCCAAAGCCACATCCGAGTCAAAATTTATGACCTCCAGAAGTCCCTGCATCATTAACCCTATCTTCATATGAGTCTCTTTTAAAAAATGATAGGATCTCTTTAGAAATCTAAGACTTCCTTATAATATGGTGCAACCTAAGTAGCTAAAAGTCTTTAGGAATAGAGCTTATGTTAAAAATTAGAATCAACCGTGGTAAAATTATATATATAATCAAAGTCTAGCATATTAAATGTTGCAATGAAAGTTGTGCCCTTAATCAAGGCTAGCAACGATAATCTCTTGATCATGAACAAAGTATGACCATTGAACAAATGAATAATTGGTTTAGTAATTTTATATGTATAAAAGTAATCAAATTCAACTACCATATATGACGTGAAGATGATACAGTGGCCAACACCACGATGTATAGGGCCCTAAAATTCGTAGAAGCAAAATCTAATTATCGGTCACTTTTCTTCATTCACAATAAAAAATGTGTCCCTAATACTACAAAATGTCTGCCAACGGGTTGGTCTTCTTCCCTTTCCCACCATGTGAAATGAACGTGTGGGAAGAAATGAACGGTAAATGACCTGGAAACAAAACGCAATGAACACAGTGATTGGAAAATCATCAACAAAATCATTAAGCCAAAAATGTTTGAATCATCTTGCAAATCTTTATGCCATGTTCAACCATTGATATTCACATCAGGTCATTCGTTTCATATAAGGAACACCTTTGGTGTAACTACATTTTACTTTAAGAGTTATTATTTTGGTTAAGTGATATGCATCAATATTATTTTATTTTACTATGGTGTTGTGGTTGGTCAAATGTATAGGTTGCATGCTGTTATTTTGTTGTGGTTTATTAGCATGTCATCTAAATTTTTATGCTATGATCTTTCATTTGAATTTTATGTGAATATTGCTTTAATTTAAATACAACTATTTTTGAATTCATGGTTGACTAGAGTATGCTAAGTGGCAAAGGATTATGTTGATGACCAGCTATGTCATGATTGGTCTTTCATTGGGATTTTTCTTTTGTCCCTTAATCCATATGGGATGTTGATGTAGGAGCATCCCAAGGTGTAAGAGCAATATTGTATCAACCAAAAATATTGTGCATTCACTTTTTTTTGTTTACAGGTTTCTAGTTATCAATTAGTCACCGAAGATGTCACTACAAACCGCTGCAGTCGCATATCCTTGGTATCATAGAATGGGATTAAACCTACTATATATTACATGGGAGTTAAATTGAGGTGGATATGAGCTGCTTACCATTGATGGGAGAGACTTGATCAATAGATCCTTCATAAAAGGTGTCAACAAGCATCTAAGCCATAATTTTTTTGGGATGGTAGAGATCCTAGAATAACTACTCCCTGTGGTGAGAACAATATTTCAATAGTGGTACAAAAGCAATACAAACAACATTCCCTTAGTGAGGAGCACTAGATGAATTACATAGATCAATGGTAGAGATGAAAAAGACTACCATCAAATAAATATTGACCTTTCATTTTTAAAACAATTTTACTTAAATAGTCAACAAAAAACTTTTTTATTTATTGCTCTCTAAAATTTGTCCCACACTGCTTTTATTTTCCATTCACCAGATTTTCTTCAGTCAAAAAACTCACTAGTATATTATGCCTTCTCTATTCTCAGTACTTCTCTTCTTGTTTTTGCCATTTTCATTGTTTTAATAGTTGTTGGGGAAAAGCACTGACTAGACTGACTTTACAATGTGAAGAATCAAATATGATGAGGATTTATGTTCAAAGAACTATTTATATTCTTGATGAACGTTGATGGCTGAGAAATAAAGAAATAAAACAAAGCACATACCATGAACATGAATGCATATAAAATGTGTTTGAATATCGATACTGGTCCATGTGAAGTACTTTGTTATTCTCTCCCCTCACTCTAGCTCCAATGACGTACTAGAAGTGGTCAGCGACAAACTAAAACAAAAATTGAATGTGACTATGTTAAAGACCTCCTCACTTAGCATGTAATTCAATGTTTAGCATAGAGAATGCAGAGAGCAACAATTAGTATTGCAAGTGAATGAACAACATTCTTGGGGTTAATTCATCCAACAGAGGTATTTCATCCACCGGCCAATGGAGTTGCCACATATCTTGGCCCCTCCTAAACTCAAAGTCTACAGAAGCACTCGATGTTAGAACACTACATCACGGGAACAAACAAGATTCCAATTCTAAATAGAATAGGGGCACATAATTGATAATAGGACACAAAATAAAACCCATGGTTGATTGGTTCCTTTAGAAACCACAAGATCATGCAATGGCTATAATAAAGTGACCAAATGATAAACTAGAATAAAACAAAAATTTAGATAGGGCTTGGAGCTTAAAGTAAGGCTAAGCATAGAATTTATAATCATCACAACTTGGCTAGAACTTCTTTTCGCTAACTTTTCATCTTTAACAATATCATATTAATTCCTTAGAATTTCACAATATGCATTGATATGCATTTTTTTTGTATTGAAAAAATTCAAAATACAAAAGAATGAGTAGCTCAAAGAAAATAAGTTGTGAGGAGGGTAAAACCCAATACAAACATAGCCACTACAAAGCCAACAACAATGATCATTACCAATATAGACTAGAGTGAAAAGACAAAGGAAAAACCTTTGCAATGGAATCTCAATGGAATTGTATTTTAGATGTATGGATAGATGGATAATGAAAGGGAAAATACAACAATAAAGAGCATTTCCACATAAACCCATGAGAGATAAAAATGCAAACAAATCATAGCCATGATAACCAAAATCCAACATACAAAAGAATAGACAAAACATACCACAAGGTGACATAAGATATATCATGGGAAAACCCTCAAGAGGAAAAAACCTAGCCTCCAAAAGCATCCACACTTAATGTATTATTCAGCAATGAAACACTACAATATACTTACAAAGTTTCATGAACATTTCTAAAACATCAAGCTCCTCCAATGCATCCTCCATGTGTCCAAGCATGTAACCACACATCCCATGCCATGATTCATATATGCACTCACAAGAGAAACTCAATACAATGACAACACACTCAACCAACCAACCCCAACTACTAGCCATGTGCTTGCTTTTATAGAATCAAGCTCACACAAATACAAGATGTAGTACAAGGAAAACCATGTGTCCCAAAACCATGGGAACACAAAACTATTGACCCCTCATTTAATTCTTGCAACTAAGTTTTCACTATAAGATGGGAAAAGAGATCTAATCAATTATGACCTAACTAGATCAATATTTCCTATCAAACATTGGAACACAAGCCACCAACAACTCTAGGACTTGTTGTTGTCCCTAGAGAAGAGCCAATCTATGTTGATGGGGGCTCTATTCCTTTGTTGCAAGGATGAAAGGTTGATTCAATGACCTAGGATAAACAAGTGATCAAATTGACTAATCTAACAACATGTAGGTGTTACAAAATAGATGTAAAGAAATAGAAAGTAGATTTGGGAAGATAATAGAGAGAGGAACATGGCACTAAAATTTGGAGCAGAATGTTGAGGACACTAGAGTTGGGCGCTAGTGTCTAGATGAGAAAATAGGAGCTACAGGACCAATGTATAGAGATTGGAAGCAGATCTGGAAGGACAGGAGGGAGAGGAAACTAGTATCAAAAGCAGGAGCAAAAAGAGCAGGACACTAGCATTGGGTGTTAGTGTCTTTAGGGTTTTATTTGAATTTCTATCTGATGATCCTTATCCCAGATCCTTCCATCTTTCTATCATCCTTTGATGTTGAAAACCTCTGATTTGATTTGCACATAAAAGAGGGAAAATGGTTGTGTTATATAGGGGCTTGCCTTAGTCAAACCCTGTGTTGGTGTTCCCACCTGCACAATAGTAGTGATGATGATGATAGAGAGTGCGTGTTCGCAATGAATAGAGGCATATCAATTGATAAAGACTACAATAAATAAATGCAATGAAATATAATTACCATGAGAATGAAACCCTTGTTGGATTGGTGTCACGACATGAATCACCTACAAGGAGTTTGTGTAGAAGGAAGATGATTTTTTAAAGACATGCAAGGGTTAGTGCATAAACAATAGTCTTCACAAATAGAGAGCTTGTAGAGAGAGAGAAAGAGAGAGCTTCTTAATAGAGAGATCATGTTATTAAAATGAGTGAGAGAGGGTTGTTTATATATGAATCCCAAGTAATTTTTGAGGGCCCAATTGGGTTGAGGCTGACAAGGTGAATCACTCAAGGCAACAAGGTCGACATCCAAATAAAATCTTTTGGAGCCAAAATGACAAGACACTACCACCCAACGCTAGTGTCCTAGTGGAATTAGCTCTTGAAATGCTAGATGCTAAGGGACTTAACCCTGTTTCTTAGAAAAGTAGTGAAATATGCATATATCCAGCAAAGTCAGTCACACATGCTAAAATGAATACCAAACCCTAGTGTAAAATTGTAAGTGGCAAAAATTTTTGATGCTACATTTAGCCCCCACTTTAGTAGGGGTATGAAGTTGCATTCATACACACACTAAAGCATGGAGAAGCTAAATATCTTCACCAAAATGTTAAAGACATGGAATAGTTGAGAGATGCAATAACCCCCAAGATTAGGATTGTACCAGTCTACAATGCTCAGATAAAGAGGTTACACATACACAAGGCACATAGCATGAAGCACACATATATGTACGAAAAATACATGGAGTATACATGGAGCTTACACGAAGCATACATGGAAAACATGAATCATACAATAACAAAGTCAGTAAGAAAAACACATAAGCAAACAAAAGAAAAATTTTGAGTAAGCAAAGTAAAGAGACCTCGGTATGAAAGGTTGTCTCAATACCATGCGTCATCCCCAAAATGTAAAAGAAAACAAAAAATAGAAGAATTTTGAAAAGGAGATATAAGAATATAATGAGTCAATTGATTGCTTCAAGGAGAGAATTCACACAAACAGACAAGGAAGCAATCAATACGAACAAAGAAGAGTACATAACTCAAGCACTAACTTGCTTTGTCACTAGGGCTCATGCAAATTACAATACCTTCATGGATCATAGTCTAGCATAATGTATTATTCTAGGTGGTTTATAGACTACCAATGCCTTGGGGAGCATAAAAATAAACAATGCTTCAGGGAGCATAGAAGAAACAAATGCCTTAGGGAGCATAAAAATGAACAACACATTAGGGAGCATATTAAACACCAAAAGTATAGGGGTTTGAATGCTTCAAGGAGGATTAAAATGAACAACACCACAAGGGGTAAATTAATATGCAACACCTCAGGGGGTGAAAATAAATCAAGGTTCATGTATGGATGCACATGTGAGAATATATGCCCCCTTTAAAATAATTTCATAAAGCAATGTATGCAATTGATTTTAAGTGAGAGGGGGTAGAGAAAGAAGAGTGTCCATAGGAAGGAACAAGTTTTTACTGCCCCCAGAATATAGGTGAGGACAACTATGAAAAAGAATATCATGTTGCCATTGTGAATAAATGATAGTCTTCCACAATATGATGACAGAGGTGGCTTGATACCATAACAAAGGAGACTCAATCATAATGATGTAGAGAAAAGAATGTTTATTATGCAAAAAATGAACTAGACAGGGGTGATCCTCACCATCTCTTGTTATTTGAAGATAGAACAGGTGCTACAATAGAAGGGAAAGTGTGAGCACACATGTCATGAAGGTGTTGAATTTTGTCACACAAGGCTCGGCATTCACTAGTGGAATGGTCAAGCGCTTGATGATATACAAAAAAGGAAGTGTTGATTGACTATTTTGTGGAAACTTTTTACATGTCAGAGGAGGAAGAGTGATCAATTGGTCCTTGAGTAGACTCGTAAAAATACACTCTTGTTGAGATAGAAGAGAAGAAGCAATTGGAGTAGGAAGCAACCCTTTCTGTTGTTGAGCAAAGTTTGATTTCTGACAAGAAGAAGCCATATAGACTTTAGACAGTGGCAGAGGAGTTGTAGATAGAGAAGGCCAGAAACCTAAACCTACTTTAAAAAAGTGTGGTGTTAGTTTCACAGGAACCTTAACTCCTTGTTGCATGCACCCTAAACCATTTCCATTGTATCCATGTTTAGAAAGAATTTTGAATCCAGGCCCATAATGTGTCTACAAGTTAGACAAAGGAGGAAAGGCCGCATTACTAGCCTTGTTGAAATGAGAAGTGTAATCACATGTTGAAGAATAAGTAGTAGAAAAATTGATATGAGAAGAAAGATCGATCATTTTGGAAGTATGTGGATCCTTGTTGAATGTTGAGATGTTAGTGTGAGGAGGGTCAATTTTATATTCAGTAGGTCCATGGGGGTGAAATATAAAGATCCCCAATCATCACCATGACATACATTAGAAGAAGGCACATCATCATAAATAGAAGGTGATGATGGTGTTGAAGTTGGAATAGTAGATTTGAGTTGTTTAGAAGGTACATCAATTTATACCATATTCTTTGAAGAGAGCTTACCAGTAAGACTATAGCAAATCAAGAACTTATATTTTTCATTGCGTCTTGTGTATAATAGAAATTATAGTGTTATGTTTTCATAGTATCCATTCTGAAGCTATAGCAGTCTGATATTGGAAGATGTCATCTATTTGGATGTTTATAAGAACTTATAGATTGTTAATGGTTGATGTCCTTGTTTAAAGACATTAGTTATATAGGCTTCATATTTTGTTAAATATGCAAAAGAATTTATTTAACTTATGCCTGTAGAGGCAATTTGATATAGATGTTAATATTTTGTTAACAATAGGTAACTGAGAGTTATCATGCACTATCTTTATCCTAGTTTAAAAAGGATTATTATTTATCCAAATCTAAGCTAAGACTAGCCAATAGATTATTGTGAAATACACTCACCATACTATGGAAATGTAGGGTCAATCTTTTATAGTTTTTCATTGAGAATGAAACTACTTATCTTTTGGAATTCTCTTTTTGAAATATAAGTGGAAATATATCCAATATGAAGGAATATGAAGTTTATCATTTCTTTGACACGATATTAGTTGAATATGATCATGGACTAAGGCAGACATATCTTAGTGACAAGAGTCTTAGAAGTCTATAGTCATCAAAATCAATGACTTTATAATAGAATCAAGTATACCTTGATAATGTATACCAAATTTATTTATGAGCATGGAAATGGGTTGACAAGCCATTGAGTAGATTGATAGGTCATCATAGACCCAAGATTGTAAGGATGCAAAGAGGGGCTCAATGCATGCTTTTTAAATCACCTAGACTCTCACCTTATACCTGTCTTGTTGACTTATAGTAAAAGGGTATATTTTATGTCTTTTAGACTGATATTGAATAAGCAAGTCAAACTATGTTGATTTATTAATTAATGATATAAAAGAATGTTGTCTCCAAGTCAAGAAAAGAGTGTGTGAACATATGAATTATCATATTAAACTTTGGCCAAAGTAATGCAAAAGTCATTGCTTGCATTGTTGGTTCACTGTGTACCAAATAGTTGAACAGTCAAAGTGGGTTATACATAGCTAGAGCTAGAATAGAGTTGTAAGCCTTATTGTTTTTAGCTAGGACATTGCACTAGTTCTCAAATGGCACAAAGAATTAGTTGATTCTCATTATCTATACCCTCGCTTAGGGAAGGGCCACTTCCAAAAGGAAGGCGTGCAGGGGAACACCAGTCTGTGGTTGGAGGAAACACACCAGGGTGATGCTCTCTCTGTCTCTCTCTTGCAGTTGACCGCCGAAGACTTGTGAACATGAAATATTACTTATTATGTTAATTAAAATAATAAACATTGTAATTCGTAAGGAATGCGACCATCTATTATTTATTCTTGATAAAGTGTGAAATTTGTAAGTCGCATGTGAACCGACCATCAACTGAAATTATATATTGTACTTTGAAATTACAAATGTATTATTATTGAATTTTTTGTTATAAAAAAAATAAATGAGATTATTTTATTTAATATTCCAATTGGGATGTTACAATCTTCAACTTATCAATGAACAAAACAACCTTTGTGCTAAGATTAGGAGACTCAGAACTCATGACCCTTTGGGTCATACAATTATCACAACAACAATAGCAATTAAATGTCTCCATAGGTATATCATCAAAACACACACAACACAAGACCCAAATACCATCCATGATATTTTTCTCCCTCAAGAAAAAGAGCAGAACAACCCTTGATCATAGCTTCACTCAACTAGCTCTTGCCACGTGAGAGGGAGTGACTAGGAGGCTACTCGTAGCAAGGAAGACAATTCAACTTCATGTGTCATTCTAGAGTGTGACTCACCTACAAATTATTTTGGTCACATTCTAAATGATACATATTTTGGAGAACCCAACATGAAGAGAAAAACCTTATGAGGGGAAGCTTTTCATGTTTCCATCATCATTTCACACCTTCATTATGCCATTTTCTCTTCATTTCACTCATCATCTTAATCCTCTTCGCTCTTCATTCCATTTATTCTATGGTGTCTAAGAGACCCTTGAATATGATAGAATTTGAAGGAAACCCAAGGATAATTCCCTCTAAAGAGATTGAAATGCCCCCATTTGACAGATATGTGCCACCTGATCCATTCACACCAATCACCAACTACTACGATTTTGAAGACTCAAATTATGAGAATGATAGATGAGAGACTCACCATTCTCTTTCATTCAACAATATTGCTTGGGAACATGAAGCTATAGCTCAACCAACACAATCTAACCATCGCAGGGCATGCCAAGTGCTCATAAGATCAGAAATCCATCAATCATCAACTAGCCATGCAGGAACAATGGCACAATTAGACGACAAGTGATATGCTTAGAGAAACACTTGCAAGATGCTAAGGGACTTAACCCTGTTTCTTAGAAAAGTAGTGAAATATGCATATATCCAGCAAAGTCAGTCACACATGCTAAAATGAATACCAAACCCTAGTGTAAAATTGTAAGTGGCAAAAATTTTTGATGCTACATTTAGCCCCCACTTTAGTAGGGGTATGAAGTTGCATTCATACACACACTAAAGCATGGAGAAGCTAAATATCTTCACCAAAATGTTAAAGACATGGAATAGTTGAGAGATGCAATAACCCCCAAGATTAGGATTGTACCAGTCTACAATGCTCAGATAAAGAGGTTACACATACACAAGGCACATAGCATGAAGCACACATATATGTACGAAAAATACATGGAGTATACATGGAGCTTACACGAAGCATACATGGAAAACATGAATCATACAATAACAAAGTCAGTAAGAAAAACACATAAGCAAACAAAAGAAAAATTTTGAGTAAGCAAAGTAAAGAGACCTCGGTATGAAAGGTTGTCTCAATACCATGCGTCATCCCCAAAATGTAAAAGAAAACAAAAAATAGAAGAATTTTGAAAAGGAGATATAAGAATATAATGAGTCAATTGATTGCTTCAAGGAGAGAATTCACACAAACAGACAAGGAAGCAATCAATACGAACAAAGAAGAGTACATAACTCAAGCACTAACTTGCTTTGTCACTAGGGCTCGTGCAAATTACAATACCTTCATGGATCATAGTCTAGCATAATGTATTATTCTAGGTGGTTTATAGACTACCAATGCCTTGGGGAGCATAAAAATAAACAATGCTTCAGGGAGCATAGAAGAAACAAATGCCTTAGGGAGCATAAAAATGAACAACACATTAGGGAGCATATTAAACACCAAAAGTATAGGGGTTTGAATGCTTCAAGGAGGATTAAAATGAACAACACCACAAGGGGTAAATTAATATGCAATACCTCAGGGGGTGAAAATAAATCAAGGTTCATGTATGGATGCACATGTGAGAATATATGCCCCCTTTAAAATAATTTCATAAAGCAATGTATGCAATTGATTTTAAGTGAGAGGGGGTAGAGAAAGAAGAGTGTCCATAGGAAGGAACAAGTTTTTACTGCCCCCAGAATATAGGTGAGGACAACTATGAAAAAGAATATCATGTTGCCATTGTGAATAAATGATAGTCTTCCACAATATGATGACAGAGGTGGCTTGATACCATAACAAAGGAGACTCAATCATAATGATGTAGAGAAAAGAATGTTTATTATGCAAAAAATGAACTAGACAGGGGTGATCCTCACCATCTCTTGTTATTTGAAGATAGAACAGGTGCTACAATAGAAGGGAAAGTGTGAGCACACATGTCATGAAGGTGTTGAATTTTGTCACACAAGGCTCGGCATTCACTAGTGGAATGGTCAAGCGCTTGATGATATACAAAAAAGGAAGTGTTGATTGACTATTTTGTGGAAACTTTTTACATGTCAGAGGAGGAAGAGTGATCAATTGGTCCTTGAGTAGACTCGTAAAAATACACTCTTGTTGAGATAGAAGAGAAGAAGCAATTGGAGTAGGAAGCAACCCTTTCTGTTGTTGAGCAAAGTTTGATTTCTGACAAGAAGAAGCCATATAGACTTTAGACAGTGGCAGAGGAGTTGTAGATAGAGAAGGCCAGAAACCTAAACCTACTTTAAAAAAGTGTGGTGTTAGTTTCACAGGAACCTTAACTCCTTGTTGCATGCACCCTAAACCATTTCCATTGTATCCATGTTTAGAAAGAATTTTGAATCCAGGCCCATAATGTGTCTACAAGTTAGACAAAGGAGGAAAGGCCGCATTACTAGCCTTGTTGAAATGAGAAGTGTAATCACATGTTGAAGAATAAGTAGTAGAAAAATTGATATGAGAAGAAAGATCGATCATTTTGGAAGTATGTGGATCCTTGTTGAATGTTGAGATGTTAGTGTGAGGAGGGTCAATTTTATATTCAGTAGGTCCATGGGGGTGAAATATAAAGATCCCCAATCATCACCATGACATACATTAGAAGAAGGCACATCATCATAAATAGAAGGTGATGATGGTGTTGAAGTTGGAATAGTAGATTTGAGTTGTTTAGAAGGTACATCAATTTATACCATATTCTTTGAAGAGAGCTTACCAGTAAGACTATAGCAAATCAAGAACTTATATTTTTCATTGCGTCTTGTGTATAATAGAAATTATAGTGTTATGTTTTCATAGTATCCATTCTGAAGCTATAGCAGTCTGATATTGGAAGATGTCATCTATTTGGATGTTTATAAGAACTTATAGATTGTTAATGGTTGATGTCCTTGTTTAAAGACATTAGTTATATAGGCTTCATATTTTGTTAAATATGCAAAAGAATTTATTTAACTTATGCCTGTAGAGGCAATTTGATATAGATGTTAATATTTTGTTAACAATAGGTAACTGAGAGTTATCATGCACTATCTTTATCCTAGTTTAAAAAGGATTATTATTTATCCAAATCTAAGCTAAGACTAGCCAATAGATTATTGTGAAATACACTCACCATACTATGGAAATGTAGGGTCAATCTTTTATAGTTTTTCATTGAGAATGAAACTACTTATCTTTTGGAATTCTCTTTTTGAAATATAAGTGGAAATATATCCAATATGAAGGAATATGAAGTTTATCATTTCTTTGACACGATATTAGTTGAATATGATCATGGACTAAGGCAGACATATCTTAGTGACAAGAGTCTTAGAAGTCTATAGTCATCAAAATCAATGACTTTATAATAGAATCAAGTATACCTTGATAATGTATACCAAATTTATTTATGAGCATGGAAATGGGTTGACAAGCCATTGAGTAGATTGATAGGTCATCATAGACCCAAGATTGTAAGGATGCAAAGAGGGGCTCAATGCATGCTTTTTAAATCACCTAGACTCTCACCTTATACCTGTCTTGTTGACTTATAGTAAAAGGGTATATTTTATGTCTTTTAGACTGATATTGAATAAGCAAGTCAAACTATGTTGATTTATTAATTAATGATATAAAAGAATGTTGTCTCCAAGTCAAGAAAAGAGTGTGTGAACATATGAATTATCATATTAAACTTTGGCCAAAGTAATGCAAAAGTCATTGCTTGCATTGTTGGTTCACTGTGTACCAAATAGTTGAACAGTCAAAGTGGGTTATACATAGCTAGAGCTAGAATAGAGTTGTAAGCCTTATTGTTTTTAGCTAGGACATTGCACTAGTTCTCAAATGGCACAAAGAATTAGTTGATTCTCATTATCTATACCCTCGCTTAGGGAAGGGCCACTTCCAAAAGGAAGGCGTGCAGGGGAACACCAGTCTGTGGTTGGAGGAAACACACCAGGGTGATGCTCTCTCTGTCTCTCTCTTGCAGTTGACCGCCGAAGACTTGTGAACATGAAATATTACTTATTATGTTAATTAAAATAATAAACATTGTAATTCGTAAGGAATGCGACCATCTATTATTTATTCTTGATAAAGTGTGAAATTTGTAAGTCGCATGTGAACCGACCATCAACTGAAATTATATATTGTACTTTGAAATTACAAATGTATTATTATTGAATTTTTTGTTATAAAAAAAATAAATGAGATTATTTTATTTAATATTCCAATTGGGATGTTACAATCTTCAACTTATCAATGAACAAAACAACCTTTGTGCTAAGATTAGGAGACTCAGAACTCATGACCCTTTGGGTCATACAATTATCACAACAACAATAGCAATTAAATGTCTCCATAGGTATATCATCAAAACACACACAACACAAGACCCAAATACCATCCATGATATTTTTCTCCCTCAAGAAAAAGAGCAGAACAACCCTTGATCATAGCTTCACTCAACTAGCTCTTGCCACGTGAGAGGGAGTGACTAGGAGGCTACTCGTAGCAAGGAAGACAATTCAACTTCATGTGTCATTCTAGAGTGTGACTCACCTACAAATTATTTTGGTCACATTCTAAATGATACATATTTTGGAGAACCCAACATGAAGAGAAAAACCTTATGAGGGGAAGCTTTTCATGTTTCCATCATCATTTCACACCTTCATTATGCCATTTTCTCTTCATTTCACTCATCATCTTAATCCTCTTCGCTCTTCATTCCATTTATTCTATGGTGTCTAAGAGACCCTTGAATATGATAGAATTTGAAGGAAACCCAAGGATAATTCCCTCTAAAGAGATTGAAATGCCCCCATTTGACAGATATGTGCCACCTGATCCATTCACACCAATCACCAACTACTACGATTTTGAAGACTCAAATTATGAGAATGATAGATGAGAGACTCACCATTCTCTTTCATTCAACAATATTGCTTGGGAACATGAAGCTATAGCTCAACCAACACAATCTAACCATCGCAGGGCATGCCAAGTGCTCATAAGATCAGAAATCCATCAATCATCAACTAGCCATGCAGGAACAATGGCACAATTAGACGACAAGTGATATGCTTAGAGAAACACTTGCAAGATGCTAAGGGACTTAACCCTGTTTCTTAGAAAAGTAGTGAAATATGCATATATCCAGCAAAGTCAGTCACACATGCTAAAATGAATACCAAACCCTAGTGTAAAATTGTAAGTGGCAAAAATTTTTGATGCTACATTTAGCCCCCACTTTAGTAGGGGTATGAAGTTGCATTCATACACACACTAAAGCATGGAGAAGCTAAATATCTTCACCAAAATGTTAAAGACATGGAATAGTTGAGAGATGCAATAACCCCCAAGATTAGGATTGTACCAGTCTACAATGCTCAGATAAAGAGGTTACACATACACAAGACACATAGCATGAAGCACACATATATGTACGAAAAATACATGGAGTATACATGGAGCTTACACGAAGCATACATGGAAAACATGAATCATACAATAACAAAGTCAGTAAGAAAAACACATAAGCAAACAAAAGAAAAATTTTGAGTAAGCAAAGTAAAGAGACCTCGGTATGAAAGGTTGTCTCAATACCATGCGTCATCCCCAAAATGTAAAAGAAAACAAAAAATAGAAGAATTTTGAAAAGGAGATATAAGAATATAATGAGTCAATTGATTGCTTCAAGGAGAGAATTCACACAAACAGACAAGGAAGCAATCAATACGAACAAAGAAGAGTACATAACTCAAGCACTAACTTGCTTTGTCACTAGGGCTCGTGCAAATTACAATACCTTCATGGATCATAGTCTAGCATAATGTATTATTCTAGGTGGTTTATAGACTACCAATGCCTTGGGGAGCATAAAAATAAACAATGCTTCAGGGAGCATAGAAGAAACAAATGCCTTAGGGAGCATAAAAATGAACAACACATTAGGGAGCATATTAAACACCAAAAGTATAGGGGTTTGAATGCTTCAAGGAGGATTAAAATGAACAACACCACAAGGGGTAAATTAATATGCAACACCTCAGGGGGTGAAAATAAATCAAGGTTCATGTATGGATGCACATGTGAGAATATATGCCCCCTTTAAAATAATTTCATAAAGCAATGTATGCAATTGATTTTAAGTGAGAGGGGGTAGAGAAAGAAGAGTGTCCATAGGAAGGAACAAGTTTTTACTGCCCCCAGAATATAGGTGAGGACAACTATGAAAAAGAATATCATGTTGCCATTGTGAATAAATGATAGTCTTCCACAATATGATGACAGAGGTGGCTTGATACCATAACAAAGGAGACTCAATCATAATGATGTAGAGAAAAGAATGTTTATTATGCAAAAAATGAACTAGACAGGGGTGATCCTCACCATCTCTTGTTATTTGAAGATAGAACAGGTGCTACAATAGAAGGGAAAGTGTGAGCACACATGTCATGAAGGTGTTGAATTTTGTCACACAAGGCTCGGCATTCACTAGTGGAATGGTCAAGCGCTTGATGATATACAAAAAAGGAAGTGTTGATTGACTATTTTGTGGAAACTTTTTACATGTCAGAGGAGGAAGAGTGATCAATTGGTCCTTGAGTAGACTCGTAAAAATACACTCTTGTTGAGATAGAAGAGAAGAAGCAATTGGAGTAGGAAGCAACCCTTTCTGTTGTTGAGCAAAGTTTGATTTCTGACAAGAAGAAGCCATATAGACTTTAGACAGTGGCAGAGGAGTTGTAGATAGAGAAGGCCAGAAACCTAAACCTACTTTAAAAAAGTGTGGTGTTAGTTTCACAGGAACCTTAACTCCTTGTTGCATGCACCCTAAACCATTTCCATTGTATCCATGTTTAGAAAGAATTTTGAATCCAGGCCCATAATGTGTCTACAAGTTAGACAAAGGAGGAAAGGCCGCATTACTAGCCTTGTTGAAATGAGAAGTGTAATCACATGTTGAAGAATAAGTAGTAGAAAAATTGATATGAGAAGAAAGATCGATCATTTTGGAAGTATGTGGATCCTTGTTGAATGTTGAGATGTTAGTGTGAGGAGGGTCAATTTTATATTCAGTAGGTCCATGGGGGTGAAATATAAAGATCCCCAATCATCACCATGACATACATTAGAAGAAGGCACATCATCATAAATAGAAGGTGATGATGGTGTTGAAGTTGGAATAGTAGATTTGAGTTGTTTAGAAGGTACATCAATTTATACCATATTCTTTGAAGAGAGCTTACCAGTAAGACTATAGCAAATCAAGAACTTATATTTTTCATTGCGTCTTGTGTATAATAGAAATTATAGTGTTATGTTTTCATAGTATCCATTCTGAAGCTATAGCAGTCTGATATTGGAAGATGTCATCTATTTGGATGTTTATAAGAACTTATAGATTGTTAATGGTTGATGTCCTTGTTTAAAGACATTAGTTATATAGGCTTCATATTTTGTTAAATATGCAAAAGAATTTATTTAACTTATGCCTGTAGAGGCAATTTGATATAGATGTTAATATTTTGTTAACAATAGGTAACTGAGAGTTATCATGCACTATCTTTATCCTAGTTTAAAAAGGATTATTATTTATCCAAATCTAAGCTAAGACTAGCCAATAGATTATTGTGAAATACACTCACCATACTATGGAAATGTAGGGTCAATCTTTTATAGTTTTTCATTGAGAATGAAACTACTTATCTTTTGGAATTCTCTTTTTGAAATATAAGTGGAAATATATCCAATATGAAGGAATATGAAGTTTATCATTTCTTTGACACGATATTAGTTGAATATGATCATGGACTAAGGCAGACATATCTTAGTGACAAGAGTCTTAGAAGTCTATAGTCATCAAAATCAATGACTTTATAATAGAATCAAGTATACCTTGATAATGTATACCAAATTTATTTATGAGCATGGAAATGGGTTGACAAGCCATTGAGTAGATTGATAGGTCATCATAGACCCAAGATTGTAAGGATGCAAAGAGGGGCTCAATGCATGCTTTTTAAATCACCTAGACTCTCACCTTATACCTGTCTTGTTGACTTATAGTAAAAGGGTATATTTTATGTCTTTTAGACTGATATTGAATAAGCAAGTCAAACTATGTTGATTTATTAATTAATGATATAAAAGAATGTTGTCTCCAAGTCAAGAAAAGAGTGTGTGAACATATGAATTATCATATTAAACTTTGGCCAAAGTAATGCAAAAGTCATTGCTTGCATTGTTGGTTCACTGTGTACCAAATAGTTGAACAGTCAAAGTGGGTTATACATAGCTAGAGCTAGAATAGAGTTGTAAGCCTTATTGTTTTTAGCTAGGACATTGCACTAGTTCTCAAATGGCACAAAGAATTAGTTGATTCTCATTATCTATACCCTCGCTTAGGGAAGGGCCACTTCCAAAAGGAAGGCGTGCAGGGGAACACCAGTCTGTGGTTGGAGGAAACACACCAGGGTGATGCTCTCTCTGTCTCTCTCTTGCAGTTGACCGCCGAAGACTTGTGAACATGAAATATTACTTATTATGTTAATTAAAATAATAAACATTGTAATTCGTAAGGAATGCGACCATCTATTATTTATTCTTGATAAAGTGTGAAATTTGTAAGTCGCATGTGAACCGACCATCAACTGAAATTATATATTGTACTTTGAAATTACAAATGTATTATTATTGAATTTTTTGTTATAAAAAAAATAAATGAGATTATTTTATTTAATATTCCAATTGGGATGTTACAATCTTCAACTTATCAATGAACAAAACAACCTTTGTGCTAAGATTAGGAGACTCAGAACTCATGACCCTTTGGGTCATACAATTATCACAACAACAATAGCAATTAAATGTCTCCATAGGTATATCATCAAAACACACACAACACAAGACCCAAATACCATCCATGATATTTTTCTCCCTCAAGAAAAAGAGCAGAACAACCCTTGATCATAGCTTCACTCAACTAGCTCTTGCCACGTGAGAGGGAGTGACTAGGAGGCTACTCGTAGCAAGGAAGACAATTCAACTTCATGTGTCATTCTAGAGTGTGACTCACCTACAAATTATTTTGGTCACATTCTAAATGATACATATTTTGGAGAACCCAACATGAAGAGAAAAACCTTATGAGGGGAAGCTTTTCATGTTTCCATCATCATTTCACACCTTCATTATGCCATTTTCTCTTCATTTCACTCATCATCTTAATCCTCTTCGCTCTTCATTCCATTTATTCTATGGTGTCTAAGAGACCCTTGAATATGATAGAATTTGAAGGAAACCCAAGGATAATTCCCTCTAAAGAGATTGAAATGCCCCCATTTGACAGATATGTGCCACCTGATCCATTCACACCAATCACCAACTACTACGATTTTGAAGACTCAAATTATGAGAATGATAGATGAGAGACTCACCATTCTCTTTCATTCAACAATATTGCTTGGGAACATGAAGCTATAGCTCAACCAACACACTCTAACCATCGCAGGGCATGCCAAGTGCTCATAAGATCAGAAATCCATCAATCATCAACTAGCCATGCAGGAACAATGGCACAATTAGACGACAAGTGATATGCTTAGAGAAACACTTGCAAGAGGCCTTATGTATCACTCATCAAGCTGAGCAACTAGAAAATACCTTAAGGGAGAACACAAGTGGAGGAAACCATAAAAAAATGTAACCAACTAGAGAAGCACAGAGAATGGGATTGCAACCCCTACCAGCCTCATAGATACCCTAGTCCAACAAATTAGGACATTAGAAGCCACAAGGATAGAACAACCTCCTTGAGAAAAAAATGATCTAAGAAATTAAATGCAAGTAAACTCACACAATACTAGGATCAAACAAGACCAAGGGGTAATTCAAAATCCCCCTTATTTGAACTATTACTTATGTAATGGAAGTAATGATACAATTCAAAAACTTCCACAAGTAGCTAGATACTATCCAAATCATAATTTTTAACTTCCTTAGAATTATTAACAATCTCAATTGATATAAAAAAATGTGTCTGCATATCAAGAGCCAAATCAACAAGTCCCATATGCAGGGCCCATGCTCTCGATGCCCATATATCAAAGCACTTTTTTAGGAAGCTACTTTGAATATTTGAAAGAGCCTCTAGATCATAATATACACAACATGCTACTACCACAACCTCTCCCGGACCTACCCAAATTCAAGTGGGAGGGAGACCTAAATTCTCATGTAAAGGCTTTCACAAATACCATAAGAGAGCTCCTTCCTTGGGATGGGGTTGTAGCAAGAATTTTTCCTAAAACCCTTGAAGGGATTGCTTTAGATTGGTATTATCGACTACTTAAAGCCTCCATCCACTCTTTTTGCCAACTCATAGGAGATTTTTTCATGGCTTTTGACATGAACAAGTTAGGACATGAATACAAGAATTGTTGACGGTAAAGCAAGATATGAATGAATCAGTTGCACATTTTATCAATCAATGGAGACAAGTGTTATATTTTTCAACAAGTTCTCCTAATATAAACCATAGAGAACTATGTGACCTTTTCTTGTACACCCTCAACAAGGATACAAGAGAAGAAGTGCAAGAGTTATCATACAAGTCCTACAAAGAAGCCTTAGAAAGTGTGTTGAGAATTGACCAAGCCATGATCGATAGTGGGTGAAGGACTTATGGTGCAAACAACTAGCTAATCATGCAAGTAGGTGATAATGGTAACAATGGAAATAACTCCTCCATAATTAAGATTTTAAAGAACAATCAGAACGTGATCACATATTGGTGAGAAACCAACCCCCAATAAGAAATAAAGTGAGAGATGACTATAATGGGAGAGACTACTTCCCTCAGAATGTAAATATTTTGGATCGACCTCAAAATAATGGCTACTAGGGTAAACCCACAATACTAAGTCCCAAACTTAGGACATTAAACTTTTAAACGTGGATGGGGGAAAAATTGCAAGATACTTCTTCGAACAAAGGTACCTTCTTTTTAAGGTAAGTTAAAAATCACCTTCGAATGAAGGTGAACCTTCATTCGAAGCTTTTTATGCGAAGGACCTTCAAACGAAGGTCATTTCCAAAAAAGGAATAAAATGGACCTTAGAGCAAAGGTCCCTTTTTATTCCTTTTATGGAAATTTACAAAAAAAAAAAGAATAAAAAGCAACCTTCGAATGAAGGTCCCTTTTATTCCTTTTTTGGAATTTTTTTCATCATGAACCTTCATTCGAAGGTCCTTGGATACTTTTGAATGAAGGTCCTAGAAATGACTATGCACTTTAGTCCTTAGATTTTTCTCAAAATTTTCTATTTCAAACCTTGGGTTGGACCAAGAAATGGATTCAACATGACATGACAATTTGTAAGATCATAGCCATCGAAGTAAGCTTTCCAACAACTATAATATTGAATTTATTTATTTTGATTGTTATATTTATTCTATTTTCTAGTGAACATAGGTTTTTTTTCGAACATGAAGATCTATGTTCGATACATGTGGAAAAATAGTAAAATAGAGAAAAATAATTCTAAAAAATATTTGTGCACTAGATATTGATATCCTTGTTTCAATTAAGAAAAAATGAATTTGGATACATATAGAAAAATTTATGTGTATGGTATAAACCTATGTCTAAGTTATAATTAATCTCATTTCAAAAATTAATAAAACATCAAAAAATTATGAAAAAATATCCACACACTAGATATTGGTGTTACGAATCTATATTATAAAAAAAGTTATGTTGTATGGTATAAATGTCACTTTTAAAAATACTAATTAACTATAAAAAATAAGTTATTAAAAGTTACGTAAATAAATTCACAAATCATTTTTTAAAATTTTAAAAAATATATATTTAGAATCTAAACATGAAATCTCAAAAATCACCAGTTCACATCATCTATGGATTCTTAATAGTTTAGTTTCTATATGTGTCAAAAAGCGAGAATTTGGTTAAAAATGTTGATTTCAATGTCCCACTTTGGCCAATCAATGGGACACAATAGTGTGGGGTCACCCACTATCAAAGAGACAATAAATAGCCACGAAACCGAAATTGGAATGATAATAGATATGATAGCCCACCTTATAAGTACAATTAATTTTGGACTTTCCATATAACAAGAGGGCATAGCATTGAGTCGTGTAGGGAATATAACAAGTTCATAGCAAGGTTACCAAAAGACCAACAATAACTATTCATTGAAATGTTTCTTAATCCGCAAGAGGTCATGGTAAAAAACAACAATAACAATGCCAAGAAAACACAAGAACCTATCATGCCACAAAATGTGAGTATGAAAATATTACAAAACCCCTTCCCAAACCATAGGAATGATGGAACAAGTGACCTTAACATGATTGCTTTAGGATCAACTAGCCTCCCAAAAATAACAGAGTCAAATATCCCTACGCAACTAGGACCAAAAGGAGAGACGAGAATGTTGGTGTTAGTAGAAATAGTATATGATGAGGAAAATGTTAAACTAAATGTCAAACAAAGGGTTGAATTTTAGGGAAAAATAATCTCAGTTGTAGAACCAACACTTGTCCCGATCAAACCTTACAAATTAATAGAGGATTTAAAGAAGACATATGCTAATATTTCTTTCATAAACCTTATTAAAAACTCCCCATCACATCATTTAGCTCTTTTACAAGAAATAGGATTGAAGTATTTAGATCAGATTACTCCTCCTCCTGACAAACAAATTAATCAAGTCGACCTTGATATGAACCCACAAAATGTTGAGCTACAAGATCCAGGGTTCTTCTTTGACTTGAAACAAATGCCTTTAGAGGCTGAGTTAACCAAGATGGGGGATCATGTGTTATACTTACAAGTGTGGATTTACAACACCTACATAAAGAGGACTTTGATTGATGATGGAGTCGCTGTGAATCTAGTCCCATTTTCTCTTTGGTAAAGGATGGGATATGGGCACACCAACATCACAGCGTGTCGAGACACTTTGAGAGGTTACGACAATTTAAAGGCAACAATGATCAGAAAAATTATTCTCCTAGTCTCCATGGGACCCAAAACAACCCCCATAATATTCTATCATTGATAAGGACACTAGCTATAACTTGTTATTGGGGAGATAATGGATTCATAGGATGAAGGCAGTGCCTTCCACATTGTTCCAAGAGGTTCGGTTATTACACCTTAGAAAGATATTTTTCACAAAAGGAGATCCTGAACCTTTTAGTATGGTCAAGATGGATGTAGGCAGAAAGAAGATAGGAATCCCCATTGACTATGAACTGTTGACAAATAAAATTACCATTCCAAACCCAACTTCTTAGTCAATATGCATAAAGAAGGTAGAACAAACTAGCGAGATAATGAACAACATAGAAGTAAGGACCTTCAAAAAAGGAGAGTCATCAAAGAAAAAATAAGTAGTTCCAAAATAAATTACAACCAAAATTATGGGATTGTTGGAAAGATATGGCTCCATACAATTCCCCTTAGATGTATGCACAATCAATGTATTCTTTGACAACAAGTGAGAGAGGACTAGTCAAACTATCCCAGTAAAATAAAGTATAGGTAAAGTTCCTCTAATAATGAAGTGGCCTAGAATCGAAGAACAATTTCAAACTACAATGCTAGAACTAAGAGAGGTGGATCCAGTTGTCTTTTCTGATCCTGAAGAAGAAACATTAGAAATCTATACTCCTTTGAAACCACCAAGAGAGACGTCATCAGGAAAACCATATGCTCCTGAAACTTAGGAGATGAGAGACTCTTTTGTACCACTTTCGCCTCCTAAGGAAACCTACATGCCTTGGACACCCACTATGCAGGTGGAGCCTATTGATCAAGGAGAACCTTATTCAATTGATAATGAGTCAACAAATGCTCTAGAAGTTTTATCTAGAGATTTTATAGCTCCAAATACCAAAGAATGTCATTCTACTTCAATCACAATATAGTCTAATTATACGTGGGAAGCGCCACGAGTTCAAATCGAAATGATTGAAAGGTTTCCTAAAGAATAATTTATTGAATTGTGATGGAGTCCTATATTGGACCCATTCTCGTCAACAGCCCTACGAATCCTTGGCTTACCATATGTTACCTCAACAAATCATAGAGTTAAATCCCTGAGAACAAGATAATCCCTTGGGACCTTACAAAATAGGATAAATTGTCCTTAGGAAGGGTAGTACCAAGAACAAGAAGCATAGAAAGAAAAGAAATTTTTTAGAAGACTAGAAGGGTCCCTACATGGTAAAAGAAAATGTTGGAAATTGTTCTAATAGATTTTGTGCACTATGGAGGGTGAATAATTTAGTGAAACAGTTAACACCTTTCACCTAAAGAAATATTGTCTCAAAACCTTAAAAATCATACAAACACAAAAATCCCAAAAAAAATAAAATAACTCAAAAAATACATTAAAAACATAAAAATCATGAAAAAACAACAAAAAAAATACATTTTTGCATTTCACATTCTATTTCATCATGCATTAGTGAGTGGCACACTCTTGTTTGATTTGTGTCTTAGCAAGGAATCTAAGGTTGCTTACGTATATGTTAACCCTTTGAGCCTTTGAGATTCCTTTGTTAGGAAAAGGTTACATTAACATTGTTGTCCTAAGTTATTTTATGTGTCTCCATGATTCTTGGAAAGTGCTCTTGAACACATAGACACTTGAGGGACAAATTATTTATTAATTATTTCACTTGGACATGTTGTAGATACATTCTATGTGGTGGGACCCACTATGGGCTCCCACTTTGGAAGTGGAGCCCATGGAGACTTGGAGTTGGTTTTTAGAAGTCCATATTGACTTAGAGATAACTTCTAGGAGGTGGGACCCATCAGGGGCACCCACTTTGGAGGAGAATACAATGTGGACTTGGAGTTATCTTTTTTATTTGCATGAGTGGACAATGTTGTATGAGTCTTATGTGGGAGTTAACATTGAAGTTAGAGATGCATGATACTTGCATGAGCTTGCATGGACTTGCATGTTGTTGCATGTTACTTGCATGGACTTGCATGTTGTTGCATTTCACTTGTATGAGATTGCATGGACTTGCATGTTGTTGCATGTTACTTGCATGTTGTTGCATGTTACTTGCATTGACTTGCATGTTGTTGCATGTCACTTGTATGATCTTGGATGGACTTACATGTTGTTGCATGTCACTTGCATGTGCTTGCATGTTGTTACATGTGAGTTTCATGTACTTGCATGTTGTTTCATGTCAGTTGCATGTACTTATATGGTGATGCATGTGTGTCTTGCATGTCACTCTAACTCAGGTTCCAAGCTTTGCATGACTCTTGCATGATGTTATAGGTTGTTACATGACACTTGCATGATACAAACAAGTTGTTACAGATCCATATTGGGGACACCACGTAATGCTTGTTGTTTTCATGACATTGGTGTGAGTTGGAGTACTTCAATTGACTAAGTTTAATTGAGAGTTGCTAGGCGGTCATGAAGAGACATTTGGTTCTACATTGTTTTTGTCACTTAACACTTTTATTGACTGAGTTTGTTAGGACTTCTTGAGCGCCCATGTTGAGACTTTCAGTTCTACATTGTTATTATCAATTAATCCTTGTTTTAATCATCAATTGTTGAGTTTTCTAAGGATGAAGGCATGTGTTTTTTGCAAGTGGGTGTTAAACTTGTTTTGGAGAAACCAAAGTTATTTTTTTCTCCAATCCACAACTTCTATTTATTAGGTGCTTTTTTGGTGAAGAAAAGAGAGAGACTTTTATAGGTTGAAGGAGTAATGAAGTGTTGCCAAAATCTAGAGAGGAATTATTGTATTGTTTAAACCATTTCAAAGCTAATACAATCATTGGATCTCTTTGGGTGTGGAGTTTTTTCCCACAAGGATTTCTCCACTTAAATCTTGGGTCACATGTTATGCACAATTTTTTCATACCTTATTGTTTAAATTTTCTAAACACTAATACATCTAAATTGGATAATCTTGAAAGTAATTTTCAGATTTGCAACCCCACACATGATTGATTTTCATATTTGAAAAGAATTAAAAGTAACATAGCTACAGTTTTACCTTATTCACACTTGCTTTTTCCCAACATCCTTATGATCATCTATACCGCCAATCATTCTCCTTTACATTCCCAACAAGTTCAAATTGAAGCCAAGCTCTTAGCTTCATACCAATATTAGTCTTAATGAATCATAATGTTGAGAGAGGGATTCCTTTCTTTTAAGTGTTGAAGGTTTTTGGGCTACAGTGGATGTTCTATATGTTGACATTGTTTTGTAGATCTATGAGATTGGAAGCCATGGTATCTAACTCTTGGATAGATATTGTCAATATGATCTATGGTGGGCATTGAAAGCTCACAATTGGGGATCTTATTTTACATGGAGTTGGTCATGTGTTTGTTCCTTACAGGGTGATGACCTCGAGCTCCTATTTGGCAATATGTGACTATCCTCTTGCATGGTGGTTATGTTCCTACACCTTCCGGTCATGTGAAGTGAAAGGATGTTCATGTTGGGTGAGTGTTTTTTCCCTCTAGTCACATGGGAAAACACCTACTATTTGGACTATTGTATGGAGTGCTTATGTTGGGTTGATAGTTTTAGTCCCTGGTTACATGAAAGAACTGGATGATTTTCTACTAGTGTCATGTAGGTTGTGGAGTTGGTATTTCTGTGATATGGACACTCCTGAACAACTTGGTTTTGCTTTTTTCATATTCATGTTATTTTGAATATGTAGGTTTTAAAGTTTTCCTGTTTCAAAAGACTATGGGTTTGTAGATCTGTGGTATCCCATTATTTCATATTACATATTTGATGGTGTTCATTGGTGTGAATGTTTGTATGTTTAAGTGATTTCAAATTTATGAAGAGATACTTTTGCAAGTTTTATATTTTAACCAAAATCTATGATTTGTAGTTATATGGAAAGATTGTGTTTAGAATCTAAGAGATTTCTAGGTGGAAACAATTACATATTTGCATGGATTCTTGTTAGTTTCTTATGATCTATGGTTACTCTTATATGGATTTGTTTGGAAAATCAAGTCTAGCATTGATCTTGGTATTTGAGACTTGGAAATCTACATGTTATATTTGGTTACATTTGTTCTACATGTTATTGATGTCAGGTTGAATCTATTTATTCATTTATTTGAGGTTGAAGAACTGATCATGTTTTTTCTCCTATGAGATGTTGCATGTTTGCAAATCTTGTGAATTAGATGATGTGGATTTTATTTGGTAGGCCTCTTCTTGGTAACCTTGAGTGCATTGGTATATTTATTGTAGTGAGACAAGAGGATGGTTTGGAGTACCTGATTTAGTTGTTCATTGGAATATATAGCAAGAAGTTATAGTGCATAAGAAGCTTTATTCACTTTTAGTGGAGTTTTGGTAATGATGTTGGTCATGATACCATGCATAAATTGGTATCACTTTCAATGGGAGTTTTATATAGTTACATAGTGTGTTCTATCTTCTTTGTTTCAATATCTTGGTTCTAAATTCTTGTTGTTGTAGTGTATAGTTTAATTATGAGAGAGCCATCGATAATCTTTGATTAGAATATGGATGATCTTTTGTAATGATTGTTGGTGTCATATGAAGATCTTGGATTCTGCACTTAACTTGCAGTGAGAGTTCATTGACATCTTTAAGTTCTATTGATAGAAGATGCTTGATCTTCATGTTATTTGAAGAGGGGCTAACATCTTGTTTCATGGAGGACCCTTAGAGTCTTTGGTAAAGGTGTTATTGTTCTTCCTTTTGGAGAGGATGAAGTTTTCTTTGGTTTTGAGTTTTAATCATTTGCTTGGAGCTTAATGATATTGCAGGTTGCATTTGAAGTTGGCATGGATTGATTGGTGGATACTCATGGATACTAGAGAGTCTTGGGTTAGGCTGGAAATCTCTTGTACTTAGAGATGTGTGTTGTAATGGTTACTTATTATGAAGTTTTTCATCAGTAAAGACTGAGGAGCCTATACTTGGAAATGGACGTGAGTACATCATAGACTTGGTGAGAAGGTTGTCTTTATAGAAAACTTATATTGGTTGGTGTTTTATGCACAGGACAATCATGTATCCTACTCTTGGTCTACTTAGAAGGTGAATGATCTAATAGGTGTTTCATGCCTGATTATTAGATGCATTATTTATATGTATCTTGTCTTCTCTTGTGTATTAGTCTTAAATGTTGAGTTCTGAGGATTTGTTGAGAAGTAGATGCATGATTTTATGTATTTTTGTTATTCTCCTTGTAATCTTGAACTCGAGTTAGTTCTAGTACAAAACATGGTTAGTGACTTTGGGCATATTCTCTTATGTTGTAGGAATGTTTGGTTAATTTGATCTACTTTCTGTGAGAGGTTCACATCTATTGTTACTATGTTTTCATCACAATTTGAATGTTATATGTTGATAAACTTTCAATTTGGGAGTGTTCAAGGGGATCTTACTTTATACAATTTGGCACATGTTAGTGTGGTATAAATACATGGTTTGTTTGTAGGTTCCCTCTTTCTTGGTATATTGTCTTCTTCTTGAAGGTTCTTATATTTATGGAGTTGAGATTTTGAATGGAGTCAAGTGTTGTTGTTTGTACTTTATTGCTTTTGGGAAATAATTGTCATGATTAAGGTGCCATAAACCTTGTAAATCCTATGTAATTTATTATTCCTATTATTGTTTGTAAATCACCCGTAAGGGATGAAAGGTTTCACCAATAGTGATCTTGTTTCAGCCGCATTAGGTCAGTGTCATTAGGTCACAGATATGACAGTTGATATTATGTCAGTTTTCTTGTCCTAGAAGGCAACCTCCTTTTATAAGGATATTTGTACTACATTTTTAGTAGAGTTGAGAGTATTACAGGCATTTCTAGAATGAAGGACTGAAGAAATAGAGGAAGTGCATATATTGTAATCTCATATTTGAAGATAATACTATTAGATCTAGGGCACACAACTGAGAGGGGGGTGAATCAGTTGTACAAAAACTTGCTTTCAATTCAAACACTTAAATCCTCTTGTTATTTAATAGCATATCAATTAATCACTCATGAAAGAATAAAGCATAAACACCAAAGCAGATACACATCAACACATGAAACACCAAGATTTTGACGTGGAAAACCCGGTCAAGGGAAAAACCACGAGGTGACTAACCCAAGGATTATTCTCTGTTAGAAGAATAAGAAAAATAGATGGCACATGCCAATTAGGGCTCACTACCTGAGCACACTACTCACAAGAGGCACACTACCTACAAGAGACACACTGTCTACAAAGTAACAAGTATTACAAACTTGAACTGTAGATTGACATCTTTACCATGTCTGGATCAGTTCCATTTAAGCTTGAAAACTCCTACTCTACCTTTCACTCTTCTTCGCTATGCCACACTCATCCACACCAAGACACACATCAAAATGAATTCATAATCCCTTATTTATACAAGGCATCAACTTAGGAACAATCATCTAAGTCGGCAAACACCTATAAGATCATTCGCAAGACGTGTAATACATTCGGTCGGCCTGTTTTAGGAAGAACACCAATATCTGTGGTTATTCTTCAAATGCAAACTAAAAATTTAATGCGGACCACTAATAAGAATTGTATATGATCTAAAGATCACCAAAACCTTTCCTAAGACATCAAGAACATCCGCACTTTCTCAGCTTACTGGAATTCTTCTCTTCTTCATCCAAAACTTCAAGAACATAGTCTGTCATCACTGTCACAATGAGAAAGGTGCTTCCAGACCTCCAAACCATGAACAAATCTATTTGTCACTTCACACAGACTTCTTCAACACTCCCTCCAATTTGCAGAGTGAGATCATGCAATTCTGGAGCTCACCGGACCTTTCTGTGACCCTCTGTCACCTCTGAACACCTGTCAGAACTGGTGCTACTAGAGCGACCATAACTTCTTCAGATCTTCATGTGGACCTCTGAAATCTTGACTGGAACATCTCAAGACTCACATCTACAAACCCTTTAAACTGCATCCTCTGATCCTCAACCTATTTAGGACTTTTTCCTTCTTGTCATCACAATTCTTCTCTGTTCCTGATTGAGACTTATTCTCTCAATATCCTCTACACACATCTCATTCAATCCTCCTCATTAATGCAATATGAGTATGTTGACATCAATGACAACACCAGTTATCCTCATACTTGCAACAATCTCCCCCTTTGTCATTGATGGCAACATATGATGTGAAAAACCATCAAGACAAGAACTTCTCCTTTCTATCACAGCTCCCCCTATCAGCAACAACTCTTCACATGTCTTCTCTTCCTTTACTGCTCCCCCTTTGATCATCAACCACTTGTTTTTCACATGTCTTCTCTCCCCCTTTGACATCAATGGCAAAGGGCTCATACTTGTAATTCTAACACATCAGAATCATATCAACTGCTCCCCCTTAGTAGTAGCTCCCCATCATCAATCTGGATCACAAGATATGACTATGATATCCACTGGACTGATGTAGATCAGTGCATCCTAGTTCATCACTGGAGGGGCCATGACCCCTAACTTTTCCCTGAGACACTCAAAAGAGTCCTTGGGAAGAGGTTTAGTAAAAATATCTACAAGCTGATCCTTGGAGGGCACATACTCCAATCTGACTTCACCCTTGTTCACTTGCTCTCTCAGAAAGTGAAACTTGATAGATGTATGCTTAGTCTTAGAATGCGACACCGGATTCTTAGAAATATTTATTGCACTTCAATTATCACAAAAAATTGTGATAGGCTCCTCATATTCTACTTGAATATCTCTTAGCATCTGCTTCATCCACAAAAGTTGAGTGCAACTACCTGCTACTACAATGTATTCTACTTCAGTTGTAGATAGGGATATTGCCTCTTGTTTCTTGCTTAGCCAAGAAACCAACCTTTTTCCCAAAAAGAATGCTCCTCCACTTGTACTCTTCCTATCATCTACATCTCCTGCCCAATCTGCATCTGTGTATGCATGAAGAGAAAAATTATGATCTCTAGGATACCATAGACCATACTCAATTGTTCCTTTTAAGTACCTAAAAATTTGTTTGATTGCCATGACATGAGATTCCCTGGGATCAACCTGGAATCTTGCCACAAGACCAACAGCCTACATTATATCTGGTCTAGTCTGAGTGAGATACAATAATCCTCCAATCATTGATCTGTACTCAATCTGATCTGTCGTAGGAGAGTTATCATCTTTTCTCAACTTACATCCAGTTGCCATGGGAGTGTTCATTGGCTTTGAATCTTCCATTCCAAATTTCCTCAATATTTCTTTCACATATTTGGTCTGAGAGATAAAGATTCCTTTCTTTGACTGAGTAATTTGCAGACCCAAGAAGAAATTCATTTCATTGAGCATTGACATTTCAAACTCACTTTTCATTTGATTTGCAAAGGTTTTACACATACTATCTTTTCCTCCAAAGATGATATCATCAACAAATACTTCAACAATCAAGATGTTTTCATGATCAATTTTGAAATATAGGTTACTATCAGCAGTACCTTTGTTGAACCCAATCTTCAAAAGATGTTTGTCCAGCCTTTCATACCATGCTCTTGGAGCTTGCTTTAGACCATACAATGCCTTCTTTAATTTGCAGACCATATCACCATGCTCAGATAACTGAAATCCATCCGGTTGTTCAATGTACACCTCTTCTTCTAAGTCACCATTCAGGAAAGTAGATTTGACATCCATCTGATAAACTTTGAAATCTTTGAAGGCAGCAAATGCAAGAAATTGTCTAACTGCTTCAATTCTTGCCACCAGAGCAAAGGTTTCCTCAAAATCAATCCCTTCTATTTGAGAGTAGCCTTTGTAGACTAATCTGGCCTTATTTCTAATTACTTCACCAACTTCATTTAGTTTGTTCCAGAAGACCCATTTGGTTCCAATCACATTCTTATTTCTAGGTCTAGAAACAAGATCCCAAGTGTGATTTTTCTCAATTTGCATTAATTCTTCTTCCATTGCTTTTGTCCAATTTTCATCATTGCATGCTTCATTTATTGTCTTAGGTTTAATCTTTGAAATCAGACAACATTCATCTAAATTTTGAGCAACATTCCTTCTAGTTTGCACACCTTTGCTTTTGTCAACTATGATCTGATCTTCAGAGTGGTTCAGTCTTACATACCTTGGAACTTTGGGAGTTTCTTGCACTTCTGCTTCTTGATCATGCTCATTCAGACCTGTCTCTTCTTCTTGATTTATCGGATCAGTCTGAATCTGACTTTCAGGAGAGGATGGAGCTCCTTGAACCAGAACATCATTCTAATCATCTTCATCATACTCAAAATCTTGAGGGCTTCTTAATACCTTCATCAACCTTCACATTTGTACTTTCTATCATCTTTCTCAGTCTCTTATTGTAACACCAGTATGCTTTGCTTTGAGCAGAATAACCCAAGAATATTCCTTCATCACTTCTAGCATCAAACTTTCCTAGATCTTCATCTCTTTTAATGTAACACTTGCTACCAAATACTCTAAAATATCTCACAATAGGAGTGATGCCAAACCAAAGTTCATAAGGAGTCTTACCGGTATTACTTCTGATTTGAACTCGATTGAGAGTGTAAACTGCAGTGCTGACAGCTTCTTTCCAAAACATCTGGGGAACATTTTCTTCCATCATCATTGTCCTGGATGCTTCCTGGATGGTCCGGTTCTTTCTCTCAACTACTCCATTCTGCTGTGGAGTCCTAGGAGCAGATAACTGTCTCTTTATACCATGCTTCTCACAAAAATCTATGAATTCACTATATGTGAATTCACCACCTCTATAAGACCTCAGACATTTTAGTTTTAATCTGGTTTGATTCTCTACCATAGCCTTGAAGATTTTGAACTTCTCAAACGCTTCTGATTTCTCTTTCAGAAAGGTGACCCACATCATCTGGGAATGGTCATCAATTAGTAACATGAAGTATCTATCACCTTGCATACTCTTAATTCTTGTCGGACCACATAGATCAGTATGAACTAACTCCAATAATTCGGTAGAGGACTGATCCTTGCTTTTGAATGAGACTCTGCTCTGTTTACCCAGCTGACATTCTTTGCACAAGCTATTTGTAGGTTTTACCAATTTTGGAAGATCTCTTACAGCCTGAGTATTGCTTATCTTGATGATGTTATCAAAATTTACATGACACATCCTTCAATGCCATAACCAACTCTGATCAATTTGAACAAATAGACAACTTTTATCAGAACCAACCAAGTGGAAGATATTACCTTTAGTTTGAGTACTGGATGCAATCTCTGTTCTGGATCTTTCAAGGATTTTGCATTTTCCATCCTTGAATCGGAGATCATAGCCTTTGTCCACCAACTGTCCAACACTGAGAAGATTGTGCTTCAAGCCTTCAACATATAGTACATTACCAGTTCTATTTCTTCCATTAAAAGAAATAGTTCCTCTTCCTCTGATTCTACCAGCAGAATTATCACCAAACTTTACCACTCCTCCTTCATACCTTTCCAAATCTAAGAACTTGTTCTTGTCACCTGTCATATGGTGAGAGCATCCACTGTCAATAACCCAATCATCCTTGTCTTCAACTTGGGCAGCCAAAGCTCTTTCTATAACCTTATGATTGATAGATTCAGAGGATATTGGATCTTCTTCCTTGATGGCAATAAACACCCATTCATTTCCAGATTTGTTTCCTATCTCTGATTCATCATCTGTTACTCCTTCATTATCATCTTCTTCATGAACATAATAACAATTCTTTTGGAACCTTTGTCTGTTAGAGTTTGACCTTGTAGATCTTTCCAGACATCTTGAGGCAAAATGACCAATCTTATTGTAGTTGAAGCACTTAAAGGGTAATTTTCCTTCATACTTACCGGATCCTCTTGGCAGTCTCTTTGCAAAGAGAGCTTCAAGTTGAGTTGTTTCTGCTTCTTCCACTTCCATGTCTCTTCTTGTTTGATCATACCATGACAGCTTCCTTGAAGAGTTTTCTCCCAGATCAGATCTTTGTTTACCTTTCACAAAGGCACTGGCTTTGAATGCAGATTCAGTCTTGGGGGGATCATCTCCAAACTTGGACATTTCAAATGCAGCCAGTTTGCCAGCCAATTGGTCTCTGGTGACAGTTGTATGGGCTCTGAATTCATCAATGGCAGCAACCTTGATTTTGTAGACAACAGGAAGAGATCTGAGAATTTTGCCAACAATCTCATTTTCATCCAAAACTCCACCAGCATTCCTGATTCCACACACCAGCTCATTTACTCTTGGCATAAAGGTAGTAATATTTTCATCATCTCTCATTTTTAGTCTTTCAAATTTCCCTTTGAGACTCTACAACCTTGCACTCTTAACATACTCATCTCCTTCATGCAGAAGTTCCAGTTTAATCCAGATCTCATAGGCAGTTGGTAGGTCAATAACATTTGAAATCTCTGAATTAGTTAATGCACTTAGAAGAGCCTCTTTGGTCCGCAGATTGTTTTCAGCATCTGTGATTTCATTTAGAGTTGTCAGACCACCCTGTGGAGGTGTATATGCTTTTGTGACCATGGACAAGTATGCCTTTCCCATACACTCCAAGTGACATTTCATGCAGCCTTTCCAAAGAGTGAAGTTGGTTCCATCAAACTTTGGACTGTCCTTCTTGTATGACGACATCCTGGATCTCCTCAAGCGGTTAAGCTCTTTTTAGAGGAACCTAGCTCTGATACCAATTGTTAGATCTAGGGCACACAACTGAGAGGGGGGTGAATCAGTTGTACAAAAACTTGCTTTCAATTCAAACACTTAAATCCTCTTGTTATTTAATAACATATCAATTAATCACTCATGAAAGCATAAAGCATAAACACCAGAGCAGATACACATCAACACATGAAACACCAAGATTTTGACGTGGAAAACCTGGTCAAGGGAAAAACCACGGGGTGATTAACCCAAGGATTATTCTCTGTTAGAAGAATAAGAAAAATAGATGGCACATGCCAATTAGGGCTCACTGCCTGAGCACACTACTCACAAGAGGCACACTGCCTACAAGTGACACACTGTCTACAAAGTAACAAGTATTACAAACTTGAACTGGAGATTGACATCTTTACCATGTCTGGATCAGTTCCATTTAAGCCTGAAAACTCCTGCTCTGCCTTTCGCTCTTCTTCGCTATGCCACACTCATCCACACCAAGACACACTTCAAAGAGAATTCACAATCCCTTATTTATACAAGGCATCGACTTAGGAATAATCATCTAAGTCAGCAAACACCTATAAGATCATTCGCAAGACGTGTAATACATCCGGTCGGCCTGTTTTAGGAAGAACACCAATATCCGTGGTTATTCTTCAAATGCAAACTCAAAATTTAATGCAGACTGCCAATAAGAATTGTATACGATCCAAAGATCACCAAAACCTTTCCTGAGACATCAAGAACATCCGCACTTTCTCAGCTTACTAGAATTCTTCTCTTCTTCATTCAGAACTTCAAGAACACGGTCTGTCATCACTATCACAATGAGAAAGGTACTTCCAGACCTCCAAACCATGAACAAATCTATTTCTCACTTCACACAGACTTCTTCAACACTCCCTCCAATCTGCAGAGTGAGATCATGCAATTCTGGAGCTCACCGGACCTTTTTGTGACCCTCTGTCACCTTTGAACACCTGTCAGAATTGGTTCTCCTAGAGTGACCATAACTTCTTCAGATCTTCATGCGAACCTCTAAAATCTTGACTGGAACATCTCAAGACTCATATCTACAAACCCTTTAAACCGCATCCTCTGATCCTTAACCTATTTAGGACTTTTTCCTTCTTGTCATCACAGTTCTTCACTGTTCTTGATTGAGACTTATTCTCTCAATATCCTTAGCACACAGCTCATTCAATCCTCCTCATTAATGCAATATGAGTATGTTGACATCAATGACAACACCGGTTATCCTCATACTTGCAACAAATACAACTTGAAGCCTCTTTTCTTGGTGGAGTTTTTACCCAAATGGGTTTTCTCCATGTTACATATTGTGTTATGTGTTCAATTTCTTCATGCATGCTATTTCTATGTAGTGGGTTCTATTTCTATTGCAATCTCCATTGATTCTACATTGTTTAGAGGACATAAATAAGGTTAAAATCATATTTCTGTTGTGTGGTTTGCACCTTCATTTCTAACAACAATTTGATAGCTCCTTGATCTCTTTCTTCATTGGCTTGGAGGACTTGGGAGAGTTATTTGGATTGTTAATGAGAGATGTATTTTGCATATCATAGTATGTTTCTTTGACACTATGATAGAGAAGTTAACCACATCCTCTATGTGAAGTGCTATAGGAGGACTTGATAAATGTTGTGATCTTATTTTCAGATTTGAGATTACTTATGTAGTGGGAGTTCTAGAAGATATATGTGTTCTATATGAGAGGGGCACCTCTCTTAGACTAGTTACACTTTACCACAGTAAGTTGCTTCAGAGCTTTTTTATCGCATGCCTATGTGTTGTTACCTTGGAGTCTTCTTTTACAAGATGGTGGATATACATGGACTTGTTTGTAGATTTGGGTTGTTATGTTGATAGAATGACGTTCTACCTATATTTGTTTACTCTAGTTTGAGGTATGGATAGTTTTGATGAGATAGCAACTTGTTGTGGTTCCTATTCCAATTGGTATGAGTGTGGCAATCACTCGGAGTCATTTGTTATCATTTGAATTTGATGCTTGTGTTCATGTAGAGATTCGTGCAGGTTTCAGTGACAATTGATATGTTTCACCTTGGCATGTTCCTTATCTTATCATGGGTGACATGATATGAGGAATTCTTGCTTGAGATGGTAGTTATCATGGTTGCTTTTGTAGACATCTTGTTGGAGCAAAAAAGGATGTTGAAGAATCAATGGTACATTGTTGGCTAAGGGATGTTTTTCCTTGTTGGTAAATTATTTTATGTTTCCTCATGGATGTAATTGCAATGTATAATGTCAAGTGGGAGAATGTTAGGAAAAGGTTACATTAACATTGTTGCCCTAATTTATTTTATGTGTCTCCATGATTCTTGGAAAGTGTTCTTGAACACATAGACACTTGAGGGATAAATTATTTATTAATTATTTCACTTGGACATGTTGTAGATACATTCTAAATGGTGGGACCCATTATGGGTGCCCACTTTGGAAGTGGAGCCCATGGAGACTTGGAGTTTCTTTCTATAAGTCTGTGTTCACTTGCAGATAACTTCTAGGAGGTGGGACCCATAAAGGGTGCCCACTTTGGAGGAGAATCCAATGTGGACTTGCAATTAGGTTTTTTATTTGCATAAGTGGATAATGTTGCATGAGCGTGTATGAGATTGCATGTTGTTTCATGTTACTTGTATGGATTTACATGTTGTTGCATGTCACTTGCATGTGCTTGCATGTTGTTGCATGTGAGTTTCATGTACTTGCATGTGCTTGCATGTTGTTGCATGACACTTTCATGTACTTATATAGTGATGCATGTGTCTTTCATGTCACTCTAACTTACATTCCAAGATTTTCACGACTCTTGCATGATATAAATAGGTTGTTATAGATCCATATTGGGAACACCAAGTAATGCATGTTGTTTTCATGACATTTGGTGTGAGTTGGAGTACTTTAGTTGACTAAGTTTAATTGGGAGTTACTAGGTGCTCATGAAGAGACATTCGGTTCTACATTGTTGTTGTCACTTAACACTTCTATTGACTGAGTTTGATCGGGACTTCTTGGGTGCCCATGTTGAGACTTTTAGTTCTACATTGTTATTATCAATTAATCCTTGTTTTCATCACCAGTTGTTGAGTTTTCCAAGGATGAAGGCATGTGTTTTTTTGCAAGTGGATGTTAAAATTGTTTTGGAGAAACCAAAGTTGTTTTTTTCTCCAATCCACAACTTCTATTTATTGGGTTCTTTTTTGGTGAAGAAAAAAAGTGAGGTTTTTACAGGTTGAAAGAGAAACAAAGTGCTGCCAAAATCTAGAGAGGAATTATTATATTGTTCAAACCATTTCAAAGTTAATACAATATCTCTTTGGGTGTGGAGTTTTTTTTCCCGTAAGGGTTTCTCCACGTAAATCTTGGGTCATGTATTATGCACAATTTCTTCATACCTTATTGATTAAATTTGTTAAACAGTAATACATCTAAATTGGATAATCTTGTAAGTAATTTTTATATTTGCAACACCACACATGATTAATTATCAAATTTTCAAAAAAATTAAAAGCAACATAGCTATAATTTTACCTTGTCCACACTTTCTTTTTTCCCAACATCCTTATGATCATTTATACTGCCAATCATTCTCCTTTACATTCCTGACAAGTTCAAATTGAAGCCAGGCTCCTAGCTTCATATTGATTCTAGTCTTAATAAATCATAATGTTAATTCCAAATGAACTCAGTGCTCAAACTTATAGTACCCAATAGAAGCTTGCAAGTAGACCTTCCCCCAATCCTCAGAAAAAGGGAAGTTTGACTGGATAGTGTAAACCCTCGGTGGTGCTTTGTCCCTTATCTTTCCTAGCCAAAAATGTCAGGGGGATCATAAATTTGTAGGAAGCAATCAAAAACAATAAGAGTGCAAAAAAAAGAGATAATCAAAAGTTACAAAAGGAGAGAAAATACAAAAAAATGAGATAATCAATAAAGATACTACAACATATAAAAAAAGAAAAAAAAAAGAAAGGAACAAAAAGAAAGAGAGGAAAAAATGAAAAGAGAGGATTTCTAATGTTTGTACTCTTAGGTGAAGATAAGTCTAAGATTTAAGCTACAAATAAAATTTATTGCTTGCCATCTCTACTCTAAGTCTAGAAGGTACAAATAAAATTTGTTGCTTGCCTAAGTTGAAAGCTTACCAAAATGTTTTTTCTAGACAAGGATCAGTATCAAGCCTTTTGTAAAGCCAAAATCAAAAACTTTTCATCTCCCTCTTGTTTCCACTTGAGTTCTTCACAAAATCCCATCGCAAGGTTTAGAAGGTATGTCGAGTTAACTTGCAATCCCCTAAGTCAATAGCTCATGTCATAACTCATGACATACCATAGGATTAGGAAAATATGTTACATTTGTACCTTTGTGTGTTCTTACATCCATGCATTTCATGATACATTTTTAAAAAAGACCAAAATCATTGCATGATCATTTTGTTGTTTATAATAAGAATCCTAAATCTATCCATGTGCACTAAAGATAAAAGAAGGGGGCACAAGACATCAAACATAATCACAAATCAAACTTTAATGGAGTCATCATAATACATATAAAAATTATAAGTCCATGAAACATCACTAGTAAGATTATAAGTGCTAAAAAAATTGCACTCAAGTGTGCAAGCCTCCCCATGCAAGGGGGTAAAATCAAAACTTAAGAATAGAAACATCAAGGATAATTATGACAAATGGAACCCTCAAGGCTCCTGCTTTGAGGTCTCCTCTAACTATCTACTACCTCAAAAGGCCTATAATTCATGTGAGAATAAGAATGCATCTAACTAGGAGCTCATGAATGGGATGGGCCCACTATCTGAACATCGTTGAACCCTAAGGATAAGCCATCTCTAAAAGTAAGGCATTCTTAGCCTCAAGTACATTGATCCTAGCTCTCTGAGAAGCAACTTCCTAACTTGTATGATAAGTGGTATTTAGGATACCTATATGATGACCCATTGAGGATGGTAAATGAGTGTCAACAAGGAGAGTTTCCCTCAATCGACTAGTAGCATGGGGTAGCACAACTAAGGAAGCATCACAAAAGAGTTTCTTGTTGGTGTAATTATGTTTGCACCTTATATTAAGTTTATTTAGGTAATTAATATTTATTTACTTAAGTAAATTACGAAATAATTGAGAAAATATGTCATCTCCTTGATTTATGGGAGCACATGCCACCTCTACCTCATTCAACTCCATGACTAACGGTAGTTAGGTGCCACATCTCCCTCATCAAGATGAAATATCTTGACACTACTACTCCTAAATGTAGAGTTGATCCTTTAGATCACTAAGGCTTTCTGGGACACTTGTCATCTTGACTTATGCATCCCAAAGCCTATATATATGCAGTCATTTTCTTCATTTAAGAATTGAATCCAGGAAATTAATCTAGTAGATCTTGTGCTTCATTTCACATGGTATTAGAGTGGTTCTGGTATTTTTTCTAGTTCATCTTCATTTGATTGTAGGTAGATCAAAATCTCTATCACCTCTTATTGCTTCACATATGAGGTTTTTCTTTGGTTAAAGTTCACATTTATGGTCACGAAACTTGGAGGTTATTATTTGGATTTAGGGTCATTGGTATTTAGTTTGAATTTGCAAGTCACTTCAAATACAAGGTCATGGGTTTTAATCTCAAAGCGAAGTCTACACTAGTCATCGCAATTTCCTCATAGTCACCAAGTAGAAGCTACATCGATGGTCACTATTGAAAGCTTGATTACCTGCAGATCTCACCAACCTACCAACATTTGAAATCTTGATTGACATATTTTTCACACCTTTCAACTCACTTTAGATTTGGTCACCAATATTCATGATCTCCCATTTGGTCATGGTTTGATCCTCCCTCTGCAACCATTCATTTGCAAGTTTCTTAGATTTGTTTTTGGTCATGAACTCTACTCACAAGGCCATTGATTGAAAGAAAATTGTCTGGTCAACTTCTTCAAATCCACCACCATTTCATTCTAGTCAATCTCTTCATAGTTTGGAGGTCAAGGTTCTCTTTTCAAAGAAGTCATGGTTAATTTTTAAAGTCTGGTCCATTGGGAACATTTATGCACTATCATTATAAAGTGCCTTTTTTTGTCCCATTGGAAATGTCAATGCACTAAAATTATAAAGTGCCCTTTTATGTATCATTCTTGGTGGGGATTATACACATGCATTTTGTAATCAATGAACTCGCATAAAGTTCCAAATTTTCTAATGGGGTAATCTATCGAAGTCAATAATGGGTATAACAAATTATCCCTCTGTCATTACTTTGGAAGAAGGAAACTACAAGTCCTAGAGTGATGGCATCTTAAAGCACTGTCGATGGATTCATCTATTGCCACATTTGTATGGTCTTATTCCTAAACCAAGTACATATTGGCAGAAATCTACATGGGGAAATAGAAATGATCATGTATGTTGGGGACCATACATCATGGGATCTATCACACATTAAGTGCCCTCGCACTCTGTAGACCACACTATGGGAAATGTATGGAGATCCCAATGAACCTTCATTCCCACATGATCCCAATATGGACATACTTCTTCCACTTGATGATGTTGATAATCCTTTGTATGATGATGATACTGAAGAGCAACTTGCTTATTGGGAAAGTCTTGAATGTCCTGATGACATATATATCTCCTATTATTTCTCCTCTTTCTACACCTCTAGCATTGGTAGCAATTCTGCCACCTCCACCTGCTAGTTTGATAGAGATCTTGACTTCTCCACATGCTACTTCAGATTCTATCCAACAAGTTCACACCTATCCTCTTGATCAGTGACATATCATATTATCAAACATCCATCATCTATTTGTAGAATCTCTCATTCTCAATCTTAACAACAACATTGAGGATGTATGTCTTCTCTTTGATGATAGCTCCCATTGAGTTGCATCATCTCTTGGTTTGGATCCTTTTTTTATCTTTCTACCACTTAATTCTACTATCTTGACACATCCTAATTCACATCAGTTCAAATCTCACACTTCAGTGGTCACTGTTCTCAAATAATGCATGGTACAGTCATAGTTCAACATTAGCTTTGAGAAACATGAGTAGTTTCCAAAACCATACATCCCAATTCCTTCATAGATTTGACTTGAGTGGGAATTTAGCAATTTGACAGCTTAAGTTTTCTATATTCTGAAAGGAAGAGGCATCATTTTTTTCAAAGGGACCTACTACAACATTCTCCATGTTACATTCTGTGTTGACTTTCTTTCTCTTCTTTGTGGAGGCACACATGGGCCCTATCTCTCAGGGATGGAGTTTTTTTCTACAAGTTTTCTCTTTTTCTTCTAGGGTTGTACACTCTCTTTTACATTGGGGTTCTTTCAGATTGTACATGGGTACCTAATATGACTTGTCTTGTTAGGACCTATTTCTTTATTACCTCATTTGCACTTAAAGGCATGGTGTTGGTGTAATTATTAATTGCACCTCATTCAATTCATTGATTGACGGTAGTTAGGTGCCACATCTCCCTCATCAACATGAGTTATCTTGACACCATTGCTCTTGCATATAGAGTTGATCCTTAGACCACTAAGGCTTTTTGGGATACTTGTCATATTGAATTATGCATCCCAAAGACTATATATATATATATATATATATATATATATATATATATATATATATATATATATATATATATATATATATATATATATATATATATATATATATGTAGTCATTTCCTTCATTTAAGAATTAAATCCAAACAATTAATCTAGCAGATCTTATGCTTCATTTCACATTCCCTCCATCCATCCATTGTACCTATGAAAAGATAATGATTCAAGGGTCAATTCCACACCATTACTTCAAAATGATCAAAAGAAATAAGGAAAAAAGAGGAAGTCAGTAGAATACTCATGTGGATTGTCTAGTTTCCAGGAGGGGTCACTATGCCTCATATCCTCCTCTGATAACTCTGAAAGTAGACCATGCATATGTCCAAGGGGAGCCATCTCTGGTACTATCTCCTCCTCATCTACAATTACCTTTGTGTCTCCTCCATCACATTCCTCCTCATTAGGATCATAATCCTCATCTATAGAGTCATCAATCTCTTCCTCAACAATGACAAGTCTATGAGATCAAGATATCTACACTCACCTACAACCAGTCTTAGTAAAGGCCTAGTAATCGAGACCCCAAGAGCTAGAGGAACCAACAAAAAAGCCCTATGTTGAGCATCAGCCATCTCCTGCACAGACCTATAGCAAGTAGGTACTAGGGGAAAATCCTATAGAAAGTCCTCTCCAAAATGCTAAAGAACTCAGGTGACATGATGGGACTCAACCAAGCCATTCTTGTCGATCAAATGGCTCACCTATCAACAATAATCACATAGCCACAACCCCCATGTCAACATAAGGATAAAAAATGAAATTGACATTTGTGAGTATAGCCATGACACAACTGGCAGCATCATAAGGACTAGGGCATCCCCATCATATAGCTCTCATAAATCTAGGATCTGAAAGAGCCACGCCTTTCTAAAATGGAACAATGTGCTCTAGAATCCAAGTTATCATAAGAGAAGGATTAAAAAAAGAAAGAGCTAGGTACTGAGATTAGATGAACACCAAGATGACCTTAAGGATAGTTAACCCCCATATAAGCAGCCCAGGATAATCTTTCCTTCTCTGATTCACTCTCAAGAAGAGCAAGTTGATCACCTCTAACAAGAACTCCTAGGATATGATAAACATCATACAAATTAATTCTCCACCTTTTAGATAATTGAGGAAATTGGAATGTGTTTCGATTAGCATCCTAGTATGTCAAGATGTCACAGCATATGTGAGAAGAAGGATGTATGATAAGAACATGAGCTATCTTGTCCAAACATGTCTTCTTCAAGATAGATAGATCTCTAGTAGATAAGGACTCAAGGGACTCTGCAAACCAAAATTGCTCATGATTCACATTCCATCTAATGCACATCTCCTGTCAAGAATGAAGAAACCACATGTTAGATAGTTGGCCAATCCATAAAATCACAAAAAAAGTATAAAGCATTTAAAACTTTCACAAAAATCATATATTGACTAAAATATTGCAATAAATGAAGAAGTTAGTATTGAAAAGTAGAGAAAATTAAGAGACTAAACTATCATAGCATTCAAAATTTCCTTCTAGCAATGTTCTAGTGGGTCTCCACTTTTATCAGGGTTGATCTCTAGGGGTGACCTAGAATTGCAGGTTGAATCTCCATGGGTGACTTTCCCTGGCGAAAGGGACGACCCTACCTCATGCCCAAGAATGATAATTTTTTCTTAAAAAACATTGAAAATGATAACATTTCAACAAACAAAAACTCACTAAAAGAGAAAAAGAAAGAATATAGGTCATTACAACAAAGAAAATCGAAAAATAGTAGATTCTTAGCAAGAAATCAACAAAAGAAAAACCTAGGGTTTCAAAAGGGATTTTTCTCATTTTTTGTACCTGATGACTAGTAGGGGGAAGATTGGTAGCCATAGAAATTATCTACTTATCAATATCTCTCTGTTGTCTGCTCACCCATATGATTATGTCACCATTTGATCACTCTACCTCTCTATTTACCTCTTTATTCTTCTCTTAGTTTAGTGTGCATTTAGGCATTTGGTTTGTTTTATCTTTTGTAGTGTTTTCCATGTCCTCATTTTGTGTGCATTTAATTCTTACATGTCCTCAAGATGAAACATAATGACTCAAGTAAATCTCAAGCATCAATGTTACGTCTTTTTGTTTCTATTATAGTGACTTATTTTGAATACATCATGAAGTTGAGTTAACAATTGTTATTTCAGATATGAATGAGATACAATGATAATAGGTAAAGGCCTAGTTTTGGAACAATACCTACCCTTCATGTAGACTACCATCCCAAGGGGGCAAATATGTAAGTATGAAAAGATGCAAGGCCTACATGGCGGGCTGAGGATGAGCTATAGTCCTAATCACATAATATAAGCGTGAATGTATATACCTCTCAATAGTATTCCTCTTGGTGATGCATCTTTGATCATTTTTCATCTTGTTTGTGTTTTTCTACCCTCTAAACTAACCTTCTATGGTTCTATACACATTCTAGCTTGCCTTCTGACCAAAATTTGACAAATCTTTTCTATCATTTTCTAGCCCCGATCACCTCATCAATCCACTTCACAAGAGGGGAAATTCATGTCCCTAGGGGTATTTGTATCTTTTCATGCCTTTAGAATCATCTAATTAACCTTCCCATTCCATCCTTGACTTCAATTTTCATGATGCATATTTCCTTTTTGGGTCACCTCGTGTCACTTCAGGATCTCCCTAGGTGACCCTATAGCTAAATCAAGATCTCCAAGGGTGACTTATCCTGGTGAAATCATAACCCACCCTGTAAAGAACCTATGGCTAGTTTTGGGATGCCAAAACCATTCTTACACCTAGATCATTCTCCATCCCAGAAACCACTTGTACAAAACCTCCTCTATGGGTCACCCCCTGTGACTTCAAGATCTCCCTAGGTGACCTAACAACTCAAGAAGGATCTCCAAGGGTGACCTGCCCTAGTGAAAGGGATGACCCACTTCCCGAAAGGGGTGACCCTGTCGTCTTTTAACATGCATTTCCATTTTTGGCCCTAATTGTGTGAGTCTTCTTCTCTAACTGATTTTCAACTCCTCCTACCAAATTCAACACTCCCAATCATCCCAATCTCATCTCCAAATCAATCTCAGTTATCTTTCAATCAATCAAGTGTTAACTTCATTTCTTCTCTTGTGATCTCCTTTGCAACCAGTGTCACTCTCAATCAGAGTCAGATCACTCTCTAATCTATTTTTGTTAATTCCCCAGTCACCACCACATTTGGTGTTGGTTTCCCACCTATAAATACCCCCATCCTCTATGCATTTAGGGAGGCAAATTTAGTTTTTTTGCTCTTGCTCTTGGTTTGCTTTGCTAATTGTCTCCATAGCATTTTTATGCTTGTTTAGGACCCTTGAGCCTTTTTTTTGCATTTAGCTTCCATAGCTCTAAGCCATTATGCTTCATAGGTATTCTAATGCCCAATTATTTTCAAAATCTTCCATAGCTTCAAGCCATAGTGCTTCATAGGCATTCTAATGCCTAATTGTTTTCAAAGCTTCAAAGCTTCCATTTTCTTCCATCTTTGTTTCTGTCACCAAGAGGAGGGCCTTGCTTCTATAGAGGAAGAGAGGGTTGCCACAAGGATTTATGAGGGCTCAAGTCAGGCACTACCATCTTCTTCATACCATGTTTTTCATGTTTTAGAATAGTAATTAGCTCACATTCTGGCTCTTGGAAAAGTAATCAATGCTTTACTTTTTCCTTGATAGGTTGTTTCTTTGTTTTTGTAGATTAGCATTGCTTTGATTCAATTATATTGGCTTTATATTTTCTCATTAGATTACATTTATTTCCATGATAAATATCAATTTGTTAGATTAGATTCAAAATTGTTCCATGAAAACTATAAAAACATAGGATAGCTTGCATATTGAAAAACACATATAGACTACATACATATTTCAATTCTCAGGTAATTAGAAAATATTTTAATTTGGAGAAAAGGAAACAAAAATTATTTCATATAAATTTAGATTGCATTCAAAATAAAATCATAAAAACATTAGGAAAACTTAGAGAGACAAACAAGAACAAAACCCTCTATCTCATCATGACATACACATCAAATCAAATCAAACATTCAAACAAGAATAAAACTCTCGATGTCATCATGAGATAAACATAAATTCAAACACATTCAATGTGAAGCAGACCACTTCCCCTATTTCCAAGGATTCAATGTGCCCAGGCATTAGGGAAGATTGGATACAATCCATCCTCGATGAGATTGGGTAGAATTTCCCCCATTCAATTCATCAACAAAACATAGAATAAGCAAGGGAAGAACAAGAACATCAACAATGAATTAGAGATCAACAACCCTTGATACAATAGGTCTTATGAGATGAAGAAAGGAAACAAGAACATCTCTGACTTATCAACAAACAAAACAATCTTCATGCTAGGATTAGGAGACTTAGGATTCGTGGCCCTTCAGGTCATACAATCATCACAACAACAAAAGTAACTGAACATCTCCATAGGAATAATCATCAAAACACACACATAGCACAAAACCTAACCACCATCTGTGACATTCTACTCCCTCAAGAAAGAGAGCAGAACAACCCCCTGGTCCTACCTCCATTCAGATGGCTCTTGCCACGTGAGAGGGAGTGACTAGGAGGCCACCCATAGCACAAAATATGGTTCATGTGTCATGTTGGAATGTGACTCACCCACAAATTATCTAGGTCACATTCCAATTGATACAGAATCTACCACTAAAAATCCAACATTGGTTAATTGGATTATCTTCAATACTTACTCTTCTCTTTACCATTTTCTCAAAGTTTTAGCATTTATATTTAAAAATACACTTGTCTTACTTATCATTCTTTTGTTCAAAACTTATTTATTAATTAAAGCAGTTGTTCTCGCTTGTTGTGTTGGACTCCTATCTTTAGATCAACTCTTTTTCTAATAGAATCAATAGCTTAACAACACTAGACATAACGTGTTGCATTGATCCATCTTTCTTTTTATTTTTACAAATATGCCTAATTTTTCATTACTCTTCACATTTTTGACATTCTAATTAATTGCATTATGAGTTGACATTGAAATCCTAGAATTTTGCTATAAAAAAATAGTTTATATACAATATGTTTGCATGGATTTGAATTTGTCTCCAAGATATCTCACCACGAAGATTATTCAATACATTTCTTTCAATTTTTACAAAAAAATTATATTTTCACTCATATAAGGGATTTTAGTATCATTTTTTGTTGTTTTGTTTTTAATAGTATAATTTATATCGACATTGTTATATTTAGCCTCCTTTAAACAACTAATATCATTATCATTGAGTGCAATTGAAGACTTACCTAGATTTTTTTCTGTAATCATGTTTTAAATATTCTTGAACTCTTCCACATTCACCATTTCCACATTTGCATATTCTACATTCACCTCATCCATGTTGGTCTCTTCTATGATCCTCTCAAATCCTCAAATCAGCAATAGTCATGAAATTGGATGCTTCAACATTCTTGATTTCTCAAATCCGCTCTCTCATCTCTTTGTCATTTTTCCTCCTCTCAATGTGCTTTAATTTCTTTAGGTGTTATGACCTTTTTTCTTTTTTGTTGATGTTTATTTGATTCTATAATTACCAAACTATCTTGATAAAATTAACAAATGATCTTTAATTTACTCTAAGATGGATCCCTCCTTGAGCTTTCCAAAGTACAAGTAGATGTAGATCGTTTGTTCAATATAACACATGTGCTTGATTTCTCTAAAAAATAATTCCTTTGCTTGATTCCTTAAAAAATAGTTTGTATGCTTGATCCCACTTGAAACTACTCCTTATGATTGAATCCCTTTAAAAATTGAACATGATGGCTTTCTAAGAGATTGTAAGAGACACCTGCATAAAAAATACAAAAATAGTCGTTGTTCGGTTGTACTTATAAAATAAAAAGTTACAGAGATGTTGTCATAGTATACTAAAAATGGAATGATAACGAATATAATAGAAATGGGTATCCATTTATTTTTAGAATGTAGGTACCTATTTTAAAATGGGTACCCATTTCTATTTAGATCGCATACACATTCCTTTTCAAAATGGGTATACATTTCAGAGTGGGTACGCATTCCATGAAATTTTAAATTTGAAACCTACAGTTTTTCTTTGGTTTTAGGCTTGGAAGAGACTTGGAAACCTAACCCTTAGCCTTGGACTTGCAAGTACAATACCATGTTAACAACAAGAGTAAAAACACTTTAGTAATATGGCTAACAATATTTTTTCAGAATTTTTGGAGTAAATTAAAACCCACTACAGTTTTCAAAAATAATATTTTTTACCATTAGACATATTTTTCTATTTATTACTTAATTTTTAAACAAAGGGACTCATAAACTTGAAATGACATAATTTTTTATAACTTTTGATTTTAATTTTTTTTTGAAATAAAAAATTGTGTCTAACCAATTAGACATCATTCTCTACATGATAAAATAAAAAATTAATGTTACAATTAGTTTAGCTCAAATTATGTTGGCCATACATGAGGGGTTATTAAAATATTAATTATTCACTAAAAAATTAATAAAAAAATATATTTATGGAAAATTATAAAAAATATCTTGGTCAAACTTTGGAATCATACACATCTTTCCACAAAAGGAATTAGAAAAATACTTTCATTTAGGTCAAATTATGTTGGTTATACACATGCATGTTTTGACCCAAAACATACTATTTTAAAAAGCTCATTTTTGTATATCTTATACAAAACCAACTTCTATCATTTGGATATTAAAATAAATTTTTATTTGAAAACTAGAAACAAAATCCTACATTTCATATTTTTACACCATGTTAATATTCTATGAGTAAGTGCTTCAAATTTTTACTCCAACTATGACAAACTTTGATTTCAAGAAAAACAATTCCACTCTTCTGCCAAAAAGTGGACCCAACTTCTTGTACTCATCCTTAGCATTTATTAAATTTTATTCTATCTAAGTTTTTTGCTCCTTTTGGGCTATGTGGCTGGTAATTACTTAAAGTATTTACCTGCGTAATCTAAAAATTGTCTTTTTATTTATATATGTATATAATAATTCTTCTCTATGTCAAATTCTAGTACTTAAATTTAGTATTACAAAATAATTATATATAAATATATTTAGCTGATAGGATTTTTATAAGTGGTCTTTCACTTAACTAGAAAGTTGTCTCACATTGGAAAATTAAACACAATTCAAGAAACCATGACTACAACACAATTCAAGAAACCGTGATTTTCTTTTTTGAGCTTTCCTCTTTTTCTTTGTCAATTAGACCATGTGCATTTATAATCAGTTATTATTGTGTATTACGTAATTTTCCATTTTAGTGAATGTTGGAAATGAAAGAAACACTACTTCAATGGAAATCTAATTCAAATAAATTTCTGCAATCTTTTAAGTGTGTATTATTAATGGAGATTGTAACAAGAAATGAAACTATGCTTTCACAGAAATGCAAAATCAGAAATTTGAACACATGACACAATGTTTAATGTGGAGAAAATAATTTCCAATAAAAAACTCCATATAGGAAAGAGGCCCAATGTTTGTATTAATCTAAAAATGATTTACAATACAACAACACCACCAATCTCTCCTTCAGTCTTCAATCCAACAGCATTTCAACAGCACCTGAGTACCTAAAATCTGTATTGTAGGAACAAATACATGGCAAATATTTATAGAAATATTTTCCAAATCATCTTAGGCGTTCACCTTCTCTCTCATGAGATTCCCCAACATGCAAACATTAAATGCCATCTTACAAGCACCTTCCACTTGTCCAAAAAATATCCATGCAAAGGTTGGGCACCCAAGACTAAATCTAGCCTCTTACAACATCTTATGAGGCATCATAATCGTCATAGATTCCACAAAAGAGTATCTTTCCAAGATAGGAACCTTGGGCTAAACATAGCAACTTACAACTTATTAATATCCGTCATAGTGTCATAGAATCTTATGACAACTTGCAACTGCCATAGATTCTTTACATGCACCCACCAAATATTATGACGTGCATCATATATGCTAAAAATAGTAGATTCTCCCAAGGTGGAACCTACACTCATTTACTTTTGAGTTTTACAATTGCCAACTGTAAATGTCACTTATTAATTACCTCTGGTGACTCCGGAATTACCACTGCCAGTGAAACTACCTCATTCCCTTATGGGTAATTACAAATTACAAATAATAAATAGAATAAATACAATATTGGAATTTACAAGGTTAAAGGCACCTTATTCCAACATTCTCCCACTTGACATTATACATTTTAAATCAACCCATAGGAAATCAAATGAAAATAATCAGGCACTAGAAACAAGGCCCATGGCCTCTCTGCACCACACGAACTTCTCTATGCTCACAGGTTTGGCCAATGAATCTGCAACATTCTCCTGAGTGTTTATCTTCTTCAGCTCAATGTCTCCATTTGCAACCAACTCTTGAATAAAGTGATACTGAACGTCAACATGCTTAGTCTGAGTATGATACATAGGATTCTTGGCCAAACAAATAGCACTTTGGCTATCACAACCAATTTGAATGATCCTGCAATCAAATCCAATACATGTACATAGTCTCCTCAACCAAATTGCCTCCTTAGAAACATGGGTAGCAGCCATATACTCTGCTTCTATGGTGGACAAAGCAACTGTGGGTTGCCTCTTACTCATCCAACTCACTGCTCCTCCAAACAAAGTAAACACATAGCCACTAGTGGACCTTCAACTATCCAAGTCAACTGCCCAATCTGCATCAACAAAACCCTATATGTCCAAAGATTTATTAGCACTATCAGTACCAAAATAAACCAAACAATGATCAGGAGTACCTGCAAGATATTTAAACACCCTCTTCACATAGTTCCAATGTTGTCTACTAGGGTTAAACATAAATGTGCTCAAAATGCCCACTACTTGGGCAATGTATGGTCTAGTGCAAACCATTGCATACATCAAACTCCCTACAGCACTAGCATATGGAACATTAGACATATCCTCAAAATAATCCTTAGTCTTTGGACACATATCTAATGAAAGCTTAGTACCAATGGGTAAAGGAACTCTAACTGGGTTACAGTCCTGCAAACTAAACCTCTGCAAAATAGTATTCACATACTTTGTGACAACCAAAGCTTTCTGTTAACTCTGTCCCTCCTGATCTCCATTCCCAAAATATACCTTGCAGCACCAAGATCATTCATCTCAAATGTTCCTGAAAGTTGGGCTTTAAGCTCACTCATCATACCCTTAGTATTGCTGAAAAATAACATGTCATCAACATACAAAGCAATAACCAGTATAGAATCATCAACACAATAAATGTAAACACAGTGATCCTCCTCACTTCTAACAAAACCCAATTTCAAAACAAATGAGTCTGTGTATATGGAAAAATGGATTAAATCTAAACTAAATAAAACCAAAGAACCCAATAACATAAAGGAAACGAATCTAAGAAAAAGCCATAAATCACAAATCAAAGATAAATGAAAGCTCTTACCAAAACCTGTATTGTTCCCTTTTGGAGATATGTGGATTGCTCAATGTAGTTGCAAAGCCATGGCTGCAACAAGCAAGTATGCTCAAGAGATCAATGTCAAAAGATCGTTATAGTGCTCAATCAACGTGTTGTGTATGCTCGAAGCTCTGTTAAGTATGCCTGAGAATACGATCGAAGAGAGAGGCTCAATGAAGGAGATGAGGGGGGTTTATATAGATTTCAAGGAAAATCGATCAACGGTCCAGATAATTCAGAAGAATCAACGGAGGAGATAAGTTGAGGAATGTGCAACGAATGAGAAGAAGACATGTGTCTTGCTTGCTTTTGCATGAGAGGAGTTATCAAGAATAGAAGAATAAGTTAACTGAAGAAATAAATCAATTAAAAGAATAAAGCGATCAGTTAAGTGATTTAAAACAAGAAGAAGAGATTTGCATAGAATAGAAGATATTTTGCTTTATTAAATATAGAAATATTTAATTGATGAGCAAAAAAGCTTGAGTTATATTAGAGATAACTCAAATTAGAAGAAAAAGCAATTTAAATAAATAATTGATTTATTTAAATTTAGAGAAGATATTTTGGAAGAAATAATTAAATAATTGGAATTATTTAATTTAGAAGATTTGAAAGCAAATTAAATAAATAAATTTATTTAATTGTTGTGCATGATTTTGGAAGAATGATTTTTGATTTAATTAAATAATTTAAGAATTATTTAATTTTAGATAAAAGGGAATTTGTTGAATTAATTAAATAATTGGATATATTTAATTAATGTGGATGTGAGATTTGGAAACAGAATAATGATTTAATTAAATAATTAAAAATTATTTAATTGTGGAAGAATATAGAGGAATTTAATTTAATTAATTAAATAACGAGGATTTATTTAATTAATGTTGAATTTAGGAGATTTAGAAGAATTTGATGATAATTAATTAAATAATTAGATTATTTAATTAACGTTTGCAATGCAAGTGATTAGATAGATTATGAAATGCAAGTAGCATGACAAGTTGGTCATTTTAGGGTGTCTACATTTTGCCCCTCTTTGATGCAATGCAGCATGTAGCGTTGCGTCAAAGAAAATGATTGTTGAAGATGTAATACAATTTTTTTGATGCCCCAGTGTAGGTAGTTGCCCCCTCGAGCGGGAAGACAGGGAAGCGACAGAGGAAAGGTGTTGACGCTCGACTAGAAGATTGTGCGACCAGGTGGGAAGAAAAGCAGAAAACGGGTGGGGAAAGAAAAACCAAGGGTGGGGACCCTATAAATAGGTCCCATGGGGACCACAATCCTCATTTGCACCCATTGAGATTCTAATTTTAGAGAGAAGAGCTTCTAAGCTTAGTTGAGAGAGAGGTGAGCAGACAGCGCGGAGAGATGCCGATTCCAGTGCATAGACATCGGGCGGAGCTGGTGCGGACCTACGGGAGGCCAGCAGGAGCTCCAGCAGTGGTAAGTGATCGAAAACCCCCTTTGAATTTGTTGATTAGGGGTAGATTAGGGCTAGATTTAGGCAGGGTGTAGCATTTTAGCCAAAAGCGCTTTAGGTTGTTGCAGCGCGTCGGGTAGTCGTTTAGCGCGACTGGTAAAATCAAGTCGCTTTTGGTGTTCGGTGTCTGCGCCGCAGCGCAGTTGGGAAATCCCGCAGCGTGCCTGGTTAGGCAGTGTAGCGCGCCTGGTTAGGCAGTGTAGCGCAAATGGGGGGAAGGGAAGAAAACGCGTCGCGTCTGGTATGATAGAGTGGTGCGGTTGGTATGGCAGAATGGCGCAGTTGGAAAAACAAGGTGCATTTGGTTCAAAAATCAAAGCGTGGCTGTTGGAGCAGGAAGGCACGGTTGGGGGAGAGGGACAGTGCGTTTGTAGAAAACTAAGCGCTGTTGGTTTGAATAGAAGAAAAATTAGGTGGCAAGTAGAGGAGTTAGGCGGCTAAAGAGGAAAGGGCAAGTTGGGGGTTTAGGGACTGATGAGGATTTGGTTATGGAAGAACTGACATGTGATTTGTTATGGATGCAGAGGATTTTGCCACCGTTGATGTCACGGGAGCGACACCACGCGATTGCGCACAAGGTTGTTCAGTTGACCTGGGAGGAGGATGCGTTCTTGGAGCATGCAGGACTATGGCATGTGGCACACCTGACACACATTAGGGCGAATCTCACCCTAGTGACAGCAGTCGTGGAGAGATACCACAGTGAGACTTCGTCGTTTCACTTCCTGACAGGGGAGGCTACAGTGACACTAGAGGATGTATATCGCATCCTGCGGATCCAGATAGACGGGGAGATTGTTGACTTTGACCCGGCACGAGGCCAGGCAGGCTTGGAGGAGGTCTTCTGCACGGACGACCTATGGATAGACGATGGGGAGATCAGATGGGCAGACGTCCTGAGACTCTGCGACAGGATCTGTTGGATCGTGGCATCGTTGATTGGCGGCTTCCTGTGTCCGGACAGGAGATCGAGAGGCCTATCAGTTGGCTAGGGGACAGTCCTATCTGGGATGTTCACCCATGGAAGACAGTACGCATGGGGGCCTTGCGTGTTAGGCCAGCTATACCATGATATGCATTACTGTGTATACAGGAGAGGTAGGAGCCTTTCAGCAGGGGTGACCCTACTATAGGTGTGGGCGTGGGAGCACATTCCAGTCATTCGACCCATGGCGCAGCGCCACCGAGACAGAGGGGAGCCGTATGCGTTTCTATATGATGGGGTGATGACACACAGGAGGATGGGATCTGTCAGCTACTGGCGGTGACAGATTGACGAGATGGACATATTCATCTGGAGGCCGTGGTTATTATGTGAGGAGTGGCCGGATGAGCACGAGCAGCTCATGTACTGCAGACAGGCTCGCTATCTATTCGGTAGACGGACAGATATGATAGAGAGATATCTTCTCGAGCGGGTACTGAGACAGTTTGGCCTACCACAGGGGCTACCAGTGGGGGAGGCCACACATGCCAAGACGCGGAGAGAGACCGGAGACTGGGACGCAGTGATCCCAATGGCGACAGCATTAGCAGAGGTGCGGGGACTTATCCCTGTGAGATGGGATTGGGACACAGGGCTAGCAGACCCAGGGACACTGCCAGACTATGATCAGTACTGGCAGACTCACAGGCCGATGAGATTGACTACACCAGGTGTAGTAGGGGCAGTGGGAGAGGTGTTAGTACTTGGCGGAGAGGCCAGGATGAGGCGGTAGGCCAGGGCAGCCGGACAGCAAGCAGGTGGACAGCAGGAGGATGTTGAGATGGCAGAGGCATTGGGCCCAGTCGTAAAGACTGATCTGCAGAGGGCCGAGCGACTGCTGCAGGAGGAGATAGCCCGGAGGACTCGACTAGAGCTCCGGATGGTTAGACTGAGGAGAGACAGGGATATAGCGCGGGCAGAGGTGAGACAGGTAGAGGCCACAGCCCAGGCACAGACACAGGCAGCCACAACCACCCAGACAGCCCTAGCACAGGTGCAGGCACAGCTACAGGCATACAGGCAGTTACAGGCCCAGGTGCATGCACAGGCACAGGCACAGATGCAGCCACCGGCCGCACCAGCAGCCGACACCGAGGCGGTAGCACAGGCCAGACGAGAGAGAGATGCCGAGGTACAGCTACGGCTGACAGCAGAGGCTACACTCTTTAGAGTGAGGCGGGAGAGAGAGGAGGCACGCCGTGCACTGGGTGCAGACCAGAGGACCTTATACAGTGAGCTCGTCCAAGTGCAGGGTGAGCTGGTATCAGCTGGCCGGGAGGCAGAGTATTACAGGGGGCTGTATGTGGGTGTGGTGCCAGCAGCTCAGCAGGCACCGAGCTATAGAGACAGGAGCAGGTCGGGGGCATCAGGATCCCGGAGGACAGGGCAGTCAGCATCCTCAGTCAGAGGGCCACTTTTGCCGCCAGGGGGAGGAAGAGGACCATCAGGGGGACCTCCACCGAGCACAGGGGGAGGCCAGGGGCCACAGTAGGAGGGTAGCTCTACTCACTAGGGCATACTCATGTATATTGTATCATATTGTATTATTTTGGACAGATGCCTGCGTGCATTCTGATGTATATTTTGAGGACTCTTGATAGCCTTGATGTACTATATTGATGTATATTTGGATGTATACACATTTTGTATTATTAATGTAGACACAGACACTTTGTATTATGATGACCATTACATGATATATATATATGATCTATTCGACTCACTGTTGTTCATGCTTTTTGTGTATGCATTCTTTGATGTTATGGATGTGATGATATGTATGTAAGATTATGGATTCATGTGATGACATATATTGTTTATATGATGCTTATAGATGTATGATGATAGAGATGTATGATGATATAGATGTGATGACTAGTGATATCTGACATGTGGGTTTTGCAGATATGCACCAGAGAGGAGAACAGGAGGAGATGGAGACTGTTGATCGATTACTGCAATGAAAGCGATATAAAGGATGTGGGAATGGATGGATGAGCTTGTTGCAATGGCTTCACATTTGTATATAAAGAGCAATCCTTAGTTTGATATAGCACGTGGATAGTTCGCCACCAGGGTATAAAAGACCAAGGTGCAGTAATATCCGAGTGCGTGGACGTTGACTCTGCAAGCAAACGGTTTGAACCTAGATCCCTTAGACATAAGATAACCTTGTTGGAACATGTGAATAAGCCATAGTCTTGAACATAAAATAAACTTCAATACATGTAAATGCAAGAGGAAATATTAATATGTAAGATGATAGGACGTAACATACACAAGATAAATAGAATGCTAAGAAAGATGCTAGAGATCATTCCTCAAACACGGCACACAGAAAGCAATGACTATGCCCCCAATCCGTACTGCATCGCAACATACCAAGATTATAGATAAATCAAGGTAGCTTTGAATAGGCATGGGATAGGGAACAAAAGATAAGCCATAACACAAATTGACTGACTTACAAAGTAAACATACAGCCGACATATTCTCTTGCCAAAGAGGTTGCTCAGGATAGATTGGATAGGAAAGATAACAGCCTTATCGTAGGAGCTTTGTGTCCGTTAAAGGGGGCTATCTACCTAAAAAGACAATATCTTGCTGCAGGAAATGCCACATGTCGTAGGAGACGTGTGTGTTGGTCTCGACAATGGAACACTTCGCAGAAGACAAGCTTGTGGATCTAGGGCTTGGTTAAGTGGTACTTAGCTGATGTTGGCAATCGGTATGCAGGACAGTAGATGACTCTGGAAGTAGGTCTCTTTGCTTCAGGTTTGTTAAGGACTTCTGCTTTGAAAGAATGCGCTAGCTTGCGGCTTGAGTTAGTCAAGTCGAGGTGAATGGATTTTGACAAACGGAAGACTAGAAGGATGGAATGCAAATGGATTGAAACGGGTGGAGAATGGTGGATCGTGTGTGCCTGAGTACTGGATACATCCTTCATATTCCAGACTGCCTACATACCCTGTATCCATGGGATCAAGGCACACTTACGATGGAAAATGAATGTGATAAATATGTAGTTCTGGATAGAGTGATGAATGGGTCAAGGTGGAAGGGGGAGATCTTATGTACCTGAGTACTGGATACGTCCTTCGTATTCCAGACTGCCTACATACCCATATCCATGGGATCAAGGTACCTTAAGATTGAAAAGAGATGATATGTAGTTCTGGTTAGGGTGTGATGATGTAGAACAAGTGTTGAGAAGATAACCGCCTTATCATAGGAACTCTGTGTCCGTTAAAGGGTGTTACCTGTGGAAATGAGAAAAGATCGAAGTACGCGCTGCGAACCACGAACAAGGAACCAATCTGAGACCGAAGCTAAGGAAAGAGTTGCCCCCATTCTGGTAGAGGAAACTGTAGGGGTGACTGCTGAAGAAGACACCAGAAAGACTTGACCTAGGACAAGACAGTGTTAACTGTAGACCCAGACCAAGACATGGGAAGACGACGATGGACACCGACAAATTTCCAAGCTATACTAGATAGGGAGATGGAAATGCAAACAAAGTCAATGGTTTTATTATGGGTGGATGGATGAAGCAGGTTGTGAACTGGACAAGGAGTGGACAGGACTCGATAGACGATGGATGCTGACTCTACGCATAGTGCCTGTTTGCCAAGTTTTCACTATGGTACTTATCCAAGGCACCTGTTTGCCAGGTTTTCACCAGAGGATGAATGTTTTTTTTGTATTTTTGTATTTTTTTATTTTTTTTATTTTTTTTATTTTTTTGACCTTTTGATTTTTTTGATTTTTTTGACCTTTTGATTTTTTTGATTTTTTGATTTTTTTGATTTTTTTTTATTTTTTTGATTTTTTTGACCTTTTGATTTTTTTGATTTTTTTGATTTTTTGTGGGAATACTCTGAGGATCAGGCATAGAACTTCTTGAGATGGACACTGTTAAGTGGCTCATCTAGAGGAATGCCGTCAGGTGTAGCTAAAGTATAAGCTCCCGATCCATATGCTGCTGTGACAATGAAGGGACCTAACCAGTTAGGCTCAAACTTGCCCTTCTTCTCTCGATCTGCTTGATTTCTCTGATTCTCCTTAAGTACAAGATCACCAACTTGAAACCATCTTTCTTTGATCTTTTTGTTGTAATTACGCCGAAGGCGATTTTGATAGACATGGAGATGATTAAGTGCGGCAAGACGCCTCTCATCTAGTAGTTCAAGCTCAGCTAATCTAGAAGTGCGATACTCATCTCCGCCGATCAGGTCCTGCATGGATACTCTGAGGGATGGGATCTTGACCTCTATAGGTAGGATGGCTTCAGAGCCAAAGACCAAGGCATAGGGTGTGGCACCAGTTGGTGTTCTGATACTAGTGCGGTAGGCCCATAGGGCAGGATTGAGTTGCAAGTGCCAATCACGACTAGCTTCATTGACCGTTTTCTTTAGGATCTTGAGAATGGTTTTATTGGAAGCCTCAGCTTGGCCGTTACTCTGCGGATAGTAGGGAGTTGAAAAGCGATGTTGGATATTGTATTGTATGCACAAGGCATGAACATCTTGGTTCTTGAATGGTCTCCCATTATCAGTGACAATGGCTTGGGGAATACCATACCGGCATATGAGGTAGTTTAGGATAAACTTGGCTATTTTCTTACCGGTGATATAGGTCATAGGAATGGCTTCCACCCACTTCGTGAAATACTCAGTGGCGGTAATGATAAACTTGTGGCCATTTGAGGAGGAAGGGTGGATTTGTCCTACGAGGTCGAGACCCCATTGAGAAAAAGGCCATGGAGTTGTCACAGGTTGTAACTCATGAGTTGGTGCGTGAATCAAACTCCATGCTGCTGACATTGTAGACACTTCTTAGCAAACTGTGCGGCATCTTGCTCTATTGTAGGCCAGTAATAACCTATTCTGAGTATCTTCTTAGCAAGATTAGGACCGGAAGAATGTGCACCACAGACACCTTTGTGTATGTCTTGTAAGGTAGCTTCGGCTTCTTTCGCGTTAAGACATCGTAAGAGGATACCATCGAGACTCCGACGATATAGTGTATCACCCAGAATGATGTAGCGAGAGGATCGACGGATAAAGGTTTTGTGTTGGGTGGATGATAGGTTAGGGGGAAAGGTATTGTTCTTGAGGTATTCATAGATATCTTCGTACCACGGGGAATTGGGACCAACAAGTTCGCAGATGATTTCAGTAACAGGAACATCGACGGCTGGTATCAACAATTGCTCGATCAAGAATTCACATTTCTGTGTATTTGCAGGCATGTCAATCAGTGACCCTACAGAAGCCATAGAATCCGCAGCTTTATTATGCTCTCTTAGAATTTGCTCAAATGTGATGCTAGAAAAGTGTGGTTTGTAGGCATCCACTAGTTGCTTGTAGGGGACCAACTTTTCATCCTTTGTTTGGTATTCATCGGTGACTTGGTGAATGACTAGCTGTGAGTCTCCATATACTTGTAATTCTGTGATGTCCCATTGGACTGCTGTATTGAGACCTATGAGGAGTGCTTCATACTCGGCTATGTTGTTGGTGCAAGGGAATGCTAGCCGATATGACTTTGGAATGTAGTCATTCTGAGGTGTAACAAATAAGATGCCCGCTCCTGATCCATGCTGTGTGTAAGAACCATCAAAGTACAACTTCCACATTATGGAGGTAGCAAGAGTGAAGAGATTTTCATCAGGAAAGTCGGCTACCATAGGATGTGTATGTTTCATAGGTGCTTCTGCTAGTTGATCCGCAAGGGCTTGTCCTTTGATTGCCTTACGATCTGTGTACTCAATATCGAACTCACTAAGGATCATAACCCATTTAGCTAGTCGGCCTGTGAGAGCTGCTTTTGCTAGTAGATATTTCAAGGGATCAATCTTGGCTATCAGATTTGTGTGTTGGTTTAGCATGTAATGTCACAATTTTTGGGAGGTGAACACTACTGCTAAACAAGCCCTTTCCATTGGTGAATAATTGAGCTCGTATCCCACCAAGGTTCTACTGATGTAATAAATTGCATGCTCCTTTCCTGTGTCATCACTCTGTGCTAGCAGAGCCCCTAGGGCTGAGTTTGTAGTGGAGATGTACAATATCAAGGGTTTGTCCGCAACTGGTGGAACCAATACAGGAGGTGTAGCTAGATACTCTTTAAGTTGATCAAACGCTGCTTGACACTTGTTGTCCCATCTAAATGAAACATCCTTTCAGAGTAAGTGTTGAAAGGGTTGACATTTATCTGCTAGCTGTGAGATGAAACGCCTGATGGACTGCAACCTTCCTTGTAGGCTCCTTAATGCTTTTAGGTTCTTTGGTGGAGGCATCTCCACTATAGCCTTTACTTTTGCCGGATCTACTTCAATGCCTCTACGAGATACAATGTATCCCAATAGCTTCCCTGATGTTACACCGAATACACACTTCTTTGGATTGAGTCTTACTTGGTATTTTTCAAGCCTGTCAAAGATCTGTCCTAGGACCTGTATGTGATCCGCCTGAGAAGATTTAGCCAGTATATCATCAACATAGTCTTCCATAATGTGATGAAAGAGGTCATGAAATATCACTATCATTGCTCTCTGATAGGTTGCTCCTGCATTCTTCAAACCAAACGGCATGACACACCAACAATAATTGCCCCACGGACAAGTAAAGGTTGTTTTATGTTGGTCTTCTTCAGCTATCCTTATCTGATTGTAACCCGAGAATCTGTCCATGAGAGAAAGCATCTCGTGACCTGCTGTCAAGTCCACTATAATGTCAATGTTTGGTAGTGGAAAGTCGTCTTTAGGACATGCCTTATTGAGATCTCTGAAATCATTACACATGCGGATGCGCCCATTTGGCTTAGACACAGGTACAATGTTTGAGACCCAATCTGAATAGTCGATAGGTTGTATGAACTTTGCGTCTAATAGCTTTTGTACCTCCACCTTCACCAAGAGAGCTATCTGTGGGTGCATTTTTCTCAATTTTTGCTTGACTAGTTTCACCTTGGGATCAACTGTGAGATAATGAACTACCAGCTTAGGGTCTAGCCCTGGCATATCTGCATAGGTCCATGCAAAGTTGATGGTTCGTTGCAAGAAGAAGTTGTTAAGATTTCTGTGCTTTGTATCAGATAATGATGCTGCTAGAAATGTTGTCTTTGGATTCTGTTCTGTACCTAGGTTGATCTCTGTAGAATCTTCCACTAGTAGAGCTGATTTCTCCTGGTACTTAGATGGTAAGGGAAGGTCAAATCCTCCATCCTTAGGTGCCACAGTTGGGTTTTCACCTTTGGATACGTCCTTTATTTTTACTATTTTATGATCAGGAGGTGCCACAGTGTGGTTTTCACCTAGAGATCTTTCTTTATTTGCACTTTTGCGACTAGAGGATTTGGCATTCTCACCAAAATAAGCTGTGGGCTCAAGTTCCATTACAAAACCTGCCTTGTGATCGCCAAGAGGGATACCCTCCCGAAGTCCCATGAACTCAGCTAGAGCTTCGTCATTCTAAAATACATCTATAACGGGGGCCCCTTGTTGGTCCCAATCGATAAGTTCAGGGTAGACAAGCGTGACATTCTGGGTGTTGGTGGTGGAAGTTAAGGATACGGAGGATAGTGTAAAAAATGGAGGATTCTGCGAATAGATTGGTGATGTGGAGGGAAGAGTCATCGATGATATCCTCCGTAGACGTTGAATCGGCGGGAAAAGTGTCAGCTACCTCGTCGAGGATATACTTGATGTCCGAGGTGTGTGGTACCTTCTTACCAAATCCTAATCCTTTCTTGTCTAGCTTCTTTGTTACCACAATGGGCTCCATAGTGCCTTGATTCTATTTCCCAAGACCACCTTTGCCTTTATAGCCCATGTTTTTCACTATCCTTAAACCATTGCCATATTGCTTGACTGGTATCGTGACTAGTTCTTTCTCCTTGTAGAGCCAAGAAGAGATGTCCTCAATAGTTTCCTCTTCCAATAACCGTCCATGTTGGAATTGGGTTAGGAATGTTGGGGGAGGAATAGTAGCTTTTTTGGTAACTTTAGCAATGGGTGGTTTGTCGTAAGATTTTGGAGATAAAGGCATCCGCCCTACACAACAAGATTCGGAGATATCATAAGTGCCAAAGCCTATATCTCGGACGCATGTGTGATTTTGGGGAGGGGTGTAGGTTCACTTGTAGAGGCTTGTGTGAGAGTTTCAGGATCAACATAGAGAGGGGATTCAAGGGCTTTGTCATTTTTAGGCACTTGGTTGCAATTCTTATAGCTTCCTTGCAAGACACGGCAAAATTTAAAAGGATTAGGATCGCCTGGGATGGTGATCTCTGTACCATTGTATGGGAACTTTAGGGACTGATGGTACGTGGAGGGAATAGCTTTCATTGCATGGATCCATGGGCGGCCTAGAATAATGTTGTAAGGCAGCTCAATATCAAGAACTTGACACCTGGTTTCAAGCATGATAGGGCCCAGTTGTATAGGCAAGTGAATAACACCTTCTGAACAGCGTTCTGCATCATCATACCCCTTGATTGTAATACTATGATCAGTGTTGACGTGATCCTCAGAGTATCCCAATTGCTTTAGTAACTTTAAAGAACATATGTTGAGACTAGCACCACCATCTATGAGGATGCGTTTGATTTTGCGCTTATGGATGAGAACTTCAATATGAAGGGCGTCATTGTGACATGGATCATGGGAGGGGAGGTCCTTCTTAGAGAAGACCACGTTGTAAGGTGAAGCAATATTACCCACTATAGCTTGGAAATCTGCGACTGCTATGTTGTTAGGAACGGACGACTCTTGGAGGGCTTTTTCTAACACCACTCTATGTGCTGGTGATGATTGTAGAAGGTCCAAAATAGAGATCTGTGCTGGTGTTCTCCCTAGATGTTCGACAAGATTATAATCAGACTGAACCAGAAGCCTAGGTGTAGGTGCACGAATGGTGACATGACCTCGACAAGTAGTAACAGCACAATCCGTAGATTTGCCTTTGATGGTGAGGGTAGACACTCGACTCTCTTCAAAACGACCTACAATGGAATCGAAAGACGTGGAAGCATGATTGATACCTTTACCTCTATCCTGAGGAGGAGGTTGACCGTGATGAGGGAATGGTTCCTTGCACATATCGAGATCCTTGTTCGTGTGTTGCGCTGGTGATTCATTCTCAAAAGTGATTTGATTACCGTCGATGAGGTTTTGGATGAGGTGCTTAAGCTTCATGCAAGACGCAGTTCTATGACCTTTGCTCCTATGGAACTCACAATACTCATTGTCTCTGTAACATGCAGTTTTGTAGACAGGTTCTCCATATGGGGGAGCATCAGGTAAGGTTATGAGCCCTTTCAGCAAAGCCTGCTGTAAGACCGATTCAATGGGCACTCCCAAAGGAGTAAATTGACGTCACGGAGGGTAATCTTGTTGGGGCCGCTCTTGTTGTCTTTGCTGTTGGTTGGGATAAGGCTACCTTTGTTGCTGTTGTTGTTGGGGTGGAGCTTGACTTGGTTTGGAGAGTTGCAGCGGTGTTTGCAATGTTTGGACATGCTTAGTATCGACCACTCCATCATTGACCACGTTTTTGTTCTTGTTCCAATATTTGGGTTTATCATTCGACTGTTGATGCGAATTGCTATCTTTCGTCTCCTTAAAGATTTTGACCACGCCCTTAGCAATGAGGGCCTTCTCAATGTTGATACCTTTGTATGTGATTTCATCGAAGGTTGTAGCACTAAGGATTTGCAAATGGAAACCTAACTCTTGGTTGAGGTTCTGTACAAATATGCTAACAAGTTGTTTCTCTAGAATCTTGAAAGGGAATTTACTAGCCATTTGTCTCCATCGTTGGAGGAAAGAAATGAAAGTTTCACCATTTTTCTGTTTATTGTTGCATAGGTCCGTCATGGAAATCTCATGCTCTGCGTTGTAAGAAAAATGGGTGGCAAACTTTTCTGCTAGCTCATTGAAAGAGTTGATACCCGTAGGTAAGTGTGAGAACCATTCTATTGCTTGACCTCCAAGACTGCGAGGAAAAAGACGCATAAGATATGTGTCGTTGTGAGAGACCTCGAAGCAAGCAAGATAGAATTCCCTAAGATGGTCTTTTGGGTCACCTTTTCCTTTGTACTTATCGAACTTGGGAATAGTGAAATTTTGAGGAAAAGGGATCATTGGTAACGACCAATCAAAAGGATAAGGACACACTTCCTCTAAAGAGAAGGTCTTTTTGGTGTGGCCAAACGTAAGATTAGATAGCTGTTGTTGCACCTCCGCAATCTTTAGTTCCATAGTCGTGGGAGGGGTTGGTAACGTCTCCTGTTGTCCAAAAAGCGGTTGGTGTTGCCCGTATGGAAGATTATATTGTAAGCCATGCGTACTTGTATTGTAAGGGTCGTAAGATTGATTGGGATTGTATGGATTGTATGATTGGTTCAGATTGGGTTGGAATTGGAGGCCTTGATTAGGCAGAGGTGGAGGTGGCGCTAGGTAAGAATGTTGGCTTTGAGATGGTTGAAGATAAGAATTAGGGGGAGGAAAGCTAAAGTGCGTTTGATTAGGTTGTGATGGTGGCACATAGCTTTGGGAAACCTGATGTTGGGAATGTTGAGAGTGGCTAGGCAATGTATGAAAGAAGTTGAGCATGGATGAACGTTGTGGAGGAGGAACATAGGTAGAAGTGATTTGCGACGGTGGGGGTTGATTGTAGATGAGAGTAGAAGAATGTTGAGGTGGAGGAACATAGGTAGAAGTGATTTGCGACGGTTGGGGTTGCTTGAGGATGAGAGTAGAAGAATGTTGTGGTTGGGGTTGCGTGACTCCAATTGGTTGAGAGACATGCAGGTGTGATGATATAGGAGGTGGCATACGTTGAGACCCTTGTTGCATGGCTACGTACGTGTTTCCCGGATTGTAATTGGGTGGGAAACCTACGTGTGATGGGGTAACCAAGATTCCACTTGCACTTGGTGTGGACACTTTAGGAGGTGGTTGCACATTGGATCGAGCTAAGGTGGCTTGCTTAGCTAACTCTGCTTGACGTTGGAGAGTTTCTTGTTGGTTTTGATAGATCTCCATAGGAGTCAAAAGTGGTGATACGGGCCTCTCCTCTGTTGGATTTTGAAAAAGGGGATTCCTATACTGCGAGCCTTGAGTAGGTAAGGGCGTAGTGACCGTGGACATGGTTTGCACCGCTTGTATGGTTTCTTGGGTGTTGTTGCTCTCCTTGAGAGTGGACACATCAAAATCGTGAGGTAACTTGGCACCTTGCTTTGCAAGAAAGCGAAAGAAATGATCTTGGTTCTCACTAAGGATTTTATCAAAGGCAGCTATAGCTCTAGGATCTTGTATAAATTCATCAAGATCTTGCCCATCTTCTTGAGAGGATTGACCTATTTCAAAGTGTCGCTCTTCTTGAGATGGGGTTTGATCTACGATATAACCTTGTGGGACAAAATCCGGAGGCAAGCCTGTGGTATACTGTGGTGCATTTAGCAAAGGGGTTCTATCCTCATGAGGATTGCTTGGTTCATCTATGTGCGGCATGTTTGGAGAGCTGATTGATCTTGCCGCGGGTGTACTAGGAGTCACTTTGGGGAGTAACGTTGAGACGACCTGATTGTGGTGTGCGAGGGGGTGACTTGTGCTTCTTAGGGACAACTTGCCTAGACTTCATGGTTTGCTGTAGCCTGGTGGTGACCATGGGATTCACTTAGGCACAATGTAATGCTGGGAATCTGTGAGATGCTTTGAAGAAACAGACAAACTCTGATGCACAAAATACTGGACCAAAAGGACTATACTATTTGACCAGAGGCGCAGGACTGTGCTACCAAAAGCGTGCTACTGTGGGCCAGAGGCGACGGACTGAGCTACCAATAGCAAGTTACTGCTATGCCAAAGGCGAGCTACAGTGACCAAAAGCGAGCTACTGTTATACCGAGGGCGCTGAAGTAGAGTTTTGCCAGAGGCGGGTTACTGCTGACCAAAGGCGATCTACTGTATTACCAAAGGTGAGCTGCTGTAATACCAGGGGTGCTAAAGTAGTGTCTGATGTTTTTCAAAGGCAAGATTTTTCTGTTTCTGATTGGATTGGTTTGGCAAGAGAAAACACAGCAAACAAGTGGTCAAAAAGGGCACAGGGACTGACACAACAGATAGTGTATGTTCAAGGCTCCAAACAAGCCCAATGTTTCCATAGGTCTAATACAGTTGCAATCAATAACAAGCACTTTTTATCCCTAGAGACAAGGTTTCATTGCAGTAGATCATCTCACAGCTTAATACTCCGTCGATAAAAATATCATTCCATAAAGGTGTCGGATATTTAGTATCTTTGCGAGAGACGATAGGTAGGGATATCTCACCCTCCCCTTGGAAAGCTCAAGTAGGTCACAAGAGCTTTATGTCCGAGGGAATACTATCTCTTCTCAAGGGAGCCAATGGTGAGTGTCTTAAGGGTTTAAATCGATTTCCCTTGCACTGATGATTACCGCAATGTTCGGAGGTAGGTCGGGTAGTCTCTATCTAAATTGGTTCTTAGTGACTTTGAGGGACCAACACCTTACGAGCAATGCGACAAGCTACTAAAAGCTTTAACCAATCCTACTAAGAGTTTCAAACACTTCACTCAATGTGAAAATTGTTTCCACAAAGAGCTAGTACACCTCTTTTCAGTTTGGCACCACAAGGTAAGGCTGACGTCGGTTAGGACTTGGCTTTCGCCTTATCCCTCTTATATAGCGGTTCAAAGGAAAACTCTGCTTAGGGTCGTCCCTTTTGGATGAATCGCAATCCAAAAGCAGGCCCTTCTAAAGGAAGAACAAAAAGTAAAGGCAAGCACGTCACACAAAGGTTCAATTGTCCCGTTATAAGAAAAATAAGGTGCAACTAAGCTATGCACACACACGATTGTAGTTGTAAATTATCCCTTATGAAATGAAGTGTTTGGCATTCATGTCCATTGTCCTTTAGAAAATTGAGGTGTTTGTTCATACATGTCCATTGTCCCTTAAGAAATGCAGTATATTCCTAAGACTTAGATTGCAAAAAAAAGATTTGTTCAATTACTCCTTTTAAGCATGCAATGTGTTTCTAAGACTTAGTGAGATAAAACAAAAGGGTCTTCAACGCTCATCCTGCATGAACATATTAAGAAAAACGCCTATTGGCTCTGTGTGAGTAATAAGAAGCTGCAACAAGTGAGTTAGTTCCACCAAAATTTCACAAGTTAGCAAAATAAAATCAACTTTGACCAAAAGCGTATTACTGTCTTACCAGAAGTGATTCATTGTAAACCAAGAGCGCTGTACTACAGACCGAAAGCGCAACAGAATATTACCAGAGGCGCAGCAAAATAACCGGAAGCGCTTCACTGTGTTTTCGAAGGCGCTGTGATAAATACCAAAAGCGTGCAATGATAATACCAAAAGCACTGAAGAATAGCCGAAAGCGTGACACTGTGTTACCAAAGGCGTGAGATAATATAACCAGAAGCGCCGCGCTGTCTCATATCATAAAAAGGGGAACTTTTTCAAAATAATTAGATCTAAAGAAAAATTCCATGATTGATTGACCGATCTGAGGAAGGGTAGCTGAGAGATCTGTGTTCTGCAATCATTAAAAGAACTCAAAAAAGCTATAACAACACCACAAAAGTCAAAGGTATTCCTAAATAAATCAGTTTAGGATATCCAATACGAAAAACAGGTTTGTCTGACAAATACAACAGCTTGTCATACAAAGCAGTAAGATGGATGGTGTAAAAATCCTGTAAAATAGTGAACAAGGTCAGGACCCTAATCTAGCCAAAAGCGCTGTAGAATATTTCCGAAAGCGTCGTTCTGTCAAGCCGAAAGCGCTGCTCTGTGCTGTCGAAAGCGCCGCAAAACCTCCAAAAGCGTCGGACTGTGTCTGCAGAAGCGCGCAAATATCCTGCCAGAAGCGCTGTGGAGTGTCGTGTGCGCTGTTCTGTACTGTGACTTAAAAAAAAAAATTTCTCAAAGAAACAAAGGGATTAGTGGGTCCCACCGGGCGTGCCAGAATGTGTATATGGAAAAATGGATTAAATCTAAACTAAATAAAACCAAAGAACCCAATAACATAAAGGAAACGAATCTAAGAAAAAGCCATAAATCACAAATCAAAGATAAATGAAAGCTCTTACCAAAACCTGTATTGTTCCCTTTTGGAGATATGTGGATTGCTCAATGTAGTTGCAAAGCCATGGCTGCAACAAGCAAGTATGCTCAAGAGATCAATGTCAAAAGATCGTTATAGTGCTCAATCAACGCATTGTGTATGCTCGAAGCTCTGTTAAGTATGCCTGAGAATACGATCGAAGAGAGAGGCTCAATGAAGGAGATGAGGGGGGTTTATATAGATTTCAAGGAAAATCGATCAACGGTCCAGATAATTCAGAAGAATCAACAGAGGAGATAAGTTGAGGAATGTGCAACGAATGAGAAGAAGACATGTGTCTTGCTTGCTTTTGCATGAGAGGAGTTATCAAGAATAGAAGAATAAGTTAACTGAAGAAATAAATCAATTAAAAGAATAAAGTGATCAGTTAAGTGATTTAAAACAAGAAGAAGAGATTTGCATGAGAATAGAAGATATTTTGTTTTATTAAATATAGAAATATTTAATTGATGAACAAAAAAACTTGAGTTATATTAGAGATAACTCAAATTAGAAGAAAAAGCAATTTAAATAAATAACAGTGATCCACGGGGACGCGTCCCCCCGGAAAAAGGTGCCGTTTCGGAGACGGGGACGTTTCCGAGACGGGGGGACGTCAGGGAAATGTCCCCCCCCGTCCCCCCGCCGCCCCGCCGTCCCCCCGCCGCATCAGAGGACGTTTCTCATTGGGGGGACGTCTGGACGTCCCTGAGTCTTCCAGGCGTCCCCCCTCGAAACATATAATATTTGTTTTTTTTGTTTAGGTTTTACTTTTAACTTTTACTTTTCATTGTTTTGAAGTTTTCTCACTGGCACCCGACGCGTTCAAGGAGATTACTGCGTTTGAAGTTTACAGTTTGATTAAATTCTGAGTCCCGTCGAATCACAGGTACTGAGGCCCGAGGGTTTTATTTTGGGTGATTCGTTTATTCCAGCGAATGCCTCAAAGAGATGGCATCGCGTGGGATATCCCACGCGATGCCATCTCTTTGAGGCATTCGCTGCATAATAAACGAATCACAGCGAATGCCTCAAAGAGATGGCATCGCGTGGGATATCCCACGCGATGCCATCTCTTTGAGGCATTCTTTTTCATGTTTTTTTATGCTGCAATAAACTGTGAACAATCCATTAAATTTTAATACCTTACGGCTTACAGTCAAATGTTTGTAGTAACGTTTACCTCTGAAGAACAGAATGCCTCAAAGAGATGGCATCGCGTGGGATATCCCACGCGATGCCATCTCTTTGAGGCATTCAGCGTTAACAAAAATTTTAAAACGTTTTTAATTTCGGATTTCCATTTCCTAAACTTCCAATTCTAAAACGGTAAAACCTTTTCAACAAATCCATTTTGTGCATATCCTGCAATCGTTGCAGTGCCTGCGTCTCCCTACCTGCGTCAAAATGGGAGCTTTCAGCTTTGGTTATTTAAAAATTTTAAATTTTTTTGATAAAGGATAGAGGAATTTTGTCAGATGTTGTGGTTGCAGCAACTGCACTGTTAGTGTAGTCTGTATGCACATTGCAAACTCAAAGTGGAAGCAGCAAGCAGTAGCACAGACAAGGCACATGAACTGTTTGACAGAATGCCTCAAAGAAATGTGGAAGCTCTGAAGCATAGACAAGGCACGTGAACTGTTTGACAGAATGCCTCAAAGAAATGTGGTCTCCCTCAAAGAAATGTGGTCTCCGCATAGACAAGGCACGTGAACTGTTTGACAGAATGCCTCAAAGAAATGTGGAAGGCTGGAAGCATAGACAAGGCACGTGAACTGTTTGACAGAATGCCTCATTCTGTCAAGGTGTGAACACTGAAAGCATAGACAAGGCACGTGAACTGTTTGACAGAATGCCTCATTCTGTCAAACAGCTCACGTGCCTTCTCTATCACAGTCTATGCTTCCATTGTTCCACATTTCTTTGAGGCATTTTGTCAAACAGTTCATGTGCCTTGTCTATGCAGACTGCAGAGACCACATTTCTTTGAGGCATTCTGTCAAAGACTCAAACAGTTCACATGCCTTGTCTATGCTTCCACATTTCTTTGAGGCATTCTGTCAAACAGTTCACGTGCCTTGTCTATGCTTCCACTTTGCATACACAATACACATCTAACAGGGCAGTTGCAACTACAACATCTGACAAGTCACAAAATTGAAAGTTCCTCTATCCTTTATGTTTTAGATGGATGTCCAACTCCATAACCTATTCCAAAGCTCCCATTTTGACACAGGCAGGGAGGATGCTGGGCTGGCAAAGGTTGTGGAATTCCGAATTTGGCTTTGCACCAGCCAATTGCATTTGCAGCTTGCTTTAACAAATCCTGCAATCATTTTGTGCATATCCTGGAATCATTGCAGTCCATGAGACCACATTTTGATTTTTGAATTTTTCTGATTTTCATTTTAAAATTTTTTTTCTTAACAATGAAGTTGTACATTGTTTTAACTTTTTTCAATTTTAATTTTTGATTTTCTTTTGCAGGCTGCAGCATCATCATCATAATGAGTTCACAGTCACACGGCATAAGTGACAATGAGGATAGAGAGGTTGAAGTTCACAGTGAAAATGACTCATCTCAATCTGATGATCGAGATCCTGATTTTGATTTAGAAGGGGAGGGTGAACATGCCTCAAATACTCGATCTCACTCTCAAACTGACACAAGTTCCGTTGGGAGTAAAGCTCGTGATAAGTGCCCTTCACAAATCCTTCAAAAATGGGCCAAGGGCCCCTTTGATCCAAAATCACCCTTAAAACAATTTGCATCTAAGATAGAAGCAAACCCTGCAGCAAAGGGGGGGGGCACTAGAAAATGGAAGTGCAACATATGTAAGCTTACATGGTTTGGAAGCATTACAAGAACTAATGCTCACCTTCTTCTTGTCCGAGGCAAAGGTGTAGATGTATGCAAAGTTGTGGATGGTAACTTGAAGTTCAGGGCTGAAATGTTAAAATTATGGGGTTGTAAAGAGGATGAAGCATCACCTTCTGTTATGTTGCCACAAAGGAGTAGGGGTGATCAAATTTCTAGTGCTACTTTGCAGATTCAAAGGCCACCAAATCCATCCAGTTCAAGTGCAACACAGCCGAAGGGGAAACGTAAGATGGCATCTTCACAACCATTGGCAGATTTATTCAATATGCAAGCAAAGGATGAGGTAGATGATGCCATTGGCAAATTGTTCTTTGCTAATGGCATTCCATTCCATGTGGCTCGCTCTCCTTATTATAAGGAAGCTGTGTCAAAGATAATAAGGGCAGGACAATCATATGTGCCACCAGGGGAGACTAAATTGAGGACAACAATCTTGGATCAACACTATTCCAAGATTAATATTTTGATGGAGAAGATGAAGAGAACCTGGATCACAAGTGGATGCAGCATAGTCATGGATGGGTGGACGGACATTAGGCACCGTCCACTTATCAACATCATCGTTACATCTACAGCGGGCCCTTATTTCCTTAGGGCTATTGATTGTTCTGGGCATAGCAAGGATGCCCATTATCAGTTCCAGATCCTCAAGGATGCTATAGAGGAGGTTGGGCCACAAAATGTGGTGCAGGTAGTGACAGATGCGGCCCATGTGTGCAAAGCTGCAGGGAAGTTGATTGAGGCAGCCTATAGACATATTTGGTGGACTCCTTGTTGTGTGCATGCTATGAATAATGCACTTAAGGACATGGGTAAAATCAGTTGGATCAAATTAATTGTCAGTGATGCTAGAGATGTGCAGATGTTTATCTGCAATCACCATACTTCACATGCACTTTTCAGGTCCTTCTCCAAGAAGGAATTCCTGAAGCCTATAGAGACTCGGTATGCATCATATTTTATTCTCTTGGAGAGGATGCTTGAGTTGCAAGAGCCATTGCAACTAATGGTAATGACAGCAGAATGGAACCGATGGCCTGAGTCAAAGACACAAAAGGGATTGAGGGTTAAGGAGGTGGTGACGAATGATGTCTTTTGGGCTGATGCCAAATATATTGTCTCCATCATTCAGCCAGTCTTCACAGTTATTAGATTTGGGGATTCTAATGCACCTTCCCTTGGAGAGGTATATGAGTGCATTGATTCCATGCTTGATCAAATGAAGACTATTGTGCGAGAGAAGGACCCCACAATGCAATTCTACACCGAGCATATTCATCCGATCATTCAACGTAGATGGGAGAAGCTCAACACTCCCTTACACATGGCTGCCTATGCATTGAACCCAAAGTGGTACATACCTAGGCCCGGTAGAATCACACCTATACAGGATGCTGAGGTGAAGGAAGGGTTCATGAAGGCCATTGACAAAATGTATGATTCTACAGAGGCCAGCTTGCTTCGTACTGAGTGGTCAAAATTTGCCATTCTTTGGGGATATTCAGAGGCAGCCCAGATAGATTTGGAGACTATGTCACAGGAGGACCCCAAGTTGTGGTGGACTATGCATGGGCCTAGATCTTTGATTACTACTCTAGCCATTCGTTTGCTGTCCCAGGTTTCTAGTTCTTCTGCTGCTGAGAGGAACTGGTCTACTTATAGCTTCATCCACTCTGTTAAGAGGAACAGGCTTACTTCTAGGAGGGCAGAGAAGCTTGTGGCTGTACATAGTTCCTTGCGTCTCATGGACCGCACCACAACTACATACAGGGAGAGTCCAGCAGCCAGATGGGATGTAGAGCCAGAAGAGCCATCACAGATAGATGAGGATGCTACACAGACAGGGCTGGTTGGTATTGGTTTAGATGAGCTTGAGCATTTGGGGTCCAGCAGTTCCAGTGATGACGAGATCGACATGGAGCTTGGGGATGATTAGATCATTGGTGGCACCAAGCCATTAACCATTTTGGCATTACTATTTAGTATTTAGTATTTACTATTTCAATATTTTGAACATTGTTGAAACTTGATTGTAATTATGAACAATGATTATGAAATTCAAATTATGAAACATCTAGTTCTCATTCCAATGTCTCACATTGTTTCAATGTTCACTAGTTCAATGAAATCATGGCAATGTGTTTAAACTCTAAACTTTACTTATTCCTTAGGCTTCTACAATTATACATCTTTTTATAACTAATTTTTCAAGTATTATATGTATTTCAGCGCGCCGCTCCCCCGCCGCCCCCCCGCCGCCGTCCCCCCGCCGTCCCCCGCCGTCCCCAAATTTAGGCCCCCCCCGTCCCCGAACCCGAAACGCGTCCCCTGCCGTCCCCCCGTCCCCGTCCCCGAAACTCCGTGGAACTATGATAAATAATTGATTTATTTAAATTTAGAGAAGATATTTTGGAAGAAATAATTAAATAATTGGAATTATTTAATTTAGAAGATTTGAAAGCAAATTAAATAAATAAATTTATTTAATTGTTGTGCATGATTTTGGAAGAATGATTTTTGATTTAATTAAATAATTTAAGAATTATTTAATTTTAGATAAAAGGGAATTTGTTGAATTAATTAAATAATTGGATATATTTAATTAATGTGGATGTGAGATTTGGAAACAGAATAATGATTTAATTAAATAATTAAAAATTATTTAATTGTGGAAGAATATAGAGGAATTTAATTTAATTAATTAAATAACGAGGATTTATTTAATTAATGTTGAATTTAGGAGATTTAGAAGAATTTGATGATAATTAATTAAATAATTAGATTATTTAATTAACGTTTGCAATGCAGGTGATTAGACAGATTATGACATGCAAGTAGCATGACAAGTTGGTCATTTTAGGGTGTCTACAGAGTCAAACTTTTGATACCACATTCTGGGGGACTGTTTCAGACCACAAAGAGACCTCTTTAACCTGCAAACCCAATGTTCTTTTCCTTTTACCTCAAAACCTGTAGGTTGTTGCACATAAATTTCTTCTTCAAGATCTCCATGCAAGAATGCAATCTTAACATCCATTTGCTCAATCTCCCAATCATAAGCTACAAAAATGGATAAGAGAAATCTAATAGAAGTCAATTTAGCAATAGGAGAGAATATCTCACCAAAATCAACTCCCTCTCTCTAGGAGTAGCCCTTGGCTACCAGTCTAGCCTTGTACTTCTCCAATGACCCGTCTACTCCAAACTTCTTCTTGAAGACCCACTTACAACCTATGGCCTTTCTTCCTTTGGGCAAATGAACAAGATCCTAGGTGTTACAAGAGTCTAAAGCCATCATCTCCTCCTACATGGCTAACTTCCAAGACTCGCTATCATTTGCAGAAATAGCTTCCCTGTAGGATCTAGGTTCATCGTTAGTACTCAATAAAGCATATACACAACGGAAATCTAGTGGGCTATACCTATCAAATGGATTCCGTTGTCTTGTAGATCTCCTCAAGGGTGGAGTAAGAGACTCTACTCGTTCTTCTATATGATCATCTACACCAATTTCTTCTGTCACAACAGATTCATCTTCATCAAAACTACTCGAATCTTCTTCTTCTTCTTCACCCCCAATCCATCATTTTGTTCTTCTTGAGGTGCATCTTGCCACTCTAAATCAAAGTGCACCTTCTTTACCTTTTCTTCTTTTTCTTTTGGCTGCTCAGGTTGAGAAATAGCTCTAAGTTCCCTGAAAATAACATCTCTAGAAAAGATAATCTTATGGGTTAGTGGATTCCAAAGCTTATAACCTTTGACATTATCACCATATCTAATGAATGTACACTTTTTAGCTTTTGGATCCAACTTAGATCACTTTTCCTTAGGCACATGAACAAAAGCCTCACAGCTAAAAACCCTTAAATGTGAAACAGAAGGTTTCTTACATGTCCACACTTCATAAGGTGTTGATTGAAGAGCCTTACAAGATCTATTTATCAAGTAGCAAGAAGTACACATAGCCTCTGCCCAAAAACATTTATCCAACTATGCATCACTAAGCATACTTCTGGCTCTTTCCATAATTGTTCAGTTCATCCTTTATGCAACACCATTCTACTGTGGTGTATACAGATTTGTCTTTTGTCTAATTATACTTGCATGCTTGCAAAACTCATCAAATTCCTTAGAGAAATATTCCCCTCCATTGTCAGATCTTAATATTTTTATCTTTAAACCTGACTGGTTCTCTACTAAGACTTTGAATTCCTTAAACTTAGTGAAAACTTCACATTTATGTTTCATAAAATAAATCCACGTAAATTTGGATACATCATCAATGAAGGTGACAAAATAACAAGATTTTCTAATAGATACATTATCCACAGGTCCAAACACATCCGTATGAATAATTTCTAATTTCTCTTTTGCTCTATTGCTTCCTGAAGGAAATGATTTTCTATTTTGTTTACCAAACACACAATGCTCATAGAAATCAAAGTGCTCATCAGAATAAGAGAAACCATCTAATAATTCTTTATTCTTAATAGTTTTTAATACATTATTGCTTGTGTGGCCCAATCTGCGGTGCCACAACATACAAGTGTTTTCAAAAGCCTCAGAAACATAAGAGGCATTACAAATTGTAGTGGCTTCAAGCTTAAACAAGTTCTTGAATCTCTTCCCTTTCATTACCACCAAGTTCCCTCTCACCAATCTGTAGCTATGTTTGTCAAATGTCACATGCATTCCCAAATCATTCAACTTCGAAACTAAAATTAGATTTCTAGTTAATCCAGGAACATGCAAAACACCAGAGAGGGTTTTAATCCTCCCATCACTGAAACACAACAATACCTTTCCTTTCCCGACAATCAGATATGAAGATTTGTCACCAAGGTAGATATTACCTCCATCATATTCTTCATATGTGGAGAACCATTCCCTATGTGGGGTCATATGAAACGTGTTGGGAATTAAGGTGTCTCAACCTTGGTAATTCCTTGTATTATTTTCATTGTATTTATTTATTCATTGCCTATGTTGTAAATTAAATTATAAATTCATATTGTCATCTTGTGGGATGTGGCACGGTGATGTGTCATCCTACATGGAAGATGACAACCTGTAATTTTGTCATCACATGAGGAGATAGGCATCCCACTTTGTGGTAGGAATATTTTGCCATGTGTCAACATCTTGGATGTTGTGTAAGGGAATATTGACTGTAACGGTCATGATAGATTCCTATGACGAAGTTATGACATGTAAGAGTCAGAAATAGGAGAATCTATGATAGGTGAAGACATGTGTCGAAGAGCATCTTTGAAAAAGGCATCTTTGGGTGCCCCAAGGTGGACTATGACATGTTGAAAGAGAATATGTTATTTATAGCCTATGTATGATAGATTCTCTTACAGCTGTAAGTTGTACTGCTATGACAGATTCTATGACGGTCGTAAGAGCATCTGCCATAGCCCATTTTGGAAATAGGTGACCTCTTTGTGATGGGGTGTGTGGACAAGTGTCAGAAGCATCTTACAATGTTGACCAAGTGTCCATAGGCATGGATTTTGGGCCATGAGGCCAAGTTGGATGCCCATTCCAAGATAGAGACAATTTTGCCTTGTATTTTCTATATAAACATGTGCTTGGAGGAAATGTATTACATGTTTGATAGGTACTGTTATGTTTCCAGTTTGTCTCCAAATACAAGTGTTGAAGACTCCTGAGATCTTGCATTGCAAGTGTATTGTAAACCATTTCAGTTTTGTTAATACATTGTGCAGGTTTTGGAGTGTGGGTTTTTTCACTCGATAAGGGTTTTCCCCACGTATATCTTGTGTCTCTCTTCTTCTGTCTCACTTTCTTGTTTATGTGTTTACTACAATATCTCTGTTAATGGGTTTAACACTGCTGTAATAGTAAGGATAAAATTGAATTTGCACTCTCCTCCCCTCATTAGATTAGTGTAGGAAGTGATTTCCACACACCTAGCTTCCTTTCAGTTGGTATCAGAGCTTGATCACCTTGGTCCTAGTTGTTGGGTAGGGGTTTTTTGAGCTAATCTTAGGTTGAGTGGAAGTGTTGTACAGAGTATTCTGTATCTTGTTGCAACAAGGAGATGGTAACCACATCCGGAAGGTTAGAGGTTGAGAAATTCAATGGCACTAATTTTGAGTTGTGGAAATTGAAGATGGAGGACCTACTTGTTGATCGTGACCTATGGGAAATGGTATCTAGTGTAAAACCTGCAGCAATGCAACAAGATGATTGGGACCTCAAAGATCGGAAGGCTAAGGGTCTCATAAGACTCTATTTAGCTGACTATGTCCTATTGAATGTCAATGAGGAGAAGACAACAAAAGATCTTTGGAAGAAGTTGGGTGATGTTTATCAGGCCAAGTCCTTGGTAAACAAACTTTTTTCTGAAAAAGAAGTTGTTTGCTCTGAAGATGGAAGACAGAGGATCTATTGTGGATCACATGAATGATTTCAACATGATCATTGTACAGTTGACATCTGTGGGTGTGAAAATAGAGGAGGAGGATTGATGCATGACCCTACTTTGTTCTTTGCCAGATTCATGGGATCATCTTGTCATGGCTATCGGAAGCACCACTACCACCTTCAAGATGGAAGATGTGGTATCTTCGTTGTTATCTGAAGAGATATGGAGAAAGTCTTCTGAGGTAGCCAAAGAGGCTCTTACAGTTCGTGGAAGACCCAAAGAGAAAGGGAAGAAGAAGGACAAGAAAGGTGAAAAGGGTAGATCCAAATCCCGTGGGAGATCCAAATCTCCTGGAAAGTCCAAGGCTCTTTGTTGGAACTATGGTAAAACTGGGCATTTCTTGAAGGAATGCAAAGAGGAGAAGAAAAAGAAGAAAGCTCCTGATTTAGATTCTGACAAGTCACAAGATGATGGTGTTGCCTTCATTGCAGCCCTGGCCACCCATGCATCTGATGATTTGTGGTTGATTGATTCTGGTGCATCATTCCACATGACCTTGCATCAAGACTGGTTCACGAAATATGAAGAGTTTGATTGCGGAAGAGTGTACCTGGGTGACGACTCTCATCTGAAGATTGTTGGTCATGGAAGAGTCTTAATTTGATTCCTTGATGGATGAGTGAAGGGGATCACTAGAATTATGCACATTCCAGGACTTGCACGGAACCTGCTTTCTGTAAGTATGTTGAATGATGCAAGTGTGTAGATTATCTTTTCGAAGGATGGATGCAAGATGACTAGATGATCTATGGTGCTTGCGAAGGGTACTCGGAGAGGTACTTTGTTTCAGCTGGAGGCATGCACTTCATAGTGCAATAGTTCTTCTAACTCAAAGAAACGAGCTGTAGTCACTTCATCCCCACCATCTGAATGAGCAGTGAATAAATATGTTGTAACTAGTTCTAATGGTAGTGCACATGCTATGGAAGCTAAGCTTCCTGCTGAAAAGACTGTTATGGCATTTGAGATATGGCCACATTGGTGAGAAGGGTTTGTGTACCCTAAAAAATAAAAACCTCATTGAGGGGTTAAATGATTGTAATCTCGAGTTCGCCTTTTGCGAACATTGCATTTATGGAAAACAAAACCATGTTCAGTTTCACTCTAGTTCTCACAAGTCTTTTGGTGTATTGGATCTTATTCATTCTGATGTGTTTGGTCCTGTTAATGTTTCTTCGATTTCAAAATCTATATATTTTGTATCTTTCATAGATGATTACAGTACAAGGACATGGGTTTATTTTATCAGAAGAAAGACTGAAGTCTTTAGTCAGTTTAAGGAGTTTAAAGCCTTTGCTGAAAATCAAACTAGTAAAAAGATTAAGTGTTTGAGAACTGACAACGGTGGTGAGTTTTGTTCGGTAGAGTTTGATAAGTTCTACAAAGAGCAAGGGATTGAAAGGCATAAGACAACTCCATATACCCTGTAGCAAAATGGAGTTGTAGAGAGGATGAACAGAACACTGATGGAGAAGGCTAGGAGTATGCTTAGTGGAGCAAGCCTTGAACAAAAGTTTTGGGCTGAAGCTGTTGCCACTACTTGCTATCTAGTAAATAGATCTCCTACAGCAACTCTTGTTGGTAAGACACCTATGGAGGTGTGGTCTGGTAAGAAGCCTTCAGTTAGACATCTTCATGTTTTTGGTTGTGAGGCATATGCACATGTACCTAGGGAGAAACGGTCTAAATTAGAGAACAAGGTTGTTAAATGTATTTTCATTGGCTATGGTGTCGGTGTGAAAGGATACAAGCTTTGGGATCCAATGGCTGAAAAAGTGTTGTATAGCAGAAGTGTTATCTTCAGAGAGCTAACACCTTCTTCTGTTGTTCTACAGCCAGAATAGATAGAAAAGAAAGAGGATGCAGTTCAATTTCCCTCTGCCCCTGAGAAGACTGAATAGATAGACCCTGTGAGACCACCTGATGAGGAAAGCTCTAGCAGCTCTAAAAGCTCAGAAGAAGAAGCAGAACCTCAACCTCAACCATTGAGGAGGTCGACATGAACAAGAAAGTAACCTAATAGGTTTGGTTATTCATTACTTGATTCTAGTTGTGCTTTTGCTTTACTTACTAACACTGATGAGCCTAGAACTATGAAAGAGGCTATGGGCATGAAAGATGCAGGTTCCTGGAAGGAAGCCATGCAGGATGAGATGGCTTCTTTGGAAAAGAACAAAACATGGGACTTGGTGCCTTTGCCTAATGGACGGAAACCCATTAGTTGCAAATGGGTGTTCAAAAAGAAATTCAGTGTAGATGGCAGTGTTGAAAAGTACAAGGATAGATTGGTTGCGAAGGGGTACTCACAAGTGGAGGGAATTAATTATGGTGAAATTTTCTCTCCCATTGCAAAGCTGACATCCATTAGATTTTTGTTATCTCTTGCAGCTACTTATTATTTAGAGGTAGAACAGATGGATGTGAAGACAACTTTCCTTCATGGTGATTTGGAGGAAGAAATCTACATGTCACAGCTAGAGCATTACATAGTGAAAGGTAAAGAAAATTTTGTTTGCAAATTGAAAAAGTCTTTGTATGGTTTGAAGCAGTCTCCTAGGATGTGGTACTTGAAGTTTGATGCCTTTGTGTTGTCAATTGGATTTGTGAGATCGAAATCATATCACTGTGTGTATTATAATTTTGATGGTGATTGTATTCTCATTGTTGCATTATATGTTGATGATATGTTGCTCATTGGGAAGGGTAAGAATATGATTTCTAATTTTAAGTCTCAGTTGGCAACACAGTTTGAAATGAAAGATTTAGGGGCAGCCAGGTACATTCTAGGAATGAAAATCAGAAGAGACAGAGCTAACATAAAACTTTGGTTAAGCCAGAGTAAGTATGTGAAGACCGTGTTGGATAGGTTCAGCATAGCAGATTGTAGACCATTGTGTGTTCCTGTTTCATTGGGGACAAAGTTGTCTATTAATGATTGTCCAAAATCTCCTAGTGAGGTGGAGGACATGAGCAGAGTACCTTATGCTAGTGTTGTTGATAGTTTGATGTATGCTATGGTCTACACAAGACCAGACATTGCCCAAGCAGTGGGAGTCCTTATTCAATTTATGGCTAATCCTGGACAGGTACATTGGGATGCAGTTAAGCGAGTGTTCAGATATTTGAGGGGTACTTCCAAGTATTCCATTTGCTATCATGGCAATGCTACAGGACCTTCGCATTTAGTTTGCATTCATGGATTTGTGGATTCTGATTGGGCAGGTGACATTGACAGCAGGAGATCCACCAGTGCATATGTGTTCACAATGTTTGGTGGTGCAATTAGTTGGATGAGTAAACTACAACCTGTGGTTACTTTGTCCACGACAGAAGATGAGTACATGGCAGCAACTCATGCTTGTAAGGAAGCCATTTGGCTTAAGAGATTGTGTTCAGATATTGGTGTTGATGCAGGATAGATTATGATTTGTTGTGACAGTCAGAGTGTGATTTGCCTTGCGAAGAATCCAACTTTCCATGCCAGAATAAAGCATATTAATGTACAGTTTCACTTCGTACGAGACATGGTAGAGGATGGGAAGGTAAATTTGGAGAAGGTAGATACTTTGAAGAATGTTGCAAATACATTGATGAAGCCAGTGGGCACAAAGAAGTTCAGATGGTGTTCGGAGTCTATGGGTCTCTCGGCCTATAGCAGTTAAACCCTGTTAATTCTATTGGTTTTTACAAGGTGTTCGACAAGTAGGAGAATGTTGGGAATTAAGGTGTCTCAACCTTGGTAATTCCTTGTATTATTTTCATTGTATTTATTTATTCATTGCCTATGTTGTAAATTAAATTGTAAATTCATATTGTCATCTTGTGGGATGTGGCATGGTGATGTGTCATCCTACATGGAAGATGACAACTTGTAATTTTGTCCTCACGTGAGGACATAAGCATCCCACTTTGTGGTAGGAATATTTTGCCATGTGTCAGCATCTTGGATGTTGTGTAAGGGAATATTGACCATAACGGTCATGACAGATTCCTATGATGAAGTTATAACATGTAAGAATCAGAAATAGGAGAATCTATGATAGGTGAAGACATGTGTCGAAGAGCATCTTTGAAAAAGACATCTTTGGGCGCCTCAAGGTAGACTATGACATGTTGTAAGAGAATATGCTATTTATAGCATGTGTATGACAAATTCTCTTATAGCTGTAAGTTGTAATTGCTATGACAGATTCTATGACGGTCGTAAGAGTTGTAAGAGCATCTGTCATAGCCCATTTTGGAAATAGGTGACCTCTTTGAGATGGAGTGTGTGGACAAATGTCAAAAGCATCTTACAATGTTGACTAAGTGTCCATAGGCGTGGGTTTTGGGCCATGAGGCCAAGTTGGATGCCCATTCCAAGATAGAGGCAATTTTGCCTTGTATTTTCTATATAAATAGGTGCTTGGAGAAGAAGATGTATTACAAGTTTGACAGGTACTGTTATGCTGCCGGTTTGTCTCTAGATACGAGTGTCGAAGACTCCTGAGATCTTGCATTGCAAGTGTATTGTAAACTATTTCAGTTTTGTTAATACATTGTGGAGGTTTTGAAGTGTGGGGTTTTTCACCCGATAAGGGTTTTCCCCACGTATATCTTGTGTCTCTCTTCTTCTGTCTCACTTTCTTGTTATGTGTTTGCTACAATATCTTCATTATCTCTATTAGTGGGTTTAACATTACTGTAATAGTAAGGATAAAATTGAATTTGCACTCTCCTCCCCTCATTAGATTAGTGTAGGAAGCAATTTCCGTACACCTAGCTTCCTTTCAAAACGAGCATCCTGAGTCAACCAACCAGTGATCATTAGAAACAACATTACATGCAGAAATTAAAACATCTTCACCTCCATTCGAGGACTTATCCAAAGCACTCTCCCACTATTTCTTGGGGTTTCTGCACTCCTTCACATGTCCGCTTTTACTGCAATTCCAACACTTGACTTTGTTCTTTTTACCAGGAGTCTTAGACCAACCCTTAGACTTGTCCTTAGCCCCTTTCTAATCTCCTTTAGGTCCCCTTTCCTTAGACCTTCCCCTGATACTAAGAGCATCACCTGAACTATTCGAACTCTTCTTTCTCAATTCCTGTGCCAGTAAAATTGCAACAAGAGCATCCAACTTCGGATCTGTGAGGTTAGTAGTGATAGCTAAAATGACATTTTCCCATGATTTAGGTAAGAACAAAGAAGCAAGATACATTTATCTTCCTCATCAACTTCAACATCTACTGAAGCAAGATGACTCATCAACAAATTAAAAGAGTTTAAATGCTCTACAACCGACTCACCCTCTTTTATTTTCAAAGAAAACAACTTTCTCTTTAGGGTAAATGCACAAAGATGAGTCCACTTAAGGTGGAAGTTTCAAACTTAGAAAAAAACTTGAAATCGAGTAAACCAAATTAGGATCCCACTTTTTATGAAACGAGATCCCATTATGCTTCGAGATCCCAAGCCAAAAGCGGGATCTCATTTTCTAGAAACGGGATCCCATTTCATAAAATTTGAATTTCTGACCTCATTTATGCTATGTGTTTTGGGTCAGAAAAAAGGCTTGGGAACTCGGTTGGCTTTGGACCTGATTTGACCTGCAAGTTGAAGGTCCTGTCAATGTCACAACAAAATAGTGACTTTGGGCATATGTCTGAAGGCCTTTTTTGCATAATTTTTTTACGAAATTAAAACCCATCATAGATGAGATAGTGTAGATTCCAACTATGTAAAAAAAATTTACAATTGGATTATTTTTCTATTTTTCAATTAATTTCTGATGAAATAGGTCCATAAACTTGAATTGCCAGGGTTTTTTAATATTTTAATAACTTTTTATCAAAATAATTTTTTGTAAAAAAAATTGTATGAAAATGTACTTCAGACAATTCTTTTCAATTTTAAATAAAAAATCAAAAAATGATGAGTTTAGGTCATCTTATGCGTGACGTACATGATTTTTTAAAACATCAAAAATGGCCAATAAAAAATTAACAAAAAAAATATAATCAATAAAAAATTACAAAAATATGGAAAACGTGCTTCAGTGAGTTACAAATCTTTTCCCAAAAGGATTTAGAAAAATATGATTATTTAGGTCAAAATATGGATGACATACATGTGCATGGTATAGTAAAAAAAAGTGATTTTTAAACAGTGATTTTTAGAAACGCCTATTAAAAATCAATTTGTATCATCTAGGTATTAAAAAAAACTACATATTTGGAAACTAGACTCCGAGTACTACATTTCATATTTACTGACTTTTTACAAGATTCCACCTTTAAGTGCTTCAAATTTTTAGGTCAAATGTGACAAATTCTAAAAAATCAGGGAAAACACTCCACTTTTTGGCCAAAAAGTGGACTTAACTTCTTGCACACACCCTTTAAATAGAGTTTATTTACCATACTCTTGGCTTGGTAGATCTCACCCAACCGATTCCAGAATTTATGTGCGGTCTCTTCCTTTGTGACATTCAGTAACACAGAATCTGAAAGACATAAACAGATGGTTCCATGTGCCTTCTTATCCAGTTTTGCCCACTCATCCGAAGAGACATCATCAGGTTTCTTCTCTTTTTGGATAGCCAACCATTGGTTTCTTTCTTCCAACAAATCTTCCATTTTCAACTTCCACAACTCATACCCCATTCCGTTGAACTTCTCAATGGCCAATCGAGAGGTTGATGCAATGGTGGATGCAGCCATAATATCAACACAAGATCTGCAAAACAAACACAACTAAATCTCCCACTGCAGCTATAGCTTCCACACTACCACCCAAGAGTTAAAGTTGGCCAGGCTCTGATACCAAATGTTAGAAATGAAAGAAACACTACTTCAATGGAAATCTTATTCAAATAAATTTATGCAATCTTTTAAGTGTGTATTATTGATGGAGATTGTAACAAGAAATGAAACTATGCTTTCACATAAATGCAAAATCAGAAATCTGAACACATGACACAATGTTTAACATGGAGAAAACCCTTTCGGGTAAAAAAATCCACACAGGAAAGAGGCCCAATGTTTGTATAATCTGAAAATGATTTACAATACAACAACACCACCAATCTCTCCTTCAGTCTTCAATCCGACAGCATTTCGGCAGCACCTAAGTACCTAAAATATGTATTGCAGCAACAAATACATGGAAAATACTTATAGAAATGTTTTCCAACTCATCCTAGGCATTCACCTTCTCTCTCATGAGATTCCCCAACATGCAAACATTAAATGCCATCTTACAAGTACCTTCCACTTGTCTAAAAAATAACCATGCAAAGATTGGGTGCCCAAGACTAAATCTGGACTCTTACAGCATCTTATGACGCGTCATAATTGTCATAGATTCCACAAAAGAGTATCTTTCCAATATATGAACCTTGGGCTAAACATAGCAACTTACAACTTATTAATATCTGTCATATGCGTCATAGTGTCATAGAATCTTATGACAACTTGCAACTATCATAGATTCTTTACATACACCCACCAAACATTATGACGTGCATCATATATGCTAAAAATAGTAGATTCTCCCAAGGTGACACCTACACTCATTTACTTTTGAGTTTTACAATTGCCAACCGTAAATATCACTTATTAATTACCTCCGGTGACTCTAGAATTACCACTGCCAGTGAAACTACCTCATTCCCTTATGGGTAATTACAAATTACAAATAATAAATGGAATAAATACAATATTGGAATTTACAAGGTTAATGGCACCTTATTCCAACAATGAATTGGGTACCATCATTTTACATTTTGATGAACTGGGTTGTGTAATTATCACTAAATTTTCTATTTCAGTGAATTGGGTCATGCTACATGTCTATTCATCATCAACAGTTATTATGTTAAACACATAATTTTCCATTTTGGTTAGTTGTGCATGCCTATTTCTTATCATTAATTACTATCCATATCACATTGTATTTTATTTTGAATAGCTAAGTTATATATGTTCATGGTTTTTTAACTTAATTGAGTCTTGTAATTTTCATTTTAGTGAATTGGCGCATGCATATTCCTAATCAGATAAGCATTTTTTGAGCATCAATAGTTTTTATTTTGCTAATTCTATTTATCCTTAATAGTTACTGTAGTCATTGTATATCACATTATTTCCCATTAAGGACAACTGAGTAATAAGTATTCATCATCAATAGCTACTATGCATACCACAAGATTTGCTATCATGGTGATTGTGTCATAGACATTTCTCATCAGCAATTGTCGTATATGTATATCACATAATTTCATTCTCTCCAAATGGGGTTATCTATATTCCTCATTGGTCAATTTTTTGATGTGCATTTCTCATCAATAATTACTGAGTATTCCATAATTTTCCTTTTTGATAATTTGAATATGCATTTTCCCTTGTATCACATTTTCTCCCCTTTTAATCAACTAGGTTATGTATCAATAAGTACAGTGTATGTTAAAATTTTATCATTGTTGCAGTCAACGTGCTCATGTATGTTCCCCTCTGCTTACTCAATATATCACATAATTTCCATTTTGGTCTTCTTGATCATGCATATTCCTTTCCATTGATTTCTATTACATGATTTTCCATTTTGGTTAATTGGGTCGAAGAGAATCTATTGATGCAATTTATTAATCATAAAAGGCACTATATATATATATTTAAAACTCTAACCATCTTTTTCTCATATGGGTTATCTAGATACTTGTAGTTACGCCCCCTTTAAAGTTCTAGGGCTGGTCAATTTTTTTACACTTTCAAATTTTCAATGTCTATAGATAGATTCCTTTGCAATGATGTGTCACATTATATTTGCTATTTGCATTTGGATTCAATCCATGGATTGGCCTTTTCTTCATACCATGCCAAACTTCTCATATTTGAGAAAAAAAAAAGTGTAGTTTTGTACACTTCAAAAATTATACCATTGTGTGAAGCACACTTGTGTTAGTGGAGAATGGGATCACTTTAGAAGTAGTAGATGCTAATATGGGTGATTAGATATTTTTAAATTTGTTTCATAATATAATTGTAAAAATAGGGGAAGTAATGTAAAAATGGCTTCAACAATAAGAATAGGAAGTACAAGTAAATGTTAAAACTAAGGAGTATTATTTAAAAGCTCCCAAATATGATAAAAGATGTAATGAGATTTATTGTCCTTGGTGTTATAGATAAAGAGTCACAGCTTCTACATTCTATAACATATAGTTTAGAAGTTGACAAATGTTATAACCCCAAATAAATATTTGGAGCTAATATTGTTATTGACCATAGTCTATAAACATTTGAGACAGTGAACACCTATACGATCACTTATTACTTTTATAATTGACTAGTAAAAGACCAAGAAATTGATCATAAATGTGGGTGTTTTGGTCATGTGCAGAAAATTCTCCTCTTGTGGGGCAATAATGATGAGGTTTTAAATCTTGAAGTTGCCAATCAAATGAGAGAGTAAGACCTTTTTAAAGCATATGAAATTCTTATTTCATTTTTTTATTTTTTATTTAGATTTTACAAATTAATTTGAATTTTAAAAAATTAGTTTGGTTTTATTGGGGCTCTACTTTTGAAAAGAAACAAAATTACATAATAGAACTCAAGGAAACAATGACATTTGATTTACAACAGTTTAATGATGAACCTTGAATATGAGTTGATAGAAAACATAGTTTTAAACAAAACAAGAGTTACACTAGCAAAACATTGAAACTTAAGCTACAAAATATATAATCATCTCTAATAAACAATCATTAATAATAGAAATTCAAACCTAAGTCTCCACAAACCTCTTGGTGTGATGAGAAGAGAGACTCGTTATAATCCATTACATCTCTCCTATTAATTCTCATTACCACTAACTTTTTGTGCTATTTTAAATTCTTAAAAATTGGCTTCATAATTATAAGTTCTTGACCTTTAATAGTTTAACATTAATTTATTTTTATGTGCAAGCAATTGTGTGAGAAGACAGAGTTTGTGGGAATTGAGAAAGTTGGGTATTTAGTCTATTTGGAAAGGCCATGCATGTGTGCCAGTCATATTTTGGAATATCTTAAGAAAAACTATTCTAGTGAAAGCTGAAGTATCCAAGCATGATTAAGGAGGGTCAACTCTAGTGATATCATTACTATGAAAAATTAAAGTTTTTGTCAATTTGAAGAAATGTTAAAAGTATTGTATTTTTAATGCCCTTTTCTCTTTTTATTTTTGTTTAGGTTTTTTACTTGCTTAATTTCATTTGTTCAACATTTTTTTAAATTTGTTGAATAACATCTAACTAAATATATGATAGAATGAATATTTGTACAAATCAAAATTCAAATTTGTAGTCAAAGCCTATATAGATATATTGTTATATGACTAATTATACATTTAAACGTTACCTTCAATTTCCTATCGACGCATCCCTTGAACCTCCTCTAAGTGCAAGTGCTAGTTATATTTAACTCATAACATTTGCTTTGAGCATGCTTATGTATTCACATTTTGTAAATACGATGTGTTAATATTATATATATTATATATACTAGTAATTTTGAGGCATGAATATATAAATGTTGAGTGTTTTGGATTCTTACACCCTTGCCTTTAGGTTGTGAATAATTCAAGTTTGAGTTATATGTTTTGTTAGAGGTGGTAGGCTAAAGTCATTTTAAACCTAAATCTAATTATTGGTGTCTCCCCATCACTAATATTATGGCTAGGCTTAGATGGCGGTTGGCAATTAATAAACTAGTCCTTTGCGAAGCTAATGAGTGGTGTGAATTATATTTTCTACCAATTTGAAGTGTTTATTTGGACAAGCATTTATTGATCATTACTTTGAAAGGCTCTCAAAGTATATAGGCATATTGATCTTTTACTCTTCATTTTGCTTGGCATTCACACGAAAATGAGAGTTCTAGTTATCTATGTTCTTTTTTTGGTTAAAAGAATCATCCAACGGGTGAAGGTAGAGAGAGCTACTTTGTATCCTCGGGGAATTAAAGAATTTTGGAGTTTTATCTTTGTTGTGTTGTTGTGCCTGTCTTCTAGTGGGACGACTATAGTGGTACCCACAAGGAACTTGCATCGGATTTGAAAGTCTATGGTAACTCTCTATTCCATGGTATTTGGTAACTTTTTCTTATCATTTCTTCTATTAATTACTACCATTATCCGCACCAAAAGAAAAATCTTGGTCTTAAATATTGTTTACAATCTATTATCCTTTTTAATAGTCATAAATGTGGAATTTTAGCTTTATTGACAAAGAACGGCCAGACCACTATTTTTTGGGCATCTCCCTAACATCTCCTTCTGCGCTAACTCATCCCCTTCCTCACGATTAATTAAATAAACCATTTTATTTAATTAATTTATCGGATCCCCATTATCACCTACTCGCAATTAATTAAATATTTTATTTAATTAATTATCCCTCTTTGCCATTAATACAAATTAAATAAATAAAGTTCATTTATTTAATTAATTTAACCTTACATATAGCCAAACCTTGGTTAATTAAATAAATCTCATTTGTTTTATTAATTAACCTATCCCACCAAATCCCTACAACCAAATTGATTAAATAAACCTCTATTTAATTAATTTGGATCACTAATTAACCCATCCACTAATTTTCTACACCCTATTTAATTAATCTAACCCTTCATTAACCCATCTCCCCATAATTAATTAAATAATCTACATTATTTAATTAATTAAACTCACATGTGTCTCCACCTCACCCTTCCCAATCCATGCACTTGTCCCATCTCATCCCACTCACCCATAAAATGAATTTTTAATTCATTCACATGTCTCCATCTTCATTAATGCAAATCCTTCCCAAGACCAAATTAAAATTTTTAAAATATTGTGAGCCCTCCATCTTTGTTGATGAAACCCCGTCCATTGATTTCACTATGAAATATCATTCATTGGATATCATCTTTGAATCCAACCATTGATCTAAAATCCTCCAAAAATCTATAAATAAAGAGCCTCTCCAAGCATTTTGACACTAACTAATACACTAAGCTCCAAGTATCCATAAGCTTGTGCTCTCATAATCTCATCACTATCACAGCTAAATATCCTCAAATCATTGCCAATTTATTGCCCTCATTATGTTGGTTCATACTTGAGCAATCCATATTCAATTTGTATTAGGTAAAGCTAAGACTTGCAGTTGGGTGCATGCATTTCCTCCACCTTATCAAGAAGACTAAAATGGAGTGAAGATTTGAAGGTATATCCTTTGTTTATGTTTATTTTGCATTCTAACATCTTCACCACATTTTATCATCTTTATTTGGCACACTTAGTGGGACTAATCAGTCCCTGAATTTAACTTTTTGGGAAGAAATTTTTGTGTGCTTTCTATGCAGGTGACATGTTATCGCTTTCGACTATGTATTAGTGCTTAAGCCAAAAGGAGTAGTGCCTATGATTGTCCATTTAGCACCTCTATCTATCAACTAATAGTTTATTTTGCAAGAAGAATTTAGCACTTTAGAATCATTTGTTAGCACCTAAGCTTATTTGATTAGCGCCTGAGTCCTATATCGGCACTTGCGTGTCCTGTGGTAATGCCTCTGTAGTCTAGAATAGCGCCTATGTTCTATTGTTTGTTGTTTAGAAAATTTACAACTATGTGGATTGACAATGGTTTTTGTAGCTATTCTAACACCTTTTTGTAGGTGTAATAGTTTGTTTTGCAGGAAATTAAGGGTTTTTATCTAGGCTATTGAGTCAAATTTGAAAATCTTTTAACCTACGATCATTTTTGAGCTTTTAACACTATATTTTGATTTAAAAATCTTCATATCCTGTTGTGATAACTGACCATGTCTGCAAGTAATAATCTGATTCATCTATTTTTCTCGAAAGACTAACATTTTTGTAGGGTCTCTGGTTTCTGTCTCGGGACAACGCCTTTGCTTTTAGGTACATCGCCTTAGCTTGCAGGTTTAGTGCATTCGGTTGTATGTAAAAATTACATATATCATTGTGTTTTAGTGCCTCTGCATCTTAGGTTAGCACTTAATTTTCTCTATTTAGTGCATTTGATGTCTATTAGTGCTTCTAAAGTCTTATTTTGGCATCTAAGCTTTATTATTTAATACTTAAGCAGCGTCTGTTAGCACTTTTGTGTGTTCTTTCAGTGATTTAGTAGCTTTTGTTAGCGCTTAAGTGTCTTGTGATAGTGACTAAGTGACCTCAGTCAGCATTTTTTTCTGATCAGAATTTTATCTTATCTTTTGAACATTATTCTGGTCTTTTGCAGCTCTTATACGTTTGTCCAAGACATCATTTGCAAACTACTAACATTTTATGTAGCCTCGCAATCAAAGTTTACTTCTTTTCTACTAGTTTTAGTTGCATATAATTAAAGTAGAATAAAAAGAATGTGTTTGTTGTGTCTTGATTTGCACTAGGACGTATGCTCTCCTCTCACACCCTGATTTACACTAGGATGTTTTCTATGTCTTGATTAATGATTTGGGGATTAGAAATCCTTTTTGTAAATCCTTTGTTTTATCTACCTAAAGAAGAACTACCTTCACATATGCTCTCCCCTTGCACCCTGTGTGATCTTGGGGATCAAAAGTGAGTAGCGTTTTCTTCCCTAAGAGGCCTGCTTGGAGATACACTCACTCCAAGAGATGACCTCAACCCTGTGTTCTAGTAGGATATATAAACGTTATGAGAATCAAAAGAATCACTTCAATAGGGACCCCATCCGATCTAAACTAAGCTCTCAAGACCTTCGGTCCATTGAGACTAGAGTGGTGAAGTTCTTGGTTGGATGCTTGGAAATCTCTTGTTCACAGATTTGTCCCTCGTACCTCATGTATATTGGGATGCCCCCTAGAAGCTTGTAAAGCCTAGTTAAGACCATCAGCCATTTCCTAGTGTGGTGCAAGGGATGCAAACTGCCCCCTAAAGTTACTCATCATCGTACCTCCTTGGAGTAGACATAGAAGTCTTCTTTGGGTAAGGCATAAAATCCTCCAAGGAAAGGGGTATTGGGTGTAACACCCTTATACCTAGATATCCGCTCAGGGTGAAGTATTCTTAGTTAGGTAAGAACATGGATAGATATTCTATCATGTGGGTCCACATTACAAAATCACACCTACTTGAATAATTTTAGGGAAAGTTCATGTGCTTGAAGTGTCTTCATGTGATACACCAGTAAAATCCTAACAACCTTATTCCCTAAAATAACAATCAGTCATTGTGTTTTATTGTATGTCAAATCTCTTGCCAAGAAATCCCTTGAACAAAATATAAAATAGGACCTTTCAGTGTCTAATTCAACCCTATCAGCACTTTTGTGGACTCTATTAGCGCTTTCATGGTCTATGTTAGCACCTGTCAACACATCTACCAAACACTTAAACGACCAACAATTTGAACCAGTCAACATATTCGTAGTCCCGGTCAATGCATTCATAGTCTCTTTCAACTCCTGCATATGACCTGTCAATGCCTTAGCCAGACCTGTCAGTGCCTGTGCCTGATCATTCAGCACTTGCACCTGCTCTGTCAATGCCTACACTTCATCTGTCAATGCCTATGCTCCCTCTATCAGTGCCTGCGCAAACATTAACAATGCCTTCACCTGTAACCTTATACAACCAAACATAACAACTTTCCAATTAGAATTTGATTGTCATTAGGACTTCAGTAGACTTTGAAAGTGACCTAAGACCATCCATTTTTAATTTTACTAAACCATCCCTCCATAAGTTCATCCATTTCATCAAAATCTTCATCCCACTGGCGACCTTAGAAAATTTGATCATATAACAAATTTATTGACTTACTTTGGACCCATACCTTCATCCCATGAAAATAAACCATACCAAATCTTTATCAACATCAAATCCATCCCCTATCAAAACAACGCTTCCATCTCATGAAATCAAATCATCTATTAACCAAATCTAACCCAAATCAAAATTTGGCTAAATTTAAATCTAGATCTTATCATCATCCCCTAATTTACATTAAGCTTAAGAACTTGTCTATCTTAAGTTTTGTGTAAATTCGCCCTTATCAACCTTGAATAAGTTCGCTTAGGAGCTTAGACTAGTCCTAAGTTAGTGAGTTCCAAGAATCACATTTTACTTGGTGCGTCTTGTCTACCCCAAGTGAAATATCCTTATATCCTTTTTTTGCTTAGGCTCTTGTCTACCCTAAGTAGGAGAGGATAAATCTTTTGGTATCCACAAGATCTAGATTTTACCTAAGTATCTTTTGATTCTAAATCCAAAAAATCATCCCTTGATTAATCTTATCTAGGGTATCATCAAAATCACCCTTATCATCCTTTAATCACTTATCATCCAAGACCATTTTTGATCATACCAAAATAATCGTTCATCCACTAACCAAATTCACTTTGTCCAAACCTTTTGAAAATCAAACAAAATCAATAAAGTTTTAAGGTCCAACATCCTTCATATAACTTATCCATTCCAACATCAATTTTGGGTCATATCTATGTATGCCCCTTGTTGGGAATTAAGGTGTCTCAACCTTGGTAATTCCTTGTATTTATTTATTGTAATATATTTATTTATTGCCTATTGCGTAATTAGGATGCAAATCTTGTTTTGTCATCTTGTGGGAGTTGGCATGGTGATGTGTCATCCTACGTGGAAGGTGACCACATGTAATTTTGTCCTCACATGAGGAGATAGGTGTCCTACTTAGTGGTAGAGATATTTTTCCATGTGTCGACACTTTGACTAGTGTGTAAGTGAATCTTGACGGAAACGGTTATGACAGATTCCTATGACAGAATCTATGACGTGTAAGAGTCGTAAATGGAATGTTCTATGATAGGTGAAGACATGTGTCACAAGGCATCTTGGAAGAAGGCATCTTTGGGCTACCCAAGGAGAGTTATGACATGTTGTAAGAGAATATGATATTTTTAGTCAGTGTATGACAGATTCTCTTACAACTATAAGTACTGTCAATATGATGGATTCTATGACGGTCGTAAGATGCGTAAGAGTATCTGTCATTGCCCAACTTGGGAATAGGTGACCATATTGGGATGGGGTGTTATGATAAGTGTCATGACCATGCTGCAATGTTGGATAAGTGTCTCTAGGCGTGGGTTTTGGGCCATGAGGCCAAGTTGGACGCCCATCTCAAGAAAAGTTCATTTTTGCCTTGTAAACTTCTATTTAAACAGGTGCTTTGAGAGATGTATTATGTGACTGACAGGTACTGTTATGCTTTCGTATTGTCTCCAGATAAGAGTATCGAAGACTCCTATAAAGACTTGCATTGCAAGTGTGTTGTAAACTTTATTATTTAGATAATACATTGTGCAGGTTTTGGAGTGTGGGGTTTTTCACCCGTAAGGGTTTTCTCCACGTTATATCTTGTCTCTCTCTCTTCTGTCTACATTCTATGTGTATGTGTATTGCTGCAATATCTCTATTGTTGGGTTAATAACACTGTAATTGTAAAGGTTAAAAAGAATTTGCACACATCTCTCCTCATTAGATTAGTGTAGGAAGTGATTTCTACACACCTAGCTTCCTTTTAGTTGGTATCAGAGCTTGATCACCTTTGGTCCTAGTTGTTAGGTAGGGGTTTTTTGAGCTGATCATAGTTTGAGTGGGAGTCTGTGCAGAGTATTATTTAATCTTGTTGCAGGAAAGAGATGGTAGGCACATCCGGAAGATTAGAGGTGGAGAAATTTAACGGCACAAATTTTGAGTTATGGAAACTTAAGATAGAAGACATGCTTGTTGATTGAGACCTATGGGAAATTATTTCCAGTGTAAAACCAACCACAATGGCACAAGATGATTCGGATCTCAAAGATCAGAAGGCTAAGGGTCTCATAAGACTCAGTCTAGTTGATTTTGTCATGTTAAATATCCATGAGGAGAAGACCACAAAAGACCTTTGGAAGAAGCTAGGAGATGTTTATCAAGCCAAATCCCTGGTGAACAAGCTTTTTCTGAGAAAGACGTTGTATTCTCTGAGGATGGAGGATGGAGGATCTGTTGCAGATCACCTGAATGCTTTCAATGTGTTAGTTGCACAATTGACATATGTTGGCGTGAAGATGGAGGAGGAGGATCATTGTATGACCTTGCTTTGTTCTTTGCTGGACTCATGGGATCATCTTGTTATGGCTATTAGGAGCACTGTATCCACTTTCAAAATGGATGAAGTGGTATCTTCGCTATTATCTGAAGAAATGAGGAGAAAGTCTTCTGAAGTAGCCAAAGAGGCTCTTGCAGTTTGTGGAAGGCCCAAAGAGAAAGGGAAAAAGAAGGACAAGAAAGCTGAGAAGGGTAGATCCAAATCCCGTGGGAGATCCAAATCTTCTGGAAAGTCCAAGGCTCTTTGTTGGAACTGTGGAAAAATTGGGCATTTCCGAAAGGAATGCAAAGAGGAAAAGAAAAAGAATGTCCCAGATTCAGATTCTGACAAGTCACAAGATGATGGTGATGCCTTCATCATAGCCCTGGCCATCCATGCATATGATGATGTGTGGTTGATTGATTCCGGTGCATCATTCCACATGACCTTGCATTGAAGCTGGTTCATGAAGTATGAAGAGTTTGATGGTGGAAGAGTGTACCTGGGTGACGATTCTCATCTGAAGATTGTTGGTCATGGAAGAGTCTCAATCTGATTCCCTAATGGATGAGTGAAGGGGATCACTGGGGTCATGCACATCCTAGGCTTGGCACGGAACCTATTTTCTGTAAGTTGAATGATGCAGGTGTGCAGGTTGTCTTTTCTAAGGACAAATGCAAGATGACTAGAGGATCTATGGTGCTTGCAAAGGGTACTTGGAGAGGTACTCTATTTCAGCTGGAGGCATGCACTTCTTAGTGCAATAGTTCTTTTGACTCGAAGAAAAGAGCTGCAGTCACTTCATCCCCACCATCTAAACCAGCAATGAAGAAATATGTTGTAACAAATTCTGATGGTAGTGCATCTTGGGTACCCAAGGGTGTTCATGCTTTGGAAGTTAAGCTTCCTGCTAAAAATACAATGTTATGGCATAAGAGATTTGGCCACATTGGTGAGAAGGGTCTTAGAACCTTAAAAAATAAAAACATCATTGAGGGGTTAAATGATTGTAATCTCGAGTTCAACTTTTGTGAACATTGTATATATGGAACAAAATCGTGTTTAGTTTTACTCTAGTTCTCACAAGTCTTCTGGTGTGTTGGACCTTATTCATTCTGATTTGTTTGGTCCTATTAGTGTTCCTTCAATTTCCAAATCTGTATATTTTTTATCTTTCATAGATGATTACAGTAGAAGGACATGGATTTATTTTTTCAGAAGCAAGTATGAAGTCTTTAGTCAGTTCAAAGAGTTTGTTGAGAATTAGACTAGTAAAAGATTAAGTGTTTGAAAACTAACAATGGTGGTGAGTTTTGTTTAGCAAAGTTTGATAAGTTCTGTGAAGAGCAAGGGATTGAAAGACATAAGACAACTCCATACACCCCGCAGAAAAATGGAGTTACAGAGAGGATGAACGGGACACTGATGGAGAAGGCTAGGAGTATACTTAGTGGAGCAAGCCTCGAACAAAATTTTTGGGCTTAAGTTGTAGCCACTGCTTGCTATATGGTAAACAAGTCTCCTACATCAGCTCTTGTTGGTAAGACACCAATGGAGGTGTGGTCTGGTAAGAAGCCTTCAATTAGACATCTTCATGTTTTTGGTTGTGAGGCATATGCACGTGCCTAGGGAGAAATGGTCTAAGAGAACAAGGTTGTTAAGTGTATTTTCATTAGCTATGGTGTCGGTGTGAAAGGATACAAGATTTGGGATCCTGTGGTTGAAAAAGTGTTGTATAGCAGAAGTGTTATTTTTAGAGAGCTAACACCTTCTCCCATTGTTCTATAACTAGAAGAAACAGAAAAGAAAGAGGATGTGGTTCAATTTCCTTCTACCCTTAAGAAGACTGAACTGACAGACCCTGTGAGACCTGATGATGAGGAGAGCTCTAGTAGCTCTAAAAGTTTAGAAGAAGAAGCAAAATCTCAACCTTAGCCATTGAGGAGGTCTACATGAACAAGGAAGCAACCTGATAGGTTTGGTTATTCATTACTTGATTCTAGTTGTGCTTTTTGCCTTGCTTACTAACACTGATGAGCCTAGAACTATGACAGAGACTATGGGCATGAAAGATGTAGGTTTCTGGAAGGAGGCCATGGAAGATGAGATGGCTTCTTTGGAGAAGAATAAAACATGAGACTTGGTGCCTTTGCCTGAAGGATGAAAACTTGTTGGATGCAAATGGGTGTTCAAGAAGAAATTTGGTGCAGATGGTAGTGTTGAAAAGTACAAGGCCAAACTAGTTGCAAAGGGGTACTCACAAGTGGAGGGAATTGATTATGGTGAAATTTTCTCTCCCATTGCAAAGCTGACATCTATTCAGTTCCTATTATCTCTTGTAGTAGCTTATGACTTAGAGGTGGAGCAGATGGATGTGAAGACAACATTCCTTCATGGTGATTTGGAGGAAGAGATTTACATGTCACAACCAGAGCATTACATAGAGAAAGGTAAAGAAAATTTGGTTTGCAAGTTGAAAAAGTCTTTGTATGGTTTGAAGCAGTCTCCTAGGATGTGGTACTTGAAGTTTGATGCCTTTGTGTTGTCGGTTGGATTTCTGAGATCGAAATCAGGTCATTGTGTGTATTATAAATTTGACAATGATCACATTCTCATTATTGCATTGTATGTTGACGATATGTTGTTCATTGGGAATGGTAAGAATATGATTTCTGATTTGAAGTCTTAGTTGTCAGCATAATTTGAGATGAAAAATCTAGGGCAGCCAGGTACATTCTGGGAATGGAAATCAGAAGAGAAAGAGCTAAAAGAAAACTTTGGTTAAGCCATAGTAAGTATTTGAAGACCATGTTGGATAGGTTTAGCATGGCAGATTGTAGACCATTGTGTGTTCCTGTTTCTTTGGGGATAAAGTTGGTTGTTGATAATTGTCCAAAATCTCCTAGTGAGGTGGAGGACATAAGCAAAGTACCTTATGCTAGTGTTGTTGGCAGTTCGATGTATGTTATGGTCTGCACAAGACCAGACATTGCCCAAGCAGTGGGAGTCCTTAGTCAATTTATGGCTAATCCTAGATGGGTACATTGGGATGTAGTAAAGAGAGTGTTCAGATATTTGAGGGGTACTTCTGAGTATTCCATATGCTATCATGGTAATCCTACAAGACCTCCACATTTAGTTTGTATTCATGGATTCATGGATTCTGATTGGGCAGGTGACATTGATAGCAGGAGATCCACCAGTGCTTACGCGTTCACTATGTTTGGTGGTACAAATAGTTGGATGAGTAAGTGGCAACCTGTGGTCGCTTTGTCCACGATAGAAGCTGAGTATATGGTAGCAACTCATGCTTTCAAGGAAGCCATTTGGCTTAAGATATTGTGTTCAGATATTGTTGTTGATGCAAGATAGATTACAATCTGTTGTGATAGTCAAAATGTGATTTACCTAGCAAAGAGTCCAACTTTCCATGCCAGAACAAAGCATATTGATGTACAGTTTCATTTCATGCGAGACATGGTAGAGGATGGGAAGGTGAATTTGGAGAAGGTAGACACTTTGAAGAATGTTACAGATGCATTGACAAAACCAGTGGGCATAGAGAAGTTTAGATGGTGTTCAGAGTCTATGGGACTCTCAGCCTATAGCAGTTAAATCCTGTTATTTCTTGTTGGAATAGGTCCAGACAACTGAGGGCAGGGGGTGAATCAGTTGTTGCTCTATACAACCTTTTTCTACGGTTATTCCCTTTTACAACTTATAATTAAATCAATGATATAAACATTTCAGCATTAGATAATAACATATGAGTAGACAACATGAATGACACATTTGACACCAAGATTTTGACATGGAAACTTGGTTAAGGGAAAAACCACGGTGGGGGTTAACCCACAAAAATTAATACCCTGTTAAAAGTATTTTACAAATGGGAATGTACATGCATTCAAGCTCACTGCCCCGAGCTCACTGCTCAAGTGGAGGCTCACTACCTACAGAAAAATTTATAAGAGATTTACAAAGATTTTGAATTGGTAAGATGCATCTGCCAATGCTAGAGATCAGCTCAGGTTAAGTGCAAATACTAACTTTGTACACTTCATCTTTATTCTTCTCTTCTCTCTATTTTGCCCTCATTCAGATATTAGATTTCTGTTCCTTTTTGTACTTTCTTAATCATCACAATACATACCCCACAATATCCACAATCATCGGCTATATATATTCTTATCATGAATTGCAATCACTTGCTAGTCGGCAATAGTCAACAACACATAGAACCTTTTAAGAATGTTCTGCTCTGTCAGCTAGATCCATACACCAGTATTGATGCGTATCAAAAATAACACATGTAGATCATCATACATGTCAGCCACTAATATTATATCTCATACACAGCTTAACAAAACACTTCTATTAGGTCCGCACAAGGATTTATCATAAGTCTGCTTGTTCTTTACCGAACTGTTCTATCATAACAAGACCCGGTATTCAGATGCTTATAACTTTTGATCCCATTATCACCGGAGGATAAAAACTTGGATTTAGATTGTCCTGGTGTCCCTCTACACTCCTTCATATCAGCAACACATAATGATTAACTGGAGAGATCCGCTGACCAAAATATTGGGCTCTGTTAAATGCTTTGTTTCAGGCTCCTAGACTTAGATAGATTATCATTCTAACTTCCGGTATGATCAGATACTGCACTGTGGATGTGTGGAACAATCTTAGTTGCCATCAATGACAACACCTATCAATGCTATGCAGTGTCTCATGCCAACAATCTCCCCCTTTGGCATTAATGGCAACACTTAGTGAAAAATGACTAAGTGTCTTTGTGCAACTCCCCCTTTGTCTATACATTTGTGCACTTCACTTATTCCAGTGCTCCCCCTTTGCTGAATACATCATTTTTCACTACCCTTCACTCCCCCTTTGACATCAATGGCAAAAGGTGGGATCTGCAAAATTCTCCAAAATTTCTGTATACATTGCCGCATATGTACAAGTAACCATTAAATTCCATTCACATGAACTTGAGGACGTCTGCAAAACTAATTTTTAATTGGGCAAGTTTGAAGGCCCAAGCATTCTTTATTCCATCCAAAATGGAAATGTTCCCACTTAGTAAAAATGCATATGCTTCTACCTTTGCTAGATCTGGAGGATCACTTGTCTGAAGTACATTCTGAGCTTTGGATAAGGTATTGTGCATGGATTCCAATTTGGGAGCAATCAATCCCCTAAGTTCACACATCCTCTTGATAGTGTTGCTTTTCTCTTTTACAAGTGCCTTTATTTCATCTATCAAGCTAATAACTTGACATTCCTGGATTATAGGAGAGACAATTAAAGGATCAAAATTTTGAGACATAACTGATATTTTCTGTTCTTTTTCTTTTATCTTCTTCTCAATATCTTTATTTACTTTAGACTAGGATAGACAAAACTTATATATATCTCCTCCATCATTTAGAGCATTCTGAATGCTCTTTATGCTGATGCCTAAGATCAATCTATCATTCCCTATTAGTTTCTTGACTTGGTTGAACTTCTTATTCAAGAACTCTTTTTGAACTTTTGTCTGTACAGACTTTTCAAAAGATTCAAAATGTGAATTTACTGAACTTACAAGATTTTTTAGATGACTGGAGGGGGAATCACTTTGATTCTTCTGATAGGTTGGCATTAATTTCTCTAAAACTCTGGTTGCTAGCTCCAGCAGCTCATTGTCCTCTAAGTGGTATTTTATCAACTTTTCTCTGGCTTTCACTTGGGTGAAAGATGCTATTTTCATCAATTGAAATGGAGAGAGTGCATTCGGATTGGTTAGTCCTTGGAGTAGTTCGGGCTCATCAAGCTCAATCACTTCCTTTTCAAGAGAGCCTTTTACTACATCTACAGTGTCTCTTGCTACATTTTATGAACCATTCTTTTGCTCATCAGATTTTTCTACATTTGCTTTAGGTGCTTCAACATTTACACCATCTTCTTCTGCTTTGTATTCTTTTCCTTTGTCCTCCTCTCTCTCTGTATTATTCTTCTCTGTGTTCTCTTCTGAGGGACTCATTTCAACTTGTTCACCACTTGCTACTTGATCCGGAGGACTCTGTATGATAGCAACATCCTTTTCCTTCCCAGAGTGATCAGGTGGAGGAGTTATCTCTGCATCAACTATTCTATCATTTCTAGGTCCTCCTGATTGACTTGTTCCTCTTCCTAAACTTCTCCAATACTTAGATTTGATGAATCAAGTTCCGGAGGATCTAGAGTAATACTTTGGTCATTAATTCTTTTGTCAGTTTCTTCTTTTGGATCTTTTTGTTCCAGAGCAGAAGGATTGTCTTCTTCAACTTGCTTTTCTAAAACAATGTAGTATTTATTTTTGTCTAAAGCCTTTCTCAGAATTTCCTATGTTTCATTTGCAATTTCTTCAGTCTCACCAAGTATTAGTTTATTCATCCGGACTTTGCTTCTAAATTTATTTTTGGCTTCTCTGAGGATTTCATCTGCTTCTTTTCTAGTCATCACAGGGCACAAAGAGGAGAGAACATACTCTCTGAGTTCTATATCTTTTTCCTTGGTTGCATCTTTCCTCATTTCCATTACTTTCCTCAAATTTTTAGGAAGTTCTTGTAAGATTTCCAACAAGGCTCTATTGAATTTATTCAGATATATGATAATGGCATCTTCTAGAGTTTTCTTATTTGCTTGATCAAGGTTATCATAGTAAACTCTGATAGGTTTCAAATTTCCATGAACAATGACTGTCTTTAAAATTTCATCAATAGTCATGGCAACCTTACTGGATACTTGCTTTTTACTGACCCTTATGCTTCCAGATGGTTGATCTTTAGAAGCCTTTGAAGTTTTGACCTTCTTGAATCTTATTTCTTTCACTTCTTCATATGTTTCTGTCTCCTCATCATCTTGAGTGCTTATGGGGAGTTTTGTTGCCTTGGTTTTCTTTATTTTCCCTCCTTCACTAGATGGAGTGGCTCCCAGCTTCTTAGTGGAAGTGGTCTTGAGAGGCTCAGTAGGAGTTGCAAAACTCCTTGTCTTCCTTGGGGCTTCCGGGGGAACTACAGGCTCACTTTTTGCCTGCTTTGTGCTCTTCTTTATCTTTTCAATCCTTTGTCTGTTTTCTTTCACTGCTTCTTTTGTAATTCCAATGCTTTCTACATACATCTCCACTTGCTTGTGTACCTTTCTTTTTATTTTTGGTTGTCTAAGTTCTACATGCAACTTTAAGCTTAGTTCCTTGTATGTTCTGAACCTTTCAACTGAGGTGTCTTTAGGTTTGATCTGGAGATGTTGAGCATACATGTCCATAATTTCCTCATCCACTTCATAGCCCATTGGCATTATCCACACGTTCCTTGGTTCTACAACTTCCATCAAGCATTGATCTGTGTCTACCATGAAACATATTTCATTTTCATACTTTTCAACAACTGAACTAGGAATTCTTTCCCTTGCATGCATCAAGTTTTGGAAGTAACCTCAGAAGGCAGTCTTTTGAGTCTAGGTATTGCCAAGACTACGTAGATGATCCCTAATTTGCCATGCCACTGGCCTGTCTAATGTCCATTGTATACCTGGAACTCCTGGTACTTCATTCATGAAGTATAAGAATATACATATCACCAAGGAACCATAATTGAAGGAATTTTTCTTGTCCTTTTTTATTTTGTTCAGGTTTTCTATTAGTTGGCTTTATAGTAGCTCACACAAATCATAATCCACATTTTCTTTTATCATCTAATATGTGGCATAAATAGTTGTTCTAGAAACTAAGTTCTCCCTATTGGAGTGGTAAATCTTATACCCAACTACCATCGAACCAAACTTGACATCTGGATCAATGATGTCATTGATAGTCATAGCTCTTCTATCGAATTTTGCTTTGGTTGCATCAGTTACTGTTTAATTTTTCATAGCTCAAGCACAGGTTGCCCACCAGTTGCATTTAGTCCAGTCACAATTCAGATTACATCTTTTTTGATCTTGAACAGCTTCAATAGCCACATAAACTTATCATGTATTCGACTCAATACATACCTAACCCATTCGCTTTCATCAAAAGATGGAAATTCAATAACTTGTATGAAATGTTTGCTCTCTAGGGTTTTATATTCCAGTCTCAATTGGTGACTGTCACTCTTCAAGTGGTTTTCAAATAAATCCAGTAATTTTAGATTTCCAAATTCCTCTATATTGCAGTGAATGTAAGCCCTAATATCTTTGACATGTAAAACCCCGTACAGAACTCCAGAAAAGGCACCTAGCTACTCAACCTCTACAGATTTTAATGGATGCTTCTTGAACTTGGGACGAGGCCTCTCAATAACATCCACCATTAAAGGTGTAGCCATTTACAGAAATTGATAACTCAAAAGATTTCACAAAAAAAATAGAAAATAGCTTGCTACGTAGATTAGGGTTTTTGCTTGGAAATCCTTTTCTCGCTTCCAACTCTTGAGAATTCTCAGCTCTAAGCTTGTCCACTTCTTTCTTCTTGATTTCTCTTGATACAAAGTGTTTGAAATGAGAAGTGAATGATCCTTTTAAGCTTCACACCACCTAATTTGCCTTTGCAATAAATGCCCTCCCCTAGCACATCTGGTTGCTCTGTTTTGAGTAGTTTTTCACGTATTGCTCTGTAATTTGCCATATCCATTTCTTTTCTTTTGGAGAACCTTCCACATGGTCTGAAAATAATCCAAGATCTCTTTTCTTACTATGCTAGATCTAGGCACTTACTTACTGGCTGGGGGAATTTGATTTGTAATGCTGCTCCCCTTGAGCCAAGACTTCCAACTTAAATCCCAGAGGAATTATCAGCATTAGATTGTGGTACGGATCCATTGCTATCATTTGTAATAGTTTTCATGATGCATATCTTGTTTGATTCATCCTGAGTCTCATTCGTATCAATTTTCTCTTTGCCTTTGTTGTCTTTGTTCATCCAGTTTTCTGTTCACCAGACCTCTTCTTCCATTATCTTTACTTCTGCAGAGTCTTGTAATATGACTAGATTTATTGCAGTTAAAGCATACAATATTTCTTTTCTTATAAACCTGATTTTCTCTTAATCTACACTGATTAGCCATATGTCCAAACCCATTGCAAACAAAGTAGTAACCATTGAAAGAATTGCTCATTCTTCTGTTATTGGGCTTATTCATTGTCATACTTCTGCATTCATTTGATCTATGACCATACCTGTTACACTTGAAGCATTGGCCAAAGAAGGATGTACCATTTTGATTTACTTTGTTTCTACACTAAGTAGCTCTATGACCAAATTTGTTGTAGTTAAAACAGTTTCCATTGAATGATGGATATCTTTGAGCATTAGATTGTCTTACCAGAGGTTTTCTAGGTCCGTTTCTCCCATTCTTAGATTGAAAATTTCTCTGTCCAGATCCAGAGCTTTCACCTTTCTCATATCCAAGACCATGCTTGTCATCAGCCCTTTTCTATCCTTCAAGTTGTGCTTCAAGTTTTGCTGAACTTATTTTGAATTTCTCCTTATATTCATTTGCAATATCTAGGTCATGTCTAAGAGTGATTATTTGCCTTTCAAGTTCTCTCTCATTAACTCTACTTTCTTGTAGATCAGAGTCTAGATGGCTAGCTATTCCGTCTAATTTGTAACATTCTTCAGATCTTTCTTTTAGTTTTTGTTTTAGATCTTCTCCAATTTTCTTCCTATCTTCACTTTCTTTGGTTTGCCTCATCACCCCAGATTCCATTTCAATTTTAGAATAGCAACTTCTTTTGAGAACTTCTCACATTCCTTTGTTTTTTCTTTCAAAGTTTTATTCAATCCATTTTCTTTAGGTAGACTGGATAGCTGTAGAAGTATTCCTTTTTGTTTTGCAGAGATTTTATTAATTTATCTTTTAACATTTCAATGGTGTCATCAGTATCTTTAAGTTCACTTCTCAGATTACTAATTTTTGTTCTAGATTGAGCAAGCTCTTCTAGGGCTGACTGAAGATCTCTTAATGAGCCCATTTGAAACTTTTTCCAAGATCTTTTTCCTTAAGCTGTTAGGCTTCTCTAAGGATCCTTTCTTTATTACCAATTGTTGGAATAGGTCTGGACAACTGAGAGGGGGGGAATGAATCAGTTGTTGCTCTATACAACCTTTTTCTACTGTTATTCCCTTTTACAACTTAAGATTAAATCAATGATATAAACATTTTAGCATTAGACAATAGCATATGAGTAGAAAACATGAATGACACATTTGAGACCAAGATTTTGACGTGGAAACCTGGTTAAGGGAAAAACCACGGTGGGGGTTAACCCACAAAAATTAATACCCTGTTAAAAGTATTTTACAAATGGGAATGCACATGCATTCGGGCTCACTATTCAAGTGGAGGTTCACTACCTACAGAAAAGTTTATAAGAGATTTACAGAGATTTTGAACTGGTAAGATGCATCTGCCAATGCTAGAGATCAGCTCCAGTTAAGTGCAAATACTGACTTGTACACTTAATCTTTATTCTGCTCTTCTCTCTATTCTTCCCTCATTCAGATATTAGCTTTCTGCTCCTTTTTTCACTTTCATAATCATCGTAATACATACCCCACAATATCCACAATCATCGGCTATATATATTCTTATCATGAATTGCAATCACTTGCCAGTCGGCAATAATCAACAACACATAGAACCTTTTAAGAATGTTCTGCTCTGTCGGCTAGATCCATACACCAGTATTGATAAGTATCAAAAATAACACATGTAGATCATCATACATGTCGGCCACTAACATTATATCTCATACACAGCTTAACAAAACACTTCTATTAGGTCTGCACAAGGATTTATCATAAGTCTGCTTGTTCTTTATTGAATTGTTCTGTCATAACAAAACCCGGTATTCAGATGCTCATAACTTTTGATCCCATTATCACTAGAGGCTAAAACCTTGGATTTAAATTGTCCTGGTGTCCCTCTACACTCCTTCAGATCCACAACACATAATGATTAATTAGAGAGATCTGCTAACCAAAATACTGGGCTTTGCTAAATGTTCTGTTTCAGGCTCCCAGACTTAGATAGATTATCATTCTGACTTTCAGTATGATCAGATACTACACTATGGATGTGTGGAACAATCTTAGTTGCCATCAATGACAACACCTATCAATGTTATGCAGTGTATCATGGTAGCATTTCTGTTGGCTCTTACAAGGTGTTCGACAAGTGGGAGAATGTTGGGAATTAAGGTGTCTCAACCTTGGTAATTCCTTGCATTTATTTATTGTAATATATTTATTTATTGCCTATTGTGTAATTAGGATGCAAATCCTGTTTTGTCATCTTGTGGGAGTTGGCACGGTGATGTGTCATCTACATGGAAGGTGACCACATGTAATTTTGTCCTCACATGAGGAGATAGGCATCCCACTTAGTGGCAGAGATATTTTGCCATGTGTTGGCACTTTGACTAGTGTGTAAGTGAATCTTGACCGAAATGGTTATGCTTCCTATGACAGAATCTATGATGCGTAAGAGTCGTAAATGTAATGTTCTATGACAGGTGAAGACATGTGTCACAAGGCATCTTGGAAGAAGGCATCTTTGGGCGCCCCAAGGAGAGTTATGACATGTTGTAATAGAATATGACATTTTTAGTCAGTGTATGACAGATTCTCTTACAACTATAAGTATTGTCAGTATGATGGATTCTATGACAGTCGTAAGATACATAAGAGCATCTGTCATTTCCCAACTTAGGAATAGGTGACCGTATTGGGATGGTGTATTATGACAAGTGTCATGACCATGCTGCAGTGTTGGACAAGTATCCCTAGGTGTGGGTTTTGGGCCATGAGGCCAAGTTGGACTCCCATCTCAAGAACAGTTCATTCTTGCCTCGTAAACTTCTATTTAAGCAGGTGCTTTGAGAGGAGATGTATTATGTGATTGACAGGTACTGTTATGTTACCATATTGTCTCTAGATATGAGTGTCAAAGACTCCTGTAAAGACTTGCATTACAAGTGTGTTGTAAACTTTATTGTTTAGATAATACATTGTGTAGGTTTTGGAGTGGGGTTTTTCACCTGTAAGGGTTTTCCCCATGTTATATCTTGTCTCTCTCTCTTCTGTCTACATTATGTGTGTATGTGTATTTCTACAATATCTCTGTTGTTGGGTTAATAACACTGTAATTGTAAAGGTTAAAAAGAATTTGCACACATCTCTCCTCATTAGATTAGTGTAGGAAGCAATTTCCACACACCTAGCTTCCTTTCACCCCCAACCACAATGTTACAAGCTAAGAAAAACAAAAACATGGAACTTGATAGAGAGTTTGGGATGCCTCGTGAGTTTGGAATGAAGGACATAATTACTCAAATCATGGTTGATCCTCCCCATCCTTGTCCTTCCCATAATCAAGAAAATCAAAATCAAGATCAAGAATTGATGGACTTTACACAAGACCCCAATGCCATGGGACTATTAGATCAAGTTTTAAAATCCAATCCTAACAGATATCTAGAGTTCCTACTTCAAAATGGCTCCCAAGTATCAAATAATCCTTCCACTAACATATCACAACCTTCCTCATTCAACACCACAACACAACCAACCTCAACATCAACTATTGCAATATCAACATCAACCACAACAATGTCTAATCCGCAAATCAATCTCAACATCTTGAACAATCCAACTTATGCTTGCACCTCCACTAGCATCCCCTAACTCGATCAAAATACCATAGCATTCATATCCCAATTTCTTTCCCAATCATTGAATCCTACACTCAACAATCCAAGCAACATCACACAAACATCCACATCCACATATCAAATTAATTTCCAATATGCCACATCAACACAACCCCCTACTTCACAACCACAAATATCCTCTTCCACCCAATACTTCAATCACACGTTCCTTCAACAACTCCAACTACAACAACAAAATCAACAACAACCATCGTCTAACTTCCTTCAACAAATCATCACCCAACATCAACAACATCAACAACAATCACCGCCCAACTTCCTCCAAAAATTCATCAACCAACATCAAGCTAATACACCTCAACCACCCACAACCGACATAACACAAGTAGTCCAACAATTGATGCAAAGGATGGATGACATACATCAAGGGCATAAAAGAAAGCAATATTCCTTTGCAGATTTTTTTTCCTATCCTTTTGATCGCTCTCTTAACATGCCACCTTTCCCCAAGAATTTAGAAACACCAAAATTTGACAAATACAAAGGGAAAGGAGATCCTTGAGAACACCTCAGGGAATTTTACATTACTTGCTTAGAAGTCTCTTACAAAGATACTTATCTCATGAGGCTTTTTCCTTAAAGATTAGGAGGTCAAGCTATAGAATGGTTCGCACACCTTACCCCTAGCATTAAAACATTCCACGAACTTGTGTATAAATTCGTCAATCACTTCTCCTATAACTTTGAACATGAAATGTCTATGATGGATCTTTGAAACACAAAACAAAAGAATGGTGAAACCTTCACTGCCTTCTTGAAATGATGGAGAAGCCTCACAAGCAAGCTCCCTTAGGTCATCCCTAAGAAGCAATTGGTTAATATGTTTGTAACAAATTTAAACCAAGAAATGGGCTTCCATCTTCAAATCCAATGTGCCTCAACTTTCAAAGAAGTGATTGACAAAGGCACCACTATCGAAATATCCCTCACTACAAAAGGGGCTATCAAAATCTACAAATAAAATGACAATGAGACCAATAGCCACAAAGTCAACAACAACAACAATAACAGAAATAATAACAACCAATCCTATGAAAAACCTTGTTTTTGGGGCAAAATCAAGAACACTCTCAATGATGGTGTGATGGATATCAAAAATGTTCAAAATATACAAGCTCCATCGCCGTCCAACCCATCTACTAGAAATAACAATAATGTGACCAGTATCCCTAAAGGACAACCAAGACAAAACAATGTACCTAGAAGGAAGTTTACAACTTTAGGAGAACCCATAAAAAATGTTCTACATAATTTGGTTAAGGTTGACTTAGTTTAATTACCCGCTATTCGGCCCTATGACGATAATCAATTTAAACCCTCATGGTTCAATGAAAATGCCTACTCTAAATACCATAGGGTAAAAGGCCACAAAACACCTGATTGCATGAGACTAAAGAGTTGTATACAAGACCTCATAAATTGTGGTGATATTACAATTGATGATCCTCCTAAAAGGTCACCTAATGAGAAATTAGGTGCATACAAAGATCCACTTCCTAACAATGACAAAGGGAAGGCCTCTAGCTCAAGTCAATCCTATAACATTTTTCCTCCCCCTTCTTTTGATTTTGTCATGGGTCGAATAGAAAAATGTGCCAATTGCATAGCCACTATCACCATAAAAGCCAAGACTCCTAATTGTGTTGTCACCATTCTCCATGAGCGCATCACCATTCAAGGAGCCTCATCTGAAGCCCCACCCACAACCACCACATCCTCAAATAAATATAACATCCTTGATCACCTTGGAAAAACTCCAACCCAAATCTCTATTTTGGAGTTACTCCGCACTTCACCCATCTACAAAGAAGTATTTGATAAAGCTTTACAAGAGACTCACATCCCTAATGATCTTAATTTTTAAATCAATTTCAAGCCATAGTGGGAAATATTTCCTCACCACATCACCTCACATTTTCTGAAAAAGTTTTATCCACATCCAACCTATCCCATAATGACGCCTTACACATCGAAGTTCGTGTCCATAAGCATGCCATCAAACAAGTCTTGATAGATGGTGGGTTAGGCTTAAATCTATGTACTCTAAAATTAATAAAACAATTGGGATACTCTAATGAGGTCATAGACTTGTATAAAAGCATCACAATCAAAGGTTATGATGACATAGAGTGCCAATCAGAAGGAACAATCAAGCTACCAATTCAAATCGGATAAAATATTTTAGAAACAACATGTCAAGTATTGGACCTTGATCTCCTATATAACATCTTCATTAGTCATCCATGGATTCACGCTATGCACACTATTACATCCACCTTCCATTAATGCCTAAAGTTTCCACACAATTGGACTAAAGTCACAATTTATGCCAATCCCCGTCCATTCCAATATTGTAGCATCTTGGAAGGACATGATAAAAAAATTTCTCCCTTCAACAATGCCACAAAACCATCTTTATATTACATTGATCCATCCAAAATTGCATCCACTTTCAAATCACAAATTACCATTCCTAAGGTCAAGGTTAAAGCAAGTGACATGGGATGTGGAGAGTATGACTTACATGGTACCTTTTGTGTGGGCCAACTTCCACTATCTCCTAAAGCATTCAACAATCCAAAATCTAACATGGTATGGATGGTTGTCATCAAATGAAAACTGTCACCTACCTTTGAACACAAAAACCTAATGGAACAAGATGTTCTTGAAGATATATCTTCTTGGCTTTATAAAGAAAAGGAAGATGATGAAACTCTTGTTCTACCCACAAAAAATATGGAAACGGTCTTCGCATTGTGAAAAATGGGCTATAAAGGATAGGTAGGCCTAGGCCTTCATGAATAAGGAATCATTGATCCCATCCAAGCAATAAGAAATCACCGATATCAAGGTCTAGGATATCAAAAACTTGATCTTGTATCCTTAGAACTGGATTATATCTTAACTAAGGTCACAAAGGCCTTTCCCATTATCGAGAACACCAATGAAGGGGATTATCAAGACTCTTTCAAGGACTTCACTGAGCTCCTCTATGAAACATCCATTTGACCATATATTCCCTCTCTACTAATCCATCATCATCCAACGACCTTCCACTTGTATACCCCCAACTCATAGATTGGGACCAACAAGGGCCTCCTGTACTTGATACTATTCAAAATGATAAGGTCGTCACAAAACTCATGGGGGTAAAAGAACACATGCCTCTAGGAGACCATAAAGCAGGATACACCATAGAGCTCAACACATCTTCTTACTTTGGGGAGACCACCAAGTCTCTTAGTCACAAAAACATGAAAATAAAAAACACAACATCCCCCAGTGAAAACCACAATGTGGCAGTTTCAAATGATAAAAAAGTATAAATAAAGGATGATCCCCTAGTGAAAACCTCCCTAAGGTGCCAGAGGATGATAGACTTGACCTCTGTGAGGTACCAACATTATATCAAGAAAGATCTCCTATTCTAGTAGAAGAATCACAAGAGATGAATTTGGGTACAGAGGAGTCACCACAAATTACCTTCAGAGTTGCTTCACTCACCCCAATAGAACAAATAGAATTCTCAACATTCTTCAAGAAAAGAGGCATTAACTTTGCATGGACATACATTGATATGCCTGGATTGGACCCTTCATTGGTAGTACATCACTTGGAAGTATATCCTGACGCCAATCCAGTCAAGCAGAAGCTCAGGAAAATGCATTCACAGATAGCACTTCTAGTGAAAGTTGAACTCAAAAGACTTCTAGATGTCAGATTCATTTGACCCATCAATTATCCCTAATGGGTCTGAAACATTTTCCCAATAGTGAAAGTCACTAGGGGCATACGCATATGTACAGACTTCAGAGACCTAAATAAAGCGTGTCCCAAGGATGACTTTCCTTTATCAAACATTGACATCATAGTGGACTTAACAGCTGGACATCAGATGTTGTCTCTTATGGATAGTTTTTTGGGCTACAACCAAATTAGAATTGATGAAGAAGACCAACAAAAGACTGCCTTCATTTATGCATGGGGTACTTACTATTAGGTAGTCATGCCCTTTAGCCTTAAGAATGCCAGGGCCACATATCAATGGGCTGTGACTGTTATTTTCCACATGTTCCACAACATCTTGGAAGATTATGTAGATGATCTATTGGGAAAATTAAAAAAAACAAGACCAGGGCACTTAGATGTATTAGCTAAGATATTTGATTGTCTTGAAGAATACAAGGTGCACCAAAATCCAAAAAAAATTGTATTTGGGGTCACTTCTAGAAAACTCCTAGGCTACATCATATCCCGACAAGGCATTGAGGTTAACCCAGCAAAAGTGAAAGATATGGTTGAAATTCCTCCTCTAAGAAACTTGAAGCAACTTTGTAGCCTCCAAGGAAAACTCCAGTCAATAAGACACTTCATTGCATAGTTAGCAGATAAGTGCCACCCATTCTAACATTGTCTTCGTAAAGATGTGGCATTTACATGGGATACAAACTGTTAGAGATATCTTGCAACACCACCAGTGCTCATGCCGCCACAACTTGATCGACCCCTATTATTATACATCTCAGTGACATCTACAGCAATAGAGGCCTTATTAGCACAACATGGTGACAATAGAAAAGAAAGAGCTATATACTAGATTAGATGCACCTTAGTGGGATGTGAGCTTAACTATACACCAATTGAACGGGCATATTTAGAAGTCCTCTTTTCATTACAAAAATTGTGACATTACATGCTTAATCAAAAAACCATGGCTCATTGCAAAAATAGACTCCCTCAAGTATCTTCTATCAAAAACAACTCTTACTGGTCGCATGGCTAAATGGGTAATGATCCTAAGTGAATTCAACATTGAGTATACTGAAGTAAAATAAATCAAAGGACATATCATAGTAGATCAACTAGTTGAGGCACCAATTCTAATAGATCATCCATTTCTTGCAAAATTTCTAGATGAATCCATCTTCACAGTTGCACCTATCTCGAAATAGAAAATGTATTTTGATGGATCATACACACATCATGGATCAAGAGTAGGGATCTTGTTCATCACTCCCCAAGGAGATTGTATCCCTAAATCATACAAAATCACATTCCCTTGTACCAATAATATGGCATAATACGAAGCATTCATCATAGGACTCTTCATGGCTATCCAATGAAGAATTGAGAAATTACTTTTTTTATGGTGAATCTCGACTAGTGATCAAACAAGTCAATAATGAATACAAAATAAAAGATGACAAACTTCTATCCTACAAGAGAATGGTAGATGACCTTAAAGAGTACTTTTTTGAGATCTAGTTTGAACAAGTATCTAGATTGAACAAGAAAGTAGCAAATGCCATGGCTACAATAGGGTCTCTTGTTGATATGTCAAAACACAAGCAGTGTGAATTCCTTATTGAGGAATTAGCAACTCTAGCATATGATGTTCCACAATCTAAACTAGTATATGAAATTTCAAGTCCCTTATCCCCTTGTTATCAGGATATATACCTTTACCTCCATGATAACATCATCCCACCAGATCTATCCTCCACCCAACACCGCACATTCATTTGTTGAGCCACCTGTTTCACCATCCTCAACAACAACTTATATCAAAAAAGTCTCGATGATACCCTTTTAAGGTGTCTTGATTTGGGAGAAGCCCAAATTACCTTACAAGAGGTACATGAAGGTATCTGTGGTGCACACTCTAGTGGACCTACCCTAGTAAAGAAGATCTTGAGAATAGACTACTATTGGCCAACATTAGAACAAGATGCTCACCAGTTGTTAAGAAATGCCTTCCATGTCAGCACCACAACGACTTGATTCATTCTCCATCTCAAGAATTGCAACCTATCAATACTCTTTGGCCCTTTTCACAATGGGGGCTCAACCTTGTCAGTAAAATCCATCCATCTTCCTCTAATGGCCATAAATTCATTATTACTGCCACTAAATACTTCACAAAGTGGGTTGAGGCCATTCCACTCACATATATCACCGACAAACAAATATCTAAGTTTATCCTACATTACATCACATTTAGGTATGGTATACCCCTTGCCATCATTACTTACAATGGGAAACCCTTTAAGAACCAAGAACTTTGCACCCTTTGTCAAAAATTCCACATTTAGCACCGTTTTTCCACCTCATATTACCCCCAAGGTAACAGTCAAGCTGAAGCTTCAAATAAAACCATCCTAAGAGTCCTGAAGAAAATAGTTAATGAAGCTAGTCAATAGTGGCACCTCCAGCTTAATCCCACCCTTTAGGCATACCACACAAGCATCTGTACTCCCACAGGAGCCACACCAAATTCCCTTGTCTTTGGCTCTGAAGCAATTTTACCAATTGAGGTTAGGCTCCCCTCCTTAATAATATCTTTACAAAATCTCATTGATGAGGAATATCTTGCACAACTACATGAGTTGGAACTCCTAGATGAAAGACGTCTCAACTCTCTCAATCACTTGCAATAATATCAGAATCGCCTTCATCATAGCTACAACAAGAAGATCAAGACTCATCACTTTGAAGTGGGTGACCTTGTACTAATGAAAAATCAAAAGAACTTTCAAGACCATGACAAAAAAGGCAAACTTGAACCAAATTGGCTAGGACCATTTATTATAACAGCCAGCTATGGATCAAGAGCTTATCAACTAGCAACACCTGAGGGACAACCTCTAGATGAGCCTATGAACATCATGCATCTCAAGAGATTTTATGCTTGACCCAACAAATATTCCAAAGGTTAAAAAATTCAAAAAAGTCCAAAAAATAAAAAAAATTACAAAAAAATTGAGTGCAATAAAGTCATCTAATGGTGAAAACCACTTCAGTGGCGCCTTGGATAAGTACCATGGTGAAACCTATCTCAGGTACCTTGAGTAGTGGCGTTATCAACCATCTATTAAGTTCTTTTTCATTCACTTCATACCCCCCATCATTTTATACCCATATCCTATCATGGCTTGAGCTTGTAAACATTAAGCGTCTCCATTTCCCTCCCATTATTATTCCATGTCGAGGGCAAAATCCCTAAGTTTAGATAGGAATTAGATCTTTGTATACATACTATGGATCATTATACAATTTGGTTTCATGCATCTCTTGTGCATACACAACATCCAAAAATACCCAAAAAAATAGAAAATATCCAAAAATACCAAAAAATCAGAAAATATCCAAAAATACCAAAAAAATAAGAAAATATCCAAAAATACCAAAAAAAAAGAAAATATCAAAAAATACCAAAAAAAATCAGAAAATATCCAAAAAATACCAAAAAAATAAGAAAATATCCATAAATACCAAAAAAAATTAGCAAACATCCAAAAATACCAAAAAAATCAGAAAACCTCCAAAAATACCAAAAAATTAGAAAATATCCAAAAATACCAAAAAAATCAACATACATCCAAAAATACCTAAAAAATCCAAGAAATAAATATGTTGTGTCTCAATCAAGGACTAAAGTGAACCACATTAAGCAAACAACGCATGCAAAACAACATACCACAATGTCAATCATATACATTAGACCAAATTTCCAAAGACCACATAGCCATCATAAGTGCCTATCTTGCAGCATCTATCCTCACAGCCTATGCCTTAGGATATATCGTTCTCGCAATAGGCATAACCCAATCACATTCAATCCACAATCTTGGCAAGAGATTCAATAGTTGTATATCAGTTGGTCTTTTGTTTTGATTTTATCTTTTTATACCCCTTCTACACCTACCCAAAACCACCTTGATCTTCCATACCTTGGTGTGTCATTCGATAGTATAGAATGGGACAAGAGTCATTTTTGTTGTATGTTGTGTTTGTTGGATGTTCTTATCACTCCAGCTGGTATTCATATCTTGTATGTTTTAGAATATTTTTTTGCATAATATATGTCCTTTGCATCTAAGGATTATACCTTTTGTGCACTAGGACTTCAATGCTCTTTAGTCTCATTCCCCACACATCTAGACAAGGTTGTACTACATTGGGCATGTGTAAGCACACCCTCTTGTTTGAATGTCAAGTTCATGCAAATTTGTATGGTCTCCTATACCTTGGTGAAAATATCCTTTTTGCTATATTAAAACTTAGGATTGCTCTAAAACATACCAGCATAATCCCAACCCTTATCTATTCTATCATACTCACCCACCCCTATCAAGATCCATATCCATACATAATGCCCCCACCTTTGGCTTTACATTAACAAATATGGTGACTCATCCACTTTCCCCCCAACTAATCCACTTTCCTCCCTTCCAACAAGCATGCTCATGACGCTTCCTAATTGATTTTCCATCCATTTTTCCCCTCCTAGAGAGCATGTTCATGTTGCTTCCCAATCATCCCCAACTAATCCCCTATCCCCAATCCATCTAATTATCCCTCATCTACATAACGACACTTTGTATCATGACCTACAAATCAATGCTTCATCATCCCAATCATCCATTGCATACACCTGCACCAACACATTAGTACCACATCATTTTCATCATCATAATCATCACATCATTTACATGACCATCCATATAACCAAATCCACATCATAATTGCATAAATATATCATTAAAAATGCAATATGCATCATACACATGCAAATTAAACACAACAAAATTTTTGCCAATCACAACCATAATCATATAATAATTAGAACATCTATCAACATACATATCTACCATCATCACATCCATATTGTCAAAGCACACAGAAGTTTCATCACTTATAAATGGTATCCCTAACCATACATCATGTCATCACATCTATATCATCCACATCATCATGACATATGCATAAAATATATCATAAACCTACATAAATCATCCATACATAGGTCAAACATCAACCATAAACTATACATCAATGCATCCATAAATCATATGCCACAAGGGCCATTAGAAGGTAGCAAGTGAGATCTATTTCATTGTGTACCTCTGATACCTAATCACATAAACATAACATCATCATAATCCATCCATCAAATACATCCATACAACACAAGTGTTCATGTCAAATAAATGCAATGGAATTGATTTTTTAGTAAATCCCTAGAAGGTTGCAAGTGAGCTTGGTAACTATTTCGTTGTGTACTTCTACATGTTACACCTCATAATACATAATCACATAAACATATCCACATCATAATCCATCCATAAACACATAAACATAAATCTATGCATCCATAACATAATCTATGCATCCATACATGATCCATATATATATCCATAACATAAACCATAACATCGTCCATCATATAATCCATCACATGTCCATCATATAAGCATCCATACATGACATAAACCATAAACCATATACTGAAATAACATATAACATAAATATCATAAAAACATCATAAATAATCACATCACATCATCATATAGGCCGCCCACAAAATACTCATTGCATATATACATCAAAAATGGTCATGACACAAAACATGCCTAAAGGCTTAGTACATCAATGTCTGATACATAATAAAAAACACCACTAGGTGGCACTATCACTAGACTCTACTAGAGCTTGAGGTGCTGGTGTTGAGTCTTACCCCTATAGCCTATGGTGGCACTACTGGCCTCTATCCTGGTGGAGGCATCACTTGATGTGGTAGCATAACTAGCCCTGTAACAAAATGTATCCTCCTCCTCCCAGACCTACTATCCCCCGACTGGCTCTGTACACTGAAACTGGGTTGTCTCTATTCCGTAGGCACCATTGCATGATACAAGGTGCAATAATGTTGTACCCTCTGCAAAGCCTCTGCTAGCTTTCCTTGAACCCGCATGAAATCTCACCACATATTGGATAGCCCAGCTCCTACTACTACTCATTATGTTGTGTCCCACTCCAAATAGAGTTGTACCTCTTGTTGCTTAGCCCTATGCTGCAACACTCTAGCTACATTCCTCTCTATGATGATTGTATCCTGCTCCTGGTAACATGGGCTATCTCTACTGCATCCACCCCACTACCTCCAACTATAGTCAACTCCACAATTTTCCCCTGTGTGGGCCTCAACTCTCCCTATAGCTTGTCCACCTCCACCTCCACCTCCACGACAACTGGCTCGGCCTTCCTCGTGTCCCACTCTACCTGCATAGTAGCCAACTCATCCATTAGGCTCCTAATCTCAACTCATAGAACATCAACATCAACCTCCTCCTCATCCCCTCCTCCCCATGCTACCACCTCCACTCTCTGGTGTACCTTCCATCTCCCAATAGCCCCACTATCCCCACCATCTCCTCCATCCTCCTCCTCCTCATTGCTCTCTACCAGCACCACCTAACCAACTAAGATAGTGAACCTTGTGGGTTTTTGCCACTACCACCATATGTCATAATCTGGGGTGGTCCCAGCATCAATAACATCTGATCTCCAGTCCCAGACAACTGGCACTAAACCCCAAAATGCTACAATCACACTGGCAGGATCAATCGAGACACCCCAATCAGGTGCCTCCCTAGTAACCAAAACATGACCTCCACCTATGGCTCTCCCTATCTAAGCCTGAACTATCACAGTACACGCTTGGGCATGTACCGATCAATGATGTTCTCTGTGCGGCCCATCAAATATCTACCCTTCGGAGTATAAGGCAGTTGATCTCCATCATCCACCCACGGATCACACACCCACCATGGCCGCTAAACAACTATGTCAATCTCATCAAAAACTCACTGCCAGTATGCCAAAGCACCCAACCAACGATACTGTAGAATCCCAATGTAAGCAAAGACAAATGACTACCCTACTAGCCTCGCATATGCACATACTGGTCATGTCACGATGATGTGCTCCCAAGCCCAACTATGTAGCAATGTGACACCACACCCTAGGCTAGATCCCTATCGATATACTACAAAATGCATGTCATGATATAAGTGTGCTATCATGCATGACCCCCAAGCATACAATGTGCCCTCCTCATATATCTACTCCAGCACTACTCCCCATCCTGTAGAGAATCCACATGACCTCCAATCCGGTATCAATAGCCGTCCAATCAATCCTGCTATATATAATGGAAACCCCTCCAAAGACTCCATAGAAGAGGACCATCTCATCTCTATACTCCTCGCATCCAACAATGGGATATCTGGTGCAAAAATGTGCCTCAATGCCACCACACCGCTCACCTGATCATACACAACTAACTCCCCGTGAATGGGAATCCATAAGATCCTCTATACATCCTCAAGGGTGATGGTCATGTCACCTGTCGGTAGTAGAAAGGCACATCGCTCACTTTGCCACCTCTCCACTAACGTCATCATCATGGCCCTATGGGATCAAATCTCTGGCATTTATGCAAGATACATCAAACCAATCCACTCCAAAAGAAAAACATCCATAGGTCAAAATCTCTCCCTAAAGACCAATGGAGGTGACCTCCACTCCCTCGACTAAAGCGGCAACATATCCTCCTGCATCCATCACACTACCTCATAAGCCTTTTGTTAAAAACTGCAAAAAAGTGCTAAATCCATCTGCACACACGTTGAAAGGCATGCAAGTGTAATAGAACTCGTGCAAGTGCCGAAAGGCATGCAAGCACTAGTAGACCCTATGCAAGCATTGAAAGACCCACAAACACTATTTGACCTTGTGATTGCGTTGAAAGGCATGCAAGCGCTACTTGACCTCGTACTAGTGTCGAAAGGCATGCAAACGCTAACTGACCTCACGCATGCACTGAAAGGCATACAAATGCTAACCTACTTCGTGCAAGTGATGAAAGGCACGTAAGCGCCAATCTACTTCGTAGGTGCTAAATTGAGATAAAGGTACTAATCACCCCATCAGATGCGCTATGCTCGACTCGATGGCACTATCCTAATGCTTCAGTGCATTTTCTACTCCTAACCTACCATTACATTTATTACATATTAATTACCCAAAAACCAAAAATCCAAAGCATGAAATAAGACACATACCGATTCGCCAATGTCTAGAGGTTGTTAGTTCTCCCGAACTCACTCTGCTTGATGCTTATGACGTGGAACCTGGGCCATAGCTTTTGCGCTCTAATGCTCTCTTCTCTCTAACTCACTCAAGCTTAGGTGTGCAAATGAGGAATATGGCCCCCCATAGCCTATTTATAACCTCCACCTAAGCCCTATTTTTTCATCCCCAAACCTCATATCATATCCATTTTTCCCTGTTTCTTTTTCTTCTAACCCCATTTTTATCCTGAATCCTGTTTTCACCACCATTTCCTTCTTTTTGAGAGTTCACCCAAAAAAATATTTTTTCTGTCTGATCTCTCGAGGGGGTGTATCCCATTTATTCTTCCCGTTCCCTTCAGTCAACTAGGGCAGAATTTTAATTTTCTTTAATCTGATGACACTCCCACTCAGTCGTGATGCCACATCAAAGAGGGGGAAAATGTAGACACTTGAAAATGACGTACCTTACACCACCATTTTCTGGTATCTCCCTAACATCTCCTTCTGCGCTAACTTATCCTCTTCCTCACAATTAATTAAATAAAGCATTTTATTTAATTAATTTATCTGATCCCCATTATCACCTACCCGCAATTAATTAAATATTTTATTTAATTAATTTTCTTAACCATTGCCCAAAATTAATTAAATAAATAATATTTATTTAATTAATTATCCCTCTTTGCCATTAACACAAATTAATTAAATAAAGTCCATTTATTTAATTAATTTAACCTTACCTATAGCCAAACCTTGGTTAATTAAATAAACCTCATTTATTTATTAACTAACATATCCCACCAAATCCCTACAACCAAATTAATTAAATAAACCTCTCTTTAATTAATTTGGATCACTAATTAACCCATCCACTAATTTCCTAATTAATTAAATTAATCCCCTATTTAATTAATTTAACCCTTCATTAACCCATCTTCCCATAATTAATTAAATAATCCACATTATTTAATTAATTAAACTCACATGTGTCTCCACCTCACCCTTCCCAATCCATGCACTTGTCCCATCTCATCCCACTCACCCATAAAATGAATTTTTAATTCATTCCCATGTCTCCATCTTCATTAATGCAAAGCCTTCCCAAGACCAAATTAAAAATTCAAAAATATTGTGATCCCTCCATCTTTGTTATTGAAACCCCATCCATTGATTTCACTATGAAATCTCATCCATTGGATCTCATCTTTGAATTCCAACCATTGATCTAAAATCCTCCAAAAATTATAAACAAAGAGCATCTCCAAGCATTTTGACTCTAACTAATACACTAAGTTCCAAGTATCCATAAGCTCATGCTCTCATAATCTCATCACTATCATAGCCAAATTATTCTCAAATCATTGCCAAATTGTTGCCCCCATTATGTTAGTTCATACTTGAGTAATCCACATTCAAGTTGTATTGGGTAAAGCTAGGACTTGCAGTTGGGTGCATGCATTTCCTCCACCTTATCAAGGAGACTAAAATGGAGTGAAGATTTGAAGGTATATACCCTTTCTTTATGTTTATTATGCATTCTAACATCTTCACCATATTTTATCATCTTCACAAAGTAAATTAATTCTTGTAAAAATTGTACAATGAAAATTGAGAAGCTCTTATAATTGGGGAAAACAATAGTAAAAGAGTGTCATTTGTTTTGCATAGAAAAAAGAAATAAAAGTGATGCAAGAAATAAAATCAAAGCAAAGTGTGCAATGGGTACGTGAGGATTGCATGGAGTGAAAAGCGAATGGTTGCTTCTTTACAAGTGCGTCCAAATATTGAAAGAATGTAGCTTGTAGTGGGTTAATGCATGAGGTCAATTGTGAGGCCATTAAGAAAGTGGCATTTTGTGTGCAACCTATGTATAATTTGGTAGCATATTTTAACTGATTACCATGTTTTTTGCAAATAAAAATATTATATATAAATTTAAGATAGAGTAATGCTTTTATTATATCTCAGAAAAATATTGAATAATGAATTACCCATTTATCTACTTATATTTGTTCAAAGTAGATAAATGTACACTATAATAAATGTAGTGATAGTAAAGATAATGCTTATAAGGGACAATAATTCATCGTGACTACACTAGTGATTTTGTTTGATTTATTAACCTTCATAATCAATAAATTTTATTTTAGAAGATAAAGCAGTTGAGGATACCTTAAATTGTATCATTTTTAAATATATTGGTTTACTCCAATTTTTGTTAGTGTGCAATGGCTATGCTGAGATATCATGTAGATAAAAGTAATTAGTGGTTTCTTGAGAAGAGAGCATACAGTTTTGTTGTTGGTTAATGGTTGTTGTCCATCCATCATTTGAACATTGAAAGAATGTAAAGATATATGTCATTGGCCTGCATTAGAAAATAAATGGAGTAGCTTTCAATTGTATCGGTTGTGCCATGTATGAATCAATGAAGCTTGGAGACGGGATGTTGCTACTATTAGAGATAGCTGCACTTTAGTGTGCAATAGGTTCACTAAAGAGGTCTTAAAGGTGAATTACCAAGTCCTTAAGCAAATGGTGTGTTTCCCTAATTGTATTTCCCAATGGACACGTCATCTTTGGGTTGTTGGTATGAAATGACTAATTGAAAGTCATCCTCTCTTTCCCTTTATATCTCTTATCTCTCCCTCTTCTACTCTATCTCTCCTTTTCTATTCCTCTTTCTCTCTATATATATTTTATAAAAATTTACACTTGAATGCATTGAAAACCCTAATACCCTAAACCCATCCCTTGTGTTCCTGTTGTTGCTTGTCAAATTATTATAGGGTCTCACACCTATTATTAGATCAAAACTCTAATTGAATTTATCATTTCATCATGTTTTTCTTTTGTCAAATTTTTCATATCTTTCGCCTCAATCAATTTACCCTTTTGATGTGTTTTTTCTACCCAACTTTTGAGGATAATCTTGTTTTCTTTACATTTGTTGTAGATACAACATTATTGAGTGGTACAACCAAATGATGCAAAGAAATTTATGCACCATAAGTTCTAGAAAATAAAGAAAGGATATTGTTCCCCTTTAGATAAATAGGCTTCAAAACAAAAAGATGGTATCCTATAATGAACAAATCATCAAAGTGATGCATTTTTCTTCTTCATTTTTTACATCTATGGAAACTAGTTGACACGCTACTACATGAAAACCATTTAAATGTTTGGTTACAAAGTCTCCTTCATGAATCTTTAAAGAAAACAAATTTCTTTTCAAAAATAAGTTATTTATGAGACACTTAATTTGATATAACACAATAATTCTCTCATAAACTCTTAGCAATGTTTTGAACTAAAACATTCATCAAGACTGAATTAGAAAGACACAACCTAATAGTAGATCTATCTCTTCTATCCACCTTGTCCCATTCATCTTGATCCATTGCTGATGGTATAAAATTGAGTGCAACGATTATTATGAGACATTGATCTCTCTCCACTAAAAGACCTTCAACCTTCAAGTTCCACAACTCAAAGTTTTACCTATTGAACTTCTCAATCTCAATTGTTAAGGTGTTGGCCATGACTTCTGATTTTCAAATCTTATTTCAAATCCACATGAATTATCCCACAACAAAAATAGAAAGAAACATAAGAAATGTATTATATGTTAACACTTTAATAGCATGTTGATACTTAGACCTAAACTAAAAGCCTAAAATCCCTACAATACAATTCAAATGATATCAAAACACTATGCCAAGGGTTATATATATAAATTTTTACCATCCTATAAACCACTTGGCTAAGTTTGGCACCCCTCATGAGAAGTCAACAATCCCAAATAGAATATAACTCTCAATGTATTCTACACTTATATATAATAATGTTGTTATTTTCAAAAAAATATTAATAATTTATTATTCATTCATTTAACATTAATAATTTTGTTTAATACATAATGTTTTTTAATTTTTCAAAGTGTAAAAATTATGTAATTTAAATTTAATATATTTGATTTTTAAAATTATAACTTATTAAATAGGTGGTGTTTTTTTGCAATGTATTTGTGTATAGGTAAAAATCAAGCGAATAATGATCAAGCAATGAACAATAAACTTGACCTGTAACCTTCAAGAAAATGATCTAGATAATAACCAATACTCAATGAATAACACAAAAACAATGAAAGCTTTCACCTAGATTATATTGTTTCCTTGGTTTTTTGTGGATTGCTCAATACATTGCGTACACCCATGGTTGTAAGAAGCGGACGTGATGATGATAATGTGCTCAAAGATGCAGTATATGTGCTCAAAGATGTGGTATATGTGCTCAATGATGCGATATAATGCTCAAAGCGTTGTATGAATGCCCAAAGCTTAAATGGTCAAAGAAGATTTTTAATGGAGTGAAGGGGGTATATATAAGTTTCAGGAAAGATCGATCAATGGTAGAGATAATGAAATGGGTGGTTAAGATGAGTTGAGAGGACATGATGAATGTACACATGAAAAGTGTCATGTTTTAAAGTTTCTTTGTTGAGTTAACTGCTTGCTTAGATAAAGATAGGATTTGATTTCATAAATTTAGAATGTTTTTTTTCCAATTTATGAGTTGATTGATAAAAACAATAATGATTAAAGCTAATTAACTCAACTTTAGATTTGTTTTTTGAAGTTCTAAAAATAAGACTGATTGTGTACATAGAAGAAAATGGTATTTTTAGAAGAATTGAAAGATAATTGAGAAATTAAATAAATAAATTTATTCAATTTATCTTGCATGATGGAAGAAAGGATAAGATATGAAGATAAATATAAATTAAACAAATAAATTCATTTAATTTATTTTGCATGATAGAAGAAGAGATAAGATATAAATAAAATATTAGTTTTATTTATTTTTAGAAGATAAAGTCAACTTAAATAAATATGAATAATTTATTTAAATTTAGAGGAATAATTTGTCTGAGGACGGTTGGGCGGGAATCCTTCCACACCATGGGTGTGGAAGGACTGGAGTTTTTCGAAGCAAACAAGGGGATGGCATTAGTTTCTGAGGTGAGTGAGGCAACCAGCTAGACTCAAGATTGGGGACATGTGGTTTTAAGATCATAACACAGAGTGTCTCCTTGGTCAAGTGGCAAGTGTAAGCGATGACAAGCCAGTTTCACATGTCGCAAGGGGAATGTTAATCATGACTCATAAATCCTCAAGCCATTTCTTTAGTAAGTTTGTGAAAGAGGATGAGGCTCTCACGGGCGGGCAGCAATTATGAGGACTTCGATAGGGTGTTATAGCTGTGGACTTGATAGTTGTCATGATTTCAAAGCACGCCCGAAGCACCGGCAGTTTCTTTTTAACTTTGTTCTCTCTATTTTCTCACAGCCAAATGAAATGTTTGTTAAACCGACAGTATTGCTCTTCTTTGCTAAGTGGATTAGGTTTGGACATATGGACACTCCAATTCAACTAGTGAGTGCCAAAAGGCATATGGTATTCTTAGGTGGTATCACTGATCTGTGCATTAAGTGAATTCTGAAATGTCAGGATGTGCTGGTTCTGGGGGCAGTTAAGATGATCCTCGAGAAGGATTTTGTGGATAGTAGTGAGCAATACCGGGTGGACTCTGATATAAGCTCTCAATTCATGGCAACAATGTTGGACTTGAATGTTGCAAAGACTGGGTTGATTCGATGGTGCGAAAACTTTTCATTCCTGGCATGTTAGGAGAGTTGGAGGAGGTTTTGGAGATTGCTACTTTCGGTGCAGGCATGCCGCGTCCAAGGGACATTCCTCTCCTGTAGCAACCAGGTAGCATTGTCAAGTTTTTTCCCTTCCTTTTGCATTTGAGGGGAGAGGACCTGGTTTGGTTTAGGTAGCACACGTGGGTCAGGGTGAATTTCTTGCTAAAGTATTTCCAAATTCTGGAGACTCAGGGCAACGATTGGACCAAGGATTTCAACATGAAATTGCATAACTATGAGCTGGAGGCATGAAGCAATTAGGGTTTCAGTGGGGTGTCTTGGTTTCAAGTTTGGGGTTAATATGTCTAGTCAATATCGTTGAAATTATCTTCTGTTTAGTCTTTTATGTTCTTATGTTCAGCCCTGCGTGGTGTTTTGATACTGTAATAGATAGGTATAGTGGTGTCAGGGGCAGCCATTAGGCTGGTTTTTGTCAAAGATCAGAACTGGAAAATGTATTTTTTTGATGATATCAATATAAATAGAAATCTTATTACGTAGCAAAAAAAATTAGAAGCATAATTGATTAATTAAATAATTAAAATTATTTAATTGTTGTGGATAAGAAGAATTTAAGTGATGAATTAATTATATAATTAATTTTATTTAATTAATGTGGATTTCAGGAATTTGAAAGGGAAATGATTTAATTAAATAATTAAAATTATTTAATTTAGAAGAATAAAAAGGAAATTAATTAAATAATTAGATTATTCAATTAACGTTAATGCAAGTGATTTAGGAGGAATTCAATGTATGCAAGGTGATGTATGTGAAGGTCATTTTTAGGTGTCTATAGTATTAAATTATATTATATTTAATTAGGATTGAATGTATAGTTTTTGAGTTAAATTCATTAAATAATATTTCATAAGTAGTTGTTTAGAGGATCTCTCTCTCTCTCTCTCTCTCTCTCTCTCAACACAAGAAAGGAATGGATCTAGCGGCACCCATCACTTCTATTGTCTTGCATCATTATAAGATGGTATCAAAACAATAAATATTTCTATTAAATATTTTTTATTTTAAAACACATAAGGGTAAGTGCAAGAAGTTGGGTCCACTTTTAGTGGAAGACTTGGAGCAAAATATTTTCAGAAGGGATGGATTTTGGCAATATGGTTGACAATTTGATTTTAAGATTTTTTGGATGAAATTAAAACCCATTTCAGATGACAATGTCTAGTTTTAAAACATGTAAGTTTTTAGTCTTGAACATATTTATTTATTTATTATTTATTTTTTAAACAAAAATCCTCAAATTTTTTGGAAGGACTAGACTTTGGTAATATGGCTGACGACTTTCTTTTAAGAATTTTTAGATGAAATTAAAACCCATTACAGATGACAATGTCTAGTTTTCAAATATGTAAATTTTGTTGGTTTTGAACATAATTTTATATTTATTAATTATTTTTTAAACAAAAAGCATCATAAACCTGAAATAACATATATTGTTATTTTTTAATAAATTTTGATTTTGAATTTTTTTTTGAAAAACAATTTATGTCTAATCAATCTAGACATCATTCTATACACAATGAAAAAAATAAATTTCATGTTACGATTAGTTTAGCTCAAATTATGTTGGTCATACACGAGGGGTTTTAAAGAACACAAATTAGGGCTAGTAAAAAAAGAATTAAAGATATTTATTTATCATAAAATTACAAAAACAATATTCTGATCAAACTTTAGCATCATATGCATTCTTCCATAGAAGGAATTAGAAAAATACTTTCATTTAGGTCAAATTATGTTGGTTGTACACATGCATGTTTTGGCGCAAAACATATAACTTCTAAAAGTCACTTTTTGTACATCCTATACAAAACTAACTTTTATCATCCAGGTATTAAAATAAATAACATATTTGAAAACTAGAAGAAAAATGCTACATTTCATATTTTTACATCATATTAAAATTCTATGTGTAAGTGCTTGAAATTTTTACTCCAACTAGACAAACTTTGATTTTCAAGAAAAAGACTTCAACTTTTTAGCCAAAAAGTGGACCCAACTTCTTACACTTAAGCATATATAATATAAAATTATATTTTAATATTGAAAATAAATTAAACTCTCACACACTTCCTCTCTTTGAGATATCTCTCTCTCTCTCTCTCTCTCTCTCTCTCTCTCTCTCTCTCTCTATATATATATATATATATATATATATATATATATATATATATATATCAAACAAATTCACTCATGTAGCCACAAGGAATTATTGATCAGCTACTGTTGGGATGGTGAACAAGGGGACTCAAAAATAGCTAGTGTGAAGCATTCTTTCCATTTGTTAGACTTCCAAGATACTGCAAATGTCCATTTTTGAGCCACTTTAATAAGTGGCATTATTTCCAATTGTATTGGTCATGTCATGTATGAATCAATGAAGCTTAGAGACGAGATGTAGCTACTATTAGAGATAGCTACACTTTAGTGTGAAATGGGTACACTAAAGAGGTCTTAAAGGTGAATTATCAGGTCCTTAAGTAAATCATGTGTTCCCTCATTGTAGTTCCCAATGGGCACATGTCATATTTGGATTGATGGCATGAAATGACTAATTGAAAGTCACTCTCTCTTTTCTTTACCCCTCTCTCTCTCCTACTATATCTTAATATATCTCTATCTATCCCTCCTCTCTCTTTTGCCCCCTTCCCTGCCTTGTCTCTCTCCCCCTCCCCTTCTCTCTCTATCACTTTCTATATCTCTTTGTTTCTATATCTTCATCTTTCTCTATTTCTCCTCCTCTCCATCTGAGCTATCTATCTCTATCTCAATCTCCCTCTGTATTATTCTCTCTTCCTCTATCACTCTATCTCTCTTCTATATAATTTTCTCCCTCCCTTTTTGTGTCCCTCTCTTTATATAACAAAGTCAAAGAAAGGGATTTGAAACTACAAAAGGCAATACAAAGGTCATGCTTAGTGTTTGGGAGGTAGTTTTGGTAGAACCCACACCCCCTCTCTCTCCCTCCCTCCATCTCCCTCTCCCTCCATCATAATATTACATTAATATATATATAGATATACTATATTATATGTATATTTAATAATTGATATCCTATTAAATATAATATATAATAATAAATATAATTATAATATTGATTTTATATAAAAATATATATAGTATAAAAGGTATCGATACAATATGATATATTTTATGTCTCCATAATAATTTAGTTGATTATAATAATAGATTCACTATATATATATATATATATATATATATTAAAATGATCAAACATATCTATATGAGAAGTGAATAACAAGGTATTGGTTGGAACATTTCTTGTATATTCCTTCTATTATAAGAAGGACTATATTTATAACTACTGAAAAGTGAAAGTATTGGTTGGAATATTCATGGGTATTAGATGATTATAAACTCCAATACAAAACATGAGTGATCCATTAAATTAATATGAATATATCCACCAAGTAATCATGAGAATAACAATATAACTAAGTTAATTGCAAGCTTAAATTATAAAAAAATGGAATACCATTTTGATCAATTTGTGTAGAAGATATATTGGATTGGCATATTCCTTGTAAGAATATACCCAATGTCATTGATCCTAAGTACAACATATTGAAGGTGTATACCTTCATTTTTAATCTTTTCTCTGATAAGTGTAAATGAACTTCTATATGCCTTCATCATTCATGGATAAATAGCATCTTCAATACATTTCGATTATCACAAAATATATCCATGAATTGATTTAATGGTTTGTTCATGGATCACTCATGATTTTATGAAGCCATGGTGTTTCTTACATCCAGTCATCTTGAATATTTCATGCAACCTTTGAATATCTCTTTAATTTAAATTATAGAATATGTATATATAATAACATTATAGATTTTAATGGAAAATGAAGGGCATTTTGCAAATAAGAAGGGTTTGAATTAAGAGATATTGTATTTTTCATGAATACGTAACAGGTTTTAAAATATCATGTTTTAGTGTATTAAAATCAGAATTTATATAGAAATAATTATTAGTACGAAACATTTCAAATTGTATTCTAGGATGTCGTGTTCAGAGATAAAACTCTAATTCATCTTTAACACATCCAAAATCTAAAATCAAGAGCTTTTATTCCTCATTCTGTAACATCACTCAAGGAACACCTAAATTCACTACCACATCAAAATGTGCATAGTTAGCAATAGATAAACATATTCCATGGTTGTTTGTTGTCTTCAAACATAGTTCATAAGGTGTTAAATCAATCTATCTAAGAGTTTGACTAAAACTAACATGACCCCTCACTTAACAAAGCTCATCAAAGGTGCTTATCAACAATGCAAGTCTAATTATTGCACAAGGCAAGGTGAATAATCAAATTATAATATCATAATACAAAGTTATATTGACATGATTTTAAATATGATTAATTCAATTGGAGCTTTTGATGTGATAATAGACGGAATCCCCTATAATAGTCTAACAAGAAACAACAAGACCACAAGGGATGGGTTAGGGGGGAAGCATTCGTCTATTTTCTATTAATATCCATGGATTGTGAATTATATCTCTATTTTCTACAGACAAACCATTGGAAGACATATTGATTACTTTCTTTGAGAGGTAAAGAGGGAGAGAGAAAGAGTTTCTTCTGATGGGTTTCATAGTAATCCTTTTCAAAATCTAAGTGTTTTCTTTTATCAAATATGACTTTTTGCACATCCTCTAGCCTTTCATTCAATCCTTTTAAAAGGAAACCATGGTTAGCATGACTAATCAAACTAATAACCCTAGGATTGTAATTGGCAACATCCAAGCCTAAAATTAGTCCCATGCTATTTGTGCAAATAAATTTTCTCCATATAATCAAAATAATGTTCATACGGGTTTATAATTGGAAACATTCATACTTGCAATTATTTCATGTTGATTGTGCAAACAAATTTTCTACATAGAATCAAAATAATAATAATGTCCATAATTTTTAATACTTGTTTTTAGCAGCCTCTTCAATTTGGACGGGAACTTGTCTATGAAAAATAATGAATTTATAATCTATTGAAGTCCAAATTAGGACAAAATGAAGGTTTCATTATTCTATCAAGTTACACTTGAATGCATTGCATGCATTACATATAAAATAGAGGAATGCTTCCCCTCTACCCCAGGTCCACATCCCTTGTGTTCTTGTTGTTGATTTTTAGACTATTATAGGGACTTCCACCTATTATCACATCAAAATCTCCAATTGAATTAATCATTTCATCAAGTCTTTCTTTTGTCAAATTCTGCACATCTTCCACTTCAATCAATTTACCCTTTTGATGTGTTTTTTCTACCCAAGTTTTGAGGATAAGCTAGTTTTCTAATTTCACACAAAGTTTTGAGGATAAGTGATACAAGTTTGATCAAACTGACTGACCCTCATTACTTTTATAATTTCACACCACTACTCAAAGGGATTAAAATTAAATTTAGACATTCTATAATTTTAGATTGAGAATTTCTAATTGTCTAAAAATATTCAATTTGTAAGGAAGAAGTTTTCATTTGTTTGAATTTGCAGATGACATGAGAATGATCTCGAGACCTCAAGAATGGTGTGCATTTTATGTCATGTGATCCCATTGTGTTGAATCTTGGTGTTGCAAGTATGGGCCTAACCGGTGTTGTCATTGATGTCAACATACTCATGTTGCATTAATGAGAAGGATTGAATGAGCAGAGAGGAGCAATGGAGACAGTGAAGTGGAGATCCCAGCTAAGATGTAGATCAGAGGTTGCGGTTCAAAGGGTTTCTAGATATGAGTCTTGAGATGATCCAGTCAAGTTTTTAGAGGTTCGCATGAAGATCTGAAGAAGTTATGGCTACTCAAGTAGAACCGGCTCCGCCAGGTGTTCAAAGGTGATAGAGTGACACAGATAGGTCCGGTGAGATCTGGTAATGCACTATCTCATTCTACAGATTTGAGGGAGTGTTGAGGACGTTCGTGTGAAGTGTCAACTTGATTGGTTAGTGGTTTGAAGGTCCAGAAGAACCTATTCCTTTGTGATAGTAATGACAGACTGTGTTCTTAAAGGTCTAGATGAAGGAGAGGAGAATTCCAGCAGGCAGATGAATTGTGGATGTTCTTAAGTGATTCGAGAAAGGTTGTGGTGATCCTTGGATCGTATCCAGTTCATGTTGGTGGTCTGCATTGAAGTTAGAGTACGCATTTGAAGAATAACCATTGGATGATGGTGTTCTTCCTGAGACTGGCCGACCGGATGTATTACACATCTTGTGGATGTTCTTGTAGATGTTTGCTGACTTAGATGATTATTCCTAAGTCGATGCCTTGTATAAATAAGGGATTGTGAAGTCTTTCCAAAACATGTCTTGTGGTGTTGAGTGTGTGGTAGCGAAGAAGAGAGTGAAAGGTAGAGCAGAAGTATTGGGCTTAAATGGAACCGATTCAAGCATGGTGAAGATGATATTCTCCAGTTCATGTAGGTGATACTTGTTTCTTTGTAGACAATGTGTCTCTTGTAGGCAGTGAGCCTCTTGTGAGCAGTGTGCTCAGGTAGTGAGCCCTAATTGGCATGTGCCATTTTGTTCTTTCTATTCTTCTAACAGAGAATACAATTTTGGGTTAATCACCCCATGGTTTTTCCCTTAACCGAGTTTTCCACATCAAAATCTTGGTGTCTTATGTGTTGATGTGTTTCTGCTTTTGATTTGAATGCATTATGGTTCATGATTAATATTCTGCTAATCACTAAAGAAGATTTAAGTGTTTGATTGGAGAGAGTTTTGCACAACTAATTCACCCCCCCTCTCAGTTGTGTGCCCTAAATCTAACAATTGGTATCAGAGCTAAGTTCCTCTAAAAGGAGCTTAACCGCTTGAGGAGATCCAGGATGTCGTCTTACAAGAAGGATAGTCTGAAGTTTGATGGAACCAACTTTGCTCTTTGGAAAGGTTGCATAAAATGTCACTTGTAGTGTATGGGAATGACGTACTGGTCCATGGTTACAAAAGCATATGTACCTCCACAGGGTGGTCCAACAACTCTAAATGAAATCACAGATGTTGAAAACAATCTGCGGACCAAAGAGGCTCTTCTAAGCGCATTATCTGACTCAGAGCTCTCAAATGTTATTGACCTACCAACTACCTTTGAGATTTGAAATAAACTAGAACTTTTGCATGAAGGAGACCAGTATGTTAAATGTACAAGGTTACAGAGTCTAAAAGGGAAATTTGAAAAACTGAAGATGAGAGATGATGAAAATATTACCACTTTTATGCCAAGAGTGAATGAGCTGGTTTGTGGAATTAGAAATGCTGGTGGAGTCTTGGATGAAAATGAGATTATTGGTAAAATTCTCAGATCCCTTCCTGGTTCTTACAAAATCAAGGCTGCTACCATTGAAGAATTCAGAGCCCATACAACTATGACAAGAGATCAATTGGCTGGAAAATTGGCTGCATTTGAAATGATAGAGTTTGGAGACGACCCCCCCAAGATTGAATCTGCATTCAAAGCCAGTGCCTCTGTTAAAGGTAAACAAAGGTTTGATCCGGGAGAGAATTCTTCAAGGAAATTGTCATGGTATGAAAAAGCAAGAAAAGATCTGGAAGAAGAAGTAGAAATTGCTCAACTTGAAGCCCTTATTGCAAAGAGGCTGCCAAGAGGATCCTATGAAGGAAAATTACCTTTTAAGTGTTTTAACTGCAATAAGATTGGTCATTTTGCCTCAAGGTGTCCGGAAAGATTTTCAAGGCAAAATCCTAACTAGCCAAGGTTCCAAAAGGACTGTTACTATGTACATAAAGATGATGATAATGAAGGAATAACAAATGATGAATCAGAGATAGGAAACAAATCTAGAAATGAATGGGTGTTCATTGCCATCAAGATAGAAGATCCAATGTCCTCTGTATCTATCAATCTTAAGACTGTGGAAAGAGCTCTGGCTGCCCAAATTGAAGAGAAGGATGATTGGGTCACTGACAGTGGATGCTCTCACCATATGACAGGTGGCAAAAATAAGTTTGTAGATTTGGAAAGGTATGAAGGAGGAGTGGTAAAGTTTGGTGACAATTCTACTAGTAGAATCAGAGGAAGAGGAACTATTTCTTTTGATGGAAGAAACAAAACTGGTAATGTACTGTATGTTGAAGGTTTGAAGCACAATCTTCTCAGTGTTGGACAGTTGGTGGACAAAGGTTGTGATCTCTGATTCAAGGATGGAAAATGCAAAATCTTTGAAAGTTTCAGAACAGAGATTGCATCCGGTACTCAAACGAAAGGTAATATCTTCCATTTGGTTGGTACTGGTAAAAGTTGCTTATTTGTTCAAGTTGATCAGAGTTGGTTATGGCATAGAAGGATGTGTCATGTGAATTTTGATAATATCATCAAGATAAGCAATACTCGGGCTGTAAGAGATCTGCCAAAATTGGTGAAACCTACTAACAGCTTGTGCAAGGAATGTTAGTTGGGTAAGCTGAGTAGAGTCACATTCAAAAGCAAGGAACTATCTTCTACCAGATTATTGGACTTAGTTCACACTGATCTTTGTGGTCCGACAAGAACCAGGAGTATTCAAGGTGATAGATACTTCATGCTGCTAATTGATGACTATTCCCGAATGATGTGGGTAACCTTTCTAAAGGAGAAATCAGAAGCTCTTGAGAAATTCAAAATATTCAAGGCTATGGTAGAGAATAAAACAGGATTAAAGTTGAAATGTCTAAGGTCTGATAGAGGTGGAGAATTCACATCCGATGAGTTCATAGAGTTCTATGAGAAACATGGAATTAAGAGATAGTTGTCTGCTCCTAGGACTCCACAGTAGAATGGAGTAGTGGAGAGAAAGAACCAGACCATCCATGAAGCATCTAGGACCATGATGATGGAAGCAAATGTTCCTCAGATCTATTGGAGAGAAGCTGTCAGCACTGCAGTCTATACTCTCAATCAAGTTCAAATCAGAAGCAATACCGGTAAGACCCCTTATGAACTTTGGTTTGGCATTACTCCTACTGTAATATATTTCAGAGTCTTTGGTAGCAAATGTTACATCAAAAGAGATGAAGATCTAGGCAAGTTTGATGCTAGAAGTGATGAAGGAATATTCTTGGGTTACTCTACTCAAAGCAAAGCATACCGATGTTATAACAAGAGACTAAGAAAGATGATAGAAAGTACAAATGTGAAGGTTGATGAGGCAATAGAGAAACACTCAAGGTTTTATGAATGTGATGAAGATGATCAGAATGGTGTTTTGGTTCAAGGAGTTCAATCCTCTTCTGAAAGTCAGATTCAAACTGATCTGGTAAATCAGGAAGAAGAGATAGGTCTAAATGAGCCTGATCAAGAAGCAGAAATGCAAGAAACTCCCAAGGTTCCAAGGTATGTAAGACTAAACCACTCTAAAGATCAGATCATAGGTGATAAAAGCAAAGGTGTGCAAACTAGAAGGAAAATTGCTCAAAATTTAGATGAATATTGTCTGATTTCAAAGATTGAACCTAAAACAATAAATGAAGCTTGCAATGATGAAAACTGGACCAAAGCAATGGAGGAAGAGTTGATGCAAATTGAGAAAAATCACACTTGGGATCTTGTTCCCAGGCCTAGAAACAAGAATGTGATTGGAACCAAATGGGTCTTCCGGAAAAAACTAAATGAAGTTGGTGAAGTAATCAAAAATAAAGCCAGATTGGTCTGCAAGGGCTATTCTCAAATAGAAGGAGTTGATTTTGAAGAAACCTTTGCTCCAGTAGCAAGAATTGAAGCAATCAGATTATTTCTTGCATTTGCTGCCTTCAAGGATTTCAAGGTGTATCAGATGGATGTCAAGTCTGTTTTCTTGAATGGTGACTTAGAAGAAGTGTACATTGAACAACTAGATGGATTTCAATTGTCTAAGCATGGTGATATGGTCTGCAAGTTGAAGAAGGCACTGTATGGACTAAAGCAAGCCCCAAGAGCCTAGTATGAAAGATTGGACAAACATCTTTTGAAGATTGGTTTCAACAAAGATGTAGATTGGGCAGGAGATGTGGATGACCGGAAGAGTACCAGTGGTGGAGCATTTCTTTTGGGAAAGAGATTAGTTTCTTGGCTAAGCAAGAAACAAGAGGCAATATCCATGTCTACAACTGAAGCAGAATACATTGCAGAAGCAGATAGTTGCACTCAAGTTTTGTGGATGAAGCAGATGCTAAGAGATATTAAAGTAGAGTTTGAGGAGCCTATCACAATCTTCTGTGATAATTCAAGTGCTATAAATATATCTAAGAATAAGCATATATCTATCAAATTTCACTTTTTGAGAGAGCAAGTGAACAAGAATGAAGTTAGATTGGAGTTTGTGTGCTCCAAGTATCAGATTGCAGATATCTTTACTAAACCTCTACCTAAGGACTCTTGAGTATCTCAGAGAGAAGTTAGGGGTTATTGCCCCTCTGGTGATGAACTAAGATGCACTGAGGTGCATCAGTCCGGTGGATATCACAGTCATATTTTGTGATCCGGATTGATGGGAGCTGCTACTCAGGGGGAGCAGTAGGTATGATTCTATAGTGTTAGAATTGCAAGTATGAGCCCTTTGCCATTGATGTCAAAGGGGGAGAGAAGACATGTGAAAAACAAGTGGTTGATGATCAAAGGGGGAGCAGTAAAGGAAGAGAAGACATGTGAATGGTTGTTGCTGATAGGGGGAGTAGTGACAGTAAGGAGAAGTTCTTGTCTTGATGGTTTTTCACATCATATGTTGCCATCAATGACAAAGGGGGAGATTGTTGCAAGTATGGGCCTAACCGGTGTTGTCATTGATGTCAACATACTCATGTTGCATTAATGAGAAAGATTGAATGAGCAGAGAGGAGCAATGGAGACAGTGAGGTGGAGATCCTAGCTAAGATGCAGATCAGAGGTTACAATTCAAAGGGTTTGTAGATATTAGTCTTGAGATGATCCAGTCAAGTTTTCAGAGGTCCGCATGAAGATCTGAAGAAGTTATGGCTGCTCAAGTAGAACCGGCTCTGGCAGGTGTTCAGAGGTGATAGAGTGACACAGATAGGTCCGATGAGATCCGATAATGCACTATCCCATTCTGCGGATTTGAGGGAGTGTTGAGGACAATCGTGTGAAGTGTCAACTTGATTGGTTAGTGGTTTGAAGGTCCGGAAGAACCTATTCCTTTGTGACAGTAATGACATACTGTGTTCTTAAATCTCCGAATGAAGGAGAGGAGAATTCCAACAAGTAGATGAAGTGTGGATGTTCTCAAGTGATTCAGGAAAGGTTCTGGTGATCCTTGGATCATATCCAGTTCATGTTGGTGGTCCGCATTGAAGTTAGAGTGCGCATTTGAAGAATAACCACTGGATGATGGTGTTCTTCCTGAGACTGGCCGACCAGATGTATTACACGTCTTATGGATGTTCTTGTAGATGTTTGCCAACTTAGATGATTATTCCTAAGTCGATGCCTTGTATAAATAAGGGATTGTGAAGTCTTTCCAAAACATGTCTTGTGGTGATGAGTGTGTGGTAGCGAAGAAGAGAGCGAAAGGCAGAGCAAAAGTATTGGGCTTAAATGGAACTGATTCAAGCATGGTGAAGATGCTATTCTCCAGTTCATGTAGGTGATACTTATTTCTTTGTAGACAGTGTGTCTCTTGTAGGCAGTGAGCCTCTTGTGAGCAGTGTGCTCAAGTAGTGAGCCCTAATTGGCATGTGTCATTTTGTTCTTTCTATTCTTCTAACAAAGAATACAATCTTGGGTTAATCACCCCGTGGTTTTTCCCTTAACCGGGTTTTCCACGTTATGTGTTGATGTGTTTCTGCTTTTGATTTGAATGCATTATGGTCCATGATTAATATTCTGCTAATCACTAAAGAAGATTTAAGTGTTTGATTGGAGAAAGTTTTGCACAACTGATTCACCCCCCCCTCTCAGTTGTGTGCCCTAAATCTAACACTTGGTTTGTAAAAACTTTTGTAAAAGGAACATGATTATTAGTCACAAAGAGGTCCGCCATCCAAGAAACAACTCTAGTGGAAAACTAACAAATACATATAGAGAAGGAAAAAATGTATTTGAAAATATATCAATATCCCAAAATTTATATTTTGTCAAATAAAAAAATGTATATAAACATGCTATATTAGAGAAAGGTGGGGGAGTGGTTTAATACTAATATATATCTCACTAATATTATCACCTCATAAACTTATATATTATAGTGTCTATTATATATCTATAATATTATAATATGGATATATATTATATATTATTAGTAATGTATATATAATTATATACATATATATTATACTATATTATATATAATAATAACTGATATATTACTAATAGTGTATAATATTGATATAATAATATTTTACTATTATTATATAATAATTAATATTGTATTATTAGTACCTCTAAATACCTTTAAAGTATAATAAAGCTATAATAATATTAATATCAATATTATATAATATAGTTTTTTAAAACCAATACTTATATAGTTACTATTATATTTAAGTATTAAGGTTAATACCTTAATCTTATAATCTTATAGTATGGTCTCCTCTTATATTTGATAGTAATTTTGATAGAGACACCATTGAAAAAACCATCAAAATATATTTTCTTAAAATATAGTGAGCGCCATGTCATGGTGTATTTTATATATGATAATTGACAAAGATATTATTTCCACAAAAGCACCATGGAATGGAAGGATTCCACGCAATGAATGTTTTTAACGTACATTTTTATTAGGAGGCGAGAGATTTCAAAGAGATGTGGTCACACTCGATGATTTCACGCAAGAAATATTCAGAACTTATCTCTTGTCATTCCTTGTGATGACCATGCAAGAACTATTATTCAATGTTTTGTGCCAAGTCATTCACTCCTTTGAATTTATCCTTTCCTACTTTCAACTTTTTTATCCTATATTTATGTCTCTTTCCATTTTTGTGCAAGTGAAGCTCCATACCATCAAAAATTCCTTCTAAAACAAGGACCTGGAAGTCTAACTTGGCCATTTCTACAACATATGGATAATTTCATTCCAAAAATTCTAATTTTGCATAGAATTTCTCTTCTAGATTTCTAATAAAATTAAGTTCATCTTGGATTTTATGAAATAAATAGAATATATGCCCAATGAGTTTGAATCCAAGTGAAAATAATTCATTCGTCCATGCCTTTGTTGCTCTAACAATATTAGCCAGCTCACTATTGAAGGTACATATTTAACTACAACTTTCATAAATGGAATATTGTGTCAACAGGATATCCAAATGGACCACCAAATATTAGATATAATTGGTTAAATATGTAATTTTCTCCATCAGATCCTCTTTTGTTGCTTTATCTTTATCCATTTTCTATATCAAGAGGTCAACAAAGGACTTGGCTATTTCTTGAATGCCTTCCCTTATATGCTTTCCCAAGGATACCATTGCCACCTGACAATTAGAGATTTGCATCTCTTCCTCTGTTTTATCACACGTTGGGGTTATAATATCTACATGCTTAACTCCTTGAGCATCTATTGTGATTCTAGCTTTCTTTAGAGGTAGAGGTCTAATTATCATTATTTTTTAAATAGTTAATTTTAAGATAAAAATTTAAATAAAAATATTTTTAAAATTATGTAATTTAAAAGATGATATTTATTGTTTTTTTCCTTTAAATTACAAAATATATATATAATTGAGTACAAGAAAATTAATGTGAAGGGGCATGGTAGCCAAAAACTAATCCTATTTTTACTAAAAGTAGTAATTAACCCTATCTTCGTATGAATCTCTTTTAAAAAATGATAAGATCTCTCTTTAAAAATCTAGGACTTCCTTATAATATGGTGCGACCTAAGTAGTTAAAAGTATTTAGGAATAGAGCTTATGTTAAAAATTAGAATCAACCTTGGTAAAATTATATATAATTAAAGTCTAGCATATGGAACGTTGCAATGAAAGTTGCGCCCTTAATCAAGGCTAGCAATGATAATCTCTTGGTGATCGTGAAAAAAGTATGATCATTTAACAAATGAATAATTGGTTTAGTAATTTTATATGTATAAAAGTAATCAAATTCATATACTATTTATGATGTGAAGATGATATAGTGGCCAACACCGCGATGTACGAGGCCCTAAAATTTGTAGAAGCGAAATCTAATTATCAGTCACTTTTCTTCATTCACAATTAAAAAAATGTGTCCCTAATACTACAAAATGTTTGTCAGCGGGTTGGTCTTCTTCCCTTTCCCACCATGTTAAATGAATGTGCGGGAAGAAATGAACTGCGAATGACCTAGAATGAATGGGAAACAAAACACAATGAACACAGCGATCAGAGAATCGTCAGCAAAATCGGATGGCCAAAAATGTTTGAATCATCGTGCACATCTATACGCCATCTTCAGCCCTTGATCTTCCCACTAGGTCATTCTTTTCATATTAGGAATGCCTTCGATGTAATTACATTTTACTTTAAGAGTTATTATTTTGGTTAAGTGATATGTATCAATATTATTTTATTTTATTAAGGTGTTGTGGTCAGTCAAATGTATAGGCTGCATGGTTTTATTTTGTTGTGGTTTATTAGCATGTCATCCAAATGTTTATGCTATGATCTTTAATTTGAATTTTATGTGAATATTGCTTTAAGTTAATAGAGTTATTTTTGAATTCATTGTTAAGTAGAGTGTACTAAGTGGCAAAGGATTATGTTGATGACCAGTCAATCTTGTCGACTAGCTATGTTATGATTGGTCTTTCATTAGGGTTTTTATTTTATCCCTTAATCCATATGGGATGTTGATGCAGGAGCATCCCAGGGTGTAAGAGCAATCTTGTATCAACCAAAACTATTGTGCATTCATTTATTTTGTTTACAGGTTTCTAGTTATCAATTTGTCACCGAAGACACCACTGCATTCACATATCCTTGGTATCATAGAATGGGGATTAAACTTACTATAGATTACATGAGAGTTAAATTGAGGTGGATATGAGCTGCTTAACATTGATGGGAGAGACTTGATCAACAGATCCTTCATAAAAGGTATCAACAAGCATCTGAGCCATAATTTTTTTACAATGGTAGAGATCCTAGAATAAGAACTCCCTGTGGTTAGAACAATATTTCAATAGTGGTACAAAAGCAATACAAGCAACATTCCCTTAGTGAGGAGCACTAGATGAATTACATAGATCAATGGTAGAGATGAAAAGGACTACCATTAAACAAACCTTGACCTTGCATTTTTAAAACAATTTTACTTAAATAGTCAACAAAAAAAAAATTTATTTATTGCTCTAAAATTTGTCCCACACTGCTTTTATTTTCCATTCACCAGATTTTCTTCAGTCAAAAAACTCACTAGTATATTATGCCTTCGCTATTCTCATTACTGCTCTTCTTGTTTTTGTCATTTTCATTGTTTTAAAAGTTGTTGGGGACAAGCACTAACTAGACTGACTTTACAATGTGAATAATCAAATACAATGAGGGTTTACATTCAAAAAACTATTTCCATTCTTGATGAACGTTGATGGCTGAGAAATAAATAAATAAAGCAAAGCACATACCATGGATGTGAATGCATATAAAATGTGTTTGAATATCGATACTAGTTCACGCGAAGTACTTTGTTATTGGCTCCCCGCACTCTAGCTCCAATAACATACTAGAAGTGGTCAATGACAAACTAAAACAAAAAGTTAATGTGACTATGTTAAAGACCTCCTCACTTAGCATGTAATTCAATGTTTAGCATAGAGAATGCAAAGAGCAACAATTATTATTGCAAGTGAATAAACAACATTCTTGGGGTTAATTCATCCAACAGAGGTATTTCATCCACAAGCCAATGGAGGTGCCACATGTCTTGGCCCCTCCTAAACTCAAATTCTACAAAAGCACTTGATGTTAGAACACTACATCATGGGAACAAACAAGATTCCAATTCTAAATAGAATAGGGGCACATAATTGATAACAGGACACAAAATAAAACACAGGGTTGATGGGTTCCTTTAGAAACCACAAGTTCATGCAATGTCTATAATCAAGTGACCAAAGGCTTCAACTAGAAAAAAACAAAAGTTTAGATAGGGCTTGGAGCTTAAAGTAAGGCTAAGCATAGAATTTATAATCATCACGACTTGGCTAGCACTTCTTTTCATTAACTTTTTAAGCTTTAGCAGTATCATATTTATGCCTTAGAATTTCACAATATGTGTTGATATGCAATTTTTTTGTATTGAAAAAATGCGAAATACAAAAGAATGAGAATCTCAAAGAAAAGAAGTTGTGAGGAGGGTAAAACCCAATACAAACACAACCACTACAAAATCCAACAACAACGACCATTACTAATATAGACTAGAGTGAAAAGACAAAGGAAAAAACTTTACAATTGAATCTCAATGGAAATTTATTTTAGATATATGAATAGGTGGATAATGAAAGTAAAAATACAACAATAAAGAACATTTCCACATAACCCCATGAGAGATAAAAATGCAAACAAATCATAGCCATGATAACCTGAATCCAACATACATGAGAATAGGCAAAACATACCACAAGGTGACATAAGATATATCCTGGGAAAACCCTCAAGAGGGAAAAACCTAGCCTCCAAAAGCATCCACACTTAATGTATTATTCAACAATGAAACACTGCAATACACTCACAAAATTTCATGAACTTTTCTAAAACATCAAGCTCCTCCAATACATCCTCCATGTGTCTAAGCATGTAACCACACATCCCATACCATGATTCATATATGCACTCACAAGAGAAACTTAATACAATGACAACCCACTCAACCAGCCAACCCCAACTACTAACCATGTACCTGCTTTTATAGAGTCAAGCTCAAACAAATTCAAGATGTAGTACAAGGAAACCCATGTGTCCCAAAACCATGGGAACACAAAACCATTGACCCCTCATTTAATTCTTGCAACTAATTTTTCACTATAAGATGGGAAAAGAGATCTAATCAATTATGACCTAACTAGATCAATCTTTCCTATCAAACATTGGAACACAAGCCACCAACGGCTCTAGGATTGGTTGTTGTCCCTAGAGAAGAGCCAAGCTATGTTGGTGGGGGCTATGTTCCTTTGTAGCAAGGATGAAAGGTTGATTCAATGACCTAGGCTAAACAAGTGATCAAATTGACTAAGCTAACAACATGTAGGTGTTACAGAATAGATGTATAGAAATAGAAAGCAGATCTGGGAAGATAATAGAGAGGGGAACCTGGCACTAAAATCTAGAGCAGAATGTTGAGGATACTAGAGTTGGGCACTAGTGTCCAAATGAGCAAACATGAGCTATAGGACCAATGTGCAAAGACCGGAAGCAGATATGGAAGGACAGGAAGCAGATTTGATCTACACACATAAAAGAGGAAAAATAGTTGTGTTGTATAGGGGCTTGTCTCAGTCAAACCCCGTGTTCATGTTCCCACCTCCACAATAGTAGTGATGATGATGATAGAGAGTATGTGTTCACAATGAATAGAGACAAATCAATTGATAAAGATTGCAATGAAATAGAATTACCATGAGCATGAAACCCTTGTTGGATTAATGTCGCAACATGAATCATTCCCAGCTTCCAATTTCCAACTAGGAGCTTCCAATTCCCAGCTAGGGTGACTCTAATTCCCAGTTTCTGCTAAGGGACTCCCATCCCAAAGGTTCTACCATATGGAATAAAGTGTCTAAAACTAGGAGCTCCCTCTCTCAAGGCATCAGATGGAACATGGGTAAAGGGGATAAGATTAGGTTCTGGGAGGACATCTAGCTGAGGAAGGAACCCCTAGGGAAAGGAAGCAATTCTTTGAGGGCTAGAGTTGTGAACTATTTTGGCCCCATGGTGAGCAACTATTTGACTAGCCATCCCCATAGACAAAGAAAATGGAAAAACTTATCGGAGTGCTGCACCAACTATAACGAGTTGTAGGATTATCATTCTCTTCAGCAAGAGCTGGAAAATTACAGAATTTTGGTGTTCTAAAGAGAGGATGAGATGCTATGGGGACAAGACCAAAAAGGTAAGTTCACAGTCAAGTCAGCTTACCATATGTTGTCGAATGGGGGTCTACTGAATCTGTACTGGAAAAAAGTTTGGAACAGGAATTTATTACCCAAAGTTAACTTCTTCTGGTGGGCAATGACCCACAACAGAGTCCTTTCTATTGATAACCTTAATAAAAGAGGATTTCAGATGGTTAATAGATGTGTGCTTTGTTGTCAAGAGCAAGAATCCTTACATCTTTTCCTTCACTATGAATTCTCTAAACAAATATGGGGAAAAATGCTGTAGAAGCTCAATCTGGAGTGGATCTTTCAGGACAACTTGAAGGACTTTGCTTTGAGTTGGTCCTCTCCTTACTCTCATCCTAGAATAAATGAGCTATGGAGACAGATTCCCCCACACCTGGCTTGGAGTGTGTGGAAAGAGAGAAAAAACCATATTTTCAGAGAAAGTGCATGTAATTCTGATGAGGTTTTCTTGTCTTTTTGCAGGGCGGTTACGGAAAACACTTCTTCCAGTTTGACTTGTGTGGTTGAGCATTCCCATACTACTATGGAAATCCAAATTGCCAAGAACTGGCAGCTAAAGGAGGATATGAGTAAAGTGGACACCACTAACAAGATGGTTAGGCTTAACACTCGTTGGAGTCAGCCCCCCAGTGGGTGGACCAAACTTAATTTTGATGGTGCAGAAAGAAGTTATCTGGGTCTACTAGTGGGGGGGGGGGGAATTTTCAGGGACTTCCTTGGAACCCCCATTGCTGCTTATGCTGGGGGAATTGGGCAATAGTCTAATAATATGGCTAAAGGTCTGGCTCTCCTTAAAGGTCTAAAGATAGCCAACGCATTGGGTATAGACAATCTCCAAGTGGAAGGAGATTCTAAGTTAATTATAGATGCAGCTATGAGAAGGTCCAACAGTGGTTGGAAGTTGAAGAGCTTAGTTGAAGACATCATCAGCTTATTGTCCGGCTTCAACTAGATGTCCATTGGCCATGTGTATCAGGAGGGTAACAAAGTGGCGGACGCGATGGCTAATTTAGGGTAGGGAATGGACACGTGGCGTTGTTGGAGAAATGAAAAGATTCTCCCATGCCTGATTCAAAACCTCATTAAAGAGGAGTTAAGCTTGGCTCCCGGTTCCTCATGAGATCTAATGTTAGGGAGAGAGGGTGGGACTGTCAGAGTTCTAGGATCTTTGGACACTGGACAGTGAGCACAAGATTGAGGATTACATGAAGTGTAAGTGCCAGTTCAACATTGAGGAGCCTAGTCATTTCAATAGTAGCAGCATTGATAACAAGGTGAGGTGGCGGCTTGAGGAAACCTTTCACACACCGAGCCATGTGAAAAATTGGCTTCACATCTTGGGAAAGCCCATCTTAAGATTTATTGATGATATTATGAAGCTTAATTGATGAAGGGGGTAAATCATAAAACACACAACAACAGAAATGGAACACATAAAATAGAATATTTCTTTATTGATTTGGGCAACTCATTACATTACAGAAGCTCAATTACAATAAGAGGAATCAATCCTCCACAGGCTGCAACACACTACAACTACCCATCACCAGCTTCTAGAATCTTCTTCCTTCTGTAACCCCAAATCAGCTAGGGTTTCTATTTTTCCACCTATTCTTGACTCTACACTTACCCCCTTAACTCTACTACTACCCAGGGTTCCCAAAAATGGTTATTAATAGCCTTTTTGGCAGCCAACAACCTAATTTCAAAGTTTGCATCTCCCTCCAAAAATAGGTCAACTTCTAGGAGCCATAACTTTTGATTCGGGTGTCTGATTGATGAACTATTTTATGCATCGGAAATCTCATGGAGTGCTCTACGCACTAAGAACCAACTTTGCTGGTTCCGGCCATTTTTAGGCCCGTACGGGGCTGTTTAGTGCCTCAAACCTGAGTTTGAATAATTTTCAGGCATTTTTAAGGAAACGGAAACTTTAATATCTTTTAGCTCGCAAATGATCTTTGCGTGATTCCTTTGCCAAAGGTCTTATTTTTCTATTATGAACTTCCTATAAATTTTCACTTCAATCCATGCCCAAATGCAGACTTTCTAAAAATAGCAGGTTGGTATTTTTAGCAATTTGGAAAAACTGAAAGTTCTACATCATTATTCAAGTGATTATGGAACTAGAAACATAAATTTTGAAAAGAAATGGAAAGAACATCAACAATTTTGAAACACATCTTTTTTGGGGTGATGCAAGATTGCCTTTACACCACTGGATGCTCCTGCATCAGACACCCAGGGTAATTTGAGAAGTGACCTTGTCACATCTCAGGTGTTTGTGTGAGGAAAACTCAAATGGTCAACCTTTGCCTTAGACAACCAAGAAGAATCTTCAACAGGCCTTCCTTTCCATTTCACCAGGTATTCTTCATATTGCTTGTTCCGAGTACTTCTTCCCACACGGCTATCCAAGATCTCTTCTATCTCCTTTGTTGAAGTAGATGCTGGAATACTCCACTATTCTTCTATTGGTCCATCCTCTGTTCCACCTTCATGATATTCTGATAAATCAACAATATTAAAAACAGGGGAAATATTGATCCCACTCAGCAGCTCTACCTCATATGCATTTCTTGAATCATGTTTCTTCAAAATTCTGCATGGCCCAAATTTCTTCATTTTCAGCTTATTGTTTGTTCCAATTGGGAACCTGTCTTTTCTCAAGTGAACCATGACTTCATCTCCTACATGGAATTCCTTATATCTCTTCTTCTGATCTGCCTTAGCCTTGTACTGAATATTCATCTTATTAATGTGCTTTCTCACCTCTTCATACAAATTCTTCATGTGTTCTGCAAAGTCTTTAGCCTTGGCACTTGTCTTTTCTCCTTTGTCCAGATTACTTAACTCTAAAGCATTTCTTGGACTATTCCCATATACAATCTAGAATGGTGATTTACCAGTACTCCTATTGACAGAATTATTGTAAGAAAATTCTACCTGTGGTAAAATCAAATCCCATCCCTTGGGCTTATCTCCTACTAAGCATCATAGCAGGTTACCCAAACTCCTATTCACCACTTTGGTCTGTCCATCAGTCTGTGGATGGTGTGTAGAACTGAACTTCAAATCTGTCTTCAACTTCTTCCACAATGTCCTCCAGAAATAACCAACAAACTTGGTATCTCGATATGAAACTATGCGCTTTGGTAGACCGTGTAATCTCACCACCTCCCTGAAAAATAATTCAACAATATGAACAACATCATTAGTCTTCTTGCAAGGAATGAAATGTGTCATCTTCTAGAATCTATCCACCACCACAAAAATGGAATCATGTCCTCTTTGTGTCCTTGGTAAACCAAGAACAAAATCCATACTAATATCATCCCATGGCTTCTCTAGTACAGGTAGTGGTTGATATAGACCTATATTCTGACTTGCTCCTTTCACCATCTGAAATACTCTGCAACTCTACATAAATTTTCTCACATCCTGCTGCAACTGTGGCCAATAATAATTTTCACCAACAATAGTAATAGTTTTATCTCGACCAAAGTGTCCAGCCAATCCTCCACTATGCTTCTCCTTAATCAGGTTCTCTCTCATGGAACTCCTCAGAATGTACAACTAGCTTCCTTTAAACAACATGCCATCTTGGATTATGAAATCCAACCATTTTGTCATGTCCAAAGTAATAGATTCCAAACAAGCTTTCCAGGCCTCTATAAAATTGGGATCCTTCAGATACAAACTTTTGAGCTCATCGAACCCAACAACCTCTATCTTCATTTCTGTCAACAAATTTTGCCTTCTACTCAAGGCATCTGGAACTCTGTTGGACTTCCCACCCCTGTGCTTCAAAACAAAAGTATAGCTCTGCAAAAACTCAACCCATTTTAAGTGCCTTTGGTTCAATTTGTTGGCAAGAGACACTGTGTGGCTTCATTATTGTTGTCATTGATGGTAACAAAGTTTATCCCACAAATCCGTAGCACATAATAGGTCTTTACCGGAAGTCAGACTGAAGAGTGTTTTGGTCTGGTGAGCAAGAACAAAGCATGCAGCAAGGTCCAACAATCAGGTCCGGATCTCTCAGAGGATGTATCTTAGCAAAGTGCGGACTTGGGGAAGTCAAGAAGAGTACCATGACTACAACATTCCAAAGATTGAGCCTCTGGTGATGAAAGAGTGAAAAGATATGAGCATCTAAGTGTTGGGTCCCTGACAGGCAGAGTAGACTTAGGAAGAACTGACCGGCAGAGCATCAGACCTTAATCCGAATGAGAAATTGATGGTGATCAAGCTTCTTGAGGGATCATTCATGGTTGGCTGACATGATTGATGACTTCTATAACTATCTCTTTGATACGCATCACTTAGTAAGCATGGATTCAGCCGACAGACTAGAGTTTGGGAAAATCTTGAGTATTCTGGATGTCGACTAGAAAGATGTTGAAATCCTTGGTGCGGATATATATACCAGATGGATTTTGATGTGAAGGTGTGTGGATTATGATATAGTGTGCAAAAAAAGGTAGAGATAAGTGTGGAAGCAGCAATACAAGTCTGGTATGTGACATAACAGCAACACCAAAACTGAGGAAGAATAAAGTGCAGTAGATTAGTATATTGAGCCTAACCAGAACTGAACCTTAGCATATGTAGATGCTTCTCATCAATTCAAATACTTGGTTACTTTCTATAAACTATTGTAGGTAGTGAGCCTCTTGTGAGCAGTGTGCTCAGGCAGTGAGCCCTAATTGGCAAGTGTCATTTTATACTTATTCTTTTAACAGAGAATACAATCTTGGGTTAGTCGCCCCATGGTTTTTCCCTTAACAGGGTTTTCCACGTAAAAATCCTTGTGTTATGTGTGTTGATTTCATTTTTGCTCTCACATTCATTTATGCTTATATGTTTTGATACTGCACTATTATTAAAGAAGAAAAGAAAGTTAATAAATTTAAGATAACTAATTCACCCCCCCTCTCAGTTATCTGCCTTGTTTCCAACACAACTTTCCTTGACTATTAAGATACTGCAAAGCCTGATGATGAGTATATAAAAGAAACTCCTTTGGCAACAAATAATGTCTCCATTTCTTTAAAGCCTAAACTATTGCATAAAACTCCTAATCATAAATAGAATATTTTTTCTTGGCATCATTAAGGTTCTCACTAAAATAGGCAATGGGTTTACCTTCTTGGCTCAAAACAGCTCCTATACCACTACCACTAGCATCACAATCTACCTGAAATACCTTATTGAAATCTCGAAGTGCCAAAACAGGTTATTCTACGACTTTTTGCTTCAATGTATCAAAGCTCTTATCTGCTCCTTTACTTCATCTAAACTCTTTTCTATCCCCTCTCATTGTCTTCGTTAGGGGTGCACAAATGCTACTAAAATTCTTGATAAACTTTCTATAAAAACTTTCCAAACCATGAAAAGATCTTACCTCAGAAGCACTCCTTGGTGTAGGCCATTCAATGATAGCCCTCACCTTCTCTGGGTCCATCTTAAGACCTCCCTTTGAGACAACAAATCCCAGGTATACCAACTCTTTCTTTGCAAAACTGCATTTCTTCAAATTAATCAACAACTTCTCCTCCCTCAACTTCTCTAGAACACTTCTAATATGCATCAGATGCTCATCCCAAGTCTTACTGAAAATCAAAATATCATCCAAATAAACAATAACAAAACTTCCTAGAAATTCTTTCAGTACCTCGTTCATGAGCCACATGAATGTGCTTGGTGCATTGGTTAGCCCAAATGGCATGACTAACCACTCATACAAACCTTCCTTTGTCTTGAAGGCTATCTTCCATTCATCTCCTTCTCTGATACAGATCTGGTGATACCCACTCTTCAGGTTAATCTTCGTGAAGTATTTGGCTCCATTCAAACAATCCATTATGTCATCCATTCTCGGCAATGGAAATCTATACTTGATTGCGATCTTATTGATGGCTTGAGAGTCTGTACACATCCTCCATTCTCCATCTTTCTTTGGTTCTAGTACTGCAGGTACCACACATGGACTTAGGCTCTCCCTTATCAGTCCCTTCCTCAACAACTCTTGAACTTGTCTATTTAGCTCTTCATTCTCTATAGGGGTCATCCTGTGGGCTGGGTACATTATTAGAGACAATATCTTGAAATTCTTCCAGCATCTCTGAGACTTCGACTAGTACATCTTCACATTTCTCTTGACTAATCTTAGGAATCAATGCATAGCAATGACACTTATGCTTCATACCCTCCAAAAATTTTATACCATCTACCAAGCAAATTCTGGCAGTACTACATACCTTTTCTTCCACCTCCTTCAAGGGCTTCAATTTATGATGAACTCCATCCTTTGTTAGGGAATATGTGTTTGCACGGCCATCATGGATAGCGCTCCTATCATACTACCATAGCCTCCCCAACAACATATGACATGCATCCATCAGTATGATATCACACAGCACCTCATCATGGTAATCCCCAATCTTGAACTTCACTAAACACTACTCATTGACCAAAGCTCTATGGTCCTTTTGCAACCATGCAATCTGATATGGATGTGGATGCTTTCTTTTTGTCAACTTCAACTTGTCAACCATCTCCTCTAAAACAAGATTATCAGTACTTCCACTATCCATAATAATATCACAACACTTACCTTCACATTTGCACCTTGTGCAGAATAAACTCTTCCTCTGATTGGGTTCTTTCTCCTCATTCAAAAAAGTTCTTCTGACAACTAGGGTTTCTCCCCTTTCAGCATGTTTAGAATGCTCAGACTGTGCATCTTCATCTACATGTGTAACTCGTGCATTACCTTCAGTCCTTCTATTTGTCCTTCCTTGATGTTGCGGACACTCGTATGCTCGATGCCCTTCTTCTCCACATTGGAAACAGGTTCCTCTGAAGCCTCCTCTTCTAGGTCCTTGCCCAGGTCGGCCTCTTCTTCTTTGCTCTCCATTATTCTGGTCATGAGGGCAATAGGTATTATCTCCTCTCTGATTTCGACTAGTGCTGGCTTCTTCACATTTCTTTGAATCTTCATTTCATCCCCTATAGGGTCTTCCACTAGTCCTTCCACCTTGACCTCTTCCCCTTTGCTTGCTGTCAAATCTTTTATTCAGCTTCTCTTCCACCTTTAGGGAAAACTGGTATGCATCTTCTATGGTGGTCATTTTGACCAGGCTCAGCTCATCTTGAATACTTGGTCTCAACCCATTAATGTAACAGGCTACCTTCTCCTTATTGGCCTCTGCATGACTGGTTATGATAGTAATCTTATAAAACTCTTATGTATACTCCTTAACAGACTTGTTGTCTTGCTTCAATCCTTGCAGCTTCTTCAATAACTCCATCTCATAGTCCACAGGAATGAACTGCTTATTTAGTTTCTCCACCATCCAATCCCATCTAGTGATCTTTCCTTTTCCTCTTCTATTCCTCTCTAATTGGACCTCCTTCCACCAAATATTGACGTGGCCCTTCAACTTCATTTTTGCAAACTTGACCCGATCTGGGTCCTCCACATCTTCATACTCAAAATATTCTTCCATATCATTGATCCAATCAATAAGCTGTTTCGAATTCAAATCTCCAGAATATGTAGAAACTTTGATCTTGGGCCTCTTTTCGATCTTCGAAATGGCCCTCAACAACCTAACTTCTGCAGGATCTCCTGCAGCTTCTTGTTCTTCCTCAAATAGCTCTTCTTCAGCTTCATCCTCGCTTTCTTCTCTTATTCTCAGGTCAAACCCTCTTCGTAGCTCCTCTGGCAATGCATCGACTTGCCTTTACAGGGCTCTAAAACCCTCTTCTGTCAAAGCATTCCTCCCAATATTATTTCTTCATGGAGGCATCTTGAATTCTGCAACAAACCCACAACCTCAGGTCCTGGTGCAAACTACCTCATGGTCGGTGATCTGTCTACACACTCAGGAACCCTAGCTCTAATACCACTTGATGAAGGGGATAAATCATAAAACACACAACAATAGAAATGGAACACAGAAAATAGAATATTTCTTTATTGATATGGGTAACTCATTACATTACAGAAGCTCAATTACAATCAGAGGAATCAATCCTCCACAGGCTGCGACACACTACAGCTACCCATCACTAGGTTCTGGAATCTTCTTCCTTCTGTAACCCCAAATCAGCTAGGGTTTATGTTTTCCCACCTATTCTTGACTCTACACTTTCCCCCTTAACTCTACTACTGCCCAGGGTTCCCAAAAATGGTTATTAATAGCCTTTTTGGCGGCCAACAACCTAATTTTGAAATTTGCATCTCCCTCCAAAAATAGGTCAACTTCTGGGAGCCACAACTTTTGATCTGGGTGTCCGATTGATGAACCGTTTTATGCGTCGGAAAGCTTGTGAAGTGCTCTACGCACTAAGAATTGGATCTGCTGGTTTTGGCCATTTTTGAGCCTGTACGGGGCCATTTAACACCTCAAATCTGAGTTTGAATAATTTTCAGGCATTTTTCAGGAAACGAAAACTTTAATATCTTTCAGCTCGCAAATGATCTTTGAGTGATTTCTTCACCAAAGGTCTTATTTTTTGTTATGAAGCTTCTTGTAAATTTTCACTTCAATCCGTGCCCAAATGTAAACTTTCTAAAAATAGCAGGTTGCTATTTTTAGCAGTTTAGAAAAATTGAAAGTTCTACATCATTATTCAAACAATTATGGAACTAGAAGCACAAATTTTGAAAAGAAATGGAAAGAACATCAAAAATTTTGAAACACGTCTTTTTTTGGGTGATACAAGATTGCCCTTACACCATTGGCTACTCCCGCATCATTAATAATGATGATCTAAAAGGGAGTAAATATGCCCGTCGGGGTTTTTTTGAGCAAGTACGCCACTGTAGGCATGGGAAAAGATAGTATCATGATTACCCCCAGATTAATTCCTATTAGCCCTGTGGTCTTTAACAACAAACCTATCCAGAATTACACTAAGTTAGCTCTGTATGATGTGATTGACCTAATTATCAACTGTATTGATAACTGGTGTGATAGAATTATGGGAGGAGATAGGCGCAGACTGAACCAGAGACATGCGAGGAATTCAAAAACAATGAGATGATTTGGCATATTTGCCAGGAGGGTGGGGTCACCTCCTACTTGGAATGCCTTCAGGGCTGTGATGAGAATCTCTTCGTTTAGTTTCTACAATCTTACAATGGTAGAAGGGTTAAGGTTGGCAATGTGGAGTTTGAGGTCTCCAAAGAGGTGATTGGTATGGCTACTGGCCTACCTACGAACAGGACTAAGGACCCAAGGAAGAGAAAGGTTTCTGACCTTGATGGCATGAAGCTTTTTCTTAACAAAAATGAGGTTCTAAACAGTCTGCAAGGGGGTTTTGACTGCCAGCTTCTTCCTCCGCCATGGGACGAGGTATGTTACTTGATTATGAAATACTTTACCCTTGAGGGTAGGTTTAGGAGGTTCTTTCACTACCATTTTGCTTTGCTAAATCACTTTAGGAGGAGTAAACATATCAGCTTCCCCTTCTATCTTCTTTCCTCCTTAGAGTCCTCCATTGTGACGGCCAAAGACCAGCATGCCCTTGACCCCAATAAACCTAAAATTTTGCTTCACCAAGGTCTCATCATGAGACTGTGCAAGTTTCACCTTGCTCTGTGCCTACCAAAAGCTCCTACTCCTATCAAGATTGAACCCCATAACCCTCCTCTAGTTAGGGAAGGCCCGGTCATCATTACGAAAGTTACCCCTGATTCTTATGCCAAGTCTTTGAAACCCGGTAAGAAAAATCCCAAGATGATTTATAGTCTTGAACCCACCATTGAGGACCTCACTCCCATCTCTCCTGATACTACACTGGCTAAAAGAAAAATTAGCTATGATAACCCTTCCCTGCCCAATAAGAAGAAATGGGGAGCTATGGAAGAAGGCTGTGAAACTGCTAGTGAGATTAGGACCTTGAAAGCTACCTCGGTGGTTGAAGAAGTTAGTACTGAGGAAGATAATGAGGACTCTGACAGTGCTGAAGAGGAGACTTATACCCCCACTAAAAGAAAAATGCACTACCTGACTACAAAGAGGTCATCTAGGTTGGCTGCTAAGCCGGCCTCCTTGGCCAAGGGGAAGGTGATGGTTTCTAAGAAGGAGGAGGTTGTGATTTTGCAAGAAAAGGACCAGCCGAAGGGGAAGACGGCTGAAATTGAGGAGGAAGTGCAGGGAGAGGGTAACTCTGAGGAAGACACAAAGAAGGGCTCTATAGAGCTCCAGGGTTCAGAGTCAGGGGTTAATATCAATATGGACACTATTGTGGAGGAGACAGAGCAAATGGGTGGTGATGTTTCTGTTAACAAAGGCAACAAGGTTGAGGTGATGGATGCTGGTGAAGAAGGTCCCAGCAACTTCTCAGATTTTAATGTGCAAGACTCTGATATAGACAGCACCAAGGAGAAGATCAAAGTGACTAGTAAGAAGAAGAAAGGTACCAAAAAGAACAAGGGTAAGGATAAAGAGACCCTGGAGGATAGGATGACCCATCTAGAACACAAGTTTAACAGCCTGGTCAAGTTCGCTGCCAGGGTCATGCACAGGTCCACCACGACTATAGTGGCTCTCCAGAAGAAGGGTCTAAAAGACCAAGAGAAAACAGACATGAAGATGAAGAAGTATGACGACGTCCTCCAATTCCTTAGCGATGATTGGGACAAGATGTTCAATTATCCGTTGGTGGCTAGGGATTGGTTTGTTGTCTTTTTGCAGTCAGTCTACTTTCTCTGTGGCATCTTATTTCTCTTATGCTTTAATTTCTAGTTTTGTTGTCTTTAGCTAGGTTGCTTAACTTTAATGGTTTTATCTAAACTATTCAAGTTTTGGTGAGCCCTTAGTGGCTATTTTGTTATAGGATTGGCACCCTTTTTTGCCGCTTATCTTATCAAAAACATGAATCATCCACAAGGAGTTTGTGTAGAAGGAAGAAGATTCTTTAAAGACCTGCAAGGATTAATGCATACAATAGTAGTCTTCACAAATAGAGAGCTTGTAGAGAGAGAGAAAGAGAGAGATTCTTGATAGAAAGATCATGTTATTAAAATGAGTGAGAGAGGGTTTTTTATATATGAATCCCAAGTACTTTTTGAGGGCCCAATTGGGTTGAGGCCGACAAGGTGAATCACTCAAGGTAACAAGGCCGACATCCAAATAAAACCTTTTGGAGCCAAACTGACAAAACACTAGCACCCAATGCTAGTGTCCTAGTGGAATCAGCTCTTGAAATGCTAGTTGCTAAGGGACTTAACCTTGTTTCTTTGAAAAGTAGTGAAATATGCATATATCTAGCAAATTCAGACACACATGCTAAAATGAATGTCAAACCTAGTGTAAAATTATAAGTGGCGACAATTTTTGACACTACATTTAGCCCCCACTTTAGTGAGGGTATGAAGTTATATTCATACACACACTAAAGTACAGAGAAGCCAAATCTCTTCACAAAAATGTTGAAGACATAGAATGTCACTAAGTTGAGAGATGTGATAGCCCCAAGCTTAGCATTTTACCAATCTACAATGCTCAGATAAAGAGGTTACACATGCACAAGCCACATAGCATGAATCACACATACATACAAAGAATACACAGAGCATACATGGAGATTACACAAAGCATACATGGAAAACATGAAGCATACATGGAAAACACAAAGCATACATGGACAACACAAAGCATACATGGAAAACACGAAGCATATAATAACAAAGTCAGTAAGAAAAACACATAAGGAAACAAAAGAAAAATTTTGAGTCAGCAAAGTAAAGAGACCTCGGTATGAAAGGTTGTCTCAATACCATGTGTCATCCCCAAAATTTAAAAGAAAACCAAAAATAGAGAAATTGGAAAAAGGAGATAGAAGAATATAATGAGTCAACTGATTTCTTTGAGGAGAGAATGCACACAAACAAACAAGGAAGAAATCAATATGAATGAAGAAGAGTACATAAGTCAGGCACTAGCTTGCTCTGTCACTAGGGGTCATGCAAATTACAATACCTTCATGGAAAACAGGCTAGCAAGATGTATTATTCTAGGTGGTTTATAGACAACCAATGCCTTAGGGAGCATAAAAATAAACAACAGCTTAGGGAGCGTAGAAGTAAATAATGCCTTAGGGAGCATAAAAATGAAGAACTCCTCAAGGAGCATATTAAACACCAACACAACAAGGGGTTGAATTCTTCAAGGAGCATTAAAATGAATAACACCAAAGGGGGTGAAAATAAAGCAAGGTGCATGTATGGATGCACATGTGAGAATATATGCCCCCTTAAAATAATTTTATAAAGCAATGTATGCAATTGATTTTAAGGTAAGTGAGAGGGGGTAGAGAAAGAAGAGTGTCCACAAGAAGGAACAAGTTGTTACTGCCCCTCAGAATATAGGTGAGGACAACCATGAAAAAGAATATCATGTTGCCATAGTGAATAAATGACAGAGTCTTCCACAATTTGATGATAGAGGTGGATTGATGCCATAACAAAGGAGACTCAATTGTAATGATGTAGAGAAAAGAATGTTTATTATGTGAAAATGAACTGGACAAGAGTGATCCTCACCATATCTTGTTATTTGAATAAAGAATAGGTGCTACAATAGAAGGGAAAGTGTGAGCACATGTGTCATGAAGGTGTTGAATCTTGTCACACAAGGCTCGGCATTCACTAATGGAATGACCAAGCGCTTGATGATATGCACAGAAAGGAAGTGTTGATTGACTATTTTGTGGAAACTTTTTGCATGTCGAAGGAGGAAGAGTGATCAATCAATCCTTGAGTAGACTCATCAAAATATACTCTTGTTGAGATAGAAGAGAAGCAAGTGGAGTAGGAAGCAACCCTTTCTATTGTGGAGAGAATTTTGATTTCTGACAAGAAGAAGCCATAGAGACCTTAGATAGTGGCAGAGGGGATGTAGATAGAGAAGGTCCGAAACCTAAACCTACTTTAGAAAAGTGTGGTGTTAGTTTCATAGGAACCTTAACTCCTTGTTCCATGCACCCTAAACCATTTCCATTGTATCCATGTTTAGAAAGAATTTTGAATCCAGGACCATAATGTGTCTCCAAATTAGATAGAAGAAGAGAGACCACATTACTAGCCTTGTCAAAATGAGAAGTGTAATCACATGTTGAAGGAGAAGTAATAGAAAAATTGATATGATAAGAAGGATCGATCCTTTTGCAAGTATGTGGATCCTTGTTGAATGTTGAGATGTCAGTGTGAGGAGGGTCAATTTTATATTTAACAGGTCCATGGGGGTGAAATATAAAGATCCCCAATCATCACCATGGCATGCGTTACAAGAAGAAGGCACATCATCATGAATAGAAGGTGATGATGGTGTTGAAGTTGGAATAGCAGATTTGAGTTGTTTAGAAGAAATATATTGTACAAAACAAAATAGAAGCCAATTTTGAGATCTCAAGTTTAGATTGTGAGATTTTGTACTCTCTAATTAAGGAGGGTGTAAAATCTAGTGAACCCCAATCTTCATCAAAATATGAACTTAAAGGTGAAGCACTATTCTAATTGTCACTGTTGTTAGCAGTGGAGAATAGTGGGTCAACTTTTGTTGAAGAAGGAATCAAATTATTGAGAGATTTTGAAACAAGAGGTTGATATCCGGCTTCTATTTGCAAGAAGCTTTTTGGATTCATATCATCCTCAACTATATAGAGTTTTTTGTTATAAATGAAGTTCAATGTATGGTGAAGAGTAGACAATACCACCCCATGGCATGAATCCATGATGTATCAAGAAGAAGGTTATATGAAAGAGCATTAGGCATGACATGGATAAGCATAGGTAAGGTCACAAGTCCTACCTCAACTGGTAGTGTGATTGTGCCTAGTGACTTTATACCAACATTATCGAAGCCACGAATAGAAAGAGTATAATGTTTGATAAGAAACGTATCTACACCAATTTTGCATAGCAGGTCTATGCTACAAACATTAAGGCATGATCCATTATCAATCAAAGTATGCTTTATTCCATTTCTATTAATGATGACCAAAATCATGAGAGGGTCATGTTACTTTAGAACTTTGAGAGAAGGTAACTCATGTTGTCGAAAGACGATATCTAAATTTGTCGCATGTGTACAATCTAATAGGGTTGCTACATCATTTGGTCTAACAAAAGGTGGGATGACTACCTTCTTTAGAGCCTCCTGAAGCATTCCATGGTATGTAGCGAAATTTGTATTAAATCCCATAGTGAGATCTTAGTCAGAGTAGCATGAAGCTACTTGACAAGATCATATTCTTTGTTAGCATTTTAAGAAAGACAAGGAGCTAGAGGAAGAAAAGGTTGAGAAGGGGGAAGAGAAGTAGGAACAATTGGTGCTTGTTTAATTTTTTTATTATTGCAAGTGTTGTATGTGTGAGTGACTGTGTGATAATGAGGATGCTACGACACACCTTAAACAGTGATCACAGGGTTAGACTGTGGTTGCGAAACATTGGAATGAAGATGTACAACAATTTTAGGTTCCGTAGGATCTTTTTGGGAATCAGAAATGTAAATTGTGTTGACATCTATTCATGGGGGATCCGATGTGAGTTTTGAATCTTCATCCATTAATGCCATGTTGCCAAAAGGAAGGACATTGGAATGAAGAGCAAGCAAAGTGATGTTAAGAAAAGTATCGATGATTGTATCCTTAGTGATGTCCAAGGGGCTTGAATATGCAACCAAAGTGCTGGGTGAATATTTTGTTCTCAACTAAATAAGGACAAAATGGTTATATCAACCACAATATGATGAGATTAAATCTCTCCTCTCAGAAAGGGGAGGCTCCCTTCTTATTGCTATATGAATCAACTAATGATTAAACTATGCTTATTTACACTACAATTATCCATGAGGGTGTTTCCATTAACATATTCTCTTTCTTCAGAATAAGAGAAATGAATTACAATAAAGACCTTGATGATTACAGTGGCTAAGGAACTAAATAATACCAATTGTAGCAATAATAACCAATATACAATTCTGTTAGATGAAAGAATAATAGGAAAGATACCAGCACATAAGAGTAACTAGAAAATCCATAGGAGCACAAAGTCTTCTGCCACTTTCCACGATGATTTCACTTAAATAATCTGTGAAACAAATTATAGCTCAAAGACTAATAATCGCAACACCACAAACTCACAAGAATATAGATGATACTTGCGGCACAAAGTCTGTAATCTCTCAACCACACTCATATACAAACCATATATCTCCAAAGATAATACGATAACACAAAGTTTTCCAGCATTAACTTTGATTTCGTCTCAACATTGAAATACTAGATCACCCACAAATCAACTTCAAGATATTACGATAAGAGAGACGTAAGAACACTCTTTCATATAACAAAGATATTTCCAAAACAAAGGTTGGAGATAAGTTCACTTCTTTTATTGATAAGTTCTTGATTCGCACTTTCAACACAAAGTTTCAAATATGCTTCATAAATTGGCAAAGCTTTGCTTCAAAGATTAAAAGGTCCCATTTACAAAAGAGGCCCTCTTTATTTATAGTGAGAGGCCGAGAGCAAAAATAGGAAAACTATAACTACTTTGACTTATGCAACATAGAAGTCCAAATTTATTTAGGACTTTCTATGTTTTTACATGTAATTACATATTGGAAAAGTACATGTAAATATGACTAGAGAAAAACACAAAATGCATGAAAATATTGAAAAATAAACTAAGACATGTTCAACTTTCTCCACCATCATTTTCCGTAAAATCTGCATACTTCTTCATCACTGCTTGCATTTCCTCAGTATCTGGTCCTGAAGTATGTTTTGAAATGGCAAGGACCCTTGTTATTGAATCCTTCACGGTGTGACAAGCTTTCTCATGCCTTCCCAAGAACACTTTGAGACTCTCCAAGGTTAACTAGAAAAACTCCTTGATATTTGTACTTCATTGCTTTTGACTTTCTCGGAGAGGGATCTATCATCTGAAGCACAACTATCATTATTTGAAAAGTAGAACTCAAAAAGGGTGCACAAGAGACTGCAACACAATATTTAGGGTTTTACAGTGTTAGGAAAATCTACTTATTGGAAACTGCAATGATGGGAAAATTTAGAGCAATGACATGAGCTTTGCAGGGCTAAAGCATGATGGAGGCAAAAAATGAAGTGAAAGTGGGCAATTGGTTGAAATGAGAAAATTTCCTAGTGTTAAAGAAATTTTACAAAATTTGGTGTAATGGCACTAAAAATTAGCGTTCTACATGTGGAAGGGCAATGCAATGATTTGAATTGGTTTTGTGCAAATTTTTCTGATATTGCAGGTTAAACTTTTGAAGTATCTACAGGGTCAACGAAATTTTTCAACTATGCAAATTGGTAAAACTTACAAAGTAATGCATAGTTGGCAATTTTCGTCGACCCTACATGAGAGATAAAATGACAATGGGAAATACACTAAGGCAAAGTGTAAGATTGGTAAATTTTACCAACCTTACACAGGATCATGTTTTGCAAGGCATGGTTACTGCAAGGTCGGTGAATTTCACCAACCACGCATAAAAGGAAAAACTAAACTTTGGTGTATGGTCGGTATAATTCACCATCCATACATCGATGAAAAGACAAACTTAAAATGCATAGGTGGTAAAAACCCACACCATCGCATAGGAGCAAAAACTTGAGGAATTTGGTGAATAGCTCAGTTTGATTCAATGATGATTGCTTGGTGAATCACCGATTGATAATCAAATGAAAAATGGTCTCAATCCTAACACATGATGAATCAATAAAGTGAAGGAATGGGAGCCTAGGGTATAAAGATAGGATTTAGTTTGACCGATAGAGGGAATGAAAATAAATCTCCAAGCATCAAACAATCAAAACCCTAAAAACAACCATGACAATCTAAAATGAACACATAACTATTGCGAAACACCATTAAACACAAAGAAAAAGAAAGGGAAAAAACCAACCCAACGACAAATGATAAATCCCTAGATGAATTCATCTTCTGATCCCTTTGAGGATTGTGTGCCACTAAACTTGGTAGCCTTCGAGATGTAGGGGAACAAATATGGCAGAAAGAAACAAAACAATAAAAATAAAACACTAAAACCATCTTAAAAACCCTCAAACACCATTAATCATGCAACATTAATTGCACTCGTGTCAACTTGAGTTGTAAGGTCAGTGAAATTCACTGATTGTGCAACTTAGAGAGAAAATGTAGGATTAGAAAAATTCACCGATCTTACATTGCAAAAAATTGCTAAGATGCAATGGCGGCATAAAACACCGACCTTGCATCTACCTAAAATTTTCAACTCCCAAAAAGGTGAAATTTGCAATTTGACCTGTTTCACAAATTCTGAGAAACTGACATAAGTTGATGCTTAGAAGGATATTCTGAGGATAGAAGATCACACACGAGGGTAAATGTGATTGTCTCTTTTTGAGCACTTAGAGTTGTAGGCTACAAAATAGACAAGTTTCATAGGGGTCATCCTACAAATTGAGCGCAACTGAATTTGAGGATAACAGTTGGCTCTAGCTGGGGAGATTCCTTTGATCATCCTTTGAAATGATTGAAGGGCGAACTCTAGTCTCTAAGTGCCTTCATCCATCCATTGGGCTATAGAGTCAAGTGACACAAACAAAAACACAAAAAGACTTAAAACAAAAAAGACACAAAACTATTCAAATATTCACAAACTTATCTATCGCTTCACTTTGAGAAAAGCTTCAAATGTTGTCTACTGTGAGACAGCACAAAAGGTGTTCCATCCTTTTTTTAGATGAATGAGTAACATTTCCCAATGTTTGCCATTTTGGGATCTTCTTTTGTACCCATATTGAATTTCCCAACTTTTGCTGATGAATTCGATCCCAATTGTCATTGTTGTTTGATAAAGCGACCATGCTTATCAAAAAGTTTCTCCAAAGAAACCAATCCTTTGGAAATCTTATTTCCTTTCAACTACAGAATCTCTTCACTTGAAGATGATGATTCATCTGTAACTAGACCTTCATTTGAAACATTATCCAATGACTCGGGATCTTCATTAGTGGTCAAGAAATAATTACCCAAACCTAAAGATTCAAAAAGAATCTACACCTCCAGATCTTTAGACTTGGTTACAGTGTATTTATCTTCTCTTTCGGGAAGAAGCTTCTGTATAATACCCTTGACAGGTATTCTAGCTTCTGATCAATCCATATTGATCTCCCCACCTACATCCTTACAAAAATTCCATCCCAATAATATCCCATATGAAGTTGGGACATCAACAACTAAGACTATCATCTTGATCCACTTTTCAGGGAAAGCTACAAATGCAAACTATGCATCCTTGATCTACCCTATGAGAGGCACTTGCTTTGTCTCCATAGAAAAATAATGACCAAAAGTCTTCGTCAATGTTAACCCCAAGGCATTTGCTACCTTAGCGAGCATCACATTGTCAGAAGCTCTGGAATCTATGACACAATTGCCAAGTTTGTGACCATTAACCAAGAAGGAGATATAAAAAGGTTCTTTTTTTCCTGAAATGGACGCAGGAGAAGAAAATAGGTTGCTCTGAGTGGGTCTAGCTTTAGGAGCAACAAGGGTAGCATTGGAAAGATATTGGCTTTTAGGGGCAGCCTTACTTTTAAAAAATTTAGCTAACCTACCAAATTGATTAGGATTAGCTTGTAGATATTCAACCTCTAACATCTGAATTTTTGTCTTTTTGGCATGGTCTATAATATCAAAAGATTAATAGGGACTAGCTATAAAAGACAAAACATTCTCATTCTGAGGTTTGGCATGTGAGGTATTGGTCCTAGGCATAGAAGATGAAGCAAGAGGATCTGACATACTTACTTTCTTGTTACCTGTCATGTCCTTCGGTTGAAAAGGTAAATGAGTGCCCCTATTCTCAATGGTGACTGCATGTCGAGGGTCTTCCTTTGACTTCCCTTTATCAACCGCTTGTTGATGACTGAATTGATTTTGAGACCGGGTAAAGATAACATAGGATTCACCATAGGCATCTTCCTCTTGTTATGTTTAATCTTCAAAGTTCAGGAAACCAATGTTAGAGTCACCAACTACTTCTTCTTCACCCTCCATGAAGAGATTAGCGTCATCTTCCTGATCAAATTCTAACTGAGGAAGATTGTCTTTCTCCAATTTATAATAACCCACTACTGCATTCACTAGTGGTGCCTCCAAAGTGAGTCTTCCTTGTGGTGGAGGAAGCCTGTTTTGATTATGATTCCTTGAAGTATTACCTTGGTAATTAGGAGCATTAGGGAATGTCCTCCTTGGAATGTCCTTATAGGAGGGAATGGACAAACTCTAGGACATCTGCTTTTTGAGAGCCAATAACTCATTGGCTAGCTTTGGTACCATGGAATCTGTGGTACTTGTAGAAAATAAAGCCAAAGGGGGCTGCCCACTAGGCCTAATAGAATACTTGTTCAACATTCCCACCAAGATCAAATTGTCTTCCACTTTAGTTGCCAAACTTTGAGCAATTGCAAGATCAGTTGGTTCTACACTTTGTAAAAGAAAACTTACTTCCAAAAATTGTGAATTGATGAAGGAGCATTTTAGGTTCTCAGTTGTGGTTTGAGCAATAGTTGGGATCATGTTCTTTAGTTTATTGAACTTTGCCATGAACTCACGCATGGGCTCATGTGGTTCCTTTTTCATTTGAGTAAGTTGGGCCAACAAGGCATAAGCATCTTCTACTAGCTTGAATCTAGCTTTGAATTGGGTTTGAAGTGTTGCCCAACTAGTGATAGTTCCTAGTGTAAGGTGATAGAGCCAATCAGCTGCAACACCTTGAAGTGTTTCTATAAACAGTCTCATAGAAACATCTTCATGCTCAACTCTTAGAACACCATATGCAATGTAGAATGTTACAATGTGCTCATCTGGATGTTGTTTACCATCCCCATAGAACTTGGGAAAGTTCTTATGTGAACCCTGAGGTAGTTCATGTAGAGGCTAAGCTAAATTCAACGGCCCAAAGCCATTTCCCCACAGACCTCGAGTGGCCTGACCTGGAGCAACCATTCTTCCTTGGTTGAAAGGAGGAATAGAAAACCTCTGAACTGGTGTGATAGGCAAAACTCTTAACAAACAATAGAGTAGATATAATAAAACTATATTACAAAAGATGAGGCCGATATACTTCAACCAAAGGCAAGAGACTCTTGGTTGTGCATTCAGTTCCCCAGCGGAGTCACCAAAAATTGTTGGGTAAACATTTTATTCTCAACTAACTGAGGACAAAATGGTTATATCAACTGCAATATGATGAGATTAAATCTCTCCTCTCAGAAAGGGGAGGCTCCCTTCTTATTGCTATCTGAATCAACTAATGATTAAACTATGCTTATTTACACTACAATTATCCATGAAGGCGTTTCCATTAACATATTCTCTTTCTTTAGAATAAGAGAAATGAATTACAATAAAGACCTTGATGATTATAGGGGCTAAGGAACTAAATAATACCAATTGTAGCAATAATAACGAATATACAATTCCATTAGATGAAAGAATAACATGAAAGATACCAGCACATTAAGAGTAACTAGAAAATCCACAGGAGCACAAAGTCTTCTGCCACTTTCTGTGATGATGTCACTTAAATAATTCGTGGAACAAATTATAGCTCAAAGACTAGTAACTCGCAACACCACAAACTCACAAGAATATAGATGATACTTGCGGCACAAAGTCTGCAATCTCTCAACCACACTCATATACAAAACATATATCTCCAAAGATAATATGATAACACAAAGTTTTTGAGTATTAACTCTGATTTCCTCTCAACAATGAAATACTAGATCACCCACAAATCAACTTCAATATATTACAATAAGAGAGACGTAAGAACACTCTTTCATATAACAAAGATATTTCCAAAACAAAGGTTGGAGATAAATTCACTTCTTTTCTTGATAAGTTCTTGATTCGCACTTTCAACACAAAGTTTCAAATGTGCTTCACAAAATTGGCAGAGCTTTGCTTCAAAGATTAAAAGGTCCCATTTACAAAAGAGGCCCTCTTTATTTATAGTGAGAGGTCAAGAGCAAAAATAGGAAAACTATAACTACTTTGACTTATTCAACATAGAAGTCCAAATTTATTTAGGACTTTCTATGTTTTTACATGTAATTACATATTGGAAAAGTAAATGTAAATATGTCCGGAGAAAAATACAAAATGCATGAAAATATTGAAAAATAAACTAAGGCATGTTCAACTTTCTTCACCATCCTTTTCCATAAAATCTGCATACTTCTTCATCACTGCTTGCATTTCCTTAGTATTTGGTCCTGAAGTATGTTTTGAAATGGCAAGGACCCTTGTTATTGAATCCTTCATGGTGCAACAAGCTTTCTCATGCCTTCCCAGGAACACTTTGATATTCTCTAAGGTTAACTAGAAAAACTCCCTGATATTTGTACTTCATTACTTTTAACTTTCTCGGAGAGGGATCTATCATCTGAAGCACAACTATCCTTATTTGAAAAGAAGACCTCGAAAAGAGTGCACAACAGACTGCAACACAATATTTAGGGTTTTGCAGTGTTAGGAAAATATACTTGTTGAAAATTGCAATGATGGGAAAATTTAGAGCAATGACATGAGCTTTGCGGGGCTAGAGTGCGATGGAGGTAAAAAATGAAGCGAAAGTGGGCAATTGGTTGAAATGAGAAAATTTCCTAGTGTTAAAGAAATTTTACAAAATTTGGCGTAATGGCACTAAAAATTAGCGCCTCTGCATGTGGAAAGGGAAATGTAATGATTTGTATTGGTTTTGTGCAAATTTTTTTGATATTGCAATGTTAAACTTTTGAAGTATCTGCAGGGTCGGCAAAATTTACCGACCATGCAAAGTAATGCACAGTCAACAATTTTTGCTGACCCTGCATAAGAGATAAAATGACAGCGGGAAATACACTAAGGCAAAGTGTAAGATTGGTAAATTTTACCGACCTTACACGGGATCATGTTTTGTGAGGCATGGTTACTGCAAGGTCAGTGAATTTTGCCAACCACACATAAAAGGAAAAACCAAACTTCGGTGTATGGTCGGTATAATTCATCATCCATACATTGATGAAAAGATAAACTTAAAATGCATAAGTGGTAAAAACCCACGCCATCGCATAGGAGCAAAAACTTGAGGAATTTGGTGAATAGCTCAGTTTCATTCAATGAAAATCGCTCGGTGAAAATCATCGATTGATAATCAAACAAAAAAATGGTCTCAACCCTAACACATGATGAATCAATAGAGCAAAGGAATGGGAGCCTAGGGTATAAAGATAGGATTTAGTTTGACCGACAATGGGAATGAAAATAAATCTCCAAGCATCAAACAATCAAAACCCTAAAAACAAACATGACAATCTAAAACAAACACATAACTATTGTGAAGCACCATTAAACGCAAAGAAGAAGAAAGGGAAAAAACCAACTTGGTGACAAATGATAAAAACCCTAGATGAATGCATTTTTTGATCCCTTCGAGGATTGCACGCCACTAAACTTGGTAGCCTTCGATCTCGCAGGAGAACAAAGATGGCAAAAAGAAAGAAAACGATAAAAATAAAACACTAAAACCATATTAAAAACCCTCAAATGCCATTAATCACACAACATTACTTACACTCATGTCAACTTGAGTTGCAAGGTTGGTGAAATTTGTCGACCGTGCAACTTAGAGAGGAAAATGTAGGATCGGTGAAATTCACTGATCTTACATTGTAAAAAATTGCTAAGATGCAGCGACGGCAAAAAATTCCGACCCTACATCTACATAAAATTTTCTAACTCCCAAAAAGGTGAAATTTGCAATTTGACTTGTTTCACAAATTCTGAGAAACTGACATAAGTTGAAGCACTTAGAAGGACATTCCAAGGATAGAAGATCACGTACAAGGGTAAATGTGATTGTATCATTCTACATGCTTAGAGTTGTAGGCTACGAAACAAACAAGTTTCGTAAGGGTCATCCTACAAATTAAGCGCAGCTGAATTTGAGGATAACACAAAGGAGGAAGAAAAGAGGTCTCCACATCCTTAGTGATGTCCAAGAAACTTGAACATGTAACTAAAGTAGGAAGAAAAGAGGTCTCCACATCCTTAGAGATGTCCAAGGGGCTTGAGCATGCAACTAATGGAGGAAGAAAAGATAAAGAGGTCTCCACATCCTTAGTGATGTCTAAGGGACTTGAACATTCAACTATAGGAAGAAGATCAATAGGATGAGACATGGAACCATCATGGACAAGATGTGGTAGAAGTAGAAGTAATATGCTCAACATCTATCCATGGGGGATCCGATGTGAGGTGAGACTCTTCATCTACTAATGCATCATCTCTAGAAGAGATAGCATCGAAATGAATAGAAGGTAAAGTAATGCTAAGAAATGTATCAATTATTTCATCCTCTTGCACCAAACTATCCTCACAAGTAGGATGAATGTTAGAAGAGGGAAGAGCTAAGTCACCATCACATGCTTGAAATGGAACATCATTGTCAACAAATTTTTGAGCAAAAGTGGACAATGATGTAAGAAAAGAGAACATGTCTAGAAATAAATTGAAAATAAGCAGCATACCAAAATGTAATGAACCACAACCAATAGAGAAAGTGATGACAAGATGGATATATTGATGACATGTTAGAAGGTAGAATTTTTTTTTTTGTTGTTTTTTATTTTCTAATCTAAAAGCAAAATGTTTAAGTATTTTGTTTTCTAAACTAAACATATAAGATAAAATAAGATATTTAATAGAAGTGTCTAATCAATTCATCAACTAATCAAACACAACAAAGAAGGTTGTACAAGTGTAAGATATGATGGGTTCACCAAAATATAATATGGGAAAAGATATCTAATCAATTATGACCTAACTAGATCAATCTTTCCTATCAAACATTGGAACACAAGCCACCAACAGCTCTAGGCTTGGCTTCTAGCCCTAGAGAAGAGCCAAGTTGTGTTGGTGGGGGCTCTACTTTGTTGCAAGGATGAAAGGTTGATTCAATGACCTAGGCTAAACAACTTATCAAATTGACTAAGCTAACACCATGCAGGTGTTACAGATATGTATAGAAATAGAAAGAAGATCTAGGAAGATAATAGAGAGAGGAACCTAGCATTAAAATTTGGAGAAGAATGTTGAGGACACTAGAGTTGGGTGCTAGTGTCTAGATGAGAAAATAAGAGCTTCAAGACCAATGTGCAGTGACTAGAAGTAGATCTAGAAGGACAGGAGGGAGAGGAAATTAATATTAGAAGCAAGAGCAAAAAGAGTAGGACACTAGTGTTGGGTGCTCGTTTCTTTAGGGTTTTGTCTAAACTTCTGGCTAACAATCCTTATCCTAGATCCTTAATAGTCAAACCCCTATTTGTGTTCCCACATCCACAATAGCAGTGATGATGATGATAAAGAGTGTGTGTTTGCAATGAACAGAGGAAAATCAATTGATAAAGATTATAATAAACAAATGCAATGAAATAGAATTACCATGAGTATGAAACCCTTGTTGGATTGATGTTGCAACATGAATCATCCACAAGGAGTTGGTGTATAAGGAAGAAAGATTCATTAAAGACCTGCAAGCATTAGTGCATACAACAATAGTCTTTAAAAATAGAGAGCTTCTAGAGAGAGAAAGAGAGAGCTTCTTGATAGAGAGATCGTGTTATTAAAATGAGTGAGAGAGGGTTGTCTATATATAATTCCCAAGTACTTTTAGAGGGCCTAATTGGGTTAAGGCCAATAAGGCCGACATCCAAATAAAATCTTTTGGAGCCAAACTGACAAGACACTAGCACCCAACGCTAGTTCCCTAGTGGAATTGGCTCTTGAAATTCCATCCGTTAAGGGACTTAACCTTGTTTCTTAGAAAAGTAGTGAAATATGCATATATCCAGTAGAGTCAGACACACATGCTAAAATGAGTGCCAAACCTAGTGTGAAATTATAAGTGGCAATAATTTTTGACAATACATTCACTTTATGCTCCAATTAATTAATTAATTATTCTGTCTCCCACACATAAAATAACCAACCCAATGTTACATACAACTTTTACAAGTGGCCCCAAATAAATATATAATGTGGCTAAACACATCAATTAAGATGTACACAAATAAATATTTATTTTACATAATTAAATATTTATTTTACATAATTAAATATTTTATTTTTTGCAAGGTGTACAACACACCTTTTTCCTAACATTTTCCCACTTGTTGTATACATTACATAAGGGTCAATCAATGAAATACATCATCATAGCCATACATGAAACCACATGAATCTCTAGCATGCTATCATGCTTCGTCAAGTTACTTGCAATAAAACCAAAGTAACCACCATCTCAAGCAAGAACTCCTCTCATCCTCCAACATTCCACCTATGGAAGAAAAGGAACATGCCAAGGTGAAGATGCACCAATCCAAAGAACACAAGCATCAAATCCAAGTGATAACAAAGGCTCCAAGCTGATGTCAAAGGTAAAAACCCATATGACTAGAAATAGCACCCACATCATATTCTAATACATCCAACCTTCCATACCTCCTAGGTATCAATAACATCAATAAATTCATGGCAACAACATATCCAACCCATGTACCGCAATCACAAGCTCCCTGTAGAATGTATGCCAATGAAGTACATACATATCTGGGAACTCCCATTGCATGGGTAATGTCAAATCTGAAAATAGATCAAGGCATACCAAGTCTACCAATCAACACTCAAACCAAGGTTAGGCTAACAATCAAACCAATGTAGTATCAAGAACAATCACAATTATCCACACATGCAACACAAATAACCACATACTCCCTCACAACATGTCACCAAAACTCTCCCAATTCAAACCATATGAATATGAACCTCCAAGAAGTAGCCATAAGAAAAAGAGAGAGAAAACATGTAAACCATATCATAACATGTCCTTCTACCAACACCTCAAAGTGCTAAGTTGTGTCAAGTATGATCTCCTTTACAACCCCAAATGAAAAGCCTTAACAACACCCAACCATTCAATCTCATATATCAAATGAAACATATGTATCATGTAAAACCAACATGGATGTAAGCCTCTCTAACCAAGGAAGATCAAACTCAAATATCCATTCCTAAAAACTAGGAATAAGCTCAATTACATCTCCTAAGCCCTCATAAATGACATCATAAATCAAACCCAAATGAACAAGGAGATAATCATGCTAAAAATCCCTCAAATGAACCCTCCAGAACTAACAACCATAGCTCAAGATCCATATCCATGAGAAGATAAATCATAAACAAAATACATCTATAGGATGGGCAATACCTCTTACATGATAATCTACTGAGTAAACCAAGAGTGGGAAATGAGAAGCTCCTCTAGGATACACCAAGTCACAATGACTCTCTCCAGGAATAATCTCCTCGAAGGTCCATGAACTGATGTATATATCTAGGTGAAAGGATCCTCAGTCTTCTTACTGAAACCTCCAAAGAATAACCGTCTCAAAAAATGTCTCTAATCCCAAGAGAACTCCAACCTCACCCAAGTCTCCAAGTATCCAAGAGAACCTCCATGATCAATCCATGCTAAGATCCAAATGCAACACCACACTATCATGAAGCTCTCCAAGTAAATGACCAATGTACTTAATACCAAGAGAACCAACTAGACCACTACCAAAAACTCCCACTACATGTCTGCATAATCTAGGAACACATTATGACATCATGATCTAACATCCCTATGGGAACACATGCACCAATGCACACATCTTGGTCACAAGGGAACATTTATCATGATAAAACTCAAATCAAAAATCAAAAGTAAACCATGACACAATACCAACACCTCTAAACCAAGGATCAACATCTCCAATCACATGAAGATAAACACCTTCTAACAATAGTACCCAAGATGTCAAAGCACTCATACTGCATAAGAATCATAATCCAAGAGTTTTTCCATGACACCTAACCACTGTAGAAGATCATCCATCACTAGGTGACGAATCCACATCACTACCAAAGCTCCCACTGAAATGTGCTACAAGCTATTCAAGGCATCATGATAACCATCTCTCAAATGAAGATCACCATGGTCCACACACACTCAAAGTTATAACACCAATAACTCCAAAGTAGAACCAAGATCTCCAATCCAAGAAGATAAATCATCATCACTATCAAACTATCACACTAAACCATGTAACCAAGCTATCCATGACATCTTGATAACATCTCCTAAATGAATATCATTTGTGGTCCACACACACACACAATTGTAATATCAATAGCTCCAAGTACAACCAAGATCTCCAAGCCAAGAAGATAAACTATCATCACTGTCAAAAGCTCACATTAAACCATGTAACCAAGCTATCCATGACATCATGATAAACATGCTACAAGTCTTAATAATTGACTATCTAGGCACTCTAATCATCCATCCTCTCATCCCAAAGCAACATACCAATGCACAAATAACCATAGACAAGGACAACTAGCAAAGTCACATCAACACTAAATCAATCTCATGGATATAGACAGTCCACATCGGACTCATCCGATTGCAATCAAATAGGTGATCAACCCACAAGACTGCATAACTCGTAGATCGCAAACATGAAACATTCAAACTCATTATCACATTAGTAACCTGCAAGCCGAGATATCAAAGAAGATAACCTATAGACCTCAAGACTTAAACACGAAATCAACTCCAGATCTAATTTGCCACACAAGTCCACAAACATGTAACCATAGTCAAGGAACCAATCAAGAATCTAGGAGATAATGATAATCTCCTAAAATTGAACTACACCACCACCTGTAATCATGAATCAAACATCATAACCCATTCTGTCAACCGCATACATGATCATGTTGTGCCAAAGCTAAAATGTACCTACATATCCATGACACCATAATCATCACCATAGTTGTATCTATACTCAACTCCCACTAAAATGAGACTCCTAGTCTCACACGTGTATCAAACCATGTCCTTAAACTAGAAGACAACCTGTGTATAGGTGTCTCCATAAAATTCCAAATTCTGAAAACACCTATAAACTTGTATCAAGAAGCACTAAATCTAATAATCTACTATAGCATCATATTGGTTTGATAAAAACATGTACTCCCCAATTTTATGCCCAAAAATTCATCCAAATGCTTATGCAATCACACCCCAAATCTTAAGCTCCCACAAGTGATCAAACAAGTACAAACCTCTCTCTGCACCCCAAAATGTAAATATACTTGATCCACTTGTAGTAAACTACAATATCTCTCCAATGCCTATTTGAAATTTAAAATATGATTTCGTATGCAAAAGTTATGACCATTTTACCATTTCAAAGTAATGTTGGCTTTAGGTACCAAATTATGACATAAATAGAAAATTATAATCACTAAACCTATACCACTGCATAGTTCTCAGAGAGACATTTCCGATGCTTATAAGAAGTCAAAAATGTGATATCATATATAGAAGTTATGCCTCTCAGAAAATCTTCCCAACTAGGCTCAAAAATCAATTCTTGGTGGCTACCAAGTGGAGCCACCAGTAGCAGCGGCGACTGGGTAGTTTTGGCTAGTGGTGGGCTAGCTAGGCGCAGGTGGTTCCACTAGCAATGGCGGCTCATGCCAGTGGCCCACCCACCGCCTGAGGGGTTTAGCCCTCATGGGCTGGGTGTGACTGCCCGTTGGGGTACCATGTGGCCAGGAACCACCACCTGGCCCTGGGCATTGGTTGCCCACGAGACCAGAGCTACGCTTAGCCCCAAGCATTGGGTACTTTATCATTTTTTAAAATTTATGAATAATAATATTTTATGTGATGTTTTTTAAATAAAAATATATCTACAGATCTCCTACACAAGAAGGAATATTCTCTATCGTACCTACAATGGACCGTGTTGTATGGGACTATACGGATTCCATATGGTATGGAATTTTTAGAAGATTCGCTACAGATTCTACCCAGGGAAAAATAGGGAAAATTGTTTCTATATCCAAAATATATTGAGTTTTATATGAAAATATAGGTTTTTGGGCCTTCTGGCCTCAGTGGTGAGGTCTATTTTTCCCAAGAGGCCTCCTACAAAATCTCACCTCCAAAACTCTCCTCACAAGGAGCCCTAACTGAAAACCCATCAACCAAATCTCCATCAAACCCTAGATCTGCAACAACCCAAGACTGCAAACACACTAGTGACCTTGAAAATGCCTTCATTCTCAACTTACAAGTCCATGGATTCATTATGCAAAATAATCTACCCATTCCAAGGGTTATAAAACCTAGGAGATCTCCTCCAACAACTTGGAAACTAGGCTTTGATACCACTTGAAAGGAAAAATATAGCAATAAAGAACATTTCCACATAACCCCATGAGAGATAAAAATACAAACAAATCATAGCCATGATAACCAAAATCCAACATACAAAAGAATAGGCAAAACATACCACAAGGTGACACAAGATATATCCTAGGAAAACCCTAAAGAGGGAAAATCTAGCCTCCAAAAGTATCCACACTCAATGTATTATTCAACAATGAAACACTACAATACACTTACAAAGTTTCATGAATAGTTCTGAAACATCGAACTCCTCCAATGCATCCTCCATGTGTCCAAGCATGTAAGCACACATCCCATGCCATGCTTCACATTCGAACTCACAAGATAAACTTAATACAAGACAGCCCACTCACCTAGCCAACCCCAACTACTAACCATGTGCTTGCTTTTGTAGAATCAAGCTCACACAAATACAAGATGTAGTATAGGGAAAAACCATGTGTCCCAAAACCATGGGAACACAAAACCATTGACCCCTCATTTAATTCTTACAACTAAGTTTTCACCTTATGCTCCAATTAATTAATTATTTTATGTCTCCCACTTAAATAACTAACCTAATGTTACATACAACTTTTACAATTGGCCCCAAATAAATATTTAATGTGGCTAAACACATCAATTAAGATGCACCACAAATAAATATTTATTTTACATAATTAAATATTTTATTTTATGTAAAGGTGTACAACACACCGTTTTCCAACAGATAACGCATTCTTGGGTTGATTGGATTTTGGATGCCACTTGCATTTCCACTACCCAAATTACCACTGCCCATTTTGTCTTGAAATGTAAGGTGGCTTGTAGTCTTTCAATACCTTTTGAGCCTCCCTAATTTGAGTGTTAATAAATACGTAGATCTCAATGGAATCATATTTTAGATATATGGACAGGTGGATAACACATTCTTGGGTTGGTGGGATTTTGGATGACACCTACATTTCCACTGCCCAAATTACCACCACCCATTTTGTCTTTAAATGCAAGGCGGCTTGTATTCATTCAATAACTTTTCTTGCAGAGGAGCTCGATTTATTAGGAATTTTGAATGGGATTTTATCTGAAAGAGAAAAGGATAAAAGGTGCTCAAAATTTGCTCATTAATGGGTATGAGTAGAACCCTAACAAGATCTTAAAAATGATAATACAATTAGAAATGACAACTCTAAAACCCTAAAAATAGTGAAGGTATAGCTCTAAGGTCAAACCCTAGAGGGTGTAAGATGAATTGTAATAAAAAATGTAAGGGAAAATAACCATTTCTTAATATTCATCTTGGCTAATTTAATAAATGCAAGCAATTAGGCATAAATAAACCTAGATTAAATTAATAATAGTTGGGAATTGATAATTGAACAATTAAATGCTATTTTAAGAAAGTATTTAGATGAGGGATTGAAATTTGACTCTTTGTTTGGAAAATGCCTCAATATTATCACAGTCTTGGGATTGAAAATTGATTATTTGTTTGGAAAATGCCTTAGTATTATCACAGTCTCTAATTTATTTCTAAGTTGATCTCACACCTTTGGGTCACTTTCACATAGTTTGGATTTTCCTTGTGTCCCACATATATGATCTAGTGAAATGTGCACTTTTGCTCCTTAATTTGTTGTGATTTCCACCTTTCGTTGATTGTTAAGGGTTGATAGTATTTAAAAATACCTTTGGGAAGTCACTAGATTGCAAGGGTCATGTTCTCCTAGGTCAAACCCTTTAATTAGGTTGACTTTATGATTGTGGAAATGATTAAAGCCAATAATCTCAAACAATGCAAATGATCTAGATGACTTTGATGTAGATTAGATTCTTTTTTGTGCTCCAAATCAAAAGATTCCTATAACGATTCTTCTTTGCAATTCAAAATATTTTTCCTTTGATATTTGATGATAATAAATGTACATTGAATGCATTTAAAGATAAGCATACAATAATAAAACACGTGAAACATGTACCAAGTCAAGTCATGGCAAGAATGAAATAGGCAAACAAAATTGATAAAATTTGAATTTGAATTTTTGAATTTCAGGGGTCAATTTTGTGTTGTGGGATTGATTTTGCACTATGTGATATTGATTTTGCATTATGTGGGATTGATCTCACCCTATAGGATTGACTCAAAACAAGGAAACACTGATATTGATGTAGGGAATGAATATTAGAGGTAGGGATGAAGATAATAGACATAATAAATGTCAATGTATGAGAATATGTGTGTGTATATAAGATCATGTATGAGAATGAGCGAAATAATTAAAGATGATAGATTAGAGAATGAACCTAACTTTATAGAAAAATTGACATTTATCAACATGTAATTATACCATTACACCAATGAAGATTGTAATATTTCTTTATAGATAGATTTTATTACTTAAAACACACATTGTTGCAAATTATACAGTAGAATTATTTTGCCAAAGGCATACCTTCTATGAGGAAAGAAAATCCTTGTAAAAGTACTACTATGGTTCCCACTCAAAGACTAAGAAGCTATCATATATATAAGATCATGTATGAGAATGAGTGAAATAATTAAAGATATTAGAGAATGAACCCAACTTTATAAAAAATTGACATTTTTTTGTTGATTTTAGAAAAATCAATTATCAATATGTAATATTTCTTTATAGATAGATTTTATAAATTAAAGCACACATTGTTGTAAATAATTATAATAGAATTATTTTGCCGAAGATGTCCCTTCTATGAGGAAAGAAAATCCTTGTAAAAGTACTGCTATAATTCCCACTCGATGACTGAGAAGCTATCATAAAAGTGCAAGACCTTGAATTTTTATCTTGGTTGGCCCATGTCTTGTTTCATTGAGCAATTGTGTGGTCGAACATCTTTGCTAACTCAAATAACAATGGTGCATGCAACTTTTTCTAAATTGAACAAGTAGGCTAAGGCCAATGAATGAAGGTCATCTAATTGGAGTTACCTAAAAAACTTGTAAAATAAAGGCATTCACTAAAGTGATTCAAATTTCTAAATTTGTAAGGTGTAAAATTCATTCTAGAGATCTTGTAGTGCATTCCATAGAGCTTAGAGTGAAGTACACTGTCTTGCACAATGTGTTTAACAAAAAATTTGAGCCCCATTTAGGCAATTCTCAAAATACATATGTAATGAAAGAAATGTCTTGTAGGCTTGTGTTATTGTATGCTCAAAATCTTGACCTCAGTTTCCTGGGGCTATTTGGTCAGATTTTGGCACGCACACGGACCCTTCCCTCCTTGCCACGGGGCAATCCACTACATCACTCTCACTCTCGTGGAAGTAGCCAGTCGAGAGGATGCGAGACACAGTGGGGGTCTGGCTCGTTGGAGAGCTGGACTTTGTGGAGATGGGTCGGCACATCCTGGGGCCTTTGTTCTTGTGTACTAATGTGTATGTTTCATTCAATGACTGTTGTTGTTGAGATAACCCTATGACCCGAAGGGTCACTAGTTACTCTTCGTCTATTAGGGTTTCTACTGTTCCACTTCTGTGTGGGTAAACTGTTACTTTTGTTGAAGGCTTCTTGTCTTTCAATTTGTTGAATGATTGCACATTGTATTTGGAGTTGTCTATGTTCTTCTACCAATAGGAGGATAAATGGATCTTGTTGTGGCAAGGTAAATGTCTCATGTTGTGGTTGCGGATGGATCTCCTCAATCTCGTCGAGACTGTCCTCACCCACTCTCCTCTTATCCCTAGGCACATTCATGAGCCAAGACAAGGGATAAGTGCATGTGGACTAACTCTGACTAGACTTTAGGGTTTGACCTAGGGTTTTGGTTGACCTAGGGTTTAGTTGTGTGTTGACTTTTGATGACCTTGTGATGTTATCAAGGGTTTGACTTTTGTTGACCATGGTTGACCTTGTGATGATATCAAGTGTTTGCAATGTATCTATGTGACTAATGTTTTTGGTATTTTCTATATTCATATGCATGAAAAGCTACACGAAGTGCAAACTTGTTTTTATGCTTTTTTGGATATTTTATAGAAATAAAGATGCTTTTTCTATTCTAGTAATTGAAATATGAAATGCAAGATAATATGACTTTTCCTAATGCAATTTTAATCTATGTTTTTGGGTTTTTGATTGTTTTGAAGTAATCTAATCTAGAAAAGGAAATTGCTTCTACGAATAGTCTAGATCTAGGAATTTGAAAACAATTACTCTAACATGCAAGATCTAATCTATCAAGGAAAAAGAAAAGATTTACTCTTCCCAAGAGCAATTTTCAAATATCTAATTACTATGAATGGAACAAAACACAGAGGAACTTGATAATAGAGAAGATTTGTGTGACTCCACTACCCTCAGTGATCCTTGATGGAAACCTCATATCCTCTTGAAGTAGCAGGAAGACCTCTTGACGACAAGACAACACAAAGAAGTAAAAAGAAGCTTGTAGAAGCTTGAGAAAGCTCAATGGGAGATTTTTATGACCACAATGGCATTGAATTGAAGCAGCATAACAATGCTTGAAGAGATTTATGTGAAATCTTGATGAACAATAAACAATAAAAGGCACCTTCGTCCTGTGTGAGCATGAGAATGCTAATTGGAGAGCAAAAACTTATCAAGAGTTGTGTGCACAATGAATTTGCCTCCCTTTGTGCTTGAGGGAGGGGGGATTTATAGGTTTGAAGAAGGTAATTGATTGAGAAGTTAACTCAATTGATTGATGAGTTAACAAGGATTGATTAGGGAGTGAACTAGATTGATTACCCAGTTAACTCAGTTAATTAGGGAGTGATAAATCAATAATAACTTATCATTGAAAAGGAATTAGAGTTGGAAGAATGCATGAGGAAGAATGAGTTGTTAATTTTAGATCATATGGAGTTAATTATGCATGTGTGGGTGCATGAAATAGTCAACTCCATATTAGGCATCAAAAATCATGCAAACTGGAAGAAAAATGGGCAAAAACGGAGCTATTTTGAGTGAGAAACTCGAGTTTTTCCATGGCTAGAAACGTGACAGGGTTGCCCCTTTTGCCAGTAGGGTCACCCAGGGGGTGACCCTGGGTCACCCAGTAGGAGATCTGAAAAAATAGGGCTCTGAGTAGAAATGCATGATGGGAGATGGTAGAGAAGAGGAAAACGAGGTGATCTGCCTCCAGAAACAGGTCAATCATGTGTAAGAATCAAAATCTCCACTTGCGATGTAGGATCTCCCAGGGGGAGATCTAGAAATAATAGGGGGAGATTGGGATTGGTTGAGTGAAACTGAAATCCAAAAGTGGGAGATGGGTCTAGGGGACCTCTAGAAGACTTGTAGGGGCTGGAGAGAATGAAAAACATAGGGGAAAGGTGAAAACTCACCTACAAGATGCTTACAAGGCTTAGGAACAGGGTTGAAAGCTCATAAAACACAAATTGACAAGTGTCGAAAAGTGTCGATGACAAAGAGAGAGGGAAAACGACAAAGAAGAAAGAACACAAGACAAGAAATAAGACACATCATCAAGAGGTCTGTTGTTGAGAGGACATTATTTTCATGCTTACATGTATGTGACAAGGATCAAAATCATCATAGGGGTCCTCATGGAGGCAGTGCTTGATTTTTTTTCTTACATATTTGCCCCCTCGGGGATGGTAGTCTACATGAAAGGTAGGTACCATTCCCGAACTAGGCCTTACCTGTTGTCGATTTTCCCATAATTGTACCTGCAATAACTAGTATTAGCCTGACATTTAAATATATCAAAATGAATAACAAAAATTGAAATGATGAACTTACCATAGATCGTGAGAGTTTGACTAGTTGCTTGCCTTTGTCAGTGAGACCTGTAGGAATGAATGCACGCAAAACAATGCACCAAAGATGCATAAAATAAAAAACTAATCTAAGAAAGCATAAAAGAAACTAAGCTAAGGGCAAACCAAGAAAGCAAATTTTGTGAGATCAGAGTTGGCAACGAAATCGATCGTGTGAGTAGTCATTGGAAAGGTATCATCGAGGAGATCACAAAGATGGCCGCCTCTTCTTCAGCCGCAGAGAATCGGGTACACAAACAATGAAAAACCCTTCTCTAAACCCTGACTTGAATTTTATGAAAAATCTCTTCAAATGGTCTATTTTTGGTGATTCTTCTTGTGGCATTGTCTCTATTTCATCGTTTAGAGTAGGATTGGTCTTTCATTTTCTGAAATCAGCTGAGAAATGAAGATTTTAGGACACTTTTAGCTTGAGGGATCTCCATTCAAGGTCGTCCCTTTTGTCAGGCAGGTCGCCCAGGGGGAGATTCTGCTAACATCTGGGTTGCCTGAGGGACGACCCTGCTAGGTTGATTTTGATGTTTTCTATCATTCATTTCACTCTAATCTGACTTGATTTGACTACTGTATTCGCATGTTTATTGAAATTTTTATGGTTATACACTTTTTTTGTGTAAGGTTTTCTACAATTTTATGATTTTAGGGATTTTTCCAAGTTTACAAGATCTAATCTAAAGTTCTTTCTTGATTTGCAGGACATGCGCACCTGATGGAATGCCTACAGAGACTAGGTGTGGCTCTCAAAGATGTTTTCTTCGTTGAGTGATGAGGACCGTGCTATCTTGAGGAGAGCAGGCTTGGCTAGAGTCTGTCATGTGCCAGTTGTTCACCCTGTATCACGCATATGTTGTGACATCTTGACTTACTGGGATATAGACAGGAACACTTTCAGATTCCCATAGATTTCAAGAGAGTGGATTATCACTCTCTTTGATGTTTATCGCATACTTGGAGTTCCTGTGAGAGGACATCCTCTAGTCCTTCCTACTAGCGAGTCCCTTGAGGACAAGACATCTTGGGTAGAGTTTATGGGGGTTAGTCACCCCGAGGACCAAACAGGGGTCCAGCTTACTTCAGTGTCATAGCTTCACATTCCTCTCTTGAGGCAGTTTTTGATTAGTTTGATTGCATCGAGCCTATCTGGAGACAAAGCCTCAAATCATTTGAGATGATGTTGGGCACCCATCATACACGGTCTTGAGCAGGGCAAGGTCTACGCTTGGGGGCTAGACATTTTGGCTATGGTATACAGGGACTTCTATCATATTTCATGATGAGGGGCTCTAGATTTTAGCCACTCTTCCTTCATTATGACTTGGATTTTTTAGCACATTAGGCCCTATCAGAAGCTTGTTCCAATTCCTAGTAGACGACTACCGAGAGCAGCTAGATGGATGTAGGTGGGTCATTTTGATGCTTGTTTGCGTACTGTGGCTACTCTTATGGATGATGACATGATATTCGATCCCTATCTTGATATGGAGAGAGCTTGGACTTGGGATGGCGAGATTCAAGAGTATTGTCGTGGGGTGTTCGAGGTTTTAGATCGTAATGGTCAAGTCGAGGCTCACCAGTTGAGCATGTCTCACAGTAGTTTGGTGAGTACTTCTCTGAGGAGTTTCCCCTAGTGCCTACTTGTTATAGTTCTGTTCAGGAGATGGGTGAGGTAGGTCAGGGGATAGTTGTTTGGACTCCTTTGACTCCTGGTGTCTTCATTACCAGAGTTCCTAGATCTTTATGAGGATAGAGGGGAGGGAGAGGGACTTCTTCCCAAGGTCTTATTGTGATTGGGGACTCTGAGTCTACTGACGAGGACTATATTCCTAATGGTGATGATTCATCCGATGAGGGCCTACCTAAGGATGTACAGGATGAGGGTCTTGATGATACAGATGATGTAGATGATGCACCTGATGTCCCTAAGGGTCAGTTTGTGGTTCTTGGGCCTCCTCATTCTAATGAGGTGATGCACAATTTAACCCTGCCTGGCAGCCTGGTGATCCATGTAAGTCTACTTTTGTTTATCATTTTTGTACTTTTGTCCTTTCTCTATTTTCTTCCTTTTCATGAGGAACTAACGTGTCTTTCTCTTTTGGTTCACTTTGCAGGTAATATTGAAGAGTGGAGGGATTTTGTTCATGAGATTAATGTTGGTTTGACTACCCCCTACACTAGGATGACTCAAGAGAGTCTCTTGGCTAATCCTGGTATGCCCCCTGTTGCCAGGTGACATATTGATATTTTTGCTCCTGTCTATCGTGGATGCTAGGTGAGTGTAGACTTGATGGCCAAGATTCACACCCTTAAGGGTGAGAATCAAGTGCTGCAAGATATGGCTCATCTTAGTTTTGGATGATGAGATGCTAGTACAGTGAGGCCTTCACAATCACACGCTCACAGCAGGATGCCTCTCTCCCATAGGTCTCATGGAGCAACGAGAGACACTCATAGACAAAGGAGCACAAGTCCTCATGGTTCTGTTAGAGGGAATCGACATTGATATTACTTTCTTTCTTCTTTTGAAATCATGCCCCCTTGCATGGGGAGCCTCTATTTCCCTTGAGAGCATTTTGTCCTAGCTCTTTGATAGTTTTGTATATGTAACCTTTGGATAAATCTATGATAGTTTATCCTTCTATGGTTTTCGACTATCAAATTTGTACTCATCTCTTGTGCATTTTGGGAAGTTTAAGAACTTTTTGATTATGTTTTTGACCTTTTCAACTCTTTTAACCATGAAAGTATGATAATGATGACATGTGTTTGTATTTTTTTGTGGTATATGTATGAGATGCAATTTACGATATGTGAATGCAAGAACACAAGAAACATTGAAATGAAACATTTACTTCTATTGAATGTCATGAGATATGGCATTGACTTCATTGCTTTGAGACTCTTTTTCTGATTTTGGTATGAATACAATGTGGAACAAACAATGTGATTGCTCTTTAATATGATTTTCAATCTAGGGGATTGCGACTTGTCCTGATATAAGAGACCTATTCAAGGCTGTGAGATAGGATTTAGAACTCAAGTGGGGAACAGGAGTGAAATGGAGTGTAAACACTGATCCTTATCTAGATAAGACAAATTGACAAGCTTTCAACTTAGACAAGTAACAAATTTTGATGTTTGCTAGACTTAGATCGTAGATGGCAAGCAAGATAGACCTGGGGTAAAGGATAAATAGGAAAGAACAAGGGTCCCTAGATAGAAGATGATCCTAGAGACTACTAGACCCTCGGCTTTGCTCAACTAGTGCGTGTGTGTGCTTTGTACCTTTCTTTCTCTATTAGAATGTCACCCTTGAGGCTTCGAGCTTAGACTAATATCCACCCAAGAGTACGGACATTCAACAATCTTCTCTCTTTCACTCTTTTTTGTATCTCTTTTTTTTTTGCTTTTTCACTTTTTTTTTGTATTTTCTAGAATGCCTCACTTGATTTTTCTCATTTTTTTTTGGATTTGGACTTTTTATGGAAATTAATGCTTTCTTTTAAAACTTTTGATATGCAAGTTTGATCTCTCAATTCTTTCTTTTCAACACTCTTATTTTGATCACTCATTTTTTATTCACTCAGATTTTAGATTGCTTCCTTCAGAGTTTTGATCCTCCTGACATTTTTGGCCAGGAAAGATAAGGGGCTGAGCACCACCTGAAGTTTTGTAATCTTTTTGGACTTCTCTTCTACTAGGGAAGAATTGAGAAGGTCTACTTGCAAGCTTCCTTTGAACATTGTAGGTTTGAATACTGACTTCATTTAGACCTAACATCTTGACTCATTAATACTAGGATCAGTGTAAAGCTAAGAGCTAGGCTTGGATTAGAATCACTGGGAATGAAGGGGGATATGGTGATTGTGAAAATGGGGAATCTTTAGGTCTTGAAAGGATGACTTATATCTAGGCAACATTAGACTCCTTACTGAAAAGAAAATAGTATAAGAGCAAGTCATTAATAGTAATGCAAGATGAACAGAATGATGCTAAAATGCAAGAAACAAAATGTTTTTGTCATTTTTTTTATTTTTATAATTTTTTTGTGTTTTTATGTTTTATGATTTTTTTGGTTTTTTAGATATAGTATTTCTTGAGGTGAAAGGCATTGACTGTTTCGCCAAATTCCACTCCCTCCATTGTGCACAAGAGATAGGCACCATTTCCAACATCTTCTTTGACCATGTAAGGACCTATCCAATTGGGTTTGAATTTGCGTCCTTCACTAGCTCTTTTATCGATCAAGTTGTCTATCCTGAATACTAGGTCTCCCACTTGAAAAGGTCTTGGGACAACCTTTTTGTTATACTAGTTCTTCATCCTTGTGAGATAGGAATCATGTCTTTAGACATCTCTTAAGTGTGTTTCATCCATCATTTCTAATTTGGCTAATCTCACTTCTCGATACTCCTCATTATCCAACAATCCTTGTAGCGACACTCTCAAACTAGGAACTCTACTTCTAGTGGTAACACTGCCTCTAACCCAAAAGTGAGGGCATAAGGGGTGGTTCCAATTAGAGTCCTCACGCTTGTTCTATAAACCCATAGAACTAGATATAATTGTAAGTGCCAGTCTCTTTTAGAATCTTTTACAATTTTGACTAGTATTGACTTTAAAGTTTTGTTCGTGGCTTCTGCTTGTCCATTTCCTTGAGGATAGTAGACAGATGGGGAGTTATGATTGATGTGGAACCTCTCACATAACTCTCTTACTTGTAGATTTTTGAATGATGAAGCATTATCTGTTACTATCACTTAGGGAATCCCAAACTGACATATAATTGGATTCAGTATGAATTTGGCGATTACTGTTCCTGACACTATAGTGAGAGGCATGGCCTCCACCCATTTGGTAAAGTATTCTGTCATAGTGATGCTGAACAAATGTCCATCCATTGACATGGGAGATATCTTCCCCACTAGATCCAAGCCCCAAGTGGAGAAGGGCTAAGGGGTAATGATTGGTTGTAAATCTCTTGTTGGTGTGTGGTGGACATGAGCATAGGCTTGACATTTCAAACACCTTTTTACGAACTTAATCGCATCTCCTTGCAGACATGGCTAGAAGTATCCCATTCTATGTATTTTCTTTCCGTGGCATGACCACCAAAGTGTCCTCCACAAGTCTCGCTATGACATTCCTCTAGAATCTTGTGTGCCTCCTCTTTGCTAGACATTCTTTTTGGGCTTGTGTGTAGTTCTTCTCATACTCCAACAAGGTTTGACTTATGAAATAGATGGCTCTTTCTCTCCCACCTTCATCTTCTTGAGCTAGGATGCATACTACAGAGATGTTGGTCGCTCTAAAGTATAAGATGAAGGGCTTGTCATGTTTTGATGGCATTAGCGTGGCTGAAGTTAGCAAGAATTTATTCACTTGTTCAAATGTGTTTTGACAATCTATTGCCATGTTATGCCAACTTGTTTCTTCAGTAATTGATTAATCAGATGAATCTTGAAAGTCATGTCTGGTATGAAATGCCTGATTGCGCCTAATTGTCCCAAAAAGGTTTTTACTGCTATCTCACTTGTTGGTGGAGTTGCAGTTAGGACTACTTTAACTTTCCTTGGATCAACATTGATTCTCCTTTGTGAAACGATGAAACCCAACAACTTTCTTATCGTAATCCTGAAAACACATTTCTCAGGATTTAACCTTACTTTGTATTCTCGAAGCCTGTTGAAGATTTTATGAAGGTCTTCCACATGTGTTGACCTTTGTTCTGATTTAGCTAGAAGATCATCAACGTAAGTTTCCACTATTTTGTGAATGTAATCGTGGAAGATATGTGTCATTGCCCTTTGGTACGTTGCTCCTACATTTTTCATCCTGAATGGCATGAGTACATAACAGAAGGGTCCCTAAGGGGTGATGAATGTTATTTTGTTTTGATCAACTTCTGAAATCTTGATCTGATTATATTCTAAAAATCCATCCATGAGAGAGAGAATCTCATATCCTATAGTTGAATCGATAATTTGGTTGATGGATAGCAAGGGGAAATCATCTTTTGGGCAAGCTTGATTGATGTCTCTAAAATTGAGGCATATTTGAATCTTTCTATTTTTCTTTAGAATTGGGATAATGTTTGACACCCAACTTGAATAATCCACTGGTTTGATGAAACCTACATTCAACAATTTCTTTATCTCTTCTTTTACCATTTTGGCTACCTACAGCTTTATGGGCCTTAGTTTTTGCTTCACCAGCTTTGCATCTGGTTTTGTCACTAAGTTGTGCACTACGATTTTTGGATCTAGTCCTGACATGTCTGAATATGTCCAAGGGAATACATCAGTGTATTCAATGAGAAACTTTGTGTATTCTTCCAGTTCTTCGTCACTCAGATCTCCTCAAAGTTTTAACATCCTAGGCTTTTCAAGTGTTCCAATATTGATGTCTATCATATCTTCGGTTAGGGATGGGTGTCCTTCCTCAAACTTTTGAGGAGCAAGTGGTAAATCTGAATTCATTTTGATCTGAAGGATTTCTTTCTCACTTCCAAAATAGTCCTCTGGGTGAGGAAGGAGCATGTATCCCTTCTTGTGGTAGACTCTTGGAAGTCCATCATAGGCATGTAAATATTCGAGGATGGCTTCATCATTCTCCGCATAGTCTTGGGTTGGTTTTTTCATTTGAGATACAACATAGCTCAGGATGCTTGGTAATTCTTCACTTTCTAATAGTGGCTCTCCACGTACTGACACAATGTATTCTAAATTTTGAAGTTAAGCATGTGGTAAAAATAACACGGCTGACATAGCCATTGAATCTGCTACTTGATTCTCTTCTCTGGGTATGGCTTTTATGGAGAAGAAGTCAAAAGAATTGGACCAATTTCCTTATGGTTTCTTTGTAAGGTCATAATCGTTTTGATTTCATTTCATAATTTTTTACAACTTGGTTGATCACTAATTGAGAATCTCCAAAGGCGGAGATCTTCTTGATCCCCATTCTCATGGCTAACATGATTCCTAGGGATAATGTTTTGTACTCAGCGATATTGTTTGTACAAAATAAATCAAGTCTGAAGGCAAACGGGAGGGCTTTTCCTTCCAGGGATGTTAAGATTATTCCCGTCCCTACCCCAGTTTTGCAACTGGCTTCGTCGAAATGTAGGGTCCATAGGTTTTGATGGGTTTGTGGTTGAGATGTTTCTCCAAACTCATATCTGGAATTCCATTTTTCCTCTCTCTCCTCTCCTTCTTCAATGATTTCAATTGTTCCAACCGAGAGATTCTTGATATCCCTTTCATCATTACACGGAATGGCTGCTAAGCTGAATGGTGCATGGGATTTGGTGGTGTGAGGATCAAAGGGGAATTCTCTAAGATCGTCCATTCTTTGGTAAGATATGTTGTGAGTACTTGTGTTTCCTTGGATGTCTTGAGCTTCTTCTTTTGGTTTCTCTTGCACCTTTAACTTTTTGTCTTTTTCCTCATGTTCCTTTCTGTAAATGCTGAAAGGATCAGGATCTACTTTGATGATGTCAACTTTCCCCAAATGATGGAAGTTGATTTCTTGAAACAAGGTTGAGGTGATGGCCCTTATGGCATGAATCCAAGGTCTTCCAAGGATCATATTATAATTGGTTTCTCTGTTGATAACATAGAAATCTACAGAAATGGTTTTGCCCATCAGAGTAAATGGTAGGTTGATTTTCCCAACTATTTGAATATCATGACTATCATATATCCCCAATGTGGTAGTTTGTTTCTTGATTATTGTTTTCCTATACCCCATTCTCCGTATGAATGACATTGGAAAAAGGTTGAATGTCGATCCTTTGTCCACCACTACTCTTTTTATAGTGACCTCTTCGAATTAAATTTGTATGTATAGAGGTGAATCATTTTTCTTACTTCTTTCACTCTTAGCTAATTTGGAAACATCAAACATGAGAGGAGGTGGTTCCTCCTGCATTGAACATCCCACTTCTAATACTTCCAAAAATGTTTTGTGGTATGAGGGAGAAGCTCTCAACAAATTCATCACTTGTGAGAAGACATTTTCGATTTGATCTGTTTGTTCTTCTTCATGGATCATAAACACTTCTTGGTTTAGTTCTACATGATTAGAGTTGTTTTGATTGGATTTCCCTTTCTTGTTTTGAGTTTCCTTCTCCTTTGAGATTGGTGGAGTTTAAGGAAATTTTGTTGTTGGTCCGGTGTAAGTTTGGAGATAGCTTTATTGTATCCATAGCAAGTCTTTGTTTCATGACCCTTTGTTCTGTAGAACCAACAATAAGCATTGGGGTTGTATGAGGGTCGGTTTGACCCTTGATTTCCTTTTTGTCGCCACTTGTCATTGCTGGGATTGCTTTTCACAATGTTAACATCTTTGTCTGAGGAGACATAGGATGTAGTCTTTTCAACTCCTTTGGACACTTTGAGCCTTCCATTAGTATCATAAATCTTTCGGCCATTGTCGATGGCAGCTTGATCGATCCTCAAAGCACTTTCTAATGCTTCTTTGTAGGATTTGTATGGCAATTTTTGAACATCTTCTCTCATGTCTTTGTTCAAGGCATGTAAGAAAAGATCGCATAGTTCACGATGGTCCATATTTGGGGCACTAGTTGAGGAATACAGGACTTGCCTCCATCTAGTTACAAAATGGGCTACAGATTCATTTGGTTCTTGCTTCATGGTGAGGAATTCTCTGATCCCTATTTTGATGAGCTTGTTCATGTCAAATGCCATGAAAAACTCTTTGATTAGTTGTCTAAACAAGTGAATTGAAGCCTCTGACAAACGATAGTACCAATCCAGAGCTATTTCTTTGAGAGTTTTTAGGAAGATTTTGGTGACAACCCCATCCCAAGGGAGGAGATCTCTTATCACAGTGGTGTAGGCTTTAATATGGGAATTTGGATCTCCCTCTCCTTTGAATTTTGGGAGATCTGGCAATGGTCGAGGCAACTGCACATTCCTTATGTTTTGATCAAGAGGTTCCTTCAAGTACTCAAGGTATGTTCTGAGAAAGGCACTTTGAGATTGTGGGATTGATAGAAACAACCCTATGGGTGGGTTTTGATAACCCACTGTTGGATTTGTTGGGTTGTTCTGAATAGGAAGGTTCCCATTTAGACATGTGTTGTTACTGGCATTTCGCAAATAGTAATTAAGGTAGGGGGATTTTGAGATGCCCCTTGGTCTTGTTCATGGGATTTTTGCCTTCTTTCAGGAGCAACTTGTTCTGCTTCTAAGATTCTAATCCTTTGTACTAGAGTTGCGATTAAGTCTACAGGAGTAGTAGCTCTAGGTGTTTCCTCATTTCTAGGATTTTCTTTTTGAGTATTTTCATGGTGGTATGTGTTTTCTCGTGCAGTATTTTCTCAGTGTTCTTCTCTCAAGGAGATTCTCAATGCCTCTTGAGTGTCTTTTTCTTCTTGGAGATGTTTTTCTAATCATTTGAATTCCTCATCAAGATGAGTACTTGATGTGCTTGTGGAAGGTTGATCGGGCTGATGTATCTCTGATCTTACCCTTCTGGCTTTATGTGGTGCATTTGGTATGGCCGGATTGTTTTCCCAAGCTGGGTTATTGAAAGATAGAGAACGCCTGGATTCTCTTTGATCTTGTTCATAATCAAAATCTTCATAGTCATAGCAATTGGTGATTAGTGCATCTGGATGTGGCGGCACATACCTATCAAAGGAAGGTGTTTCTAGTTCTCTTGAGGGAATATTCCCCTAGTTTAAATCAGGTTCTGTCATATTTGGGGGTGCCGTAGACACCACAAAATAAATGGAATGACTAATGGTGAAGATAATTGAAGCTGAAATGGCAAAAATGGCTATGAAGAATAAAGTGAAATGTTTACTACAAAACCAAAAGATTTTGTAATTCACGTCGGGTTCACCAAAATATCTATGCTCAAAATCGCAACCTTGGTTGCCTAGGGCTATTGAGTTAGATTTCAGCACACACATGGACCCTTCCCTCCTTGCCATGGGGCGATCTTCCACGTCACTCTCTCTCTCTCTCTCGTGGAAGTAGCCAGTCGAGAGGAGGAAAGACATGGCGGGGGTTTGGCTCATTGGAGAGTTGGATTTCATGGAGAGGGGTTGGAACATCCTAGGGCCTTTGTTGTTGTGTACTAATGTGTATGTTTTGTTCGATGATTGTTGTTGTTGAGATAACCCTATGACCCGAAGGGTCACTAGTTACTCTTCATCTGTTAGGGTTTCTACTGTTCCACCTTTGTGTGGGTAAACTATTACTTTCGTTGAAGGCTTCTTGTTTTTCAATCTGTTGAATGATTGCATGTTGTATTTGGAGTTGTCTATGTTCTTCTACCAATAGGAGGACAAATGGATCTTGTTGCAGCAAGGTAAATGTCTCCTGTTGTGGTCATGGATGGATCTCCTGAATCTTGTCGAGGACTGTCCCCACCCACTCTCCTCTTATCCCTAGGCACATTCATGAGCCAAGACAAGGGATAAGTGCATGTGGACTAACCCTGACTAGACTTTAGGGTTTGACCTAGGGTTTAGTTGTGCATTGACTTTTGATGACCTTGTGATGTTATCAAGGGTTTGACTTTTGTTGACTATGGTTGACCTTGTGATGATATCAAGGGTTTGTAATGTATCTATGTGACTAATGTTTTTGGTATTTTCTATATTCTTATGCATGCAAAGCTACATGAAGTGCAAACTTGTTTTTGTGCTTTTTTGGATATTTTATAGAAATAAAGATGCTTTTTCTATTCTAATAATTGAAATATGAAATGCAAGCTAATATGAATTTTCCTAATGCAATTATAATCTATGTTTTTGGGTTTTTTATTTGAAGTAATCTAATCTATAAAATGAAATTGCTTCTACAAATAGTCTAGATCTAGGAATTTGAAAACAATTACTCTAACATGCAAGATCTAATCTATCAAGGAAAAAGCAAAGATTTACTATTCCCAAGAGCAATTTTCAATTATCTAATTACTATGAATGGAACAAAACATAGAGGAACCTGATAATAGAGAAGATTTATGTGACTCCACTACTCTCAGTGATCCTTGATGGCAACCTCGTATCCTCTTGAAGTAGCGGGAAGACCTCTTGATGACAAGACAACACAAAGAAGCAAAAAGAAGCTTGTAGAAGATTGAGAAAGCTCAATGGGAGATTTTGATGAGAACAATGGTGTTGGATTGAAGTAGCGTAATGATGCTTGAAGAGATTTATGTGAAAGTTTGATGAACAATAAACAATAAAAGGCACCTTCATCCTGTGTGAGCATGAGAATGCTAATTGGAGAGCAAAACCTTAGCAAGAGTTGTGTGCACAATGAATTTGCCTCCCTTTGTGCTTGAGGGAGGGGGGATTTATAGGTTTGAAGAAGGGAATTGATTTAGAATTTAACTCAATTGATTGATGGGTTAACAAGGATTGATTAGGCAGTGAACTAGATTGATTACCCAGTAAACTCAATTAACTAAGGAGTGATAAATCAATAATAACTTATCACTGAAGAGGAATTAGAGTTGGAAGAATGCATGAGGAAGAATGAGTTGTTAATTTTAGATCAGATGGAGTTAATTATGCATGTGTGGGTGCATGAAATAGTCAACTCCATATTAGGCATCAAAAATCATGTGAAGTGGACGAAAAATAGGTGAAAACGGAGCTATTTTGAGTGAGAAACTTGAGTTTTTCCACTGCTGGAAATGTGATAGGGTCACCCCTTTTTCCAGTAGGGTCACCCGGGGGGTGACCCTGGGTCACCTGGGGGAGATCCTGCAAAAAGAGGGTCGCCCGACGGGAGATCTAGAAAAGCAGGGGTCTAAGAGGAAATACATGATGGGAGATGGTAGAGAAGAGGAAAAGGAGGTGATCTACCTCCAGAAATAGGTTAGTCATGTGTAATAATCCAAATCTCCACTTACGATGCAGGATCTCACAGGGGGAGATCTGGAAATAATAGGGGGAGATTTGGATTGGTTGAGTGAAACTGAAATCTAAAAATGGGAGATGGGTTTGGGGGACCTCTAGAAGGCTTCTATGGGGTGGAGAGGATGAAAACATAGGGGAAAGGTGAAAAGTCACCTACAAGATGCTTACAAGGCTTAGGAATGGGGTCAAAAGCTCAGAAAATGTAAATTGACAAGTGTCGCAAAAGTGTCAAAAAGCATCGACGACAAAGAGAGAGGGAAAATGACAAAGAAGAAAGAACACAAGACAAGAAAGAAGACACGTCATCAAGAAGTCTGCTGCTGAGAGGACATTATTTTCATGCTTACATGTACGTGACAAGGATCAAAATCATCATAGGGGTCCTCGTGGAGGTTGTGCCTGATTTTTGTGCTTACAGTTACGTCGTGTCAGGGTGCAGTAAAGGTTTTTGAAGTCAGATAGAATCAATGGTAAGAATGCGGATGGAAAACAATGGTGGAATCTGAACCATCTAAGGGATAAAGCTAGTGTTGGTTTATAACAAAAATTTCTACACAAGGTTAGGCATTAATGCTCACACGATGTTTTATCCAGTGCGCATATAAATAGACATTACAAAATTGTATTGGAGTGATTTGTCTACTGCATGTATATAAGTGTCACAAGGTATGCATGATGTGTATTTTCACTGTATTTAAAACAATAGAATCATGCCTAATAATAATATCCCAATTCTTAGTTCACACTTCACATTTCATGGTTTACCCCCAATCACTCGTCAGCATTAACAACACAATAGTTAAATTTTCATCTAGTAACCACTGCCTTGGAATTGAAATATAGCAAAGCATAGTCTTTTATGAGAGGATGTTATGAGTTTATCTTTCATGGTAGTGGTTTTATTTTTTTGTCTTTTATCATTTATTACTTCTTTCAACAAATTAATGGTTTAGACTTATTCTATAGTAGTCATTTATGGACCATTCATTTATGTATTTCATGTAGTGCTGAAATTGGTATCACAGAGGGTTCTAATAATTATCCTTGGTAATTATTGTGAAGCTTTATATGTGGTTGAACATATGTAGTGAGGAAAATAATTGGGGGTCCTATAGAATAGTTGTATAAACAAAAGTTTAGTAGAAGAAATTGTGTTTTATAAGTCTTCTAGAATTGATTTAATTGGGAAGATGATAGTTTAAAGTGTTGTTATGATAATAGATAATAACAAACCATTTTCATGGAGATTGTGTCTTTGTGGACTTTAGTGGAATATTCCTTTGTTAGGCTATAGCATCCCCTTAGTGAGAAACACTACATAAAATACATGAATGAATGGTCTAGATTAAAAGGACTACTATAGAATAAATCTAAAACATTGATTTGTTGAAAGAAGTAATAAATGATAAAAGATAAATTAAGACCACTACCCAAGCATAGCATTCTCAAACATATAATGACAAAATCATCAGTTTTAAAGTTTTACTTTACCGATTACTCAAGTTATATCTTTCAGAGAATACATTATAAATTTCTAAGATAAAGTAAAGCTCAAACCAACTAAAATCTTAGCTATCCATGTCATTATGAAGAGTACAAATAAAAATGAATAAGACATACATCTATGTATATCTTTTTAATTTCTTTGGGGTTAAAAGACTAACAAGAATAGATGAGTGCATTATTTGTCCTTGTGGATACAACAAAGAGAGGAATTAGTGTCGCTACCATCGTCCCAACATTCTTTCCATGGGGAATGCATTTGGAAGTGGCTGGAGTGCCAATAGAGATGTCCAATCTGCAATCACCAATTAATAGGAGATGATGTGTCTCTGTCTCTCATGCTTTCCTCCTTTTCCTAAGTTTAACAGCTACAATTAGTTAATAGTAGAGTCAAAAACAAGGTCTCTACAAAAAGTGTATAGTGTTTTTAAGGTTATAATGAACATATCCATTTACCTACATCTCTGAGTGAGGCCAATATCTACTAGTCACCTATACACTATGCCTTGGTGAGTAGCACTACATAAAATACATAAATGAATGATCGAGATTAAAATGACTACTATAGAATAAATCTGAATCATTGATTTGTTGAAAGAAGTAATAAATTATAATAAAAGACAAATTAAGACCACTGCCCAAGCACAACATTCTCGTTCAAACATATAATGAAAAAATCGTCAGTTTTTAAGTTTCACTTTACTAATTACTCAAGTTATATCTTTCAAAGAATACATTATAAATTTCTAAGATAAAGTAAAGCTCAAACCAACTAAAATCTAAGCTATCAACATCATTACAAGGAGTACATATAAAAAAGAATAAGGCCTACATGTATGTATAGCTTTTCAATTTCTTTGGGGTTAAAATACTAACAAGAATAGATGAGTGTGTTATTTATCTTTGTGAATACAATGAAGAGAGGAATTAGTGTTCCTGCCATGATGCCAACATTATTTCCATGGGGAATGCATTCACAGGTGGTTGTAGTGCTAGCAAAGATGTCCAATCTACAATCACCAATTAAGAAGAGATGTTGTGTCCCTGTCTCTCGTGCTTCCCCCTTCACCAAGTTTAACGGCTACAACTAGTTAATAGTAAAGTCAAAAAAAAGGTCTTTGCAAAAATGTGTAGAGTTTTTAGGTTACAATGAACATATACCTGCAGCTCTGAGTGAGACCAATATCAACTTCTTATTATAACCTGTATCAACCAAAAGTAGGAAAGTTGAATGCTCGTATTTCTTTTGTACCACTAGTGAAAATTATTCTAACCATAGGGAGTATATATTCTAGGATCTCTACCATCCCACCAAAATTGTGGCTTAGATGCTTGTTGATGCCTTCTATGAAGGATCTATCGATCAGGTCTCTCCCATCAATGTTAAGCAGCTCATATCCACCTCAATTTAACTCCCATGTAATCCCCCTAAAGAAGATCTACCTCTAAATTTTAGAGAGCACTTCAACATTTTTGAGGAACTACAAAATTACAACAAAATGTGAGAGATATGCCTCTTACAAGTGCACAATAGGGAATTATACAAATAGTTTTTGTGAAAATGAGACATTACAACAAAAAGTTAATAAATTTGGAAGCGAATAGGGTATTAGTTGTAATGAAAATAAAATATTTACATAAATTATTTAGATTAATTAAATAAATACATTTAATTACCTAGAAAATAATTAATCTAGAGAATAGAGTTGGGTCCGATAATAGAATTGAAATAAATGTAATAATTAAATAAGATGATAAGGGCGTTTAGCTTTAGGATCATTGATAGATAAATGATGTTCATGATATTTTGGAATGATTTCTTTCTATCATAATTTTTTGCCTCAATCTAATGAACATTTGAGAGTTTGAACTTGAACTAAAATTAATATGATAATTAAATAAGAGGATAGGGGGCTTAGCTCTAGGATCGATAATAGATAAATGATGTTGAAGTTGTTTTGGAATGATGATTTTACTTTTGTCATAAAGGCATTCACTAAAGTGGTTCAAATTTCTAAATGTGTAAGGTGTAAATTCATTCCAGAGATCGTGGAGTGCATTCCATAGAGCTTTGAGTGTAGTACATCATCTTGCACAATATGTTTAATAGAAAATTTGAGCCCAATTTAGGAAATTCTAAAAATAAATATGTAATAGAAGAAATGTACCCTAGAATGCTTCACCTAGTCTGTTGTCAATGTGTTCTAACAACCTTGGTCCAATGAAGCTCATTTCATCAATTAGAATCTATCGAATGAAATACATGCTTTCTTGGAATGTTGATAGAGCTTGACCTTAAAGAGGGTTCATCTCTTTTATTGATATGTGAAGTGTTGAATGAATGGTTGATGCATTAATGTTGAAAGTAGTGACACCTATTGGGGCAAGCATTAGCAATTTCTTTTGTTTCATGGGTAAATTTATGGAGATTGTCTGCTCCGCAAACAAAAGCAATACGAGCATTCAACTTTCCTACCCCATAGTATGCGTTCACTACATCTTTAAACCCTACCCACATACACATATATCATTACGTATTATTATTGTTGTTATTTTATTATGTAATGAGGGATTTAATGGGATAGTTATTGCAAGAAATCCAAACATTAATTGGGCTTAGTTGGTGAGATCATGGTTGGGGATTCATCTCCAAATACTCAACAACAGTGATGAAGATCTGCAATTTCTAGAAAAACTAGACACCAAAACCAAAATCCAATTGCACCACTCCGAAGCTTGTGAAATTCTATCCCAAGATTTTAAAAAAAATTGCTCAAAAAATGGAAAAAAAATTGAGCAAGATAGAGCACTTCAAAGTTCAGCTACCAAAATCAAAATGCAAATGGAGAGGGGGCCTGCCAAAAAAATTTGATTAAGTTTGCGCACGATCTATTTGCTACATGCAAAAACTAACAAATACCTAGATAGTTTTTTTGATGTGGTGAACAAAACCTAGAAAGCATTTTTCTTTCCAATGTGCAGAAGATGTGAATCTAGTACAAAATAATGCCTCTAGCAATAAAAAATGGCATGTAGAATTTTAATCAACCACCTAAGTCAAGCAAACGCATGTTGTAACCTACAAGATTGCACCAGGATGCACCATAAATATTTCTTGGTAGAAACTCTCAAAAAAAGAGTGAAGGAGATTGCAGATCTGAAGATCTGATACCATGTAAGAGTTAATAATGAACTCAAGCACTCCCAAGATCACCTGCAATCAATTCAATCTACAACAAGAGAAAAAAACAATATTGCCAAGAATAATGATGCATAACATTTACAAGATGCAAATCTTGACTACAACTTAATTGATTTGTACAATGAGAGACCTCCCTTATACAGGCAAGGTGAGAGGTGAGACTCAAGTGGAACAACTAAGTAGATGACACAAATAATTAATGTACCTAGACACCACTAATAATTAAATGCATGTAAGACAACTTGTAATATGACAAGTGTCTTAATGCTATGGCATGAGACAACTAGTGCAAAACTATTAAATGTACATGTAGTTATACATTATTGAATGCATGTAGACTCAACTAACTACTGCAAACAAAATATTAAATGACATAACTACTACCTAAGTAACCTAAAGTAACTAGTGTGAAGAGGACCTAGAAATGACTAGCTAGGTAATATCTCTTTTTACACTAACAAAATTGTGTGTTCAACTTTTAATGAAGGTGTTAAGCAATTGAGAACGTAATGGATTCCCTAGATTGAGATATAGGTAGAAACATACTTTTAAAATACTTTCAATTATCCCTACTTCAATATGTTTTAACATGTGGCATGCGAGACAATTTTTCAGAGACTTTTCCAAATCTTTATTTTCTCAACTTCTAATGTGTATGAACATATGGCTTGTGGTGCTCCGTTGGAATTCTATTTGTTTGTGGGTACCCTAGAAGCTCTCAAGGAACAAGGGACCAGACATCATAACAGAGCAACAAGGCAAAGCACGAATAGCATCACAAGAGTAAATACACATCTCATCCTGGGTCATAAAACCGTCGCCACAACCACCAACCATGAGCAATGATCATGTATGAGAATGAGTGAAATGATTAAAGATGATAGATTAGAGAATGAACCCAAATTTATAGAAAACTTGATATTTATCAATATTTAATAATTATTTATAGATAGATTTCATTGCTTAAATCACACACTTGCAAATAATTACAGTAGAATTATTTTGCCAAAGGGGTTCCTTCTATGAGAAAAGAAAAGCCTTTTAAAAGTACTGCTATAGTTCCCACTTAGTGACTAAGAAGCTATCATAAAAGTGAAAGACCTTGAATTTTATCTTGGTTGGCCCCCTATCTTGTTTGATTGAGAAGTTATGTGGTTTAACATCTTTGCTAACTAAAATAACAATGGTCGTCTATTTTTTCCATACGTTATATCTTTAAAATGAAAGTGCAAGGAATATTTGTAGATTTGATAAACCTCTTACTCTTGACATTGCTACGAAGATGAATCCTCGTCATTCAATGTTTCGAATGTTTGTTGTTGCTTTGTTTATAGTTAGACCTTGTGCTTTTGGATTATAAGTGTCCAAGCCATTTTTAATGGGACTTGTCGGTGGCAACCTCATGTTACTGGAGCAATTGGAACCATTTTTTCATTTATGTTCCATGCAGGTCCAATGCACCACTAAAAGTTAAGAACAACAAATAGAGGTAGATTGGCTTGCTTTTATTTTTGTAGACAATAGTAATTACTTGGCCAAGTCCATCATTGACAAGTCCAATTGGAACACACAAGTTTGTATTTAGTTGCAACACACAAATTTGTAATTAGTAGTTTGATTTGTAGGGATTTTCTGTAGACATATTTTTGAGACGGTCCTCCTCTTGCTTATGTAGGATTACATACATATTTTTCTCCATACGTTTATATCTTTGAAATAAAAATGCAGGAAATATTCATAGATTTGACAAACTTCTTACTCTTGACATTGCTATGAAGATGTGTCCTTGTCATTCAGTGTTTCTAATGTCTATTGTTGCTTTGTTTATAGTTAGACCTTGTGATTTGTGGATTGTAAGTGCCCAAGCCATTTTCAATGGGATTTTTCAATGGCAACATCGTGTTATTGGAGCAGTTGGAACCATTTTTCATTTAACATCCATGCAGGTGCAATATACCGTTGAAAGTTAGCAACAACAAATAGAGGTAGATTTGGTGGCCTGCTTTCATTTTGTAGACAATAATAATTATAACTTCGCCAACTCTAGTTGCAACACACAAATTTGTATTGGATTAATGTCGCTGCCATCATGCCAACATTATTTCCATGGGGAATACATTCACAAGTGGTTGAAGTGCTAGTAGAGATGTCTAATCTACAATCACTAATTAATAGGAGATTTTGCATCTTTGTCTCTCGTGCTTCCCCCTTTGCCAATTTTAAGAGTTACAACTGGTTAATAGTAGAGTCAAAAACAAGGTCACTGCAAAATGTGTGTAGAGTTTTTAAGGTTACAGTGAACATATCCATTTACTTGTAGCTCTAAGTGAGGCCAATATTTGTCGATCACCTTTATGTTTAGGAGCTAGGATCACCATGGTCTATGAAATTTTCCACTTTGACATGTTCTTATCTTGGCTAACTTGTTAAAGTGTAAAAGATATCACTTGACTAATTATGGAATGCTAAAAAAATTGGCATCTTGAGTGTATCATATTGCGAGTAGATGAATTAACACTAAACATTTGCTTGATGTTTACAATAAGATGGTAGACATATCACATTTCTTACAACTTATAATTTTTATCAATTTCATTTACAGAATAAGCAATGTTTTCCTATTCACAAGTCTTTGGCAGTCAACTGCAGGAGAGAGAGAGCATCACCCCGGTGCTTTTCCTCCAACCACAGACTGGTAGTTCATTGCACACCTTCCTTTTGGAAGTGGCCCTTCCCTTCGCGAGGGTAATAGATAATGAGAATCAGCTGATTCTTTATGCCATCTGAGAACTAGTGATGTGTCCTAGCTAATGAAAATCAGGTTTACAACTCTAGTCTAGCTCTAGCTATGTATAACCCACTCTAACTATTCAATTATCTAGTACACAGTGAACCGAAAATGCAAGCATTGACTTTTACATTACTTCGGCCAAAGTTTCATAAATATAAAGTCATATGTTCACTCACTCTTTCTTGACTTGGAGACAACCTTCTTATAATTTAGTTTATATCATATATATGATAACACTCTTTGACTTGTTTATACCATATTAGTCTTAAAGACATATCATATTCCCTTATTTACTAGTCCACTAGACAAGTATAGGGTGAGAAATTAGGTGACTTATGAAACATACATTGAGTCCCTCTTTGCATTCTTGCAATCACAGGTCTATGATGTCCTATCATCTACTCAATAGCTTGTCTACCTGTTTTCATGCTCATTTGTATTCTTCTATAATAATATACAAGATTTTGACATTTAAGTCATATGGATTAATGATTAAAGACTCTATCTGTCTTAATCTAGGAATATTTATTCGACTCATAATATGTCGAAGATAAATAATAACTTCATAAACCTACATATTGACTACACTTCCTCATGTATATCAAAAGAGAATTCTAAAACAATAAGCACTCTAAATCTTGACCTTTCATTGCCATAGTAAGTGTATCTCTCAACAATCTTGTGGCTATTCTTAGCCTAGGATTGGGTAAAAAGAATATTCCTTGACAAAACTAGGATAAATATTTTTTAAGATAACTCTTAGAATAGCATCTAAAACAACTTATACTTCATATATAATCAGAAGTAGCAGGACCTAATGTCAAGTGCTTCTACACAATGACATCAACTCATTTACTAGCTTTTAAACTTAAAAAAATAATCTCTACCTTCTTGGTTAGCTACTGCTATGAGTAGAATACTATGATAAAAAATGACTTCCAATCAGGTCTCTCAATATACCTACCTTTGGCCCTTATTGAGTCGTTTAAACCAAAGCATGGTTTCCATTTAGCAATCAACCCATTACACAGTCGGCCTCTATTATTATATTGAGATTGTATTACATACATAACCTTTGTTTGGCTATTAAATATCATAAGCCATCGGCTTGGTTACATAGTCTTTTGATTGTTGCACCACTGACACTCTTATGTATCGTTATCAGTAAGGAACAACATATGTTTATGTCATAAAGATGTATAGTCATTTCTAATAGTAATCACTATACGAAATAGGATAGATATATCCTACAGAGTTTTCATAACTCTCTCAATTACCGGTATACGGTATAAGGATATAGAGATAATCCTCTATCGAGGTTGAACAAGAAGTTTAGCTATCACTAAGATTCTTGATAGCCTACATGCCAATCGATAGTTTAAAGAATAATACTCCATACATGTCTTGACTTGCAGATATCAATGAATAAGAAGCAATGTATTAGACATACTCTATGGAATACAATAGGCTTACCTATAGAATGTTATAGGCAGTACGTTCACCGATGCCTTCTTCCAAAATACTTGCATTCCTATCTTCTCCTCCTCTGCCCTGTGCTTTTGAGATTGGAGATTGATAAAAGATTATGCTTCATTTCTCTTGCTCTCACTTAGTTATGGGTTGCATAGTAAATGCATTTCCCACTATTCTCTCTGGGTAAAAGCACAAAGTTGTGTCACATTTTTATAAAGGAAACAACCAACGCCGATCCAACTTTTAAACTTGAATCACTAAAAAGTGACATATATGTTTTGAATTTTTAAATGATGTAAACTAATAAAATATTTATTTTTTAGTATATTTTATGTTTGTATTTTTTGAAAAAAATTAAAAAATTATTTGAATATAGTTTTTAATAAATTGACACTATAATTTAGTTGCTAATAAAATGCTAAAAAATGAAGTTACATGAGACGTCAATCTTTATATAGTAAATTTTTTTTTCTTCAATTTTTTTGTGTGTATTTATAACTTGAAACTTTAGTGCAGGGATACATTTTTTTCCAATTTTGATATATATATATTTAAATAAATAATAAAATGTGTGTGTATTAAAACGTAGTTGTTTCCATTCGACGTCAACTTTCATATTAACTATTTATCTAAAATAGAAAAAAAATTATACCATCTTGATATAGATTCTTTTATCCAGTGCATCATATTTTTTTCAATTTTTTTTTAATAAGTTTTACTATTTTTCCTTGACATGGTAATCGACCTAATGTTTTGTGTTGATAACCTACTTTTAGTAAAAATAGAAAGGAAAATATAAATAATAATTAAACTATTAAAATATATATATTTTTGAAAACTAAACTTATAGATCTACAAAAGGGTATTTTTATATTTTTAAAAAAATGTTATTTACACATGTAGTAGTTGTTGAAATATCAAGTTTTTCAAATAATTTTATTTTTTTGGTAAATTGGCCTCATAGTGGTGCTACATATGCATTTATCCAACAATTTTAGTTGGAAAAGTTGTGGACATATCTAACTTAGCTAGAATGAATCTTACAAGATCATATGTTTGACCAAAATTGATTTTTAGTTAGAAATACTTAAATTCACTTGTGCTGATAAGTCGGCTGAAAGTGGGACGCAGCTTTGTGCTTTTACCCCTCTCCACTCCTCTACGGCTCTCACATGCAATAAAATATGGGAAGTATGGAGCTATTGCTCCTTCCCCCACTCTCCAAGCATCTAGGAAGAATGTCTAGGGTGAAAAAGAGACTTTTACCTCTTTACTAGATATTATTCTTAACTAGGACTAGGCATAAACAAAAATAATAAAAATTTAAAATAAACAATAGTACCCTATTTTATAGATGTCACTAATGCATACTTTCTAATGCTTAATTATGCTTATTCATGAGAACAATTATCAATGAAGGATTCTCACAAAGTTGACTAAGACCTCAACAGTAAAATTAAACTTGTTTAGTCGATTACTCACGTCGACTTGGCATTCAAACACATACACTATGTTACTATCCGTCGATGAAGAAGATTTAGCCATTGACTTGACGATGACAAAAATTGACAAGAATAAAATGATCTCTATGCTTAAAAAAAATATTTATAAGTGTTAGGATTAAGGTGCCATCAACCTTGTAAATCCTATATAATTTATTATTCATATTATTGTTTGTAAATCACCCATAAGGGATGAAAAGTTTTACCAGCAGTGATCTTATTTTAGCCACATGTTTATATCTACTATCTGATTCTAGTGCATTTGCGACGGGGGGTCGCAGGGGGGTTTACTCCCTGTGAGGAGTCTGGGGGTATCCTCCCCCCGATAGGAGGTCTAAGGGTTGCGTGCCCCGGTGGGGGCAGCTCCCCCAAAACCACATTTTATTTATATTTTATCATTGTAATTCTATACTGTTCATCATTAGGTCACAGATCTAATGGTCGATATTATGTCAATTTTCTTGCCCTAGAAGGCAACCCCCATTTATAAGGATATGTGTACTACATTTTTAGCAGAGTTGAGAGTAACAAGCGCTGCTAGATTCAAGACTAAAGAAGAAGAGGAAGTGCATGTATTGTGATCTCATATTTGAAGATAATATAACTTAGAGCCTCATTTCTTGGTGGAGTTTTTTTACTCGAAAGGGTTTTCTCCACGTTACATACTGTGTTATGTGTTCAGTTCTTAATGCATGTTATTTCTGTGTAGTGGGTTTTATTTGTATTGCAATCTGCATTGATTCTACATTATTTAGAGGACATTAATAAAGTTTGGATCAGATTTCTGTTGTGTGGTTTGCACCTTCATTTCTAACATTTGGTATCAGAGCCTGACTAGTTTTGATTCTTGGGTGGTAGTGTGAAGGTTTTTTTAGCTGTAGTGGGAGATTTGGTTGTTTTTTGTTTGTAGATCTTGTGTAGATATCATGGTTGCATCCACTATTGCTTCTAGCTCTCGGTTGGACATTGAAAAGTTTAATGGCATGGAGTATGAATTATGGAAGTTGAAGATGGAGGATTTGCTTGAGGAAAGAAATCAGTAGTTGGCTGTTATGAAAGAGAAGAAACCCAACAATATTGCTCAAGATGAGTGGGATAGACTGGATAAAAAGGCACAAGGTATAATCCAGTTGTGTCTTGCAGATTTTGTTCTACTGAATGTTGTGAGTGAGAAGTCTGCACATAGCTTGTGGAAGTGTCTAGGTGAGATCTACGAAGCCAAGAGTATGGTAAACAAGTTTTATTTAAAGCGTAAATTATTTTCCATGAAAATGAAAGAGGGTGAATCTGTTACAGAGCATTTGAATTCATTTAATTTGTTATTGAGTCAACTAGCATCTGTAGATCTTGATGTGAATGAGGACGATAAATGTTTATTGCTTCTCTGTTCTTTACCTGAGTCATGGGAGAATGTTATTTTGGCTATCACTACTAACCTCACAAATCTGAAGTTGGATGCTCTTATTTTAGTTCTGTTGTCACATGAATTGAGGACGAAAAGTTTGGATAGTTCAGGGGATGCTCTCAGTGTCAGGGGATGGTCTATGGAAAGAGGACCAAAAGGAGATCAGAAGGGGTCTAAAGACAAGTCTAAAGGTCATTCTAATACTCCTGGAAAGAATAACAGAGTCAAGTGTTGGAACTAGAAAAAGAGAGGACATGTGAAAAAGGAATGTAGAAACCCGAAGAAACAATGGGATTTCGCTATTGATAAGTCTTCGAATGCAAGTGATGAGGTTTTACTTTCTGCATGTAATGTTGTTTCTCATGATCATTGGTTGGTTGACTCAGGATGCTCGTACCACATGACCCCATATAAAGAATGGTTTTCCACATACGAAGAGTGTGATGGAGGAAATGTGTATAACGAGTACAACTCTACATATCCTATTGTTAGACGAGGGAAGATAATGTTGTGTTTTAGTGATGGAAGAATTAAAACCCTCCATGGTGTTTTGCATGTTCCTAGATTGGCTAGAAATTTGATTTCTATTTCAAAGTTGAATGATTTGGGAATGCATGTGACATTTGATAAGCATGGTTGCAGATTGGTGAGAGGAAACTTGGGGGTAGCGAAGGGGAAAAGATTGGGAACTCTGTTTAAGCTAGAAGCCAAGTGCTACTATTTGTAATGCCTCTTATGCATCTAAGGCTAATACTAAAAATACATGTATGTTGTGGCACTGCATATTGGGCCACATAAGTCAGTCTAGTTTAAGGACTATCTTAAATAAAAAATGTTGTTAGACTATTTATCCTATTCTGATGAGAGTTTCAAATTATGTGAACATTGTTTGTTTGGAAAACATAATAGATCTCCATTTCCTTCAGGCAGTAATAAATCTAATGATAAATTAGAACTTATTCATTCAGATGTTTTTGGTCCAATGGATGTTGAATCAATTGGAAAATCTAGATATTTTGTTTCCTTTGTTGATGATGTCTCAAGGTTTACCTAGATTTATTTTATGTGTCACAAATATGAAGCTTTCACTAAGTTTAAGGAATTTAAAGATTTAGTTGAAAAGAAATCAAATTATAAGATAAAGGTTTTGAGATCTGACAATGGAGGGGAATATTGTTCTAATGAATTTGATGAATTCTGTAAGAATGTAGCTATTGTTAGACATAAGACTACTCTGTATACTCCACAACATAATGTAGTGGTAGAAAGGATGAATTGGACAATAATGGAAAGAGCCAAAAGTATGTTAATTGAATCTCAGTTGAACAAATGCTTTTGGGCAGAAGTTGTGTGTACTGCAAACTACTTGGTTAACATATCTTCGTGTAAGGCTCTTGCTTCAACTCCTTATGAAATGTGTACAGGTAAGAAACCTTCTATTTCACATTTAAGGGTATTTGGCTGTGAGGCTTATGTTCATGTTCCTAAAGAAAAATGAACTAAGTTGGATCCAAACATTGAAAAGTGTACTTTCATTAGATATGGTGATAATGTAAAAGGTCATAAGATTTGGAATCCACTAACCCAAAAGATTATCTATTCTAGAGATGTTATTTTCAGGGAACTTAGTGTTATTTTAGAACCTGAATGACCAAAGGAAAAAGAAGAAAATGTTAACAGAGTGCACTTTGAATTAGAGCATGAAGTGTTGGAGTACAGACAACATTGAGAGGGGGGTGAATCAGTGTTGTAGACAAAAATAATTCATTTACTTCTTTTCAAACTTGAAAACAGAAAGTAATGATGCTGACAGTGTACTTTACCAAAGTAAGAAATCAAATACTAAACAACAAATAAGACTGAATGTTCAAGCATAAAAAAACAAATAGATCACACATCAATTATGACCATGACACAATAAATTTCATGAGTGGAAAACCCTCAAGGGGAAGAAAAAATACTTGGAAATGCCTCACTAGCTTAATCAAAAACCTCACTGGTTACATTCAAGCCTCACTAGCTACAAATAGGTCTCACTGACCAGGTAAGCCTCACCGGCTACAATATGCCTCACTGGCAAAACTATTTCACCACACATTAGAATGAAGATAAACATACAGAGGGACACTCTGTTTCTCTTCAGTACAACACCTTATGTCTCCCTTTACAGGATCATCATAAACTTCAATACAAAAGAATATTACAATGAAGTCATATGGCTTATACAAGAACCGTAGAGTACAATAGCATAATGAACAATAACAATACCTTCTTCTTTACAGGACAATCAAATAGATGTACAAGGTTTTATTCAGTTATCACTTGACCCTAATGATCATCTCCATGATTACAAGATATCGGGTCCTTCACAAATCTATGTAGAATCAGCTAACATTCTGCCTTTGCATCACATACACAAACAAACCCTTAACTAATAGAAATTTTCCCAATCACTTATACATTCTCTGCATCTCAATTCTCTGCATGACTAAAACACATATATGAATATCTCTAATGATTTAATCTGATACATTGACCTTTGTATTCATCATTCTCCAACTCTTTCATATAGGTAACAAGAACTTATATGCATTGAATATGGCCTTTAAGTTTGTTCCTTCATGTAGGCATTACTCTGTAGTTTTCATCCGATCAAGTCTCATCATCATATCTATCACACAGACCAAGATCTCAATTTTACTGGCCCTCCTAGTTTGGTATCTCTAACTAAATATGAACAATTATGTCTACTTATAAACAACTTCCCATCAAACTTATCCTCAAGAAGTAACCATTCATCTTCAAAAAGCACTTTAAATCCTATCTTTTGATCTTCTTTTTCGTGCTCTTGTCACTTTTAATCTAAGCCTTTGATAATCCTTTTTTGGCACCCATCGTATACATATCAACCAGGATGCCAGGTTTCTCTAGGTCGAGGGGCCAGTTTCCCCATGTACACGACCTAGAATGATGACTTGCACCAAACATTACAAGATGGAAGTAATGAAACAAATACCTAACCCATTCATCAATCAGACTAAACCATATCATCACTTGACCAACATGAGAGATGAGCAACATATCAACATCAAATGAGGAGATAGCATGAACACATCCTGGCCTGAAGACCAAACACAACTCTGCCAACATCTCAATCTTTGACATCAATGAAAAACAATGCCAATGCCAACATGAAGATGCACTTAAAGAAGAACATAACGATGGATTGGGGGACGAAGAAGCAGAAGAAGACTCGAGTGAAAGTTCTGATGAGGAAGAATATGTTGTGACAAAAGAAGTTGGTATAGATGAGCATGCAGAAGAATCTGAAGAGTCTATTACTCCACCTCTGAGAAGATCCACAAGACAATGGAACCCAGTTGGCAGGTGTAGCCCACCAGATTTTCATTGTGTATTTGCTTTATTGAGTACTGACGATGAGCCTAGATCCTACAAGGAAGATATTCATGCAAATGATAGTGAGTCTTGGCAGTTAGCCATGCAGGAGGAGATGATGGCTTTAGACTCTTGCAACACCTAGGATCTTGTTCATTTTTCCAAAGGAAGAAAGGCCATAGGTTGCAAGTGGGTGTTCAAGAAGAAGTTTAGAGAAGACAGTTCATTGGAGAAGTACAAGGCTAGACTGGTAGCCAAGGGCTACTCCCAAAGAGAGGGAGTTGATGTTGGTGAAATATTCTCTCATGTTGCTAAAATAACTTCTATTAAATTTATTTTATCCATTGCTATAGCCTTTGATTGGGAAATAGAGAAAATGGATGTTAAGACTGTGGTCTTGCTTGGAGATCTTGAGGAAGAAATTTACATGCAACATCCTACAGGTTTTGAGGTAAAAGGGAAAGAACATTGGGTTTGCAGATTAAAGAGTTCTCTTTATGGTTTGAAATAGTCCCCCAGAATGTGGCACTAGAAATTTGATTCATTTGTGTTGAAATTGGGCTTTGTTAGAAGTGAGGAGGGTCATCGTGTTTACATTAATTGTATTAATGATTCTATTTTGATCATTGCATTGTATGTTGATGACATGTTATTTTTCAGCAATATTAAGGGTATGATCAATGAGTTGAAAGCCCAACTTTTAGGTGTATTCAAAATGAAGGATCTTGGAGCTACTGGGTATATTTTGGGGATGGAGATCAAAAGGGATAAAGGTAACAGAAAGCTTTGGTTATCACAAAGTATGTGAATACCATTTTGTAGAGATTTAGTACGCGGGACTATAACCTAGTTAGAGTTCCTTTACCCATTGGTACTAAGCTTTCATTAGATATGTGTCCAAACAATGATGATGATTTAGAGGATATGTCTAATGTGCCATATTCTAGTGATGTAGGGGTTTGATGTATGCAATGGTTTGCATTAGACCAGATATTGCCCAAGCAGTGGGAGTTTTGAGAAGATTTATGTCTAACCCTGGTAGACAGCATTGGAATTATGTGAAGAGGGTGTTTAGATATCTAGAAGGTACTCCTGATTACTATTTGGTTTATTTTGGTATGACAGTGCTAATAAAACTTTGGACATACAGGGATTTGTCGATGCAGATTGGACAATTGACTTAGGTCCACTAGTGGCTATGTGTTTACTTTGTTTAGCGGACCATTGAGTTGGATGAGAAAAAGGCAACCCACATTTGCTTTGTCCACCACCGAAGCAGATTATATGGATGCTACCCATGTCTCTAAGGAGGTAGTTTGGTTGAGGAAATTGTGTACAAGTATTGGTTTTGAGTGCAGGATCATTAAGATTGGTTGTGATAGCCTAAGTGTCATTTGTTTGGCCAAGAATCCTATGTATCATGCTCTAACTAAGCATGTTGATGTGTATCACTTTGTTCAAGAAATGGTTGCAAATGGACAGATTGAGCTGAAGAAGGTAGACACCTAGAGACTATTGTAAATACTTTGACTAAGCATGTGAGCATAGAGAAATTTATTTGGTGTAGAGAGGCCATGGGCCTTGTTTCTAATGCCTGATTATTTTATTGTTTTCCTATGGGTATTTACAATGTATGATGTCAAGTGGGAGAATGTTAGGATTAAGGTGTCATCAACCTTGTAAATTCTATGTAATTTATTATTCCTATTATTATTTTTAAATCACCCATAAGGGATGAAAGGTTTCACTAGCAGAGATCCTGTTTCAACCACATGTTTATATCTGGTACCTAACTCTAGTTTGTCAATGACAGGGGGTCACAGGGGGGTTTCCCCTGTGAGGGGTCCAAGGGGATCATACCCCTGATAGGGGGTCTGGGGACCATGCACCTTGGCAGGGGTTCAGGGGTAGCACCCTCGAAATCACATTTTATTTATATTTTATCATTGTAAATCTGGACTGCTCATCATCGGATCACATATCTGACAGTTGATATTATGTCAGTTTTCTTGCCCTAGAAGGCAACCCCCTTTTATAAGGATAATTTTACTACATTTTTAGCAGAGTTGAGAGTAACAAGCGCTACTAGATTGAAGACTGAAGAAGAAGAGGAAGTGCATGTATTGTTATCTCATGTTTGAATATAATACAACTTGGATCCTCCTTTCTTGGTGGAGTTTTTACCTGAAAGGGATTTCTCCATGTTACATATTGTGTTATGTGTTCAATTCTTAATGCATGTTATTTCTATGTAGTGGGTTTTATTTCTGTTGCAATCTCCATTGATTCTACATTATTTAGAGGACATTAATAAGGTTTGAATTAGATTTTCGTTGTGTGGTTTGCACCTTCATTTGTAACACTGAGATGACTAGAGACATAGGGATTAAGACTTAATCCAAATTTGACATATCCTCTAATAAGTATGTGTCTGTGTGTGTGTGTTTCTAGATGGCATAAGGATCATTATATTCATGTGATCTAGCATCCTCTCCATGGTGATACTCTCTCTCCTCATCTCGAAGGGAAAAAGCATTGTTCCTGCATCAACCTCAGTCGCACGACGGTAGTTAGTCCATTACATCATTTAACAACGTGATTAATAATAACATCATAAACAATTATTCTTTGCATATAAACTAATATAAAGAAAATGCATTTTCTATCATTACTTTAATCATAATATTTTCTCTGACTAACTATCTGTCTTCTCAAAAATAAAGAAAATGAATATGTTAGTTTAAAACGAGGTGTGACATATCTCCCCCCTTATAGATCATCATCCTCGATGATTATGTCCAAATAAAATAAATATATCAAATATGTTCTTTTATATCATGTTTATATAAAAATATGTGGAAACTTTTGATAGATATCATTGTAATTGTCCCAAGTAGCATTTTCCTCTGAATATTGGTCCTAATGGACCTTGCACTGGCTAACCTCTTTGTTACACAAGTGGACCTTGCGTACCTCGAGCACTTTGAGAGGATCGATCATGACCATCCATAGGTCCTGTACTTGGAGAGCATTCCAATCAAGTATATGATTAGATCCTGATATATATTTCTTCAAATATGACACATGAAAACCATCATGCATTCTAGCAAGAGCTGGTAGTAGAGTTATCCTATAAGCAACTGGATTAACCAATTCTAGGACTTCAAAAGGTCCAACATATCTAGGTGCTAGTTTGGAAGACTTTCCAAACTTAATTGGGCTCTTATGTGGTTTAACTCTTGAGAGAACTTTATCTCCTACTAAAAATTGTTGGGGTATTCGCTTGGCATCAGCATAGCTTTTCTGTCTATCATTTTCTTCTACCAATCTTTTCTTGATCAACTTTACTTGCTCTTCCATTTCCAAAAGCATTTCTGGCCCAAGGCAAATCCTATCTTCTAGCTTATCCCAGCTTATAGGAGTTTGACACTTCCTACCGTACAATGCTTTGAAGGGAGCCATCTTAATTGTAGAATGATAAGAGTTATTATATGCAAATTCAACTAGTGGGAGATACTCTTCCCACTTATAATGTTGATCCATGCAATACATCCTCAACAAATCCTCCAATATTTGATTAACTCTCTCAATTTGTCCATCCATTTCTCGATGATAGGGTGAGCTTATATTTAGTTGTGTTCCCAAATCTGAGAACAAGGTTTGCCAAAACCTTGAAGTTATCCGAGCATCTCTATCTAAAATTATCTTTTCTAGAATTTTCTTGACTAAAATAGGTGATCCATCTGTAAGATTACCAAGTATAAAATGAGCTACCTTAGAAAGTTTATCCACCACTACAAGAATAGCATCATGCTTATAACATGACATAGGTAATCCCTAGATAAAATCCATATTGATCACCTACCATTTCCATTCAAGAATGTCATGAGGATACAAAAGTCCTGTCAGGTGCTAGTGTTCAACCTTAACTCGTTGACACTCTAGACATCCTACCACAAATCATGCAACATCATTCTTCATTCCCTTCCAAAAATATAAGGGTTTCACATTAGCTAACAACTTTTTCACTCTAGGATGATCTGAATATGGTGCAGAATGTGCTTCTTTCCACATAATTCTTCTTAAATCTCCTTGATTTGGAATATAAATTCAGTTATTGAATCTCAATAACCCATCAGATTCAAAATAAAATCCATCACACCTCATATCCTGAGGATTTTCTATTGAGCTTTCAAAATTTACTCATAATATTCATCACCAGTCAAATTCTTTAATACTTAAGCTCTAAAATCAGAGTGCACTGACACTATTGCTGTTATGTGCTTTCTTCGACTCAAGGCATCAACCACTTGATTTTGTTTACCCTTAATGTAGTTAATCTAAAACTCATAATCAAAGATGAGCTCTAACCATCTTCTTTGTTGGGAGTTAAGGTTAGGTTGCGTGAAGATGTACTTCAAACCTTGATTATGATATTTTAGTTCAAATTGTTTTCCCTATAAATAATGCCTCCATACTTGGAGAGCATGCACAATTGCCACTAATTCCAAATCATGAGGGGCATAATTTTGTTCATAATGTCGCAACTTCCTAGACTCATAGGCCACAACTTGGTCTTCTTGCATGAGCACTCCACCTAACCCTTCTCCTAAAGCATCGGTCACAACAACAAAATGATCCTATGGGTTTGGTACTTTAAGAATTGGTACTGAAGTTAATTTCCTTTTAAGAATATTGAAATCTTCTTCACACTTGTCAAACCATTCAAATCTCTTTCTATTTATCTACAAGAAAGTGATAGGATGGGCTATTCTAGAAAAGTTTAAAATGAACTTCCTATAATATCCTACTAATTACGTAAAACTACACACTTCATGCACATTTTTAGGTGTAGGCCATTCCACAATAGCCTTTATCTTCAAAGGATCTACAACAATTCCTTTGATATGATATGGCCCAAGTACTGCACCTCTTTTTAAAAGAAGGTACATTTGGATAGCTTTCCATAAACTTTGTGCATTTCTATACATAGGTTCATGTATGTTGTTCTCTTTCTAGGACCTTTGCAATAAATCTCCATTCTCATCTTACAGGGGAACATATGTATTCAATTATTGAGTTCTTCGAGCATGATACTTGGGGAACATCTTCATTTTAGTTTTTGATGACTATGCCATGGAGTGAGATCATATTCATTTTTTATGTAGTTTTTCCTACCACAAGAGTAGTTTTTATGTGTCGACATTGTGGATGACAAGTGGCTCACATTTTCAACTTGATAGAAAGTTAAGTCATTCAGTGCATGCTTCAACACACTTTTAAGTTACTCATGGGTGCAATCATCCTAGTTTATCTAAATTTTAGATCACATGGTGTAGTTGGCACACTTTTGGACTACTCATGGGCACAATCAACCTAAGTTATCTAGTTTTCACTCATAGAAGTGACAGAGACAAAAGTTAGACAACCTACTTCTACAAATTTCATCACTCAGAAGTAATGTTGAGTTTTTAATCAAGACAAAAATGGTGGTGACACTTACAAGTAATGTTGAGTTTCCATTCAACACAAAAAAATGGTAAAAAAATTCACAACAAATGGGTGCAATATTATCTGAAAATGGGATATAGCATCGTAAGACAATTGACTCGACTTGAGAAAATAGACTTAGGTTTTGTAAGGAAGCTAAGGTAGTGGAACAACTTCCTACACTAATCTTGAGGGGAGGGATATGCATAACTTTTTAGATCTTTACAACAGTTATAGAAGTAAACACAAATAACAATCATACCATAACACAATAATTACGTGGGGAAACCCTTTCGAGAGAAAAACCCCACACTCCAAAGCTGCCCAATATATTATTCAAGAATCAAGAAGATTACAATATACTTGTAGAGAAAGATTTCACAGGAGTATAACCAACCAGAGATTCAGAGGTAACTCAACATCTATAAGACTCTTACACACAACCTCCATCTCAATCTCCTGATATATAGGAGATACAATACAGTAAACCGTCAATGGTAATTATACAACCATGAGCCAAAACCACCGAAAAGTGGTGCCCAAATTATCTCCAATCAAAGATGTCTTATGATGTGCCAAATCACACAGCAATGTATGTGTTGAAATGTTGTCATTGATGTCAAAGAAAGGAAATGAGCAATCAACATAATAAGGAACAATCGACATTTGCATTTTGTGGAGTTTGTCAAAGCTGTGTTAAAGTTGTGTTGAAGAGTTATCAGTCGCCAAATGCAAAACAAGAAAAACCATCTTATTTGGAAGAAAAGACAAGTAAATGTATTATATTGACAACAAATGTTCATCGGCAACTATCGGCAAAATGTTCCACATTCGAACCTATTTTATATCGAATTAGATGAAAAAGTTCATCGGCAACTGTCAGAAAAATGTTCCACATTTGAACCTATTTTATATCGAAAAAAGACTTGGATGAAAAAAGAAGTCAAATGACTTCTATCAGCAAAGTTATCATTTCTCTAACTTGTTCTCCAATTCAGCTTTTAGCTGATTTACCGACAAAGCAAAGCAAATGTTTGAAGTGTTCGAAGAAAATCACTGTCGGGAAAATTTTAATTTCCTGAACTAGTTTGCAAGTTCGGCTTTTAGCTAATTTGCCGACTAGCCGATAGTGACTTATGAAGGTAGGCATATAATGTATTTTGAATAGGTTAAGTCTTCGGAAGTTTTGAAGAGAAACAAAGTGTTTCATGTATTTGTCCCTGTTATCGGGAAAGTGGAACTATGACTAACTAGTTTGAAAGTTAGTATTTTATCTTATTCATCGACTAGACGATACTTGGCCGAGAATTGCATTGTGTGAAGCTAGTTTGTGATCGTTGACAATCGCCGACAAAGAGAAGTTGGTAACAAAGTGTAAGTTTGAGATTTTTCATTTTTTCTGATAAGCTATTATAATGAATCAAAGTATAAAATTTGTGTGATGGCCACTTTGCTGACAAAGTGTGCTAAAGGCCAAAGTTTGAAAAAAACTATATTAGTCGATAAAGGCATAAGGCGATGAAGATAAAGGCATAAGGAGATAATGCTGAGATTCCTAAACTTGAGAATTCACCGATAACGGAGGAAACAAGGCCAAGTTTGTAATGTTGGATTTTCATCGATAAAGCATTTTGTGATGGAGATGGCTAAGGTTTGAAAAAGGGAGAAGTGACCGATAGAAAGGACAAAGGACAAAGTTTGTAAAAACAACTCTTTGCTGATCATGTGTGTCAAAAGAGATAGTTCTGAGAAATGTATTTTTTTTTATAAGAGGCATAAGGACTTTAAAGACAAAAGTTTAAAAAGTTTAGATTTTGCCGACAAAGGACGATAAAAGTTGGTTTTGAAAAATTAACTTTTGCTGATAGAGAAGGAAGGAGCCTCATCTTTGAAAAATGAGATTTCGCTTACAAAGGGCGATAAAGGCAAGTTTTGAAAAATCAACTTTTTCTGATAAAAGCGAGAAAGACCCAAGTTTGCAATATTGCATTTTTGCCAATAAAATTATATGTTCTCTATCCAATGTAATACTTGCAAAAATTAAATTGGCCACATAAATGACAGATTACATGGACAAAAAGGCCACATAAGCAATAGTATGTTGGGATGATCTTGTTGACTCTGAAGTGAACATAATGACGAGATATTTCACCGATAAACAATTCTAAGCCCAATCTAGATTAGTTGCACAATAGTTAACAATTTGAAATTGTCGGTGTTTGGTTTGTGAGCAGTTGATGGCAGTTCAACTGATTGGATGTATGTGTTTTTATACACATTGAATATGTGGTGAATAGGTTATATACACTTAATTGAATATCTTTCATTCATAGGTATAGAGGGTAGAGGTTGCACGAACATGCAGATGTTCATAGGAAGATTGTATTGAATAAGAGAGGCTTTGCTAAAGTGAACAGAGAATGTAGAGAGCATAGTGAGGAGTATATCATGTTAATGATAACATAGAGTGCGAAGTGCAAATGAGACTGTATATGAATTGAAGGGTGCATTTCAGGTTAGTGAAGAACCAGTGTCTGCACATCAGAATTTGTAAGGATTTAGGGATTGGTGCCTCATTGGGGTTGGTGCCTCATTGTATTGGGTTGGTGCTCAATAGGTGTACAGTGTACCTGAAGGTTGGAGCCTCAAAACATTGTCTTGGGTTTCAATGTACCTGTAAGTTGGTGCTTACAAAACATCTATAAAATCTTTTATTATGAGGTTGGATTTGAGAAGTAGACTCAAGCAACATTCTCACCATGGTTTTTCCCTTTTGGGTTTTCCACATAAATCTGGTGTCTCCTTGTGTGTGTGTGATTTATGTGTGATTTTAATTCTTGACTACTGATTTGATTTTAAAGTTTTAGCATACACTAATTCACCCCCCCTCTCAGTGTATTAGTGTTCTTTCAACATGTGTAACTCTCCCCTTTACAACTCTTTTAAGTGTCCAACATGTTTTCACATTTCCTAAAATAGGAGGTCCAACTTTTGGAGGCCATAATTTTTTATTCGGGTGTCTGATTAATGAATCATTTGATGAGTTGGAACGCTCGTGAAGAGATCTATCAAGATACAACCCAATTTGTAGGTTAAAAAAACTTTTGGGTATTTAGGGACCTCTAAGTGCTTCAAATATGAGTTTGAAACTTTTTGGGAGTTTCAAGAAATGGAAACTTTAATATCTTGCAATCTAGGTATGATCTTAAGTCAAAACTCACCCAAGATGTTTACTTGGCAGTTCCACACCTTTTGGGAAAATTCTAGGTCCATCCATGCTCAAATGTAGAGTTACTAAAAATAGTAAGCCCTGCCATTTTTACCTCCTTTTGGAAACTTTGAAAGTTCTAAACCGTTCTTCAAGATAAAGGGTATTCGAAAAGACCACAATTGGGAAGAATAGAAACCTTTTGTAGTTGCAAGGTTGAGACACCTTTCCTAACATTCTCCCACTTGTCGAACACCTTGCAAGAGCAAATGGAGTATCAACACCAAGGTTTAATTGCTAGGGGATGAGAGGCCCATAGACTCTGAACACCATTTGAACTTCTTTGTGCTCACACGCTTAGTTAATGAATCTAAAACATTCATCAAAGTCTCTATCTTAACTAGCTTCACCCTACCATCCTCAACCATATCTCTAAAAAAATTATACTTTACATCAATGTGCTTGGTCTTGGCATGAAATGTTGGGTTCTTAGCTAGGCAGATCACACTCTGACTGTCATAATAAACTATCACTGCACCTTGTTTTATTCTGATATTTGAACACAATCTCTTAAGCCAAATGGCTTCTTTACAAGCATGAGTAGCTACCATATACTCAACTTCAGTAGTAGAAAAAGCAACCATAACCTATCGCTTACTCATCCAGCTAATTGCATCACCAAATAAAGTAAATACATAAGCACTGGTGGATCGTCTTCTATCAACATCACCTGCCTAGTCTAAATCCACATAACCATGAATTCAAGGGAATGCATGTCTCCTATCAAATTACCATGATAACATAAGGAATACTCTGAGGTACCCCACAAATATCTGAAGACTCTTTTAGTTGCATCCCAATGAACTCTACCAAGATTAGACATATATCTGGAAAGAACTCGCACTTCTTGGGAAATGTCTAGTCTAGTATAGACCATAGCATACATCAAACTTCCAAATGCACTATGGTAAGGCACTATGCTCATGTCTTCCATCTCTGATGGGGATGTTGGACATTGTGAAGCAGATAAATTCATTCCAACTATAAAAGGAACACATAATGGTCTACAATCCTACATGTTAAACCTATGTAAAACTAAATTGACATACTTACTATGGCCAAGCCATAGTTTTTTGTTCACTCTATCTCTTCTTATTTCCATCCCAAGAATGTATTTAGATGCACCAAGATCTTTCATTTCAAATTTAGCTGAGACTTTAGTTCTGAAATCATCCCTTTCCATTTACCAATAAATAACATATAATCAAAATATAATGCAATAAATAGGAAACGATCACCATCAGATTTATAATAAACACAGTGATCATATTTAGAATGCACAAATCCTAAACTCAACACATATGTATCAAATTTCTAGTACCACATCCTAGGACTTTGTTTGAGGCCATACAAAGATTTCTTCAATTTACAAACCAAATTACTTTTACCTTTCACCATGTAGTGCTCTGGCTGTGTCATATAAATATCCTCCTCCAAATCACCATGAAGGAAAGTCATTTTCACATCCATTTTCTCAACCTCCAGATCATAAGCAACAACAATAGAAATCAAGAATCTAATGGATGTCATTTTTGCAATAGGATAAAATATCTTACCGTAATCAACACCCTCAACTTGAGAGTAACCTTTCACAACCAACTGTGCTTTGTACTTCTCAATACTTCCATCTGAACCAATCTTTTTCTTGAATACCCATTTGCAACCAACAAGTTTTTGTCCTTCAGGCAATGACACTAGGCATTTTATCAACAAGAGCTAATGTAGGAGACCTGTTAATTAGGTAGCAAGTAGTAGTAATAAATTGAACCCAAAACCTTTGTTCTAGACCAGCATCACTAAGCATACTCCTAGCCTTCTCCATCAATATCATGTTCATTCTTTTTGCAACTCCATTCTATTGTGGAGAATATAGAGTTCTCTTTTGTCTCTGAATGCCACAATCTTTACATAATCTATCAAAATTATTAGAGCAAAATTCACTGTCATTGTCCATCCTCAAACATTTTATTTTATTTCTAGTTTGCAACTCAACTGTTGCTTTAAATTCCTTAAATCAACTAAAAACTTTAGATTTATTCTTTAGAAAATATACCCATGTCCTTCTTCTATAATCATTAATAAATGAAACATAATATGTGGATTTTATAATGGAAGGAACATCTACAAGACCAAACACATTAGAATGAATAAGATCCAATACACCACAAGATTTATGAGAACTCAAGTAAAACTAAACTCAGTTTTTTTTAGTATAAATGCAACGCTCACATAAATCAAAATCAAGATTACAATCACTCAACCCTTTAACAATGTTTTTATTTTTCAAGGTCCATAGACCCTTTTCTCCTATGTGGCCTAATCTCTTGTGCCATAACATAGTCTTCTATGCAGGCAATTTTGATTCAGAAGAAAGAGCATCCTTAGGTACTCAAAAGCCACGACCGTCCACTAAAACTGAAACCCTCTTTTTTTCCAATGAAGTAGTCACAAATTTTCTCTTTGTAGAAGTACTATTGCACTCAATAGTGCATGCATCAAGCTTATACAATGTGCCAAATATGAAACCTCTAGCAATCACCATAACACTTCTTACCATCTTGCATCCTGAATCAAAAAAGACTACCTGCACACCCACATCTATTAGTTTGCTCACATATAATAAATTTCGTGCTAATCCAAGGCTATGCAACACACCATTGATCCTTTTTATTCTACCATTAGGAAATCTGATTTAACTTTACCATGACCAACAATATTTAAATGAGAATCATCACCCAAGTACACCTTACCTCCATCAAATTCTTCATATTCAGAAAATCAATCTCTATTAGGGGTCATATGGAAAGATGCACTTGAGTCGATTAACCATGTATTATTACGTACACGAGTGGCCAAAGTTGCAATGAACGCACCACCATCTTCCTTCTCAGACTCAGAATCATAATCAAATTTATTCTTTTTCTTCTTCTTTTCTTCTTTACACTCTTTACGAAAGTGTTCAGGCTTATAACAATTCTAGCAAATAACTTTGGACTTTCTAGGAGATTTGGATCTCCCTTTGGACTTAGATTTGTCACGCTTCTTTCTCCTCTTGCCTTTGTCTTTGGGTCTTCCATGAACACTTAGGGCTTCTTTGGCACTAATGGATACCTTCCTCCTCATTTCTTCAGAAAGTAAAGAACCCACAACATCTTCAACTTTCAAGACAATAGAAGTACTCCCAATCACCATAACAAGAGAATACAACGAATCAGGCAAAGAACAAAGAAGGAGCTGACATCTCCCTTCCTCATCCATTTTTACATCAACTAATACCAATTGAGCCACCAACATATTGAATGCTTCCAGGTGGTCTGTGATTCATCCACCCTCTTCCATTCTCAAGGAATACAGTTTCTTCCTCAAGAAAATCTTGTTCACTAAAGATTTGGCTTGATATATCTCACCAAGTTTCTTCCATAGTTTCTTTGCAGAGGGCTCTTCATGGACATTGATTAAAATAGAGTTTGTCAAGCACAATTTGATTAGACCCTTGGCTTTACGGTCCATAACATCATATTCAGCAACCAAAGTAGCATTTGTGGGCCTTGAAACATTCTCATCAATAGCATTCCATATATCTCAATCAATTAATAGATCCTCCATCTTCAGCTTCCAGATCTCAAAATTGTTACTAGAAAATTTTTCTACCTCTATTATCCCTGATGTGCTCTCCATATGAAAATCCCTGCAAAAAGATAACAAAGTATCTTTTGCACAAGCTCTCGCTCAAAATTAGATTAGTTCAAAAAACCCAACAACCCACAATTGAACCCAAAGGTGATCAAGCTCTGATACCACTTGTAAGGAAGCTAAGGTAGTGGAATAACTTCCTACACTAATCTTGAGGAGAGGGATATACAGAACTTTTTAGATCTTTACAATAGTTACAAAAACAAACACAAATAGAAATCATACCACAACACAATAATTACATGGGGAAAACCTTTCAGGAGAAAACCCCCACACTCCAAATCCGCCCAATATATTATTTAGGAATCAAGAAGATTACAATATACTTGCAGAGCAAGCTTTCACAGGAGTATAACCAACTAGAGATCCAGAGGCAACTCAACATCTATAAGACTCTTACACATAACCTCCATCTCAAGCTCCTGATATATAGGAGATACAATATAGTAAACTGTCAATGGTAATTACAAAACCATGAGCCAAAACCACCCAAAAGTGGTGCCCAAATTATCTCCAATCAAAGCTACCTTGTGATGTGCCAAATCACACACCAACATGTGTAACTCTCCCCTTTACAGCTCTTTTAAGTGTCTAACATGTTTTCACATTTGCCAAAATGTTAGGAATATTACATTATTCATAGGAAGCATTTAATAATTTGTATTAGGTTTGTTATAGTTTGTTAAATAGGTTAATATGTTGGTGGTGTTACCACCTGCATGAGCAGTCTAATTTCAAGCATTTAAATATGCAAGCACCTTCCCAAAAAATCCAAAATTCTAACTCTTTCGGCCTCTGCAGTGTTAAAAATGCAAAAATCATTTATATGCATGTCACTTTGTATATACAAGGGTGTTTGTCTATACATGCAGGTAAAATGTACATTCGCGGGCTTGCAAAAATCTCCATCGGCCTTCAAGAATGGTGAAAAATGAGTTGTATGCATTTTTAAATGCATATCGGGTTGCACATACAAGGGGGAATCTTTCATAGATTCTAGGGAATATTCGCTGCTTGCATATTGGGTTGCATGTATATTTGGTTTTTATGTTTAGACATACAACGGTTAGATACAAGGAAAAAATACATTGCAAGTATATTCTAAAGTGATTCCTGCTTGTATATTGGGTCTTGTACATTGTATTTGTATATTCGGCATGCAAAGAGAAATGTACATTGAAAAACATACAAGGGACTTTGTATGTTCGACAACATACAAAGAAGCAGAGGTGCAATTGGTGGGGCTTGCGGATAGGACATACAAAGGTGAATGTATATGAAGTATACATTCGAAATATACAAAACAAAGGAGGACATACATTTCGGACCCGAGGGATAAATCAGCTGAAGTTAATAATATTTCGGGTCCGCTGCATGTATATTGGGCACTTGTATGTGCTGATATACAGGCGAAGATACAAAGGTTAAGATGCAAGCCAGACCCGAATAAGTTTCGAATCTACTTCATAATATTTTGGGGTATGCCTTGTATATTAAATTGTTGCATGTATATGCATTTTGCATATACAAAGGATTTTCGAAAGGTGAACAGTGGCGATTGTATATGCATATTTTTTGGCATATACAAGGGCGAAAGTGGCAAAATTGAAGAAGGGAAAAGCCAGCGATAGAAACATAAGGTGCCTCCGTGGCACAATTTCACTGGCCAACGACTTTTCAACATTTTTTGGCGCCATTGATCCTGGTGACAGGAGGGTGATCGACGGCTGTGTTTTAATTTTGCTGGAGCAATGGTTTTCTTTGTTTGCGGCCCATTTTTGAGCGGGAAAATCTTCAAATGCATCTGTTGTTGCGTCCTGAGGGTAGCTGGGCCATTAATGGCAAAATTTAGAGGGATGACCGATGGAGTTGACTGGTTAACCACCCGATTGATGAAGAAAATCCCTGGGCAGCGGTGCAGATCCCGATCTCACCTGCTTTGTCCTCTGTTTCCCCTCTAGTGCATTGAATTCTTGAGCGCCATTTTCTCATGTGATGTATCTGGTGAATTTTTGACTTGCCTTGTAATTAATTTTGCTGAGTACACAGTCTTGGTATAAAAAGCCAAACTGTGTTATTCATTGTGGTGGAAGACTAGGGCAATTTTTTGTGTGAATAACCAAAAACAGAGCATTTCTTGTTTGTTTTATCTCTGTGGAGTTTATGTGTTGCATCTGTAATGTATCTTGCACATATGTTTAGTTTCTTGCAATTGTATATGAAAAATGCATTATTGCATGTATTTATCTGTCTGTCTCCACTTGTTGCATGCATTTTCTTCTTTTTGAATCTGGTTGCTAAGGGTTTCTCAGATTCTAGGGTATAGTTTTGCTGTATCACATACTTGATCTCTAACTTCCATTCAAGGAGTGGATTAAATTGTTTTAGGTTGAGGTATGGAGAAGAATGTATGTCAACTGGGATATCTGTAAGTATGGATAGTTAAATACCTTTTCTTGGGTGGTGTTTGTAGGGCAAACACCAGTCCTAACCCCTTGAAACTTGAATGACAGTTGCAAGCCATTCTCATGTATACGTCTATGTGACTCCTCGCTCTGAGATAGGCACCGGTCTATCCTTGTGAAGTAGTTATGATCTAAAACCCCTGTCTTGCACCCAAACCATCAAATTCAAACCATTCCACTATTCCAACCTATTAGTTGTAGGAGTAGGATTAGGACCCGTGCATACTCTCATCCACAACCAGACAAACATGTCCAAGAATGTTGCCAACCTTGTGATGTACCATGCACATCTTGGTCCACACATGAGAGTATTATGCCTGTTATCACAAAGCTAAATCTTCCTGTCATAGGGCAAGTCAATGTCACATCTTTAGCAAATAGGGACACCCCCCTTGGTGTGGCAGAACCAGAAGTGAAGGGGAGGCCGCTCACGCAACCTCCTGTATCTGTTGACTAAATTTGCCCATGCATTGGAACTAGCAAACCCTCTGCCGATTTGGGAGGTAACAGAATTGACGATTCTGTTGGGGAGTTAATGAAAAAGAATAGTATCTGTGAGCCCATCCGAGTCACCAACAGAAATTGGTGACTCTGCTGGGGAGATCAATGTCATATCCATGAAAGTTTGAGTCTAAAAGATTGAAAAATCAGACCTGGAGGTGCTTTGTTGGAGCAAAGGAAAAAGTTGTATGTGTGACTCTGTTGTGGGAGAACCCAGAAAGAAATAAATCAATTTGCAGCTTCAGCTTGTTTAAAGCTCATTCCTCTGCTAAGGAGGTAGCGACTCTGCATATAAAGAACCTAATAAGAGGACACCAGAGGTGTTGAATTTGCAGTTGCTGCAACATATCGAGGTATTTTCATAAGTTTCTAAAGATTCCCTATGTGGTGAAACAACACTGGTTAAAAGGGAAATGTTAGTGAAAGATTGCATACTTTTGTGAGGACCTAGTTTGCATTTCAAAAGAAGTATGCAATATTGTTTAAAAGACTCATTTGGAGGACTTTAGGAAAGTTGAAACAACAGTCTGAATTTTAAGTGCCTAAAGTCATTGTTTATAGAAAATTTGAGTTGAAAAGAGGGTTGCAGAAACGCATAATAATGTATAATTATTAGCCCCTGCACCCTTGTGAGGTGTCAGATGTAATGATGTATAATAATCAGTCCCAACCATGTAATAGAAGAAGTTTCAGCATTGACAAATATAAGCCCATAAATTTTGATGGCATTTGTGGCTATCCAAATGCTTTTCCATCTAAAATTAGAAAATATTTGCCCAAATTTAGTGGTGCAAAGGATGAATCAGCTGAGAAACACTTGCAGCGGTTTATAAATGTTGTAGATGATTTTGAGATTGACCATGAAGATGTAGTTATGAGATTATTTGTTCAATCTCTAGATAAAGATGCAAGGCACTGGTTCTCCTATCTTCCAGCTTACTCTGTCAGCTCTTGGCATGATTTTAAATCTGCATTTCTAGAACAATTTGGTGAAAGAATATCTGAATATGCAGTTATTAGTGATTTTATGTATATCCATATTGAAGAGGATGAGTTGATCCTAGCCTTTAACCTCAGTTTTATGAGGGCATTGAATACAATTCCAGAATGCATGAGACCTAATGATGCATTGTGCCTAGTTGTCTATTTGGGAGCATTTGATAGGAAAATGAGCTATAGATTGAAAGATAAAGAGCCCACCACTTTGCATCAGGCACATCAGTTTGCCATTGACATTGAAAATAATTGGAGGTATGGGATTCAAAAAGGGTATTTCTCTAAAAAAATTTGCTGCCCTAGGGCCACCAATGTTGATAAGGGATATAGTTTGAATGTTGGAGATGAATATCAAAGTGCTCACACCCCTGCTGTCCCAGTTTTTGCATCATTCCAAGTTGATGATGTTTCTGTTATAGAGGAGGATGTCCTATTTTGCCCAGCAAATGAAGTTGACAACAATAATTTCCCAAGTAATATTTGCATGCCAGTCCTAAACAAAGAGCATTCATGTTTAAATGATCCAGTTGTGCAAAGTTGTGATCATATGGATGAAGAATCAATATCAGTTTCATCAGGAAGCATTGGAGGGCTAGAAAATGATGCAGATAGTTCAACTTTAGAGTGCATTGAAGTAGTAGAAATTTTGTATGTGGGGCAATCAGATGTTAAAGATGATAAAGATGATATCCATGACCAGTTCATGGATCAGGTTTGTTCTTTTTATGACTCTAGGTTTGATAATGATGAAAAAGAAATGGATTGTCATGAAGAAGAAACAGAGACCTTTGCAATGAATATGAATCCCCTTTATGATGAGCCTATGGATGCATTTGACATTGTGAGTCTTGACATTCATTGGTGCAGAATTAACCCTCTGTTTGAAAATAATGATACTGATATGCAAACTGTGGATGATAAATGCTTAGCATTAGTTGTTTCAGACATGTGTAGTGATGGCAATGGGTGTGTAGATCAGGATTTATTTTCAATGTCAATGAGTGATGTAAATGATATGGAAGGTCTCATATATTCTGTGTGTTTTCAATTTTTGGATCAGCTGGATATGTGTTTAGTTATATGCAACAGCTAGGTAGATAATGAATATTGCCAAATGCAATATGAGGATATACTGCTTGAGGATCATAACATACATATGTTACCTAATGCTGAAGAATATTATAATGTGTATGGTTATATCTCTGATTGTAAGATGCAGAGTGACAGAGGCTACACTGACAGGGGCAAGTTTTCAAAAATGGTGAAGCATGTAATTCATAAGATCAGCGTGTGGGTAGATTGTTTTAATTTTTTCAGCCATGGTTGGGATTATTCAGTTTGGAATCAGGCATTTGACAGGATAAAGTTGTGGTTCTTCATTTTTGGCTGCCCAGGGCTGCCAAAATCAATGATTGAAAATATAATTTGTGTGCAGGTTGGTGCAATGATCAACTTTGTTGCCCAATAGATATGGCCCAATCTGCGAAACCAGAGATTCTGAGGTCCTCGCCATGCCTGCAAGAGGCATGCGTCCCCAATCGGAGCCTATGTTACCACCTGCATGAGCAGTCTGATTTCAAGCATTTAAATATGCAGGCACCTTCCCAAAAAATCCAAAATTCTAACTCTTTCGGCCTCTGCAGTGTTAAAAATGCAAAAATCATTTATATGCATGTCACTTTGTATATACAAGGGTGTTTGTCTATACATGCAGGTAAAATGTATATTCGCGGGCTTGCAAAAATCTCCATTGGCCTTCAAGAATGGTGAAAAATGAGTTGTATGCATTTTTAAATGCATATCGGGTTGCACATACAAGGGGGAATCTTTCACAGATTCCGGGGAATATTCGCTGCTTGCATATTGGGTTATATGTATATTTGGTTTGTATGTTCAGACATACAACGGTTAGATACAAGGAAAAAATACATTGCAAGTATATTCTAAAGTGATTCCTGCTTGTATATTGGGTCTTGTACATTGTATTTGTATATTCAGCATGCAAAGAGAAATGTACATTGAAAAACATACAAGGGGCTTTGTATGTTCGGCAACATACAAAGAAGCAGAGGTGCAATTGGTGGGGCCCACGGACAGGACATACAAAGGTGAATGTATGTGAAGTATACATTTGAAATATACAAAACAAAGGAGGACATACATTCTGGACTCGAGGGATAAATCAGCTGAAGTTAATAATATTTCGGGTCCACTGCATGTATATTGGGCACTTGTATGTGTTGATATACAAGCGAAGATACAAAGGTTAAGATGCAAGCCGGACCCGAATAAGTTTCCAATCTGCTTCATAATATTTTGGGGTCCGCCTTGTATATTAAACTATTGCATGTAAATGCATTTTGCATATACAAAGGATTTTTGAAAGGTGAACAGTGGCGATTGTATATGCATATGTTTTTTGCATATACAAGGGTGAAAGTGGCAAAAGTGAAGAAGGGAAAAGCCAGCGATAGAAACATAAGGTGCCTCTGTGGCACAATTTCATTGGCTGATGACTTTTCAACATTTTTTGGTGCCATTAATCCTGGCGACAGGAGGGTGATTGACAGCTGTGTTTTAATTTTGCTGGAGCGATGGTTTTCTTTGTCTGCGGCCCATTTTTGAGCGAGAAAATCTTCAAATGCATCTGATGTTGCGTCCTAAGGGTAGCTGGGCCATTAATGGCAAAATTTAGAGGGATGACCAATGGAGTTGACTGGTTAACCACCCGATTGATGAAGAAAATCCTTGGGCGGCGGTGCAGATCCCGATGTCACCTGCTTTGTCCTCTGTTTCCCCTTTGGTGCATTGAATTCTTGAGCGCCATTTTCTCATGCGATGTATATGGTGAATTTTTGACTTGCCTTGTAATTAATTTTGCTGAGTACACAGTCTTGGTATAAAAGGCCAAACTATGTTATTCATTGTGGTGGAAGACTAGGGCAATTTTTTGTGTGAATAACAGAAAATAGAGTATTTCCTGTTTGTTTTATCTCTGTGGAGTTTATGTGTTGCATCTGTAATGTATCTTGCACATATGTTTAGTTTCTTGTAATTGTATATGAAAAATGCATTATTGCATGTATTTATCTGTCTGTCTCCACTTGTTGCATGCATTTTCTTCTTTTTGAATTTAGTTGCTAAGGGGTTCTCAGATTCTAGGGTATAGTTTTGTTGTATCACATACTTGATCTCTAACTTCCATTCAAGGAGTGGATTAAATTGTTTTAGGTTGAGATATGGAGAAGAATGTATGTCAATTGGGATATCTGTAAGTATGGATAGTTAAATACCTTTTCTTGGGTGGTGTTTGTAAGGCAAACACCAGTCCTAACCCCTTGAAACTCAAATGACAGTTGCAAGCCATTCTCATGTATACGTCTATGTGACTCCTCGCTCTGAGATAGGCACCGGTCTACCCTTGTGAAGTAGTTATGATCCAAAACCCCTGTCTTGCACCCAAACCATCAAATTCAAACCATTCCACTATTCCAACCTATTAGTTGTAGGAGTAGGATTAGGACCCGTGCATACTCTCATCCACAACCAGACAAACATGTCAAAGAATGTTGCCAACCTTGTGATGTACCATGCACATCTTGGTCCACACATGAGAGTATTCTGCCTGTTATCACAAAGCTAAATCTTCCTGTCATAGGGCAAGTCAATGTCACATCTTTAGCAAATAGGGACACCTCCCTTGGTGCGGCAGAACCAGAAGTGAAGGGGAGGCCGCTCACGCAACCTCCCGTATCTGTTGACTGAATCTGCCCATGCATTGGAACTAGCAAACCCTCTATCGATTTGGGAGGTAACAAGTGGTACAAATGTTTGTTTGTATTGAGTTGTTAAAACAACTCAATATATTTAGGGAAGTTGTTTAGGGAGTTGTAACGGCCCAACCAGCATTCACGAACAAAAGGCCAAAAAGGGCACAATTTTTTTTTTTTGAAGGAATAAAACTTAAAACGAACATATAGGTAAATATATCAATACTCAAAAACTGACTCAGCCATGAGGTGCATCATCACCCTGTTGTCTAGATAGATAAAACTCAAGGATAAAACATAAGGGATGATTTACATGCACATAAAGAAGAAGCTACACTCTTAGTGAGTCATTATATATACCAATCTCATATAGGGAGGTTAGTGACTAATAAAGGGTGGATATCAAAGATCTTGATAAGCCTAACTTGACATAGTATTATTACAGAAGCATTACATATATTAGGGCAGTAGGATAACTCCAATAACATTAATAGTGTCAGCAATGACAGTAGTAATAGAGCGACAATGAACAAATCAATGACAGTAGTGGCAGAACAATAATGAATAAACCATTGTCAGTAGTAGTAAAACAACACTGAATAATTTAATGACAGTAGTAGTAGAATAGTAATGAATAAATCAATGAAAGTAGTAGTAGAACAGCAGCGACATCACTAAATCAGTAAACAAATCAATAGCTTTAGCTGTAACAACAGTGATATAAGAAGAACAGTAATCAATTCAACCCTTTTTTAGCTTGAACAACAGTAATGATTACTAGAACAGCAATAAAACCAGTAGTTTCAGTTGTGACAGCATTCCAAACAAATCAATGAAATTCAATGACATACTGTCAGCAAAGTGGATCACGTAAGCGGACGATAATCACAATACAATTATTGTTGAAGAGTACATCATAACTTAAATTATAATGAACTTCAAATTAGGAGTGTCTCACAGGAACAAGCTACATCAATACAACTTACATTACATCTCACTCGGATCATCGAGTTGTGTGATACATAAGAATATACTAGAACTAGTGAAAAGAATGGAGTAGCCCCTTGTCGATGTCATTACCAAACTGATGATGTCGACGTCTGGGTCCCCAATGGTGGGTGCAACACCACCCTACCATGTGGATCCCTCAAGGGTCCACCCCCCATGCTCGGAGATGATCACATGGCCATAACAAGCATAACAACAACATGGAAGAAGGCTCATAAACATGACCTTACAAGGGGTACCACAAGACGTGGGAAAGAAATACCGACATCTTTAATATTTCTTGGATTACCATAAAGAAAATAATGTTCATACTGCTGTCAAAAGATACGATTACAGTAGCAACCCTATGTTCTTCCAATTTTTAATGAAGTCTGTTCTAAAACGTCACACACAACACTTGCTTAACAAATAAGTGGACCACATGACCACATAGCATCACAAAAATCCTGAGCCAACCAACAAATAGGCAACAAGATTGATAAGGGTACTAAAGAGGATGAAATTAAAAATAAACAATCAGCCAAAACAACAGATCGATAGCATATATACATCATGCCTATAGCCAAAAAGGCAAGCCACTTTCACAGGTCATTCACAATCAAAGGAAGGTCATTTACACATAATGAAAATTGAGTTTAAGCCTAACTCTTCTATACCAAGCATAATAGACAAACAGAGATTGTATAACAAGTAGATCAAAATGATTTTATTGACGCTCGTACATGTATAAATATGTTGGCAACGTGTGTGAATCCACAAAACTCTTTCTACTAATCCCTTCCCAAAATACCACAAGCTTTCACAGACTATATTTTGTCACAACAACCATTCATATTCCATTCTTAGTGACATAAAACCAACTAAATAAATTTATGGTAGCAAATTATAACAAGCCTTACACAATTATAAAAAATGAGATTACATTCCACTTACCCATGACAGGTACATAAAAGTCACCACTACTTGGACATGGTCTATGGTTTAACTAAGTTTGGATTCCACAATAGCGATCCATTTTAATTTTATAAGAATGATATTACATGGAAGGTAAGGAATGTGAAATACACACAAAATGGACTTGACTAAAGTAGTTCTGTTTGTAACTGATCAGGTAAGAATGTAGAACACGGAGACAAAGATAAGGTAGTTTTCTTTTACAATAATGAGTGCCTTGAATAAATCTAAAGCTAACTCTTTGTTAATAATAGAAGATTTCTAAATAGAGTCTATTATAGAAAGTGCCCTGAATAACTACCAAAAAGGAATATCATTAAATCTGCAGTAGTAAAGCAAGCGAACTATTTAGTGGTATGCATCTAAGAGATTCAATCTCATGGAGCACAATGAATGTGGCACAAGTGGATTAACAAATGTGGCTTGAGAAACTTTCAAACAAATGCATTTGACAGGCGTAGAACTATTAAATTCCCAATGTCTTTGCAATACAACTACAGTGGATAACAAGGAAAATACTCACCTTAACCATGGACAAAGTACCCCCACAAATCAACTGTTATAATTGTTAAGGCCCTTCAAGTGTGTGTGGATTGCCACACAGCTACGAGGGATGTGAACCATTTTCCTCATTCTAAACAGGGACAACATCATTGTATAATCCTACTAACGATATGACTCGCTCTATGTTTGGGCACATTTGAGCCTAAAAACTTGACGTAATTTCAATGCAGAATAATATGATTTGTAACAGCAGTCATAAAGATTCAGAAATCAAAACGATAAGTCATTTGGTTTGCATTTGAATGGTAAAATTATGTGGTAGCATTCATTGTCGATGTTATTTTCAAGTGAGTTCATGAATGACATGTTTATTTGAGCAATAGGCATACATGTATTCATTGTCCAAACCCAAAACAATCTGATTTGTAACAACAGCCATAAGATTCAGAAATCAGAATTATATGTCAATTGGTTTGCATTTGAATGGTGAACTTATGTGGTAGAATTCATAGTCGATGTTATCTACACGTGGGTTGATGAATGACATGTTTATTTGAGCAATAGGCATACATGTCTTCGCTGTCCAAAACCCAGAAAAAAATCTGATAAAAAAAGCAAGAGGTCGCCCCATTTGGTTTACTTTGGGAATAAAAAGTACAGTATGTGTATTACAGTGACCATTTCCCTTAAGCTTTTGATTTGCAATTAATATTTGACACTTCATTAAGGGCCATAATTTTACATAAAAATAAAAGTACCTTTTGCCTTCCCTCTCAAGATGGGCTCCCTTCTAACAGCATATGCACAGTTCTTTACATTCTCATTCATATTTTTACAATCCAAGGCTTTGAAGCCATGCTTTAAACTAATGAGAACCAAAATAACTATAAAGAATCAATCTATTGTGTTGCTCTGTAGGTCAATCAAAATTAAACATAAGTCAGTACTCTGAAGCATAATAAGATGGCTGAACACACTTAAGCTCATTCCATTTTTTTTAGATTATCTGTTTCTATTCATAATGATAATGTGAATGTGATTACAGATTGAGAGAGTGTCAATGGACAAGTAAATAGAATACTTGGAGGTTATGAAACGTCTTAGCAAGAAAGTGGGGAGTAAGGCAGCAAATGAAATGATTAATGAAGGTGTTCACTTTGTACTTATAGGGAGCAATGATTACATTAACAACTATCTCTTTCCAGTTCTATCTAATGCTCAACAGTATGACCCTCATGAGTTTATCAATTTGCTTCTTACCTCCTTGCAGCGACAACTCATGGTAAGAAAATAAACACTAAGTTTGTGTTGATTTGATTTCATAGCATTGCTCACTATTCCATATCTAATCTCTTGTAATTTAAGATAGGTTAGTTCAAAATCCCAATTTATTTTTGTGAGTGCAAGAGAGAGGTTGGTTTTGTTCTGATTGTTTATCTATATTGTACCACTATATCTTTTGATTGTTGCACAGTTAAAGTAGCAGGGCTCTACCTAAACAATGACCAATTTTGAATTTTGAATTTTTAAATGACAAAAGTTTTGTTGTTACTTGAACCCGGGGATTGCAGAAAATGTATGAAATTGGTCCACGTAAAATAGTGTACAATGGAATGGGACCTCTTGGATGCATCCCCTCACAATGGCTTCAAAATCCTACGGGTGATAATAGTTGCCTCAATGATGTGAATGTATGGGCTCAAAATGGGTCAGTTAAAAGGCTTTACAAACTTTTAAACAAATGTCATTGGCAGGCATAATCCAGATTCTCAAGCATCCAGTTTCTTTATGAAGCAACTTTTGAATATTTGACTTCTTGCCTATGAGATACTTTTGGATCCGATTTCAGTTAACACTCCAATTTTAGAAATCCTTTCATCTGTCTTTTCTCATTAACTGTTGCTAGTACGAGATGCTAAAATGTGTCTTCCCAGGTGATGTGAGATTATACCACATGGCATCCCTAAATATAAACTCTGAAATCAAATTAATACAGACCTGATGGACTTTATATACCCAGATTTAGCAAAGGGTCCACATCTAACTTCTCCCCCAAAGCATCGTGAGTTGTGTTTTTAAGCTGTCTCTGATATTGTTTCAAACCCCAAAAGCAAAATATTCAAACTTATTTTCTATTTTGGATCTAGATTTTCAGTGGCATGAATATAATGCATAATCCTGCTTCGCAATATGTTGACACCTAGCATACCCTAACAAAACCGTAACTAGTACAGATAAAAAGCTAATGCATGTCCTACCCAAATGAAGATTTAGAGCCCGGATTTAGTAAAGGGACAACCCTAGACATGAAACATTATACATCTTGATTTGATATATTGGGAGCATTCAACTTGAAGATAACAAGGACATGAGCATGAGTAACTTATTATACATACCATCATAGGATCTCAGGTTCCCTGTTTCTTGCTGAATATCATGAGATCCCTGAGGAATTAGATTGATGATCAATGGCCACAGTATAGCATGCAATGTCTGGAAGCTGTAAAACAATTGCAGAGAGTGGCGTATACTAAGTTGCTCTTCCTCCTCCCACTTTCGAAACCCTTAGCTTCTCCTCGTTTGCGGCTAGGAAACCCTTGGATGACCTCAGCCATGCTTTTCCTTTGTCGTCCCAACCCTCTGTCACGGTAGTGATAACACCATTACTCTCTACGATGGACTCTTTGGGTCTTCAAATCTACAGAGAATGCAAAATTCGCTTCATTCTTTTCGTGGTTGCAGCGCATTTTGTAGGAGGCAAATATTGACTGAAAACCCTAATCTCTCTCCATTGTTGGTGGGCAGAGTTTTGGGTAAAGCAAATGATCCAGTTTTAGCAATTGTTGTGGTCAATGGCAATCTAAACCCTAATCCCCCAATTGCCTCTTCACGGCCAGACAACACCCATACTTCCTTTGCATTGGCAATAAATTAGTGGTTTCAGCTACCTACCCTTGATTTTCATGTTCTCTATGACTATATCAAGGCAATATCAAATGACATTGGCAACCAGTTTCTTGTTTTTTCAAGTGCCTCCCCTGCTTATTGTGCAAACAGTTAGGTATAGCCCCTGAAAAAGGCAGTTGTAGCACCCCTTTCTCACTCGCATGGCTGTCGGGCTGCCTTACCAACATGGGAACCAAGAAAAGTAAAAAAATCTCGAATAGAAAGAGCTGTCCCCAAATAAAAGCCTCGATAAGACCAACATGCAAATAGTGGGAGTGCCAATAAGGCATGTGGCTCAGTTGGCAGAGAGCCTCAAGAGAAGAATAACACTCTCTTTTATACATGATTAATCTAAATAGTAAATCAAAAAAATAATTGAGTACTACAATGCTCTCACGAATCCTTTACTAAGCTGGAGGTATTGACAGAACCGGTGGGTTGGCACCTAGGATTTAAAATCTGTAACACTAGGAATTAAAAAGTTTATGGTATACACAAGTTATAGGATAAAATAACTCTAGTGTTCTCTAGACAGATAAGGCAATGAGAAGAGTAATATTTATTGAAAGACTTTTCAATAAAATAAACTTATGAATATGCATAAGCGTGCACTTGGAAGCTTGTTTGGGGCAACAGAATCTAACAGGCTTGAGAAGTATAGTTTAAGAACTGTACTTATACAGTTGAAATGAATTAATAGACATAGAGAATTAGGGAGTTTGAATTGAAACACGTGTTGAGAGATTGAGATGAAGATTTAATTAATACTCCAAGTGTGGGCTCGTGCATCAAGCGCATGTGAAATTAGGAAATCAAGGTATTCCTCATTGTTCCCAATTTAATTAAAGTAGCCAAAGAAGACCAAGGCTTATAAAATCCTCTCGAGAAAACCATACAGAACAAGGCACGAGCTCAATTCTCTAACACCATGCCGAATAAAATTACAAATAACAAAACATCTGACAGCAACCCACAAGGACTAACTCAACACAAAAATCATATGAAACTGACTCCCAGAATGATAGGATAATCAAGCAATAACCAGACGGTGTCTGAGGTAATACATGACATTGGAAACTCATCTCAACATAAAGACGATGACAAGGCTAAGCTGGTATATGGCCAATGTGTCATCTCCATCTTACCACCATTGGGGCATTAGGCACGCTCAAACCTGTGTAGCCAGGTGGAGTCGGTGCCTGGTACCTACACCACTTCAAACAGGTTATAACATCTGCATGTACATATCATATAATAGCCGAGGCAAGAATAGTCCAAAACAGAGGATTCCAACATCCATGATCATTCGCATATTACGCCAATGTCAAGGTGTCATCCTCTCCACATGTACATCCAAACTAATCATGGAATCTAACCTAACAAAATGTCAGTACACAATATCATGTAAAGCTTGAATTTCATACCTTGGTGTCACCTTGGTTAGGCCAGGACCAGGGAGGCATTACAGGAGTTTCCTATAAAATAGGTTATGAGAATCCTATAAGTATGTAATGTATTTGATTGAAATAAATGAAGCACGGTATTATTTGTGTATGAATATTTTCAAGCTTCTTTTTGGCTTTGTCCAAATTCTCAATACAAAATAGGAGGTCCAACTTCTAGAGGCCATAACTTTTGATCTAGGTGTTCGATTGATGAACTGTTTGATGTGTTGGAAAGATCATGAAGAGATCTATCAAGCTATAAGCCACTTCTTTAGTTACGACAACTTTTGGGGCATTTAGGGACCTCTGAGTGCCTCAAATCTGAGTTCAAAATTTTTATGGGAGTTTCAATAAATAGAAACTTTAATATCTTGCAATCCAGGTATGATCTTGAATCAAAAATCACCCAAGATGGTTACTTGGTAGTTTCACACCTTTTGGAAAAATTTTGGGTCGATCCGTGCTCAAATGTAGTGTTACTAAAAATAGTAAGCCTTGTCATTTTTATCCCTTTTTGGAAACTTTGAAAGTTCTAAACCATTCTTCAAGATAAAGGGTATTTGAAAAGACCAAAATTGGGAAGAATAGAAATCTTTTGTAGTTGCAAGGTTGAGACACCTTTTCTAACAAGTTTAAATACCAAGTCCATATCTTGGTTCTTGAAAAACTACAGAAGGGAATCATTCATGAAAACCTTTTGTAAAACACTAGAGCTTTGTATCAAGAAAAATAGGTGTCATAAGCAAGTTGCCCAATAAGCAACACAAATGGTGGTTTTACCCCTACCCCTACAGATTAAGGGGCTGTAACAATAATGTACATAATCCTAGGTATAGTAGGATAATATTTTATATTTATATTACCTAGCTATACTAGACGCTAAATAGTCATCTAGAAGATAAATTGAACAGTCATTTTCCTATTGTTAAATATGTAAAATTTGAATGAATGAAGACGAAACTTTCTTCATTGAATATTTATTTGGTTTTCTTAGTCCAGTTCATTTCATTTGTCAACATTCTCTTGCATTGTATTTTTGGGCCTGACATTATATATACATACATACACACATGCACATGTGTGTATGTATATATTCATATACATGTGTGCATATAACATATACATGTGTTTGTATATATGTAATATATATACACACACACATGTATATGTATATATAAATATACATGTGTGTACACACACATAATGTTTTCTATATTCACTAATAATTTTTTTATTGCAAATATAATCCTACATTTTATACATAACTATTTAGTTGCAAATGATTTATATACCCAAATTTAGAGTTTTTATTTTCTTTATAATATTTCAATAGATTATAATCTAATTTATATATAATTAAAAAATAAACACAACTTATAAGAGCTCATATCCAAGCAGGATTTAAAACTTGATTCATAAATCAACTGAATGCAATAAAGACATTCTTCAATTTTTATATTTCTTTACTTTTCCTTCATAGTATACAAGGAAGAATATTTATATTTTATACCTAGGAATTTCTCAAACACTTAGAATATTATATATGTATAATCTCTTTTTTTCTCTTTAAGGATAACATTGACTAAAATAGATCAATTGATAGTATATGTATTTTGCTCCTTTTCCAAAAGAGCTCCAAGTAGTCATATGAACTAACTAATGGGATGCTGCTCTCCACCCAACCAACATGACATCATCAAGCTACACAAGGCTCTTATCATCCCCTGAGCTAGGAGAGCCAACATGGAAACCCAATGGCCACACAACAAGCAATAATGATTATACAAGCATTCACATGGCTACATACTTATGAAACACAAAAGATAGGGATTGGTTCCAAAACAATCTCAATTCAAATAAGGATATCCTTACTCAACACACAAAAGCAATCCAAAAGTAATAGAACACAATCACTCTTCAATACTCAGTTCACATAATACTAGAATCATTTTTGCACTACATCCATGCTAGATTTCAAGCAAGAGAATAACAAAGCATGAAGAATTATCTCCTTGTGCTTCCTCACTTCAAGCAAGCCACCATGACCCCCAAACTCTTCCAAAACTTCCTTTATCCTCCCTCAAGAATTCTCTAAGGGATGATTTCCTTTCTTTTTCAAAATACAAGAATGAACAAAAACCCCCCCTCAAAATCCATAAGGGTAGCTTATATGGAGGATGCCATGTCATCCATCCTAATCCAATCCAATAGGATGAGGACACATGGACTCCACATCACACTCCCCACCCACACCTTTCAAACAATAAATGTGCTCCATACCTTCCCATGTGCACCCGCATGGGCAAGATATGGTGGAGTGGAGTGGGGAGTACATTTTTCTTACACAATGCCCTTGGAATGAAAGATGGAGGCTTGACTACCAAGTCTACACTCATCTCTGACATGCCCATCTATGGCATGTCCTTTCCAAGTAGTTGGGTCGGTACAAAATCACTCAACACTCCAAATACCTAGCTAAAAAGGTACCTATCCCTTAGGTACTTGCCCAAATGACCTATTTCCATATAATAATAAAGAAACTTTACTTTTTAACACTTTTCAAGACCCACTAAAAGTGCAAATCTAGATTTGCACTCCAAGGGGACGTTTGCCCACACTTTATACTTTACACTCACTTTTTATTAAATGGAAAAAAAACACATATTTACTATCATATTGAAATAATCCCCTAAAATAAAATATAGACCCTTATCAAATTACCCGATTCACATTAGGGGTCTTAATCTACACTAGGATAAGATGTTTGGCTCACTAAGATACACATTCAAATCCCATTGCTTCATATTGTGAAGTAGGATGGAAATTGGGGTTCCTGATGGCTCTTCCATTCTCCCATTGACAATTGGACCTACAAACTTGCAAACATCAATATGTTCAAGGTGTATATAGTTGAAGAGACATAATTAGAATTACATTATTCTCACATTTCAATCATCACTAGTTTATATTGATTTTATCTTATTTAGTTCATAGTATAAGCTCAATACAAGTTTTTGTAACTCTATTATTCATGATGGAATATAATCTCAATAATTATGTCAAGTCATCATGTTATGTGACATTTTCAAGCTAATCAAATCTCATTATATCACAATAGTAATTTAAATTCTCAATTAAGCACTAATATGAAAATTGGGGTTAAATATCATCATATTACTCAATTCATCCTAGTGTGATTGCATGCAAGAAGGTTACAATTGGTAAGGTACCATGCATTCACAATTTACCAAATCTACTTATAAGGAATCCTACCTTCAACGAGGTTAGCACCACCATCGCTTATAGTATTTTGAGTTTACTAATTACCAATTTGCATGAGCCGCCTTGAAGATCCATTTGGTTATAACCCTACTCATGGACAATTCTATCATCAATGAATGTAACCTTATTGATATAGTTTTAATAGTTGACTAGCAAACCATATTAATGTAAATCTCCATCCAAATTAACCCTACTATTATAGGTTAGACCACTTTATCCAAAGTAATCAATCACTCATAATTCACTAATTAAACCTTGTCTACCTAGTTACAATTGTCACATTTTAAAATCTAATGATGCATGTAAATCAATGTGTAATTTACAAACCGAAGATGAGAAGATTAGAATATCACACACAAGTTCTATAATTAACTAGAACTAATGAGATCCTTAAGTCTAAGAAGTGTGACTAGAGTCACTTATGGATTGGGGCCTTACACACTAAATCCATTTTTATTCCCTTTGTGAATCAAAATATGGATGTGTTCAATTGATTCCTAGATGTTTTTCAAATGAATGAATGAATGTGTTTAAATACAACAATTGAGCCCACAAATTAATAAACTCTACTAGGTTGGCTTGCAACAACTAATAAAGTAGTCAATGAGCAAATTTAAATTTTAAATTTTAAAAATAAAAGAATTAAATTCATGATAAAGAAAATGACTTAGGTAAGGTCTATATCGAAAATCTAATCCATGATGGAGAATAAGATCTAAAAATAAACAAGAGCTCTGAAAGAGCTGGAGTCCCTGCCTAAGGGAATAAATATGCTTATGCAAATTTGCAATTGATATATTTTTATAATTTTGATGTGTATATAGCTATATGTTTTGTGTGTTGGTGACTTTGATGTCATTAAAAGGTACATTATAAATTTGAGAATCAATATAATGTAAAATGCCTCAAAACCATCACAAAAGTAAAATGAAGTAAATAGAGTAAATAATCCATTTAAATTACAACCTCGTAATAAAGAAAATAAAATGAGGTAATTAATCCACTTAATTACAACTTCACAATAATGAAAGTAAAATGATGTAACTAATCCACTTAATTACAAGTAAAAAGATAAGTCTCATAAATAAGATTCAATAAAGTCAATAAATCTTCAAAAAAGAGAAACCTCATAAATAAGAATCCATAAGAATCATTAAATCTTGCAAAAGATAATCTCATCAATATAAATCAAATAAAGTCATTAAATATTACAACTCGCATGCTCATCGTAGGTAAAAGTGCTATAAAATCATATACAAAGTCCATTGACAATCATGCCATAATACATCCAATTACAAGTTCCAATAATCATGTACAACAAGAATAAATAAATCAATACGCTCATTAGTTGCATGAACCAAGTGGTCCTCCACCTGCGAACTGAGAGACAGGAACATGGCCCAGGTGCTTTTCCACCCAACCATGAAGCAATTACACCTCCCCGGATCCCTTCATGAAATGAAGGAAACCCAACACTGCACAAAATGTCTAGCTACCTGGAAACAACTAGTAGGAGGGAACAGCTGATGCAACCCTGATGTCTAAATGTGCAATTCTAAATAATGAAATGCAAATTGTCTCACAATAGGATGTGGCAGAGATATATAAATAAATTTGCTAGACAAAATAAACATCTTTTTCAATATCAGCTCATTTAGATCTAAACCTTTAACATGGTGACCTGGTTCAATTCCTGAAAAGAGGAAAAGCCATCTCTGATAATCCACATTCAGCATCCTAGCCCAGAAAGTAACCCAAACACATTCGTAGATAAAAATCTACCTTCTTTCCCCAAATAAACTAGTAAATAAATGAATAAATCAATCAATGAATAAATCAAATAAATAAATCCAAAATCACCTATGACCATTTCTAATCCCTTTCCCATGCATCAATCATGAAAACACACCTTTCAAGAAATAATCCATCATTTGTTCATGCAATTGCATCTAAAGGTTGTCAGACTGGGTTTATTTCCTAATTCATATTTCATTCTATTTCCATAATATGTATCAAGTTTTCTAAATCATTCTAATCAAGTATGCCAATTCTTTCAAGAAGTTTTAATAAGACAATGATATTTACATCACGAATTTTACTCCATCATTCTAACATATAAAGAAAGATAATTTTTAACATACCATCTATTCATTCAAAAATGTAAACATAAATTGGGTGTCTAAAATCTGATTATACTCCTTAACTGTAATTCGTTATCAAAAAGGTTGAAGAAAAACAATGTTTAACTCTTTCCATTCAAAATCGTTTCATGATTTTAATCATTCATAGAGTTTTATTGTAATAGAGGTTTAAACAGGTTTTAGCACTAAATAAGCATAAATACCAATCAGTAAATAACTGACTCTATTCTGTGAAATAACAGCTATTTAAAAAATGTTTAAGAGAAGCTACAAGAACTAGTTTGCTACAGGAGACAGTCTGCTATAGGAATAGTTTGATGTCTGCTATAGGAACAGTTTAAAACTGGCGACAGGAATAGAAAACGGGTTGTGACAAGCATAAAACAGGTCTGAACAACAATAAAAATGATAAAGACAGCTACAGGAACTTGATAGACAGGCTACCGTTCATATTACAGGGACCTTTTTGAAGAGATTTATATAGAATTAAACTAGTTGCAACTGGGTTAAGAACTTCTATAAAACGTATTTGAACCAGAATGATACAACATCAGTACTAGGAAAAGAAAAGAAGTCTGAGACTAGTGACATGAATAAATAGCAGCAACCCAAGATAAGGTGAGTTCATAATTTCTGATTTTCTAGTCTAATCGAATGGCGGGTTGACGACACAATAAGGGAGTCGACTTCTAGCATAAATCAGAGGAGAAATTAATGAGGAAAATGCCTATGTCAAAGGTGAAATAAGCTGGCAGCAGGGATAAATACATGGCAGGTCGAGTCAAAATCTAAACATAGAGGAAAAATAGAAGGTCATTCCCAGACAAAATAAAGGAAGTATTAACATGCTAGGTTGCTATGGTTTCTGAGTGGTTTAATCAAACATATTTTGCAATTGTAATAAGGAAAAATACCTAGATTTATTCACAGAAGAAGAAGATCTAATTTGCCCTTCCTGTCATTGTTCCAGTTGCTTTAAAACAATGACCAATTTCTCCCTCTCTCTGTTGCAATCATGGTTCATAAATCTCTGCCTCTCTACCCTATAGTCGCTCCAAATAACCGTGGTGTGTTTCCTTTCTGCTGTGTTTTTATTTTATTCCCCAATCTTTGCTAATAATGGTGTTGGAAATTTAGGTTTAGCTTTGCATTTTTTTTTTAATAACTGAAGATTTGTTTTTAGTTTGCATGAAATTTTGGTTTTTCAAAGCCTCCAAAATTAAAATAACTTGACTTATTTATTTCTTGTGGCTGCATGACAAAAAAAATATTATTCTTTTAATTCTTTTATTAGAATTCTAAATATAATATTCATAATAATAAAGCAATTTATCTAATTTTAAATAAGTAATAACCATTTCTTTTAATTCCTATATTTAATTTTCTAAATAAAATAATAATTATTAATATAATTTATTTATCTTTAATAACACATAAACACTTTAAATCAATCAAGAAGCATTTAAAAATAATAAAATAATATATATCTATATATCTATTACAATTAAATATCTTATTGTTTAAATCTAATTTAGACATTGTCTTCCAAACATCCATATTTATATAATCAGAAAAGTTTATTATTTATTATTAAATAATACAACCTTATATATTCATCATTAAATTAAAAATATACCATTTAATATAATCGAAAGAACTTTTAATATTTACAAATTATGCATTCGAAAAAGATTTTCCTAACAATTAAAAACACAATATTTTCCAAGCATCTAAACATCCATCACATTTATTATCCACACAATTAATGCATAATAAACCATTCAAAATGCAATATGAGACTACGTGAGTGTGTGATTGCATCAGAGTTAACCATCCCAAATAGTTCTTGCCAAGTGGCTAGAACACCTCTACCTCAACCATGTTTTCGTCTTCGCATTCATTTGCACTCAACTCGACGTCAATAGGTTAGTTCCCAAAAACATAGCCGAAGCAAAACATCATAATCATATCGATAATATTTAATATTTAAATCAATTTTCTAATTTATGTAAATATAACATCATGATAATTACCTTCACACATGTGGAACTTACTCGAAGTAAAACAATCATGGTAAATGTTCATTAATCTAGAATAATAATATAGTCCATAAAAATGAGACATGACATCCTTCCCCACTTGGAAGAGACATCGTCCCAATGTCTTATTACACAACAAAATAATAATTTATTAATCTACCACCAACAATGTATCAAAGTATCTTAAAACAATAACAATAACTCAAAGTATCATTAAGGTATCATCAATTCTAACAAAGCATACTAGCGTCCTTTACATCCTCCCATGTGGCACCATCCACCAAACTATAGGTCCTACTCGACCTTATACAAAACAATCTCTCAATTTTGCATTTAACATTGCGTCCATCAAATAAATCCAAGTATAATCAATCAATCAATTCACATGGCACAACTGCCAATCCAATATCTAATCCATCACATGGTACAACTGCCACTTAATTACATTTATTCTAGCATAAGAGTAACAATCACATCTTTAATGCTCACCAAGAAGGCATAAATCAATTCATCATAGGCACGAATCAATCGTCACAATGCACATGCAATCGCATGGTAACACAATATAATATCAAAAGATTAATCTCCAAACAAATATGGGTCGAGACCTCTATCAACAAGACAAAACTCCAAAGGTGCACCAACTAGGTCATATCCACTTAGTGTGCAACAACTCCTCTGAAACTATACCATTCATATCATTCCTACCAATGGAATCCATTTCCTCTTTCATTAGTTGTAACCAAACTTTATTTCAACCTGATCTACAATTCAAAATTTCTCAGAAAACTCTTCCTTGTCTTCCTTGTGCTTTTGTACAATGCTAAAACAATTCAACTTCTTCAATTTATTTACTATTCTTTGCACTTGGCTATTCACTATATTCGGTTGTTTTGTTTATGTTGTTCAATTCTTTTCCTTTTTCTTTTATCAATCAAATACATTTATCCAACCATGACTCATTTTTAAACAACTTGTCCTAGATTCATTTTTCAACTATCTATTCCAACATGTCTTTTCAGTATGATTTCTTTTCAAACCACAGTTTTTTTGCAACAATGTAAATTCCAACAATTTTCTCTTCTATGTCCTTCTCTATCACAATGTGAACAATGTAAAATCTCCTTTTCTTGAAATGACTTCTTAGTACTTGAAAAAAAAACATTTGTCTTTTCTTTTCCTTTACCTCAATACCTGAGACTTTCATACTTAGTCCCCACAATTGATTCAATGGACTCTTTGATTCCTTGCCCATGCTTACCCAAACCTTCGCCTATATATTCAATTTTCTTCAAGATTTTCAAACCAACATTATCATCCAAACAACTAGCTATGATAGCAGATTCATCATCATTTTCATCCTTATATTCTTCAGCAAACTACCAAGTGATTGATCAAAAGAACATAAATCATCTATGTCACATGAGATTTTAGAAACTAATGACTTGATTTCAACATTCATTTTCTTCTTTGCATGCTGCAACAATTGTTTTAACTCATCATTTTGATCTTTCAATTTTGAATTTTCTCCTTCTAGGTTCTTCAACTTTTCTTGCAATTATTCAAACAACTTCAACTCTTCTTTCACCAATTCTTTTCTAAAAGGTCATTTTCACCAAAACTTTTCATACCTTTCCTTTCCTAACTCCTTTATTTTTTCCATATATTCTATATTACTCCTTTTAACATTCAACAATTCTTTATTATCTTTTTTCCAATTCTTCTATCAAAAGTTCTTTTTCACCCCATAAACCTTTAACTTCATACAAAATTTCATCTTACTTCAAGTGATCCAAAGTGACACCCAAAATCCAAGTCAGAACTTCCTCAACACTTCAACAATGTTAATACATCTAACAAGAATTAATGAACTCAATCTACCAAAGCTCTTAGTAACACACTCACTACGAGACAGTATATTCTCCGCATCCTACTCCCTTACACAACCTATCAAAGGCTCATCATGGACATGATAGAAAACATAACATGATACATAACCAACAATTTTAAAACATTCAAGCATAGACACCAATAATAAAATAAATAATAAATTCTAAAGAATAGAAAATTCAATTCCAACAATAAGGTATAAAATGAGCTCAATTTCGACAATAAATTAAACATGACCATCAAGGTCACAAAATAAGTAAATATCAAATTTTTGATGGCTATACTTTTTCATAAATAAAAATAAAATTTCCAATGATGGTCTTTACAACGTTTAGATAAATTATCAAAATCAAATAAATAAATATCAAAATTAAAAAGTTCCACATTACATGAACTATGTGACTAATTATAGCCACTAGAGAGGGAGTATGATGCTACACTACACTTGGATCCAAATTGGGGCGAGTTAAGAGAACACACTCAATCACGCAAGCGACCTAGTCCTCTAAGACTCTAAACACCTCTATATCCTAAGATCATTTCCACACAACATCACTCAAGATACCTAGCAACAAAGATTACATTCTGACCCCAAAAATCACAATCAAACTGAAGAATGCCTGACCCCACCTGGTGCGTCCTTGTTAACCTACATGCATCCCTAGCTTGAATGCAACATCTCATTAATAGGATATGGCAGGGAATTAAATACAAAACCGATTAACGGTGTGTAGGTTTTGAAAATAAATCCTACTTCCCTGTTTCCCCATATTCGGTACCTATCCTGGAATGCAACTTCCCAAAAGCATAGAAAGCAAAATAGCCATTTTCCTTTCAAACACAAATTTATGGCAAAATAAAACATTCATACAGTCATATACTTGCAAACATTCAACAACCAAGATTTAAGTTAGGACAAAATCAGGTTCACAACCAAGATATCACAACACACCCTTCTTTCCTACAAGCAACGGTTATCATTTATTTCCTTAAACTTTAATGAGGCAATGTAATACTATCTTTCTTATAACCACATAATGAATCCATATTAATGATCATGCTCAATAAAACAATGCAATATGCATTTCAAGCCAGCATTCACCAGAAGGCAAAATAAAATAAGTCAAACATATGATCCAACATCCTCTTTCACATACTAATGCATAACCCTAAAAGAAGAAAAGAACCTAGTTCATTCATACTCAAGAACAATCTTTAGGGTCTATCTAACCCCGTAAAAAGTAGGCACATGCTATTCACAGTAGGCCAACACACAAGGACCCACACATGCTCGATCAAACTGAGCAACACACACACCCAAAGCTCCCAATGCTAGAACCGTGCTCTGATACCAAATGTAAAAGCCCTCAAAACCATCACAAAAGTAAAACGAAGTAAATAGAGTAAATAATCCATTTAAATTACAACCTCGCAATAAAGAAAATAAAATGAGGTAATTAATCCACTTAATTACAACTTCACAATAACGAAAGTAAAATGATGTAATTAATGGACACTTAATTACAAGTAAAAAGATAAGTCTCATAAATAAGATTCAATGAAGTCAATAAATCTTCACAAAAGAGAAACCTCATAAATAAGAATCCATAAGAATCATTAAATCTTGCAAAAGATAATCTCATCAATATAAATCAAATAAAGTCATTAAATCTTACAACTTGCATGCTCATCCCAGGTAAAAGCACTATAAAATCATATACAAAGTCCATTGACAATCATGCCATAATACATCCAATTACAAGTTCCAATAATCATTACAACAAGAATAAATAAATCAATACGCTCATCAGTCACATGAACCAAGTGGTCCTCCACATGCGAGCTGAGAGACGGGAACATGGCCCAGGTGCTTTTCCACCCAACCATGAAGCAATTACACTTCCCCAGATCCCTTCATGAAATGAAGGAAACCCAACCCTGCATGAAATGTCTAGCTACCTGGAAACAACTGGCAAGAGGAAACACTCGATGCAACCCTGATGTCTAAATGTGCAATTTTAAATAATGAAATGTAGATTGTCTCACAACAGGATGTGGCAGAGATATATATAAATAAGTTTTCTAGACAAATAAACATCTTTTTCAATGTCAGCTCGTTTAGATCTAAACATTTAACATAGTAACCTGGTTCAATTCCCGAAAAGAGAAAAATTCATTTCTAATAATCCACATTCAGCATCCTAGCCTAGAAAGTAACCCAAACACATTCCTATATAAAAATCTACCTTCTTTCCCTAAATAAACAAGTAAATAAATAAATCAATGAATACATCAAATAAATAAATCCAAAATCACCTATGACCATTTCTAATCCCTTTCCCATGCATCAATCATGAAAACACACCTTTCAAGCAATAATTCATCATTTGTTCATACAATTGCATCTAAAGGTTTTCAAACTGGTTTTATTTCCTTATTCATATTTCATTCTATTTCCATAATATGTATCAAGTTTTCTAAATCATTCTAATCAAGTATGCCAATTCTTTTCAAGAATTTTTAATAAGACAATGATATTTACATCACGAATTTTACTCCATTATTCTAACATATAAAGAAAGATAATTTTTAGCATACCATCTATTTCTTCAAAATTGTAAACATAAATTGGGTGTCTAAAATCTGATTATACTCCTTAACTGTAATTCGTTATCAAAAAGGTTGAAGAAAAATAATGTTTAACTCTTTCCATTCAAAATTGTTTCATGATTTTAATCATTCATAGAGTTTTATTGTAATAGAGGTTTAAACAAGTTTCAACACTAAATAAGCATAAATACCAATTAGTAAATAACTGTCTTTGTTCTGTGAAATAACATAGCTATTTAAAAAGTGTTTAAGAGAAGCTACTAGAACCAGTTTGCTACAGGAGACAGTCTGCTACAGGAATAGTTTGTTGTCTGCTACAGGAATAGTTTAAAACTGGTGATAGGAATAGAAACGGGTGACATGAACATAAAACGGGTTGTGACAGACATAAAACAGGTCTGAACATAAAAAAAAATGATAAAGACAGCTACATGAACTTAATAGATAGGCTACCGTTTAGATTACAGGGACCTTTTTGAAGAGATTTATACAGAATTAAACTAGTAGCAGCCAGGTAAAGAACTTCTGCTAAACGTATTTGACCCAGAATGATACAACATTAGCAATAGGAAAAGAAAAGAAGTCTGAGACTAGTGACAGGAATAAATAACAACAACCCAAGATAAAGTGAGTTCATAATTTTTTATTTTCTAGTTTAATCGAATGGCAGGTTGACACAATAAGGGAGTCAACTTCCAGCATAAATTAGAGGAGAAATTAATGAGGAAAATGCCTATGTCAAAGGTGAAATAAGCTAGCAACAAGGATAAATACATGGTAGGTCGAGTCAAAATCTAAACACAGAGGAAAAATAGGTCGTTCCCAGACAAAATAAAGGAAGTATTAACATGCTAGGTTGCTATGGTTTCTCAGTAGTTTAATCAAACATATTTTGCAACTATAATAAGGAAAAATACCTAGATTTATTCGCATAAGAAGAAGAAGATCTAATCTGCCCTTCCTGTCACTGTTCCAACTACTTCAAAACAATGACCAATTTCTCCCTCTCTCTGCTGCAATCGTGGTTCAGAAATCTCTGCCTCTCTACCCTGTAGTCACTCCAAATAACCGTGGTGTGTTTCCTTTCTGTTGTGTTTTTATTTTATTCCCCAATCTCTTCTAATAATGGCATTGGAAATTTAGGTTTAGCTTTGCTTTTTTTTTTAATAACTGAAGATTTGTTTTTAGTTTGCATGAAATTTTGGTTTTTCAAAGCCTCCAAAATTAAAATAACTTAACATATTTATTTCTTGTAACTGCATGACAAAAAAAATATTATTCTTTTAATTCTTTTATTAGAATTCTAAATATAATATTCATAATAATAAAGCAATTTATCTAATTTTAAATAAGTAACAACGATTTCTTTTAATTCCTATATTTAATTTTCTAAATATAATAGTTATTATTAATATAATTTATTTATCTTTAATAACACATAAACACTTTAAATCAATCAAGAAGCATTTAAAAATAATAAAATAATATATATCTATATATCTATTACAATTAAATATCTTATTGTTTAAATCTAATTTAGACATTGTCTTCCAAACATCCATATTTATATAATCAGAAAAGTTTATTATTTATTATTAAATAATACAACCTTATATATTCATCATTAAATTAAAAATATACCATTTAATATAATCGAAAGAACTTTTAATATTTACAATTAAATTATGCATTCAAAAAGGATTTTCCTAACAATTAAAAACACAATATTTTCTAAGCATCTAAACATCCATCACATTTATTATCCACATAATTAATACATAATAAACCATCCAAAATGCAATATGAGACTACGTAAGTGTGTGATTGCATCGGAGTTAACCATCCCAAACAGTTCTTGCCAAGTGGCTAAAACACCTCTACCTCAACCATGTTATTGTCTTTGACGAGTACCTGCATTCATTTGCACTCAACTCAACGTCAATAGGTTAGTTCCTAAAAACATAGCCGAAGCAAAACATCATAATCATATCGATAATATTTAATATTTAAATCAACTTTCTAATTTATGTAAATATAACATCATGATAATTACCTTCACACATGTGGAACTTACTTGAAGTAAAAGAATCATTGTAAATTCATTAATCTAGAATAATAATATAGTCCATAAAAATGAGACATGACAGATAATAAGATTAAAACTCAATTCTTGAATTTAAATGTAATAAGATTAAAACTTGTGTATTTTTAATTGAAAGTTATTATGGTTTTTGAAATTTGATAAAATTATAGGAAACTTCCTACCAAATTTCTAATCAATCCTTGCAAGATTCAACTTTGGTTTGACACACAGCAATACCTTAATGGTTGCAACAAGTTGTAGATGACATGACCTTCAATTTTTTATTTCATAGATCTGTTGATACACTTAGTGCTTAACCTAATTTAAATACCATGAGTTTATTAAGTATTATGGAAAATCTCAAGTTTCACTAAACATGGACATTGAGAGGTAAAAAGTTATTTAGATCTGTTTGGTTTCTATTTTTAATGGAATAAAATGCACTTGAAGTTAAAACTAGTGCATATAATTGAAACTCGTCATTTGTTTATCCTTTATGCAACTACTATTTGGGTATTATTGAAAGTCATCACGGTTTCGTTCTTAGTTGTTATATTTTGTGAAATCAATAATTGTAGTTCTTTTGTGCAATATGTACTTTATATGTTTTAAAGTACATGAGAAATAATACAACAATTGTTAAATTCAAAGATAATTGTAATTTGTCACTTGAAGCTACAATGTTCATTTGATTATTAAGAAAGGCACCTAGGACCCACTTTTGGAGATAGCATAGATAAGTGTCGGCACCAAGTTGAGCTTCAAACATGATTTAAAGGGATGTATCTCTATTGACCTTGAAGAACTTACTATGAGACAGTTGAGTAATGATACAAAGTATGAGACAGTTGAGTAATGATACTAATAGTAGTTTTTCTTAAAGTAATATTTAAACCGTGGGTTCAATTAAAGAAAAATGTTAAAATGTAGTTTGATTCATGTCATATTTATGCTTTTTATTTTTGTAAAAATTTATATTGGTAGATACACAATGAGCTTTAGATTCATTCATATAATGATATTATAAATAAAAATGTCACAGTACTATGTGAATACTCTGATAAGAAAATCTTTGAGCATAAATATGATGAGATAACTTTTGTTCAAGAAGTTTTATCAACATGAGGATAAATATCCTTCAATGAATCATCTAAATCAAAAATATGATATTCCATAAATGACAATCAAATATGAAATATCTAATTTATAGAATTTCAAATAGTTTTATGTACATTGAATCAGTCAAACTCATGGATGTAGAAATAATAATTTTATTGCGATCATAGCAACGTGGATATGTGATGTGTATAATAGGATAAGAAGCAATAGGGGACTCTGTGCAACATCTAATGCCCACTAGCAAACTGCATTCATGATTTTGGAAGGTGGTACTATAACATCAATGAGCGCTAATTGAGTTGCCTTTTCAAATTTCATTGGTTTAGATAGTTGCATTGAGAAATTGAAAGTAGGAATTAGTTGAGGGAAGAAATAGTTAAAAGGAAAAACCATGAAAATATTAGAAAAAGAAATCCTTTAATATGAAAGGGAGGCAAGATGAAAAAAATCTTAAAAATGTCATCTCAAGTGCTTTTGACATGCCAGCAAGGCCAGGAACTTGCTGTGTGCCTACATCTGAGAGATCAATACCTTTAGAAGAAGGAGATCCTGAATTAAAGTTGTTTAATTTTAAAGCTAATCAGCGAAATGAAAAGAAAAGATAGGAAATTATGAATCTAATCTCATTGAAGAACTGGATGTCCCCAACAATCACTATAGAAACTATAAAAATATATATATAATAAATTTATAAGAAATTATAATTATTTAAAACAAACATTCTAAATGAGGAAATACTTCTATTTTTTTAAATCTTAAGATGATTACAAAAAAACATTGCGTATTGATGAAATATTTCTCATAGCAACAAAACAATAGGAATTGATGACTTTTTTCCCATTCCTACTGCCAAGAATAACATTAGAAACAGTCAATGATATAAAAGAACATTATCAACCCAAAACAACACTCAATGATAGGGAACAACAGAGAATAATGAATAAAAACACTCAATGATAGGGAACAAGAGAGATTAACCAATAAATACACTCAATGATAGGAAACAACAGACTTTAATGTATTGCAAAGACATAAATTATAGAATTACATTGTCAAAGATATAGGAAGTAACATATGTCTTGTTTTTTATCTATTCACAATGAATGAAAGTTAGATCCAAATAAATGCACAATGTCCTTGCACACAAAAGACATGTCAACTACCATCAACAAATATATTATATGGCACATGAACAATGACTCATTTGAGATACATGTAACAAGATGTCATTGTTTGAGAGAGCTGTTAAAATGTAAATGCTGTTAATGCAGAAAGGCATTCTATAAGCAAGTTCTCTCTATCGAAAATGAGTTTTAAAGTCTTTAGAAAATTCAAAAAAGGAAAGTGCTCAAATTCTATGATGCCAACATTAATTGTGCAAAACATCTTACATTAGCTAAATCATCTTGGGACTCTCCATCCTTAACTTGTAGCTCATATTGCATTGGTGCTTAATGGTGACCAATAACAATAGTGCTAAATGTTCCAATAGAATAGTTGTTGTTTGATTGGATGAGTTGCGAGATGGTTGTGTCAGGAATCAATTTACGTTCCTTACAGACTTTGTCAATGGGTTGAATGGTGCTTTGAGGGGTTAATACAAGGGAATAATCAGCATCTCCTCTTTCATATTGTATTTTCTTTCTAATGACAAAATTTGTGATACACACACTTGTATGAGGCAATAACTGCGGCATAAATGTGTCAATTAGTTTGTTGTTAATGTTTGCAGTGATTGTCACTTAGCCATTGTTGTCAACTAAATCAACATGGACAATTGCTGCTTTTAGTTGTGTTCTGGGATTTCTGGTAACAACAGGGCCATAAATGACTAAAATATCACCTTCAAATGCTAAAGCCGATTGTTTTGTGCAAATATCAATGATACTTGATGGTTGTACAGTTTCTACCTTCAATTTGTACATTGCAATTTGAGAAATGACGGAAACTAAATAGACAACTAAGCATACACAAAGTCAAGTTATATATGACACAAATGGGATACAACACTTGCCTCTTTTGTTCTTGTTTGTCATCTAACTGGTCCATTTTGTGTTGTGTAGGAAATGTGGTTGGTGTCTTACAAGTGTTTCTGGCAACATATGCAATGAGATATTTGTGTCAAGAACGGATTAAAACAAAGTGAAAAGAAAACATTAATGAGATCTAATATAGTTTTGAAGTTTGTTGGTGTCAACTGTTAAGCATTTACCTGTTCGTAGATGGTCTGAATGCTATGTCGCAGGTTGGAAAATGTTAAGATATATGTTCTATGAACTAGTAAGACATCTGTACCCTGCAGCCATTAATTTAAAAAGTTCATAGCCATAGAATAATATTATATGGATATGCTTCAAGCTAGTTCTGCGATGCATAACAATTTTGACTTTGTAATTTGTTTGTAATGAAGAAATATATGGTGTGCAAAGCTTTAGTATCCAACACAATAGCTATAAACCCTCTCAAGAGACACAGATTTTACCCTGATTCAATGTTCTAAGCAAATGAATAAACAACACAAATAATACTTTGCTTGACAGACTCAAAACTCAACACCATAATCCATTAATGGCGACTGCACTTGAATCTATTCACAATCAATGAAAATCAGATCTAAATAAATGCAAAATGTGCTTGTACACACAAGAACCTTTTGCTTGAAAGCCATAAAACTTAACACCATAATCCATTAATGGCGACTGCACTTGAATCTATTTACAATAAGTGAAAATTAGATCCAAATAAACACAAAATGTGGTCATACACACAAGGCATATGGACTACTATCGACAATGCCATGTGTCCATAGAAATACTTGCAACAAGGACATGCGTATAGTTCCCAAGAATAATTTGCAATTGGGAAAATACAAAACCAGGAACAAAATATCAACTTCCAATGAGAAAATTGCAAAAAAATAGCACAAACTTCATTTTAATAGTTCCAAATACACATCTTCAATAGAAGTCTTATCTGTTCAACATATGCATGATGTACATGCATCAAAACATCCATGGTACATCAAATATATCTTGGACAAATAGACACCTTTCAATGTCTATGACTGTTTCATGAACACACAATTAATTTGGATTGAAAAAATACAAAACCACGACCAAAATACCAAAAGCCAATCAAGAAATTACAAGAATATAGCTCAAATTCTACTTTAATAACGAAGATGCTACAACAACATATCATTTGCAATAGGGAAAATTCAAAACCAGGAGCAAAATATCAACTGCCAATGAGACAATTGCAAAAAAAAGCCCAAACTTCATTTTAATAGTTCCAACTACACATCCTGAACAGAAGTCTTATCTATTCAAGATATGCGCGATGTCCATGCATCAAAACATCCATGGTACATCATATATATGTTGAACACATAGACATTTTCAATGTCTATCACTATTTCATGAACACACAATTAATTTAGATTGGGAAAATACAAAACCACGAGTAAAATATCAACAACCAATGAGGAAATTGCAAGAACAGAGATTAACCCATAAAAACACTCATCGATAAGGAACAACAGAGATTAAACCATTGTAGAGATATAAAAAACTATGAAACCACAGTGTAAAAGATATAGGAACTTACAAACGTCTCCTTTTTCACTTTCAATACCATAGATATAAACCCTCTCAACACACACAGATTTCACCCTCATCAAACAATCTGAGAAAATGAACAAATTGCTCGACAGACTTAAAACTTCACACCATAAGCCATTAATGATGTGTGCACTTCAGTCTATTCACAATAATGAAAATTAGGAACTAATAAATGCACAATGTCCTCGTTAAAACGCCATGCATCGACAGAAACACTCAGTGCAAAGACACGACTATATCAAAGAACATTACAAAGTCATGAAATATTTCCAATAGCAACAAAACATTAGGAATTGATTAAATTTTTCCCTTTCTTGTTGCGAAGAATAATTTTCAATTAGAAAAATACAAAACCATGAGGAAAATACCAACAGCCAATGAGAAAATTACAAAAAAAGCCAAAATTCCCTATTAATAAAATAATCCCACAAACTATAGCATAAACATTAGTAGCACGATTTCTGACGAATGCATTAAAAGGCATGACCACACCGAAAACATTAGTCTCCCACCTTAAAATGCAAGGACTAACTGCACAAGAACTTTTAAACGATGTAGAGATATTTGTTACAACATGCATACCAACACGATAGTTATAAACCCTCCCAACAGCCACAAATTTTACACCAACATATTTTGTACTTATCTAGACTTAATTTTCATTTAATAGATTGAAGTGCAGTTGGCATGCATGCGTGACAGACAAAAGATTAGTTGCATTGTTAATGGTGGCCAACAGAGAACTTGACATTTATGAATTATGGTGTTAAGTCTTTAACTGAACAACAAACATCAACCCATAAAAGCACTCAATGATAAGGAACAACAGAGATTAACCCATTAGAGGGACATAAAAAAATAATGAAATGATAGTGTAAAAGATATAGGAACTTTCAAATGTGTCATTTTTTGCTTCCAACACGATAGATATAAACCCTCTCAACAGACACAGATTTCACCTTCATCAAACAATTTGAGCAAATGAATAAACAACACAAAAATGACAGTGTAAAAGATATAGGAAATTACAAATGCCTCCCTTTTTCACAAATTTCACCCTCATCAAACAATTTGAGCAAATGAATAAACAATGCAAATAATCCTTTCCTCGACAACCTTAAAACTTGACACCACAATCCATTAATGACGACTACACTTCAATCTATTGACAATAAATGAAAATTATGGACTAACAAATGCTAAATGTCCTCGTTAAAATGCCACGCATCAATAGAAACACTCAGTGTAAAGACATGACTATATCAAAGAACATTACAAAGCCATGAAATAAGCTACCAAACGCTGGAAGGGCATGAGCCACTTTAAGGTGGCAAAGAAATAAAAGATAGAAGTAATATCTGCATGAATAAATTTTACAATTCTATCAATATCTTACACCGATTTTCAATTTGAGTTTAAACTCTGTTTTGCAATTTGCATGCTACAAGACTCAAATCATAACCTATAGTCTAAACTTCCAGTCCGAAGTGCAATTGGTTGGAGTTTAGAGTTGCACTTGCATTTTGCAATGCAATATGCAGTCTAGCAAAGCATAGAAGCATAAACAAAACAACAAATGCTAATATAAGCAACTATGTATAGTTAATTTAATTGTCATGCACTATTATGTGGGCCATAAATCCATAAATCCAAAACTACATTTGAAAAGTTTATAAGGAAATTAGATTAAAATTTTGAATACAAAAATGGGTAACGCAACAATTCATTGCTTAACAATGCCTACTAGAAATGAAATTCAAAATGGGAAGCAAAAGAAACATATTCTTGCTCAAATAGATTTTTCACCTTTGCAGGTAATTTACCCTAATCATCAATATAGGAAATTTTTGATCAATATTTTAATACACACAAAAAAAAACCACTAAGCAATATCCAATACAAAAGGTGTAAAACCATGAGCCCAAAATCCATCTTTAAAGGCCCCTAAAAATATCCGAGGGGGCAAGGGATAGAGTTTGTAAGAGCTGTAAAACATGCCAAAAAATACAACAAACACCCAAACAATTTTTATTTATTCCTCTTTATTGGGAATGCACAAAAGTTTATTCCAATTCCTGCATAGAATTTACAGGATGCAATACTTGAGTGTGATATAATATATGATGTTTGTATTAGCTAGCTTAAGGGTAAAACTACACAGGAATCCTCAAACTCCAGAGATACCGATGTAAGAGCATCCCTGATTCAAGAGTAATCTTGCATCAACCAAAAATATTTGCATTTCAGTTTGTTTGCAGTTCAGTTAGTTTCTTTTCATTTTCTAGTTCAGTTCAGGCAGTTCAGTCAGTATCAGTTTCTGTATTTTGGTCCACATTCTATTACAGTTGCATTTCACATCTTGTGGAGCTGGACTTAGCATCTAGATACATTCATCTACATCATATCCATAATTCAGAGCATTTGGATCAGGTACAGGAAAGATATCGCTATCAGAAGACCGACTGTTTTCTTACAATAGAGCATCCTGACAGTCTCAGACAATCAGCTAAGGGAGAACACTTGCGGAGCACTTCCCAACTTTTGGAGCCTAATGACACATCATTCAATGATCTATGGTTTGTGGCTAACCTTCCCCGATATCCACACATCATTCCTTTCATTTGCGGAGGAATCCTTCATGATTAGATCTGACCTATCCGTGTACACACGTTACACCTCTTCATTGGAGTTTATGATCTTCCTTGACCGACGCAGAGGCATCTTGTGATCCGAAGATGATATATATTGATGTAATAGATCCTTAGGAAAGCAGATTTTGATAGTTAGAAATTGATTCCTAAGTTCATAGTTTGGGATTTTGCGCGAAGGGATTTCTAATATACTGTAATCAGGCCTGTGAGCCCTAATTGTAAGCCTGCATGTTGCTGGATGATCTATATTTGAATTCTATGATATACTGAATGACTAAATCTACATTTGTTCCATATCTTTGAGTTGTTTCTGTTGTGTTTACTCTTGTTGCATAGTCTCGATAGTTCATTCTATGAACCCTCCTACCGTGACTGCACCAAGTGGTATCAGAGCAAAAGTTTAAATCGTTGGGAGCGAATTGAGTGAAGTTGGCGAAGGAATTTCGTAAGATCTTATTGTGGACAGATCACCGAATTGAGTCAGGTTACTTGTGTCGCAACCAATCACCGATTGTGAGGCAGTTGTCACCTTGAGCCCGACCGTTGAACTTGAGGCAATTTGCACTTGATCCTAGGAAGAACGCCGCCGAGGAGAATCCCTGTTGTTGGAACAATGGATGGTAGAATTGATGAGATGATGAAAATGATGAAAATAATGAGAATTTGATTGGATTCTATTGAGGAAGATAGGCGAAGAGGATTGATACCCAGACCTAATGTTGAAAGTGATGATGAGGAAGAATTTCAATCTATTGAACAAATTGGCGAAACCCTAGGAGGTGATGAAGAAGAAGAATCAAATCAAGTCAAGATGTTGCGAGCTATTTCAAAGATTGAAAAGAGACCTAGAGTTGATGTGCCAAACTATACTGGTAATTTGAACCCTGAAGAATTGATTGACTGGATAAATGACATGGAAGAATACTTTGAGTATGAAGAAGTTGAAGATTTGGAGAAGGTGAAATTTGCAAAGACAAAGTTGAAAGGACATGCTTCTATATGGTGGAAAGAAGTTCAATTGGATAAAAATAGAAGAGGAAAAGAAAAGATTACGAAGTGGGATAGAATGGTGACAAAACTGAAGAATCAATTCATACCTGCTGACTACGAGCTGGAGCTGTTGAAAAGATTGCAGAACCTGAGACAAAAGGAGAAATCTGTGAAGGAGTATACTGAGGAATTTCATAAGATGATCAGAAGAACAGGACATTGTGAAGCAAGCAAAGAGAAAGTGGCTAGATACATCAATGGACTGAGATTGAACATTCAAGAAGAACTAAGTTTGGTGAGGATGACATCTTTGGAGGAAGCATACCAGTTTGCCCTGAAAGTTGAGAAATTGAATAAGAGGCATGATCAGAGACATAGAGGCAGAGGAGGTCAATTTTAGAGAGGTAGAACAATTTCTGGAGGAGACAGATTGCATCCAGAGCAGAACAAGTTTGACAACACATTCAAGAAGGATGACAGAGATAATAATGCTTATCGGAGAGATGACATAAACTTTTACTAGAGTGGAAACCCTAGTGCATACCGGAATGAAGGATACAAAAGAGAAGGAAGATAATTTGATAAGAGAACATTCAAAGACATATGTTTCAAGTGTGGATGTGAAGGACATAGAGCATTTGAATGTAATCAAGGGAGTACAAGCAAGAGGACAGAGAACAATGGAAGAGCAGCCTATGTTGAAGAAGAACCTGTTGGATCACCGAGTTCAGTTGGAAAACTGAACAAAGGAGAATCACTTATGAGGAGAACATTATTTCAAGCAGAGACAAATGAAGAACCACCACAGAGGAAAAGTTTGTTCAGAACCAGATGCAAATCAGGAGGTAGATGTTGTAAAGTTGTAATTGATAGTGGTAGTTCATACAACCTAGTTTCAGAGGAGATGGTGACTAAACTAAAGTTGGAAAGATTGAAACACCCTCAGCCCTATCAGATAGCATGGATTCAGGATGGTCATAAGGTACTGGCGAGTGAACAATGTTTGGTGAAATTTCATATTGGATCTTATCATGATGAAGTCTTGTGTGACATTATGCCTATGGATGTATGTCATATCTTGTTGGGTAGACCTTGGCAATATGATAGAAAATATATACATGATGGGAGAAGGAAACATACACTATAAAATCAAATGGGAAGAGAATTACCTTGATTCCTTTGGAGGATGATCATAAGAGTGAAGTATGTGGGAATGCTAGAATGTGTTTGGTAGATGGAAGAAAACTTTTGGATGGTTTGAGACACGAGAATATGTGTTATGCTTTGATTCCTAAGAAGCCTGAAGCATTGAAGAAGGAGACTGAAGAATCAAAACCGAAGGAGATAAAAGAGTTGTTGACAGAGTATGAAGACATCATATAAGATAATGTACTTGAAGGATTGCCACCAATCAGGGGTATCAGTCATCATATGGATCTTATATCGGGAGCTAGTTTGCCTAATAAAGTAGCACATAGAATGACACCAACAGAGAATGAAGAATTGAATAGACAGATACAGGAAATGTTGAGGAAAAGTTTAATCAGAGAAAGTTTGAGTCCTTGTGCAGTACCTGCAGTGTTAGCACTTAAGAAGGATGGAGAATGGAGAATGTGTATTGACTCTAGAGCAATAAACAAGATCATAATTAAGTATAGATTTCCTTTACCTAGGATGGATGATATCATGGATTATTTGAGTGGAGCAAAATATTTCACAAAGATAGACTTGAAGAGTGGATACCATCAGATTAGAATCAAATAAGGAGATGAATGGAAGACTGCTTTTAAGACAAATGAAGGACTGCATGAGTGGTTAGTGATACCTTTTGGATTGACAAATGCACCGAGTACTTTCATGAGATTGATGAATGAAGTCTTGAAGAAATTCTTGGGTAAGTTTGTTATTGTATATTTGGATGACATTCTGATTTTCAGTAAGACAAAAGAAGAACATTTCTAGCACCTTAGACAAGTTTTGCAGAGACTGAGAGAGGACAAATTACTGATAAACATCAAGAAGTGTAGTTTCATGAAGAAATAATTAGTATATTTGGGATTTGTGATTTCTACAGAAGGATTGAAGATGGATCCTGAGAAAGTAAGAGCAATTGTTGAATGACCTACACTGGAGAGCATTGGAGAAGTCAGATCATTTCATGGATTGACTAGTTTCTACTGGAAGTTCATCAGAACTTTCAGTTCAGTATGTAACCCTATGACAGAGACAATGAGAGGTGATAGAAAAGATTTCAAGTGGACATCAGGAGTAGATAAAAGTTTTGAACTATTAAAGCAGTAGGTGACAAAGCAACCTATTTTAGCATTACCGAATTTCAATAAGGTATTTCAAGTAGATTGTGATGCAAGTGGGAATGCAATTGGAACAATGTTGAGTCAAGAAGGTAGACCTGTAGCATATTTCAGTGATAAGTTGAATGATGTGAGGAGAAGATATTCAGTTTATGATCAATAGTTCTATGCTATAATTCAAGCCTTGAAGAAGTGGACATTATTTGTTGCCTAAGGAATTTGTGTTGTATACAGATCATCAAGCTTTGCAATATTTGAACAGTCAAGGTAAGTTGAATTAGAGACACATGAGATGGGTAGAGTTCATGCAGAGTTTTACATTTGTATTGAAGCATAGGAGTGGAAAATCAAACAAAGTTGCTGATGCATTGAGTAGGAGAAGAAACTTGTTGACAGAGATGAGAGTTGAAGTGATAGGTTTTGATGAATTGAAGAACATGTATGAGGGAGACACTGATTTTGTAGAATCTTGGAAAGCATGTAAGGAACTTGTTGTGATAGATAGGAGTAAGTGGTTGGACTATTTCATTCAGGAAGATATGTTGTTCAAAGGAAGTCAGTTATGCATACCTAGAAGTTCAATGAGAGATAATTTGATCAAGGAGAAACATAGTGGTGGATTGGCAAAATATTTTGGCATTAATAAGACAGTAGCATTGGTAAGTGAAAATTACATTTGGCCTCAGATACATAAGGATGTTAGGAAATTTGTGCAAAGTTGTAGAGTTTGTCAAGTTACAAAAGGGAGTAGTCAGAATACTGGATTGTATAAACCTTTAATAGTACTGGAGATACCTTGGGAAGACATAAGTATGGATTTTGTAATGGGATTGCCTAAGACACAGAGAGGACATGATTCTATATTTGTAGTGGTAGACAGATTTTCAAAGATGGCACATTTCATACCTTGTAAGAAGACAATTGATGCAATGCATGTAGCAGACCTATTTTTCAAGGAGATTGTGAGATTGCATGGATTACCTAAGAGTATAATTTCAGACAGAGACACCAAATTTCTTGGATATTTTTGGAAGACACTTTGGAAGAAGATGAAGACAGATTTGAGGTTCAGTTCAACATTTCATCCACAGACTGATGGACAAACATAGGTAGTGAATAGGAGTTTGGGAAACTTGTTGAGATGTTTGGTTGGAGAGAAAGCAGGAAGTTGGGATTTGATTCTTTCACAAGCAGAGTTTGCATACAATAATTTAGTAAGTAGGAGTACAAGAAAAACACCTTTTGAGAATGTTATTGGAGAAAGCCTTAGAGGAGTTGCAGAATTGAGAGATCTCAGTTTAGAAGGAAAGAGAAGTGCAGAAGCAAAAGAATTTGTAGGACATATGGAGACAGTGCATAATCAGGTAAAGAAGCATTTAGAAGATATGAACAACAAATATAAGGAGCAAGCTAATGGGAAGAGAAGACACAAAGAATTTGAAGTTGGAGATGAAGTGATGGTATACTTGAGAAAAGAAAGATTTCCAGTTGGGACATATAACAAGTTGAAGATGAAGAAGTTTGGACCTTGTAGGATACTCAAAAAATTTGATTCAGGAAACACATATGAAGTGGAGTTACCAGAGACATTGGGCATATCACCTATTTTTAATATTGCAGACCTATACCAGTATCATGAAGTAGAGGTCAATAACAACATGGTAGAGGACTTGAAGAAGCAGTTACCACAACAAGCACCGGAGTAGATTGAAGACATTTTGGACAACAGAGTTGGACGCAGCACCAGAGGAAGACAATACAAAGAATACCTTGTGAAGTGGAAATGCAGACTGAAAGTAGATTCATCATGGATTTCTTAGGTTGAGGTGGACCGTCTTGTTCTCCCCTAGCCCCAACAAAGTGAGGGACTCACTTTTTCAATAACCTCGGATGTCTGATGCAGGAGCATCCCTGGTTCAAGAGCAATCTTGCATCAACCAAAACCATTTGCATTTCAGTTTGTTTGTAGTTCAGTTTGTTTCTTTTCATTTTCCAGTTCAGTTCAGGCAGTTCAGTCAGTAGCAGTTTCTGTATTTGGTCCGCATTCTACCGCAGTTGCATTTCACATCTTGTGGAGCTAGACTTAGCATCTAGATACATTCATCTACATCATATCTAGAATTCAGAGCATTTGGATTAGGTACCGAAAATATATCTCTGTCAGAAGATCGACTATTTTCTCAGAACAGAGCATCCTGATAGTCTCAAACAATCAGCTAAGGGAGAAGACTTGCGGAGCACTTCCCAACTTTTGGAGCCTAATGACACATCATTCAATGATCTATGGTTTATGGCTAACCTTCCTCGAGATCCGCACATCATTCCATTCATTTATGGAGGAATCCTTCATGATTAGATCTGACCTATCCATGTACACACGTTACAACTCTTCATTGGAGTTTGTGATCTTCCTTGGCCGACGCGGAGGCATCTTGTGATCCGGAGATGATATATATTGATGTAATAGATCCTTAGGAAAGCATATTTTGATAGTTAGAAATTGATTCCTAAGTTCATAGTTTGGGATTTTGCGTGAAGGGACTTCAAAGCTATATCTTGTGCATATTCTGATATACTATAATCAGGCCTGTGAGCCCTAATTGTAAGCTCGCATGTTGCCAACCAATCTGTATTTGAATTCTATGATATACTGAATGATTGAATCTGCATTTGTTCCATATCTTTGAGTTGTTTCCGTTGTGTTTACTCTTGTTGCATGGTCTGGATAGTTCATTCTGTGAACCCTCCTACTATGACTGCACCGGATACAGATTGGATTGTCAGAGAATTCATTTCTCTATTTAAGTATTATTGCATTTGTCATATTGTTTGCATTGTTCCAACCCCACTATAAGCGCACTACTTGAAACAAAGACTGAATATTATTACAATATGCATCACTCAAGGAAATTCCTCAAAGATCCATTAGTTTTCTTTGTTAATAGAAAGCATTTCAATAGTCAACGATCAGGAAATTACCATTCTCATCATATGGTGATGCCATTGTTCAAACCTCATCACAAGGTAAACTACTTAGATTAAATAGCCTTGCAATATTTTGGGTGAATGGAGTAAACTATGCAATTGGCAGGTGCAAAGTCAAATTTCATAACCTTTGCCAGCATCCTCCTTGTCTGTACTAAAATAGGTACTTTGGAATAGAGTATGGACATCCATCAAAGCATAATGAAACATGGATTTTTGTCAGATACTATAGTTGGAAATGCTTTGCTAGACGTATGCAAAATGTGGAAGCATAGACATTTTGGGTAACCTGCCTGGATATTTCGTTTCACCAGTGGAGCTTCATGGTGTAAACAAAACAATCACAGATTGAGCTAAGATATGTACAATTATGGATCTACACTTTGTCAGTTGATAATTTTTTTCAAATGATTTTACTTTTGGACTAACATAGCTCTATATCCCTCAAAGGGAATTAAAGTTAAATGGGTTTTTCTTGATGTGGACTTGTATTTGGATTTTAATATGTTTGTAGTTTGGATTGGAAATCCCCGGTTTTCATATTTCTTTCTATTGGAAGATTGTCAATGGACTCCAAATTAGCATCACATCATCCAATGTAGCTCATGCTTGTAGAGGAAAAAGGGTAAGTACTTTATATAATAATAATAATAAAATCTTATAATTGCTTATTTATACAGCTGCATTTTAGCAATCATTTTTTAATTAATTAAATAAATAAGCAAGCTAAGCCTTGATAAATTTTTTTCCAAGAGAAAGCTAATAATTTATTAGCCCCAGAATTTCACTCATAGTTTACAATTTCACTCAGTTTTTTTAAATAGATAAGTGAGGGAAGTGGGTTTTTTTAATATTAATTTAAAATATTTTTAAAAATACATTTTAGGGGCTTGTCATAGCTGATTAGAACAGAAAATTTCTAGAAAATGATCTCAAAAAGATTTCTTATAACAGATCATAGCACAAATATTTGTGAAAATGAGCTTTAAGAAACACGTGACATCGCAGATTAGAGAACCCATTTTTCAGAAAATTGGTAACAGAATTTGTTTAACTGTTAGAATAAAAAGAAACAAAATTAGAAAATATGCTTAATATAGATTAAAGCTCAAATATCTCAAGAAATGATCTTAAAATTTTCTCATTATGAACTGAAGCACACACTTTTCTGAATATGAGCATAATTTTCATCTAACCAAACTATAACACAAATTTTCTCAAAAATGTGCTCAAAATTGTCGTTGTTGATTAGAGCACAAAATTCCCAAAATCAACCTAAAAAAAATTCACTGTTAATTAGAACACAACTTTTTCAGAAATGAGTACCAAATCTTTGTTTAAAGGCAATTTTATTACAAAATAAGCTCAAAATGTTTACAACTATGATTTTAACCCTTCAATACAGAAATAAACCTTGATCTTGCCTTCAAAACAACATTGCTTTTCAAAATCTCTGTAGAATCCGAAAAACAATGTATGGTTGGGGAGAAGTTTTACATACCAAATTTTATGCCGTACGTCAACCAGTTTACCTCAAATTTGATATTGAAATGAAGCTCAAATTGGGAGGAATCCGCCTGTGATCTTCATTTTACAATCAATATTCCAGAAAACTCACATTTCCCTATTTTGTCTAGGGATTATACCAAAAAAATCATAGAAGTCCATCCTGACGGAGTAAAAAATGTTTAACATGCAGCAAAATTGGGAGCCAAAAGCATGCCATGAAATTCCCCCAAATGTAGAACAAAACACAAATTGTATCTGTATTCCAAAAACCATCACCACATGGGTTTTTAATAAAGCAAAGCAAATATGTCCTATTCTTCCACAACCTCATAGAAAAGCCCTAATAAAGCTTTCGCATGGAGAGCCTGAACCCAACCATTAACAATTATTGACCCACACATTTATTCCACACCTACAACTGCAAAGTGCAAGTGAAATCTGTGATTTACCATAGCCTTACAAAAGAGATTTTTCCATTGTTTCTTCCATACAATCTAGAAAAGTAGTAGAGACACCCAATTGATGAGAAGATGCAAAAAAAAGAATTTAAAGAACCTAAAAAAACTAGGGTTTAAGAGTACCTTGATAGCATAGGAATAAAATGTTAAAAAACCACCATTACGTCCTTTGTTACAACCTCTACCACTGTAACAACATCCAAATCCCTCATGGATGCCTGCACTATAACCTGCAAAATGCCTAACAAGTGGAAAGAGAAGGAGAAAAAGAACATATACAAGGCACGTGAACTGCTATGCGTTTGACATGAAGAATGAAAAAATACATATCTGCCTACGTGCCATCTTAGAAAAGAATCAGAGACAAGCTTAATGTTAGAATTTTTCTGTTTTCAAAATTAAAAAATATAAAACTCCCCAGGAAAAAATACAGTAGCCAATCAAAAAATAGAAAATCAGCTAACAAAATTGGAAAATACACCAGACATTAGAAAGAGCATGAAATTATTTTGGAGGGCGCAAGTTTTAAGGCAAGATTAATTGAAAATAGGCAGGTGAAAACTATAGTCTCTTGCCTTATAGGCACACATGCGTGCAGAGAAAAGATTAGTTCCATTCTTAATTGTGGCCAGCAGAGAAGTCAACATTAATGAATTATAGGTTAAGTCTTTAACTCAACAACATAGACTAACCCATAAAAGCACTCAACTATAGGGAAGAGTAGACATTAATCCATAAAATGTAGAGAACAACAAACAATAGACAAAAATAGAAGTATTTCCTCATTTAGAATGTTTGTTTTAAATAATTATAATTTCTTATAAATTTATTATATATATTTTTATAGTTTCTATAGTGATTGTTGGGGACATCCAGTTCTTCAATGAGATTAGATTCATAATTTCCTATCTTTTCTTTTCATTTCGCTGATTAACTTTAAAATTAAACAACTTTAATTCAGGATCTCCTTCTTCTAAAGGTATTGATCTCTCAGATGTAGGCACATAGCAAGTTCCTGGCCTTGCTGGCATGTCAAAAGCACTTGAGATGACATTTTTAAGATTTTTTTCATCTTGCCTCCCTTTCATATTAAAGGATTTCTTTTTCTAATATTTTCATGGTTTTTCCTTTTAACTATTTCTTCCCTCAACTAATTCCTACTTTCAATTTCTCAATGCAACTATCTAAACCAATGAAATTTGAAAAGGCAACTCAGTTAGCGCTCATTGATGTTATAGTACCACCTTCCAAAATCATGAATGCAGTTTGCTAGTGGGCATTAGACATTGCACAGATTCCCCTATTGCTTCTTATCCTGTTATACACATCACATATCCACGTTGCTATGATCGCAATAAAATTATTATTTCTACATCCATGAGTTTGACTGATTCAATGTACATAAAACTATTTGAAATTCTATAAATTAGATATTTCATATTTCATTGTCATTTATGGAATATCATATTTTTGACATGAAGAATGAAAAAGAACATATACAAGGCACGTGAATTGCTATGCGTTTGACATGAAGAATGAAAAAATACATATCTGCCCACGTGCCATCTTAGAAAAGAATCAGAGACAAGCTTAATGTTAGAATTTTTCTATTTTCAAAATTAAAAAACATAAAACTCCCCAGGAAAAAATACAGTAACCAATCAAAAAATAGAAAATCAGCTAACAAAATTGGAAAATACACCAGACATTAGAAAGAGCATGAAATTATTTTGGAGGGCGCAAGTTTTAAGGCAAGATTAATTGAAAATAGGCAGGTGAAAACTATAGTCTCTTGCCTTATAGGCACACATGCGTGCAGAGAAAAGATTAGTTCCATTCTTAATTGTGGCCAGCAGAGAAGTCAACATTAATGAATTATAGGTTAAGTCTTTAACTCAACAACATAGACTAACCCATAAAAGCACTCAACTATAGGGAAGAGTAGACATTAATCCATAAAATGTAGAGAATAACAAACAATAGATATTAACCCATAAAATGTAGAGCTGTAAAAAACTATAAAACGACACTATAAAAGATATAGGAACTTACAAATGCCTCGTTTTTCGCTTCCAATACAATAGACATAAACCCTTTCAATAGACACAAATTTCACCCTCATCAAACAATATGAGAAAATGAATAAACAACGCAAAAATGACAGTGTAAAAGATATAGGAACTTACAAACGCCTCCTTTTTCGCTTCCAATACGATAGATATAAACCCTCTCAACAAACACATATTTCACCCTCATCAAACAATTTGAGCAAATGAATAAACAATGCAAATAATCCTTTGCTTGACAAACTTAAAACTTCACACCATAAGCCATTAATGACGCCTGCACTTCAGTCTATTCACAATAAATGAAAATTAGGGACTAATAAATGCACAATGTCCTCGTTAAAACACCATGCGTCGATATAAACACTGGGTGCGAAGACACGACTATATCAAAAGAACATTACAAAGTCATGAAATATTTCCAATAACAACAAAACATTAGGAATTGATTAAATTTTTCCCTTTCTTGCCCTGAAAATAATTTGCAATTAGAAAAATACAAAACCACGAGGAAAATACCAACAACCAATGAGAAAATTGCAAAAAAAAAAAAGAGCCAAAATTCCCTATTAATAAAATAATCCCACAAACTATAGCATAAACATTAGTAGCACGATTTCCGACGAATGCATTAATAGGCATGAGCTCACCGAAAACATTAGTCTCCCACCTTAAAAGACAGGGACTAAAAATAAAACTCTAAAATACCTCTACTTATCAAAATTTGACACACTACAAAAATAAAAATAAAAAAATAGCTGCACTTTTCAAAATTTGACACACTACAAAAATAAAAATAAATACCTCTACTTATCAAAACTCTAAAAATTAATAATAACCTCAAGAATTAAGATATAAACCATATTGAGACACAAATATACTACTTATAAAGCAAAATGATTGCATTTAAGAATCAAACGAGACTCAAAACATAAGGGGAAAGGGCAGGGGCATGCAATTTCCACCATTACAATTATATCTAGGGTAGTGATAATTGATGGTAAGAGGCGAGTGGAAACTTTGGAAGTCACTCGGGAGATGAGAGCAAATTAGTTGGATCAAAACCGCTGTAGTTTGAGTTTGGATCCAGCAACACATCTGAAGAGGCTTGCCTGTCCCTCAGAATGGAAGCTTGAATAGAGCTGCTTCTTACTCAAATGGTGAGTTGGTCTGTATAGCATATGGTATTTACGCACAATTCGATTGGGTGTTGTTGAAAGTTGGGATTGAAAAATGGGTGTGTACAGGCAACGCCATTGGCTGTAGGGTTAGCAGTTGCTGCAGCTGCGCTGGCAGGGCGATATGGCATCCACGCTTGGCACGCTTTCAAGACTCGCCCCGTCACTCGCAAATTCTACGAGGGCGGATTTCAGCCAACCATGAGCAGGAGAGAAGCCGCTCTCATTCTCGGAATCAGGTATTTTCCTTCCTTCAAACCCTCATTTTTGCACTCAGCTATTTTCCTTCCTCCAAACCCCCATCTGTAGTATAGCATAAGTATCTCTTATCACATAAACGCGTCTGCCTTAACAGAGAAAGTGTGAGCGCGGAGAAAGTGAAGGAGGCGCATAGAAAGGTGATGGTAGCGAACCATCCAGATGCAGGTGGCAGCGATTACCTTGCCGCCAAAGTCAATGAAGCCAAAGACGTCCTGCTCGGAAAATCTAAAAATACTGGCTCGGCTTTTTAGTACACAATTTGTTTTTTCACATATCATACAAGGGGACTTGGCCTTCGCTTCCAATTAGAGAACTGAAATTTTGGGTCATCAGTCATTGTTGTATCATGGTTTATAATCTTATACAACGGGGGTTTTATATCATTTGTTTCCAAAAGCAGCTATGGCTCCAGCCTATTCAATAAAACTATTAGCCAATAGATGGACTTCATCATTTCTCATTTCATGCTACACACTATTTTATTACTAAGTGTTACAAAATAGGAATTTATACATGCGAGTGTGATGCATCTTGAGAATACAAGGACTGGAAGCGTGTATTATCCATATGCACAATTCTCAATTGGAGGGTACTATAGACCGTGATCAATATTTTTGTTTTTGTTTTTTATTATTATACACGTATGTCTGCCAAGTTGTGGGTTGCCTTATTATAGTGTAGGGATTTGAACTTATCTCTGTCTTTATCAATGCATCACTATGCCATTGTATCACAACCCCTTGGACGACTGAACTTTCTAGGTATTGGAAAAACAAACTTCAAATTCCACATGGGTTTGAGTCTCTCCTGCCATGTGCTTGGGAAATGGCATTATGGCTTTCTTTTGTCCTCCTTTTCCAAACTTTTCCTTGCTTCTATTGGGTATATCTGCTACGCCTGAAGAGTCTGGGTTTTCAGTCTCCGCATCTTTGCTTTGTTAGTTTTATCGTTTCAAAATGTCTACTTGCTGTGATCTTACACTTGTAGATCTTCACTTGGAGTCTCTAATTCTATTCTATGGAGACCTCCTAATTCCTTCGCCTTAGATGTTGGTATTAACCTCTAAGTCCTTTTATGTGGTAGCTAGGTAAAATTCTGACCTTTTACACTTTTGTCTTTTTAGCATTCAATTCTCATTTCAGGATTTTTACTTTTTGTTTTCAGTATCTCCGTTGCCCCTTATAAGGACCATTTGGTTTCTAAAAAAATCCACATAGTTGCTTCAAAATAAAGGGTTCTTAAATTCACGATATTCTAGCTGAAACTTTTTAACCTTCTAGGTATTGCCAATAAACAGCACATGGGTCTGCATCTCTCCTGCCATGTACTTGGGAAATGACATTATAGCTTTCTTGAGGCCTTCTTTTTCTAAACTTTCCTTTACCTGCTTCTGTTGGAAATGTCTGCTATGCCCGAAGAGCTTGGGTTTGCAATCCCTGCTTCTTTGCTTTGCTTTGCTAGTTTTTGTGTTTGAAAGTGTCTATTTGTTATGATCTGGCATTCACAGTTCTCCATTTGGGGTCTATTAAGCCAGTTGCCTTAGTTCCTCTGCTCTAACTTATGGGTTATGGCGGGTCTCATGATCCTTACTTTCAATTTCCAAGACTATCTCTGGTGCTTGCCTGTGTTTTCTATTCTATTGAGCTCCTACCTGAGCTCTGATGGTTCTAGTTTGGCTTGCAGCAACCCAGTCCAATTTTGATTTTTCTGGGGCAGTGTAATCTAGGATCAGCAGTTGTCTCTGGTTTTCAATATCATTGTCCGTAATTTAGTTGCTTTTTCTTCTTCAGTTCATTGAAAACAGAACTGAGTATGCGTTGCTATATGCTCTCTCTGTATATTCTAGAACCTCCTCCCATACCTTGAATTTCATTTGCTAATGTTCCTCTTCTGATTGCGGATCTAATTGCCCCAGTATATGTCTTTTTTGTGAGAATAATAAGAATGAAAACATAATTTGCACGATTCTCCATGATTTGGTGTATTCAGTAAATTCTATAGTTGTGGCCTGTGGGATTCAGATCATGATTAATATTTTATGTCTGTTCCTGTTGGCCTAACCAGGATGAGATTCAGTGTATTAGTTGGATGAACTTTACAAAAACTTGTAACTTCTTATAAAATTTCCAACAAACCATCAATTTGAGGAAGTGATTGTTTATGTTTGATAGTGACTTTCTTCAAAATCTTGATAATCCAAGTACATTCATAAGCAACTGACCTTTTAGTCATAAAAATGAAGCCCCATGTATTGAATTGGCTTGATCGAAAAATTTGTTATCAACTTCATTGATAGCAAAATGACAAAGAGTCACTTTGATTGATGGGTTTGTAGATTTTATTTTAGCACCAAATGGATGAGGAGTATTCAAAAGACAGTTTGCAAGGAACAGAATTGTGTTTAGCAAAGAGAGCCTAGACGTGAAGCCCACAATGCTTTTTCATAATTCATTGGATGTGGGATATGCAAAAGGCAGTTGTGAGGAACATAATTGTGTTAGCCAAGAAATGTGAAGTCCACAATGCCCTTCCACAATTGGTATACCGAAGGAACCAAAAATTTTAAGTGTAAGACATTTTGATATAACTCCACAAAAACAAAGTGTTGGTAGAAGCTGCTTGGATGAGTCTATGACTTAAAACCCCAAAGTCACATACTTTGAAGTAAATTGTCAGGTTCTCAATTGGGGCCCATAGAATCAAATAACAGGGGGAGGGTTGTGATTTTCTTATAGATATTAAAAGGGTGTGAGTCTATGGCGTAAACCCGAAGTCACATACTTTGAAGTAAACTGTTAACTTACCAATTGGGGTCCATAGAATCAAATAACAGGGGGAGGGTCATGATTTTCTTATAGATATTAAAAGGGTTAGAGACTTTGAGATGTCTGACTTTACAAGTTCACAGTGGGTTAATGCTTTGAAAGGTTTTGATGTAGCCAATACTTGCTGTTGACAATATGTGGGTCTAGAATATGCACGGGACTGTGTGCACAAACTCTTTGGTTGGATATATAGAGGTGGCATTAATGGGCGTCTACCCTTAGAAAAACTCTTGGGTATTTCCTTATGTGATTGGAAGTAAATTCTGATTCATCAGGACCACATGCCTTCGATTATTGGTGTGTATGCTGTGCTGGGGAATTTCTCTGCAACTAAGCTATGAACTCAGTTGTTCTACTTCTAACAAGCATGGGTTAGTGTTTGAACACCAAGCTTAACCAGCTCAAATTCAAAGCATAGGCCAAAAGGAGTTGTTAGTGGGCACATGAGGCATTTTGCTAGAATAGGCTTCAGAACATTGAAAAGTTCCTCACAGAAAAGTCCAACTTTGTAAAATCTGGAGGCACAGTACCTGGTAGGAACCAGGTACACAAAGACCTGTTAGAGACATGGCTGTCCTTGTTTCTATTTCAGAAAAGAGGGGGTTTGTCTAAGCTTCATTAGGGTAGATCCAGAATTTCCTGAAATGCTGGTTTCTGACGAGCAAGACCAAGTCATGGGGGTTGCACAGACCACTGCACCAAATCAACTGTTGACGAATGATGGTATGGTATGTTGGTAACCTTAATTCCGAGAAATGATTATTAAAAATAGAAGTGGCTACTTGATTCCCAAAGAGCTGCTATAAATCAAGTCTATTCAAATCTCCTAGGTGTCCTATGGAATAAAATCATTGCTCCACAAGCATCTCCAAGATTAGTGTGTCTGAAATTAATAGATAAAAGAGCTCAAGGATTCTTCTATTTGTTCTGAAAAAAGAATCACGCCATAATTTGTGCAGGAGCTTAGGAAGCCTCATCCACACTGAAGATATTGTAGATGTCTGTTCATTTTTTCATAAAATATCCGACTCTTTCTTCAAGCCAGAGTTCATGTTCATGAGTGAATTGTAGGTGCTGTTCTTCTTTGAAGATTGCCACTTTGTTTGAAAGGATGCCTGTGTTTCTATGGTTTCAAATTTAGGCATGATACCCTAGGAAGTGACATTATAAAGCACATTTGTGAATCTCCTAAACCTCATCATATAGATAATCTCTATGTTTCCGAATCTCCCCCCCTGCCCTGGCGATTCCAGGTATGGTCCGTACCGGAATCTGGTACGGCCCGGAATCCCTGTCGATTCGACCAGGGTTCCGTCATCTGCCCGCCGAGCCGTTTCCGGGTGATTGAAACAGATTCCTCCCGACTCCCGCGCTGACGTGGCGCTCCCTGGAAGACTCGTAAGGTTTTTTAACATTTTTATAAGGTTTTTTGACTTTGATTTTCGTTTTATAAAAAAAAACAAATGATTTTAAAATCCCGACGGCTTTTAACCTAAAACGAAAGTTAAAACCATTTCATCCGCGACAGCTTTTAACCTAAGACAAAGTTAAATCATTTCATCCGCCGCTGCTCAGAGAAATATTTCGCAGGAGATATTTGAAGTTCGCAGGTGACGAGAGTTTTGAAGTTCTGTGACGCCAAAATACTCAGCCGGGCATGTTTTTAATTTTTAAAAATTCATTGTAATTTGTATTATATATACTAGTTTTACTGTTTTTGAAGTTTATACCATGTGGTATACATTAATAATTCAATAAATTAATAGTAATACGTTTTGTAAGTCTGAATAATTTAAATATACATATAGTTATATATATTATACTATTTAATATTATACTATATTAAATAGTATATATTAATTAATAATTTATTATTACTGTATATTTTAATATTACTGTATATATTATTGTATATTTATTTTATATTACTGTATTAAAGTATTTTAATATTACTGTATATTTTACTATTTTAGTATTACTGTATTAAATATTTTGAAGTTAAATTTTTTTTATATAAATTCAAACCAGTTTAACTTTATCATATTATCATTTATAATTATATAAATAATAAATTATAAAAGTAAAAGACTGTAAAACAAAAACCAGATTTTAAACCTTGTTTTTTAGGCTGCAAATATATATATTTATGATATTTTTTTTTTTTTGCATGGACGTACCCAAACGTACCCAACTCCCCCAAAAAAATTTGCCGTACCCGCATACCCGTACCGGTACCCGATTCGGCAACTTAGGATAATCTGGGTTGAGAGAAACAACAGGAGTTTTGCTTTGTCAATAGATGCCATTTTTGATGGATCAAGGAGCGATTTTCTGTTTGCTCTTCTTCTTAAGCAACATTTCATGACCAGAGAGTAAATGGAGTGGAAAGTTCTGCCCCCCCCATTGTCATGCTCATATTCAATCAGTTCCTATCTCCATTACACAGACCACCAAAGGCATTCACTAACATCTATGGTGAAACTCTCTTCTCAGCTGGGTTAAAATCAGTAGTAGCAATGAATCCCAAGTTCACCCCTTGTACTAAGAAACAAATTCCCCCCAAAAGATGCCTGAACCGATCAAGTTAACACACAAATGGTTAATAGAAGCTCTTATCCAACAGAAGAAAACCTCAAAACCACTAAGAACCAAAGAAAGATGAGGTGAGACTGTCTGATGCAGAGAGCAAATTGTTAAACACTACGAAAACGTTTTTGGTTGCCTCCATGTCACACTTTGAGAATTTTTGATTTCCACAAAAGAACTGGCTGGGGTAAACAACCATTGAATCAGAGAGCTAATTGCAGAAAAGGCACATCCAAGTCATCTGCCCTGCAAATTTCTAACAGATTAGGAAACATGCAAAGACAGCCTGTGTTAGTCAAAAGTTGTAGGGCTTTTTCTGAAAGATCTACTTGACAAGTAACATGCAAAGAGAGCCTGTGTTAATGAAACTGCAGAAATGCAAGTTTTTGAAGGGCTGTTTCCGAAAGATCTACTTGACATGTCACATGAGAAATAAAGATCCCTAAGGAGATCCCGACACAAACAATTGAAGAAACTACATGATCTTGCCCAAAGGTGGCAATAGATTTCTGATGTAGGAGCATCTTGGGGGTAGTGCAATCTTGTATCAGCCAAAAAGAATGTGTTTTGGAAGTAGATAGAAGCAGTGAAACCTCTTTGAACAAAGGCCGTGTTGAGCATTAATGAAGGCTTCTAAGGATGCCACAATGAGGAAGGCATGATAGTTTCAGGCAAAGGTGGATTGTGTGAAGGGTGAAGCTGTTTTGTAGCAGTAATTGCTGCTAAGGAAAATCCTTTGGTAGCAGCCTTCCAGTTGCTGCATACAGTCGCTTGCAACAGTTCTACAGTTGCTACGGAGAACTCTTTTGCGGCAGTGCACAACTGCTAGTGAAAGTCAATTTCGGCAGTAGCTGCCACAAAAAAAACATTTGTAGCAGTTTTGTAGTTGCTATGTAAAGGCATTGCAGCAGCTATGTGAATGCTACAAAAAGACATTGCAGTTGCAGCAGCTACACGACTGCTACGGGAAGACCTTTGTAGCAGCTATGCAACTGCAATGGAGATTGCAACAGTTACATGGGTGCTGCAGAAAAATCATTTGTAGTAGTTGAAGAAGCTGGAGCTGTTGTGAGGGGCATAAATGCATTAAGTCAGGTCTGAATCAGAAGCTTAAAAGGTTGAATCAGATAACTAGTGAAGCAAACATGAATTTATGCCACCCTAGTTTCACTAATTTTCACTTCTAGATTTTTGCACCCTAATCAAGATGAAAAACCAAGGCTTAAAAGGATGAATCAGAAGCTTTTGCCTAGTAGTTCAATTCCTAATCTTGAGTCCCCTCTTCACATTTTCATTTTATGGGCAAGCAATGTAGCATTTGCCATTGAAACAATTCAGTCAGGCTTGCAGTGAAACATCTTACATTCACTCTTGTATCTCTTTCTTCTTATTTTTGCTTTACATCACTTAACAAGTTAACTATGTTTTTGCTTTACATCACTTAACTATGTAGCATTTGCCATTGAAACAATTCAGTCAGGCTTGCAGTGAAACATCTTACATTCACTCTTGTATCTCTTTCTTCATATTTTTGCTTTACATCACTTAACTATGTACAAATGTGTTTTCCATGATCCATCAGTTCATCTTGGGTACATTTAACTCCGATGTGAGTAATTTAATTTGCAACAGACTTTCAGCATCAATTTGTGGAGTATAAGGACACATTGTTGATTGTGACCTATGAAACAGTTTTTTCTTTTGTATATGACATCATAATGCTGATATTGCATTTCTGCCTGCCAATGCATCCTTCTTCCGTTTCGAAAATTGTAAATTTCTTTGTATCTTAAAAGAATTTGGTCTAGCTGTTGTCTCTTATCCACTTTGTTCTGGGATCAACTCCAGGTATTGGTAACTTGCAACAACTCATTTTGCTACTGCAAGTTGGGAAATCGATGTGGTTCATGAGTGTTAATCTCTTTTCTTGGGGTGCAAGATATTTTCTAGTTGTGGGCTCTAGGAGCTGTTTCTACCATCGCTCATACTCTGTGTTCAAGGCACTTGGGAGGTATGGGAGAGAATCTGTGTGGCTTTTCTTCAGGCCATATGAAATGGAAACAGTAGGATGTTTGTGATTCCAAATATTTTGTAATAGAAAACAAAATTATAACATTGCAAGAGACATTAAGAGGAAAATATCGAAACCCACGAGTTCTCGGAAGCTTTTCATAAAAGATGTACACATGGTAAAATCCCAAAATACCTATTTATTAAAATACCTCATCAATGATGTACCTAAATTGTGATGTTGTTTATGAAACAGAGAAATTGCACCTTATGACCTCCACGCCACATTGTATTGATATGATTAAATGAAAAATAATACTAAAGTAAGCTTCTTTCATTCAAAACCAATTATATCAAACCAAATAAGACACTATCAATATGATTAAATGAAATAGAGAACTTCTCCTCTTATAGTCTCCACACCTTGTAGTACCAATAGGAGAAAACAAAAACCATTTATATCAAACTAAATAATATGTTAATGTAAGACAATAAAAGTTTTTTTTTTAATACTTTTAATTATTTTAATGTGAGCAACGAACTAGTGCCTATGAAAGACTATCTCTAACTAGTCCAACACTAATCAATCACACTGAGTTGAGATTGACAAAAATACAAGTAAATGTGCAATAAAAAATAGTAAACTAGAGAGAAAATAGCGAATCGGGGAATAAGTGAACTTGGATTCATTTAAGGTAGTTTAGGAAAATGTTGAGAGTGATGATTTGCAACTTTTGTGGAAGTTCTAGAGCAAATCGAGGTAGAACAAATGTGTCCCTACCAAGGTAGGGTGCATGTGTCTTTGGATAGTAGTGTTGGTGCTAGTGTAGGGGCATTGACTCAATGTCTTGGCTTATAATATTTTTAGATTCTTAGATCTAGTAGATGTTGTGACCAAGACATTGGATCCATTAAGTCTAGGTGTATGTAGGTGTCAAAAACAAGAGAAAAATGAAGAAAACAACAATAAAAAATTTAGTGTAAAATGACGAAGGAAATGTATGAAGGAAGGAGAGAAAAATTGAATTTAGGAACCCTAGATTTGAGGAAAAATAGGACATAATAGGTCATACAGGGTTGGCAAAGTGTCAGGAAACTCCTTGATAAATCTAGAAATTGTTTGATGGATATTTTTGTTGGGTCAATTGTGTCCCTACCTTGGTAGAGGCATTGGTATGGTGTCTTGGGGGGTAGTGTTGTTTTTCCTCAAAATCACCTAAAACTTTTAGGGATGAGTTTTTGTGATGCGCTGAGCAATACTTGAAACTATCTTGCATGTCTAATCGATGTTGATTCTCCCACATATCACTTGTAATAAAAAAATTGATGATAAAATCCTTACAAGGTGATTAGGTAAAAGGGGAAGTTGCTTCGGTCAACCCCTTGTGGGTAATTCAAACATAAACCCACATGTGCATGATAATGACAATAAAATATTGAAATAAAATCTAAAAATAGCTAGTTAAATGAATATAAATCAAAATTTAAATATGCTTACCAATTAGGAGGTTGAAAGAGGGAAACTAGGGCTTGGTGGGAGAAGGAAATGGAAACAAGATGGAAACAAATGACAACAAGAATGATATGGGACCAAAGAGGGATAAAATTGGAAAGAGAAAATTGGGAAGGAGAGAGAATAAAGACTATAAGAGGGATGTATAGAGGAATATGACCACACAAAGTTACTCTGTGGCTCCAAATTGATATATTGATGAACTTCAAACCCATATGAAGATGCTCCAATGATGGACTAGTGCATCAAGGCTCCAAAGTTCCAAGACAACGACGAATCACAAGAGGAAACTTGAGCATGTGATATCAAAATGAGAGGAGGAAGATTTATTTTATAAATTTTTGGGGACCAATTTTTGTTATTTTGAGCGGGAACAATTTGAATTGAGTTTAGTTAGCCAATAATAGGGTCTTATTTAATTTTTTGAGCCTAGGGAGGTCTTGTGCCCCATATATTGAAAAAGGTGAGTTTGGATGGGAAGAGAGAGAAGAAAGAAACAAGATCAACATAGGTGGTTTCAACTCAATTGGATTTCAGATGTGCAAGATTTAAAAGAAAAAAAAGGTGAAAATAAATTAGTTTAATGAGAGGATAATCAATCATTTAATTTTTAGAGCAATCACCTTGGAAATGAAAATATGGCTAGCTTAAATGTGTAAGGGATAAATGATATATGAAAGGAGAAGAGGGTGGCAGAGGGATAAGAAGTAGGACCATGAAAGGGGAAGAGGGTGACATAGGGATAAGTAGGAGGACCTATAAAGGTGTCAGGTACATGAAAATGAGGAAAAGACACGAGGGAAATGAGAAAGCTAAGGGAAATAGGAAAAATAGGGTAGAAAGGGGTCAAAAAGTGATAAGTTAGTTAAAACACTAAATGAATGCAAAATATGTAAATGAATTGTAGGTCATGCAATTTATGTTTTTACATTTTGCTCCCACTTTAGCTTGCTTATGACACTTCTAGAGAAAATAAGCTTGCTAAAATAAGAGCACAATAAATCATATAGATAATCATGAAATATCAGGGATACATTTACCAAAGGAGAGATATTGGTCTTCAAATATGTTTTTGTTTTTCATTCTTGTATCTAGTCCTGCAAAACATCCATAGAAAATAGTCAATGCACACAAACAATAACATACTAACAACACAAGAAATGGAAATTGTGTGGTGTTCCTTTTCTCCATAGTAATATTTTATGCAATGAGTAAAATTTGTAATTAATATGATTAATAGTTATATTGATTTTCATGTATTTCTAGATAAAGTAAATTAGAATATTTGTGCAACAAGCTTTGTAAATATATTTAACAAAAGAAAAAAAAAGGGAAATAACATTCAAAACATACTACTAGGGAAGAAACAAGCAATGGAACACTTGTGCGGCGAGTGGGAAAATGAGATTTTGAATTGCGATGGTAGCAGAGGGCGGTCGTTGCTCAAGCCCACGTCAGTTGGGGGGAGGCCTGTTGGTGCGGAAGCCTCTATTTTGGCTGCAAGTGGTGTAGTGACTACGTCGATTGGGCAGGGGCTTGACCCTGCGAATGCTGCTCCTACAAATCTGGCTTCTGACTCAGGCGTAGGTGCCTGTGGTCTTTCTACGGAGATTAATGCTGGTGGGGTGCTTGCGGTGGGGCTTCGTGCTTTGGGTAGCCCTAAGAAAACTTTTTCTACTGCTGTTGCCAAATCCGGCGCTCGGACCTCTTCCTGACCCATTTCTTGGCCGATCCCTTGCGCCCGTGAGTCACCTATTGTGGTGTGTGGTTCAGAGGTCACTGAGAACGAAGAATTTTATCGCAACACATGAGTGATATGCATATTTAATGGTTTCTGACCCTCCTTACCCAATCTTCACAATTGGTTTTTGGAGTCTTGGAAGCCACTGGTTGAGGGTAAAATTGAATTGTTTCCCTGTGCAAGAGGGTTCTTCATAGTGACATTTGATTCTTCTGAGTAGAGAGACTTAGTGCTTGACGACAGGGTTTGGTTGTGGGGGGAGCACTCCCTCTCCATCAAGCCCTGGACTCTCTCCTTCAATCCCCTTACAGAGCCGCTCAATGTCAGACCTATTTGGGTTCGTCTCCCTAATCTCCCTCTCTAGTTTTGGGAGGATTCTTGCTATGAGGGTATAGGCAATGCCATTGGCCGTTTCCTCAAGGTTGACTCTACAACCTCCTTCATGGGGCACTCTATGGTAGTGCGCATTCTTGTGGATATTGACATATTTAAACCTCTTCATGGGGATGTGGTCTTGATGGTAGGGGAAAGGCCATGGAAACAACTATTGGATTATGAGGGTATTCCTTTTAGATGTAGAAGGTGTTTTGCTACAGGTCATCTGGCCTTTGGTTGTCCCCTCTTGCGCCATAAAGGTGCTGCTACTTGGTGGAAAGATGCTCTCCTGGATCACCTTACTATCAATGCTTTAGAGGATGACGGTTCATCTCAAGGGGATGGTTCCTCTAGGGATGCTGACCCTTTGGTGACTGCTACTGAGGGTGTGGAGGTGGTTGCTGCTGCAGTTCCCTTTCATTCTCTGGACTCTTCTGACCACTTAGCTGCTCATCTGCCAGCTCCTATTTCGGGTAGGCCGGCTTCTTCAATTCTTGATTCTTTCGCTTCGGTTTTGCCCTCTTCAGGCTGGGCTTCCCGTCGTGAGGATTCGTTGGTGTCTTTCGGGGTTCACCGTGAGCCCTCTTTGCTTGTGGCTTTGGGGGAGGTCCCCCTCTCTCCACATGCTGTTGATCCTGGTTTTGAGCCCTCCTAGACAGTGGTTCAACATAGGAAGAAAGGCCCCTTGCCCTCTTGTGGCAAGGGTGTTAGGGTGTCTAGATCAGGATCTAATGTTATGTAGATCCCTGTTGTTCTCCGACTAGACTGCTGCGCTGTCAGTTTGTTGTTCTTGGTCTGCTGCTTCTGGGATCAAATTCTCTTGGCTTTTTCCCTTGTTCTTCTGCCCTTGGGGCCTCGTTCTTTGCCCCTTGTTTTGTGTTTGGGCTATTCTATAATAGGGTTCGACTCCCTTGTTTAGCCACTTATCTTAATAAAAAACATTCAAAACATTATTCAATTAATATAGTTTAAGGGAAAATACATATTTGTTAAATATTTGTTGAGAGAGTTGTCTTTATTCTCTTCTTGTTTGATCACGATATCAAGTTGTGGCACACTTGGAGAACCTGTGTAAAAACACATTATGTGCCTACTTGCACCAAAGCCCTAGCTAAGACAATCTCGGGTGTACAAAATCCCAAGTTGGATGTACTAAGTACATCCCCTTCTTTAGTGCCCACTTCTTATTTCTTGCTTAAATCAGCCAAGAGAATTTTTCACACACCCTATTCATAAAATGTACATATTATAATGTTTGTCCTTAGTTGTCCAACCAACATATCCATACAATTAAAAAATACCCCTTCCAAGCAAAAAGAGTTCTTTTACTCACTATAATCAAATGATTTATTTACATTTGATTATCATATATTTTCTTACTTATAAAATGGCTACTTCTTTTTCTTCACTCTCATGATTTACAAACGAATTACATCTTTTCCACTTGTTTTCTCCAATATATCAATATTTTATAAATTCACTCGTAAATGCTTTTACCCATATAATGATTGTTTTCACTTCTTTTATTTATTTATTGGATAAAAAGTTTTATAACATTTCTCCTTGTAAATTAGTTGTTGCCCTCATGAGCATGGGGATTTTCTACATCATAATTCAAATAAAAAAATGTTTAGTCAAATAAGTGTGGATACTGTTGTTTAATGTAATAAACTTTTTCCCAAGTAGTACTATCAATATCACAATGATTCCATTTTATTTCAACTTCATCTATAATTCTATTTCTTAACTTTCTAGATCTTCTTTGAATAATACTTTCAAGTTCAATTTTAAATTCACAATTAGGCTCAACTGAAATACTTTGCCAATCAATAACATGATCAAAACTATATATATATTTTAAGTAACTCACATGAAATACATTGTGGATTTGTAATTGTGGCGGCAAAGCAAGTTTATAAGCTACATCACCTATTTTTTCTAAAATTTTGAAAGGTCCACAAAAAGGAGTTGTTGTTTTTGCATATTTATCAAGTTTCAAAGAAATCCTTTTAGGTTTTACTTTGAGAAAAACTTGATCCCCAACTTCAAATTGTTGTGTAGAACTTTTTGCATCAACCCAACTTTTATATCTATCCTAGGTAGCCTTCATGTTTTGTTTAGTTTTTTTATTAATATTTTCCTCCATCTCTAGTAAATTTTCATTTTCATACCAAAATTTATGGACAAGATCTGACCATGAAGGAGTATTACTATTTCAACCATACATGGCTTTAAAGAGTAACATTTTGATAGTTGAATAGGATCCCTGATTATATGCAAACTCTACTAGGTGTAAATAATCTTCCCATGACTCAGTTTTATTCAAGGTATACATTCTTAACATGTCTTCTAAGACTATTGATTCGTTCGGTTTGCTTGTCTGATTTATGATGTATGCAGTATTGAAACTTAGACTAGTGCCAAGTTCAAGAAAAGAGATTTCCAAAAGGAAGAGGTAAATCAAGAATCTCAGTCTGAAACAATATTCTTAGGAAGTCCATGTAGTATAATGATTTCTTTAACAAATATATGAGAAATATCTAAAGTAGAAGATTTAATTTTTAAGTAAAAAACGTGCCATTTTGGTCAATCTATTAACTACTACAAGGATAGAGTCACGTCCTTTACGTGTTCTAAGTAAACCAGTGATAAAGTCTATACTTACAGACTCTCACTTCTAATTCGGAATAGATAAAGGTTGCAAAAGACTAGGTGGTTTAAATTGTTCAAATTTCATTTTTGACAATTTAAATGCTATTGGACATAGGTACAAATTTTGGATTTCATTTGAGGCCAATGTTTTTCTTTTAATCGAAATATAGGTTTTATGAAATCCTAGATGTCTTGATATAGGTATATCATGGGAATCCTTCAAGATTTGTTTTTTTCAAGGATACCAGGAGACGATACTAGTACTAGTACGTGAGATTGATATTGGTACTGGTACGTCTATTTTTAAAAAATAGGAGACGAGGGTACTTGGAGATGCCATTTTAAAAAAAATATAATTTAATAATTTTATTAATTTATTAATATGCTAACATTAAAATTGAAAATATCATGACATTGACCTTTCAAAACAAGAGTACTAGTAAAGTTTAACATTAACTTCAAAGTTTAAACACACAAATGTTAAAAGAGTTAATAATACATATTGCTATTACATATTGAAATTAAGAAATGTTGATAGCTTGATAGGTTGATACACATACAAAAAACAAAAATCAGAAATCAAAAGTCTATTGTTTACACTTCTGTCATCCATTTCTAGGTCAGGTTCCTTTGTTGTGAATAGAACTGGGGGTAAATCACTAAGGCAATCTGCTTCAACCACTTCATCCACGAAGGCCACAACTTCTCCATCAAGTGAAATTTGGTCCCATTTTGTTGAAGGACCATCCTTGTACCTAGGTTCTACATGAGAGAGAAGGCAAAGTGAGCTATGAATGTACACTAGGTTCTTCGCTTTCTTTGACCCTAATCGGTTCCTCTTCAATGAATGAATAAAACCATAAGTACTCCAATTCCTCTCACAAGATGAAGAGCTAGCTACTTGTGAGAGCAATCTTATTGCAAATGACTACAATTTAGGGGTTTCACCTCCATGGTTCCACCACCACTCTATAGGGTCTTTCTTTGCATGCATATCGTATAAGGCTTTCCATGGAAGAAAAATCACCATGCCCACGTGAAAACATATTCCATTGAGTCCTCATAATTGGAGCATCCTCATCTCAGTCATAAATCTTTTTTATTGCAACCCAAAATCCCTTCATTACCTCTCTATCCTCATATGGAGCCCTCTTATTGGTCACTTGTAGATCATACCATTTACGATTTAAGGCATAGGTAGAACAATGGAGTGTGTTATGTTTGTTCCATCTTCCATGTATCTTTTCTTTTATCAAAGTATATAGAGAAAGATCTTTTGCATCTGTTATTTTCTTAATTCTTTCACACATGGAATCTATTTCTTCTTAAATTTCTTCCAAACATGGCTTGTTTGAATCTACAAATTTGATCACCTCACATATGAGCTTAATAAAGTCCACAACAAATTTAACATCTGCCTAAAAATGGTCATCAAGGACCATACCTTCACCTCAACTACAATATCTCATGTAGATTGTCTCCAAGTTGCCCATGCATCACTAACTACCGTGGAACACAAAGCTCCTTTGACTTCACGATGATGCTCAAGAAGAATAAAATAAGAAGCAATCCGTGTATCAACAAGTTTGAGGAGTTCCACCTTGGCAAATTTTTTATAAATGGCTTGTGTGTGGTGATGGTTACATATGAACATTTGTATTTTTCTACCCTTTTCAATGAGATCTAAGATCCACTGGAAAAGTTTGCCAATATCTCTGAGCACATTATTCAATGAATGCACACAACACGACGTCCAAAATATATCCCTGTACTTTTTTTGTACCAACATGCCTACTACTTTACAAACAGGGGCAACATCTGTAACAACTTGGACTACATGTGATGCCCCCACCTCCTCAATATCGTCACATAGTTGGTTATGAAGGAACTCAACATTTTTTCTTGTCCTGAACAATCTATTGCCTTCAAAAAATAAGGCCCTTTGTTGCATGTTACCATGATATTAAGTAGTGAACAATTTCTAGCACCTGTCCACCCATCCATCACAATACACATCCTTCTGTAGACCACACTCTTTTCATTGGTGTGGTTTATTGCTCTAATCAAACTTTTTCTTTATCAATTAAAGTAGTGCAAAGCTTTTCATACCCAGGTGGTTTATACCCTGCTGGTCCATTATTGATAGCTTGGACCATCTCCCCGTAGAAAGGTGAGCGAGCAACATTAAATGGTATTCCATTTGCATAAAGGAAGTGTGCAATCGTTGCATCAACTACTTCTTGACCTTACACATCAAATAATCTTCCAATGGGGTTTGAGTTGCCAATGCACGGTCTCTTGCTAGAACAACCTACTGCTACATTTTGTGTTGTCACAGGAACATCTCTAGAAGACACATCCATCTTTGACTCTCTACTTTGATTCCGAGTTGCAGCAGTTGCCCATGTCGTTGAAGCACTAGAGCTCGAATGAGACACTTTCCCATCAACCCTTTCTTGTTCCCTAACATCATATCATTCATCCTCATTTATACAAGGATCAACACCTTTTCCAGGTATGTGAAGGAAATGAGCCCTCACCCTCGTGTAAGTATCCTCCCATGACTTTTCACAAAGTTGACATATGATGGTGGTTGTTCCACCTGACCCTATTCAACCCTTGAACACGATCACAATACTTCCATAGTGGGTACAAAGCTTATTTTCCCCCACCTGACATATCTCAATTTGTAATAGAATGAGAAAGACAAACATTAAAATTATTACAGTGAAAATGTAAAATTAAAAATTACTAGTTATTACTAGATAAGTCATGGCATCCATGCATTCAAAGAAAATAACACCAATAATTACTGGTAAGTAAGTAATATATTAACAAGTTAAAACTTAATATTTATTATTAAATTATTTGTGTTAATAACTATTAACTAATAATTAATAAATTCATAATAAAATTAAAAAAAAGACCGAACATGAAGACTGTAAGTGAAATACAATATATTGTTTTACTATAAGTTGTAATAATGTAAATTTAAAATTTGTTTTAGTGAAATTAAAATACAGTAAGTGTAATACACTACTATATTACCAATTTACCAGTAATTAGGGCTTCAAAAATAATACATTTTTGAAGCCCTAATTACTAGTAAAGGTAATGAAGACATGATTTAACAGAGAAAAAAACACCAACATTTTCAAGTGTTCCCGTTTCCATTTTTGAAAGCCTAACAAAAATTAAAAACGTTTAAATAGAAAAAACACAAAAATGGAAAAGAAAACCTACCTGTTACAAATCACAAGATGTCTTTGCTCTCAAATCGTGCTATGAAATGGCACATAAATGGCTTTTGTTTGGTTGCATGAGAGAAGGCAAAGGCAGATTAAGTTTTGCAAAAGAAAACAAAGAAAAAACACCCCCTTATTGTAAGTGAGGTACATGGGAGATGCATCCTTGTCCCGAAAGCGTGTCCTACGTAGGAGAAGATGTGTCTCCTTGCTACCTTGGTTTTTTTATATTAGGTAATTCATGAATACATAATCAACTTTTGTAATATAGAAGACCATTACTACCTACCATGTAAGATTCAAGGTGATCATTTAGATGTACACATTCTTCTTCATTCTTTGAGTACACCCAAATTTCATTGAAGAAAATGATCACAAAAAAAATTAAAAATGAGCGAAAACATCATGCACGAGTGTCGTAAAAGTTGCAGGTGCATTAGTTAATCCAAAAGGCATTACAACAAACTCATAATGGCCATAACACATTTGAAAATTAGTTTTAGCAATATTAAACTCTTTGATACAAATCTGATGATAATGATGTAGGAGCATCTGGGTCCACAGGCAATCCCGCATCAACCAAAAATATTTATTAGTTTTATTTCCTATTTTGTTTTGTTTTGGTTGCGACCAAAAATATTTGTTAGTTTTATTTCCTATTTTGGTTTGTTTTGGTTGTTCTTGGCATCTCAATACATAAAGAATCCTCAATTTGAATCAAATTTGCAAAATGAAAATTTCTCCTGATCGTGGTTACCTAGTCTAGCTAGCAATTTTACGGAAACAATTGTGTTGAAACCAAATCCTTTACAGGTATGTTCGTGGTTGTATTTCGTCAAATGTGACAAGTTTTCGTCACTGGATTCCTTACCAATTGGGAGAATTTAAAATTCTTTGTTTTCACACGACAGTTTATGGAAACAATTAATTCTAGAGTTTTATAAAAGCTGGAATTAAATGGTTTTACAGGGAACTTGGGAAGTTATTCCACGCAATGTGGCCAATTTTCAAGTGAAGATGTGCATCCCATAAAAAATTATGCAAAAGCCAAATTTCGTGCTTTTCCAGTGTTTAATGTAAATTTCACAAATCAAATTTTTGCTTCCACCTGTCTGTGCTTCATTGGGAGTTTTTTGAAAGGATTGAAAAGGTACATGAACTGTTTGGCAATTGCAATTAATTGTAGTAAAGTCAAATTACTCCATGGTATTCTCCTTTGCTCACACCAAAAGAAGCAACTTAGGGACATTTTTAGATATTTGTTGCATAACTCTGGCTGACAACAGGCCTGCCCAAAATAGGAGAAATGATTGAAGGATATGCACAACTTAATTTGTTTAACACTTTCTTACTTATTGCTATTTCAAACGACATTAAGGTAGTCCAAAAATAAAACAAAAAGGAACATGACTTGGTAAAAAGAGGCACACAATTTTTGAAAAGAAAAGAAGACAAAAACAGAAAAAGGCGTGGGAGTTTGAAGATAGATTTCATAAATATTTTGATTTTAAAATCTAATAAAAGAGAGAGCGGTTACATTTTTGAAAGGTGAAAACAAAACAAAACAGAGGAGGAATAAGGAGAGGCACAACCTTGAGAAGAAAGAAAATTATATTTAAAATAAAGGAGGAGGAAAAATAGTTAGAGGAGTGCCCAGGGGAGAGAGTGGGAGAGAAGGGAATGGAAAGTGGAAAGAGGAGTGTGGGTTTGGATGAGGAAGTTGTGGATTTTGAAAAAGAAGAGATGCAAAGTGTTTTGAAGAGACTTAAGGGAAATGAGTAGAAGGAAACCACCATAATAGAGAGAGCAAAACCAGTAAAGGGGAAGGTATTTCTACATAGAAAGCATTGGAAAGTGAGGAGATAGTCACTCAGAAAAGTAGAGAGAATTTCACCCATGAAGATCCATTAAAATTTGTAGGAATTGGAGTTTTAAAGCTACAGGCTATGAGGATTGACAACTCCTTGGGGTTTCTCAATCCTAGTCTGCATCAAATGACATTAGAATGAAGGTTGCTTGCTAGGAGAGGTGTTGAGGTGAGATGGTATGTTGCTAGGTTGAGATAGTATGGCTATAATTTTTCTGTTGCAAGTGTCAAAGAAAGTCTTGTAATTGCAGAGAGTCGAGGATGAATTTTGTGCAAGACATGTTGGTTGTCCTCCAATAGAGATCAAAGCTAGGTAGAAGGTGTATAGACGTCCACTGAGTGAAAGTGGGTAGAGGGAATTTTGAGAGGTACATCTTCCATAATCTTTGTTGGGTAGAGAATAATATTGGTTGTGTGTGAGTTTTTGTTGTAGGTGGAGGAGACCTGTAACTATAGAGAGCATAGGCTCTAAAATAAAATTTGTTATGAGATGATTTTTGTGCTTGTAGGTGTGTGTGCAGGTTGGAGATTGTGAATGAGTTGCATGCGTGTGAAGATGTCAAGAAGGAAGAGTATGCAGTTTGCCTTGGGAAGGGTAGTAGGAATTTTATTTCTTGTGTGGAGAGAGAGAAGATTAAAAGCTAAGATTAATGAGATGCAGAAGACATTGAAGGTTTTAAGGGAGAGTAGAGCAAAGATAGAAAAGAGGAAGGAGAAAAGAATATGGGTAAGGCTAAACCCCATTATTTTTTTGATGATAACTTTTTTGCAAGTGAACCTATGTGTGTAGGAAAAGAGAAAAAAGATGAAGAAAAGAACAAGGTTGCATCAGAAACATGTCTTTTGGAAGGCACGAGGAAAGTGGTTGAGAATGAAGTGGTAGTTGAGAATGAGAATGGAGTACTAGTTGTGTCCTTTAGAGGACATGAAGTTGTTAAAAAATGAGGTGCATCAAAGCATGAAGAGACTTTTCATGCAAGGTGATGAGGATGATGAAAGTGTAGCTAAGAGTGAAGATGAGAATGTTGCAATAGAGAATGATGAGGAAGGAGTTGTAGTAGCAGTAGAGGAAAAGATTAGAGAGGTAATGTTTTATTTTTCTGAATTCGGTAAGGATGAAATGATGATGAGTTAAATGCAGACGAGGTGGTGAGGGTGGATGAAGAGTTGAATGTAGGAGAGCAGATGTGAATATTTAATTTCCATGATGTTGTAAGTGTAGATTTGAATGCAAGTGTTGTAGGGGATGGTGCAAATGCATATTGGTGGAGGAGGCCGAATTATGGTGGGTTGAATCCCACAAGAGAAGGGAAGAGAGGCAAGCGCAATTGGAGGAGGATGTCAGTTCATGATGGATTAATTTCCATGGGAGGAAGGATGGGTGAAGAACAAACTTGGTGGAGGAGGATGGAGATTGTCTCGGCCAAATGCCAGAAGAGGCGAAGGAAGAAAGTTTCTAATGAACATGTTATAGTGATGGAGTTAGCTACAGGTTATTTACAATCTAGAAGGCTAGTTCTACTATCCAATTCCATTTTGTGAGTCGATGCTCACAAACTTCTTACCCAATGTGATTGATGCAGGAGCATCCGGGTCCACATGCAATTCTACATCGCCCAAAAATATTTCAGTTTTATTTCTTGTTATAGTTTGTTTTGGTTGTTCTTGGCATCTCTCTACATTAGGAAGCCTCAATTTGAATCAAATTTGCAAAATGAAAATTTCACCTGATTGCAGTTACCTACTCTAGTTGGTAGTTTTATGGAAACAATTATTTTTAAGAATGCATGAGGGCTAGAACCAAATCCTTTTACAAGGATGTTCGTGGTTGTATTTCACCAAATGTGACAAGTTTTCGTGGCTGGATTCATTACCAATTGGGAGAATTTAAAATTCTCACAATTAATTTCAAAGGGAATTAAATGGTTTTACAGGGAGTTTTAGGAGGTTATTTCATGCAATGTGGCCAGTTTTCAGGTGAATATGTGCATCCCGTCAAAAGTAATGCAAAAGTCAAATTTCATGCTTTTCCAACGTTTAGTGTAAATTTCACAAATCAAATTTTCACTTCCTCCTATCCATGCTTCACTGGGAGTTTTTTGAAAGGATTGAAAAGGTACATGAACTATTTGGCAATTGCAATTAATTGTGGTAAAGTCAAATTACTCCATGGTATTCTACTTTGCTCAAGCCAAAAGATGCTACTTAGGGATATTTTTAGATATTTGTTGCATAACTCTAGTTGATAACAAGCCTGCCTAAAATAGGTGAAATGATTGAAGGATATACACAACTTTATTTGTTTAAAACTTTCTTACTTATTGCTATTTCAAATGACATTAAGGTAGTTAAAAAAATAAAAAAAAACGGTGCATGTCTTGGTAAAGAGAGAGAGCAGAACATTCTTCGAAAAGAAAAGAAAAGAAGACAAAAATAGAAAAAGGCATGGGAGTTTGAAGACATATTTCATACATATTTTAATTTTAAAATCCAATAAAAGAAAGAGCAGCTACATGTTTAAAAGGTGAAAACAAAATAGAATAGATGAGGAATAAGGAGAGGCATAGCCTTGAGAAGAAAGGAAATAATATTAAAAAGAAAGGAGGCAAAATAGTTAGAGGAGTGCCCAGGGGAGAGAGTGGGAGAGAAGGGCGTGGAAAGTGGAAAGAGGAGTGCATGGGTTTGGATGAGGAAACTACTGATTTTGAAAAAGAAGGGATGCAACTTGGAATTTTGAAGAGGCTCAAGGGAAATGAGTAGAAGGAAGCCGCCATAATAGAGAGAGGAAAATCTAGTAAAGGGGAAGGTATTTCTATAGAGAAAGCATTAGAAAATGAGGAGATAGTCGCTCAAAAAGGCAAAGAGAATTCTACCCATGAAGAGGCATTAAAATTTGCAAGAATTGGAGTTTTAAAGCTACAGGCCGTGAGGATTGACAACTCCATTGGGGTTTCTTGGTCCTCATTTGCATCAGATAACTTGATTGTACATCAATTTTGAGAAATATTTAGCACCATTTAATTGATCCAGGATCATCAATTCAAGGTATGGGATACTTATTTTCAATGCTTAGTTTATTGAGTTGTCGATAATTGATACATAGTCACATGGTTCCATATTTTTTCTTGAAAAATAATCTAGGAGGACCCTAGGGAGAAACACTTGGGTCAGATTTCCACTCTTTGAGAAGCTGAGTTAATTGGACTTTTAATTTAGTTAATTTAGGAATGGACTGTCAATAGGGAGCTTTAGAAATGGGTTCTACTCCTAGAACTAAATCAATTACATGTTCTACTATTTTTTATTATGATAAGAAGCTAACCAAGGGTTGAACCCTTTACAAGCAAGGTCCATAGGGCATAACAACACAGGCCAGAAATAGGCTAGAAACAACAAAAACATAACAAAAACAACAAATAAACAACCTAGCTGCAAACCAAAACAAGGGATCTAAGCAACACCAGATCTCAAGGGAAAAAACCTAACACCCTTAACCCTCTGTCGCGAAGCAGCGACAGATTTGGGGAGACCTTTTTTCTTTCTCTCAACAACAGTCCAAGAAAACTCTAAATCAAAATCCTCAGAGTGAAGTGAGAGGAGGGGCTCCTCAACAGAAACCATAGCCAAAGAGAAATCTCACGTTGAGTGAGTAGCCAACAACAAAGAAGATGGATCAGGTAATGACAAAGAAGAAGTATGACCCTCAGAAGACGAGACCAAAACAAGATTTGAAGGTCCAACTGAGGTAGCCAGAGGCGAGGTTTAGGTAGACCTGGTAGGAACATCAACAACAGTACTGGTCTCCAAGGGCTCCACAACGACCAACAACAAATCTTGAGAAAGATTGTTCTTCTAAGAAGAATCACCTTCCGGGGAAGGTTCACCCTCCTAGGAGGAACCATCCATCAAGGAAGCACAAATTGTCAAATGATCAGTAAGTGCATCCTTCCACCAAGTTGCCGCACCATTGCACTGAGAATGGGGGCAAACAGAGGCTAAGTGACCAATAGAGAAACAACGCTTGCACCTAAAAGGGAGACCCTCATAGTCTAACAGTTGCGTCCAAGGCCTGTCCTCAACCATCAAAACAACATCTCCATGAAGGGGTTTGGAGATGTCCATAGCCACTAATATGCGAGCAACAATAGTATGCCCTAAATATGAGGTGGTAGCATCCACCTTCAAGAAATGCCTTATAGCATTAACAATGGATTCATAGCAAGAATCCTCCCAAAACTAAAGAGGGAGATTCAGTAATCAAACCCATACTAGTCTGGTATTCAGTGGCTTGGTGAGTGGATTGAAGGAGCGAACCCACAGTTTGATGGATAGTGACTGACACCCCACATCCACACCTTGTGAAAAACTAGATCTCTCTCCTCAGAGGAAGCAAAAGTCACTATAAAAAATCCCTTGCACTGGGGAAAAGCTCAATCTGACCAACAACAAGAGGTTTCTAGGAATCCATGAACTAGCCATGCAGATTGGGGAGAGAGGGCCATATCCATTACATGTTATACTTTTGAACATCTAGGAGGTAAGTTATTTAATTCATCAAGAAAAACATCTTTAAATTCTTGAACAATAGGTTTAATATTAATGTCTAATTTAAATTTATCACCTATTGGAATTCAAATAACACAAAAATGTTTCAAATCTTTTATAACACTACATTTAATTTGCATGGCAGAAATAGTTTTAATATTGAGAGGTCTTCTCTCCCCCTATAAAACATGGCATATCCTTATATCTGACCCAAGGAGTACTTTTTTGTTTTCACATCATATAAAAGTGTTCTTCTCTAACCAATTTATGCCAATAATTGCATTATATTTCCCTACATTCAAAACATGAAAATGATCTTAGGTTTGAAAATTATCTAATTGAAAGGGTAGATTCTCAATAATGGCACCAATATGTTTAATTATTCTACCATCAGCCATTTCAAATTTAATAGGAGTGATATTTCTAGATACAATTTTTAATTTGGACACCACTTTAGGAGATATAAAACTATGAGTACTACTAGTTTCTACAAAAAAAAACTACATTTTGGCCATTGATTTTACCATTAGTTTCTACTAAAGATATTTGACAATGAGTAGTACCTGTATTGACAACGACATAGATTTTCATTGTGGTTGAGCAAAAGTGTTTGACTAATTTTTATGTTGTTGGGAATTTTTATTTTCTCTTCTAGGACAATCCTTGGCATAATGATTCGTTGTACAGATATAACATTTGAGATCTAGTGGTACTTTTCTTTTACAAGAATTATCAGGTTTATGTGTGGATATATCAATCGTATGACAATGAATGTTACTATGAGGTGGTTGATCCCTATCCTTTCTTGGTTCGGAGAAAGAATCATTATGTCTTCTTTTATGTTTCTCTCATTTCTATATAAAAACTATTATGTTTTTCAAACTGTTCTACTATTTGAGTTGCTTCATCAATTGTTGCAGGTTTTCCACACCAAACATTTGTTTTATACTCATCTCTCAAACTAGTTATAAATCATACAACCCAATCTCTACCTTCTATAAAAGGTACAAAGCAGTTTAATCACTCAAAATTTTGTTTATATTCATTTCCTCTTTGTTTGAGTTCAAAAAAATTATTTCATTGTTCATGCTTAAAATGATCTAAAAGATATTTCTGTTGAAAGAGTGTTTTAAATTGATCCCATTTAATTTTATGTGTTTGCAAATTAAGGGATCGTAAGGCATCTTGCCACCAATTTAAAGCATTATTCCTCAATTGATAGGTGGAAATTTGTGTTCTACCATGACTATTAGTATTTTGTAAATCAAAATATCGTTCAAGATTAGTCAACCACTGTCCTGCTTCCTCCCCAATTCCAGTCTCTCCATTATGCTCAGGTAACTTAATTTTATGTGCAAAACTACTTGGTTCCTTCTTTGTTTTCCTTTTACTATCACTATTAAAGGACTCAAAACTAGAATTATTGGAACTTAAATCTTCATTAGTTGATTCATGTTTACTTTATTTATTTTTGTTTCTTTTATTAGTTTTCTTCTTAGTATTCTGTTCCATATGCCTTGAATTATTTTGAGAAGTGACATCATTATTGTTGTAAGATATTTCGTTACGAGAGTGATTTTTGTTATCCATAACTTGTCGTTTAAGTTCTTGTACTTGAGAAACTAGTTGGGCAATTTCATTTAATAAGGCTTGATTGGTTTGTTCTAATGCATCATATCCTTTGTGGTTGTTTTCAGATGCCATTGTCAAAGGTTAATCTTTTAATACAAAAAGATTGAATAAAAAAATGGTTGATAACTAAGTTTGCACCATTCTAAATAAATAAACACTTCCTTGATACTTACTAGCTTAGAAAAAATAAAAGTTCCCCTTTTTTAAAAATTGTGGAGAGCAATTAAAATGTTATTATGTTCATTAAAATGTAGTATTTTCTAGGGTGAGTTGGCTATTAAATGGTCTCTAAGTCTTGAAAAGATCAGAGATCTAGAGTTCAAATCATAGACTAATTTTGTAAACAAGAGATTTGTGTAATTAAATTTAACAATTATAAAATACAAAGTTGCTTTCCTTTCACAACTCTAAAGTTTTTTGTTTTCCCTATTATTATGGGAAAGAATTATTAATTTTTTTAAAAAGCACTCAATAATATTTTATTTCAAAACTACAACCAAACTCTAAAATATATCATCTTTCTTTGGATATTTTTGTTTGTATACACTAAATTCCTTTTAATTTTGAAGGTGTCACTAAGTTGAGGAAATTTCAAAACGTGAAAAGTGGAGATTTAAATTGTTTTCTTTTTTAAATTTTTATTAGAATTTACAATTTTTTTTAATGTACATGTTATGTCGGTGTATAAATTGCACACTGAAAAAAAAAAAAAATTAATGTTTTAATATTCTCATGAATGTATCTCTTGGATTTTTTTGACATATTTCTCACAAGAATATTTATGCCTAAGAGTTCTCTTATGTTGTATTACTTTCTCAGTACATGAGAGAGAATCTCATGCTTTAGAAAGTGTGATTTTCCAAAATTGATAATATTTTCTTTTTAACAAATGAAAAGTTGGCACCCCTTTGGCAAGTCGTAGCTGAATTGGTTGAATGACAGTTAAAGCTAAAGATAAATTGGTTTATCAAAAGTAATGTGCTACAAGTTTAAAGCCTTTGCCACTTTGCATAATTAAAACTATTAAATTAGAAAATTAAATTCCACAAAAAAAGTACCAATTTTCACAAAATGCAATGATTTAAACAAATATTGTTGCACGGGCTCTGATACCAAAAATGTGGCGTTCCTTTTCTCCATAGTAATATTTTATGCAATGCATAAAATTTGTAATTAATATGATTAATAGTTATATTGTTTTTCATGTATTTTTAGATAAAGTAAATTAAAATATTTGTGCAACAAGCTTTGTAAATATATTTAACAAAAAAACAAGGGAAAGAACATTCAAAATAGTATTCAATTAATATAGTTCAAGGGAAAATATGTATCTATTAAATATTTATTGATAGAGTTGTCTTTATTCTCTTGTTGTTTGATCATGATACCAAGTTGTGGCACACTTGGAGAACCTGTGTAAAAACATAGTATGTACCTACTCACACCAAAGCCTTGGCTAGGACAATCCTAGGTGCACACAATCCCAGGTTGAACATACTCGGTACATCCCCTTATCCAATTCCCACTTCTTTTTTCTTGCTCAAATCATCCAAGATAGTTTTTCACACACCCTACTCATCAAATGTACATATTTATAATGTTTTGGTGGGTAGTTATCCAACCAACATACCCATACAATTAAAAAGTACCCCTTCATAACAAAAAGAGTTTTATTACTCACTATAATCAAATGATTTATTTATGACATTTGATTATCATTTATTTTTTCACTTATTAATGTCTACTACTTTTTCTTCACTCTCAAGATTTACAAATGAATTACATCTTTTCCACTTGTTTCCTCCAATATATCAATATTTTATAAATTATTTTCTCTTAAATACTTTTACCCATATAATGATTATTTTCACTTCTTTTATTTATTCATTTATTGGGTAATTTTTTTTATAACAAATTGGAAGCACATTTAGAGAATAAAAATGACTCAAGCACAAATCTATCTAAGATTAGGTTACATGATACATGTTGCCATATCATAAAACTCTAATCTAACCACTTAGAGAGATATATGAATATCTGCTTAACATAAGAAACCAAGAGAGGAACAAAGGAGAAAGAGAGAGGACACAAAAGAAGGTAGAGGAAAAAGAGAGGAGACAAATGAAGGTAGAGGAGAGGAGAAAGGGTGGTAGTGACCCATGAAAATTGAAAAAGAAAAAGGCAGAGGCAATAGTGACCTATACAATCTAGGTGTTAGATAAGAGGTGGTAGTGACCTGCAAAAATTCAAGATTGGATACTAGAAATTGATCATGACAATAGGGGTTGTATGGTACACACCTGATGATAGGGTTAGGCTAGACTAACAGTAAAGACACTGATGAAAAAAGTCAAAAAAATGTTAAAAATGGAATTAAAATGGTTTTGTGGTTGACACTCATGGCTATTTGGTGATTGCCATCTTGGCTATTAACAATAGCCACCCAAAAAGAAAAATGGTAAAAATTGATGATGTCATCAATGATTATAAGGTAAACACCTAATTGGATAAGAGGCCAGGCTAAGCCTAGTGTTGATAAGAAAGTCTAATTATCGAGGTCATGGATTAGGATCAAACAAACAAAAGCATGAATAAATGATATAATATATATGATATATGTTCCCTTAAATTTATTGGTGATAGAGAGAAGAGAAGAGCTAGTCAATTTAAGGAAAGAAAGAGAAAGAAGGAAAAGACTAATGATGAGACAGATTGACGCTTTAAGGTCAAATTGTTGAGTGATGATGTGATGATGAGGAATTTGGTCAGTAAAGAGATGAGAATTGAGTCATGCTCCCAAGTGATGAAAGAATGTGACGGATACCAAGGTCATGCTCCCCAAGTGATGGAATAATTTATGGAGGAGGGAATGTGAAAGTCATGCCCCTAAGTGATGAAGTGATCGCGTCTTAATGGAGTGTCATAAGAAATGGGAAATGCAATTGAAGGGAAGGTGTGTTTATAAGGAGGCAAGGTGTGTAGCCTAGAGGAGGGATGAAGGAAGATAAGTGCCATGATGAGATATAACTGAAAGAGTGGAATCATACTTGAAAAGAATAAGGGGGATAAAGAGAGGAAGGATGATGCCCCCCAGTGCCAAGGTATAATGATAAGTAAGGGAATGAGCTAGAGGGAAGGATGAACAACAAGGCTAGGTTGAGGCGAGTGCTGATAGTAAGTATGAATTCCCCTAGGAGAAAGAAAGAAGAAAGATGCCCCCAAAGAAAGAAACAAAGAGAGAGACGCCATCAGAGCAAAGAAAAGGATGAAGTGAAAAATCACATAGATCAATATGAAAATAGAGTTGAAGGAAAAATGAAACTTGATCAATACAGTTGCTCTATGTGGCCGGAGGCAATCCAAATAGTGTATAGTAATAATTAACATATGGATCATCATCCTCTGCTTGTAGAGTAATCAGTATCATTAGGTTGAAATCAAGATTCAAAAGGAAAGTGGAGACACTAAGAAGAATGAAACAAGGAAAAACAAGAGTAAGGAAAAATCAAATACAAGCAAAAAAGATCTATAGAGGTAAAGAGGGAAGGCCAAGAAAAGAAAATAGAAGGTAAGGATGAGGAAAATGATGGAATAAAGGAAAAAATAGATTATCAAGAACAAGAAGGGGAGAAATAATGAACATCTTGAGTGTCAGCAAGGGTCATAGAGTAGACAAGAAAATTTAAAAATGTAATCCTAAGCTTATACACCAAGACAACCAAGGAGTTTGTTGAAGTCCAAATTTTTTTGTATAGTGTATTGTCACATGGAAATGATAAGAAAGTATGGTGGTAATAGTGGGATAGAAGCAATGGTAGGTGTTGAGTTGGAAATGCTATGTGGATGAGCTACAAACTAGAAATTAATAACTCATTTGTCATGTCTTGTTAAAGGACAATCATTATAATCGAGGACTTTGAGAGAAAAGGGAGAAAGTCAAATGTGTAAGAGATATTGAGAGATGGCAAGATAGAGTGGATATGCTATAGTGGTAAGCCAATCTCAGGTCATGAGTGGTAAAAGGTAGAGGAAGAAAGACACCCTAGCTTAAGAGATAATCTTGGAATGACTTATAAATGGATCATTGATAGAAAAAGAGAAGAGGTAGGAACATCTCAAGCTAGTTGAATGATTTTTGTATTTTTATTTAGATAATTGCCTTTAAGTTGCTTTGATATTCATCTCTTAGGATTGCATGCTTTTTTTTATGCACCCCATGGTCTAACCCCATGGAACTAGTAGGATGGAAGGACTCATCACTAAGGATTAAACTAGAGAGTTATAGGCATTTATTTGATGCTTGCATAATGTCACTCAATGCTAGATGAGGAAAGGGGAAACAAAATGACTCTCTTAAGGTTCTAGGAGTCAGTAATGATTTTTGGGTATTGAGGAATATAAGGGAGTAACAATCATAGACTTGATCATGGGTTTCACACTCAACATAGGGTCATGTGTAAGGAAAATATGAGTAATGGCTAGAGTGAATGGTGTGGAGGGATCAAGACTCAAGGGCCAAATGATTAAGGCAGTGAACCTATCATGGAAATCTATGGTGTGTAAGGAGGTTATGTGTGCAAATCAATGGAATGGATATATGTGTGGATAGTGCACGTGTCAAGATAAGTGTGCAGGAAGGAGGATGTATGCAAACTCTTAGTCATCTTTGGTGCATCAACTAGGGATTTAATTAGCAAGACCTAGTGTTCTATATCATGTCCCTAGTTGTGCTAGAGAGAAGATAAATGAAAATAAGAGAAACAAAACAAATAAATAAAAAGGGAATTCAAAGGGAGAAACATGAAGAAGAGAAGAAATAATATATCAAATAATGATAGAGGAAAAATGGGTCACCCTAGTTAGATCACATAATGCATCATTTGTTGGTGATATGGAGGTTACACAAGGAGAATCATATAACAGAGACTTGGAAATGTCACATGAAGCTTTGGTGAAGAATGTTGAGATAGGAGGAACATTAGCAATGTTCTTAAAGAGACATTTGGTAATGGGAAGAGTAGTTTCTATATCTATAGCATAATGATATCAAGTGAAGAAAGATCATTACGAGGATCAAGATTGGTATCATTGTATGAATCATGGGAGAATGATAAGTTATGTGTCATGCCTAAGTTAGGTTATGTGTCATGCCTAAGTTGTCAGACCAATCAATATTATGAGTAGAAGGAGATGCATCATCAAGAATAAGAAGTATGGAACCATCACTAATGAGATCTTGGATGCTATTATTTAAATCTCAACATTGGTTGGTAGAATAGCCTAAGATCTGATGGTAGAAACAAGATAATAGGATTGATCAACTTCTCTTAGGGATTTTTTGAAATGGGGGAGGTGGAAGAGTGATTAACTTATTATCCAATAGACAAGGAAAGAGTTTTTCAAGAGAAGTGGAAAGTGGTGTATAACTTCTTTGCTCTAGCTTATCTGGTAGGATATGATAAGAATAGGGTAGGGAAGTTCACATATAGAATCAGTAAGATAAAGATAGGAGAGTGTGCCCCTAATTTGAGTAAATATTCGGTTGGCTTTGGTGATCCCCATGGCTAAGTTAGATTGAGAAGTGTGATGATTAAGAAGTAATTTATCTTGAATATGAGGTAGGTGTTTTCTAAGAAATATAGGCTGAAGTACAAAATCACAAGTATGGAATTCCATGTGAACAAATAACGAGAAGAAGTGAGATGTGTAGTCTTGAACAATAAGATCTTGTTTGCAATGTGTGAGTTGTATAAGGGAAAACTTTGGCATTGTGATAAATTAGAAGTGGAGTAAAGGCATGAAAAAGATAGACATAAGAGTATAGAGAGATAGGACATAAAGTATATATCATAAAGTCTATAATACTCATATGTATACATTTTTTTATAACATTAGTTTATTTTATGATGGTATTTATGAAGATACTTGCGTTGCTTTTCATAATTTGTTCTTATTAGCAATGCTGTTTCTACAGGAATATAGAAATAATACATCTCCCGTAGAAACCTTCAGAACAAATAAGAATATATTAATGTTCAATGACAGAACGTCTTAGATCTACACGATCTTGTTTACCATTCGTTTCGGAGCAGCAGGATTTGAACCCACGACCTCCACCACCCCAAGATGGCACGCTACCAAACTGCGCCATACTCCGTTATAACGACCAACATCACATTTCTAAATTCAATATCCGAATTTACATTCGGGCATTGAATTTAGAAAATACTCTTTTCTAAATATTTGCATTGACAATCTCGGGAAAATAGTCTTATATCCAATCTAATGCATCACTTGTCAATGTCCTAAGAAGGTGTTTGGCGATAATTAGATCATTAGAAATAATAGTTGAACAAATGATATGTGTTTAATAGGATCTCCATGGACATTATAATTATCAAAGTGTAATGAGGTCATATTAGAAGGATAATAGTATATAAGGATGGTATATTAAAGGGGTGTTGTCATCCATGAAGGTGTAGAATGTGAAGGAGGAGAGGTAAGGGGTTCCATTTGCACCTATAGCTTCTTTGAGCTTAGTATATACATATGTCCAATAAGGAGTAAAAGGATAAATACTATATTGGGGATAGGATATCATGATGAGGAGACTATGTGGCATATGTGTAAGGTGTAGTAGTAAGAGGTGCAAAGAAGAAGTGACTCATGAGAAGTAGGAAGCAAGGGTTCTTGCATAGGAGGCAAAGTGGATAAAGATGGTAGTATATGAGAAGTAGGAGATAAAGATTTAGGTGTAGGATGTGAAGTGGACAAAGAATGTGTAATAGTGGAAGAGGATGAATGATTAACATTCCTAGGATCTCACAAAACTTCCTTAAAATGTTATCACTTAAACAATAAGGAAAAGGCGACATCATAAGAGGCTCATCACAATATGATTCATTCATAAATACTATAGAAGATTGCACATGTGCATTAGAATCTTTTTCACTAGACAATATGATAAAAGTAGAAAGAGAAGAATATAACACATCATACATAAATCCAACATTATTAAAGGGAAGAGACACCTTCAAATCCTCATCATAACATGCATCTAATGTGTTATCTAAGAAATCATCAATGTTATGCTCATCACATGTGCTAAAATCCCCATGCTAAGTCAAAATGTGTGGTAGTGGGGAGGATGAAAGGAATGTAAGGTGAGGAGAGGGAAGAGGTGGTAAGTTGGAAGAAGGGGGTTTCAAGGGTTCACTTAGTTTATTAGGTAAGGATGTGACATCACCAGAAGAGAAAGAGGATGACTTAAGGAAAGTAAATACATCATGGACAAAAGAAGTGAAAAAAAACATTAAGGCAAATGAAGGACACCATAGGGGGTGGAAAGATAAGCTGGTGACTCATGATTTGGGAAGCATAGGCATGAGAGATAGAAGGGGGATAATGATAGAAGAGGACAATAATGCTTTTGAAAATGAATAAAGTGAATCCAAATTAAAGGGGAAAAAATAAGTGGATTTGTGAATGTCATCAAGTGGCTCATCCAATGGGATGTCTGAAAAAGTATGTAATATGGTGGTTAGAGATAATAGGGTCTTCAAAGCCAATGTCATGTATAGGAGGAAGAGAAATCTCAAAGAGAGAATTATGAGAAAATAAAGGTTCAAGAGTAGAACAAACATCATATGGAGCATAGACTATATCATTGAATGAGGAAAAATCATTGAAGATATTGAAAGCTAGACCATCAAGGGAAGTGTAAAAACCTTGGAGGGATGGAGTTGGTGAAGCAAAATGGTAGGGGGTTTAAGAAAAACATTAGACAAAGTAGTTGTAGAAGCATCATCTAGGTTTTAAGGGAAGGTATAGAAGGATTAGTGAAATACATAAAAGTGCCCAAGGCACTAGGATAGATACTATGAAAGCTAATAAAGTAGGGGATGATAATGATAGGTCCATATGACCTTGGTGGAAAGAGAACAAGACTTTAAGTTAAAGAAGTCAAGGAGATGTTCCAAAATAAGGGGATAAATAGAGATGAATTGAGAGAAAAAGTTGGGATCCATAAAGAAGGCATGGTGAGAAATAAGAGGGATGAGAGAATCCATGAGGAAGCATAAAAAAAGCCACATAAGAAAATGGATGCAATTCTAAACTACTCACACACAAATTATAATCAGAAATGTAAGTCAAATAGGTTCACCAAAACGAAGAAAATAAAAGTGTGTTTGTTTAAGAGATTTTAACAAATTTTATCCTTTTGATGTGTGTAACAAACTAGTACTAATGAAAGACTATCCCCAATTAGTCCAACATTAATTTATTACATAGATTTGAGAATGATAACAACACAAGCAAATAGGCAATAAAAAATAGAAAACTAGAGTGAAAATAGTGAAAAACAAGGAATAGATGAACCTAGGTTTAGTCAAGGTAGTTTTGTAAAATGTTGAGGGTGATGATCTATAGCTTTTGTGGAAGTTTTAGAGCAAACAAAGGCATAATAGATATGCTCCTAGTAGGGGCACATGTGTCTTAGGATAGTAGTGCTAGTGCTAATGTAGGGGCATTGGTTTATGTCTTGTCTTATAATATTTTCAACTTATGACATCTAGTGGATGCTATGATAGAGACACTAGATCCACTAAGTCTAGGTTCCTGCAGGTGTTAGAAACATGAGAAAATCAAGGAAATAATAGTAAAACTTAGTGTAAAATGATAAAGGAAATGCATGAAAAAAGGAGAGAATCTAAATGTAATAACCATAGATTTGAGGAAAACAGGGAATAATTGGTCATAGAGGCTTGACAGAGTGTCAAGAAGATCACTAATAAATCTAGAACATGTCTAGTGGATATTTTTTCTGGGTTAGTTGTGCTAGTAGCTTGGTAGGAGTGCAGGTATGGTGTCTTGGGGGACACTAGTGTCTAGCCTCAGAATCACCTAATTTTTTCATGAATGTCTCTCTATGATTTGTTGAGCAATACTTGAAACTATCCCACTTGTCCAATTTGCCATGATTCTCCCACAAATACTTGCAATACAAATTTTGATTATGAAAACCCTTCAATATGGTTGATAAAAGGGGAAGTTGCCTTGGTCAACCCCCTTGCAATTAATTCAAACATATCCATGTACATTAAATAATGGCAATAAGTTGAAATCAACTTTGAAAATAACTTACAAATTGAAATAGAAATCAAACAGAAAATGTTCTTACCAATTATGAGATGGAAATAGGAAAACTAGGTCTTGGTGGGAGAAGGAAATGGGAAACAAGATGGAAACAAATGCCAACAAGAATTTATGGGGCTAATGAAGGATGAAATGTGAAAGGGAAAATAAGGTTTAGGGAAAATAGAGAGGACTAGAAAATAAATTGGGAAGAAGAGAGAAGAAAGGCTATGAGGGAGATGTATAGAGGAATATAACCACACAAAGATACTCCATGGCTCCAAATGATGCATAATGAGCTCCAAAGCTTGATGTAGATTCTTAAATGATGGACTAGTGCTCCAAGGCTCCAAATATCTAAAATAGTAAAGAGGAACTCTAAATTGCAAGATGAAACTTGAGTGTGTGCTATTGAAATGAGAGGAAGGCTCCTTTTATAGATTTTAGAGGCCAATTTTTGTTATTTTGAGCCAAAGTGCAAGAGGAAACTTGAGCACATGATATTAAAATGAGATGATGAAGGCTCCTTTTATAGATTTTTGAGGGCCAAATTTCATTATTTTGAGTAGAAACAATTTGAATTGAGCTTAGTTAGCCAAGTATAGGTCTCATTAAAGTTTTAGAGCCAAGGGATGGTGGGGAACCTATAGTAGGGGTGCAAGTGCCCCATATCTCGAGGAAGGTGATCTTGGATGGGAAAAGAGAGAGAAGAAAGAAGCAAGATGAAAATAGGTGGTTTTAACTGAATTGGATTTTGGATGTGAGAGATATGAGAGAAACAAGGTGAAAATAAGTCAATCTCGTGAGAGGATAAGCACACATTATTTTTTTAAGAAATCACTTTGAAAATGAAAATAAGGGTAACTTAGTTGTGAAGGAAGTATAAGGGAAGGGTAAAGGATACAGGAAAGGGGGAAGAGTAACATAGGGATAAGTAGGAGCTATAGAGGGGTCAAGACACATGGAAAAGGGGAAAAGACATGGAAAAATGAAAAGCTATGGGAAAGAGGGAAAATAGGCTAGAAAGGGGTCAAAAAAGGGACATGCTAGGAAAAACACTAAAATGAGTAGAAAACATGTAAAATTAAATTGTAGGGTATGTGACTTATGTTCTTATAGTTATATAGTTTTTCAATCAAGTAGAGTTTCAAGAAGGAACATATCATTTCAAATCATGTTAAACTCACAAAAAACCAAACAAAAATTAGGCTAAAATTTTCATTTTCAGAAAGGACAAACTTGGAAAACTTTGTTTTTTCTACCCTTTGACTTGCTCTACATAAGTTGTCTTATATTGTCTAACCTAGAGTTGGTTGCATGTTTAAATAAATCAAGGTTAAAATATACTTTAGGTTAAGGATTTGGTGCAATAGAAGATTTGGACCCAATGAGACTATTAACTCATTTACAAATTGGTATAAGCTCTATCATACATATCAAACTCAAATCTTAAATTAGGTTCCAAACTTAGGCTGATATGGGTGCAAATCCCATCCCACTATATAACTCAATGAATTTTGAATTAAGTATAAATTTAAACACAACAATTGAAATTTAGGTTGAATTAGCTTAAGATTCTAGTTAACCAAATCTTAGTTGGACACCTAACATCAAGGAATTCATCAAATATCAAAGGGATAAACTTAGGGTCTTTTAGGCTTGACCATACATTTATCTAGGTTGAAATCCAATATCGGATCCACCCTTCCATTAGAGCACTTGGTAACACAGTTGGCCAAAAGGTGCAATGTTAATCAGGACATGATCTCTTATTCATATTTAGTTAATCTATAGTCTTGCTTTTGCTCACTCTTAAATGAATTCATGTGTTGAAGTTAAAAGATAAAACTTTGCCTCTTAATGTAGTTTAAGACTAAAATTACTTTCTATTATGATTACTATATTAATAAATCAAATTTCTAATGATCTTCATTAAACATAAACATAAATATTTGATCTAAATACAATAAATCACAAGAGTTGGGAATGCAAATTGAAATTAACTATGCTACATAAATAAATTGAGAAAAAAGGGCTCAAAAGGCATGTTAGGACAAAAAATGATGTTAGAAATGGACTCATGAAGGCTAAAAGATCATCTCTAGTGATTTTCAATAGTTTTTAATGAATTTGACTACTGGAGTGCCTGTGTCTAAGGGTCTAATGCTTGATTTTAGATGTTGGGTACACGTATCCTCCTCAAATACTTGTTTCTTCAACTTAGAATGCTCTATAAATTTTAGGTTTTTCTCACCTATTTTAAAGCCTTTTTATCTATGCAAATTCATGGCATCAATCTTTTATGCTAAGAAATTGATAGCATATTCTAGGGGAAGAAAGTTTTCTTTTGTGCTAAGTGGAACTACTTCAATAAATTCCCTATTTGTCATGTTTTAACATCCATAGTAGCACTAGAAACATTGGTAGTGTATGTATGCTTAAGTGGTGTTTTAGTGGTGTGCATAGATATTGGATCTATGAATATAGAATGTTAGGGAGGAATCTAGCTATGGTGGTGATCCAAGAATACTAGAACTATGAATATAGAATTTTAGGAAGAAATCTAGCTATGGTGGTGATCCAAGCATAGCCTCATGCATAAATTTGCATGATGCTATCTAGACACTCAACTTCACTCAATCAATGAAACATGTTAATTGTGCATCCATGTGCAAAAATGGTTGTTGCACCATTGTGTACAGTTCTCACATGCCACTATGTAATATTGCTCACCTGAATATTGTGGCATCACATATGGTTGCACATGACAATGTTCCAATGAGATCATATGTGTGCAATGTATGGTTCACCCATGTTTTGCTCTTACCATATCTTGCTCTATTATTATCCTATGCTTTAGTATGTTTCATGACCTATTTTATGGATAGATGATTTATGTGGGTATTATAGTGATATAATGATTGTGATTATAAATGTGTTAATCCATGCCTAGTATCGATTGTATACTGATAATTAATCCATACATTAGCATTTATGGTCTAGAGCTATGCTTGGTTGTTATGATGTCTTCTTGAATGCTGTACAAATTTGAATAAAGAACCATTCATATATTGATTAAGCGACCAATTATGATTAGTTTATTGAGTTGTGGCATAATTAGAATTACATAGTGTTTAGATGATGTGATATAAGCATAATATATCATAATGCAACTATATGTTTATTGAGTAAACTATTATATGATATTGTGCATGCCTTTAATTGTATGTTTATGAACATGTTGATATATTGGTCTAATCTGTTATTGCTTCAATTATGATTTTCGAGATGAGATTTGATTTGCAAATTCAATGTTGGCCAATGAAAGATATTTAGAGAAGGATTAACCACAAATCACCCTTTAGTATTTTTCATTCCATATTGTGGATGAACGAAATACTTACCATGTTTACCTAGTTTTTCCATGTCATGTGTTGTGAGGGACACATTAATGCTTATGGGCTCTTTGAATAGGTTTTAATTCTTGTGCATTGATTTAATTCAATTTAGTTGAATGTTGGGAGTTACTCGAACCTTTGTTAGTTTTAGTTGATTTTATCTTTTAATTACATTTGAGTTTGTTATACTATTTAATGTTGAAATGCTTAAAGAATCTTGAGATCCTAGGAAGCTTCTAATAGATTACGTGGCTTCCTTATCATCTTGAGGGAATTTGATTTGATTGTATATTTTTAGTTATTTTGAAGTTTTGAGTGTTTTTTTATTAAGGGGTAAAGTAGGTTTTGAAAGGACTTGAAATCTTCTACACAGGCAAGACAACAACTACCATAAGCTGAACAACAACATAATTGCAACCAAGCTGCCACAATAGAACAACAACCCAACAAAATCACAAAGGGTCAACATCCTACACAACACCTGGCCCTATCCTTGCAATCCACACACCTTGACCCATGTATGAGATTTTGATACAAATTTAGGAAGACCTCTCTTCCTTATTTGAACAATCATCCAATACACACCATTATCTAAATTCTTAAACCAATGAGAAAGGAGAGGGATATCCTCTAGTGTCACCCCACCTAGAGTCACCTCACATGATGAGGGAGAATGTCTAATCAAATATGCTAGGTGTTGCATAGAAACCATAGATGGATCAAGAGCAGGGATCCCATCACAACACTCCATGGGGGGATGGGATTTGAAGAATGATTTATCCGAACCAAGTTTGAATAATTCTTAGCAAGAATTTAGGAAATCACTACGGACACACTAGCCCTAGGGGGAACTGCATTAGGAGGAGATGCCAGGGCCTCATTGTGGCCCTCCCCTAGGGAATGAGGAGAGAAGACCTACCATCCTGAGAGATAGAAACACTAAAAGAATTGATATTCTTCCACCACGTAGTTATGCCTGCATTCTTACTGTGAGAATGGGGGCAATTAGAAGCAAGAAGTTCAATAGAAAAACATCACTTGCAACATAAGAGGATATCCTCATACTTGATTTGTTGAGTCCACAGGCTATCTTCCACCATGAAGATAATATCCCTTATAGGATCCTTGGAGATGTCAATGTCCACCAACATACATGCATAGGTAGAGTGGTTAATGTTAGTAGTAGATGTATCAACCTTTAGAAAACGACTAATAGCATTGCCAATAGCCTCGAAATATGAGTCTTACCAGAAGTGTAGAGGGAGATTGGGTAGTTTGACCCAAACTTGTTTGATATTAAGAGATTATATAAGAGGGTTGAAGGAGGAAAATCAAGGCTTCAGTGAGAGAAAATTCTCACCCCACATCCATAACTTTCCATCAACACCAACTCCCTATCATCTGAAGAATCAAAGGTCGTGATAAAAAAACCCCTAGCACAAAGATATAGCTCAATTTTTCCCTTAGTGGGAGGCTTCCAAGACTCTAAAACTCACTGATGCAAGTCAAGAAGAGGACACATGCTATTAAATCTACAGATTAGTCCACAATGAGCATTTTTTTATTGCCAATCACATCCTATCCACAAACCAAAATAAGGGGAGGGTTAAGAATAGGAAAGGGGTTGAAGTCTTCCATGCGGAGGAGGGTGAGAAGGAACACATGACCTAGACATGGCCTCATAGGACAAATGACTTGACCCATTCACACCACTCAAAAGGGGAGAATCACCATTCCAATCCTTCATGCCACCAACATCTAAGGAGTTGTGACCGGTAGAAATTATAGCTTCAGGTACATTTGTCACCAAAGGATTCATGCCACAACTATCCATGAACTTGTTGTGGCCATTAGAATGGATATAAGGAAAGCCCTCGAGACTAGAAACTATCTTAGAGGATCTTGTAACACCTCTTGGAGTAAGATTTTTCCATTGATAACAACATCCACACCTCCTGTAATTCCCAGCTAACATTGGATCCTGGTATGATAGATGAGTTTTGGTGCTTTGATCCTGATATTGGATCTTGGTATGATATATGAGTTTTGGTGCTTTGATCTTGATATTGGATCGTTATGAGATGTGATATATTGAGTATTTCTATAGTGTATTATGTGTTCTCATGATTTGGCATCATTGCACCGAACTTGCCGATGAGGTTATTACCATCGAGGTGTTCTGAGGGTGTAGTCTGGATGCTTGGTGGAGATATTTTGCATGACCATGGCTTCACTATTTTCATTTAAATGTTATGATATGGGTGGGTAGACCTAGTTTCCTTTAGTATTATGTTGTATATATGCGATTTCACTTTGATCGTATTGCATGGTGAATGATTTAATTCAAACATGCATTCTAGATGGTTAATATTTAACTCTGTAATTTATGTTATTCACTTCAGCTATTGTCATATATTGGATAGATACACATGAAATTTGCATTGAGTGCACAAGAAATTACAAAATACTGACCAATGGATGAAATGTGGAGAATGTTGCCATGGTATGCTTAGCCATCTCACCTTCATCTTGTGTTGTCAAAACTTGTGAAACTTCGTCCGAATCAAATTTGATTCTAGATCCCCCTTGTGATATAGACCAGTACTAAATGCCTTCTTGGATACATTTAGTTTATCACTTGTGCAATTTTGCATATGCTTGGTATGTGCGAAATGAATTATGGTGTTTTAGAAATTGTTATTGTGCTATTTGTTTCCTAGTGTAGAGGAAAAACATTTAAGTGATTTATTTGAGTTGTGAATTATTTAATTTTGAAAAGGCATTGCATTTCATCTAAAACTGTATTGGAAATAATGTGTGGGGTGAAATGCATTCTAATTGCAAAGTTAAAATTATTTCCATAAGTAGGATTATTGCGTGTTTGAGAAAATAGATTATTTAAGTTTTTACGTTGTAGAATTTAATTGTGAAAGGCATTTTACATTGGTTGTTTGGTGTTTGTAAATAGATTTATTTCTATTTTGTGAAAAATATTGTTTGAAGTGATTTTATTTTGTGGAAAAGAACAAAAAAGGTTTAGTTATTTTTGAAGTTAGGGGATTTATGGAAACATGATTTATTTTTATTTCATTATCCATGGTTGAAAATGGAGAGCAAAATGGAAAATATCAAACCCTTTTTGGAATTGGAGATCGTTTGGTCAAATCAGATTGCTCAAAGAGCGAAAAAGATTCCCCTCGCCATTACCTTCGATTTGAGTGAGGTATTTCTCCATTTCATTAAGTATGTAATTTTATTTGTTAATTTTAAATTCGTACGAAAATTATTTTTTAAAATTGAATTTTCTATCGAAACTCTATCAAATTTTTTAGCAATGCTAATTTTATTTGAAAAGTGCATTGTTGGATAGATTAGGAATGGGTATGCTTACTTTTTCAAAATTTTTATTTCTTTGGAAACATGAAAATTAAGTGAATTTTCATGTTTTAGCCCATTAGATGTCATTGAAAAATTTATGTTTTTTTGAAAAGTGTGTTGTTGGACAAATTTAGAGCAAAAGGGTACTTTCAGATTTTTGAAATTTGATGTATTGTGAAAAAGTGAAATGTGGGTGTATGGTTCTGGGAAGGATACTTCAAGATCTGTGAATGGTGGAACTTGGACATTTGGAAAAATATTTTATTTTATCTTATTGAAAATTGATTTTTTTGAAGTTGCATGTTATTCGGAATCATGTGTTTTCCCAAAGTTTTAATTTTGGAAGTGCATTGGGGAGCGTGTTTTCTAGGAAAACCACTTTTTGCCTATTCTTAGGATTCTGAAAAGTTGACCCCAAAATTGTATAGGATAGGGGATATCCGTAGGAGACCAAGGTGGCCAAATTCCTAGGTAAGTGTGTGTTGTTGTTTGAGAATGACCCTGTACTTGTGGATGAGATGTGCTCCCAAGTAAGTGTGTGTTGTCATTTGAGAAATGATCATGTACTTGTGGATGAGGTGTACTTTTTTGGATAAGTTAGTAGGTCTTGCAAGAGATCCCTTTATATTAGGTAAGTGTGTGTATCTTGTAATGGATCCCCTTATCCGAGGTAAGAGTTGGTGTGTCTTGCAAGAGATCCCTTTACATTAGGTAAGCCTGTGTATCTTGCAATTGATCCCCATTACCTCTAAGAAGCATTCACTGGGTGAGTGTTTACTTGAGACCTTTGTGGCCTATTATACTTTCTAGCTTGGTTATGGAGAACTAAGGGGAAGTCTACCCAAATGTCTTAGCTGCCCTCGCCTAGTCCTTATGTGGTTGGATTGTGAGTATTTGACCTTGTGTAGAGTTAGAACATGTGAAATAGATGTCTACATGAAATATAGATGTTATCCTAGATCCATCTTTGGTTCATCTATTTCTAGTGTTCTCGCTCTATTCTTTCTTCAGTATTGGTTTGGGGAATGTGTTGTGACCACTTGCATGTATGTTGATAATTATGGTGCTCTCATATATGTATGTGTAATGGTGTTGTTTTATGCCTTGTTTGGCGTGCATTGAAGGTGTGAGAATCCCTTATGTTTGGTTATTGTGATGGTATTATGTGATGATTGTTGACTAGTGTGAGCCATGCATATCTTGTATGTATTTGATTAGCAGTTGTGCCGTATGTTTCATTTATTGGTGTATGTTGATTGGTTCGAGTGTTCCCATGTATTCCTTGATGTGTGAGAGTTATGGCTTGGATAACAGTGTTGCTAGGATCTTCTCCGTAGCTCGGGGTTGCCTAGAGTAGCATAGACATCCATTGTGCTCAATGATAGTAATATGGTAGGGTGGTGGGTAACATTTTCCCATTGGTCCTACATGAATATCTCTTGGGAGATGGAAGAGTTCTTGGTGCAGTATTTCATATTATGATTATATTGTATTTCGTGTTTATGGAACACCTTGGATGGAACTTATTATTGATTTATATTTGATCTTTGTATCATTTTATTATTGGAGTGTGATCCTTCCATGTTTGGGAAGTACCCTCCACCATGGTATTATTTTATTTGATCATTTGATTGGAAATCAATCCTTGTTTTGGAAGTAATTTAGCTTGTTGAGAAAGTTGATTTAGTTTTTAAAATGGTTAAGTTTGCATGTTAGAGATTTCTTTTATATACAATTTTATTGCTTTATGATATGTTTATGAGTTGGGTTGTTATGTTCCCACATTATGGTTGAGATATCCATGTTTTTATTTGGCCCGTTTTGACATTGGCATCAAATGAGCATGGCATTCCGTATGGCATTTCTCCTTTTTGGCATGAATGTTGGACATCTTGTCCTTGTGAGGTTTCATGACTGAACCTCCCTTTGACTTGTTTTCTGTTTGTTGACATTGCTTGGCTTGTGGGCGATTTGTTGATGTTGGTTGTTCTCATCTTTTGGAGATGTGTCTTGTTCCACCTTCTCTCTAGTGCCTTTGTGTGGCACTTGGATGATTTTTCATGCTTCGTGTGCAATTGTGATATGTGGGTGTCACACTTGCATCATGAACAATTGGTTCCTCCCGCGTTTGTCTGTTAATGACTTAGTGTAAAAGATGGGGCATTACACCTCCACTAGAGGCTGTAGGGAGTGGTAGGAGAACATCCTTGGAATGCAGAGGTAGGGTTCCAGGAATGGGAGAGAGCATCCTTGGACAAATGTTGTATGATAACTCTTCATTATTACACTTTGGAGTTTTGAGTGTTGCATATTCCACCTTTGGTAAATATCTCCATGTATTCACATGGCTTGTTGAAGATGCTTGTGTTATAGGATTATTTTATGTATCCTCTTGGTGAGTTGAATTTATGGTTTGTTGAGGATAATATGAATTATCCTATTTATTTTATTTTTGGGTGCACACTTGTGAGAGTTACTTATGGGTTTCTTTTTTTGGCTTGGGTTTCTTTAAGGGAGAATAGACATATCACCAACTAATTGGTGTAGACATGTGAGGGTTAGGATTGAGGCATCTAAATCTAGGCTTGGATTTATGTTGAGGGGTGTTCTTTAATTGTTTCATTATTCCATTTTGGCAATGAGTTTTTTGGAGAAAAATCTTGGGAAGAGCATTAATGGGGCTTCAAAGGGTTTGGAGAGTTCATGAGAACATTGGAATTTTATTCCTTTGTGCATTTTTCAGTTATGCTTGTGGGTAATCTTATAATGGTTGGGGATGATTCCCACCTACGTTGGAATGATTGTTTGGATCTTATATAAGCTCTCCTAGGTGTTTAATAGAGGATTTCTTTCTTAAGCCTAATTTAGAACTTATGGAGCTTAAATGGTGCCTTGTAGATCTTCTCCAAAGGCTTGGAAGGATTGAGGGAGTTCTCTTCTTCAAATTCTCATTTGTAATCAAGGGAAGATATTCCTCTTTGTTTATTTAGTTTTACTTGCTCTCTTCTACATAGGGAAAATATGAATTGTTAGGTTTGTGATGCCTTCATTTGTAGCTTTTGTAGCATATGTATTTATCTATTTTGATCTTGTTGATATCTTTGATTTCATATACTAAAAGAAAATCTTGTTGTAGAGTATTTGGCTCTATGTTTATTGGCCTCGTTTGGGCTTTGTGTTGAACCCTTTTATGTTCAAACATTTGTTTAAACCCTATATGGTTTTGTGTTGAGTGCTCTTGGTCCAAGCATGTAGATTTCATTAATGAAGAGGATGTAATACCTCCATTATGTAGAAACCCTTATTCTCACCTTCATGTTAAACTAAGAGTAGTTTGTTTGTGAGAATTCCTTCTGAGATTCCATGAGAGGCTTGTAAGAGAAACTTTAATTGAATTTTTTCGTGAGACTCTTGTGATAGAATTGAGTGTTGTGGATCCATGGTTTCTTCTTCATAGCTCAGGGATTGACTAGAGTGGCATGGATATCCATTTGCACTTAATGATGTTAACCTTCGTGTTAAACTATGAGTAGTTTTCTTGTGAGCATTCCTTGTGAGACACATTGAGAGGCTTGTAAGAGAAACTTGATTTGAATTTTTTTGTGAGATTTATGTGATAGACTTAAATGTTGTGGATCCATGGTTTCTTCTTCATAGCTTGGGGATTGACTAGAGTGGCATGGATATACATTTGTCTTGTTGATGTTAATTCAATAAGGTGGTCAATACTCTTCCTATTGATCTCCTTTGGTGGTTTTTGCTTGGAGTTTGTTTATGACATCAAATAAAATTATTCTTTCACTTCATTCAAATATCATGAAAATGCATTCTTCATTGTATTCTATAGAACCATATTGCAGTTTGTAGAATAAATGTATTAAATCTATTTGAGTAACTTATGACTTTTACATGTAATTTGTATAATGCTTGGAATTGGGATTTTAGTCTATATATATTTAATTGGGTGAATTTCAAATTGAATGCACTATAGTGCAAATTCATAAGCCCCCTAGACCAAAAGTTATTTACATTTTTGTGTTTGCAAATGCCTATTGATTAATGGACTTTTGTAATCCTTATTGCTTTTAGTGTGAAGTTCACATTGAAAATCTAAAATTGGAATAGTATAGGGTAGAGTTTGAGGATGAAATTTGTGCAAAAAGTTTTGGAAGGTCTTTGATAAGACCATAAATCATCTCATCTATTAGCTAAATAAAAACATGTCTTTTGCTTAATTAGTGTCATTGCATGTCTTAATGATATTGCATGTTTTTCTTTGTAATCAACAATTAGTAGACTAAAGAATAAATTTTTCCAAGTTGGAACGCTAGAAAACTTCCTAGAAGCACAAAAAGAGGAATTTAAGAATGAAGTTTTAGTAAAATGGTGATATCTCTCTCGTCTCCCAATGAAATTCATAATTTCAAAATGATCTAGAATCATAAGAATTTGAGGGGAACAAAAACCAGAAAGAATTTGAGCTAGTTCATCAAAATAAGTGAGAATTTCACATGACAGAAAGTGACTGAAATAAAAGTGGCATGATAGAAGGCAACGAGATTGCAGGAAGAAGATAGTTTGTCTCCCTAAGAATAGGATCTTAGATCCACATTATTGGATGATTGACTAAGAATAAGAATTCTATAAATGCATTGTAAGCAAGGAATCAAATGGAGAGAGTTTTATGAAATAATATAGTTCAGTATTTTAGCAGCAATAGTTGTTTGTAGTTTTATTTCGTAGTTTATTTTCTAGAAGTCTTTCCATTCCCTATTTATTTACATTTCCAAAATTTCCCTTTGAAAGCTTCTTAGGATAGATTCAATTCCAGTATTTTCATTTACAAGATTCTTAGATAAGATTTGATTGCAACAGAGTTTAGTTTGTTTCATGTATTTTCTTTCAATTCCATTTGTAGAAAAGACTGTCATGCAAAGTATTTCTTCTCCCTTTTGCATATAGTCTTGGACACTTTGTTGGATTGACATTTTATAATTAAATGGTGAGGATTACAGTGAGCCTCATTAGTCTTTGAGGGGCCATATCACCCAAGGGTGATAGGGCCTTGGGGCCAAAGCGCTCAAGAGGGACCTTGGCACCCCTTGTGGTGCTGTGGGGATGTTGTAGCACATAGTTAACCTAGTTTGCTAGTTTGATGCATTTTATTCCTATAATTCTGTAAACTTAAATGCACCAATGTTTATGTTTGTTAAAGGTTAGAATATGCATATATATGTGAAATTGATTGGTGTCTTGTGTATTAGTTAAATATATAGTTGATTATGTAACTTTCATTATTCGTAATCCATCTCTAGGTTTCTCTCTCATCAAAATGATGTATTTGCTATTAATAGAGTATAATCTCTTTATGTGGTTTTAAAATAGCAGTGGAGAATGTATTTACCATTATGTTGTAAATTGCATTGAATTAGATAAAGGTACTAATGCATGAATGTGAGTTGATAGGTTATGGGTCCTAGAGACCACTATCTCTTCTAAACTTTGTGTCCTATGCATACTAGTGAAAATATTGATTATTGAATCATTTTATGAATGCATGTAATGATGTACATTTATGTCCTCTTATCTCTTGTGCATGAGAGAATTAGTTAGATTAGAAGATTTGCTTGTCAATGTGGAAGGTACTCGTTGATCTATTTTTCCCTTCCTAGAAAATTAACCCAACTTGAAAATATTGAAAATCTTGTTGAAATTGTCTAAATGCCTAGTATTCTTCAGTTTTAGGGTATTTTCCTTGTAAAAATCCCCAAAATTCTCTGAGGAAAATCCCGTGAAAAAAACCAAGGAAAACCCAAAAATTTCAAGTCTTTTGCCTTAGTTTTTCTACCTTAGTCAGCAAAAAGTTAGTTTCGCAAACCCACCGGTTCACTAACTCCCCGGTTCATCGATAAAGGAAATTAAGGTTCCAAAAATGACTAAGGTAAAGGGAAGAAAATAAAATCTTTGTCAAAAATTTTAAAGGGCTCGAACTTGTTTAAAAGTTCAAAAATTTTTAAGTTCGCCGATGAGGTGAATTACTGATAAAGGAAGATGAAGGTAGATAAAAGAAAGCAAAGGTGGGAAAAGGTTCATAAAATGGAAACTTTGCTAATAAAGGGAAAAACGACAAAGAGAAATAAGCTGAAAATCAACTAAGAAAAAGAAGGCAATGACTATCGGTGAAACGATAAGAATTAAAACTTACTGAACAATTTTAAATTTCTTAAAATAACCGATAAGGCAATTCTTTGGTAAAAGGCAGCCAAGTTTAAAAATTGGGAACTTTGCCGATAGAAAGAAAGGAAAAGAAGCAAATAGAGATAGCTTGCAAAAGTAATATTTTGTCGACTGAAGACTAAAAAGTAAAGTGAAAAGAAAAAGTGAGAGATGGTTTGTAAAGATGAAGTTTTGCCGATAATGGGCAAAAGGTGGCAACTTGCTCGAAAGTGTGTATTTTTGCTAACAGAAGAAGAAAATGAAAAAGCAAGCCAAGTTCATAAAAGTTAGAAATTGCCGATAAAGGCAGAAAAGTAGGAGGCAAGCAAAGTTCATAAAATTGAAAAGTTACCGACTGAAAGAAGAAAATATGCAGAAGGTAAAGACAGAATGGTTCATAAAAGACAAATTTTGTTGATAAGGCAAAATAAAGGCAGAATTTTAAGTAAAGTAGAAATCAATGAAAATAGAGCTTGTAACATAAATGTGGGATTTAAAATATTTGAAATTAAATATTTTAAAGTGTTGTAAAATCTCTACATAGGGTTTTGGCAAGAAAATACATTTCAAATATCTCCTTCAACCATTAATGAAGATTAGATCTGCCTAGTTACTTCATCTCCAGATATTTCACATTTATTGTTGCAGAAGGATGAATTAGCTTCTTCCATTAAGGCAACAAATATCTCCCTGCTACTTCAAGATTAGATATTTTTTGCATTCATGTTTTGCTACAGACATTCCTTTTGGTAGAAATATCTTCTGACAAGCCCATGGGGTAAATTTATTGTAATGACTGACTTAGGTCAATGTAATAGAATGGTATAAATAGATGAAATTCAATGTAATGAGGGTTAGATACAGAGATATGTTTTTGTGTTCAAACAGGACCCTTCTTTACTATAACCATGCCTTTTAATCAATACACACTATGTTTTCACATTTTTATGCTGTTCTTTGGCTCTATGTAGATTTAGAACTAGTTTTTGCTTGTGAATTTTTAATTCCTAGCAATCCTTTTCTTGCCTTTACCTTTGTTAAGATCTGTATGATTTGTGTGAATTTATTAGTTATATTCCATTATTATGTGCATTTTAGCTTTGTGGGTGTTCTATATTCAAACATGATGAATCACCTTTAGTTTTTAGTTTCTCCTTCTTCCCCTTTACACAATAGTGATTAGATTAGATTTAGTCTTAGTACACTCTAAATCTTATATTCAGGAAAGGAACCAACCTTCTCTGGAGGTTTGATTTCCTTGCAGGGTCCCACACCTGGAAATCACTCTAATGTTTCATTGGATTGTTGCAGCACAACGCTTCAACTCAGGGTGTAAATCCAGGTGACAACAATTTTTGGCACACCCAATGGGACCATATTTAATTTGAATTAAGAATTAGGCTAAGAATTTGGTGTTGTTCTCAATACTTTGTAGTTTGGCATACATTTTCATGCACCTGGCGACACTGTAGACTCTTGTTTTAGACTAGTCCAACATTATATGCCTGTACAAACACGAGCTTCTTCAAGAGGTAATAATTATTAGTTTGTTGAATTACCTATTGGTTCTTCAAGAAGAAAAACTGGTTATTTAGGTATTCTGGCAGAAGGAATAACAGTGTTGTTCCATCTCACCTAAGAGCTCAGTCCACACCTCCTCTTGTTAGGTTTCAATACACAAGAAGGAGCTTACACATACCCAAGATAAATTTGAATGCCCTAAATATGGCTCTGCCAAGAAACCTACCCTTTGTGACCTTCAATGGAGGCAACCCTTTAGACTTGGCTGCACATAATGATATACCCACATCAGCCCTGAAGAGTATCTCATTATTTTTTGGTGATGGTTCTACTACACCTGCTAAACATATTAAAGATATATCAAATGTATGTTTAGTTCACCATATTCAACATGAAGATGTGGCTGTTAGACTTATGGTTTCATCCTTTAAAGGGAGATCTCTTCAATGGTTTAGGAGTTTACCCCCTGCTTCTATACATGATTGGGATGAACTGGGAGAAGTAGTCTACAAGTAGTTTGGAGAGAGGGTAGACAATGTTTCTCTACTAGAACAACTAACAACAATAAAGAGAGCTCCCAGTGAGATGATGGCAGACTTTAATTTTAGATTTTAGAGGACATGGGAAAGAATCCCAGCACGCCTCAGACCATACCCACAAGGTGCTTTTTTATATTTTCTAAGAGCTTTAAATTTTGATATCGCTGTTATGATGCAATCTATGGGTGCTATTACCTTACTAGATGCGTATGAAATAGCTTTAAGACATGAAAATTGTTTGATACAAGTTGGGAAAATTGCTCCCAGACCTCCTATACCTATCTTCCCAGAGTTGCTTTCACAGTTACAACAACCTACTATTATTCCCATCCCAGAGCCTAAAGCCTCCACATCTTCTCTTTCCCAAGAAGAGAATGACCTCAAAACCCTAGTGACCAATCTGACCAACAAAGACAATAGCATAGCTATTCAAATTGCCCCCAAACCCCATCAAAATTAAAACCAAGGGTAGTCTTCAAATCAAAATTGGAATTAGGGTTATAATTCTAATAGAAACCAAAATTGGAACTAGGGTTACCAGTCAAATAGGTACTCAAATAATAACCCTGCTCAGCCTTTGCAAATAGTTAGACCCATCCAAAAAATATCGGCTGTTAATCTAGTTAGGGCCTTGGTCCCTACTCAAAACAATCTGGCCCAAGAGGTAGATTGGTGTTACTTATGCAACTAACCTCTCAATCAGTCCACTTGTGCTTTTGGAGCACAAGAGTGAGCCCTAATGGTGCAAAAATTTCACACTCAGTGAGCATCATTGGTGGAAGCAGCCCACAGCAACCCTAAGGTATAAAATGAGGCTGCTTCAGATTCCAATTTGATTCTATGGACTCCTAAGGGATTTTTGTGCTATCAACCAACCTATAGACAGTGTGGTAATGCCTATTAGTAGTGTTGCAGACAACACAAGGTCCAAAAAGAGATAGTTGGAGGATAGCCCTATGCCTACTGTATTATAGAAAGAGCCTATGTCAAAGGCAAAAGGGCTAGTGCTGCAAATTCAACTCAAAGGAGCAGGCCTGCTATTGCAAAGGAGATTCCATCATCTCCAAAAGTGCTTGAACAAGCTACAGAGCAATCAAAGAAGGGAACATGGATTCCTTCAATGCATAAAACAACTTTTCCCTTGAACATTGTGGAACAAATGAAAAAGATAAACATAAATGTGTCAAGTGTGAGGTAATGTCAATTCCCTCTCAAAGGGATTTGTTGCAAGAGGCCTTAGAGAAATTCCCATTAGTTGAATCAACAAAGAAGAAAGAAAAGAGCCTAGTTAATCTTGTGTAACCAAGTGAAGAGCATGGAGCTCCAACAAAGAAGCCATCCCAATTTTACTTGTCTCTAATCATCAGGAAATTATTGATGCACAATTACATTATAGATTCAAGGGCTAGTGTTTCAGTTGTGCCCAAGAAGATAGCAGATGCATTAGGCATCAAATATACCCTTGTTTCATTAGGTGTATTACAGTTGGATGGTACGTCTATCAACATTGTTGGGGTGATCAAAGGACTAGATTTGACCTTACATGCTTGTCCAAGCTTAACTATTAGTCAAGATATTTCAGTCATTGATCTTCCTCCTTTCTTTGCTATCTGCTTGTCAAGAGACTTCACAGCTAAGGTAGGTGGCTACCTTTCTTCTAATTGGTCTCACATGATGTTGAGGACAAGATATGGAACAAGGTTCACCATCAAGATTGAACTAGTTTCAAATTATCATGTAGATAATTATGATCATAGCCTGGTGAACCCTCATTGCATGATTCAGGGTGAGGAAATGAATGATTCAGGATCCTTGGAGATAGTGTCTTCACCCCTTCCAACCCCAGATCATTTCCTTGATGAGTGGGCAAAGGAACACTTTGATTTTTACCCTTATGACACCACAGAGACAACAGGGTTAGGCACCTACACGATCCATGAGGAGAATCCCTCGGTTCCCTCTATACTTAAACCAGATGATGATTCTGATGGTCCATAGAAAATGTTCTTTGATGGTGTAAAGAGAAAAAATGGAGCTGGTGTAGGATTCTTACTGATCTCCCAGACGGGTAAGAAGCTACATTTTGCTCACAGACTACAATTTTCATGCACATATAATGTTATAGAATATGAGGCATTGGTACATGGCCTGTTGATTGCTGAAAAGAAGAAAATTAGAGATCTGGAAATCTTTGGAGATACTGAGCTGGTGTTCAACCAGGTCAAGGAAAGATGTGTAATGAAGAATCAGCTCCTAAGAGCTTATAGGCACAAAGTTTGGGGCTTGTTTGAGAGTTTTGATGTTCTCAAACTACAGGTGATTCCAAGGAAATCAAATTTTTAGGCAGACCAATTGGCAATAGTTGGTGCCCAGTTTTCTCCTCCCACAGACTTCTTTCAAGGCCCTGATCAACATGTTAAAATTGTGGTCAGGCCCTCAATTCCTGATAATGATGTGAACTAGCAGATATTCGATAGTAATGAACAAATTGTGAGCCTCATCCAAAAAGAAGCTGAGTTTTCATCAATTGCGCAGCCCAGGCTGCAAGAAGGATATGGTGATCTGATTATGCAACTGAAAACAAACATGCTACCCAAGGGTCTAGTCACTCTTGAGGCTATTTTTAGCCATGATGATGAATTCAAGGGCAAAGAGAGGAATGTCATGTGCAAAAGAGAGGATTATCAGAATGTTTCTATTGCCTAGGGAAAAGATCTATTGCTGGGAAAGGTATGCCGTGATGATGAACAACAAGATTTTATTCGCCTTTCCCAGAAATATGGTGATGTTTTTACATGTGGTTATGAAGATCTGAAGGGTTTTGACCCAAATGTTGCCCAGCATGCCATAGGTCTTGACCTGACACCAAACCTGTCTGCCAGAAATAATGACCCATAAACCCCAAAATTGAGCCCCTAATGAGGAAGGAGCTTGCAAAGCTCATTCAGGCCAGAATTATTTTCCCCATCAAGTACTCCACCTAGGTAGCTAATTTAGTACTAGTGAGGAAGAAAAATGGTGAGATAAGGCTGTGCATGGATTTTCAGGATCTAAATCGTGCCTCTTTGAAGGACCACTATCCTTTGCCGTCCATGGACCAAATCTTGCAAACTATTGCAAGGGTAGAAATTTTTTCATTACTTGATGGTTTTTCTGGTTATAACTAGATATTTGTGAATGAGGAAGATAGATTCAAGATGATGTTCACCACTAAGTGGGGGACCAAGGCATATGCAAAAATGCTATTTGGGCTCTCTAATGCTAGTGCTACTTTTTAGAGGGCAATGGACATTGCTTTCAAGGGCTTCATTAACAAGTTCATCATAATCTATTTGGATGATATCACAGTCTTCTCCAAGAGAAGATAAAATCACATGGAGCATATGGCGAAAGTTTTTGAAAGATGTAGGGAGTTTGGGGTGTCTCTAAACCCCAAAAATTGTATTTTTGTTGTTGCCTAGGGCAAGCTTCTAGGCCATTTGGTGTCAAAAGATGGGATCTCCATAGATCCAGAAAGAAAATCAGCCCTTCTTTCGCTTCCTCTATTTTCTCATAAAAAATCTCTACAGTCATTTCTAGGGCAAATTAATTTTGTTAGGAAATTCATTCCTAACTATACTAGTTTGGTCAAACCCTTTACCATTATGCGTAAAAAGGATGTTGTTTTTAGGTGGACTAAGGAAGGTAAAGATGGCTTTGAGAAGATAAAAGAAGAGATTGCTCAGGCTCCTACTCTCATGAATCCAAATTATGAGGACTTTGTCCTTTATGCCCATGGAGGAGAGAGCAACATTGCAGTTGTCCTGATGCAGCAAAATGACCAAGGTATGAAGCAACCCCTGGCCTTTTTCAGTCAGACACTAAAGGACAATGAGGTTAGGTATAGTCCCATGGACAAATAGGTATTTTCCATTATAAGAGCATTAAAAAGTTTAGATATATGCTGGAAAATAACCATATCAAAGTCTTAGTTTCTCATCCTAGTGTGAGAGACTACATAATGGGAATTGAAATCAGTGAAAAGAGAGCAAGCTAGGTCACTAAGATCTTGGAATATGATGTTATCATCAAAGCCACTAAGCTAATTAGAGGAAGATGATTATGTGAATAGTTGTCTCAAACTACTGTGGATGAAGTGAAATCATTCCACCATCTAAATGAGGCAGAACCTATAGCTGACATAGTAGCTGTGAATTCTTGGACAATAGACATGGCCAGGTTCCTATCCACCATTGAGTGTCCTTATAGATTGGAAACAACTAAGAGAAGACATTTTAGGTTGCAGTCCATTCCTTATGCCTTGGTGGATGATGTTCTCTTTAAGATAAATCTAGAGTCTTGCTAAGATGTATAGAAGAAGATCAAAAGGATAGCTTGCTCAGTGAGTTTCATGCTGGTCTAGCTGGAGGACACTGCAAGAGATACAACGATGAAAATAATCAAGGCAGGTTACTTTAGCCCACATTATTTAATGATGCTCATGTGTGGTGTGCTCTCTTTGCTAGAAAGAAAAGATTATCAGCCCTTCCACTTCATCCTATTCAGACAAATCAACCTTTCTCATAGTGGGGACTACATATCATTGGCATGATCAACCCTACATCTAGTGTTGGTCACAAATGGGTTTTAACTACAACAAACTACTTCACTATATGGGTAGAAGCAGTCCCACTCAAAGAGGCTAAAGAATCAGAAATCATGGATCTCTTGGAATAAATCATGTCAAGGTTTGGAGCTCCCCACACTTTCATTTTTGATAATATAAGAGCTTTCATTGGTTTTAGAATAGCTGATTGGGCCTTGAAGTATAAGGCGTTCTTAAAGACTTCATCTAACTATTACCCCCAAGGTAATGGGTTGGCTGAATCTACTAACAAGAACCTGATCAGAATTCTGAAGAGGACCATGGAAACAAATAAAAGACAGTGGCATAATAAAATCAGATTGGCTCCTTGGGTTGATAGGATAGCCTATAAAAGAGCCATTAGTAACTCCCCTTTTGTTCTTGTATATGGAAGAGAGGCTAGATTGCCTTTATCTTTGGAGCTTCCTACATTAGAATTGGCCCAACAGTTGGATTTAGAAGGTGAGGATGCTAGTTCTATGAGGATAGCTGAATTAATTGAATTAGATGAACTGAGGCAGTCAACCAGGGCTACCTTGGAAGAACACCAAAAATAGACCAAGAGATATTTTGACAAGAAGGCCAAGGAACAAATTTTCAAAGAAGGAGATCTTGTTCTTAAATGGGATGCTGATCGAGCTAAGCCTGGAGGCCATACTAAATTTGATGCAATCTAGAGTGGCCCATTCATCATCATCATCTATAAGCAAGCCAATGCTTTCAATCTTTCAAAGCTGGATGGTGAAGTTCTATTGATCTCAGTGAATGGGATCCATCTCAAACCTTACTTCTAAGTTTGGTCTGAGATTTTGTATATATTGTTTTGTTTTGTTCCTGATTTAGTTTTTCCTTTTTCCTAAGTGTTGTTGCACAGGTTATGCTCTCATTAGGAGAATACATGTCTTGTTTCCCTTTCGGTGTTGCTTTGAAGGTAGGGTTTCAATTGTTTTCAGCCTATTGCAATTCCTTTTTACTCTATGCCCAACGGATGCTTAAGGCCATTGGTTCTTTGCTTAGTAGGCAAACATCCCTCAGAGGTTACCAAAATGTTGACCTATTTTTCCCTTCCCCAAAAAATAGCCCAGCTTGAAAATTTATTGAAATTGTCTAAATGCCTAGTATTCTTCAGTTTTCAGGGTGTTTTCCTTGTAAAATCCCTAAAATTCCCTAAGGAAAATCCCTTGAAAAAACCTTGAAAAACCCAAAAATTTCAAATCTTTTGCCTTTGTCTTTCTGCCTTAGTTGGAAAAAAGTCAAGTTCATGAACTCGCCAATTCACTAACAAAGGAAAGTAAGGCTCCAAAAATGACTAAGGCAAAGGGAATAAAAGAAAAGCTTTGTCGACAATTTGTCAAAAGGCTCGAACTTGTTTAAAATTTTGAAATTTCTTAAGTTCACTGATGAGGCAAATTGCCGATAAAGGAAGATGAAGGCGGATAAAAGAAAGCAAAGGTGGGCAAAGATTCGTAAAATGGGAACTTTGTCGATAAAGGGAAAAATGACAAAGAGAAAGAAGCCTACAACCGGCTAAGGCAAAGAAGGCAATGGCTCTATCGGTGAAATGGTAAGAATCAAAACTTATCGAACAATTCTAAATTTCGTAAAATCGCCGATAAGGTGATTCTTTGACAAAAGGCGGCCAAGTTCAAAAATTGGGAACTTTGTCAATAAAAAGAAAGGAAAAGAAGCAAATAGAGATAGTTTGAAAAAATAATATTTTGCCAACTGAAGACTAAAGAGTAAAGTGAAAAGACAAAGTGAGAGATGGTTCGTAAAGATGTAGTTTTGCCGATAATGGGCAAAAGGGGCAAAAGGTGGCAAATCTCGAAAGTGTGTATTTTAGCCGATAGAAGAAGAAAATTAAGAAGCAAGCCAAGTTCAAAAAAGTTAGAAATTGTCGATAAAGGTAGAAAAGGAGGAGGCAAGCAAACTTCATAAAATTAAAAAGTTGTCAACTGAAAGAAGAAAATATGCAAAAGGTAAAGACATAATGGTTCATGAAAGATAGATTTTGCTGATAAGGCAAAATAAAGGCAGAATTTTAAGTAAAGTAGAAATCAATGAGAATAGAGCTTGTAATATAAATGTAGGCTTTAAAATATTTGAAATTAACTATTTTAAAGTGTTGTAAAAGATCTACATAGGGTTTGGGTAGGAAAATACATTTCAAATATCTTCTTCAACCATTAATGAAGATCAAATCTACCCAGCTACTTCATCTCTAGACATTTCACATTTATTGTTGCAGATGGATGAATCAGCTACTTCCATTAAGGCAACAAATATCTCCCAACTACTTTAAGATCAGATAATTTATGCGTCCATGTTCTGCTACAGACTATAATGTTCCCTTTTTGGCGCATAGACCTTTTGTGTGCATTATGCTTGCTCCTAGTTCTTTGGAGGCTATTAGTCATATTTGAGACAACTCCAATATTCATGGAATGGCTGTGGATCAATTTTTCAGAGCAATTAATGTTGGATTTGAGCTCGATGATGTTTCAGGATGACTATGCAATTTTTAGAAGTTTGTTCAGCTTCCCGAATAGCTCTCCAAGATTCTTGGAGAAGATGTTTATTTTTAAAATGTCACTCGGAAGGCGTCATTATTCATCCCAAACCTTATGGAGTATGATAGTACAGTTTATTTGGCAGTTTGGTGAAGTTTGGGATTTTTTGCAAAAGTAAGTATTTTAATGAGCTAGCAGTTAATTAATTTGGACTTAGTCTTATAAAGTCAAAAATAATTATAAAGTGCATGGGTATGATAGCTCATTGGAATGGGGAAAAGTCACTCTTTCTTATAGGCACATAAAAGTGAGAGCTTAGGTTGGTGAAAAAGGGAAATATTAGAGTTTGAGTGGAAAAGTTTTTTTTTTTCCAATAAATAATTCATTTTTATGTGCAACTCCAAAATTGCCTATATAAAGGAGTTGAGAGCTCATTTTTCTTTTTATTCTTGAGATTATATTGTTATGCTACTAGATTGAACCTGCGTGTTCTTCCATTCCTTCTTGAGGATGAAAACCCTCTTGGAGAAGATCAGTTTTAGTGGTGAAAGATCCACCCTAGCTGGTTTGAGGTGATTTCATCCAGGAATCACATAGAGCTTCATGTAATTTGATGTATTTTGAGTTTGTTGGAGATTTTGGCAAGAATCATCTAATGATGAATATTTTGGAGTGATCTGTGTTGTTTCTGGTGAAGTTTTCTGATATGCTGGTTGCTCTCATTGCTAGTCATACCATGGATATGCTGGCACACTGATTTGTGAAGAGTACAATAGTTATGATGCTTGGTTTATGTTTGTATAATTTTTGCCTTGACTAAATGATCATTCTAGATGAGATTGTAGGGAGTTTGATGCAGATTTTAGAGGGTTTTGAGTAGGTCATACCTGTACCAGGTCCGTACCAGTTGTACCCTAGGTGTGAGGTTTTATTTGCTGGTTGTTGGAGTTTAAGGTGTTGAATATTGTTCATTGTTGGTGCCAAGTATGGAGATTTCTTGGTGGATGACTTTGGAGGAGGCTATGATGTTTGTTAATGCTTTCTTATGAGTTTGGTCCCTCACATGTGCCGTTGTACATCAACAACATTGATCAGTTTGGTTGTAGCCTTCAAACCGTTGTATGGGTAATTGATATTGATCATTTTTGAAGTGATTTTGAGTATGTTTTATTATTATCACTGACATATGCAGTTTGTTATCAAAGGGAAGCATATCTTTCATGAATATGGGAGTTATTTAAGCTAAACCTATGTGTTGTAGCATATTGTTACTTCTATATAATTTATTTCTATATGATGCAATCTCATTGTAATCCCTGGATGGTTCAACCGCCAATGAGGATGAATATGCTTAGTCTCTTTCATAGCTTTCTCGCTGAATAAGCGGATGTTCTCACTCTTTTCTTGTTTATCTTCCCCACTGAATAAGTGGTTTGTAATGGCTTCCCACTAAATAAGTGGATGTGCCTAGTTTCCTTTCCTATTCTCCCACTAAATAAGTGGTTGTCCACTGCATAAGTGGATGTTTCCTTTCAGCTTCAATCCCACGATAAGTGGATGCCTGCTGCATAAGAGGATGCCCACTAAATAAGTGGAAGTTGTTCTTATTGATGGTTTATGGTTTTGAATGCTAACTCTAAAGCACTTGTATGCTCTTACCTTGCCCACATCAGGATCTACCTGATCAGAAGAGTGGAAGACATTGTTGCACTTATCTTTCAATGTGATGTCTATTTCAAGAAAAATCAAGGCAACTTATTATAGTGGTATCAGAGCTGGTGATCTTGCCAGCCTATTTGGGTTGCTAATAACTCTTTGCAAAACTTCAGTTGAGGGACAAAATTTCAGCCTTGCATGTGTGTTCAATGATTCAGCAACTGAGGAATTTGTTCAATGGGTGTGAGATCATGGGATGTCTTAGTGAAAATAATTTACGTGAAAAGCTTTTCAATGCAAGGATGAAACTTGAATCTCTACGATGGTCAAAATAGATTATTTTCAGCACTTTGGAAGAAGTTGAGAAATATTTGTCTAAAGTTCCTCAATCACCTTCTGAGGTAATGTGGATTGCCTTGATTCCTTCAATCACTTCATTGGGTAAGCCTGAGTTGTTGAGGCATCTAGACAATGATGTGAGACTTGTAGTTATCACATGCATCAGTGAAATGACAAGAATAACAGTTCTTGAAACTCCTTACGATGATGAAAAGATGAAAGGAATATTACAGTTGTTCATGGAAAGCTTTCATGGTTTGGGTAACATCAAAAGCCCTTCTTTTGCTAAGAGGGTCAAAATCTTAGAAACTATTACCAAGGTTTGAGCTTGTGTGATGATGCTAGACTATGATTGTGAAAACCTAATGCTTCAAATGTTTGGCTATTTCCTTGTTGAAATTAGGAAACATCATGATATGGATATTTTGTTAGCAATGCAAGATATCATGACATTGGTTGTTAATGAGAGAAATGATGTTTCCCATCCTCTCTTAGAAGTCTTATTGAACAACATAAGGAAGGATGATCAAGATTCTCTATCAGCTGCTAATGTGCTAGCTAAAATGGTTGCTTTCCAATGTGAAGAAAAATTGAAAGCTCACATGGTAGAAAAACAAGAAGCATATGAAAAGCTCACAGCTAAAATGATTGGTTTTGAACCTATGATTGAGAAGGATGAGCCTTTGTATGATGAAGACAATGTCTCAAATCAAGAGACATGCATAGAGGAGCTCTAGAATGATTTATTTGAATAATATTCTACTGCTAATGAAAAGTTTGTTCTTGCTGGAATTCCAAGAACAACAACTTGTGATGTGCATATACATCACTCCCATGAAGATAATTCAGATTTGGAGTGGGAATTCCCCATGTATGAAAGATAGTAGTTTGACTTCCCAAAAAGTTCAGTTGAAGAGTATGTTTTTGATTATGGTAAGTTGCAAACAAGGCTGCAGATCCCTTTACAAAACAACCTAGAGGGCAAAGAAAAGCCTCACACAAGCTAGAAACATCACTTTAACAATAGACAAACAACAAAACCTAAAAAGGCTAAGAAACAAGAAGGTAGTAGGGCTGCAAGGAACAACATCCTAAATAATTTTAAAACTTGACCTAGCAGGTTATACACCCTTGGAACATGTGTGGGTCAGAGAAACATGCTTGGGAAGACCTTGCTTCTGCCTTTGGACAACACTCCAAAAAATTTCATTATCTCCATTTGCAGAAATAGGAGATGCAGGAGGTGAAAATCTCACCAAATCCATGGAAGGGGGTGGAGCCAGGGGCACAACAACACTATCCCCAATAGCAAACTATGCACCTTCAACAGTAATCCGTGGCACAACAACATCAACAGCTGAGAACCCTGCAGTAGACCTAGCAGCAGCATCAGCAGGGGAGGTCCCAGTAGCAGTCACAGAAGCAACAATGGGGAGGTCCTGTTAGCAATCCTAACAATAACAACAATAACAAGGAAGGTCCCTACAGCAGACCCAGAAGCATCAACAACAACAGAGGAGGTCCGTGTAGCAGTCCCATCAACAACAACATCAACAATCCCAACAACAACAACATCAGGGGAGGTCCCTGACAACACAACATCAACCCCAACAAGAGATGGTGCCCCAGTAGCAGTAGTAGCAGAAACAAAATTGGAAGTCACAACAACAAAACCACCAGCAACAACCACATCAACAGAATGGATAGTTGGATCAGGATTCGACGAAACAGGAACCTCCACAACATCAGGGGCAAACCCATCAACATCAGAGGATGGTTCAGCAACATCAACTATGAGATGCTCAGGTGAAACATTCTTCCACCAAGTGGAAGGGAGAGTGGTCTTTAAACGAGGACACCCAGAAGCCAGATGACTCATAGAGAAACACCTACGACACCAGAAGAGAAGACCTTCATAGTCTAAAACTTTCCTTCAAGAACTATCAACAACCTGCAACACAATCTCTGCAGGGAGAGGCTTAGAGAGATCCATATCAATGAGAACATGAGCATAAGTGGTATGAGAAAACATGGTAGTTACATGATCCACCATAATAAAGGAACCCAAGGAATTACCAATACCAGCATAACAAGAATTATACCAAAGATGCAGCGGGAGGTTCGGGAGCAAATCCAAACAGGCATTCTATTGAATGACTCAGTCAAAGGGTTAAAGGAGGGAACCCAAGGCTTGAGAAGGAGGGCATGTTGGCCCCAGAACCAAGCATGAGTATCAAGGACAACAATCCTATTAGAAACTGAATCAAAAACAACTACAAAGAAACCCTTTGCACAAGGGTAAATTTCTATCAGAGCATGTTGAATATTTTAAATCAGCCCTTAATGATGAATCAATGCTTGCACTAGTAGAAATATGGCAAATAAATGACCAGGTGACTAAAACTTTTAGTCACGTGAGCAAAATTATACTAATTTTTTGCAACACATCTATAAATGACTAAATAAATGACTATTACTCCTCTATTCTTTTTTCTTTCCAATTTGATCATAATCCATGAATTCAAAGACAATACAAGGCAAGGCAATAAATGTCCGCTTAGACCAAAGGAATAAAGGGAGAGAAAGGATTGAACAAAGGGTTAAGAAGAAAAAAGATAAATCATACAATAGGAAATATACAAAAAAAATTAAAAATAAGACAAGAAAATAGACAAACTGGATAGATACAAATAAAATAAAGACAAAATTATTAATTATAAAACTTTTAAATATACTATAATATTGATAAATTATTTAATTTTGCAAGTCCAATATGCACAAGTATAATTTAAATTATATAATTTAATAACTTAAGTTGTATAATTTATAACTTATACACAAATAAAAATGACTAAATAATTAGTCACAAATAAAAATTAGACAATGTGATATTAAAGTGGATAATTAAAAAATATATTTCGAATTGAAGGAGTGGGTCATATTATAATATAATATAATAATAATATATTATATTATTATATAATATTATTATTTTTTTTCTCAATAAGAATGATTTGTATATATTAATATTCAAAAAATTACATCGAGTCTAGGCTGCCATAGCCAAGCTAAAAAGCGTCCCCATTTCCTGCCCTTCCAAAAGTGACCACGTAGGGTCCTATGTAGAGGAAAAACTGACCTTGCAAGACCAAAGCTGACCCAAACTAGGCATAGAAAATGGCCACGTAGGGCCCCAAAAACTTTCCCCAAAGGGCTACATAAATAATCTTTGAAAACTATGGACGTGACCAACCAAAGGAAACTAAAAGACAAATAACTATTGCCCACCGAGGACAGAACACCAGAGACATAGAAGGTGACCAAAAGTAACTGTAATATTTACAAAACCTTGCACACCAAATAGGAATTGCCACGTCTGATCATATGAAACCTAGTTTGACAACATAATCACATAATTCTTCCACCCACACAAAACCCTCGAACAACTCCAGTTACAGTTGCTTCCTTAGAAATCATATCCCCACCTCCACCTGCTATCTATGGACTAAAAGGGCCATGCCCTTCAAGTCCAGGATAAAGGGATAAAACCTTACCACTTCATCCGGGTCATGGAGCAATGCGATGTCTGCAGGTCTCAGAATTCCTACCCCCAAAGAGGCTGCCTTTAGAATGTCCTCCAGTCCCACTAAAATATTGGCCTTGAAAAGCTTCCTCACAATTTGCTCTACAACTTCTTTGGATGTGCTAGCATCTAAAATGGTTGTGAGGAAGTGGGAGGCTATGGAGGTGTTTGTCCTGTACAACTCACCACCTTCAACAAATCCCCGGCCTAGAATCACTTTGACTGCAGCTAGGGTAAAATCATCATTGATCCAAAGCACTCTCTTTAGCCTCTGATCCAAAACCTTCCCTATAAATGCCACTTGTGTAACTGCACTCTCTAATTGGATCAGAGTGCCCATGCCTAAACAAAATCCACCTTCTGTCGAGACTCAGACTATAAATCTTGTGTTGTTCACGATGGGGAAGCTAAACTCTGTGGCAATTCCTTAATACCAATTATTCTTCATCTCCTTCTCGAGTCTTCGTCAGCAAAAGCATCTAGATAATAGTGTCGAGAGAGAAATGGGTTACCTTCTCATAATTACATCTATGTTTGAGAGGTGGCAAAGGCTGTGAATTTAATCATTGATTTGATGTGTGTTCATAGCATAATGTCCCCTCAATTTGTCCATCACCTCAAACGAATCTTGCCACCTTGTCCACCTAGCTGGCGCATCAAACCCCAGACCTTCCACACCACATTGTGTGGAAGGTCTCCCTCCTTGCCGCCCACAATATTATAGTATTATTATATAATATTATATAATAATATAATATAATATTTATATTATATAATATTATATTATTATATATAATATATATATATATATATTGATTATATAAGACAGCTAAAACAAGGGGCCGAACCCTTACATTACAACAAAAAGAAACCCCAGAGGCAACAAAACAAAAGAGCCTCGAAATAATTACATCATATACCGCTTAACCATCATAAGAAACATAGACAACATAACCAGTCTAAAGACAACAGATATAAAGTAGCAGAGAATAAAGAGCGTAATAGTAAACAGAACTAAGGAGAAACATTCTCCCATATTTTAGCCAGAAATTCAATAAATTCACCCAACTTTTTGAAATTCTCCTCTTTTTCATCAGTAGCAGTAGTCCCAAGATCCTGCAACATAGAAAGATTAAGCAACACCGTACACCTGAGCACATTGCTTATTAACTACTCCAGCTTCTCCGCACGACACCTCAGGACATCAATGTCATGCCTATGGCCATCACCTTCCTCAGTCTCATCACCAGCTTCCTCCACAATCATCCTCCCCCCTTCGTTAGCATTGTCCTCAGAGTCATCGACAACACCTCCCAAAACATCAATCAGTTTATTCACATTCTTGCCCTCAGCATCTTCAGAGATCTCTTGAACTTCAAGGACCTTAGCATCATCCCCCTGAGTGGAGGTATCAGAAGCACTCTCTGAATAATTAATCAGTTTAGCTTTCGGCGCAGGCTTACCAACAATCCTACCTTACCTCCTAACCCCAGAAGAGAAACCCTCCTTTTCTTTAGCAGACAGATTAGATTTACTACCAGGTCCCACAGGGGTACTACTAAGATTTTTAGGGGTCCCCATAGTGTCCCCCACAATATCCTCTTCCATCTCCCTTATTTTCCTCTTCTTACTTTTCACACTCCCTTTAGAGGCCGGAGTGTGAGTAACGGTTACCATGGTGGTCTCCTCATTGGACAAAGAAAAAGAAACCCCTTTCAATTTATGAGAAGCAGGGGAAGGGCAAGGCTCTTCAGAGATGGAAGTATCATCAGGGTTGGTAGAAGTCTCACTGCTATGGGTCTCAATAGGCTTAGGCGGCTCCAAAGCAAGATGAAAATTATAAAGACAGAGGATAAGACCTTGGTGCAAGGGAACAGGTTTCTTGGAAGGTTTCTTAGCCGACTTAGCTTTAGCCCTAAAGACCGAATGTTCAGGAGAAGACAATAAATAGAAAGGGAAACTAATATGAGCATTGTGCCTAAAATGAATCAGCAAAGGAAGGTGGTAATTGTACAACATGGTAAACTGACCCTCCAAAGTGAAGTATTTCATGAGGAGGAAGCACATTTCATCCCATGGCTCTGGCAACTTGACCCGTTCAAACCCTCCCTGGTAGGGAACAAGTTCTTCACCTTCCCCAAGGAACAACTTCTGGTTAGAATGGTCCACCACTTTTTCTTTCCTTTGCAGCTTGGTCCCTTTGGTAGACAGACCAGTCGCCATAGCAATTACTTTCTCAGAAATCTCAAACCCAATTCTCCCAACAGTGACTCTACGGTTTTGCCAGGACCGAGCAAATTGCTCAGACATATTTTCATCATATCCATTAAGGTGTTCCAGAAAAGGACTGATACCGCCTTCCTTATAGTAGTGCCAGACCACAACATTGTCCTTAAATTTGCAATAGGACATTGGCTCCGTTCGAATCCTATCTCCTCCCATTTTAGCCTTCGACACAATAACGCAGAACCCCCAAAACCAAAAATTTGCAGAGAAATTGTGAAAGGTAAAAGTAACAACTTGATTAGGAATTATGATAATAAGGCTGCATGAACTATCATTAATTAGAGCCACCTTTCGAAGAACCAATTGAAGCCTACCCTTCCCATGCTTGAACATAATAATAAGGAATTCACTACGATTATCAGATAAGCAACTCACCTTAACACAAGGGAGTAATAATGCGGACATGACATTGAGCAACAAAGTACATAATAACCCGTACTTCGAGATACACGTTAGCCTCTTCCAAAAAAACCGACAGAACAATCTGTCTCTCTTAGTATGATGAGTCATCATTGACAAGTCAGCTCCTTTTGAATATATAATATTATATTATAATATATTATAATATTATATTATTATATAATATTATATTATTATATAATATTATATTATAAATACTATATTATATTATAAATATTATATTATAATATAATATAGTATTTATAATATAATATTATAACATATTATAATATGGGTGCCAAACCTATTTTAATCATATGGGAATGATATATTAAATAATATTATATTATAATATTATAATATTGTATAGTATTATATTATAATATAATATAATATTTATATTAAATAATATTATAATATAATATAATATATATATTATATAATATTATATTATTATATAATATAATATTATTATTATATAATATAATATTATTATTATATATATTATATAATGTTATATCATTATATATTATTATATTATTAATATTACAATATTATATTTATATTATAATATTGTATAATAATATAATATAATATTTTTATTATATATATATATATATATTTTGATTCGTAAGCAAGTATTTTTTATTAATTGAAATATGAAATTACATATCTGGTTCAAGGAGGCATACCGGTAGGAAAGAAACGGTAAGAAAACCTCCGGTTGTGGCCCGTAACTACCAAAATCTAACCTGTTTCTAACTTATAACCTGCCTGTGAGACTACAAGTTTCCTTCCTAAACAAAATACAAAGAAGAAGCTGGTCCTTTCCAAAATGGGCTAGCACCCTGACCCTCCTCCCCCCCTGGTAAAAAAAAAGAAGAAAGCCTAAAAAACTAGAGAGCAGGTGCCTTTAGGCCATTAGCCTGCAAGAAACCCCAAAACCCTTACAAAATTTGCAGGCTCTAAAATAAAAAAAGCTCTTAGAGCCTATCCAGGAGAAAAAAACTTATGCAATTGCCATCTTGGAAACAGGAAAAAAAACTAATCAATTGCAAAAAACCACCCATCTAAGAAACAAAAGACCACGCAAGGTCGAGACTGCACAGAACACTGAAGAATTTACTGAAGCCCTGAACCCCTGACACAGACTGTATGCCATTTATAGAAAGACATACTTGAAATAAAAAAGAAACCCTGACCATAGATAATATTATAATAACATGACGACTATGAAGACAGGAAGAAAGAAGAGAGTACTACCAACCACCCACCACACACCAGTAGCTGAGACTTAGACTTCTCCTTCATCAAATAGGTAGTCGTGAAACTCACGAATCCAGTCGAAGCCCTCAGTGTGGATCATATTAAAGGATTATTTCAGAAAGTCTTTACCTCTGCGAGCCCTGCTCCTTCAAGTTCCACACCCCTGATATCCAGTATGAAAGGGAAGAACTCAACTACCGCTCCAGGTTGACTGGCCCTTTGTAGATCCTTAGGCCTAGGAAGTCCGCCTCTCTCAACCACTGCCAAAACTTCATCGATACCACCAAGAAAGATAGGTTTGAACAGACGCTGCACCAAAGCCTTGACCTCATCCTTGGGCATTGAAACATCTAGCAGAGCTGCCACAGCCCTGGAGGAGAGGTCAGAATCTACTCGATACCTTTCACTGCCCAAGATAAATTTATTTCCTAAGATAAGTTTCAGGGCTTTGATGGTGAAGGAATCGTATTATTTGAGGACTCTCCTTAACCTTTGCCATTGAACCTCCCCCTTAAAGGCCATCTGTCTCACCTGCGCAGTGAGACACAAAGGCAACTCCATTCCACCACACTCCAAGTAGATCATAGGAAGAAGATGAATTATTATCAGAGGAGGGGGGAGTGCCATGCAAGCTTCTGTGAAGAATGCAGAAAAGAAGGAGTGGTAAAAAATGATGACGGCCTTGACTTCTAATGATGAAAAATGTAGGAGGGAATTAACTACCATGCTCAATGCCATCTCATTCTAATTAATGCATGGGCTTGGGGAAGTGAGGCATATCAAAATCTATCCCATCTCATGCTTGGAAAACTTAAAATTTGTCCTTGCCTTGATGAAACAAGCCTCTTCAATCGATGAGCTATCAAATCTTCCCACTCAGCATCATTGAGGGTGTGCAGTAATCATTACATGTGGTGATGTGAACTCATGCTAAGTGGCAATGGGAGTAAGCTAACTCAGCTGGAGGACCTTGTCAACATCCTGTCCCGTCGCCAACTAAGCCCCTGTCCTTCCACAACTAATAGTGTGGAAGGACTCCCACCCAACCTCCCACTATATTATATAATATTATAATATAATATAATATTATATTATAATATATTTAATAATATGGGTGCCAAATTCATTTCACCCTAACCTATTTTAACTGCCAAAACTAGTTAATATATGGGCACCAAAACTAGTTAATATTTTAACCATATGGGTGCCAAAATTTTCATTTCACTTTTGGTGCCCATGTGTTTCTTTTCATTGAAACCTTAAAGATAAACCCTAACTCGACCAGAAAGGTAGTTCATTGATATATTGAACCCAGATAGCCAGACCTCCCACATGGGCTTCTCGGGAGAGCAATCAATCAATCTCGACACATTGTAGGATATCAGGAGAATTGGCTAGGGCATGCAAAATGGAAAGCCAGAGACTTTGGCTAGAAGCTGCGCATCATTTTTCTCATTTTGGGTACTAATTTGGTCTCTGCTTTTCTCTTCTTCGGTCCATTCCACTGGATCCCTGTGAAGTATCTCCACCTGGGCTATGGCTCCAAGCATAGCTCAAAATCTAGCAACGATGAGTTAATAGAAAGTCTTAACTAGACAAGGCGGGAGCTACAAGTATCAAAGAGATTTTTGAAGAATTAACAGCCCAGATCACTGTGCTCACTCAATTTTTGAGATCCTCTTTCCAAGAGCCACCAAATGGTAGTGCCAATGATGACGACTTGTGATTGTCGTGGGGAGGAGAAGCGAACCAAGGCACTCTACCCGCAGAGCTAAGGGAATTCAAGCAATATCAAAGAACAAGCAGGTAGGACAAGGACCACCTGACGGATCCCCTTTTGGGTTGGGTGGGTTATTATTCAGGTGAGTGGTGGCTCTCATTCATTCAAACTGATGAAGTATCCATTGCCATCTCCCTCCAGTTCTCGGCCAGAAATGAATCATTTGCTCAGATCTGGGGAGCTCCCTCAAAACCCTAACCTATTTTGCTTCATCTCCTTTTTTATTTTCTTACTCTTATTAGTCCTGGCTTCTCTTTTTTGCTGTGAATGATTGGAGCAGAGCGGGGCGCTTAAAATTTCATCGTAGTGCAACTTGATTTTGTGCTACTTTCATTGAGGTCCTGGCTTTAGCTTTTTTATGCTACTTGATTTTACATTTTATAGTATGCTTAGTTTTTTCTTCCTTTGCAAAAACTAAGTGTAACACATTCATTTCATATTTTTTTTGGTTTGCTTGAGTTTAGGTTGTGATATTTTGCTAAATTGGGGTGTATTAAATAGATTTTGCATTTTATGTGTTGATCTTGTGTGTAGTTTTAGATGTTTTGAGGAAATGGAGTGTTTGTATTTTGTGGTTTGTTCCTGTCCGTAGGTTTTGATATTTTACAGGATTGGATTGTAAAACATTGGTTTTGCATCATTGGGTTTGCTCTTATGCTTAGTTTTTCATAACTTGCAGAAGTGGATGTAACACATGGATTTTGCATAATCAGAGTGTAGAATATCAATTTTTCATTATTTGGTTTGTTTTTTGTGCATAAAATTTCATGTTTTGCAGAACTGGAATGTGTACATGGATTTTTCATAATCAGACTGTGGGGCATGAATTTTACATTTTATGGTTTGATATTTGTAGCACACAAAGTTTACATTTTATAATTTATTTGATTTTTGCAGTATTTAGGTGTAGAACACAACATTGATTTTTAATTTTTTTTTCATTAATGTCTTCTTTGTTCTCTATTTTGTTATATTTAAATAGCTAGACCCTAAGGCATTTATCTTTTTGCAGTCTTTTCTCTCTATACATTAAATTGTGTCTTGTTGTCAAGGGTTCGAAACTTGACCTAGCAAAAAGTTTTGAAACTTTTGTGCATGTTTAATGAAATTAAAATACCTAATGGTGTTATTGTTTTTTTCACCTTTTTTGATTTGCAGGCTTTTAATGGTACACAAAATGTATCAAATTCACAAAAGGATGAAGCTTGGAAGGTGAAAGGTGAATACCAACAAGGAAGAGTTTGAATGTGAAATGCTTTGATACGAATTCACTGTTTAACAGTGCATGAGCTAAGATAATGTTTTTTTGAATAATGTAATGTCCCCTTTTTAGCGTGATCCTATTTTATGATGGTTTAGCCTATCACTGGCCCTTGTAGGCTAACTCAGATGGTTAGAGGGTCCCTTTTGGCAGAGATCAGTGTGTTTTCTCCATCAGAGCTCAGTATGGGTTTAGGTTTGGCCTTCGTTGGACTTAGTTCTACACACTTACTATTTATAGTAAGTCATCTTTCCTAAGTTTCTATTTATAGCAGGGTATCTGGTCATGTGGTGATTTCAGTGTTGTTCCCCAGTTTCAGCTAGTGATAAGGTTGTTTAGAGGTCTCTGGTCCCATATTGGAGGCTCTTGCTATTTTTGGCCAACAGAGGTTAATAGAGATGGACCCTGCTATTTTTGGTAAGATGTTTGCATGCACAGAGGGTACAATGGTGAAACCCCAGGTTCAGACAAAATTGGAAAATGATGTTTAATTAAGGAGATATTAATATTTTAAGTGGCATTAATGATATTGTATTTATTAATGATATATTATAAAGTTATCATTTAACTTTATAATTCAATGTTGAGTTTGGAGCCACTTAAATGATTAAAAGGTATATTATAAAGTTATGATTTAACTTTATAAGTGGGGCCATTTTGAGTCAATGAGTCATTAATGAATTTATGGAAAAAGTACACCCATTTATGAGACTTATAATGAAGTTTTTATTAAAAACCTAAAGTGGATTTGAAAGTGGAATTAAAAGCTATTAAGGAGATTGAGGGTATATAAAGACTCAAAAGGCAAATGAAAATTGATTCAATCATTTGATACTTATGCTTTTTGGTGTGATGGCTATGAGGAGAAGAAGTGCTAGGGTTTCTGCACTATTTGGTCATTGAGAACGAAAACTCTCTTTGATTTTTGCATTCTGAGGTGGTGAAAGATCCATTGAAGAACTGCTTATTTGTGGGCTTCATTCAGAGGTCCAATTTGTGCACATTGGTGAAGATATTCGCAAGTATTTTCAAGAGTTTCAAAGTATAATTAATGCAGATCAGAATTTGATGTAAGGATGCTATAGTGGCGTGAACAGTGCCACGCTACAGTAAACACTATAGTATTAAAGCATTTTAGAGGAATTTGTCACAAGGGTTTGATAGATTAACATTGAAGAACTTTGTGGAAATCATCAGCTGTTAATGTTCACTGCTGTATTAACACATTTGGGCAAAATTTAGTACATTTCAGGTTGAAGTCTGCATTTATCAGCTAAGTGTCTTTCTACCTACAGTTGGAGTTTCATCTAGCAGCCAAAATGCCTTGATATTAGTGCATTCACCACTTCCTTTGGAGGTGTCCAGGCATATCAAATCATCTGCAGCCATTATAAGGGTGGAGAAATCATTTACAATGGTAGTTCAATTTAATAATCAAACATTTATATTGCTGCAACACTTCCAAAATTTGCTGTCATTACTTTCTCAGACTTGCACTCAATCTTTTCATGATTCCGGGTATGAGAATCAATGTTTTGACAAGTTTTATATTGTGTGTTATGGTATATGTATTGTAAATGCAAGGAAATGTTAAATCTGGACTATTATAAAAGTCTTTAGGCTATTAAAGAAATCTGTTCTTTTGCAAATTGATATCATTACTCCCTTTGGCATTAGTATTAGTGAATGTTTAATTGCATTATTTATATATAATTCCTAGCCATTATCATTTTGAAAACCCAAACAAGCAAGCTTTCAAGAGTCAAACAATTGAACCAAGGCAGAAAATTTGTGTTAGGCTATATTCCACCTGGGTGGGATATTACAGTGGTATCAGAGCCAAGTTTCCTGCCATCCTATCGGGTTAATCAAGTTGCATGTCGGAGATTCTCAGCTGCATGTCAAAGATTTCTTGTTGCATGTCAAGTTTTGAGGTTGCATGTTAGTGATCAGCACTTGCATGTCAGTCTTAATAATTGAACAAGACGACATTAAGCTCAGGGAAGGCTGTGAACGGGAAGCCCCTTGACTCTTTGAGGACTATCAGAGTATGCCAGATGATTTTAAAGCACAGTACTCTCTTAATGCTTATTTGAACTTTATTGTCATTATGAATCCCAGAAAGATTGGATTGGTAAAGTATATTAGGAGGGTGTATAAGGAGGAAATTTCATCTAAAGGGGCAAAATTCAGTCATGGTCATAGTGTGAGCAAGTATGATGGAACCTTCAATTCATATAATAATGATGGTTCTACATCTAAACTCAATGAATAGGTTACAGGACCTCCTAATATGAGTAGGAACCAAATGAGAAGACAAAATCTATGCTTCTCATGCAAAGGATTTTGGGAGCCTAATCACCAATGCACATATAATAAGGTAAAGAAGCTTGAGGAAGACCTCGTTGTGACACATAGATGCATTGAAGAAGAAGCCATGAAGAAGGTAGATTTGGAGATGCACATGTTGCATGAGGATGTTGGTGTTCATGAGTCACATCATTTGGAAGGACCAAGAGGATCCCATAATGAAGCCATTGAGATTAAGGATACTTATACACATGCAGATTTACTTTGCAGCCACGGGGCAGAAATTATGGCACATGATACACTCAATTTTCCTATGAAGACACCCTTTGAACCAGCACTTGGCAATGGACAGTTAGCAGAGGATACAGTTTTGGTTGTCTCTTGAGGACACTACATATAAGTATGATGTAGCTCCTGGTTTCCTATTTTATGACAGCAGTCATAATGTCAAGCTTACTCATGAGATAGAAGCCATTTCTTGTGAAGATGATGGATGTGTGGTGTCCCCTAACATTGACACTCAAGATTTGGGTGTTAAAAATGAATTATGTGATGAGGATTCAAGCCACAATAAGTCTAATTTTGTAAATCAGACCTTGGAAAATGAATTAGAAGATTCACTTATTGGCGATGAGTCCCAGGATCACTCTACGGATGGATATGCAGATGCTTTGGAAGAAGAAGTGTGTGAAGATATTGTCAAAACAATAGCTTCTACAATGTCTTTTGAGCCATCCTATGAGGTACATAGCAGTAGTACCTTTGATGATATTGTGTGCACAGTTGATAGTACACATGATGCTGCTTCTCATATAGTGAGCAATGATGATTTAGCCTCATACCATAGTGCAGATTACAAATCGGAAGATTTGTCTAGAGATGATTCGTCACATGGGTATCATCATTTAGCTGGGCAATTGAAGGTTAATGATAATATGATTGCTACAGCCTTGGAACATTTTGATGTTGCTCGACAGATGTTGGCAACCTATGGTTGGAGTACTCCTGAGATGGATGAGCACGATGGTAGTGGACTTTCTCTTATAGAGTTTTATACACTTAGAGAAGCGATTGGGATAATGAAGAATAATTATTTACTGTTACTATCTGATCGAGATTACCTTCTCAAGTGGGACGGGATTTATTTTGGTGCATTGAAGGGAAAGGAGGAGGAGATCGATGAGCTCACCTATGAGCTTGAGATTGCCATGGACTCATTGAAGAGCACTCAAGAGGTCCTTCAAGAGGCATAGTTGCGGATAGATGAGCTTACTATGGCACTAAGATTGACACAGTCTTCACCACCTACAAATACAGTTCAGGCTTCTATGGCAGCAATTGGTGAGGAGCATATACCCACGGATAGTGGTCAGGGGCACATTGAGGATGTGGCTACATCCATTACTCTTACTGGTGCAAGTGACATTGATGGGTTTAGTGCATTGGGTGAGAGTAGCAGAGAACCATATGTTACTTCAGGTGTTATTGAGGATAGTCCCATTACAGATGATGCAGAGCAGGTTATTGATAGCTTGTGTGATGAGGTGGTTGATTTTGCAGAGAGGGTTGCCAAAGTGCCTACCCAATTAGCCATTTGGGATCAGGGACATGAGCCATCTTCTGATTCTAGTGTCATGAGTGATGAGACTGACAAGGAGGGTGTTCCCCATGACTGTGATGATCAACCATTGACAGAGGTGGGGGCATTTTATCTTGATTGCATGGTGAGGAGTGCTCATCACTTCTCCATTAGTCCACACATGGAGGATTTGTTGAGGCATCGGTGTAGATTGGCTCAGTATTCATATCATCCATTGTGGGATGGAGTGTTTCCATCTTCGGAAGATGGAACCAAAGATTGTGGGTGTCTAACTCTATTATTTTCAGATGATTGTTTACAGGGTCAGGGATCAAATTTTCATCATGATGATGTGTCCTTGGCAGAGTTTGTGACTTCCTTGTTTCAAGAATTTCCATTGGAGGCGAGGCTTCAGGGGAGTTGTAGTTTTAGTGAGCATGATGGCTTTGTTAGTCCAACCCGCAGTGATGGAGTTCTACTCCATAAGTTGGTAAGGGACGGCTGTTCTATTAATTTAGATGAGGATTTTATTCATAATTTTTGGAGGACAACAACTATACTTGAGTTTGGAGGAGAGTTGTATCATCTCCTCAGCATTGGAGAGTGGCATAGGGTTGGTACTTGGGCATCCTATGATCCTGGCCATTTTGTATGCATTCCCATAGGTTGGATATTCAGTCTAGAGGGTGTTGATCTGTTTTATATCAGCAACCTAGGAGGAGTTGTTACATTGTTTTCGACACCTATGAGGGATACTCATCACTTCCACAGGAGATTTGCAAAGTTTGGAGTGGGTTGTTGTAATGTTGGTACTTCGAGTTACTTTCATCTCCTCATGTTCGATGGATGTGAGGTTTTAGTGTGTTGGGATCCAGGTGGTGATAGGTGTGGCATGACAGTTCAATGGGATTCCGATTTGTTGCTTCACCATTCTGGGCATGGTGAAGATCTTATCAAAGTTGTGTAGGGGAAGTCAGTGAGTAATGTGTATGGCAAACTTCCATTCTGGCTATGGGATCCAGGGATTGATTTGGCTGGTGGATTGCTTCTTTCTTTTGTAGGGGTTGACCTAGTTACAAGATACAATGGTATCATTTTGACACCACAGGATTTGGATGGGGCATTCTACAAGATGATCTGGGATCCTGGCATTCAGTTGAGCGTTGTTCACAGAGTTTGGGATCCTTCTAGTGCATCAGGATTCCAGACAGAGCTTACTAGTGGTGTACACAACATGTACAGTTTGCAGAGAGCATTCAATTTCATCCTTGATTTATTTGTACATGTTTTGATTTCGATACACATTCCTCATGCGCATGTATTGGATAGTTGGTATGATGTTTATCCTTACGCAGTTGTGATTATGTTGGTGCTTCAAGAGTTAGTTAGAGATGTGCGGGACATTTCACAGTTCTTCCTTTGGGCCTCCAGTGGAGTGGAGTTTCTTTGTAGTGGAGATTGCTTGGGGACAAGCAATTTCAGGGAGGGCAAACTGTAATGTCCCCTTTTTAGCGTGATCCTGTTTTATGATGGTTTAGCCTATCACTGGCCCTCGTAGGCTAACTCAGATGGTTAGAGGGTCCCTTATGGCAGAGATCAGTGTGTTTTCTCCATCAGAGCTCAGTATGGGTTTAGGTTTGGCCTTCGTTGGACTCAGTTCTACACACTTACTATTTATAGTAAGTCATCTTTCCTGAGTTTCTATTTATAGCAAGGTATCTGGTCATGTGGTGATTTCAGTGTTGTTCCCCAGTTTTAGCTAGTGATAAGGTTGTTTAGAGGTCTCTGGTCCCATATTGGAGGCTCTTGCTATTTTTGGCCAACAAAGGTTAATAGAGATGGACCCCTGCTATTTTTGGTAAGATGGTTGCATGCACAGAGGGTACCATGGTGAAACCCCAGGTTCAGACGAAATTGGAAAATGATGTTTAATTAAGGAGATATTAATATTTTAAGTGGCATTAATGATATTGTATTTATTAATGATATATTATAAAGTTATCATTTAACTTTATAATTCAATGTTGAGTTTGGAGCCACTTAAATGATTAAAAGGTATATTATAAAGTTATGATTTAACTTTATAAGTGGGGCCATTTTGAGTCAATGAGTCATTAATGAATTTATGGAAAAAATACACCCATTTATGAGACTTATAATAAAGTTTTTATTAAAAACCTAAAGTGGAATTAAAAGCTATTAAGGAGATTAAGGGTATATAAAGACTCAAAAGGCAAATGAAAATTGATTCAATCATTTGATACTTATGCTTTTTGGTGTGATGGCTGTGAGGAGAAGAAGTGCTAGGGTTTCTGCACTATTTGGTCATTAAGAACGAAAACTCTCTTTGATTTTTGCATTCTGAGGTGGTGAAAGATCCATTAAAGAACTGCTTATTTGTGGGCTTCATTCAGAGGTCCAATTTGTGCACATTGGTGAAGATATTTGCAAGTATTTTCAAGAGTTTCAAAGTATAATTAATGCAGATCAAAATTTGATGTAAGGATGCTACAGTGGTGTGAACAGTGCCATGCTACAGTATTAAAGAATTTTAGAGGAATTTGTCACAAGGGTTTACAAGGGTTTGATAGATTAACATTGAAGAACTTTGTGGAAATCATCAGCTGTTAATGTTCACTACTGTATTAACACATTTGGGCAGAATTTAGCACATTTCAAGTTGAAGTCTGCATTTATCAGCTAAGTGTCTTTCTACCTACAGTTGGAGTTTCATCTAGCAGCCAAAATGCCTTGATATTAGTGCATTCACCACTTCCTTTGGAGGCATCCAGGCATATCAAATCATCTGCAACCATTATAAGGGTGGAGAAATCATTTACAGTGGCAGTTTGATTTAATAATCAGACATTTATATTGCTGCAACACTTCCAAAATTTGCTGTCATTACTTTCTCAGACTTGCACTCAATCTTTTCATGATTCCGGGTATGAGAATCAATGTTTTGACAAGTTTTATATTGTGTGTTATGGTATATGTATTGTAAATGCAAGGAAATGTTAAATTTGGACTGTTATAAAAGTCTTCAGGCTGTTAAAGAAATCTATTCTTTTGCAAATTGATATCATTACTCCCTTTGGCATTGGTATTAGTGAATGTTTAATTGCATTATTTCTATATAATTCCTGGCCATTATCATTTTGAAAACCCAAACAAGAAAGCTTTCAAGAGTCAAACAATTGAACCAAGGCAGAAAATTTGTGTTAGGCTATATTCCACCTGGGTGGGATATTACAAATAAGGAGAAACACATTTTTTAAATGTTTAATAAATGATGTAAATGAGCTGAGATAAATGTTCAATAAATGATGTAAGACAGTTAGTGAGAGAAGTTACTAGTGAGGTTGAAATCAATGAGATTTCTATTTAGCCAATGAGGCTGTAACAAGTGAGGTTTTGCTTTGCCAGTGAGACATTGAATGTAACCAGTGAGACTTAATGAAATAATTTTTTAGAATATTTGTTCAAGCATTTTAGTCTTCATTTCATGGTACTTCTCTCAACATTTGAATATCTATGATACTTGAAGTTTATATGGATAAATTTGTAAGGATTAATTAAGTTAGATTTGATTTGTAACTTGAATCATTGATTCACACAACTAAATGACTAAACCATGACTAAATAAATGACTACCATGACTAAAATAAATGACTACAATGGCTAAATAAATGACTACCATGACTAAATAAATGACTGCAATTTTTAGTAGTTTTTTAGTCATTTATTGTTTTTTTAATCAATGACCAATTAACAACAATCAATGACTAAATTAATGACTAAATATACTACCAAATTGATGACTAAATATACTACCAAATTACTAAATATACTACCAAATTGATGACTAAATATACTACCAAATTGATGACTAAATATACTACCAAATTACCAAATATACTACCAAATTGATGACTAAATATACTACCAAATTAATGACTAAAATTTGTTTAGTCATAAATTTGGTCATGAGATAATTGACCGACAATAAACTACCAATGGTCACATGACCAATTTTTGGTAGTTTTTTTAGTCATTTGTTTATGTTTTTCTACTAGTGTTGAGTATGGTGCTGCCATAACCTTTGATCAAAGTGACGGTGAAGAGGAAATTTTAGAATCTTTGTTACTTGAATCCATAACCTTGGATCAAAGTGATGGTGAAGAGGAAATTTCAAAATCTTTGTTACTCAAAGAATCAAGGCATTGGAGTGAACAAAGTCCTAGAGAGTTGTGTGAGTTGAAAAATCAACTTTTTGTCTTAGATGAGAAGGTGATACAAGCCCTTGTAAGTTTGGACAGCTCACATGAGTTGGTTGAAGACCTCATTGGGAAAACCTAAATTGAGGAGAGACAAAAGGGAATTGAGAATGGAGTCACCCGTGCAAATTTGTAGATTATCAAAGATTTAATGGAGACCATGAAGACTGAGTATTTACACGTGATTAGTGATTGTGATCATGCCCTTGATATTGCAAGAGAGAAGGAGAGAAAATTGGATGAGCTCATCTTTGACCTTAATGTGACAAAAGAGAAGTTGCATGGTACCCAATTGGCGCTTCAAGAATTTGGAAAACAACTTGCTGCTGTTACAAACTTGAGGGAGCTTGAAAAGGGTATAGTGGCAGAAGAAATCTAGTTAGTGATTGATGAGATTGATACTCTTGAAGAGGAGTATGATTTAGAGATGATGCCAAAGGAGTCAAAAGTTGCAAGGGCAGATTTAGTTGTGGTTGAGCAAGAGGAAGGTAATGATTTTCACATTCATGATAATCCTCTCTTTGTCTTAGATGCATACACAACTTATGATAATCCTCTTTTCATATTGGATGATGAAACAACTCCTGATAGTGTCAACACATTTGATGATAACATCAAGATATGGGATCCAGGAGTAGTTCCAAAAAATGAGTTAGAGTGTGGGTCTCACTTTGTCGATGTAACAAATTCACATCATGAGGAAGCATTGAACCTTATGGTTGCTATTCCTCCTAGGAGACCACCAGATATGAAATGTGCAAATGACGTGACAGATGAAATTTTTGCTCAAGATGTGATGTTTCTTAATGACTTTAGCCTCTTTGACATTAAGAAGTTATCTGAATGTGGTTTTATGGTTGCTGGAAATTTCATTACAACAACAAAGAAAGGAGGTTTCAAATTTGTTACTCATGAACCTTTGAAGGAAGAGGGACATAAAAATGTCATCCACATGTGTGACAACCCATCCTTTTGATAGAGTGATGATCTAACTCATACTGATCCTTTTTGGGGTTTGGGTTTGAAGATAACAATTACTCCATGTTCCTTAGTTGTTGATGCTTCTATGGATGGAGTACAAGAGATTATCAAAGAAGTCAACAATTCCCATGATGAGCAAGATGCTATGGATGACACTTGGAGTTATGATGTATACTTTTCTAGGTATGTTGGAGATCATTCTTGGTTAGTTATCCATGTTTGGGATCCTCAACAAGGATTGATAGAGATCATTGGGAGTGACAAGAATGATCCTTGGAGGCATAAGGATCAAAATTTCAGACATTATAGTAATGTTCCTTTCTTTACCAGCCATTTGGTAATTACATTTACACATTTACTAATGGATTGGAGAGATATTTTGAGTAAGGAGTGGAGAGATAAATGAATGGCTACTCTTGGGAGTGTTCCATGGCAAGGAATGGATCATATTTTTAGTCTTGAGCTTGTTATTTTGTTGCAGACCAACCAACTTACATCTTTGTTTGCTTTCATTCAAGAGAGTTGACACATTGTTTCTTGCCAAGGAAGTAAAGGGTTTCAGTTGGAGATTACTTGGAAGTGTTTCCCAGCCTCTTCTGAAGTGTTTTTGTGTAAAATAATGCTCATTTCACATGCTTGGGAAATCCATTGGTATTGCTATTGTCCCTTATGTAAATTGCTAAAATCTAATTGTACTTTGCTGATTTCAATTTTGAACAACAGTGAGTATTTGTTACCTCAGACCTTCCTAAATACAAGAGTTCATCTTATGAAGGATTGTGAAGTAAACTTTGATAGTTTACTTACAACGTTGGTCCAAGATAATGAACTTCCACATGCTTTGCTTCATCATTCAAAGACCTTTGGAGTTGGAACAATGAGGGATTTCACGATTCCTATTGATTATATCAAAATAGTTCGGAGGAGGCATGTTAGGTCCAAGCAGTGGTTGGGTGAGTTGGAAGAATTCTTACAAAGGATTGTTTCCCTTTTTGCAAGAAGTATGGAGAGGCTTATGATTGTTGTTATGACACAACATGACACATGGTATTTGGGGGTTCACAAACCTCCTAGATTGATTTGGGATCCTAGAGTAGTATTATTCAGGATGGATCTAATGGTTGTGTTTGATGAATTGCTTGAGGGCAAGCAATTTCAAGGAGGGCGAACTGTAATGTTCCCTTTTTGGTGCATAGACCTTTTGTACACATTATGTTTGCTCCTAGTTCTTTGGAGGCTATTTGTCATATTTGAGAGAACTCCAATGTTCATGGAATGGCTGTGGATCAATTTTTTAGAGAAGTTGGTGTTGACTTTGAGCTCAGTGATGTTTTAGGATGGCAATGCAACTTTTAGACGTTTGTTTGACTTCTCGGATAGCTCTCCAAGATTCTTGGAGGAGCCGTCTATTTTTAGAATATCACTCGGAAGGCATCATTATTCATCCCAAACCTTATGGAGTATGATGGTACAATTTATTTGGCAATTTGGTGAAGTTTGGGATTTTTCACAAAAGCAAGTATTTTAATGAGCTAGGAGTTAATTAATTTGCACTTAGTCTTATAAAGTTGGGAATAATTATAAAGTGCATGTGTATGATAGCTCATTGGAATGGGGAAAAGTCACTCTTTCTTATAAGCACATAAAAGTGAGAGATTATGTTGGTGAAAAAGGGAAATATTGGAGTTTGAGTGGAAAAGTTTATTTTTCCAATAAATAATTCATTTTTATGTAAAACTCCAAAAGTACCTATATAAAGGAGTTGAGAGCTCATTTTACTTTTTATACTTGAGATTATATTGTTATGCTATTGGATTTAACCTACGTGTTCTTCTATTCCTTCTTCAGGATGAAAACCCTCTTAGAGAAGATTAGTTTCAGTGGTGAAAGATCCACCCTATCTGGTTTGAGGTGATTTCATCCAGGAATCACATAAAGCTTCATGGAATTTGATGTATTTTGAGTTTGAGATTTTGGCAAGAATCATCTAATGATGAATATTTTGGAGTGATCTGATTTGTTTCTAGTGAAGTTTTTTGATGTGCCGGTTGCTCTCATTACTAGTTGTACCATGGATATGCTGACACATTGATTTGTGAAGAGTACAATGCTCACGATGCTTGGTTTATGTTTGTATAATTTTTTCCTTGACTAAACAATCATTCTAGACTAGAATGTAGGGAGTTTGATGCTAATTTTAGAGGGTTTTGAGTAGGCTATACTTGTACCAGGTCTGTACCAGTTGCAACCTAGGTGTGAGGTTTTATTTGCTAGTCGCTAGAGTTTAAGGTGTTGAATATTGTTCATTGTTGGTGCTAAGTATGGAGATTGCTTGGTGGGTGACGTTGGAGGATGTTATGATGTTTGTTAATGCTTTCTTAAGAGTTTGGTCCCTCACATGTGTCGTCGTACAGTAGCAACATGGATCAATTTGGTTGCAATCTTCAAACCACTGTATGGGTAATTTATTGAACATTTTTTAAGTGATTTTGAGTATGTTTTATTGTTATCACTGACATATGAAATTTGTTATCAAAGGGAAGCATATCATTCATGAATACGGGGGTTATTTAAGCTAAACCTGTGTGTTGCAACATACTGTTACTTCTCTGTAATTTGTTTCTAAATGATGCAACCTCATTTTAACCCCTAGATGGTTCAACTGCCAGTGAGGATGAATATGTTTAGTCTCTTTCATGGCTTTCTTGCTAAATAAGTGGACGTGCTTTCTCTTTTCTTGTTTATCTTCCCAATTGAATAAGTAGTTTGTAATGGCTTCCCACTGAATAAGTGGATGTACCTAGTTTCCTTTATTGTTCTCCCATTGAATAAGTGGTTGCCCACTTCATAAGTGGATGTTTCCTTTCAATTTCATTCCCATGATTAAGTGTATGCTTGTTGCATAAGCGGATGCCCATTGAATAAGTGGAATTTGTTCTTATTATTGGTTTATGGTTTTGAATGCTAACTCTGAAGCACTTGTATGCTCTCACCTTACCCACATCAGGATCTGGGTGATTAGAAAAGTGTGGAAGATAGTGTTGCACTTATCTTTCAGTGTGTTGTCTATTTCAAAAAAAAAATAGGGCAACTTATTACATAGACATTCATTTTGGCAAAAATATCTTCTGAAAGGCCCATGTCGCAAATTTATTGTAATGAATGACTTAGGTCAATGTGATAGAATGGTATAAATAGATGAAATTCAATGTAATGAGGGTTGGATACAGAGACATGTTTTTGTGTTCAAATAGAACCCTCCTCTGCTATAACCATGCCTTTTAATCAATACACACTGTGTTTTCACCTTTTTATGTTGTTCTTTGGCTCTATGTAGATTTAGAACTGGTTATTACTTGTGAATGTTTAATTCCTAGCAATCCTTTTCTTGCCTTTACCTCTATTAAGATCTATATGATTTGTGTGAATTTATTAGTTGTATTCCATTATTCTATGCATTTTATCTTTGTGGGTGTTCTATATTCAAACCTGGTGAATCACCATTAGTTTTTAGTTTCTCCTTCTTCCCCTTTACACAATAATGATTAGATTAGGTTTAGTCTTAGCACACTCTGAATCTTATATTTAGAAAAGGAACCAGCCTTCTCTAGAGGTTTGATTTCCTTGTAGGGTCCCACACTTGGAAATCATTCCAATGTTTCACTGGATTGTTGCAGCACAATGCTTCTAATCAGGGTGCAAATCTAAGTGACAATAGTACTCTCTCTACCTTTCTCATTCTTACTAGTGTTTATGCTTATTAAAGGAAGGAAACAAGTCTCAAGCTGATTGAGATTAATAAGTAAACGATAGTTATTACTAATGTACTTGAGATACACTAGTGTTGTGAAAGAATATCATTCATTGGAATGTGTTTTGTGAATATCTCTTTTGATGATGTCACTATTGTGCATGGTTAATGGTTTAACATTTTGTTATCTTCTATGCTTGCTCTCTTTTGTATATGAATGAAATAAATAAATGGGTGAATGAATCTAACAAAGAGAGGATTGTCATAAGATTCTTATGCTAATGTTAATATAGGAAGTGAGCTTAACTCTTCCTTATTAAATCAAATTCATATCCTTAGCTAGATTTAATGAATTAAGGGAAGGAATCATATTGTGCTTCTTTCTTGTGTTTAGTATTCCATCGATGTATGTACTTGTGTTGCATCATGATGTGGCCTTCATATTAGGAGTTGGTGACATATCTCTACATGTGTGTGTAACCCACACTTCTCTTTTGTACATCTTGGTGTTTGCTCAATGTAATTATGTGTCAACTACACTTTTGTGTGCATGCACATTACAACACAGTTGGTGTTGCATTTGTTAATGTGAATAAATTGTTTTTGATTAAAGGGGTAAAGCAGGTTTTGAAGGGACCCTGAAACCCTATTATAATAAGAAAAACATCAACAAACCATAAGTTGACCTAGAACAAGACTACAACAAAGATGAAACAAAATCCAAAACACAAAATAGAGAAACAAAATAAAACATGTATATGCCTAAAAATGACACGACTCAATTTAAATAAATATTCTTAATATTTATTTCATTCTAATTCTCTATCAATAAATAAATAAACAAATTTATTTATTTGATTCATATTCCTCTAAGTTAATTAAATATCAAAATATTTAATTACCTCTTCTAAAGTCAAAATTAAATAAAATCCTTTATTTAATTAAATTCTTCCAAACAATTAAATAATTCTTAATTATTTAATTAAATCAAATCATTCTTCCAAATTTAAATAAATCAATCAAATTTATTTAAATCCTTTCAATCTCTAAAAATAAAATATAATCAAATATTTTATTTACTCTTCCAAATCATGCACAAACAATTAAATAAATTTATTTATTTAATTTTTCTTATCTTCTAATTCTCCCAAATTCATTCTAAATTAAATAATACCAATTATTTAATTGTTTCTTCCAATAATATCTTCTCTAAATTTAAATAAATCAAATATTTATTTAAGTTGTCTTTTTCTTCTAAATTGAGTTATCTCTAAATATAATTCAATCAAATGTGCACATGCAATTGAATATTCTAAATATTTTATTGAGTTAAAATATCTTCTCATCCTCATGCAATTTCTATTCTCTAGTTCTATTCTCTTAACGATTGATCCATTCTTTTAATTGATTTTATCTCTTCAGTTAACTTATTCTTCTATTTTACTAATTCCTCTCATGCAAAATATAGCAAGACACTTGTCTTCTTCTTATTCACACATGTTCCTCAACCGTTCTATACCGTTGATCTTCTTGTTCTTTCTATATCGTTGATCTTCTCTCTCTCAAGTCTATAAATTCAACCCTCTTCTTCCATTTCATTCATCTAAGCTTTAAGTATCGTTACTCTGCAAGAATTACAGCGCGCCTTTGGCACTAATTCCTTCATTGCTTGTGATCACACTCGTTACCATACTACTATCATTGTTGTGAAGCTCATCTTCATTACAAAGTACTATCATAGCCGTTCTCCATTGACAATCTTGGAATTGTAGCAAGGAAGTGCACTCTCTGAGGGCCTTATTCATACATGCAAGATCGATTGAGATAGGCAACCAACAGAAGCTATGAAGCTTTGAGGTTTGCAAAGGGTTTTGAAGTTCTTTTGTTTGATTGATCTCTTTGTTTCTGTATTTCGTTGAGTTTTGGGTATCATTGATATTGATTATATTGATTATTCATATTTAATCCAATTTTCCCTTAACAAAACAAAAGATCACAAATAATTACAATTTGTTTGATATTTCAATTGCTTCCAACTCTTCTTCATAAAAAATCCCATGTAGATCAACAAATTCTTGTAATCATCTCTTTTCCTTGACATATGTTTTCTTTGTACTACTCCCAGTCCTGGAGCTGGGACCAACATTAGTGCCTTTGCCATCCCCTCACGTTTTTAGCTAACTTCTTCAATGTATTAGTCAAAATCTTAATTCATAAAGTACTATATTTATAGTGCACTTGCTAACTTCTATAACCTATTAAGATTATCTTTAATAGTTCTAATGCCCTATTCCAATTCCAACAGTCTAGTGTTATGGTTGTCTCGTCCTTGCTTGATCTCTTCCCCCATAGTATCAATATTCTCCTTTTGTTGGTGCAATACTTAGCCAACCTATTGAATTGAGGAATAGCATACCAATTTTGAAAGATTCTAACATCCTTCTCGATAAGAACTTGGGTTTCCCCTTTTTGCTTCTTGTCCATAATAGAAACTATGATGTTAATCTTGTTTATCTCAACAAAGAACCATTTTGTGAGACTATGCTATATTTCAAAGGCCTCTTCAAGAGTACCTAAGTTCTAGATCACTTGATCAACAACTTCAAACATTTTCTATAAGAATGAAGGGTTGGATAGGGGTAGAGAAAAGTCCTTTGGAAGAGTATGGCATGGGCCTTGTATTTGAAGAAAGGATCCATACACAATGGGTTTAGGGAAGGTCTTAGCCTTTCCTTTATCCCTATTATCTATCCTTTGAACATAATCTTTATTTGGGACTCCTCGACCTTACTACCACCTCTCTTCTCAGTACCTTTCTTCACCACAAGGGCCTAAGTATACTACTTGAGGGAACACATCCTCTTCTTTTTACTCTCCCTAATACATATTATTTCTGTTGGTGTAATTAAATATTTAATTACACTTTATTAAGTTTATTTAGGGATAATCTTAGTCTTAGGTTATTCTTAAGTCATTTTAGGGTTTTTCTCTAACTTGCAAATATAAAAGCAAGTTCTCACATGTAATTCATGAATCCATTTCATTAATTCATCCAATATTGTGCAAATTATTTCTCTTTTCTTTTTTCTCTTGTGGAAGGTAAATCTTAGGTTTTGCAGGTGATCCTAGTGGCTTGAGTCAATGAGTGACTCCAACATGGTATCAAAGCGGATCTGCAAGCCTCTTCTCAGATTTGGAGAAAAATTCAAGCAAGAGCCATTTGTTGGGTTTGTTTCTGAGTAAAACAGAGTATTCCATTGGATTAAAAGTAGTTGGAAAAGGTGGATTTGTCTTTTGTTTGGTTGAATTTGGTCTAGGGAAGCCAAATCTGTGAAGGTTTCAAGAGTGCTTTTTTTAGGGATCCAACTTGAGAGCTTTTGGAGTAGTTTCATGAAATCAAGCATAACTTTCTCATCCAAATCTGTTTTTCAAATATAAGATATTTATGGAAAGAGGACTCAGAAAACCTATCTGGATATCTCTTAGTTTTTAAAGAAATGGCACAGATTTAAAAAAAAATAGATCTCAATCCTCATCTCTATTTTTAGCACTATTTTTTGAGTTGTTTCGTAAAATCAGGCATAACTTTCTCATACGAACTCTATTTTTTGAAAACAAGATATTTCTGGAAAGAGGACTTAGAAAACCTATCTGGGTATCTCTTAGCTTTTGTAGAAATAGCATAGATTTTAAGAAAATTAGATTGCAATCTGCATCTCTATTTTTAGCCTCTACTTGTTTTTTTTTGCCATTCACACCCTAAAGGAGTAGTTTTGGTAAATCGGGAATATCTTGAGCATACAGAGTCAGATTTTTGAAAATAAATAGGTGTTGGAAAGATGGTTCTGAGAAAAATCCATTGGTGCAGGTATTTTGTTCCAAATTTTGATGTTGGTGATAGTTATTGCTGTTTGAAGTCAAGGCATCATTTTTGGCTTTCGAGCTCTGTTCTTGCACCTAGAATCTTCATTTTTTGAAAACAAATAGGTGTTGGAAAGGTATCAATGACCTCTACACAACCACCTATATAATGTTTTTAGATTTAGTGCCAGGTATATTTTAATCAGTTTGTCAATTTTATGGCTTCTGTTGAATATCCTGGACATGCTGCCTCCTGGAAAGTTTCTATTTGCTTTGATAAGCTTCTATTATCAACATAAATCTATTTGAATGTTTTGATCTATAATCATCTAAGGAGATGGGATTCTACCATCAATATAAATCTAATTGTAGATATTGTGGAAGTAATCAACATGAGAAAGAGATCTGTCCTCATTTCTCACATCATCTTTTTGAAATGCTTGCTTCGATCGCTTCTCCTCCTAATGAGATCATTGCTCCACCATCACCTACTTCTACTTCAGAGTTCAATGTTGCATCATCATTGGCTTCTAGTGATTATGTGCAGCAAGTTAATATTAGTCTGATCCACCTCATTTAGATTCCTATCTTGTAGACATATCATCTATGTTTGTGGAGTCTCACATTTCTAATTTGGAGGACACATTTGAGGGTTTATCTCTCTTGTTTGATGCTATCTCAGGTGGCTTTGTATTACCACCTTCATCTACTATGTTTCCTGATGTAGTTCAGATCATATCCTCTTCTGGTTCTTCTTCTTTGATTGGGCAGATAATTTCTATTTTAGAGAAGACATATTCTCCCAGTATGAGGCCACTTGAGTTGCACTCAGAGGCACACATTTTGATATGGATTCCCTATTCATCCAAGATGTGAGAATTGCTTCTACATTCACCAGTGAATTTGTTTCTTCTGAAAGGGAGAAATGTTGTTTGCAGGCAGTGGATTGGATTTTGTCTTCAAGATCTCTTCATTGGTTCTAGAGCTTCTTCTTGGAGGGGATTCATATTCTCTCTTCTTCCTTTCTTATGGGGGGCATTCATGATTGTACTTTTGTGATGGATTCAGTTCTTGGGGGGTCTTAGTGTTAGTCCTTCTTCTATCACATGTTCATGTACTTGTATTTTCTCTCTTTTGGAGAGGAGTTTTCTCCAACTGGGTTTTTCTCCTTTCTCTCCACTTTATGAGAGATTCTTGTTGTTCTGGGGTACCTAACATGGCCTTGTAGCCGGGACCCATCATTCTTGCATTAGTTGCATGCTTTTCATTTATCCCTAAGTTGTACTTATGGGGGGGGGGTGTTGGTGTAATTAAATATTTAATTACACTTTATTAAGTTTACTTATGGCTAATTTTAGTCTTAGGTTATTCTAAAGTCATTTTAGGGTTTTTCTCTAACTTGAAAATATAAAAGCAAGTTCTCACATGTAATTCATGAATCTATTTCATTAATTCATCCAATATTGTGCAAATTATTTCTCTTTGATTTTTTCTCTTGTGGAAGGTAAATCTTAGGTTTGCAGGTGATCCTAGTGGCTTGAGTCAATCAATGACTCCAACAATTTCTTTACCACTACCTTCCAAATTTATTTTCTATTGTATCTCATAATTCTCATCCTTAGATATAGATACCTTAGTATCTCACTCTGGCTTAATCTCATTCTCAGTTACTTCCTAATAATCATCTAGATGAATAGGGTCTTCTGGATACCTAGAACTAGAATCAGAATAATCTACCACCCTCTTCCCTTTATCACCCTTCCTTTATGAATATGAATATAAATAATGGAATTCTTTAGTCTCACAAAGTTAACGATATTAATCCCCGATGCAGGGGTATCATGCTAGGGGCCCTTTTACAAACTTGATAGAATTTTTTAGTGAGTAAAGTAAGTAAAATGAAAAAGATACTAATCTCTTGTGTTGAGAGTGATTTAAACGGGACAAAATGATAGGAGTAAAGGGATTTAAATCTTCCTTCAATTGTAACATACCTCATAACACACAAATCTACCTCATCCCATGGATTTTAAGGAGCTTCTTACACTCCCTGACTAGAGTTTCCTCAAGTCTTCACTTTGTTTTAGGAAGATGGAAATAGCCTCATCACCCAATCTCCTATCTTTGAAGATTTTCTCCCTAGTTATAAAAAGCCCTGCCACCTCTACCAACATCTCCTTGGTTATCACAAATTCCATCCCTTGAATCATCACTCACTTAATATCCCAACCTTTAGTGAACTCAATGGCTAGAGGGGTATCATACCCATTTAACTTCTCCATAAAGGGCATTAAATATCCATTCACTAGGATCCTCTAGACTCTAATATTTTTCTTAAAATAGTCACAGCTCAATGATTCAATTCAATTCTTGTCCTCTCCCATTTCTTCAAGTCTCTTGCCAATTCCGTCTCTACCTCACCAAGTCACTATAGTTCCCTTATCAACCTTACCAAAATTGATTGAAGACAAAGTTGATAAGAAGATGCTAGAAGTCAACTTGAGGTACATAGTGTCATCAATACTAAAATGATTTCTCCTAATGTGAACTATATGGAAGATCGCATTTGACCACAAAAATGAGTGAATATTAATGATTGTTAATATCATTATTGGTTAGTTTAACAACTTTCAATGGGAATGAGTCATTACTCAACTGATTTGATAAACCTTAATGATGTACTCCCCAATTTTCTAAATAAACTACTTTGTTAGCCTCCCTAAAAATATGACTTATATTTACATTTCTCATACTATCAATTATATCAATGGAGTCTTTTATCACACCTTCAATAGTCCAACTAGGTTGGGTCTTCTTCAAGTAGTTTATAACATTCATAAAGTCCCCTTCAAGAATAGGGGAATGAACTCCAATATATTGAACCATTTTAAGGGCATTGTAAGTTGCTACAGTTTCAACTAAATAGTTGGTCTGAGTACCAAGATTGATTACAAATGCATCAATTAATTTTTCTTTATCATATCTTAAAATTCCACCACCTCCCATAGGGCCTGGATTCCCTTTAGATGCTCCATTAAAGTTTAGCTTGCACCAATTTGGAGGAGGGAGGGACCAAACACTATTATGCCTCTGGGACTTTCCATCTTTGAAAGGAGTTAAAATGTCAAAGTCTAACTTCCATACTGAAGCTACTTCAAACTCCATCTTGAAGAACCCAATCTTAGAAGATGAAGAAACTTTTTGCTTACCAGCCAATAAATAAATTTTCCTTTATGGCCAAACTCATTCTATTAAACACTCTTCCTACAAGAGACTTCACATCACTTAATATTCTATTGTTCCTTTCCTTCCATAACCCCCACACCAAATGAGGTAAAGAAATGCCCCACATGAGTTTTAAGGAAGGATTATGAAAAGGAGAAGTCCATTGCTCAATCAACCCTTGAATATCATTAGGGAAAACCCACTCCACCTTGAAGAGGGACAACATTATCAGCTAAACTTCCCAAGAAAATGAACATTCTAGCAATAAATGAAGAACAAATTCCTAAGCATTTTCACATAAGATGCATCTGTTGGCCATAACAAATCCCTTTTTAACCAAATTATCAATATCTGTAAGGATATTATTCTAAGTTACTAGCCATAAAAAGATGTTAATCTTTAGAATTAAATGGTGTTGCCACAACTTCAACCAAAAAGGAGAAGGGGCTTGATCAACTAACAAAAAAAATAGAAGCAACCAAAAAGAACTTGTGGAAATGGTAACCCAAACCAGTTTATCCCTTCTGCCAACTTGAGGAATGTGTAAAGTGTGCAACAGAGAATCTAGTTTAGATAGAGCATCCACAAAGATGATAGAGACTGAAGCCATGTTCTTCCAAGATTTAACTCTATTCACCTCTTTAATGTAATTAGAAACTTTGAACCCAAATGTTGTTTTGCATACATCCACTATAGGTGCAACCCGTTGTGCCATGCACACACACCCCATCTTTTGCATAAGAAAAATGGTGAACCCATCTTTTGGCTTGAGTCTTATGGTTAGTTTCCATGTCTCTTTTAGATTTTTAACTTATTGTGGGTACTCCAGGTTTGATTATCTAATTTAGCTTGATTATAGAGTTCTTGATCTATTGCATTTGATTGATACATTTGATGGTTTCTTGGTCTTGGGTTGACTTGTATGATTTGAAAGCCTTTATGGACTCTAATAAGGCTTAGTTGGATCAATTTGATGATCAATGTGCCTCTTGGATGAGCTTTTGGTCTTTTGATTTGGTTTTGGAATCTTGGTTACTTAACATGCTTTTGGGTCCTTTTATAGATGTGTTATATTAGTCTTTGTTTAGGTCCCTAAAGTACTCATTTTCAAACTTTTATGTCATGGTGTCATGTACTTACTTTTCTTTTGTGTGAATTATCCAAATTCAAGGTCTTTTGAGAGTTTCCTTAGTGTTTTTCCCTCTATTAGCACTTTGGCCCCTATTTGGAACTTGTCAGCACTTTTCAAGTCTACCAGGAACTCCTAAGGCATCAGGAACATTGATTTTTCTTTTATCTTTTACTCTGATGTTTGTGTTTTCAAGTCTACCAGGAACTAAAGGAACTCCCAAAATGATTTGTAGTCCCCTCTTAGTTCCCAACACCATCCAAAGTCCTAAAAAGGGAAAAGTAAAGGGCAAGTGTTAAAAGTTAACAAAGACTCAAGGAAACAACAATAAATGAAAAGAGCAAAAATAAAGAAATGTATTTGTCAGAAGTTCCACAGGTTTCGAGAACCTATGGAACCTTTGAAAAAGTTTTAGGTTGACATTAAAAGTTTTTGATTGATGTCAAATCACCAAAAGTTTCTTATTTTTTTCCAGAAGGAGGTTTACTAGTTCCCACTTACCAACAAACCCCAAACAACTAAGAAATTATGAATATCAAAGGAAAGAGAGTTGAAAATCTTAAGAAATTTCAAGGAAGTGAAAATAAAGGATGTGAAAGTATCAAAAGTTCCATAGGTTCCAAGAACCTATGGAACCTCTGAAAGGGTTCCTGATTAATGCTTAGTTCTCGGTATCATCGAAAATTCTAAAAATAAATGAAATATTAGGAGAAGATTCAAATGTTAAAAGTGAAATAAGAAGATAAAGTTATTGGGAGTTTCACATGTTCTGGGAACCTATGGAACCTCTGATAAGTTCCTACTTCCTATTGTGGCTCTAACACTTGATAAAATGAGAAGAGAATGAAGAAAACAACATGTCCATTTAGTTCCTAGTCATTGAGGAATCCTTGAAAAAAGGGGTAAAAGTGATGATATAAAGCCATTTTTATTTTTATTTGGAGGAAAATTTGATTTTGAAGGCGAAGAAGGAGCCAAAGTTTACAACCACTAAACCAACCTATCATTAGTATATTGGGAATTTGATCTAAATGAAGAGGCAAAGAGGTTGGATATTGAAGATTGTCATGATATATTTGGACAACCATCAAATAGAGAAAGTTTAAAGTGATTGCCATGGTTGCATTTAAGTTGGTGAACAAGGGGCTAACAGTCACAATCATGACTACGTTGTCATGTTAGAGAAGATGACTATTATGTTTCATTGTCAGCATATGTAAATGTTCTTCAAATTTGATGTCCATAGGCCACTCATCAAATCCATATTGGGTTGCATTGACAAGGAGATAGATTGGTGCATGAGTTGAATTACACATTGTGAAATCCAACCTGCTGAAATATGCATTGTGTAATTAACAGGGTAGTCTTGAGGACAACTATCTATGGTTATAATGGTACCTTTCATGATAAGATTCCTATGATATGAGGAGTGATAATATGATGAAGATGACAATGGAGATCCATGGAGAAAACTAGGGAGGGTAAAGCTACAAATTTGTGAGGTTGCCAATGGCAACAAATTTTATAACTAACTATCCTAGACTAATCTATTATTGCAGATGAATGTATCTTGATTTGTATTGACTAAAAATGATTTATTTATCATGAATCTAATGTTTGGAAAATTGTTGGTTGCAAGTCTAGGAGGTTGGAAATAGGTGGAGATCATTTGGAGTAGTCATTGAAACATGAGGAACTGGAGCCACCTTGATGTCCTAACCATGGAGGAACTTCATTTTCAAACCCGAACCACTATTGTACCTAAAATATGAAGTCAAGATGGTGTTAAAATGATGAATGTAAGTCCCAGGAGCTGTAGAAACATAAAATCAGGCCTACACCACTGTTGTTCGTGCAAAATCAAAGCTAGAAATGATGGAAATGTGTAGAATAGAAGAATGGAAATACATTTTTATGTTGGAATTGATCACCTATAGTTGGTTACTCTTTATTATGTATGGAAAATGAATACCTACAACACATATGATGAAGAAAATGACTTGATACAACTGCATATGTCTCCTTTATGAGGATGTGTCACACTACAAGTTGTTGGGGATGTAGTTGCAAAAATTAAATGCATTGGAGATGTAGTATAAAAAATTAAATGTATTTATCTTCCAAATGTCTCTTTTTTGTCACAATTAGAAAACGAGTAACAAAAAGTAAATGTCAAGATAAGAAAAGTTACTTTTTGATACTAAGGGAAGCTTGCTAAGGAAGCTACAAAGGGATAAGTTAGATATCTTAGAAATTGCACTTGCCACTAAAATTAACTTTGTGTTTGAGCATCAATTGTGAGCCATTGGATCAAATTGATCTTAGCCATTGAATGTAAGGGTGAAAACTTAGTATTGTCAAGGTGATTTGTATAAGTAGACCACTAAAACTCATTGTGAGGATGATTAGGAATTGTTGAGACTCTGCTATTTTGGAATCAATACAAACAAAATCATTTGTTGGTGTCATTTGTATTGTTTTATTGATAAAATTGGCTTACATGGTTCCTCTTCATGTAAGTTAGAAAAAATGTATTTATAGCTATGATCAATTATTATGATATTTGATAGATCTCTTGTTCATATCATTGGTAGATTTCTAATTGTATGTTACTTTGTGTGGTTAGCCTGAACATATTCATTTTGATTTTAGTTTGATTATGGAAGTTTGACTAAAGTGCTCTAGTAATTGGGTGTTCGATGAAATTATTTCATGATTTGAAAATATGCTATTTTCTTTGAAGATTGCACTGTCTTTGTGGCATTGTCATAATCTAATTAAGTAGAGGTTTGTTTTATTTGAAGAGGTCTATCTATCTAAAGCATTTGAACATTCACGTAGTTGTCCTTAGGATTTTCTAAACCCTTTCCTATCCTACCTATCTTTTGAGATTTTTTTGAAATAATTGAAATTTAGATTAGGAATAAGCATCAACACATTGTCAAAATTGATGATAATTCTATTTTTCAAATTTCTTGTCTGAAAACTATGCAGGGTTTGTAAATTATTACAATAATAATCCCAAACCCTAGTTTTCTGGTTTCATAAATATAAGGCCCCTTGTTGGAACAACAAAAGATATCAAAATCTAAGTTATATTGTAAGGCCAAGAGAGACCTTGAGGTAGTCATTTTTTGAGCTGTTGGGATTTGATTCCTTTCAAGAGAGATAAAGTACTCAATATTTTATCTAAGTTGTGTGCAAAAATACTCATCAACACAACCCATTCTACTTCTTTTAAAGGTGAATTTAAGAGCCAACTATCCTCCTAGAAATTTATGTTTGTTCCATTCCTAAGTTTCCATTTAGTTCCTTTATTAAGAATGAATCTACTATAAACCATCCTCCTCCAAATATAAGATCCTTGGAGTAGCTCATTACTAGTTAACATATCACCATTTGTCCCTTTCACGTATTTTTTGGAAGTGATAATAGTCCATTCTTTCTCTTCGTTAAGGAGTCTCCAAGTTATTTTGGCCCTGAGAGCAAGGTTAAAATCCTTGATCCTTTGCTTTTGGGTTTACAAATGAAATATCAAGTCAACAGTGGGATACATGTATTTTCCTTTGTAATAGACCATAGAATTTTTTTCTAATTTTTTCACCTTATCAACAAATTTTGTAGGAATGCAAAGTAAACTCATATAGTAAACTAAAAGATTTTGAAGAGAGGACTTGATCACTTGGATCTTACTAGCTTGACTTAGGAGAGAGCCTAAACCTATCCTACAAGTTTACGTTGAAATATATCCAGCAAACCACTCCAAAAAGAATAAAGAACCAAATTCTTAAATAGTGGCAATCCAAGGTAGGATGAGGGAAGGGAACAAATTTGACACCCCAAGATGTTGGTAATTTTTTGCTATCTCATCGAAGGAGCATTGAGAGAAAAATAGTACTTTTTGGTAAGTTGATTTTATGACCCAAAGGTTCCTCATAATTGGATAGAATTTGTTTTAATCCATTCACTTCTAAAATCGAGGCTTCACCAAGAACAATAATATCATGTACAAATTCTTGGTTGAAGATGGGAGCACTAGTCAAAGTCAGTTTGACACCTTTAAACTTACCCTCTGGAACTACTTTCTAGATACTTTTCCCAAAGATTCTGCCATGATAACAAACAAGAAGGGAGAAATATGGCCCACTTGTTGAATTCCTTTAGCTCCCTTTAAAAAACAAAAAAGAATACCATTAATGATGATAGAAAATTTTGGAGTAGAGACACATTCCATAATAATTTTTAGAAACTTTTTCCTAAATCCAAAATTTTCCATGACTTTTAATAAGAGAATCCCAAGAAACTTGGTCTTAGTAAGCCTTTATCAAGTCTAGCTTCAGAATAAATCCTACCTTTTTAATTATATCCATAGAATCAAGCAATTCATGAATGGAAATGATGGAGTCAAGAGTCTTTCTTCCATGAACAAACCCACTTTGCTACAGTGAAATTAACTTGGGAAGAATTTGTTGCATTCTCAAATCAATGATTTTTGATAAAATTTTATAAACCACATTACACAAGCTAATAGGCCATAGACCCTATAACTAATTATAGAAAACATCTTGTCTATGTTAGAATTTGTGGTTGCATAGATGATGGAACCATTCTCCCATCACATGTTTCTATTTCGTTGAAGTTTGGTGTGTGGAGGTAGGTTCTTGCTTTTGAGAAATTCTCTTTTGCATGTTCCAAATGCAAAGAGGTTAGCCATTGGTCCAAGGGCTGTCCTTCAAGAAGGCCTCATTAAATAAAAGTCTTGTAAGGTTGGAGTCTCTTCTCCCTCAAAGAACACTTTTGTGAATGGGGAGGATAATGCAAAAATTATTCAAGAGGTAACTATCAAGGACTAATCCATCCCTAAAGTTGAGATTACAAAACCCTTGTTTCTTGATGCTTTTCAAGAGCCATTGGCAGAAAGTTTCTTAGAAGAGAAGGGTCCTTTTAAGGAGGACTAGAGTTTTTAAGTATCTTCAAGAGAATAGGTGGAAAGAGAGAAAAAGGTTGACTAAAGGATGGACGAAGCAAGGATAGACAATGTTGCTAAGCCTAAATTTGTAAGTGAAAAGAGGATAGGCCTTTATGTTGTATATTTTTTGAAGGAAAGTAGCTTGTGTTTATCCAAAGAGGAGGGATTCAAAATCAAGACAACTAACATAATGAGTTTAGGGGAGAAAATCCCTCTAGCTAAAGTCACACCTACATCAATTACAAATGACACCCCTCATAAAAATTAACTTAACCAAGCATTCACACCTCAAGACTAGAATACCAACCAATATACAAGTATGGTATATACCAAAAGATAACATTATTGAGATTTCGTACAACAAAGTAATATTATTTTGGTGAAATTACCTACATGTAACTTATGTGTAAATTGTCCATAATAGATCAATCATCCTCCAACAATTTTTTGACATATAAAATAATAATAAAATTCCAACAACTGAGAAACCAACACAATCTCATATTGAAATCCTACCATGAACACAACTACCATCAACAAACCTAAAACAATATAATTTCATTTAGTCAACATGGTTGATAATTGGATCCTCTTTCAAGTCAACTATCCCTTATTCATTAGCATTTTCATTGATGGCACCTAAGTGTGAAGGTTTCTTTGGGATAAAGGATCTAAAATTAATATTACCACCCTCTAACTCATTTAACAACTAGGATATTCCAAAAATGATTTGAAAAATAACTTAGTTTCTGTGGTTTCAAAGAAGATAAACAAATCCCATTAGGATTCCTTTGGTAACCTAATTGTTCTATATCAAATCTAAGAGAAATGCCCATCATCAAATTAAGACACTTCAACAAGTTTTATGTGCATAAATCAACCCTAGAACTTGGTTTTACAAAAGTATTTATTTTGTATTGGGGGTCATTTCAAACCATCGCCTAATTAAAAAAGGGGCAATCTTGTATTGACAAAAAAGAGCGAATTTGAAATGAATCAAGATCATTGTCTTTTTAGAATTTTTGTGAGCCTTGTACAAACATCTAGAGTCTTCCAACACTTCATAAGTAGTAATTAACAACCCAAATCAAAGGGGAGTCATAGAATTGAAGTAAATTTATCTCTAAGAAGTAGAAGAACAAGCTCTATACTTGACTATTTGACCAATATACGTTAGTAGAAAACTAATTGCCAAACTAGGTTTTTCACCCTTCATAGATTTTTCTTAGGACATTTCTTGTGTGCTGCATTATTTCCATTTCACCACTTCATTTATTCTATGAAAAATCTTTAAATTCTCCACATTTTCACTATCATTTGTGAATCCAAATAGCACGGTAGCATTAAGTTTGATTCCCTAGTTTCTAGCTAGTTATTGGTGGAAATTATGAATCAATTGGTATCAAATACACAAGTTCCTTTAGGCTTGTAGGTAGATTTGGGCCACACAAAAATTATATATAACATCCCAAATTATTCTTAAGATGTTGCAAGTTGTTGGTTGCAAGATACATCCATAACAAAATCTCAAAAAGAAGAAGATTGAAAACATAAAAAGAGTATTGGGAGAGAAAAATCAATTTGGGAGGAAATTCTCTATTTGAGGGAAAGAATATAGGAGTTGCAAGATGAGGAATCAATTTTTTAATACGATTTCTTGAGAAAATGCAACAAAAGTTGATACTAAAGGATGAATTGCCATTAAAATTCTAAGAACAAAAAGAGGAGTCTACAAGAAAGATTGGAACAACCACTACTCAATAAGAAAAAGCTATGGAAAAGGTATGCAAGAGCATTCATGATCAAGTTTTCTTCAATTCAATTATTTAAAATCTAATGAATCCACTAGTAATTTTGATAGGCATACCAATAGTATGGGATCCAAATTTCTAATAAGGATATGTAATGATGTAAGATGACTTGACAGAGATGGCCAAAGAATACTTCATCCAATCATAATGAAGGAAATATCACTATTTAAGGGCCATGGTCATTCAAGCACAAAGATTTGTGAATGCTCAAAGAAGGCTCATACAGAATGTATAAGCCAAGGACATCTCAATGAAGGTAAAAATTCATTTAGTATCATTTTTTTAAAGTCTCAAACTGATTGTAGATTGTCTCCAAAGAAAGAGAACCAATCTAAGCAAGAATATGAGAGAAATATTCTACACTAAGAGGATAAATACAAATCTTTAGAGGGGGTGCAAAGAATAACACTCCACAAGAAAGAAAGAAGAGATGGGGAGAGTCCACTCCACCTACTTCACCACTATAAAATACCAAGGAGGTAAAAGAGCATGTGGGAAAACAAGGTAAAGAATCCATCAACTTTTGTTTCATTTGAAAGAGCATGTGGGACATATTACAAAAGGATGGAGGTGAAAGGAAGCAAGGTATGCGGAAAACGCTTCCTACACTGATCTACTGAGGAAAGATTTATGCAAATTTTAACTTTTACAATTACAAATTAAGATGCACATTAACAGAAAGGTAATAACAACATCAAAATACAAAACTCACAACGCAAGATATACGTGGGGAAAATCCTTTCAGGTAAAAAACCCCACACTCCAAAGATATTCAGGAATCAAGAAGATTACATATACTTGCAGAGAAAGATTTCACAGGTGCATAACCAACCAGAAATCTAGAAGGTAACTCAACATCTATAAGACTCTTACACACAACCTCCATCTCAAGCTCTTAATAAATAGGACACACAATACAGTAAACCGTTAACGGTAATTACAAAACCATGAGCGAAAAAACCACCCAAAAGTGGCAACCAAAATATCTCCAATCAAAGATGTCTTGTGATGTACTAAATCACACACCAACACCTGTAACTCTCCCCTTTATAGCTCTTCTAATTGTCCAACAAGTTCTTACATTTCCCAAAAAATAGGAGGTCCAACTTCCGGAGGCCATAACTTTTGATTCGGGAGTCTGATTGACGAACTGTTTGATGCGTCAAAAATCTTATGAAGAGATCTATCAAGCTATAACCAACTTTGTTGGTTATGATAACTTTCGGGGTGTTTATGGACCTCTAAGTGCCTCAAAACTGAGTTCAAAACTTTTTTCAACAGTTTCAAAAAATAGAAACTTTAATATCTTGCAATCCAAGTATGATCTTGAGTCAAAACTCACCTGAGATGTTTACTTAGCGGTTCCACACCTTTTGGGAAAAATTTTGGGTCAATCTAAGGTCAAATGTAGAGTTACTAAAAATAGTAAGTCCTGCCATTTTTAGTCCTTTTGGAAACTTTGAAAGTTCTAGATCATTCTTCAAGATAAAGGGTATTCTAAAAGACCAAAACTGGGAAGAATAGTAAACTTTTGTAGTTGCAAGGTTGAGACACTTTCCTAACATTTTCCCACTTTTTGAAAACCTTGCAAGAGAAAAGGGAGTATCAACACCATGATTTAATTGCTAGGGGCCAAGAGGCCCATAGACTCTTTACACCATCTGAACTTCTCTGTGCTCACAGGTTTTGTCAAGGAATTTGCAACATTCATCAAAGTGTCAAATTTCTCCAAGTTTACCTTCCCATCCTCTACCATGTCACAGACAAAATGGTACTAGACATCAATATGGTTAGTCCTCGTGTAGAAAGTAGGATTCTTCACCAAACATATGACACTTTGACTGTCACAACAAAAACTAATCTTCCCTACATCAAACCCAACATCAGAACACAATCTCTTAAGCCAAATGGCTTCTTTACAAGCATGAGTTGCTGCCATGTACTTAGCTTCAGTAGTGGACAAAAAGACCATAGATTTTCACTTACTCATCCAACTAATATCACCACCAAACATAGTGAACACATAAGCACTGATGGGTCTTCTGCTATCAATATCACCTACCCAATCTGAATCCATAAATCCATGAATACAAAGTGAATGCCGAGGTCCTGTAGGATAACCATGATAACATAAGGAATACTCAGAAGTACCCTGCAAATATCTAAATACTCTCTTCACTGCATCCCAATGTACCCATCTAGGATTAGCCATAAACCGACTAAGGACTCCCACTACTTAGGCAATGTCTGGTCTAGTATAGATCATCACATACATCAAACTACGAACTACATCAGCATAAGGAACTCTGCTCATATCCTCCATCTCAAAAGGAGACTTTAGATAATCTGCAACAAATAATTTTGTCCCCATTGTAACAAGAACAATCAAAGGTCTGCAATCTACCATGCCGAATCTCTCCAACATAGTGTTAAAACATACTTACTTTGGCCTAACCAAAGTTTTATGTTTTCTCTATCTCTTTTGATTTCCATCCCCAGAATGTACCGAGCTTCCCTAGATTTTTCATCTCAAATTGTGTTGACAATTGAGACTTCAAATCAAAAATCAAACTTTTACCATTCCCAATGAGTAACATATCATCGACATACAATGCAATAATGAGAATGCGATCATTGTTAAACTTGTATTAAACACAATGATCTGATTTCAATCTTAGAAATCCAATACTCAACATAAAGGCATCAAACTTCTGGTACCACATCCTGGGAGACAATTTCAAACCATACATAGACTTTTTCAACTTGCAAACTAGATTTTCTTTACCTCTCACCACATAGTGCTTTGGCTGTGACATATAGATTACCTCCTCTAAATCACCATGAAGGAATGTTGTCTTCACATCCATCTATTCCACTTCTAGATCATGCATTGTTGCAAGAGATAACAGGAACCAAATAGATGCCATCTTTGCAATGAGAGAGAAAATATCACCATAGTCAATTCCCTCCACTTGAGAATACCCCTTCGCAACCAATCTAGCCTTATATTTATCAACATTGTCATCTACACTATCATCTACACCTAATTTCTTTTTGAAACACATTTGCATCCAACAAGTTTTCATCTTTCAGGAAAAGGCACCAAGTCCCAACTTTTATTCTTTTCCAAATAAGCTGTCTCCTCTTCCATGGCCTCCTTCCAAGAACCTGCATCTTTCATACCCATAGCCTCTTTCATAGTTCTAGGCTAATCAGTGTTAGAAATCAAAGCAAAAATACAACTGGAATCATGCAATGAATAGCCAAACCTATCAGGTTGTCACCTTATCCATGTGGACCTTCTCAAATATTGAGGTGGAGGTTCTTCATCTTCTTCTAAACTTTCAAAGCTAATAGAGCTCTCCTCATTATTGGGTCCAATAGATGTTTTTGGTGCAACTTTCTTAGGGGTGGAAGGAAGCTGAACCAAATCCTCTTTCTTCTCTTCTTTCTCTAGCCACAAGACAACATAAGAAGGATTGAGTTCTCTGAAAATCACACTTCTATATAGAACTCTCTCAGCTACTGGATCCCAAAGCTTGTACCCTTTCACACTGATGCCATAATCAATGAAGATACACTTCACATCCTTATTCTCCAATTTAGACCTCTTCTCCTTAGGCACATGTGCATATGCCTCACAAACAAATACTTGAATATGTCTCAATGAAGGCTTTTCACCATACCACACCTCCATAGGTGTCTTATCAATGAGCGCTGATGTAGGAGACATGTTAACTAGGTAACAAGCGGTAGCAACAACTTTAGCCTAGAACTTTTGTTCAAGGTCATCTCCACTTAGCATACTCCTTGCCCTCTCCATTAACAGTCTATTCATCCTCTCTACAACTCTATTTTGATGAGGGGTATACGGAGTTGTCTTGTGCCTCTCAATCCCCTATTCTTTACAAAACTTATCGAAATCTGTGGAACAAAACTCACCACCATTGTTAGTCCTCAAACACTTAATCTTTCTATCCTTTTGATTATCTACAAGAGCTTTGAACTCTTTGAATATATTAAAAACTTTAGATTTGCTTCTAAGGAAATACACCCATGTCCTTCTACTATAATCATCAATGAATGAAACAAAGTAAATAGATTTTGAAATCAAAGGAACATTAACAGGACCAAACACACCAGAATGAATCAAGTCCAACACCTCAAAAGATTTGTGAGAACTGGAATAAAACTGAACATGGTTTTGTTTTCTATAAATGTAATGTTTGCAGAAATTGAACTCAAGGTTACAATCATTCATACCCTCAACAAGATTTTTATTTTTTAGGATCCTCAAACCCTTTTCACCAATGTGACCAAGCCTTTGGTGCCATAACATTGTATTCTCACCTAGAAGTTTCATCTCCATAGAATGAGCACCCTTAGGTACGTAAAAAGCACAACCATCAGAAGTAGATGCAACAGTCCTCTTCACTGCTGGTTCCAATGGTGAGGATGAAGATTTTGAATCTCTCTTCTTTGAAACAATGATGCTATTGCACTGAGTCATGCATGCATTAAGTTGAAACAGAGTGCCAATTTGAACACTCTTAGTGAACACCATAGATCCTCTAGTCATCTTGCATCCTCCATTTGAGAAAGCAACCTACACACCCACATTTTTCAACTTACTTACAAATGAAGGTTCTGTGCCAAACCAGGGATATGTAGAACACCATTGATTCCCTTTCCTCATCCATCAGGGAATCGAATCAACACTCTTCCACAACCAACAATCTTTAGGTGAGAATCATCACCCAAGTACACCTTTCCACCATCATATTCTTGATACTTTGAAAACCAACCTCGATGTGAGGTCATGTGAAAAGATGAACCAAAGTCAATAAGCCACACATCCTCAGATGCATGTATTGCCAAGGTAGCGACAAATGCTTCTCCTTCATCCTGAGAGGACTTGTTAGAATCAGAATCGTAGTTCTTCTTTTTCTTTTTCTCCTCCTTGCACTCCTTGCAGAAGTGACCAGGTTTGCCACAGTTCCAACACAGGGCCTTGGACTTTTTGTGAGACTTAGATCTCCCACAGGATTTGGATCTTCCTTTTTCTTCCTTCTTCTTATCCTTTTTCTTTCCCTTCTCTTTAGATCTACCATGAACCGAAAGGGCCTCCTTAGCTGATTTGAAAGACTTTCTCTACATCTCTTTAGACAACAATGAAGAAAACCACTTCATCCATCTTGAAGGTGGTAGTGGTACTCCCAATGGCCATAACAAGGTGATCCCATGAATCTGGTAAGGAACATAGTAATGTCATACATCAATCCTCCTCCATCTTCACACCAACAGAGGTCAACTATGTTGGCAAATGGTCAGCGCTCCCCATGGGATTCGTGACATCGACTAACCACCTCCCATGGATTCATTAACTCTGGTGCTTGTATCAGAAATTGATGGGTCGACCTTTTGGTTTAACGGCAATCATGGGCCAACAATTGGTATCAGAGCGAAAGGTCACGGGTTCAAATTCCCCCAGGTAACGCTGAGGGGAGTTTGTTGGCAAATGGTTAGCACTCCCCATGGGATTTGTGACATGGACTAACCACCTCCCGTGGATTCATTAACTCTGGCGCTTATATCAGAAATTGATGGGTCGACCTTTTGGTTTAATGACAATTGTGGGCCAACAAACTAGGTGACAAGCATATTGAATGTATTCAAGTGATCAGTGATAGATCCTCCATCTTCCATCCTCAGAGAATACAATTTATTTCGCAGGAATAACTTGTTCACCAGGGATTTAACCTGATAAACATCTCCAAGCTTCTTCCAAAGATCTTTTGTAGTCTTCTCTTCATGGATATTCAAGAGCACTAGATCAACCAAATAGAGTCTTATCAGACCCTTAGCCTTTTGATCCATCAGATCCCAATCTTCTTGTTTCATGCCCAATGGCATGGTTCCAGATACTGTGAGACATAGATCTCTATCCAGCAATAAGTCCTCCATCTTAAGTTTCCACAACTCAAAGTTGCCACCATTGAATGTCTCTATATCAAACCTCCCAGATGTGCTCGCCATCTCTTTCCTGCAACAAAGATTTCAAAATCCTTTGCACAAGCTCCCACTCAAATGAAGATCAGCCAAAAAATCCTCTACCCAGTTGCAACTAGAACCAAAGGTGATCAGGCTCTAATACCAACTGAAAGGAAGCAAGGTATGCGGAAAACTCTTCATACACTGATCTACTGAGGAAAGATTTATGCAAATTTTAAATTTTATAGTTATAGATTAAGATGCACATTAATAGAAAGGTAATAACAACATCAAAATGCAAAACTCACAACACAAGATATACGTGGCGAAAACCCTTTCAGGTAAAAAGCCCCACACTCCAAATCTGCCCAATATATTATTCAGGAATCAAGAAGAGTACAATATACTTGCAGAGCAAGCTTTCATAGGAGTATAACCAACCAAAGATCTAGGAGGTAACTCAACATCTATAAGACTCTTGCACACAACCTCCATCTCAAGCTCCTAATATATATGAGATACAATACAATAAATTGTCAATGGTAATTACAAAACCATGAGCTAAAAAACCACCCAAAAGTGGTGCCCAAATTATCTCCAATCAAAGATGCCTTGTGATGTGCCAAATCATGAACCAACATGTGTCACTCTCCCCTTTATAGCTCTTTTAAGTGTCCAAACATGTTTTTATATTTCCCAAAAAATAGGAGGTTCAACTTCTGGAGGCCATAACTTTTGATCTGGGTGTCTGATTGATGAACCATTTGATGCGTCAGAAAGATCGTGAAGAGATCGATCAATATATACCCTACTTCATTAGTTACAACAAATTTCAAGGAGTTTAGGGACCTCTAAGTGCCTCAAAATTAAGTTCAAAATGGTTTTTGATAGTTTCAGAAAATAGAAACTTTAATATCTCACATCCTGGTGGTGCTTGCATAAGCAATCAGGTTTTAAGCATTTAAATATGCAGGCCCCTTCCCAAAAAATCCAAAAATTCTAACACTTTCAACCTTTGCAGTGGTAAAATTGTGAAAAATCAGCTAAGTGCAGGTGTCTTTGTATATACAAAGGGGTTTGTATGTACATACTGGTGAAATATGCATTGGTGGATGTAAAATCTCCATCGCCCTTTGAAAAAATCAGTTAGATGCATTTAGTACAGTGCTGGAGATATAAGTGAAAAATATACATTGCAGGCATATTCCAGGAAAGATTCGCTGTTTGTATGTAGAGGAAATATGTAAAGCAGAATATACATCGGCTATATACATTCGAAAATGTGCAAAGGAATGATGTGCAAAGGCCGATATACATTTGGTGGGGTCCGCCTCACATGCAAAGGGCTTTGTATCTCATATACAAAGGAGAATGTATATGTGATATACATTCGAAATATACAATCGAATATACAAGGAGGAAATATGCATTCCGGATCTGAAGGAGGAATAAAATGCAGTGAATAAATATTTCAAGTCCGCAGGTTGTATAATGTGCTTGTATATGCTGATATACAAGCCGGACTTCAAAGGGAGGTACATTCTGATGCATAATTGTTTGAAGTCTATGGCATGCATGTATGTGGTGTTTGTACATGCTGATATACAAAGGGTTAAGATATAAGCCGGATCTGAACCGGTTCTCAAATTGTTCTAATAAAGTTTGGGGTCCGACTTGTATATAAGGTGCTTGTATATGCTTTTGCATGTATAGGGCGAAAAGGCAAAATGGTGAAGGTGAAAAGTCAGCGATGGAGGATCAAGGTGCCTACATGGCACGATATTATTGGTTAGCAACTTTTCAAAGGTGTTTTGAGCTGCAGATCTCAGCAATGGGGAGGTGATCGATGGCTGTGTTTTAATTTTGTTGGAGCGATGGTTTTCTTTGTGTGCAACCGCATTTTGGGCGGGAAAATCTCCAGATGCATCTACTGTTGCTTCCCACGGGTAGCTGAAGCATTGATGGCAAAATTCAGAGGGATGACCGATGGAGTTGATGGGTTAACCACCCGATTTAAGAGAAAATCCCTGGGTGGCGGTGCAGATCCCGATCTCACCTTCTTTGTCCTCTATTTCCCATCTGTTGCATTCAATTTTTGAGCACCATTTCTCATGCATTGTATCTAGCAACATTTTGACTTGCCTTGTAATTAATGTGTTGAGTACACTTCCTTGTTGTATAAGGAGGACTGTGTTACTCATTTTTAGTTGTTGAAGACTAGGGTAATTTTTTGTGTGAATAACAAAAAATAGAGCATTTCCTGTTTGTTTTATCTTTGTGGAGTTTATGTGTTGCATCTGTAATGTATCTTGCACATATGTTTAGTTTCTTGCAATTGTAAATGAAAAATACATTATTGCATGTATTTATCTGTCTGTCTCCACTTGTTGCATGCATTTTCTTCTTTTGAATCTGGTTGCTAAGGGTTTCTCAGATTCTAGGGTATAGTTTTGCTGTATCACATACTTGATCTCTAACTTCCATTCAAGGAGTGGATTAAATTGTTTTAGGTTAAGGTATGGAGAAGATTGTATGTCAACTGGGATATATGTAAGTATGGACAGTCAAATACTTATCCTTGGGTGATGTTTGTAAGGCAAGCATCAGTTCTAACCCCTTGAAACTCGAATGACAGTTGCAAGCCATTCTTATGTATACGTCTAGTTGACTCCTTGCCCTGGGATAAGGCACTGGTCTGTTCTTGTGAAGTAGTTATGATCCAAAACCCCCTGTCTTGCATCTAATTCATCAAACTAATCATTCCATTATCCCAACCTGTTAGTTGTAGGAGTAGGATTAGGACCCCTGCATACTCTCATCCACAACCAGACACATATGTCCAAGAATATTGCCAACCTTGTGATGTATCATCCACATCTTGGTCCACACATGAGAGTATTCTTCCTGTTGCTGTCAACCTAAATCTTCATGTCATTGAGCTAGTCAATGTTACATCTTTAGTTATAGGGACACCCCCCTTGGTGCAACAGAATGATAAGTGAAGGGGAGGTAGCTCATGTAACCTCCCGTAATCTGTTGTCTGAATCTGCCCGTGCATTAGAAATGGCAAACCCTCTACCGATTCGAAGAAAATAACCAACACATCCTAGGTATAATCTTGAGTCAAAAACTCACTCAAGATGTTTACTTAGCAGTGATGCACATTTTGGGAAAATTTTTGGGTCAATCAAAGGTCAAATGTAGAGTTACTAAAAATAGTAAGTCTTGCCATTTTTAGCCCTTTTGGAAACTTTGAAAGTTCTAGACCATTCTTCAAGATAAAGGGTATTCAAAAGGACCAAAACTGGGAAGAATAGTAACCTTTCATAGTTGCAAGGTTGAGACACTTTTCCTAACAAGAGGTTTCCTTTTCCTTGCACTAGTTGTGGAATAAGTAACCATTGTAGAATGATCTTAAAAGAAAAAACCATGGAGCAAATGTTCCATATAAAGAATGGGAAAAGAAGAAGCTATTCTCCTAAACAAAGGGAAGAGAAAGGTTAAGACACAGTCAAAGGAGGTAATAAAAAATTGATTTGAGTATGTGTAAATATACTACTATTTCTCCCATTACAAGGTTGGAGGGACTTGAGATGACAAGTGTTGGAAGATCCATCCAAAACTTCACCTAAATAATGGAAAAAGAAAGAGTGAACAACCATAAGGGGAATAGAAGCACACTAAAGCACTAAATATAAAGATAGAATAACTCTTAAGTGATTTTTTACCACCATTTAATGGTAAGGGTATTTTATTTGATACTTGGATAAAATATTTACTTGAGTTGCTTTCATTTGTACAAGCATATGATTAGCACTCTAACTTTTTCTTATGTATTGAGTAGTATTCAAGTTGCTATCTCCACTTGTAGAGTGAGCAAAGAGTATAATACACTCACTATGAGTGAGAACACTAAACAAGCCTACTTGGATAAAAAGCAAGGATAAACAAAATAAAATGTATGAGGTATGGGTTAATTTCAACCTTCATGTTTCTTGCAAATTGTTGATAAAATGTCACATTCACTTTTTATTTGAAATCAAGAAAGGATAAGTGTGATTCTTGTTGCATGAGGGTATACATATTATAACAATATGAGAAAAAAATAGAAACATGGAAATCTTGATGGAAACATATTCTAGAGTTCTATACTTGTATGCTTTGGCAATGTTGTTACAAAAGTGTAGTTTTGTTTCACTTGTATGTGAATGTAGGGCAAAGTAAAGAAAAAAAATAGAAATTTGGTAACATGGGAAGTAACATGACAATTTTTAGTGTTATATCACCTATATATATTATGGTTGAGCATGGGCAACACAATGACACGTTTTTGGGTGTTTTAAGCATACATTTTCCCATTCCATCACAATGTAAACATTATTGCATGCAACTTGTTTCACTTGTTGTCTGATATGCAAAGAGAGGAAACTAACAAATTTTGTATGGGAAAGTAGGAGAGGTACCTTTCTTATAAAAAATGAGTATGAGGATAGGTGAGCATAAAATTGATGGTTTTCATTATTGTATTATGCACAAAGTCTTATCATAGTTGTAGCATGTACATAATTGTAGGAAGATAACTCTTTTCAATTTATTGTAAATAGTGTAATAATGTATGGACTTCATTGTAAATTTATGCAATAAGGAGAACTTATAGTTTCATTCATGACATTCTAATATGACCTTTAATAGCAAGGAGGATTACACATTTGAGTAGAGGTTATGTTGAAGCATTGTTCTAATGAAATCACTATAACATATAATATGTAATGTTGGGGATAAAAGAAATGGCCACCATAGAGCTAATCATGGTAAGGATATAAAAGATATTTAGGTTTTAATATAGGATAGAGCATGACCAACTTCTATCTCATGACATTACTTGTGTTAAGCATCTCTTTGAATATGTGAGTGGTTTTTGTTCCAAACAAATGCAAGATAAAGTGTCACTATCTTCTACTTCGTGGCATTACTTGTGTTGAGAATTGTTTTGAATATGTGAGGGAATTTTGTTCTAATAAAGCACCAAGATACCCATACACATATAACACTACTTCCTTCTACCTCAAGGAACAAGAGTGGAAAGCATGACTTGGATTTCACAAGGAGGATGTCATGGATTTTTGTTTGAATTAGTTTTGGACACAAAAGTTACAAAGTTGGAGGGAGAAATTCTTCTAATTTTGAAAGTAATATTTTATGGGAGCAATATATTTATAAAAGGGAGGTGTGATCCATATTATATATCTAAGAGAAAGATCCATCATTAGATGAAGACACTTCAACAAGTTTCAGGCATAGAAATCACCCCCACAACTCAATTTTATGAATTATAGGTTATATATAAGGAGTGGTTTTAAAACCATTGGTTCTCCAATCTCATAATTGTCACCTATCAAAAAGAGGTGGTTTCATATTGACAAAGAAAACAAGATAATTTTAAATGAATCAAGATACATGTCTCTTTTAATTCCATGTAGAAGGCCTTGTACACACATCTAGAGTCTTTTTGCACTCTATAAGAAGTAATGGACAATCCGAAGCAAAGAGAAGGACTTTTCTATTTGAGTAATACACTTTTATAGAAGAAAAATTGCTTGTACCAAACTAGGATCTTCACCCTTCGTACATATTTCCCAAGACAAATATTATGTTTGTGTTGCATTCTTTTCATTTCAACATTCATTTTGTACATTGACAACTCTTTAATTCCTCCATAATTTCAATCAAATAGGAATCCAAGTATCTCAGTACTATTAGTTTTGATTCCCTAGTTTTTGGCGGAAATTATAGTTCACACTAACATTGTTAGATGCAAGACCATTTGTGCTAAAATCATGGTCCTTGATTTACCTGTTTATTATGACTTACTTTTAAGACCACTTTGGACATAACATATGAGTTTCATAATGCCCTTTGATATCTAATGCATTAAATTTATCCATAATGTCACTTTGATAAGAAAAAAGATAACCTTAACCCTTGGGATATTACAATTAATTCCCACATGGTTGTGAAATAGGGTTTATTTTGGCCATTAATCCTAAGAATAGAGTTGTGTAGTTTTGTACAGATCTAGAAACATTTCAACAACATAAAAACCTTTAAAATCCACTTTTAGAGAAAAATAGAATGAGAGAAGAAGAGAAGAAGAACATAAAGTGCATCCACCAAGAAACAAGAATGACACAAGATGTATGTTGAGAAAATCATTTTGGTAAAAATTCCCATCCTCTAAACACCATGAAACCCTCGTGTTAATCTAGTAACAATAAGCTTGCAATATAAAGTACCAATATCAATATGCAAAATACTCATCTCTAAACCAAGTGTTCTTTAACCTATAACACAACATGCAATTTGTTACTACTCTAGCAAACTATCGTATCTCACACATGCAACCATACACTGATAGTCATATTACATATTACAATGAAGAACAATAATACACATGATTATACCATCCCTCATCCATGGTGGGATTTGATAGAATTATAGCAAAGTAACCTTCCTCAACATGCTCCATCTTCTTCTATGTAAAACTACTATTCCAAGCCTCCAATTTATAGAGTTTTTTCTTAAACAATACCACCAGTGGTATTCAAAACCATGAAGGAAACAATGTCACATCCCAATTCTCAACACGCATGAAGGATTTACATACAAGAACCACTCACCTCTTTAAGGCCTTCACACATTAAAAGATTCCTATAACTCTTCACTTTCCCATAATGGAGCACCATTTTCCAAGTGGACTAGTTAACCCACTAAATGATCTTACAAGACATCATAGAATCTATCATAAGTGTCATAGGGTGTCATAAGTAACTCTTATGTCTTACACACCTCTTACAAATTCATTACTATTATGCCAATTGTCTAGAGAGTGTCATAGCATCCTCTTATGGAATCCATGCTTGATTCCAAAAGAGTGCTAATATTAAATTTACTATTTTGCCTAGGTTTCATGACATCAAATGTTATAACCATTAATAATAAAATATTACCACTTAATGTTCTAGGACTTTGCAAGGTGAATATCACTTAGGTCCAACATTCTCGCACTTAATATTTGCATTGCAAGAGCATAATAGAGATAGATAAAGCTCTTCAAAAAACCATAAAGTTCCTTTTGTTAAACTAACATATACCCATGGAGTCCAAATCCATAAACTTGTAAACATATCTAACAAAAACCAATAGATAAAAGCATCAAATCACTTTATGCCATTGTACTCCAACCTACAAATCTACAACACCATGGGCACATAATCAAAGTGATCATAAATAACATCATCAGAGAAAAATCTATCTACAACCAATAGAAATATGCACATAACCATGTATGTATAGAACCTTTCTTACAATATAGAGTAAAACTAAGGCATCATAGTCCATATCCTCCAATTCACTAGTTTTCCATCCCTATACAAAACTAATTGCCTCTTGCCAAAACAATTCTACATGTAACACCCACACTATGAGAGTTCACCAAAGTAAAGTGATCATTGTACTAAACCAAGGAAAAAATATTAAAATCAATACCAAGGCTCCCACTACAAAGATGGTGTAGACTCCATGAACTCAAAAAACACAACTTGAATTCAAATCTCCACACTAGGAGATACACCTATCTTTGACTACAACAAATATAAAACCAATTCATCAATGCTAATACAAATTCACATGCACACTTACATCAATTGTCTATACCTAACCAAAGCAACTAATGCATCAACTCAAGAGACAACAAACATGAAAATTATAGTCAATTTCCCAATATAAAATCAACATAGACTCTACGAACTCAATCATGACCACATGATCTCACATTTGTCTAAAATAACATATGACAACAACCCTACTAGATAGCATGCAAAAATCCAAATTACTATCCAAAATTATTTCATGACATCAATAACAACTCCTCAAAACAAGAAAACAACAACTTACAACCAAGAGTTTGAATTGTGAAACAAAGCTCAACATGGCCCAAAGTTGTCAACAACTTCACTAAACATGAAGTTAAAAATAATTTGCTAATATATCATATAACTATTGCAAATACCATTGCTTGTACAAAATGGTAACCAAGAGTGATCCATGACACTAATATCAATCATAAAATAAATTCATATCATCATCTACATTCCCACAAAAAGTGATATCAAAGCTAACCAAGACATCATGATAAAATATACATATCCTAAAGTTTGAAGATCACATGTTTCCCTAACACAAGAAATAACTCCATATGCTACATGTCGGGAGCTCCCAATAAATAAAAGCAGAACCACCATCTCCAATACTAAGAAGAATAAGTTGTAACAATTGACTATCTTCCTATATAAATCTCCCACAATAAACTATGATCTAAAACTTCTCATACACATAGTCGATATCTAACAAATATAATTTAGCCAAAACAAGAAAATAAATAACAACAAATCCACTAACTACAAGTCCACCAAGGACACTAGAAGTCCATAATAGGACAACTACAAGTCCACCATAAGACTAATACAAATCAATTATGAGTTTTTCTCATAACAGTTCCAAGTATGCTATGTTGGCAACATAAGTTTGATGATGAAGAGACTGATGAGCATGGCAATGAGCAGTATTGTCATTGATGGCAATAAAGGGTAAAGACACAGTAGTGTTGATCTAGAGAAGTGGCTAAGTGTGATGTGGAGGAGAACAATGAAGAATAAATATGCAGTCATGTTGGTTTGGAGAATACATATGCACCAATTACTCTAAAAATTTGTCTAAGTCCCAATGTACTGTCTCCAATGTTTAGGGAACCAGCTTCTAGGTCCGCATTCCTCTACAATGAAGAATCTAGCTATGTGGTTGTAAGGTATTGTTTGGGCATGCTAAAGGAATCTAAATCCAAAGTTTCAGGTCTTGAAGCCCTCTAGAGTGAATGGTAGAGTTGATAGAGTACTAGACCTTGTAGTGACAGTGTAATGACTATGCCAATGGTATATTGGAATGCTCTGCATTCCACCAAAAATGAATATCCTGCTATGTGGATTTGAGGATAATTTTATGGATATCAGAAGTGTGTAGTATTCAAGTGGTAAGCATTTTTGTGGTCCACATGTAGAGTTGTGAACTAACAGTTAGTTCATGCTATTGCTACTTCACCAGTTGAGCCAACTTAAAAGTGTTGAGGTTGTGCGGAGTCAAGATATGTATGGAATAAAGTCATGGGAGTAAATATAGGTCATGCCAACCTATCTCAATGAGATACACACTTTGATTCTCTCTACAAACTGTATTGGGTTGTATTTTTGGCCAATAGGTTAAGGAGTCACACAATACATCTTCATGCTAACCTAATTGATATTTTTGAAAGCGGTATATACAAGATTGATTTCTTATGTGAGGAGTGTGAAGAAGGTGTAGAGTGTGGATGCAAAAGAGTTAAGTGTGTGTGTGTGTGAGCAAAATTTAATGCGTAGAAGGATAAGTTGAGATTGTGGTGAAAATGAAGTGTTCTAAGTCAGTATTCTAAGCTTTAGTGGAACTGTGCTTTCAACATAAGTCAGATGCATTTCTAGAAGTTCATATTTGGCAGTGAGCCACCCCTTCTTCTCTCTTTCTATTCATGACAATGAGTCCTTTGGTAGTGAGCCGCCTGTAGTGAGCATTCTCTTTTATGGATAGTGAGTACTTTTGGCCATGAGCCTAATTGTAATTAGTATTATTATTCATATATATATATATATATATATGTGAAATAATCCTCACCATGGTTTTTTCCTTTTTGGGTTTTCCATATAAAAATCCAGTGTTCATGTGTTATGTGTTTTAATGGTTCATTTCATGCTTTCCTTTCTTACTGTAAATTAAATATGTTATGTGGAATGAATTTTTAAATGCTTAAGAAGTTTTAGAGAATATTGATTCACCACCCCTCTTAATATTCTGGGTGTTCAACAATTGGTACAAGAATTTGGTTCCTTGGAAGAAGCTTTGAGGAAGATCTTGAGGTGTGAACACATGACACCTAGGAGATATCCTATTCCTCTAGAAGAAATCCCTGCTATTGAGTTTATTGAAGAAGATTGTATGTTTGACATGAATGAAGAACTTAAATCAGCCCTTGAAGATCTGGAAAAGGTTCAATGTGAGAACTGAGATTTGGAAGAAAATATTAAGGAAGCAGATGAATGCATCAAGAAGTTAAGAGAGAAAAATAAGAAATTCAAAGAAAGATACAAGGAAGTAAATGAACAACTTAATCAATCAAATGAGACAATCACCAGTCTGAAAATACAAGTTGAGGAAGGGAAAAGAATTAAAGAATGCCTAAATGAAAAAATGAACGGTAAACTTGAAGAATGTTCAAGGCTTGAACATGAAATTATGGTCTTAAAGACAAAGTTGGAGAAAGCAAAGATTCAAGAAGACAAATCCAAGAAAAGTTCCACCTTGCTTGATGAAATGATTGTAAATCAAAAGGCTCCTAAGGATAAAAAAGGATTGGGATTTGAAAAGGGTGAAGTTCAAAGGTAAACAATACTAGGAAGAAGAATAATAAACAAAAGAAGGTTGCAGTCAATAAGGGCAATAACAAATAGATCTGGAACCAGAAGAAAAAATTCAAGAAGCCACCTATCAAATAACCAGCTACACAAAGGTACTCTAACTACTGTTACTCTTGCAATAAATTTGGACATAAATCTATAGAATGTAGAAGCAGGATGAATCATAATGTTCAATCATTCTCTAGTCAATGTTTTACATGTCAAAGAATTGGTCATAGGGCTAGTGCGTGTAGAAATTAGATGATGAATGGTTACTATTATACATGCGGTGGATTTGGTCATAAGGCTAATCAATGCAAATCCAGAATGAATGGAAGTAAGCTTGTTCAAAATGTTAGATGTTATGAATGCAACAAATTAGGTCACATTGCTAAATTTTGTAGAGGTAAGAATGTGAAGGTTGATCTGGTAAAGAAGAGTAATCTAGTGAAAAATGTGGATCTGGTAGAGATAAAGAAAGAAATGGACAAGGTCTGGAAAAAGAAAGAAGAAAATAAGGTGAATGATGAGGTTGTGCCAATATCTGGTGTAGATGTTTCCTTTGGAAACTAAGTTGAGGGATTTGGCTCAAGGGGAGCTTTAATGGAAATCTTTCATCCCCCACTAGAGAAATGGTGTTGATGCTTCAGCATGAGGATATGTGATGTAGATCAATGAATTTGATCTATTAGAGAAAACATCGATGAAAAATATCTTATTGCAGAAGATTGTGGAGCAATTAAAGGTGAATATGTATCAAAGTTGAAGCTTTGACAACTTTATCAATCTGTGCATTGAATGCGAGTTAGGTTTTGAAAAGGGGGTTTTTAAGCAATCTCATTTAACAAGATCATTTGCAATCAAACTTTGAAGAGAGAAGAGCAGTGGAAGAGCAAGGAAAAGCAAATCAAACCCTAACTAGAAGTGATTGAAAGGTATTTACAGTTTCTATCTTGCCCTAAAGTTTTTTAGAAATATCTTGAAGATGTTTACTCCACAAGTTGTAGGAGTAGTAGACCATCTCCGTCCTAAATTCAAGAAACATCCTTTCAAATCTATGGAAACAGATCTAGATGGTGCATTTTCAAGTGTTCCATATGGCATGATGCACACAGAGGATAGAAGAATCTACATACATACAAATATGGAAGAATATAATGATGCTAAACTGGGAGAAGTTTGGGTCAATGAGCTAACCGATGACAATTTTGACCTAAAACATGAATACAGTGCCTTGATAGAGAAGAAATTGGATGTATGGAATGATTTCCCTATTCTATGCTATGAAGATGCTTGGATTAAGTATATGTTGAGACAAATTCAAGACAAATTCATGTGGTTGGATCTATTGCGTATGATAAGCAAGGAAGCCATTAGAGTTGTAGCAGGGTTATGTTCCACCGGAATAGTTCTGATACTAAAATCAGTTTAAAATGATGTGGTAATGAAGCTCACCAGAGAAAAAATTGAGAAGAGAACTTTAACTGTGAATAATATTGAAGACCCTACTATGAAGTATGCATTCATGATGATTGGATACAAAATTTACCTCACCAACAGAGAAAACTCAGTCTTTGTAACTACCATCAACACAGCATATGATATGGTCAAGAACTGTCCAGACTATGACTTTTGTGAATTGATGAGGCAACAATTGCTTGAGAACCTACAGAAGACAAAAGATTCAAAGTACCCCTTCAAATTTGGTACTTTAATTATTTTCTTACTATTTTACTTCCCCAGAGAAATTCCTGGTGCAAAGAACATTGTATGGTTTGGACATGCTCTAGTAGCAGTACAAATTAGATATCATCTAAAAAGGTTAGGTAACTTAGAAACCCGAAATGTTTCATTATGGAGTTTCTTCAAAACATTTCAAGCAAACATGCAAGCAAGAGAAAGAATCCCTAAGAGGGTTGTAGAGAAATACAAGGATGATATCATCTTTATGGTTAGCAAAGATGAATGTTATATGAAAGTAGTGAAACCCAGAACAATCTGGATTCTAGAGATGGGTTATGAGGTTGTAGAAGACATAGTTACAGGTCTTGCTGAACTAATGCTTAGCAAACCAAGGGATACCACTATATAAAGGTATGGAACATATAGAGAGAAATCTATTGAAGTACATCTTGTCGGTAAACAGATTTGTCACCATGAAATAATCTTTGCAATTGACTCATTGCCCTTGGAGTGGTGACTAAATAGTCCCAACAGTTGGAGAGATCACGATAGAACAACAATCTTCCTCTGCGTTTGAGAGGGGCAGCTCCCTTGTATGATAAGGTTATTTGTGGTTTTTGTGTACTTTTATCCTGAAAGTACAAAAAGGAAGAAAAGTAAAATAATAGGAGAAATGGGCATGTAGAAACCCTCGTGGTAGATGTATGAAAACCAACAGGAGTTTCACAATCTTATTGAAAAGTACGAAGGGATTTCACCACAAAGATAGAAACCACTTTCCTAAACTCCATGATGAATTTCAAGACATATATGCAACAATGATGAAGAAGGATGGCAAATCTCAACATACGAAGAGATAATTTATCTTAACACTTTCAAATCAGGATACCGAGACATGATTGTGTTTCATCACCCGAATTGCATGCTTCAATGGATAACTTTGATTTACACAAATACATAGAAAGATCACCAATTTGACATACGAGAAACTTGTAATCATAACTCAGAAATACATCAAGAACATACGAACTGAAATGCAATTCTTCATTATCTTTTCAAAATTATACAATTTCAAAGGTAAACTATACAATGTGTAAGACCAAAAATGTTCCAAGAAGTTTCATAATTTCCCCCTGCAAAAGTTCTCTCTCTAGAGACCCCCCTTGCCCTGTTCCAAAGCTCCTGCCTACCCACACCCTGACACAACATTTATAATGGTGACTGAGTCAGGTATCACTTCTTCCAATCTCATCAAATTCAGATTTAGGTTCAGATTCTTCTTACTACAATCATAAGTATAATGTCCCTTCAATGCATAACCTCCTATCATGGTGTTCCATGAAGCCACATCCCTTTGGGACATGTTATCAAACAACCCGTTGTGCATCCTCCATGTTCCCACATTTGAGATACATATACATTAGGGAATTCATGGAAAACATATGGGATTCATACTCGCACTTGATTGCATAGTTGTGAATGGCTTTTCCCTACTCCACACATCCTAAACAAACCAATGCAGACACAACACTTGCAATTGTCACAGAGTTGGGCTTCAAAGCTACTATCCTCTGCATTTTACTTAACACATTTAGTGAATCCTCATACTATCCATTTTGTGTGAAGCCTGTAACCATAGCATTCCAGGAAACCACATCTCTGTGAGGCATTTTGTCAAACAATTCCAGCACCTTCTCTAGGCATCCACGGTTTGCATACATGCCTGCCAAAACATTTCACCGACTGCGTTTATACTTTTAAGCTTAGTTTTATGGCGGCAAGAGGAGGAGAGTGGGGTGTGAGTTGCTAGGTAGTTATAATAACTACCTAGTCATACTTTGCAACTATTAAAATTCTTTAACTTGCTCTTTCCACAAACCTTCAATTCACAACTTGTAAAAACTTATAACTTAAAAATTTATACCTTTTTGAAAATTATAACTTGTTAAAATTTCTAACCACCAATTCACAAGTTATAACTTTTCACAACCTCATGTTGTATCAAGTTAGTGCAAACTGAAAGCACACCCCTTCTTTGCCAAAAGTGAAAGTAGATGTTCACTTAATCAAATTTGAAAGTCGATGCCAACTTAGCGGAATTCAAAAGTTCATGCGAGGTTTTTCCAAAAGTACAAGTTGACGTGATATCTTTTCAACTTAGGCGAATTTGCAACTTGCGAACTGTGCAAGCGCGAGAAATGGTGAAAAGTGCATAACTTTCAACTGGAAAGTCAAATTGTCATGAAATCTTGCCAAGTTGTCCGTATTAACATTATAAATCTCCATACCAAACAATTTTGCTCCAACCCTTACAGAAACCACAATTTTATTATTTTCGCCAACTACCCGCTGAAAAATTGAAAGTTTAAAATCTCTCAAACCATAAGGCGTCATGACAAAAAAAGTTGCCACATTAGGCAAAATAGCCATATAAACTTTCTTGTAAAATGATTTCTTTCCATCCTTTGCAGATTTTGAAATTTAATTGTTTTTGTGATTTCTGGCATAGTAGAACTACTTCCAGGATTTTAGCTGAAACAAGCAAACAATTCCTCCTTCAAACTAGAAATCAACTTGACACTTTAGGAGAATTTGTGACTAGGTGTGACTGAACATAAGGATTTAATGCAAAAGTTTAAAATTTGGCAAGTTGAGAATGAGGCCAACACATCTAAAGCACAAGGAGAAGGAAATAAAGAAAAATGTTGAGAAAATGAGATCTAAGGTTGAGAAGATGTTGTCACCAAAGGGCCTTGTGGAGAAATCCAAAGGCACATATGATACTCCAGAAGAGTCACCAATCATAAGAAGGTTGACTAGGACCTCTACCTCCTATGCTGCTGCTCCAAAATCCTTCGGAGCCATGTCAGCAGCAAGTATAGAGAAAAATAAAGCATCCAGTGCTTCTATGCAACAACAACCTTCCAAGAAGAGAATGGTAAAAGGAAAATATACAAGAGAGAAATACATCAGTCACAATGATGATGAGGAAGAAGACGAAGAAGAAGAAGGACCTAAGTTGGTCCAAAAAAAGAAAAGAGAGCATCAAGTCTTCGAGGAAGAGATAAGTGACAAAAGAGAAAAAATTGATATTGTTTCAGAGGAAGAAAGTGAAAAAGAAAAGGAAGGGTTCATTTTCAAAAGAAGTAAAGAGAAATCTAGTGAAGGAGTCTAGTCTTCTAAGGGAAAAGGAAAGGGAAAGAAGAAAAGAGAAAGTGAAGCTACCAGAGAAGGAGAAGTCTCAAAGGAGAAGGGTAGAGAAAAGACAAAGAAGTCAAAAAACCAAGCCTTCCACCTCTGTAACTTGAAGCTACTATCAATGCCATAACATAATATGAAAATCTAAAAGAAGTAGCAGATCTTTATGATGAAAGAGACTCAAATGACCAAACAATCATTGAAACAACAATAATCAAGTACATGGATATATTCAATGTTGCTCTAATAGAAATTATTGATAAATTACCTAATAGTCTTGCTAGTGTAATAACCAAGAGAAGATATGCAGCAATGAATAAAGATTTTGAGATGAGAAATAAGGCAATTAAGAAATTTTTCCCCTTGATTTCTGTATAGAGGTTAGCCAAATAAGGCTATTTAGAGGTTAGCCAAAGAATTAAGAATAAAAAGGAGATTAAATACCTTGATGTCTAATGATAAAGATGAAATAAAGAGGCTGGAGAAAGACATTTTGAAGATAACTACAGATGTCCTCAAGGAAATGAAGATTAACACAAATGAAGAATGGTCCTCTTATAAGGAAAGAGAAAAAAGATGATGACCATCCTAAAGAAAATAAAGAGGCCAAAGCAGATCAAGCTATTCAATCTGAGCAAAATATGTCACTCCCTCCAATAAACACTAATACAACCAATGTTGCGGGATAGGATGTTGAAAATCCATCAGAATAGGTTAATCCTCCTCCGTAGAATGAAGAGGAGTATTTGGAAGAGAAGAAAGATGAAGAAAAATAAGAACAAAGTGAAAAATTCCTAAGGGAAAATGAACAAATAGAATGCACTGTGGATAATGCCTTTGTTCCTCTGGAGAACAATGAAGGTGAAAGAACATAGGAAGAAATTTATCCTCCGAAGATCCCATGCTCACACATAGTCTCCATTTTTGAAGAAGAGAAGGAGAATACTAAAGGTGTGTAATGTCCCCTTGTCACAAATCAAAATCTCTTTACCTTGTTCACAAATTTCAACTTGCAAAAAGAGAACATTAGTACATTTTTGCATTTATAGCCACATATATAATTCACATAAGAACATTGCTTTTATCATTTCTACGATCAAATGCTAATTCATATCTTTAATTCATCATTGATTACTTTCAATACACATCATTATCATTAATCTATGATTACTTTCAATGCACATCACTATTACTAATCTTATGATTACTTTAAATGCACATTGTCTATCATTTATATTTCACATGTTACTCTTATGATCACTATCTATATGCCTTGCATATTCTCTTATCATTAATATTTCACATGTTACTCTTATGATCATTATCAATATGCCTTGCATATTCTCTATCATGACATTTCTCATGCTCTATTATTAAATCATGATCTCTATCAATATATATTGCATACTTGCTATCTCTTCATATGTCACTCATTAACAACCTATGAGAGAGCTGAGATGAGAGTTGCCACTATCCACCATGGGGCTCTAATGTCTCCTATCCTTAGACTCAAGTAGTATCCTTAATACTCTTAGAGCCAAGTCCTCTATGAGACTCCTTGGTACTCATGATGCCTTACATCAAGGTAGCCAAGGCCATTAAATCACAATCCTTTGCACTATGGGTACCTTATACCACATGTGACAAAGGCATCTATGTGATTAATATCCTTTGCACTATGGGTACCTTATACCTCATGTGACAAAGGCCTCTAAATACCCATGGATGGCCTCTAGGCGTCTCATTCTCATTTTGCCTCATATGAGGTTAATGGGTTCACATATTGTTATAGTTGATTGCATATGATTATCTATACATTACATTGTTAGTAATGGTTGCATATAAATTACAGTACTATCATAATGACACATGTATGAATATATAAATAACAAGCAAGGAGATGCAATATGCATTCATACCTGTCTTATTATGATGGTTCGATCAGATAATATAGTAAGAATGATAATGTATGGATGTTCTTTGCTGATATAACTTCTGGACTGTATTTTCTTGGATATTCTTAATGGCAGATCTGATATAATGCCAGATATACTTCTTCTTATGCTGTTAGTACTTGTTGATAGATATTATCAATGTAATTATTTCTGATGTTCCTTGATTGGCTGGAGATCGCTGTCTTACCTCCTTGTGATCTGTTGTTATGGACTGAAAGATAATGAATGATATTCGATGGATCTACAAGAGAATGAATGTTGTTCAATGGATGTGTTATTCACTCTTCCTTTATATTTCTAAGCGGTTGCATACTTATCAGAAGTCACCACCTTTCATTAGTTATTATTAATTTATTCCTTTACATAACCAGTTCTCCTATTTAATTAGAATCACTCCGATGTTTATAAGCTTCTTTAGAAGTTATTGCTTTAAATATTTATTTAAGTGCTTCTCATATTATTTGAGATATTGGCAGCCGTATAAGTATTTCCAAAAGTGTACGTTGCCAATGTTGATTGAGTATTCAACCATCCCTAATTAATCCTATTCTATTGAGAGTTGTTCTTTGCTAAATCTATTCGTAACCTTGTTGCTGTTATTGCCTAATGTATTTGTGCTTTTGTGAATATGTATGGCTATCTATAAACAATGAATGGTTAAGTTTAATTCATACTTTGCTATCTTTAATCAATTTTGATTCCTTTTATTGATGAGGATCGATACTTCCTTTAATCACCCGCTGATAATGTAATAACCTTAAATATATATTTAATAATAATATTTATTTATATATGTCAACAATAATGACATTTAATATTATTTATATAGTTAATTTTAGTATCATATTTTATAATATATGATAATAATATTAAATTATCAATATATATAGGTATATATATCTATATATATATTTATAATTACTTTTACATTTATTAAATTTATCTTAAAATATATATTATATTTCAATAATATTATTTCTTGATTACTCAATTTGACTTATTATTTCATCGTGATGTTTAAATCTTAAATTTTGATAATGCTTTAATATCGGGGCATGACAGTCCTCCCCGCTCAAGATTGCTTGTCCTCAAACAATTCAAAAATACCCAAATCAAACAAGGATCATTTATCAAGATGAGGGTTAGAAATATGACATCATCTAAGATCTATATTTCTTTTCTATTCTTATTTTCTAGATCAATTAAGAATATAGAGCCAAACAGGGAGCGTACATTTTGAAAACATGAATACACATGTTGAGACACATTGGTCATGTTGTGAAACATATTCAAGACGTAAGGCAAATAATCATTCTAAAGGTATGACAAACACGGAGCAATCATTTAAGCATACACATGATAAAATATACAAAGAGTAATCATGCAATAAAGACACATCAGTCATACAATTACTTGTAGGAAAATACACTTATATACATAAGGTATGATTATACATATGAATACATGCGTGCCATGTAATTCACACAAGCATGAAGTAAGGTATGAGGCAACAAATACAGGTAAAGCAGGTAGTAATATACGTAAGTGATGTACGTAAGTTATGAAGCATCCATTTAATACAAAGCATTCATGAGAAATCTCATAAGATACAAGCACATCATGGATGTACCTGAAACATGGTCATAACACATGGAAAATATAAAGAAATCGTAAGAATACACACATGTCTTGTTTGTAAATATAAGTAATGCATGAGGCAATACCCGTATAATAGAGGCACAAAGCATACACATGAATTTACTTAAATTACGAATACCAAGGGCTTTAGAGTGTTCATGAATTCACTTCAGTATGAAGAATACACGTGAATACACATAAATCATACCTAAAAATACACTTAGTGTATGGATCAAGTATACCAAATAAAGGAAATATACACATAACAACCAAGGCATGAAGCACACACTTGAATACATGTAAGGCAAGTATCATACACAAAGCACAAGTTTTCCGAATAAGAGTATTTATGGAGTAAGCATGCTGAAGACATTTCAGACATTAACAATCATATAAATACAAGAGAAGCAAACTATTTCATAAGTATGTATGAAACATATTTATGAATTAAACCCATGAAGTATTCATAAGACATGTAATATGCACTTAAATATTCAAAGTCATGGAGTATACATGTGAATACACACAGTCATAGAAAAATATGCGCACATACAAGTCATATAAATACAATCACGAGTCACTCAATTACAAATACAAGTCATAGAGTCACATGCTCAAAGACAAATACAATCATAGAGTATTCACTCAAATACAATTATAAACATAGAATATACATTCGGATACAAGTACAAAGTCATAGAGCATACATTTGAATACAATTGCAAGGTCATAGAACATACACTTGAATACAAATACAAAGTTAGAGTACACATGAAATCATAGAGTATACATTTGCATACAAGTACAAACCATAGAGTATACCAATACATGTCATAGAGTAGACACTTAAATACAAATGCAAATCATAGAGTATACCCTCAAATACAAATACATGGCATAGAATATACACTCAATTGCAAATTTAATCATACACTCGAATACATAATCATACAAAGTCATAGAGTATACAAATGTGAGTCACATAATATATACTTGAATACATAATCATACTTGAATACGAAGTCATATAGTATACACTTGCATACAAGCACATTATTTGAATACAAATACAAGTCATATAAAAATACTTGAATACATAGTCATCACATACATTCAAGTGTGAATACAAGTCATAAAGTACACAATCACAAGTCATGGAAGATATAATCAAATTTACAAGGCATGGAGTATGCAATCACAATCATACCAATACAAGTCATAGAGTGCACAATCACTAGTTATACAAATAGAAATCATAGAGTATTCACTTGAATACATAATCATACTTGAATACAAGGGCATAGAGTATGCACTCACATACAAATACAATCATAAGTCATAGATTATACATTCAAATACAATTACAAAGCATAGATTATACAAATACAAATACATTCATAGAGTATACACCCAAATACAATTACGAGTCATAGAGAATACATTCACATACAAGTACAATCATACACTTGAATACAAGTAAATACAAGTACAAGCCATGGCACATACATTCGAATACAAATACAAGTATACTCGAATACAGATACATGTTCATAGAGCGTTTATTTGAATACAAATACACTTGAATACAAATACATGTTAGAGCATACACTTGAAACAAATAAACTTTATAGAACATCCACCACACATTAGGTATACATATGGATAGAGTCTACAAAGTATACAAATGCAAGTCATGGAGTATGTACTCAAATTCATAATCATACTTGAATGCAAAGTATCGGTATACAATTTTCAAATACAATACAATTACAAATTCATAGTCATAAACTTAGCGAATACACTTAAACCTTGAAGCATTCATATACATATAGGAATACACGAATACACACCAAGCATGAGGGCACAAGTATGACTACTTATGAAGCATGTAGTAAGAAAGCATAAGCATAAATATGTAAGGCATGGAGCATCTACTTGAGTACACATGAAGAATTATGACATGAGTTATACATACAAATACACTCAATGAGGTATACACACCAAACACACATATACATGTCCAAGTGGCTCACACATACAATCAAGGCAAGAACATATAGGAGTATGCAAGTAAGAAGCAATGCACAGAAATACACAAGATTACATAGATAAGACATCATACATGTAAAACACACATGCACACAAACGTAAAGCATGACATAAATACACACAAAAATATACACAAATACACACAAAGAGAAAACAAGTAAAGCAAGGAAGTTAAAGCAAGAGAACAAGTAATACACAAGGTATGAGTCATATAAATCTTATAATGTTCTTTTTAGGATATCCTTGATTTCTCCTTTGCGTACATTTTAATTCCTACAATCACTCATGTTAACAACATATATTCTGATCATAATCAATTAATAATAATAATAAATGATTATCATTCATAGGATGGAAGGATGACTACTCTGATACCAATTGTAATGTCCCCTTGTCACACATCAAAATCTCTCTACCTTGTTCACAAATTTCAACTTGCAAAAGGAGAACATTAGTACATTTTTGCATTTATAGCCACATATATAATTCACATAAGAACATTTCTTTATCATTTCTATGATCAAGTGCTAATTCATATCTTTAATTCATCATTGATTACTTTCAATACACATTTCTATCATTAATCTATGATTACTTTCAATGCACATCACTATTACCAATCTTATGATTACTTTCAATGCACATTGTCTATCATTTATATTTCACATGTTACTCTTATGATCACTATCTATATGCCTTGCATATTCTCTTATCATTAATATTTCACATGTTACTCTTGTGATCATTATCGATATGCCTTGCATATTCTCTATCATGACATTTCTCATGCTCTATTATTAAATCATGATCTCTATCAATATATATTGCATACTTGCTATCTCTTCATATGTCACTCATTAACAGCCTATGAGAGAGCTGAGATGAGAGTTGCTAATATCCACCATGGGGCTCTAATGTCTCCTATCCTTAGACTCAAGTAGTATCCTTAATACTCTTAGAGTCAAGGCCTCTACGAGACTCCTTAGTACTCTTATGATGCCTTACATCAAGGTAGCCAAGGCCATTAAATCACAATCCTTTGCACTATGGGTACCTTATACCACATGTGACAAAGGCCTCTATGTGATTAATATCCTTTGCACTATGGGTACCTTATACCTCATGTGACAAAGGCCTCTAAATACCCATAAATGGCCTCTAGGCATCTCATTCTCATTCTGCCTCATATGAGGTTAATGGGTTCACATATTGTTATAGCTGATTGCATACAGGACACATTATTATGAATGATTGCATATGACTGTCTATACATTACATTGTTAGTAATGGCTGCATATAAATTACACTACTATCATAATGATACATGTATGAATATATAAATAACAAGCAAGGAGATGCAATATGCAATTATACTTGTCTTATTATGATGGTTTGTTCAGATAATATAGTAAGAATGATAATGTATGGATGCTCTTTGCTGATATAACTTCTGGACTGTATTTGCTTGGATATTCTTAATGGCAGATCTGATATAATGCCAAATATACTTCTTCTTATGTTGTTAGTACTTGTTGATAGATATTATCAATGTAATTATTTCTGATGTTCCATGATTGGCTGGAGATCGTTGTCTTACCTCCTTGTGATCTACTGTTATGGACTAAAAGATAATGAATGATATTCGATGGATCTACAAGAGAATGAATGTTGTTCGATGGATGTGTTATTCACTCTTCCTTTATATTTCTAAGTGGTTGCATACTTATCAGAAGTTGCCACCTTTCATTAGTTATTATTAATTTATTCCTTTACATAACTAGTTCTCCTTATTATTTGGAATCGCTCCAATGTTTATAAACTTCTTTAGAAGTTATTGCTTTAAATATTTATTTAAGTGCTTCTCCTATTATCTGAGATACTGGTAGCCATATAAGTATTTCCAAAAGTCTACGTTGCCAATGTTGATTGAGTATTCAGTCGTCCCTAATTAATCCTATTCTATTGAGAGTTGTTCTTTGCTAAATCTATTCGTAACCTTGCTGTTGTTATTACCTAATGTATTCATGCTTTTGGGAATATGTGTGGCTATCTATAAACAATGAATGGTTAAGTTTAATTCATACTTTGTTGTCTTTAATCAATTTCGATTCCTTTTATTGATGAGGATTGATACTTCCTTTTATCACCCGCTGATAATGTAATAACATTAAATATATATTTAATAATAATATTTATTTATATATGTCAACAATAATGACATTTAATATTATTTATATAGTTAATTTTAGTATCATATTTTATAATATATGATAATAATATTAATTTGTCAATATATATAGGTATATATATATATTTATAATTACTTTTACATTTATTAAATTTATCTTAAAATATATATTATATTTCAATAATATTATTTCTTGATTATTCAATTTGACTTATTATTTCATCGTGATGTTTAAATCTTAAATTTTAACAATGCTTTAATATCAGGGCATGACAGGGTGAGAGTTCCAGAGCCTCACCAATCAACTCCATCAAGGAATTCTTGGCCCAACAGAGACAAATTTAGACTATGGCTTCACCACAGTTATTTCAATTAGAGTCTATGGATGGAAAAATATTTCTTTCCAATATCTCTTCTCTCAAGAAATTGTAACTTGGAACCATCTTTCAAGCTACTGCTCAAGAGGAGTTACTATAGTCATAGGTAGAAAGAAATGAGCCTCTAGAGGAAGTAATGAAAACCTTTGAGAAAATTCTACCAGATATAAAGAAGGATACTTCCTTAACCCCTGCACAGCAAATGAAACATCTACTGGAGTGCTTCAATAGTCACTATATATCTTTAGAGAAGGAAGCTGAGAAGAGAGTAATGGAATAGATTAACAATAAGAGACTGATAGATCTGTCAGAAAAATGTTCCAAGGCATACAACCTGTTGGAAATTAGTGTAAATAGTATTCAAAATGCCCTAGGTGATGCCAATGTAATAGATCCATTTTGTTTATCATGGCCGGTAACTACAAAAGATATAAAAGATAAGATTGATGACCTACAAATGTAGATAACTAACATCTCTGGAACTTATGAACCCTTGAAAGATAATAATGGAAATCTAAGAGCTGAAGTGGAAAAGACTCATGCTATTATTAAGAAACTACAGGATCAAAGAGAATTAATCAAGGATTAAATGAGCCAGTTGAGAGAGATTGCTAGTTTCAAGATGGCTATGCTAACAGGGCTGTTAAAAGAAGCTGATAAGGTTGGAAAAATGGCAGTTGCACCTGCATCAGTTGAAGTAGAAGACTTGCTTTTGCAGGTGAATGGGCAGATACAGATACTCAACTCTACCAAGATGCATTGGGATTCTGCGGTGCTTTAGCTAAAGAATATATACAAGGATATTCTTCCTACTAAATAGTAAGATTCATATTGTGATTTCTTGTACATATGCGGAAGGATAGGAGAAAACAATTTTTGATATTTGATGTACATACTAAAGCATAGGAGTAAACAGTAAGGGGGAGTCTGTGCATAGAAAAGCAAGATCAATTTTGAGATAGGGGGAGCGGTTCTAATTTGTCGATATACATATAGTTCCTTTGTCATTGATGACAAAGGGGGAGAAGTTTTGGCGCATGTTGCCATCAATGACAAAGGGGGAGATTGTTGGCAACATAAGTATGATGATGAAGAGACTGATGAGCATGGTAGTGAGAAGTGTTGTCATTGATGGAAACAAAGGGTAAATACACAGTAGTGTTGATCCACAGAAAAGGCTAAGTGTGATATGGAGGAGAACAATAAAGAATAAAGATACAGTCATGTTGGTTCGGAGAAGACCTATGCACCAATCACTCTACAAATTTGTCTAAGTCTCAGTGTACTGCCTCCAATGTTCAAGGAACTAGCTTCTAGGTCGGCATTCCTTCGCAATGAAGAATCTGGCTATGTGGTTGTAAGGTATTGTTTGAGCATGCTAAAGGAATCTAAATCCAAAGTTTTAGGTCTTGAAGCCCTCCTGAGTGAAAGGTAGAGTTGACAAAGTACCAGACTTTGTAGTGGCAGTGTAATGACAGTGCCAGTAATATATTTGAATGCTCCACATTCAATCGTAGATGAATATCCAGCTATACGGATTTGAGGATAAGTTTATGGATGTCAAAAGTGTGTAGTATTTAAATGGTAAGCATTTTTTGGTCTGTATGTTGAGTTGTGAACTAACAGTTAGTTCATGCTATTGCTACTTCACCAATTGAGCTGACCTAAAAGTGTTGAGGTTGTGCAGAGTCAAGATATGTATGGAATAAAGTCATGGGAGTAAATATAGGTCATTCCGACCTATCTCAATGAGATACACGCTTTGGTTCTCTCCGCAAAGTGTATTGGGTTGTATTTTTGGCCAACAGGTTAAGGAGTCACACAGTACATCTTGATGCCAACCTAATTGATATTTTGAAAGTGGTATATATACAAGATTGATTTCTTGTGAGGAGTGTGAAGAAGATGTAGAGTGTGGATGTGAAAGAGTTAAGTGTGTGTGTGTGAGAGCAAAATCTAATGCAGAGAAGGATAAGTTGAGATTGTGGTGAAGATGAAGTGTGCTAAGTCAATATTCTGAGCTTTAGTGGAACTATGCTTTCTACATAAGTTAGATGCATTACTAGCAGTTCATATTTGGTAGTGAGCCACCCCTTCTTCTATCTCTTTCTATTCAAGAAAGGGAGTCCTTTGGCAGTGAGCCACATGTAGTGAGCATTCTCTTTTATGGATAATGAGTCCTTTTGGCAGTGAGCCTAAGTGTAATTGATATTGTTATTCATATATATATGTGAGCTAATCCTCACTGTGGTTTTTCCCTTTTTGGGTTTTCCATGTAAAAATCTAGTGTTCATGTGTTATGTGCTTTAATGGTTGATTTCATGCTTTCCTTTCTTACTGTAAATTAAATATGTTATGTGGAATGAATTTTTAAATGCTTAAGAAGTTTCAGAGAATACCGATTCACCCCTCTCTCAGTATTTCAGGTGTTCAACATGCTATATCTTATAAAGTTCCTCAAAAGATTAGCACATCTAGAAACCTACAAACACCTCATCACAATCTAAGATATCATAGGAACACTAATTTAGCAAGTGTTATGTCGTAAATGTCCCCCTAGGACTTTTACCTCCTAATTTTAGCTCCCAGGTCCTGTGTTTTGCATCTTGCATGTTCATTTTAACTCCCAAAACAAAATAGCCTGAAACCCATGTAAAATGGAGCTTGAGTGACATTTGTGAGCTTAGACCTGACTTAAAATAGGACCTAAGGGCTTGGGCACTTGCGCCCTAGTCCTGCCCTATTTTAGGCAGGTCCCAAATTTGAATGTCGGTTATGTGACGGTTAAAGGTGTCCCATGCCAACATCTTAAGTTTGAATTATGAAATTAAAGCGAGAATGCATATATAAGCATGTTTAGGGATTCATTTGCAAACTAGAAGATGATTGTGAACTTTTGGCAAACTTATGATTTTAGAGCATTCAAGATATTCATTGTTGTAGAGCAGAATATTATTGTTGTGTTTGTGATTGCAGATTTAGCTTCATCTTCTCATGTGTTGAAGGATTTTCATCTACATGCGAGCTACACCTCCAAGGTGATATCTATTTGTGTTAAATCAATCATTTATCAATTTGTGTTTGCCTCTATACCCCTATTCACACTCTTTATCAAATAATGGTGTTGGAAGGATTGAATGCCATTCCGAGGCTTGACTAAGGCAAGCTCCTAAACACCACAACCCCCAACCACACTCCTTGTGATTGCAGGTTATAGGTATCAGATTTCACAGAGTGGAGTTGTAGAGGAAAGTTTCAGAAGATAAGGATTCTGGATCCAACGAAAAGAAGCAGTTTGGTGCACTATCGGGGCTAGGTGCTAGTCCTAAAGCCCTTTGAGGTTGCAGGTATAGAAATCTCCATGACAGTGTTAATCAACATCAGAAGAAGTCCCGACATCTTGAAGAACATCCTACCTTGGGCTAGGGTGCTAGTCACAATGCCCTCCACATCTACATAGCTGAAAATAAATAGAACAATATTATCAGTATCGGAAGGAGTTCGGAACCCCTTGAAGAAAGTATTGCATTGGGCTTGGGCACTAGTCATAAAGCCCCTGACTATTTAGATTCCTAAACTTCAAAAAATGGTCAGTAACTAATCTCTGTCTATTGTCTTGGTTTTTGAGTATTTGTTGTAATTTATCCGTTTGCTTACGATTTTATAGAATTAGGGTTCTTGCAAAAGTTGTGATTCAACTTGGTTAAATGTCCTTGAATGTTAGTAGTGAAAGGAGGATCTAATTAACAAAACCTTACCATCTTCCTCCTTTTCCTATAAAACAACAAGACATAACCACATTGCCTCACAACCAAACTTATCCCAAATTATTTCTTAGATTTACAACACCTATAGCTACAAAGTTAAATGAACCACAAATTTTTAAACGAAAGATGCCAAACTAAAACCAAGAAGCTAACCAAAAAAGAAATAGTGCTTTCTTATGAAACTAGATGCCTCCCACTAGAACATCATAAACACTCCATAATGCTTCTTGCATGCAATATTATCCTCAAGAAGACACTTCCAATCTTCTCCTACCTGTGAATGTACTCATGGAAATGACATTAATTATCATATCATCATCAAAAAATGATTATAGCAGATAGTTACCATAAAACAATTGAGATAACTGAACACAAAAATATTGTAGATTTACATGATGAATAACACAATAAAAATATAATGTTTTATTGAATTGAATTTTACATAATACAATATGGCTTTATAAAAGCCTTTATTTCTCATACTAACAACCTAAACTTATTTATGGGAAAGTAACTTCCCAATACAAATTATTCTAACTATTGTCTTATTTATAACTATTAACAAATATTATTTTATGATGTAATATTTTTTCCAACATCCCCCCCCCCTTATTACATCAATTTGAAAAAATGATGAAACACTACATGGACTGGACACGATAGCCCATCTGGAAACTTGATGAAGCATCTCCACCAAATCTCCTTACTCACCCAAGACACACCAAATTGAATCCATCAATGGATGTCCTAACTATCAAACTTACAAATCCTTTATACCACATGAGAAAGCATTATCCCATCCTCCATGCACAATGAGATAACAACTCTCCTTCAAGATTCCATCACTCCTCCGAGTGTGTCAAAATCCCTCCTCTAGTTCCTACATATGAGAGAACAACTCTCCTCCTTTGAGAGTCCACTTTCCTCCAAAAGTGTCCCTCCTCCAATGAAATAAGAACCAAATCCCTCCTCTAGTGTACAAAAAGAGCTAAACCAAAGTGGATACACTAACTCCACCCATAAGTACTAGAAAGAATTGTCAAGCCCCTCCTTGCTCCATGAAGCAAACATTATGATTGTGATGACTGGGCGATTATATTGAGAGTGATCTACATTGTTTTAGTGGAGTTTTGATATTGCTATGAGATGTCTGTACCACCTGGGCCGTACATTGCATAAGGGAATCGATTGATGTTAGAAATTATTGTTGTTGCCTTGTGATTTCCAATTGTTACTAGTATTTTTATCTGCTCAAACCACTCATTTTAAGATTAACATGAGGAATTTTAGTGGAGTATTGTGTGAGATACAATCAGCCGTACCTATCTTGGTCGTATGACCCTGCTCAACAACAATTAATAGTTATTGATCATATTTTATATTGTTTTATGGTGCAAGTGCTTAGTATTATTTGAATGGGTTGTATGATTAGTTTAAGGTAAATTTGGATGGATATCAAATTTGTATAAAGTTTGGTGTGTTGCAGCTTCTCCCATGGCTGCCGTACAGTAGTGACAGTCAACAAAAAGTTGTAAAAATTAGACATCAGCCAGTTTATCAGTGTTGTAGTCATTATCAATAATTTGATGATTTATTTTCTAACAATGGTGTAGGGTATGATCTTCTTATTGATCTTCAAGGGTGACTCATCAAGTCTTATTCATGTGTTAATGATACTATTGTATTGAGCTCATTGTATTTTCTTTTCTTGGTACAATTCACATAATAACCCCTGGATGGTTTACCACTAGTGAGGAGAATGAATTTTTCTTTTGTTTCTTACCCACTCGAAAGGTGGAGTATTCCCACTGGACAAGTGGATGGCTTTGTAATTATTTCATTTGCTCTTCTACCCACTAAAAAGTGGTGAATCCCCGCAATAAATGGATGCCCGCCGCAGTAGATGAATTGTAGTTCCTTGATTTCATAGTTATTCATTTGTAAGTCAATCACTATATTTTTTCACCTTGCCCATCCTGGGATCTGGGTGATCAGAAAGTGTGAGGCATTTAGTTGGTTTTATGCAATTGATGCTAACATTGTCATATCATTGTATGTAATTTTAAAAAAAATGGGGTAGCATCTTACAGTGGTATCAGAGCTCTCAGTTATCCTGCCAGCCGGTTGGGTAACTGACCGTGTTATAGTTTGTCAAAGCTAGATCATAGTTTCAGTTGCGCAACATGGCTTTTGATAGTGAGCCATTAAAAGATTTGATGAAATCACTGGAGTAAAACCAGTTTTCCATTGAAGAGGGATTTGAAAGATGGTGCAAAGAACAAGAAGCCATATCATATTTTCAAGAGAAGCTAAAGATTGTTGGTAAGAAGCTTGAACATTTACCTCGGGCTAAAGAAGTTCTTCTTAGCAACTTGGATGAAGTAGAAGGTTGTCTGTGTAAGGTTGGTCAATCACCTTCTTAGGCAATGTGTAAAGCTCTGGCTCCACTAGTGTGCTCGTTGGTCAAGCCAAAGTTGATGAGACATCAGGACAAGGAGATAAGGCTTGTAGCTGTCACTTGCATTAGTGAGGTTGCAAGGATTTCAACTCCTAAGGCACCCTATGATGATGATACTATGAAAATCATATTGCAGCTGATGGTGAAGAGTTTTCAAGGGATGCATGATGTAAAAAGTCCTACCTTTGGTCAAAGGGTAAAAATATTGGAGATTATGGCAAAGGTTAATTTAGGTTATTTGTTGATTGATTTCAGGTGCAATGATTTGATCCTCTAGATGTTTGAATACTTCATTTATGGAATTAGGAAACGTCATTTAGATAAGGTGAAAACAAGTATGCTTAGCATCATGTCCCTGATTTTAGATGAAGGTGATGATGTTTGCACATAGTTGCAATTAGATTTGTTGATCATTTGGAGGAAAGAGCAACATGTCTCCACTGCAGCATATGATTTCACTACAAAATTAATGGATCTAAAGATTGAGAAGTTCAAGGAATAATTGACTGCAGAAGAATTAGTTTCATTTGGTATACAAGTTCCATCGTCTCTGAAGGAAGATAACATGACATTATCTAATAAATCAACTAAGTTGGATGATGAGTTCAATAATCAAATGGAGCCCTTCAATGAGGTGACACCTAATAAAGGTAATGATGATGTTTTTTTCAAATGGAATTTGCGCTGTCCTAATTCCAAATCAGAATGAATGTATGGATGTTAATGAAGGAGAAAACAACTATATGACTCAAGAACATTCTGATGAGTCTTCGTGTGGAGAAGAGGTTATTCATTAATCAAGTAGTCCACACAAGTTGGAGAACTAGTTGAAGGTGAGTGAAGTTGAGATTGTGGCAGCATTGTCTCACCATGATAAAATGCATAAGCTGATTAAAAATCACCTTTGGAAGGTTCAACTAGAGAGAAGACAAAGGGGAATTGAAGAAGAGTCTTCTCATGACAATTTGAAAATAATCAAAGAAGGTATGGGAGTAATGAAATATGACTACTTACACCTTATTTCTAATCGAGATCACCTTCTCAACCTTGCTAAAATATATTCAGATGCATTGAGAGGGAAATAAGAGGAGTTTGTTAAGCTCACTCATGAGCTTAAAATAATCAAGGATTTGTTGAAGAGCACCTAGATGGCTCTTTAAGAATCAGAGATCCATGTTGATGAGCTTTGCTTGGAGTTAAGTTTAGCTCAATGTTCATCATGTATAGCAGAGACTCAATCGTCTATGGCAGCCATGGTACATGATGGAGAAAGCAGTGTGAGGTCTCCTATCATTCACTCTCAAAATCCAAGTGTTGTACCTCTTGTTTTGGTGAGGCAAGGGAAGTTAATTGATGAAGGATGCATTATTCTTGATCTCAAGAGGTATATGCTCAAGTGTCTGCTGTGGTTTTATGATAAGCATAAGGGCGAATGTATCCCAACCCAAATCCCTTGGGTTCTACCTCCTATCTTATTGATCAATGGTTGTCCTACTTTGCTGGTCAAAGTTTTGTTGGTATATACTTTGAGGACAACAGCTGTTTGGATGAATAGGAGAAGTTGGGATTGCCACTCTGGTGTTAGGAGTTTGATTGATGACAAATTCTTATCATTCCTTGACACTAGTGATACTTTTTGCCCCAGCATGGACTTGATTCACAAGTTACATGGTGTTGTTCTATTTTATACTAGCAACTTGATAGGGGTTGGTATATGTTGCTATGCACCAATACTGGGCATCTTTCACTAGTGCAGGAGCACCTAACACAAGGTGGCCTCCATGAGGCATTCAACTTTAAGACTTGTTTTGGTGTTCATTTTTGTCTTGTTGATTCTAATAAGGTCCTAGAAGACCATATATGTAATAAGGACTATGTCCAAATATCTATGGTTGTCATGTAAAAGGCAGTCATGAAGTCTTAGGGACAGTCATGCAATTTCATGTTGTAAGCCTTTGTTAAGGCATGCAAAGGGCATGTCAAAGTGTTAGAGAGGCATGTCAAGTCTTGTCAAAAGTTTAATACAATTACCAAGTGTTTTGGAAGGCTTCATTAAGCCTAAAACCAATCGGTGTAGTCCAAAACATGGCAGTTTCCAAACTAGTAGTTAGTTGCAGAAACAGGATAGTTGATGGTTGGAGAACAATTTTTACACCTTCCATCGATTCCAACTGCCCTCCAATTACCTCAAGGCATCATGACAGGCTTCTTAAAGCCTTGAACCTATTCATTTTGCATGTGAATGAAGATTGAAGTGAAAGAAAACGAGGAAACTCCAGTTCTCTTGCAAATTCTATGTTTTCTTGTTGTTTCTAGCCCATACTTGGCCCTGTACGGAATAGTCATAGTCTAATAGCATCTTGGATGGATAGTAGGTCGAAGTATCTTTAATTTGAACATTGATTGAAGGCTTGACAATAGATTTGGTGGAAGAAATTGCTGGTTTCTCATAGACTGTCTTAAACCTTGAGTTAGGGCTTTCTGAGTAACTCGATGGATTTCCCTTCATTCCACTGATCTTTTCTGTTTATGATCAGTGGAATGGATTGTATAATAGGTAGACCAAAGTCTTGTGAAGGTTTTGGAGGCAGGGGAATGGCTTGGACTGAGTTTGCTATGTAGGTGACCCAACAAAACCATGTGTTGGGACTCAAAGAAGAACAATAGCAAATAGATGGTAACCATCGACTGTGGAAGTGGAAAATTAGTGAAATGCTAGGCATTGCCACTAACACAAGGTGCTCCAGATCTGACCATGGTCCTATGACAAGAAATAGATTGAGATCCTCTATGAAATCAGTCCACTCTGCCTTATTCTGACTTTGTCAATCCTCCCTGAAGAAAGTCATCACAAGGAAAGTACTAGTCATGTTTTGGTATGCTGTTGTCTTGTCACAAGAGTATCTAAATTAGATTGAGTCTATCCTAGTGAGATCATTGTAAAGAGGATATTGTGACTGTCTTTTGAACAGAGCAGTTAGTATTGTGACTGTTCATGGAATACATAATAAAACTACTGTCTTTAGACCTTGCATAGTGGGTATGATGGGGTATTAGATTGAGTTAGGAATCTTGAAGTATCTGCCTTGAGGTCCACTCACATTTTGTGTCATGAACAAGTATGCTTGTTGTGTTAAAACCTTTCCCTCATGGAAGGTTTGGTCTTTGTCAAAAACAGTGAGCCTTGTGAGTTATTTGCTTGAGTTCTTGAAGTTTTCTTTTCAGTCCTTGGTGCTCTACATCATTCACATCCTCAGGAGACCACTCAGTGTGGAATAGATTGTTGGTGATAGAGATACATCAAGCTTGGTTTCAAATTTGGGCATCATCGGCGAGTTGGGCACAAGGTTCTACATTGGTAATGTAGAGATTGTTATTGGGCAGCCCTATCAGGAGAAGTTGGTTTCTTCTGAATCTTGCACATTGGATCTTAGTGCTGTCTCATCTACCTTTCAGGAGATTTGTAGGCCCTCTTGTTGTGAAGAGCATAGCATTCATGATGATATACTTCATACTCCTAAAGGAAAATTAGAGAACGTTTTCTTTGCAGAGGATAGAGATCTTACCGTCAAGGATGCAAAAGGGAATGATGTTGCTACAAGACCAATTCATCATGTTTTGAGTTGTGAGTCATCTTCTAAAGATGGCAGTATAGGATGAAATACACGTGGTTGTTCAAGTATTCCATTGGCTCAGACAAGGGAGTTGCATCTTGATTGCATAATGAGGTGCGTTCATCATTTTATTTTCAACCCCCATACACAAGAATTAACTGTCTTTGATGTCACAAAGAGGTGGGTTGAATAAAAAGTTTCCTAGTTCACTTTGGTGTGATATATCCGGTGTTGAATATGAATTTTACAAGTCCACTACTTTTTCTTTTTCTGATAGTTGTTACCAAAATCAAGAGTTTGGGACTTGGCTTGTTTGGATTCCAAGGGTAATCAAAGTAGTGCAGTAGAAGTTGTTAGGCGTTGGGAGTGATGGACTTCCTAATTGCACATGGGACCCAAGTGGAGTCCATCTTTGGATAGTCATGATATATGAGAATTATCACCACAGTTCATAAAGTTTGTGCATTGAGGATAATATTCAGATATGGGATCCAGGTGGATGGTGGTTTGGTGCAGTTGGTTTCCATTATGGTATCAGGTGATATGGCAGTTTGATGGATTGCAGTTGTGGATTGCTTGAGGACAAGCAATCTTTGGGAAGGGAGGACTGTAATGTCCCCTATTTTTCTACCGCCTAAGGAATAATAATTATTTTAATTATTTAATGTTACCCAGTAAAAAGGTGCTAAGTTAAAAGGTAATATTAAATAGTTATATTAAAAGGTTATAAAGTGACATAGTGACTTATTTTAAAGTTAAATCAATAAAGTCACTTTATAATATAAGTTAAGTGATTTAGGTGGGAAAACTAAAAGGGTCCTTTTGAGAGAAGTAATACGAAGAGTAAAAAAGAAATAATATTATATTTTCTCAAAAAAAGTTATAAAAAGGCAGTGAGAGCTCATTTGGGAGCATACTGAGAATTTGTATTGTTACTCTGTTGGATTGAACATGCGTGTTCTTCCATTTTCTTCCTTTTTGTAGACGAAAACCCTCTTGAAAAAGATCAGTTTTGGTAGCATGATATCTACCCTAACTGATAATTGTGGTTTCTACTTCAGGGAACCAATGGAGCTGATCAGGAATTTATAGATTTTGTTGTGTTTTACATTGTAATCCATTTTTGAATGGTTGGAATACAGTTTTGATGTGATTGCTAATAGTTTTGGATTTATATTTTGTTTTTACTGCGAGTTCCTTGGTGGCCGTACTCCTGTTGGCCGTACATTGCACCTTGGATGTTTTAATGAAATAAAAAGCATTGAAGATGTTATTTGTCTCAGTTTCAATTGCAATGCCTTCATATGGCATAGACAACACTTTCCCAAAGATTTCTTGAGTTAATATTGCAGATTTAATTTTATATGGATATGTCCATACTGTATATGGTCGTACTGCCTAAAGAGGTCGATCATGATCAGAAATCTAAATTGTTTCCTTTGCATCTCTTTATGTTTGAAGATTAATTGTTGCATATAGGCGACCCTCTTGGGACAGTTTGGCAGTAGTTTCAATGCAAGTTTGAGTCAATATGAACGAATCCGTACATATTTTGCCGTACCAGCTAAAAGTTGATCGATGCATAGTATAAATTGTTGACTAAGTCTTTGCATGGGCTATTGATTGCATTATGATTGTGATGACTGGGCGATTATAGTGAGAGTGATCTGCATTGTTTTAGTGGAGTTTTGATATTGCCATGAGATGTCCGTACCACCTGGGCCGTACATTGCATAAGGGAATCGATTGATGTTAGAAATTATTGTTGTTGTCTTCTGATTTCCAATTGTTACTAGTATTTTTATCTACTCAAACCGCTCAGTTTAAGAGTAACATGAGGAATTTTGGTGGAGTATTGTGTGAGATAAAATCACCGTACTTGTTTTGGCCGTACGACCCTGCTCAGCAACAGTTAATAGTTATTGATCATATTTTATATTGTTTTGTGGTGCAAGTGCTTAGTATTATTTGAATGGGTTGTATGATCAGTTTAAGGCATATTTGGATGGATATCAGATTTGTATAAAGTTTGGTGTGTTGCAGCTTCTCCAATGGTTGCCGTACGGCAGTGACAGTCAGCAAAAAGTTGTAAAAATCAGACATCAGCTAGTTTATGAGTGTTGCAGTCATTATCAATCATTTGATGATTTATTTGCTAACAATGGTGCAGGGTATAATCTTCTTCATTGATTTTCAGGGGTGACTCATCAAGTCTTATTCATGTGTTAATGATACTATTGTATTGAGCTCATTGTATTTTCTTTTCTTAATGCAATTCACATAATAACCCTTGGATGGTTTACCGCCAGTGAGGAGAATGAATTTTTCTTTTGTTTCTTATTCACTCGAAAGGTGGAGTATTCCCACTCGACAAGTGGATGGCTTTGTAATTCTTTCATTTGCTCTTCTACCCACTGAAAAGTGGTGAATCCACGCAATAAGTGGATGCCCGCCGCAGCGGATGAATTGTAGTTCTATTCATTTGTAAGTCAATCATTGTATGCTCTCACCTTGCCCATCCTGGGATCTAGGTGATCAGAAAGTGTGAGGCATTTAGTTGGTTTTATGCAATTGATGCTAACACTGTCATATCATTGTATGTAATTTTAAAAAAATTGGGGTAACATCTTACACCTACACATGGATTTTCATACAACATATAATGCTTCGCTCTTATCAAACATATAGAAGAAAATTTCTTCAACTATTTCCATACCATGCTTCTGTGCACATCTTGCTCTAATACCAAATTGAGATAACTAAACACAAAAATATTGTAGATTTACATGATGAATAACATAATAAAAATATAATGTTTTATTGAATTGAATTGAATTTTACTTAGTACAATATGGCTTTATAAAGCCTTTATCTCCCTTACTAACTACCTAAACTTATCTACGGGAAAGTAACTTGCCAATACAATACTTTTTAACTATTATCTTATTTATAACTATTAACTAACATTATTTTATGGTGTAATGTTTATTCCAACAAAAACATTGTCATCCCTTTAACCAAACACATCCACAACATTGAAGATAATACACCAAGAATAACAACAAACCTAACCATTCTTGCACTAGTTGCAAAGCCCTACAACCAAACCTTTTATCCACTAAAAGTTATCATGCAATGAATAGTCTGATATTTGAGTGAAAGCACAATAGCGAGTCCCACTTCTGGGCCATCCTAATTTTTTCTTGAAATCATGTTTTTAGAAAAATACAAGATTTAAGCCTCAGGATTCGATCTAAGGAGGTTCAATCGAAGGGAGTTAGATCAAATCCCCTTAGAATGCCTCTAATTTTAAATCAAACCTCTAACAGAGTCTCCTCCATGTCTATCAAAATGCTAACGAAAAAGAACTTTTGCTTTACCTTTTGCGGGATAAAATGAAGTCATCTAAATTCACCATTTTGCAAGCACATATACCTCAGTGTTATCTTTACAAAATATATAATATGTATTATTTTTTAATATTATATATATTTTAATTTTATAATGAACATAAGTATAGTACAAAAAATAATTACCTTTATTCAAGACATTAGGAAAAATAACAAACTTTGTAAAAAATTCAAAAAAATATATTAAACTCCACATGGATGTCCTTGTTTCAATGAAAAAAATATTTTATTTATGCTAAGAGAAATGTATTTTAGTACAATATAGGTCTATTTTTTTTTGCTTGTGCTAATTAAAAATAATAATAAATAAAATATTCAATAAAAAATTACCATAAAATATATTCGCACTACACATTAGAGTTAGTGATCTAATTCCAAGAAATTGTGGAAAGATTTTATTTGTATAAAAGTTATGTGTTAAGAGTAAATGTCAATTAAAAATTATTGAAAAAAACTAATTATGATAGAAATAATTATTTAAAAATTTAGAAAAATTATAAATTGGATCTACATGAAAAATGCCATAACTAATTTTTTACATCGTCCTTAAATCCTTGACCATTTGTTCCGTATAACTGATACATATTGAAAAATGTTGATTTTGGTGCCCAAATAATGTTGAAAAGTGAGACACACTATTGTGCTATCACCCAAACAATATCACTTATTCGTCACCTATAGACCATGTTATTATTTCTCCTTTAACCTAATCCTACAAGAAAGATACCCATGCACTACTTATTACATAAAACCCATACAACAAGATTTTCCACTGTGCAACTTCTCAACCAAGCAATCCACATTATTGCTCTCAAAATTTAATGTGAATGCCAAAACTGCCATAAAAACTAATTTCAACCATTTCCATATCACTTTGATAAAGTGTTCAAGGTTATCATATAAGGAAACTCCTTCATATCAAGCCATAAAATAGGACTATCTATGTAAGCATGCAAACACCCAAAATCAAGCTCACACAGTGAAGGTTCATCCATGTACACTAAGAATTATTAAACAAGCATGCAACAAATTATAAATCACCAACCATAACATGTAGCTATCCACCATATAGTCACATCCATGTAGACAAGTCTTCTACCAACATTGATCCTTCAAATTAAAAAAATAAGCTTTACAAAAAATTAAGTTTCATTATATCTTGTTTACATATCTCAATAATTCAAAACTAAAGAGAGTATCCATAATTTGTCCACAAATCACACAAATTTGATTATAATAGCAATACATCAAATATATATATATATATATATATATATATATATATATATATATATATATATATATATATATATATATATATATATATCAACAATTAAATATCATGGCATTACAACCAAGGTTTCTACTCCTTACATCTTCCAAAAGACAGTGTTGCTCATTTAGCTTTTCCATTTTAGCTCTTTAAGTGTTTACTATTATTTCCAACCACATATGTTTTCCACCATTAAACCTGATGCTCACTCTACAACCACAAACCACACATTCCAAGAAAAAAAAACCCCTATTCACAAAATTAATTGGTTAATGATTACAAGAAACAAAATAAAATGGCAATCAAATCTAAAAAAAATATAATTATAACTGAAATAAAATCATCTTCAAACTAAAATAAGCTTCACATAGAAGTTAGCAACGCAACCAACATGCCCAACAAGAAGATCACATGTCACAAACAAATAGATTCACATCACTACCCAAAACTCCCATTGCATGTGGTCTAGAATATTTCTAAATATAGTGATAAACATTCTTCAAACTTTTTCAATCTCCTTTCTATAAGGACAAGCTATTGTTTCCTAAAAAAAAGATCAACTACAACAAAATCCATTCCATCAAAGATTAAAAAATCACCCCATTCCTTTCTACAAATTCCCACAAGCTTGCTAGCTCAAGAAATAAAAATGAAGGAATAACTAGAACTCAAAACCAACATCTGATACTAAAGGTGGAAAAATAGGGATCATTTCCACCATTAATCTTAAGAAGAGGATTGTGTAGTTTTACAAATCTAGAAATACTTCAATAGTGTAACGACTTGTAAAATCCACTTTTAAAAAAAAATTGAGACAAGAAGAGAAGAATATAACAAACATTCTCATGGTTATAATAACAAAGGATAATAACACATATTGCATGGTTGAATTAGGCTATGGCATGTGGGCTCAAGCACACTCTTTCCACGTAACAAACCTTCATTGGAACACTTGAGATGTAGTCAAACATTTCAAACTCTACATTAAGGTAGGGGTTGCCTTACATTGTATATGGCACTATCACAAAGAATATGTTATTTCCACCATGATCTCTTCCGTCGTGGAACTCCTAACCTAATAAATTTTTCATGAATGTAATAAAGTTTGATTTTAGTGGTCAGAATTGCTAAAGAAAAATCATTGTTTGATGACAAAAGAGGAATAAGAATGTGCGAAGGTTGCTATTATAACCATGAGATCGCATACACAAACAAAGGATAATAACACAAACAAAAATTGAACATACAAATAAAAGAGAGGAGATTCAATTATTGGTAAAATAAAATATTTGTAATGATAAAATCTGAATGCGTTTCAGATTTTGTCCTCATCAATAGAGTGAGATAATTATTATACATACATACATACATACATATATATATGTATGTATATATATGTATGTATATATATATATATATATATGTATGTATATATATATATATATATATATATATATATATATATATATATATATATATATATATATATATATATATATATATATATATATATATATATATATATATATATATATATTGCAAGAATGAAAGTGTAGCAGTACAAAGGATAATAAGACAAACAAAAATTAGCTCAAGCTTGTCCTTCATTACGTCATTTCACTTTCAACCAAAGTTATTTGGTCACTATTACAATTTCTTTCATTCCCTTTCCTTATGGACACACCAAGGTTGTATTCTAAATCACAATCTTTGGTAAGGAAAAAATCTAAGAACTTAGGTTTCAAATGCACTTTCCTAGTTAGGTGTAAACTCTCTTTGTGTTGTCATTTTATACACCCATTGTTGCCTTTATAAATATTATGCAGAAGGAACAAAAGAAAAAATAAAAGGAAAAAAATTAAAGCAAACACCAAATAAAAATCCAAGCTAATGTTCAAACCCAAATCACAACTCAAAGACATGATCATGTCTATTAATGGAATGCTCACTCTTCTAGTCAAACACTCAAACTCCACAATTGGTGTCACTTAAAGAGTTATATCCATAGGGGTACTATATGTTGATATATTAGATTAGGAAGGTTCTTGCACATTATTTTTCCTACCTTTTCATGTAGGTACCCAATTCTAGTAGTTGATAATTGGCTTTGTTGGGTCATGATGAGCAATAAAAAATTGTGGGGGGTAGTCTCATTTAACTTTAATGTTATTGTATCAATGATAGCCACAATGTGATATTCTTCACACTTCACTAGTTAGCCCAAGCCTAACTCTATCAAGTGTTCTAAGTCGGTATGTCGAATGCTCCTACCCATGAGGAATTGATTTGGGTGTAGTGCATCTAGTACAATCATGTTTGCCTTGGTTGTGCCCTCATGCCCCTTCATTTCCACGTCTCTCTGATCTTCATTCCACCATTTCTTCATCTCTTTTGAGGTGTTTTGAAAAAAAATGTCACAATTTTGTGTTTCAAAGATGCCCTCTTGGCCCTTTCTCTATTTACATTGGCCTTCTATTTCCTCCAATTGATATTTTCCCTCATTAGTTATATAAATTTTTTGATGTTTTTCTTTTGAGCCTTCTAAACATAAACAACTCCTTATCTTCTTTGGCTATTTAGACCCATCCAAGTACAAATATATTAAGAGTTATTGTTTGCATTTATATACAGGTGCACTTAGACTCATCTATGTAGGATGTACACTAGCAATGCATTCACTCATGTCATCTTGAGTCACTAGAGTATCAAAAACAATAATTTCCCCTACTTTAAGAAAACATAGATAACATGCATCCTCTTCATTATATATATATTGCAAAAATGAAAGTGTAGCAGTACAAAGGATAATAGGACAAACAAAAATTAGCTCAAGCTTGTCTTTCATTACGTCATTTCACTTTCAACCAAAGTTATTTGGTCACTATTACAATTTCTTCCATTCCCTTTCCTTATGGACACACCAAGGTTGTATTCTAAATCACAATATTTGGTAAGGAGAAAATCTAAGAACTTAGGTTTCAAATACACTTTCCTAGTTAGGTGTAAACTCTCTTTGTGTTGTCATTTTATACACCCATTGTTGCCTTTATAAATATTATGTAGAAGGAACAAAAGAAAAATTAAAAGGAAAAAAATTAAAGCAAACACCAAATAAAAATCCAAGCTAATGTTCAAACCCAAATCACAACTCAAAGACATGATCATGTCTATTAATGGAATGTTCACTCTTCTAGTCAAACACTCAAACTCCACAGTTGGTGTCACTTAAAGAGTTAGATATCCATAAGGGCACTATATGTTGATATATTAGATTAGGAAGGTTCCTAAACATTATTTTTCCTACCTTTTCATGTAGGTACCCAATTCTCGTAGTTGATAATTGGCTTTGTTGGGTCATGAGGAGCAATAAAAAAAATTGTGGGGGGTAGTCTCATTTAACTTCAATGTTATTGTATCAATGATAGCCACAATGTGATATTCTTCACACTTCATTAGTTAGCCCAAGCCTAACCTTATCAAGTGTTATAAGTCTATGTCAAATGCTCCTATCCATGAGGAATTGATTTGGGTGCAGTGTATCTAGTACAATCATGTTTGTCTTGGTTGTGCCCTCGTGCCCCTTCATTTCCATGTCTCTTTGATCTTCATTCCACCATTTTTTATCTCTTTTGAGGTGTTTTGAAAAAAATTATGTCACAAATTTGTGTTTCAAAGATGCCCTCTTGGCCCTTTCTCTATTTACATTGGCCTTCTATTTCCTCCAATTGATATTTTCCTTCATTAGTTATATGAAATTTTTGATGTTGTTCTTTTGAGCTTTCTAAACATAAATAACTCCTTATCTTCTTTGGCTATTTGGACCCATCCAAGTACTAATATATTAAGAGTTATTGTTTGCATATATATATAGGTGTACTTAGACACATCTATGTAGGATGTACACTAGCAATGCATTCACTCATGTCATCTTGAGTCACTAGAGTATCAAAAACAATAATTTCCCCTACATTAAGCAAACATAGATAACATGTACCGTCTTCACTCAATTATTGGCAAAATAAAATATTTTTAATGATAAACTCTAAACACGTTTTGGACTTTATGTCCTCATTGATAGAGTGAGATTACAAATGAGTGAAGGAAACCCCCATATATAGGTTTCACTTATGTCCTTTTGAAAGGTCGCAACCCAAAAGAGATATGGGTCATTCAAATTCGAAGTTATCACAAAAATGTGATAAAAGAAGACAAATAAATTAAAAAATTAAAAAATGAAGGGAGCCTCACCTAGGTTGGTCTAGGTGGTAAAATATATAAGAGACACATCACCGGACTTCTAGAGGGGATCCAGGAGGGCCTACAGAATGAGATTATAATTGGTTCTTTCCAAGGAAGCTTTGTAAGGAGCAGAAATTTCTCCAACACACCAACAAATGAACAATATGCTTCAACTCATGATCTAGCAACAATTTTTCTGAAAGAGGTCTAAGAATGAGATGACCAATTCAAAGAGCCTTGGAGAACTCGTTGTTGTCCAATTTAAGGACCACAGGGGCCTTAGGAGGACTAATTTTATTGGTCTTGGAAATAACTTTTTGGAGAAAAGAGGGCCTATCCTCAAAATTAACTTTCATGAAGATAGGAAGGAGAAAATGGAATAGGTAACCTCGAGCACCATAACTCACTACACTATATATTCACTTCATTTCAAACAATTTTTTTTTTCATTTTTTCCTATGTTTTATGAAGCACCATAACTCACTACACTACATGATAAGGGATGAGCTTCACCAAGGCGTATATATACACTTGAAAATGACTTTCCTCACATTTCATTTTTTCAAGACTTGTGAACACATTAATCCCAAATAGGGATTGGAGTACGACAACTAAAGATTTTATCAAGAGTTGTATTTTAGGTCATTTTTATTGCTTTAGATGCCTTTCGCTTTGGTGCCATCCTTTTTTCCTTACACTTATTCCTCATCATCATCATTTTCTCCTCATTTTGGTCATTTAATCCTTGTTTTCAAGTCATCCTTCAATTCCCTCCCTCATTCTCTTCTCTTTACATGTGTTCCATCTGCCTCTTTGCTTCTCTACTATCATTGATCAAGTGAATGATATTGTTTCTATGCCCTACCTAACTAATACCATTAGCTAGTAAATTGGTGTATTTACTAGGTCAATAATGTCAACTATTTTAGATATGCAATTTTAGGATTAGAGCACCTATTTATAGGTTTCCATTTTTTATTTCTAAAGGAAAAATAAATTATATGCTTTTTTGTGCTCATTTATGCCCTTAGAGGATTATGGGATTCAATGAAAGTGTATCATCACATGCTATACTTTCATTACAATTTTAGGGTTTGATCCCCTATTTAAGTTTCTATTTGTTGTTTTTGATTAAGGCTAGCAACAAACCAAGGTGCTAAGCCCTTTACAACAAGCCCCAAAGGCTGGAACAAATAGACCACAAACAAGCCAATAACAACACACAAGCTACTCTGTTGTAAGACAAAATCAAACAAAACTAAACAATCCCTGAACAAGAGCCAACAAATCTAACTACCTTGACCCTCGAGCATAGGGCAGCAATCGACTTGGGGAGTCTTTTCTTTCTACGTTGAACCACTATCTAGGAAAACTCTGAGTCTAAATCCTCAAAGCAAGGCGAGAGGAGGGGATCCTCAATAGATGCCACAACCACCGAACTCTCACGCAAAGAAGGCAGAGCCGAAGACATAATTGGAACTAACAAAGAAGCAATCAGATCCTGATCGAAAGGAGCCACAATAGGAATCAAAGAAGGGAACCCGACACAATCACTAGTGGCTGCCAACACCCCCTCAGGCTTAGCCTGAACTAGAACAAAATTCCTCGCAGGGGAGCCAGAAGCCATAGGGGGACGTGAAGGAGAGGAGCCAACAAGGGACTCATCAACCAAATCAACAACTGTCAAATTATGTTCCAAACGAGCATTCCGCCACCATGACGCGCCAGCCTTGCGACATGAGTGATGGCATTCCGAAGCCAGATGTCCAACCATGAAGCAGCGGCAACAACAGAAGGGTAAACCCTCATAGTTGAGAAGCTAGGATCTTGGACAATCCTCCACCATCAAAATAACCTCTCCATGAAGGGGCTTGAAGATATCAATATCCATAAGAATGCGAGCATACATACACAATCCCATTAGAATCTGATGAAGGGGGTAAATCATAAAACACACAACAACATAAATGGAACACCTAAAATAGAATATTTCTTTATTGATCTAGGCAACTCATTACATTACAGAAGCTCAATTACAATCAGAGGAATCAATCCTTCACAGGCTACACTTTTCCCCTTAACTCTACCACTGCTCAGGGTTCCCAAAATAGTCATAAATAGCACTTTTTGGCGGCTTCTAGCTAAATTTCAAAATTTGCAACTCCCTCCAAAAGTAGGTCAACTTTCGGGAAGCGTAACTTTTGATCCAGGTGTCCAATTGACGAACCGTTTTAGGCGTTGGAAAGCTCGTGATGTGAACTATTACGCCGAAAATGCATAAATAGATTTTTGTCAAATTTTTGGGATGTTATGGGATGTTTTACTGCCTCATATCTTGTTTCAAAAAATTTTAAGGGCTTTTCAAAAAACAAAAACTTTAATATCTTTCAGCGCACAAATGATCTTTGCCTGATTCCTTCTCCAAAGGTCTTATATTTCAGTTATGAAGCTTTCTGTAAGTTTTCGCTTCAATCCGGGCCCAAATGCAAACTTTCCTAAAATAGCAGGTTAACTTTCCAAAACTAGCAGTTTTCTATTTTTAGCAGTTTAGGAAAAACTGAGAGTCCTACATCATTATTCAGGAGATTATGGAATGAGAAACACCAATTATGGAAAGAAATGAAAACAATTACAATGATTTTGAATCGACTTCTTTTTGGGTGATGCAAGATTGCCCTTACACCACTAGATGCTCCTGCATTAGACACCCAAGGTAATTTGAGAAGTGACCCTGTCACGTCTTAGGTGTTTGTTTGAGGAAAACCCAAATGGTCAACCTCTGCCTTAGACAACCAAGAAGAATCTTCAACAGGCCTTCCTTTCCATTTCACCAGATATTCTTCATATTGCATGTTCCGAGTACTTCTTCCCACACGGCTATCCAAGATCTCTTCTATCTCCTCCGTTGAAGTAGATACTGGAATACTCCACTGTTCTTCTGTTGGTCCATCCTCTGTTCCACCTTCATGATATTCTGATAAATCAACAATGTTGAAAACAGAGGAAATATTGATCCCACTCGGCAGCTCTACCTCATATACATTTCCTGAATCATGCTTCTTCAGGATTCTGCACGGTCCAAATTTCTTCATTTTCAACTTATTATAAGTTCCAATTGGGAACTTTTCTTTTCTCAAGTGAACCATGACTTCATCTCCTACCTAAAACTCCTTATATCTCCTCTTCTGATCTGCCTTAGCCTTGTACTGAATATTCATCTTATTAATGTGTTTTCTCACCTCTTCATGCAAATTCTTCAGATGTTCCGCAAAGTCTTTAGCTTCAACACTTGTCTTTTCTCCTTTGTCCAGCTTCCTTAACTCAGAAGCATTCCTTGGGCTATTACCATATACAATATGGAATGGTGATATACCAGTACTCCTATTGATAGAATTCTTGTAAGCAAATTCTGCCTGTGGTAAAATCAAATCCCATCCCTTGGGCTTATCTCCTACTAAGCATCGTAGTAGGCTACCCAAACTCCTATTCACCACTTCCGTCTATCCATCAGTCTGTGGATGTTGTGCAGAATTGAACTTCAAATTTCTCTTCAACTTCTTCCACAATGTTCTCCAGACATAACCAACAAACTTGGTATCTCGATCTAAAACTATGCTCTTTGGTAGACCGTGTAATCTCACCACCTCCCTAAAAAATAACTCTGCACTATGAATAACATCTTGGTCTTCTTGCAAGGAATAAAATGTGCTATCTTCGAGAATCTGTCCACCACCACAAAAATGGAATCATGTCCTCTTTGTGTCCTTGGTAAACCAAGAACAAAATCCATACTAATATCATCCCATGGCTTCTCTGATATAGGTAATGGCTGATATAGCCCCGTATTTTGCCTTGTTCCTTTTGCCATCTGACACACTCTGCAACTTTGCACAAATTTCCTCACATCTTGCTACAACTATGGCCAATAATAAATTTCACCAACAATAGCAATGGACTTATCTCGACCAAAGTGTTCGGCCAATCCCCCACTATGCTTCTCCTTAATCAGGTTCTCTCTCATGGAACTCCTTGGAATGCACAACTGGCTTCCTCTAAACAACATGCCATCTTGGATTATGAAATCCAACCATTTTGTCCCGTCCAAAGTAACAAGTTCCAAACAAGCTTTCCAGGCCTCTGCAAAATCTGGATCTTCTAGATACAAACTCTTGAGCTCATCGAACCCAACAACCTCTATCTTCATTTCTATCAACAAATTTTGCCTTCTACTCAAGGCATCTACAACTCTGTTGGACTTCCCACTCCCGTGCTTCAAAACAAAGGTATAACTCTACAAAAACTCAACCCATTTTAAGTGCCTCTGGTTCAACTTTCCTTGACTATTAAGATGCTGCAAAGCCTGATGATCAGTATATAAAACAAACTCTTTTGGCAACAAATAATGTCTCCATTTCTTCAAACCCTGAACTATTGCATAAAACTCCTGATCATAAACAAAATATTTTTTCTTGGCATCATTAAGCTTCTCACTAAAATAGGCAATGGGCTTACCTTCTTGGCTCAAAATAGCTCCTATAGCACTGCCACTAGCATCACAATCTACCTGAAATACCTTATTGAAATCTGGAAGTGCCAAAACAGGTTGCTCTGTGACTTTTTGCTTCAATGTATCAAAGCTTTTATCTGCTCTTTTAGTCCATCTAAACTCTTTTCTATCCCCTCTCATTGTCTCAGTTAGGGGTGCATGAATGCTACTAAAATTTTTGATAAACTTTCTATAAAAACTTGCCAAACCATGAAAAGATCTTACCTCTGTAGAACTCCTCGGTGTAGGTCATTCAATGATAGCCCTTACTTTTTCTGGGTCCATTTTAAGACCTTCCTTTGAGACAACAAATCCCAGGTATACCAACTCCTTCTTTGCAAAACTACATTTCTTCAAATTAATCAACAACTTCTCCTCCCTCAGCTTCTCTAGAACTCTTCTAATATGCATCAGATGCTCATCCCAAGTCTTACTAAAAATCAAAATATCATCCAAATAAACAATAACAAAACTTCCCAAAAAAAATTTTAATACCTCGTTCATGAGGCGCATGAATGTGCTCGGTGCATTGGTTAGCCCAAATGGCATGACTAACCACTCATACAAACCCTCTTTTGTCTTGAAGGTTGTCTTCCATTCATCTCCTTCTTTGATTCGGATCTGGTGATACCCACTTTTCAGGTCAATCTTCATGAAGTACTTGGCTCCACTTAAACAATCCATTGTGTCATCCATTCTTGGCAATGGAAATCTATACTTGTTCTTGATCTTATTTATGGCTCCATAATCTGTACACATTCTCCACTTTCCATCTTTCTTTGGTGCTAGTACTGCAAGTACCGCACATGGACTTAGGCTCTCCCTTATCAGTCCCTTCCTTAACAACTCGTGAACTTGTCTGTTCAACTCTTCAATCTCTGCTAAAGTCATTCTATGGGCTGTCTTATTTGGCAAACTGACTCCTGGTATCAAATCCATTTGATGACTTATCTTCCTCACTGGTGGTAAACCTTCTGGTACATTATCAGAGACAATATCCTGAAATTCTTCCAACATTTCTGAGACTTCTGCTGGTACATCTTCACATTTCTCTTGACTAATCTTAGGAATCAATGCAAAGCAATGACGCTCATGCTTCGTACCCTCCAAAAATTTCCTACCATCTACCAAGCAAATTTTGGCAGTGCTACATACCTTTTCTTCCACCTCCTTCAAGGGCTTCAACTTATGACGAAATCCATCCTTTGTTAGCGAATATGTGTTTGTATGACCATCATGGACATGGCTCCTATCATACTGTCATGGCCTCCCCAATAACATGACATGCATCCATCGGTATGATATCACACATCACCTCATCATGGTAGTCCCCAATCTTGAACTTCACTAAACATTGCTCATTGACCAAAGCTCTATGGTCCTTCTGCAACCATGCAATCCAATATGGATGTGGATGCTTTCTTCTTGTCAACTTCAACTTGTCAACCATCTCCTCTGAAACAAGATTGTCAATGCTTCCACTGTCAATAATAATATCACAACACTTACCTTCACATTTGCACCTTGTGCGGAATAAACTCTTTCTCTGATTGAGTTCTTTCTCCTCATTCAACAAAGTCCTTCTGACAACTAGGGTTTCTCCCCTTTCAGCATCTTCAAAACGCTCAGACTGCGCATCTTCATCTACATGTGCAACTCGTGCATTACCTTCAGGTCTTCTATTAGTCCTCCCTTGATGTTGTGGACACTTGTATGCTCAATGCCCTTCTTCTCCACATTGGAAACAGGTTCCTCTAAAACCTCCTCTTCCAGGCCCTTGCCCAGGTCGGCCTCTTCCTCTTCCTCTTCCTCTTTGCTCACCATTGTTCTGGTCACGAGGGCGATAGACATTATCTCCTCTTTGATTCTGACTGGTGCCAGCTTCTTCACTTTTCTTTTGATCTTCATTACGACCTCCATAGGGTCTTCCACCAGTCCTTTTGCCTTGACCTCTTCCCCTTTGCTTTCTATCAAATCTTTTATTCAGCTTCTCTTCTACCTTCAGGGAAAACTGGTATGCATCTTCTATGGTGGTCATTCTGACCAGGCTCAACTCCTCTTGGATACTTGGTCTCAACCCATTATTGTAACAGGCTACTTTCTCCTTATTGGCCTCTACATGACCTGTCCTGATAGTAATCTTATAAAACTCCTTTGTATACTCCTTAATAGACTTGTTACCTTGCTTCAATCTTTGCAGCTTCTTCAGCAACTCCATCTCATAGTCCACAGGAATGAACTGCTTCTTCAATTTCTCCACCATCCGATCCCATTTGGTAATCTTTCATTTTCCTCTTCTATTCCTCTCTAACTGGACCTCCTTCCACCAAATATTGGCATGGCCCTTCAACTTTGTTTTTGCAAACTTGACCTGATCTGGGTCCTCCACATCTTCATACTGGAAATACTCCTCCATGTCATTGATCCAATCAATAAGCTATTTCGGATTCAAATCTCCAGAATATGTAGAAACTTCGATCCTGGGCCTCTTTCCAATTTTTAAAATGGCCCTCAACAACCTAACTTCTGTAGGATCTCCCGCAACTTCTTATTCTTCCTCAGCTCTTCTTCAGCTTCATCCTCACTTTCTTCTCTTGTTCTTGGCTCAAACCCTCTTTGCAACTCCTATTGCAATGCATCGATTTGCCTTTGCAGGGCTCTAAAACTCTCTTATGTCAAAGCATTCCTCCCAATACGATTTATTCGTGGAGGCATCTTGATCTCTGTAGCAAACCCAACCTCAGGTCCTAGTGCAAACTGCCTCACAGTCGGCGATCTATCTACACACTCAGGAACCTGGGTTTGATACCACTTGATGAAGGGGGTAAATCATAAAACACACAACAGAAATAGAACACCTAAAATAGAATATTTCTTTATTGATCTAGGTAACTCATTATATTACAGAAGCTCAATTACAATTAGAAGAATCAATCCTCCACAGGCTGCAACACACTACAGCTACACATCACCAGGCTCTAGAATCTTCCACCTTCTATAACCCCAAATCAGCTAGGGTTTCTGTTTTCCCACCTATTCTTGACTCTACACTTTCCCCTTTAACTCTACTACTGCTCAGGGTTCCCAAAATAGTCATAAATAACACTTTTTGGCGGCTTCCAGCTAAATTTCAAAATTTGCAACTTCCGGGAAGCATGACTTTTGATCCGGGTGTCCGATTGACGAACCGTTTTAGGTGTTGGAAAGCTGGCAATGTGAACTATCACGCCAAAAATCCGTAAATGGATTTCCATAAACTTTTTGGGACATTATGGGATGTTTTAGTGTCTCATATCTCGTTTCAGAAATTTTCAAGGGCTTTACAAAAAAAAAACTTTAATATCTTTCAGCGCACAAATGATCTTTGCTTGATTCCTTTGCCAAAGGTCTTATATTTCAGTTATGAAGCTTTCTGTAAGTTTCCGCTTCAATCCGTGCCCAAATGCAAACTTTCTTAAAATAGCAGGTTAACTTTCCAAAACTGGTAGTTTGTTATTTTTAGCAGTTTGAGAAAAACTGAAAGTCCTACATAATTATTCGAGAGATTATGGAACCAGAAACACTAATTATGGAAAGAAATGAAAACAAATACAATGATTTTGAATCAACTTCTTTTTGGGCGATGCAAAATTGCCCTTACACCACTGGATGCTCCTACATCAGAATCGTAGTTTTGTCCACTATAAGGTAGTGCCCAATAGAATTTTCAATCGCATCATAGAAGGATTCCTCCCATAACTAGAGGGGCAGATTAGGTACCCTGACCCAAACATGCATGATATTAAGTGGTTCAAAAATAGGATTAAACAGAGGAGTCCACAGTTTGAGCAGAAGGGACTGCTCTCCCAATAACCACACCCTGCCATCAAGCACTGAATCCCTGGCCTCAACAGAATCAAAAGCCGCAATGAAGAAACCTCTTGCACAGGGGAATATGTCAATATTACCCTGGACAAGAGGTCTCTAGGATTCAAAAATCCACTTATTCAGATCAGGTAGGGATGGCAAGAGGCCATTAAATCTGCCAATAAAGCCAAGCTTACCATAATGTTCTTCATTTTCTGATACTTCCTTTCCACACACCACCATAGGGGAGGTATCGGAGCAAGAAAGGGGGCATGAATGATTCTTATCCCTCAGAGGTGGACGGCTAGTAACACCAATGACTACAGCGAAAGAGGGACCCTATGTGCCATCAAAAGCAGGGCATTTCCACACGACAAGAGAAGTTGGGTCCTCAACAGCCACGCAAATGCCAGAAACCTCTGAGAGAAGTGTAGTAGGGGAGAAGCCCCTACCAAAGCCACCAACACCTTCCCCAACAAACGCAAGGGCACCTTCAATGGATGAGAGGACGCCATCAATGGTCGCAAGCAGAAGTTGGCTATCATGGGTGGGAGACGCCATTTCACCTGTTTCTATTTGTTGTTTTTAAAAGAAAAAATTAATGATTTGCTATACTTCCACTTGCATATGCCCTTAAAGGATTAAGGAAATAAGTACTCCATGAAAAAAGACATTTGAAGATTCAAGGATAAGCAATCCATTTGCAATGCTTACCAAGTCCCTATAGTTATTATTATGCAATTTACCAAGGTTTCTTATATATTCCCCAACTTCACCTAAAATCATCTTTGTACAGGTGCTTAAACCAAGAAGAATGTTAAGTATCTCTCTACCCTACCTATTTCATTTCCATATGTTTGATTTCTCATTATATGCTTGTTATTTATTATTGCAATATTGTCCTGGATTTAGCCATAAGCTTGTCATTACTTAATCACTTTCCATTTAGCCCATGTCTTAACTATCAATTACTTTATTGTCATGATATCCTACATAGATTGACATTGTGTGTCTACTCAATGAGGTCGTCTATCTTTTCTTTGTTTAAAGGTTACTTGATGTTATTATAGGCTTTCATCATATGTATAAACAATCTACAATTGTCACAATAACACAAAAGAGTTAAGAGTCGATGAACTCTTGAATAGAAATCACATCTATCAATACCAGATATTACATGTGGGATTTTAAACCACCTAAGTAAAATATAAGCCAAAACATGATCTATCAATTTTCAACAATAGACTCTACCTATCACACCAAATGTTGAGTCATGGCCTCAAAAATGAAATCAACTCACAATTTTTATTAAATTTTATGTCCATTATAGTATAACCCTAGTTAGGAATAAAGAAAATGTGGTTCCAAGATCCCTTGTAACAAGTCGTCTCTTTAGCAACATAACTTTAACCACATTTCATGTAACTAAAAATGATAGACCTTTTCCAAAATTAAATGCATTTTTAGATACAGTATGGAAATTAAATCCACATTAATCATCACCATTTCATTAAGGAGCATGGTTTATGAATTATTCATCATTGAAGTGGTCCCTGTTAGATTAAATTTATGGAACAATATAAATTGTGATATAGAATTTACTAGGTTGTTTGGAGGGATAATCATAAGTATGCGCCTTTCATGCATGCTGGAGAATATATATAATACAGCAGTATATCTGGTCAGTTTTTCCTACGTAGCAGATTGTGCAGACATTCATCGTAAATTGTTTTAGATTGTTTGTAATTATAATATTTGAGGATCAATACAAGAAAAGAAGTGGAATAGAGATTTAGCCCAAGGAAAATTTGCTAACTTGTATTCTCTCCATTTCAATAAATTATGTTTTTTAACAGATTTACATCACCCGAGATCGTGAAGTTTAGACTTTTCCTTTTAACATGGCCCTCAATCGTTAAGTTTAGACTTTTCCTTTTAACATGGCCCTCAATCGTTAAGTTTGGAGAGTTCTGCATATACTGTTAAAAATCGTGAAATTTTTGTATTAGCAGTGTGAGTTCTCTACAACCAATGGTCTTTAGTTTACCATTTTATCCAGTTTTATATATTTTATTTTTTTAAAAAGTGAATTGAATATAGTCATTCTTTATGCCTCTTTTTCACTAGTTTACAAGATTGACATCTACATCACATTGTTACCAAAGTACAATGATTTTTGAAATGCTTTATTTTTTCATTGAAATTGCACAGATAATATGTTATATTATTCCATAAAACCCCATTTGGCTGCATAAAAGCAACAAAAGGAAGTAAACAAAGGGCATACCTATTGCTCAAAAGGAAGAATATAAATATTTAAGATGCACTAGCCATTTTAAAAAAATAGGAGCGGGTGCACCTATTACCGAAAAGGGAAAATGTAAATCAAGAGAATTCAATAATGTACTAGGATACTCTACAATATGCCCTTTAAGGCTGCAGAAGTTCAATATAGGTGTCTTCATTATTTTTAAAGCAGGACAATATTTAGCTTTCCTTGACAACCAATGATCATTCTTTACTGGAGGTTATTTAAAATGAAAAGACTTAACCATTCACTGTAAGTATAAATTAAAATAAAATTGGTTTTAAACAGTTATAACTGAGATGGCCATCCATATATTTTTAGAAACTGAACTAAAATTGTCTTGTTGACTTAATAAATGCAGGCTTTTTAAATATCCTTTAAAAAAGCTTTCAAAATAAAGCTTTAGACTGAGTCAGGGTTGGGCTTTTGCATACCATATTTGTTGTCGGGGGTGAAAATTTAGTGGCTGCTTTGCATCATGTATACCACTAGATCAGAAAGATTGTGCTCTTTTTGACAATTGCACTATTGATTTTTTGGAAAAAGGTCTATCATTTTTAGTTATAGTGCAATTAATCTTTTAGGCTTTCTGGCAATTTATTCTTTCTTTAAATTAGGATATTATATTTTAAGGCCGTTGGTTAAAATAAACCAATCATAATACAGAATATAAAGATGGAGAACTAATCATTTACAGTACAAAGTTATTGCACAGATCAAGTTTTGATCTCACAGTGATAAAAAAAATGGCATTCTACAATTGTCAATCCAAAAGGTATGCCTATCAGTTTAAGACATACACTCGCTAAATTTATTTCAATAGACATCAATGAATTCATTGACCAATGATTTTAATTAAGGGTTCCTGAAAATCATTGGAAACAAAATTTTTCAACTCTCGAACATAAAGAGGATACATGAAAAGCGTCCCAAATTTGAGTTGAGCTATCTTATGCAGGAAGAAAATTATCCACCCATAAACTCAACTTTTATCTGATAAATGCCGCACAGTTCCCAAATTTAGTAACAATCGACTTGATTTATAGCTTGTAGTCTCTCCACTTCAAAACTTCAGAATAGTCTATGTTGTATGTGGTACAAATAGTGGATATCGTCAGATTGCTCAAGGCACCTGTTTTGGCATCTGACGCAATAATGTCCTCTAGCCGTCTGCATGGACATAGAACCTTGACCCAAAGAAAAAAAAAAGTAAGCATTTACAATTTGAGCAGAATAAGCAATAGCTCTATTCACCTAAAAACATAAACTATGGAATATAATAGGAATCAACCAGGAAGAACCCTTGCATGCACTTGGCTTTAAAATGGTAAGAAATATGAAACTTGTATGCTAAATATGGCACACCTTGGCCTTCCTTTATTATAACAGATTTCCTAAGATGTCATGTGAAACAGAAAATGCTATATTTATAAACCGATAAATAGAACATAATCAAACTATCATATAACATTTGCTAGCAAGATTTTGCTTGCTAGCCTAGGATAGGTTACTGCCATAATGATCATCATACCTTGTTTAAAGCTAATGTTAGAATTTTGACATTGTGTTATCAAAAGAACTACGCACCACTAATAGAACTGTGATCTTCCAAGATAGATATCTTCAACTGGAGAATTTGTGGTACATGTTTACTGGCTAATATTTCTACAGATAAATATGAATTAGATAATAATCATATTAATAATTAGGTCTTCAGTGTTCTACTACATCCAAATCCATGTAAAGGTTACATAGCTGCAGAAAGGCCATCAAGCAGTAGTTTTGTTAAATTTCTATGGACCAGCCAGGACTCAAACCTTGGGCCTTCTATTTGTTGCTAGGCTGCTCTACCACTGAGATACCATTCCCTTATGATCCAGAATGTTAAATGCTGTTTTGTTAAAGTTCCATGGACCAGCTAAGACTCAAACTTTGGGCCTCCCATTTGCTGCTACGCTGCTCTACCATGGAGATACCATTCCTTTATGATTCAGAGTATGGATTGTTCTTCCAATACATTGTAAAGGTTGCCATTGAATAGTTCTCCAACATGATATTCTACAATTGTCCCATTAGCAACTTACACCCCAACTACTCCAGAATAACTGCATCATCCTTCACTATTGACAAACCCCTTTAAAACATAGAAAGTGTCAAAGCAAAGTTCATAAGCATCAATGTCAGCTTGAACCTAGCACTTGTATCTAAGGCCATCTATAATATTATATATTTATCAATTCCTCTGCAGATCAAGTGATTTCTAACAACCATACTATCATATGCATCAAAATCATTTCTAGTCTCTGATTTTACAATCAAGGGGTCATATTTTAATACCATCAGTCAAGAAAACCAAGAATGCATCAGAAGCAAGAAATTTTCATGAGATTGAGGTAACATCTGCATCATGATACGTCGACACATAAGTGATGGCCTTGATCCTAGCTTCAACGTTGACATGGAGAAGGCACACGCATCAATCATAATTGACTTTGCTTTGTTAATTCAGTAGTAATTTGTCTTTACTATACTCAGTTGATTATGCGTCAATCAAATTCTTCATCAACTTGTTCTCCTAAATAATCCAAAAGGCACTTGACACAATATCTCTGGTGGCATTCTTGATAGTTTTCATGTTGCAATTGCCAGTGGACATTGTGTTGGGGCTCCTATAGGCTATCACTTGCTTCAATAGAAGCGCTCCACCCTTATTTCACTATCTAGAATGATTTTATAATACTTCTTACTTGGAAATGACTCTGCACAACAGACAATCTGTCCTTCAAACAATCCAATAGACAATGTCCTTTAAGACAAGCTTTGTCACACTCAAGTAAAACCTTACAATGGCTAAATACTCATATCAATACAATTGACTCTATATGTTGGAGCATCATTGTCTGCATTATGAGATTGTTACCAAATCTCACAAGGTATTAACATCTCCAATGTAACCGCAGGGATGTGCTTTTTTGTAGAGGGTGCCTCTTCTTGAGATATTGGAAAATCCCCGTTGTCCTCAAAGATGCTTCTTGGAAGAAAGGGGAATTCAAGAAATCTTCCCAAATGCCCGTTTCAGGTGAGACTCATCACCAATATTGATGGATGTGTCTCACCTGCAAATAAGGAAACCAATGGCATCATTTTTTTTTTAAAATCTGGCTGAAGAGCTTGGAACGTGTCCTTGTACAATGTCATAGATCAATAAGTTTCCAATTAAAGATTGGAAACCGTTCATATAAAGATAAAGATTAAATCAAGACTAAAAGACAAATCAGCTCAAGATTCCGATTGTGAAGTAATAATGAACATGGACGATGAAGTCATAAGCAATAAGAATCATCAAAATTTATATTATAAAAGGAAAGGTGATCATGATATGGCTGCATCGATGGTTAAGAGGAATTGTTATCTCCTTACTATTCGCATTACTACCAAGACACCGACGTAAACAAGAGGATCGCGATTCATAAAGAGTTAAAGATCAGCGATGTTCATGATATGGCGGCATCAATGATCAATATTTGCGTCGATGGAAGAAAGGATTTATTGTTGCTGAGGCATCAGTGTCAACTAAAATGATCGCCATTCATAAGGCATTCAATATTATTCTTTTTAGAAGATATAATAACTAATCCCACGGCGGCGGCATCATATTTAAGATAACATATTGTTAATTAACAATAATGAATAGATGAAGCATTGCATCCTTTCCAAACATGCGTCCCTCCAAATCTTTAAAAGGGACCGCGTGGAGAGAAAGAGCAGGGAATCATTTTCACTCAAGCATCCAAGAAAATATATGATCAATCAAACAAGGAAAAATACATTAGAATATTTGAAAGGTACTGACATCAACAGCAGCAAGTAATTCTTATCCTCCAAAAGCATTGATCCAAGCAAGTGACATTATCACTAAATTCATACAAGAATATCTTTCAAGGCTTCAGTCCAGTTTACAACAGCAAGTAAGCATCTTCATATTATATTTGATCAACATCTTGCAGAAAGCTCTGTCCAAGAATTACTAACAGTAGGTAAGTACCTTTACGTAATCTTCTTTCAATAAATCTAATCGAATTAACATAATCAGGTATGCAGATTTACTTATAGCTCTGTCATTCATTCAAGAATATATATATTTATGACAGTCATATGCATGTACTCATGAATATATCGATTATGATAACCTTGGTTTATGAACAGTCATTCTTAGCAATATGATGTGTACATTCCATTATTCATGATGATAAATGTATACATTGTAGTCATCACGAATGATGAACATGTAGACAGTCATATAGAATGATCCTTTATAATGTATCTAGTATGCAATAATTCAAATGATATATCTTGTAAACAATTATGCATAATGTTATGCGATTTGTTAACCTCATAAGAGAGATGAAAAGAAAAGTACTAAGAGGCCACTCATGGGTATTATAGAGGCCTTGTCACATGAGGTGTAAGGTATCCATAGTGCAAGGATAGTGATGTATAGGCCTTGGTTACTTGATGTAAGGCATCATAAAAGTACCAAGGAGTCTCATAGAGGCCTTGACTCTAAGGTATTGAGGATATCGCATTGAGTCTAAGGATAGAGACATTAGAGCCTCATGGTGGATGACGGTAACTCTCCTCTAATCTCCCAAAGGTTGTTAACAAATGACATATAGATAAATAGATTGCAATTTGTATTGATGAAGATCATAGATCATGTAAAATGTCATGGTAGAAAATATGCAAGGCATATTGATAATGATCATGAGAGTAACATGTGAGATGTTAATGATATGCAAGGCATAGTGATCATAAGAATAGCATGTGAAATATGAATGATAGATAATGTGCTTGAAAGCAATCACAAGATTGATAATAGTGATATGCATAGAAAATGATCATAGATTAATAATAGTGATTTGCATCTGAAAGTAATCATAGCAATGTGTATTGATAGTAATCCATGATGAACTAAGTTATGAGTTGACATTCGATCATAGAAAGGATAAAGGCAATGTTATTATGTAAATTATATATGGCTTTAAATGAAAAATGTACTAATGTTCTAGTGTTGCAAGTTGAAATTTGTGAACGAGGTAAAAGGATTTTGATTTGTGACAAGGGGACATTACATACAAGTAGGTCATTTCAAATGCTCCAAATTTGTAATGTCGTAAAAGAAATATTCATTTCTACTCAATCCAGAAATCAAATTAAAAAATCAAGGTAGATAATTAATTTTATGTGTTGGTGAGAATTCATTATTTGTTTCACAGGATTGTTCCAAAGTTAAGTCGCCCTATCAGGTCACTATCCACTGATGCCTTCATACAATTCATGTTAGAGTCATCAGTGGATATTGTTCTCTATGCCTAGTCAGCTAGTTGCATATTTTTCAAGCTATACAACAATTGATTGGTTAAGGTGGGTGCGTTTTGAGGTTAATGTAGCCTCTCATCTCTCTATAGCTTTCATTGATGAGTTCAAATACTCTAATTTACACACAATAACTGAGGGTTTGCTTTTGTACAATAAGAAGGCTTGTAACCTAATGCTCAAGCACACACATTACCTTCCAGGGTTGCACCACTAGGTTCAGTTGGCATATACTATTAGATATAATTTAATGTTAGACTATTTATGTTGAGTGATGTAAGTTAATGATGTAATGACATCATTTACTTACAATTAACATGTAACTTCCCTATTCAATAATAAATAGAAGCCACACCCATTGAAGTGTGTTCCATACAATTCTCTCAATCTCCTTGCATTCATTCTTCCAAAATCTGATATCAGAGTGAGGTTGCCCTAGGAAGGGTATACTAAGTCATAGTGAGGAAGCCCATTGAGAGGGAATGCTAAATTGGAACGAGGAAGCCCTAGGAAAGGGTATGATAATCCATTCCATTTGGAAGGAGAAGAATTTGTTGAAGTGATTACCATTGAAAATCTAAGTGCAAATGGCAATTATTCATAACTGTTTATAGTGTATTGCATGAGAAATAATTAAAAAGCTAACTAATACTCCTACGCTATGAATAGTTTGCTTGCACAAAGAGCAAATATTATACAATTTTGTCCACAAATTCCAAACCCTAAATTAGGAAATTTTCAAATAGATTTCTGATAGGGATAACTATCGAGTAAAAATAAAACTTCCAAAAGATCATCTAAAAATAGATGATCTATAAATAGTCATTCTAAAAATAAAATTATTAAAATATGATTATCTTTTGAAAAATAGCAAATGGCTAAAAATAGCCAATCTAACACTTGGCTCATGGCAATGATTCTAGCAAAGATCTTCCATTCTGGCCATGGTAAATCACCTGAAAAAGCCTTCAAACCTAGGAACTAGTATTGGTGACTTGAGTCTAATTTCTTCCTCAAAAACTTATGCAATTTAATGTCTTGTACTTTGACCTTGTCCGTGGTGAAGACTAGTTCAGATCCTTGGGCAACTATGATGGAGCTTGTGGAATCTGTCGTCAATGACAAGAAAATGTTAAGGAAGCCTGTTTAAATGGTGTCCTTTGGTGTTCTGAAGATGAAACCCTAACTACCTTTTTGAGCTAAGGAAATAATTTAATAGTTTAATTTAAGTTGTCTAAAAAGTAACTTTATGTTATATTATTAAAAAGTTATTTTAAAAGAAGGGTTTAATGTAATAAAGTGTTTTCAAAATAGAGCCTAAAGTTATGTTATAAAGTGTTGCTAGGACTAGGGTCCAAAAGTGATGGAGTTTTCTAGACACTTTAAAAATAAAGTTTTTAGAGAGAACGCAAAAAATAAAATAAATTTTAAATTCTCCTCAAAAGGTTATAAAAGGAGGAGTTGGGTAAAGAGAGAAGATTCCATTGACTTGTTATCAAACCTCTTTTTCTCTAGATCGAACCTTGTGTTCATCTTTTTTTCGTAAGGATGAAAAACCTTTTGGCAAATGGATTTGAGGACGAAAACCCTCATATTCATTTGAGTAATTTCATCTGAAGGATTATCTATGTGCTGCAAGGTTTGGATTTAGGGACGGAATCCCTCATCTTCTTTCAAGTGATTCCATTCAGGGGTCACCATTGGTGCTGAATGTTTCCAGTTTTAGTTGGTTTGGATGTTGTGTGAAAGTTTTCCGATATCCAGAATGATTTGGGGTTCAGGTTTACACAGTGTATTCATTTGAGTAATTTCATCTGAAGGATTATCTGTGTGCTGCAAGGTTTGGATTTAGGGACGAAATCCCTCACTTCTTTCAAGTGATTCCATTCAGGGGTCACCATTGGTGCTGAATGTTTCTAGTTTTAGTTGGTATGGATGTTGTGTGAAAGTTTTCCGATATCTAGAATGATTTGGGGTTCAGGTTTACGCAGTGTATTTTAGTCGGTGTGATTCTTTCAGCTTGAGTGTTGTGTGAGTTGTGTGTGGTTTGTTTTCAAACTTAAAGAGAATATTTATCATCTCCATTTGATGAAAAATCTATTAATTATGTAAAATGTTCATGGCAAAACCATATGATGAAATCATTATTTTATTAAGTCATTGCTGCTATAACAATTCTTCTACAGCGCATACCATCCTAGGGCCAAACAAAATTATTATGAGGGTCTACATGCAGATTTTCTAAGGGCATTCACAGCAATATCTTGTTATACTGTAACTCCACAAAAGTTTTACTGCAAGTTGTACATATTTCTGGGAGAGATGTTTGCATACAAGGGAAATCACATGTTTTGAGAACATATTTCAGCCCACATCTTAGCTGCACCACTTCCCAGAGCAGCCACACCATTTGGGGTATTTGTCGCAGCCTGTCATGTCCCCTTCGCAGACATTATCGATTGGCAAAGACCCTTAGCCTATTTCTGATTCCCGTAGGTTAATTGGAATTAAGGTGAGGGAATAATTAATTAATTAATTAAAATTGTCCTGAATTATCTTTTTATGGGAAACTAATATTTATTTAATTAATTATTTTATTATAAAATGATTTATTTGGCCCAAAAAGCAAATTAAAATAAAAAGTCACTTTATGAGAAAATAAAATATGATTTTTCTAGAAAGTTACTAAGGTAGTTTGTATTGTCCCCTTTTAGGGTATCCTTTATTTCTCAATGTGCACACAAGAATACTACTAGAAAGGGACATTAGTACTATTAAAGATCAATTTAGTATTGAAATCAATACATCATAATCAATAACATATTAACAACATATACATATATTCATTCATTAGCAACATCATGATCATAATCAATAATAATGAACAAGAATATATTATTAGAGAGAGAATATATTCAATTGTATTCCTTCATACATTATTATACTTATACTTGATACATCTTTTGCCTCATGATATACTTTGGGAATAGTTATCATCGTGCCTAGTCGCTAATCTAACCTAGCCCTAGCGGAGGATAGGTATATGCTGGTTAAGGCACTGGATAATAATATTCATAGGCCCAAGGGCCTCATTGCACACCCAACAATTCCTCACCACTTGGCTAAAGGGCTTCATTGCACACCCGGCAATTCCTCACCACTTGAGGGTCACCTTTTGTATAAGCTAACCAGTACTTGTCCTCCACTGCCATAGGCCCAAAGGCTTCATTGCACACCCGGTAATTCCTCACCTCTTGAGGGTCACCTACCGTTTGAGAATAATTAACAACTAATCTACCCTTCCTTAACTACTCAAACGTCCTCATAGGGGTAATAGAAAAGATTAATGACGTGGCACTATTCACTTATCCCTAGTATATCATGGGCAAGACTTGATTAGTAAATGTAAGTTAGACATATCATACCGATTTGACGGTTTGCTCTCCTCAAGGAAGTATATGTGATCTTGTAGATCACAATGATGATGCTTTGCCTTCACAAGGCCGTCACAATATTCAGAAATCCTTATGCAAGGATCTATATCAGATTTGGAAGGATTTCCACCTATTTGGATGGCTCCTTATATGGCAATCTCTGCCTATATTATTTAGATATTTTCTGCCTTGCTGCTATAAGGCTGTTATAATGCTTGATGGATTTATATTTGAATGGCTTGATTATTGATTGATTTATATCTGAATTCTTTTATGATTGATGGAATGTTTTCTTGCTGATGAAGGATATTCGATGATTGTTGAAAGATGATCTGAGATGATTGCTTCATTGCTTCCTATATTTCATTTATATTCTGCATATATATCTTGAGAGACACAACCATTGCCAATCATCATACCTTCCCAATGGTCACCTCTATTCATAACAACCTGCTGTCTTCATTAGTTAATTGCTGATTTCATTAATAACTCTATCTTTATTTATAATTGCTGCTCCTTTGAACATGGTCTTTGTTTAAGCGCTGGTTGTAATCGCTGACTACACATAGGAATCGAACCTTCCGTCTTTTTCACAGACATACATCATATTTTATCTTATTCTTACCACAAGCTTTTCTTAATGAATCAATAACAATTCGCTGCTGTTGTTCCCGTCCACCTTATGAAATCCTCCATCTTTAATGATAAGATTCGCACCTTTATTATATCGTTGCTCCATTGTGGGTCATAATATAATAGTTGGAATTTCCTTTATATTAATCACTCCCCTGTGAATTATGTAAGTCTTACGAATTACATATATTCGCGGCTTTTAGCTAAGACAAGTTCACTTTATGTTTATATTTATTTTTATATATATTGATAATTATAATAATTGAATAATTAAATTGATTACTATAATAATTAATAATATTTATATTTATATGTATTGATATATATTTATAATTATAATTATATTTAATTATTAATATTTATATTTATATTAATAATTATTTATATTTAATAATATATAATATTGATATAATAGATCTACATTATTTAATCGATTGAATAGTACATAATCGATTTAATTATTATGGGGACATGACATAGTTACAAAATATAATTTCTAGAAAGATCTAAAGGGGTTATGAAAAGGAGGTTGTGAAGAGAGATTTTCATACATATCTTTTGGCTTTTCATATGATATAGACCCCAGTGGTAGAGTTTGTTGAAATGCGCCGGACAACTGAGAAGGGGAGGGGGGAGGGGGGTTAATCAATTGTTACAAAAACTTAAACACTTCTTCACTTACACATTAATCACTTATCCACAATTATTATGACATAACAATGAATGCATGAAATTAGAAACTTAAACACAGATGCAACATTATACACAAGAGACACCAGATTTTTACGTGGAAAACCCCAAGGTGGGGAAAAACCACGGAGAGGATTAGCTCTCAAAATATATTTCAATCTTTGAAAAATGTTGTTTAGGCTTGGTCACTCCACAAGCCCAGAACATAATGGCTCACTGCCATGAAGTACAGCTAAGTCTAGCAGGCTCACTGCCTCAACCCTAAACCTAGAAAGATTACAATAAGGGCTATTAAACCCTACTGGCGGCTCACTGCTACAATCACCATCTTCTTCGTGTCTAAGATTAACGGTCCTCTGTTCTACTCTACCCTGCTCTGCCTTATTTCCTCGCCCCTCTTCCTTACTTTCCCATTCTCGCTCAAGGACACCTTTTCCACAACTCAATTACAAGTATTTATACACTTCATCAACCTTGGAATGATCATCAAGGTCGGCATTACAATCATCAACCATTGGAATAATCTTCAAGGTCGGCATTACAAACATTTACAAAATAGGTCCTGACCTATTACAACATTATGCAAAGGAAATGAAGTAAAGATGTATGCAGATCACGCCACGCCTTAGCTGGGACTTAAACACGATCTTCCATGCCACAACATGCTTCCACAGTCTTCAAGGAATCTCCGCAATAACTGGAATTAACCAAGTCGGCTAAGACTGGTTACACGTTACACTATTTGGGAACAATCTTCTAACAAGATCTCAATTCCTTAACGTGGACCAATGTCAAAATAGGAACATGAATAGGAGACATCCACAAGTACATTATAATCATCAAGAGCAACCGCACAAATCTTAACCACTTTAGCCATAGGAATCTTCTCACCAGAACACATGAACTTCACTGTCTTCAACTGACATAAGAGAAAGATAGCTTGTGGACCACCAAAACATGAACCACTACTTTTGTAGGCACCTATCATCATCCCAGACTTCCCTCTAGAACCGCAGAGTAAAATACTTTATTGCAGAGGTATGTGGAGCAAAATACTTTCTCCCTGTCACCAGAGAATAATCAGAGAAAGCAGGTTTTACTCTAGTGAATGCAACTCTCTTAATTTTTCACACCGGAGGCTCAAACTCAGGATTTAGAATCTTAGGCCTTCCTTTAAGTAACTTCCAATCCACAAACCAAGATATTCAACTAACGAGAAATGCGGAGCAATCTACCGGACTGTTCTTCAACAAACAACTCACTGTCTATACTGCACTTCATTGTGACTCACTTGTATCATCCGGAGGGGCCAATTTTCTCAATATCCTCAACATACAAAGCTTTTAAACAAGTAATAGAATAGGACATAGTTGACACCAATGACAACAAAGATATGTTAACATCAATGACAACACCGATTAGGCACATACTTGCGACAATCTCCCCCTTTGTCATTGATGGCAACATATGATGTGAAAAACTGCAACAGCTATCAAGACAAGATTCTCCCCTTATCTCTTTACACATCTGCACTCTTTCTTTCTGACCAAGATTCTCCCCCTATCTTTTTACACATTTGCACTCTTTCTTTTTGAGTTTTTCACATGACTTCTCTCCCCCTTTGACATCAATGGCAAAGGGCACATACTTGCACTCTTCTGCTCTGATTCAATTTCTCTTCTGAACTCACTGACTACTCCCCTTGAGAAGTAGCCCTAAAAGCATCAATCCGAAACTGAAGAAGCACCACCGGACTGATGCACTCTTGTGCATCTTAGTTTAGAGCAGGAGGGGTAATAACCCCTAACTTTTCTTTGAGATACTCAAAAGTATCTTTAGGCAAAGGTTTGGTGAAAATGTCTGCAATCTGATCTTTTGTAGATACATACTCCAACTTGACTTCATTCTCTGTCACCTTTTCTCTTAGAAAGTGGTATCTTATGGATATGTGCTTTGTCCTTGAATGCATTACTGGATTCTTTGATATGTTTATGGCACTTGTATTGTCACAAAAGATTGCAATTGGATCTTCATACATAACTCTGATGTCCTTCAAAGTCTGCTTCACCCATAATACTTGAGTACAACTACATGCTGCTGCAATGTATTCTACTTCTGCATTAGACAGGGATATTGAATCTTGTTTCTTGCTCAACCAAGATACCAACCTTTTTCCCAAAAAGAATGCACCTCCACTTGTACTTTTCCTGTAATCCATATCTCCGACCCAATCTGCATTCAGTGTATGCACTGAGAGTGAAATCATTGTCTTTTGGATACCACAAACCATAATCTATTGTCTTTCAAATATCTCAGAATTCTCTTGATTGCCATCATATGTGACTGCTTGGGCTCTGCTTGAAATCTTGCCACAAGACAAACTGCATGCATTATGTTAGGTCTGGTTTGGGTCAGATAAAGTAGTCCTCCAATCATATATCTGTACCTTTTCTGATCTGCCATAGGTGAATCATCATTTTTGCTCAACTTACAACTGGTTATCATGGGAGTATTTATTGGTTTAGAGTCTTTCATCCCAAACTTTTTTAGCAACTCTTTCACATACTTAGACTGAGAAATGAAGATACCTTTATCTAATTGATTTATTTGTAGACCCAAAAAGAAATTCATCTCACCAAACATGGACATTTCAAATTCACTTTGCATTTCTCCGGCAAACACTGTGCACATACCTGCATTGCCTCCAAAGATAATGTCATCAACAAAGACTGCTACAATTAAGATTTGTTCATCATTGATCTTGAAGTAGAGATTGTTGTCTGTAGTACCTTTACTGAACCCTATCTGTATCAGATACCTGTCCAACCGAGCATACCATGCCTTGGGGGCTTGTTTTAATCCATACAAAGCCTTTTTCAATCTGCATACCATGTCACCCTAATCTGATGACCGGAATCCTTCCGATTGTTCAATATAGACTTCTTCTTCCAACTCTCCATTCAAGAATGCGGACTTTACATCCATCTGATATGCTTTAAAATCTTTGTAGCAATCTTTGTAGGCTACAAATGCCAAAAACATTCTTATAGCTTCAATCCTTGTCATTGGTGCAAATGTTTCCTCAAAATCTATTCCTTCAACTTGAAAGTATCCTTTGCATACCACCCTTGCTTTGTTTCTTACTACTTCACCAATCTCATTCATCTTGTTTCTGAAAACCCACTTGGTTCCAATTACATTTTTGTCTGCTGGTCTTGGAACAAGATCCTAGGTCTGATTCTTCTCTATCTGCATCACTTCTTATTTTGTAGCTTTTACCCAATTCTCATCATTGCAAGCTTCATTCACAGTCTTAGGTTCAATCTTGGAAATCAGACAAAAATTTATTTGTTCTTCTGCAGCTCTTCTTCTGGTCAGGATTCCTTTACTTTTATCTCCTATGATTTGATCTTCAGAATGATTAAGTTTTACATACCTTGGTGTCTTGGCAGCACTTTCCGGAGCTTGATTCTCTTCATTTGAGTTGTTTTCATGCTGCATCACTTCTGAAACATCTGGTTTATCTGATTCATATCCACTTAAATCTGGAGACCTTTGCTTGCTTTCATCGACTTTGACATTTGCACTTTCAATGATCTTGTTTAGCCTCTTATTATAACATTGAATAACCAAGGAAAATTCCTTCATCACGCCTAGCATCAAATTTGCCTAGATCTTCTTCTCTTTTGATATAGCATTTGCTACCAAAAACTTTGAAATATTTCACAGTAGGAATTTTACCATACCACAATTCATAAGAAGTCTTAGAACTATTACCTTTGACTTGGACTCTGTTTAGGATAAATACAACAATGTGAATTGGCTCTCTCCAATATACTTCCAGAAGATCAGCTTCCTTCATCATGGTTCTAGCATCTTCTTGAACAGTTTTGTTCTTTCTTTCAATGACTCCATTTTGTTGTGGAGTTCTAGGTGCAGATAATTGTCTCTTTATCCCATGCTCTTCACAAAAGAAATTGAATTCATTTGATGTGAACTCTCCTCCTCTACAGACCTTAAACATTTGATCTTCAAATCCATCTCATTTTCAACCATTGCCTTAAATGCTTTGAACTTATCCAGAGCTTCCGATTTTTCTTTCAAAAAGGTAACCCAAGTCATTCTAGAATAATCATCAATAAGCAACATAAAATATAAAATACCTATCTCCTTGCAAACTTCTTACTCTGGTAGGTCCACACAAGTCTGTATGCACTAGTTCCAGTAATCCATCAACTGATTGGTCCTTGCTTTTGAAACTTGTTCTTATTTGTTTTCCCAAATTGACACTCCTTGCAAATAGGATTAGCAGGCTTCACAAGCTTGGGCAAATCTCTAATAGTTTGTGCAGTACTTATCTTCATAATGTTGTCAAAATTGATATGACACAACCTTCTATGCCATAGCCAACTTTCATCAGTCTGAGCCAACAAACAATAATTATCAATTTCTCTCAAGTGGTCGATATTACCTCTAGTCTTCTTACCAGTTGCAATGATTGTCCCAGAGCTTTCCCTGATCTTGCATCTATTGTCCTTGAAGCTTAGGTCATACCCTTTGCCACACATCTGACCCACACTCAAAAGATTGTGCTTTAATCCTTTCACATACAAGACATCTTCAGTATTATGCTTGCCATCAAAAGAAATAGATCCTTTTCCACAAATCTTACCAGCTGTATCATCTCCAAACCTAACCAGTCCACCATCATATCTTTCCAAACTCACAAACTTACTTTTGTTACCAATCATGGGTGAGAGCAGCCACTATCAATAACCGATTCATCTTTGTCTTCAACAACCTGAGCATCCAAAGCACTTTCCAGTGGTTTTTCTTTCTTCATACAGCTAACAGGATTAGTAGACACGTTCTTTAATAGCAATAAACAAGCATTCATTACCGGAAGCGCTAGCATTATCTGGTTCACCATTATCTGATACTGCTTCATCATCATCAAAATCTTCAACATAATAACATTTCTTTTGGATCCTAGCCCTGTTCTCATATCTTTTCCTATTTCTTTCAATTCTTTCAGGACATCTGGAAGCAAAGTGGCCTACTTTAGTGCAAGAAAAACATTTGAAAGGTAATTTACCTTTAAACTTACCAGATCCTCTTTGCAGTCTATCCACAAAGTTGGCTTCAATTTCATCGAATTCATCATCTGATTCTACCTTGTACTTTTCTAATCTGGAGGTTTTCCTAGAAGTACTGGCTTTGAAGGCAGTCTCTACTTTTGGCAGGGCATCACCAAACTCTCTCATCTCAAAGGCAGTAAGTTTACCAAGCAACTAATTTCTGTCAACATCTTTTACTTGCATAAATTCTTCAATTGCAGCTACCTTGTGACTGTAGGTCTTTGGCAGTGATCTGAGAATTTTCATTACAACTTCCTTATCACCGAGAGTTCCCCCCATACCTTTTATTCCGGTGACAAGTTCATCAACTCTTTGCATAAAGGCTGTTATGTTTTTATCTTCATTCATCTTCAAACTTTTATATTTCACCTTCAGAATTTGTAGCTTGGCCTCTTTCACATAATCATCTCCCTCATACAAATTTTTCAGCTTTTCCCATACCTCATTTGCAGTTTCAAGATCCACCACTTTTGTCAGTACTGTGTCATTCAATGAACTTAACAGAGCATCTTTGGCTTTGACATCCACTTCATATTCCTTGATTTCATCTTTCGTCGTCAAACCATTATGAGGCAAGGTGTATTTTGTTTCTGTAGCTTTCCATACTTTGTAACCAAGACAAAGAAGATGACTTGTCATTCATGCCTTCCAAAGAGCATAGTTCGTCCCATCAAAATGCGGCACTTCTTTCTTATAAGACATTTTTGGATCTTCCTCAAGTTGTTAGACTTTCTTTAGAGGAACCTTGTTCTAATACCAATTGTTGAAATGTGTCGGACAACTGAGAGCGGGAGGGGGGAGGGGGGGGTGAATCAGTTGTCACAAAAACGTAAACACTTCTTCACTTACACATTAGTCACTTATCCACAATTATTATGATATAACAATGAATGCATGAAATCAGAAACTTAAACACAGATGCAACATTATACACAAGAGACACCAGATTTTACGTGGAAAACCCCAAGGTGGGGAAAAACCACAGAGAGGATAAGCTCTCAAAATATATTTCAATCTTTGAAAAATGATGTTCAGGCTTGGTCACTCCATGGGCCTAGAACATACTGGCTCACTGCCTCAACCCTAAACCTAGAAAGATTACAATAAGGGTTGTTAAACCCTACTGGCGGCTCACTGCCACAATCACCATCTTCTTCATGTCTGAAATTAAAACATTGAAGTACAATCGGTCCTCTGCTCTGCTCTGCCTTATTTCCTCGCCCCTTTTCCTTACTTTCCCATTCTCGCTCAAGGACACATTTTCCACGACTCAATTACATGTATTTATACACTTCACCAACCTTGGAATGATCATCAAGGTCGGCATTACAATCATCAACCATTGGAATAATCTCCAAGGTCGACATTACAAACATTTACAAAATAGGTCCTGACCTATTACAACATTATGCAAAGGAAATGAAGTAAAGATGTATGCGGATCACGCCATGCCTTAGTTGGGACTTAAACACAATCTTCTACGCCACAACACGCTTCCACAATCTTCAAGGAATCTCCGCAATAACTGGAATTAACCAAGTCGGCTAAGACTGGTTACACGTTGCACTATCTAGGAACAATCTTCAAACAAGATCTCAATTCCTTAACACGGACCAATGTCAAGATAGGAACATGAATAGGAGACATCCACAAGCACGTTATAATCATCAGGAGCAACCGCACGAACCTTAACCACTTTAGCCATAGGAATCTTCTCACCGGAACATATGAACTTCACTGTCTTCAACTGACATAAGAGAAAGATAGCTTGCGGACCACCAAAACATGAACCACTACTTTTGTAGGCACTTATCATCATCCCAGACTTCCCTCTAGAACCACAGAGCAAAATACTTTATTGCAGATGAATGCAGAGCAAAATACTTTCTCCCTGTCACCAGAGAATAATCAGAGAAAGCAGGTTTTACTCTGGTGAATGCAACTCTCTTAATTCTTCACACCGGAGACTCAAACTCAGGATTTAGAATCTTCAAGCTTTCCTTTAAGTAACTTCCAATCCATAGACCAAGATATTCAACCAGCGAGAAATGCGAAGCAATCTATCAAACTGTTCTTCAGCATACAACTCACTGTCTATACTGGACTTCACTGTAACTCACTTGTATCTTCCGGAGGGGCCAATTTTCTCAATATCCTCAACATACAAAGCTTTTAAACAAGTAATAGAATAGGACATAATTGACACCAATGACAACAAAGATATGTTGACATCAATGACAACACCGATTAGGCACATACTTGAAACAGAGTTTGAACATCTTGTTCAAGTTTGCAGCCTAAGACAAAATCCCTACAGCGAAGATTGGGTTCAGAGAAGGAAGGAATTCTCCCTAGCCAATATTTGAGGTGGATTCATACAAGATTCACAATTGTGCTTACGAATTGTTTTAGATGTTATATGTGTGAAGTTTCAGTTTTTTGGTATTTTGGAGATTTGGTTGGTTGTTGATAATTTCCAGATTTGTGTTGAAAAGTGAAGATAATTTCTGTTGATGATGTTTTTGTGACACCACAACAATAGAATAAAATACTGGGTATCCTATCCTCTCTTGAATAAAGCTTCTCAGACACTGAACTACGTGATCGAATGAGACTGCTCCAAGGTTCCTTTTATGTCAGGTCTTGACATGCATAGGGATAGACTCAGTAGAATGATGTGATTTGTTGGTAATCACAAGGGGGACTTACGTATCAGACTTAGTGTTTCAATGCTCAAGGACGAAAGTCAGAGGGGTTTCGGTGGATTCTAGAGTACTGGACGTGGATTCCTCTTCTCATAGACTGGATTTTCAGCTTGTGGCAGAAAAGATCTAAGTTCGGCCAGACTAACCTAAGTGGGTAACGAATGATTTTGCAGTTTGGCTCTTTTATAATCTACTCCTAAGGAAAACTCAAAGAAAATGGAAAAGATAGGGATGGTGGAAAAGAGTTCAGGCATCTAAGTGACGGGAAGAACTATTGCTGAAGATTGATGCTGGAACCACACTTCTGCTTCGTCATGCGACAACAGCTAGGCAGAGATGGTGTGATCTTCTGGGATAACGGCAGGGATTTTCACACTGTCCTGACATGGAACATGGAATTTGATCACTCAGGAATAGTCGAAGTTGAGCTTGGAATCAGTTCAAACTAACCATACAAAGTGATTTGCAAGCCACAGATCACGAATGGTATGAACAAATCAGCACTCGATCATTCAGCAATAACATTTTCCATCATACTAACTAACAAAACTTGAAATAAAGGAAATAACTTGAATAACTTTCAGATTTGCTTCAAGGAATCAATAAAACCATGTCAAACATCCAAAGAATCATATGAACACCAATATTCAATGCTTATATCTTTGCTTTAGAAGTCTGTATTACAACAATCCAACTGCTCCTTGGAGTTTCAGCTCAAAAAAAACAATGTAGAAATAAAAGCTAGCTACTAGGGTGCTCTAGGAGCATCAGAATGATAGAAATGAGAAAAAGAGAGATATAATGAAGCATCCCCTAGCCTTTATATAGGCAATCAAAATATATTAGGGCAAAAGGAAATCAGATTTCCTTGAAACATGTGCCATGGGTTAGAAACCCTAGAAAAAGTGGGTGGGGTCGTCAAATTGCTCATGCAAGAGACTGCCACCTATCCTAGACTTCAGAGGGTGAAAGGGTGACCGCCACCTGTCTAGGACTCCTGGATAGGACTGTCCTGTCTATCTGGAACTTCTCCTGTTCTTTAGTCTCTACCTCCAGGAACCTGGTCATGACGACTTCCAACTCCTCCATAGGAATACTGGGCATGTTTTCCATCCGGAACTCCATGACTGACGCGGTGGTGGTACAGGCGACAAGAATATTTTCCCAATCCGCCCTCAGCTCCTGGATACTGTTAATGAGGATCAAGAATGAGGAAGCATCCTCAAGATGGGACTCCTGGGTAGGATAAGCTGCTTTGAAGTATATGCTCCACATCTTGCCTTTCAACTCCTCCAAGTCAATGACTCCATCCGGTGCTACATCTAGATCAAACCAGGTCTCCAATGATACAAGGATTTTGTCCTGGATCTTCTTCAACATGGCGTGGGCCTGGGAAGTGTCACCTTCAATATTCTCCAGGTTATCTCTCTTCATGAGCAATGCGGAATACCAGCTAAGGAAATCATATACTGAATTTGCATGTATTACCTTGTTCCTGACCAAGTCTGGCTTCGGAGTGTTCATCAGTGCCTTCAGTCTAGGGATAGTTTCCTCCCGGACAACTATGAATTGCTGACATGTATCCAGAATTGCTTGAATCCTATCCATGAGTGTTGTAACTCTCCCGTTCACCTGGACGACGTCTTCTATGAATTTATGGGCTCTATCCGAAACCTTCTCTATCCAACCTTTTGCTGTGTGGCCGGCTGTCCTCAAAACTTCAACCTCAGCTAATGAATCCTTAGTTATCCTTAGAGGTTGGGACGTTGCTCCTTGGGCGGACTGCAATGGGCCCATGAGCTGCCGGATGTGCCGCCGCAGTTCCTCATTCTCTTGCTTCAACTGGTTCTTCTTTTCTTCTTCCTTCCTCAACCTTTCTCGAATGGCGGCAACAAAATCCTCCAGCTCCTCCATTTCTTGATCCTTCGTGGTTGGTCCAAGGTCAACCTTCAAGATGTCAAAGTCATCTGGACTGATGTCCTCCTTCGCTTCGGTTACCCTGGGAATTGCCACCTCTACTTGACAGGATCCGGATTCATCCCTTGTAATCCTGGAAAACTTCTTCGCCTTCTTTGAACCTGCAGATTTCCCTATCCTAGCCAGAAAATCACCAGGTTCGGTGGAAGGATCATTCTTCCTGATTGTCTTCTTCCGCAACCTGTCCTGTAACCAATTGGGTTTTGTGGAGGGAATGACTTCCTTATGTGGTTCTTAAGGGCCTTGACCAACTTGTGGCGTGGATGTCGGTACTTGTCTGGAATTGAACTCCTCGTCGAGGAATTCCAAATCAGGGTGATGGAGCATGTCCTCAAGATGGACCTCCTCTGGATTCCGCGGTGGAGGGTTAGGCTGATTTCCCACCATCAGGCTGGGAGTCCGTTCCTGGGTGGAATCCATGGACTCATTCTCTTTCTGATCATCTTGCTCATTTGGGACCATTTCCTCCTCCATGGGTCCCTTACCATTAACTGTTTGCAGGTTTTCAAAAAGATCCACCTCCCAGACGGAAGAAGTGCTGGTCGAGTGAGGCCTAGATGCATTCTGCTCCTCCTGGTCGGGCCTGCTGGTAGGTTCCTTCCGAGCCTTCACTCTCTTTGTCGGTGGATCTTCCGCAGTCCAATCCTTCACTTCCTGTCTTCTCGTCCCTTGTTCTTTCACAGGAGTGTCCTCGGTCATATCCTCTTCGGAGGACTAAGAATCCAAGTCTCCCATCAGGTCATAAGTCGGGTGGATACCTCTTTTGTGCAATTTCTCTGTCTGTTGGCCTATCCATTTCTGTGGTACCGTTAGCACAGGTGCCATTAGATCATCCAAGTGGGTGACCTCCGAATCGGACCAAATCAAGGGTGGAAGAGGTTTATCCTTCTCCTGTTCGAAATATGGTTGGACTTGCCTTCCATCCTCCTTGACTTGATCTGGGACTGCAAAGATCCTAGTGGCCCTGATTATGTCGATTGAAAGCCGGGAACATGTCCTCCGCACTTCGAAGTCATCCTCAGCGTTTGCCCAGTGGTCCTCCAGGTGTACCTTATGTCTATGCCTCCTTCCACATGCTACCTGGGTGGTATTGAACGGGTCAAAGTTCTCCCGCAAAGAATGAGTCACTAGGTTATAGAACTGCAGCTCCTCTTCAGACCTTTCGGCTGCTTGGAGAGATGGGCATGCCTCGACCACACCTTCCGTCTCGACTGGATAGGTCACCCCGGCCTTCTTCTTCTTCTTCTAGACTTTGTCGTACGCCGAGAGTTGCCTTGTTAATTCCAACAGGGCCATTTTGTCCGACAGATACCTTGGCAGTCTGTATGGATAGTCGGAGAATCCTTGCACCCTGATGTATGTGAATTTCGGGAATTGGATGAACCAGGAGCCATATGTCCTGATCAACTACTTGGCCTCGGGTGATAACCTTTGGTGAATGCCTCCTTGGAGGGTCCTAGTAATGTGCATGGCGAATGCATCATTGAACCTCCAAAAATGGTTTATGTTCTAGAGATGGAGCTGGGTGTAGCAATTGTAGACCTTGACTTGCCCTTCTTGATTACCGATACGTCCCTTCCATGACAGTCCTCGATATTTGTTGTTCCTTGCCAGCATATAGATTACATAGGAACTCATGTAAAAGGCTTTCGATTCCTCCAGGTTTTGGAATTGTGCATCAATACTGTCACTGAGGAGTCGAGCCTAATCAATCATCTTTGTCCCAGCGGTGACCTCCTCGATGTAGTAGAACATCCATGGCTCGAAGGTAGAGGACTGCAGACTTCCCATGACCCTGTTCAACATGACGACGAGGTCTCCATGCTTTTGCTTGAAGTCGGATTTAAGGAGTGTCCTTGGCAACTTGGAACGGCGAGGCCTTTTCTTCTACATCCATGTCTTGTTGACGATCCCGAAATAGGTTGCCGGATCGGCCTGGAACATGTCGGCTGACTCCTCCTGGCTTGTGTACTCGATGGGACTATAAACAGGTATGTCGAAATCTTCCGCAATCTTTTCCTTGGTGAAATAGGCCACCACTGTGTTGTTGTGATCGACGACCATCCTTCGTTCCGAAACATAGTGCATGAAACATTCCACGATCAGCTTGGGACAAGGAATGGTGGGTGGGAAGCATGCGGCGGCGGCAACTCCATTCCGGATGATCTTGGCTGTAAGCTGGGATGGAGGATGTCCATCCACTCCATACATTCGCTTCCCAATTTCTTCCATGACTGAAGGATGGATGTTGGTGTCTTCGACGTTTGCCCACTTCGAGGTGATTCTGGACTACAGGAGTGTCCCTTTGAAGGCAGCCTTCATCTGAGTTTGTCTTGAAGAGCCCGCCTTGGCATTTGCCATTCACCTGTGGAGTCAAGGAAAGAAAAGGCAGAGTATGAGTTTTCCAAAGGGGTAAGGATAGAGGTGAGACGGGGGTTTTTATTCCCACACATGGGACGTTAGTACAACAATTTTATGCATGTGGGACTAAAATCATGATTTTCAAGTACATAGGAAGGAAAAAATATCAATATTCTAAGTAAGAAGAATCCTCCTATGCATTCACATACCTCTCCTTGCACAAGGAACTTTTGACCTTCAATGGAATCTCTGATTTTTTGATGGATTTCTGACCCTCTACTAGATTTTCTGATTTTTATGCAGGAATTTCTGAGTTTTAATGGGTTTTCCAACAAGAAATCTGCCCTAGGAATATTCAGAAATATGAGTCTTGGTGAAGAACTTACCTTGGAGTGGAGGAATCTTGGGCTTGGAGGATGAAATCTGCCCTAGGAAGATGTATTTCTGCCTTTGAATACTTCAGAAATCTGCTTTTATCCTACAGAAAAATCTGCCCTAATGAAGAATTCAGCCTTGGAAATGACGAAATCTGCAATATCCTTGGATAAATTTGTCCTTCACTTGATGAAATCTGCCCTTGGAATGTATATTTCTGCTCCTAGAAGGTACTTTTCTGCTCTCCTTGCTTTGGAATTGAATTTGAATGATTGTAAATGACTTAAGCGCCCTCCTTTTATAGGCAAGTTGTCCTCCTTTGCCACTTGGCCGACCTAGGTGGGAGGAAGAGAAACCTAGCCGCCAAACTTCATCACTAGCCGAATTAAATTTTTGTCCTTTTCTCCTTGTGTCGGTGGTCGGGGATTTCAGTAAGTCGAGGATTTTCAAATGTTGGGGATTTTCGAATGTCAGGGATTTCTTCCAGTCAGGGATTCCTTCCAGCCATGGATTTCTTGATGTTGGGGATTTTTGAATGTCGGGGATTTTTGAATGTCGGGGATTTCTGAATATCGGGGATTTTCAAATGTCGGAGATTTCCTGATGTCCTGGATTTCTTCCAATAAGGGATTCCTTCCAAATTCTCTTGTCCTTCTTTGCTAAGTTTTGGAGATCTTTTTCTTTGAGGAATTTCATGAAAGTTTTTGTTTCATTTTGGACAGGAATCACCTGCGGAGGGAAATGGAATTCATCTGGCACATCTTCCTGCAAGTTCCGAAGTCCAGTTGCTCAGTTGCATCCTCAGGGTAGGTCAAGAGAGTCATCCTTTCACCTAGCTGTCCAGGAGCTGAAATTCCTTGAGGTCCTGGATTCAGCGACTCGGACAAAATTCATCCAGTGGCGCAATGTCCCTTTAAGTTTTCAGGATTTCAATTAAGGACTTATCCCTTCTTTCAGTTTTGTTGATTGAACAGGAATCTTCTTCACGGAAGGTGAACTTTGGTCGTTTACGGAGGTTTGATTGTTGATGAGGGATCGGGGACAAGGAGTTTTCCTCCGTTTCTGCAAGGAATTTTCAATCTTCATGGCGAAATCTTCCAGAGCAACAGATGGTGAAATTTTCATGCAGGTACTCATGGACAAGTCTGGGAATGTCTGTCTACCAATTTGCAAAGTTCAGATTGGAAACAAGGTGGAACTGGAAGGCTGGATCAAGGATTTTATCCTGTAGGCCAGTTGTCTAATGGTGCAAATTCCCACAGGTCAAGGAATTTGCAACCTGGATTAAAAACCTCCTAGAGCGCACATTCCCTGAGGAACAAGATTTTGTGCTTTGAACAAAAACTTCCAAGGGCGCACATTCCCTGAGGAACAGGATTTTGCGCCTTGGACAAAAAAACTTCCAAGGGCGCACATTCCCTGAGGAACAGGATTTTGCGCCTTGGACAAAAAACTTCCAAGGGCGCACATTCCCTAAGGAACAGGATTTTGCGCCTTGGACAAAAAACTTCCAAGGGCGCACAATTCCACAGGAGGTGGATTTTGCGCCTTAGTCTTTGCATGTCCAGCCTTTCAGGATTTTGGTTAAGGACTTATCCTTTTCCTTCAGTTTAATTTTGGCAAAGGGTGAATTTTAGTTTGTTTCATCGGAGGTTTGATCATTGACACAAGATTCGGGGCACGGAGTTTTCGTTTCTTCCATCCCCAAGGAATCTCCCCTTTTCGCGGTGAAATTTGCAAAAGGCGAACTCTAGCTGCCTTATGGAGGCTCAATGACGACACGGGATCCGGAATACGGAGTTTTCATTTCTTCCATCCCTCTCGAGGAATCTCCCATTTTCATGGCGAAATACGGAGTTTTCATTTCTTCCATCCCTCTCAAGGAATCTCCCATTTTCATGCCAAAATACGGAGTTTTCATTTCTTCCATCCCTCTCAAGGAATCTCCCATTTTCATGGCGAAATACGGAGTTTTCGTTTCTTCCATCCCTCTCAAGGAATCTCCCATTTTCATGGCAAAATACGGAGTTTTCGTTTCTTCCATCCCTCTCAAGGAATCTCCCATTTTCATGGCAAAATACAGAGTTTTCGTTTCTTCCATCCTGAAGGAATCTTCCCTTTTCATGGAGAAATTTGCAGAAGGTGAACCCTAGCTGCCTTACGAAGGTTGAATGGCGACACGGGATCCAGAACACGGGGTTTTCGTTTCTTCCATCCTCAAGGAATCTCCCATTTTCATGGCGAAATCTTCCAACCAGACTGTGAATTCTCTGATTCAAGCATCTGCAGAGGAGTCCAAGAGTGGTTTTCAGGCCATTGCATAGTCCGGACTGGACAGGAGCCTGAACTGGACACTAAAGTCCTAGGGTGCATAATCCAGTACCTACTGGATTATGCGACTAGGACAAAAAACTGTCCTGTGCGCATATTCCAGTTGGTACTGGAATATGCAACCAAGAATGTTCCATGATCTGCATTTCCACCTTTCTGGTGTTTGGAACATCTTTTGCTTTGAAATCATCCTAAGTTCCTTAAAAAACTTCATTGTTTCAAGAATCTTCCGAGTTATGAAATGAGACTGAGTCCTGGATTGGGATCAGAAGGATATCCCTTAGATTGAACTTCCGGACTGGAACTGTCGGGCCGGGAACTGAGTTCCATGACTGAAGGATGATCAAGCCAAGGAGTGACAGTCTTTGTTGAATTCCAGGCCTGGTCGGGATGTGAATCTAGAACAGGACTCCGAGCAGGAATTCCTTGAACAAGACTCCGAGATAGGCACTTCCAAACAGGACTCCGGATTGGACCTCCGAGCTGGATTCCTGGACTGGAGTCCGGGAATGGTTTCCTGAGTGGGACATGGAGTCTTGTACCCAAACTAGAACTGAGTTCCATGCCGAGGATGGACTGGGCTCACTTCCTAAGGATGGAAAGACAAAACCCCTCCCTGAGGATAGCTCAGAACGGGCAGTTAGGGTTCCAGGCCTATGCCGGAGGAAATCTATGTGTTCACTTCTTCGATCACCGGTGAGCCAGTTCTGAAATCATGCCGAAGAGTCCGAGATCGGAGCAAGAATCCAAACAAGTCAAAAAAAGAGGGGGACCCAATTTGCAATTGGGGTTGATGTTGTAAAAGGTCACAACAATTTCCAAATTGGTATTTTGACTCGCAGAGGATTCACAGGTTTGAGATTAGTGGAAAATCATTTGCAAGCAAATATTAATTAATTTCTAGTATATGCTGGATCAACAGATATTATTATTTCTAATAAATTGCATTATAAGGGTTTTCTGAAAATCATCAGAAATAGTTACAAACAAATATTATCAGAAAAGGTTTGGAGGTATTAATAATTTTTTTTCATTTGTTGAAAGTGTCGTACAAACATTAGAAGAAGGCGATTGGGTAATTAAGGAAGATTATCCTAGGCATGAGACTTTTCCAAATGGCCGCTTCATTTAGTTTGAAGTTCTATGGAGATATGGTGAGGTTGTATAATCTTACAGACTTCTGTACCTTAGCCACCACATTTGATGAAGTTTAAATTAGTGGAAAGGAAGATATTACTATATGTTTAAAGAGGAGGCATTTAAATTTGTGAGTTTGAAAAGGCATCAATTCATATTAATAAAGTCTTAAAAGACCACTAAGCTAGCCATACTTGGGAAAATAGGTTGTATCTCTTTGGAAGGGTGGTGATTAATATTTTGGTGTCAAAATGTTTGTATTGAAAGGAATCATCTCTTTGAACCCAGTCGCATGAGTTAGAAAAGGGAACACATGGAAATTTGAATAGTAGCACCCAGAATTCTAAAGAGTGCGAGGAGCTTTAAACCTTGATTGAGCTCTTATTTTCCATCCAGAACAGACCGTACCATATTAGGAAGATTCTAAAGTGAAATTAGTGCGTCTAGAGCAAGGTGTGAGAAATAAAAAGAGGATCGTTGCCTGAAACAAGGATGTAAAATCCCTAACCCAGATTTTATTCAAACTCACAAATTTTTCTGATTTCTACTATGTTGGCATTCCGTCAAACACTTAGCAATTTGATTATAAAACTGAATTTCTGATTATGATAATGTGGGACAGCTTGATCAAGGAGTTTAAATGACATTTCATTTACAAATTTATCATCAAACACAAAGATAGTGAAGAGACATTTTGTCAAACAGTTTGTTGTCTTGCTGTAAAAATGAAATTTCAGATTGAAATCATAGTGAACAGCTGAAGCTAATATTCCAAATCATAAATCCAACATAACACCGAAGCCATGTTCAAACATTCTCACCAGACAATTTGTCAACCAGTTAGTAGCACAATATATATATATAGCTGGAAATGCAAACCAAATTGAATATGTATTGCTGTTCATATCAAATCAGATTTGCAAAGATGATATTGATCAACTCTAACCTCAAAAATACCAAATGTGTTGGAAAAGGAAGCCTTAGTTGAAGATGACGAGGTGCTGATTATAGTGTTGCTGTTCGCGCCATCTAATGCATAGGAACAGCGATTAATACTACTCCATAATGAGCGGCTAGCTCTTTGAATATGGTGTCCTATCCCTATTGAGATGTGACTTGTAGTTTGGGTATCTTAGTGTTAGGTTGCGCTTCCTCAAGGAATAGTTGCAGCCAACAAAGGAGTTGGCGCTAGCTATGATTTGGGCCCACAAAACTTACAAGTTAGCAATCTTACTTTTCTTTGAAAACTTCAACTTCTTTGTGGTGTGGCTAGGTCTGGCCCACCATCATTAACCAAACTAAAATTTCCTCCTTGTTACAACTTCATGATTCCTTCCTCAAAGTTCCGATAGTCTTTGGCAAGGAAAATATGAACCGGTTGTTGGAAGAAATAGTACGGCTGGGAAAGAACTCAGCCAATGTTATAATTTCTGATTTATTTATTTGTCTGCAGCACATTCACTTCACACACTTCACACACAAATCTTCTAAATTTGTATTTGCAAGCAAATCACACAAATTTAGAAATGAATCTTTTCTGCAGAGCAAATACCCAAACCTATGAAAATGTTATATCCTTCAACACATTTCTTCGAACCTGTAACAATCTGCACAAATTGTGATTCTGGATGAACCACACCGTATTGGCTAGGGAGGATCTCTCACCACCGAAACCAATCTTCGCCTTTGGGTTTCCATTCTAGGCTATTGTTGAACAAACCTACTCAACCTCCACAACTAGGGTTTCAAAATAATACAAATCCAAGAATAACTCAAATGAATTCCCAAATCTCCTTTTATATCTTTTCGAGAGGAATTACTTTTTTATTTTCTTTTATTTCTCCTCTCAAATTATTAAGTGTCCCCTTTTTTGAAAATAAAATCCACTTTTGCCACTTTATAAAGTTACTTTATTATTTTCCTTTGTTTAGCACAATAATTAATTAAATATAAAGAAATCCTTAGAAATACTTAGGATGACTTATAATTTAATTAATTAAATATTCCCTTTATTAAATAATTAAAAATATTTTCCACACATTATTTCAAGTTCACGGAAAATATTAGATGGGCCAAAAAGGGACATTACAAAGGATTATGGATGCTTTGAAAATCAGTCACATCACATTCCTACCTTCATTTGCCATTTTCAAGTGAGCTGTAACTATTTGTGTACACTGTATGAAAATTCAGAATTCATCAAAATATCAAGGATTTATGTGTCTTCAGCAGTAAAGAGGGGATTAGTATTAAATGTCTAAAACAATCATAACAACGATGGAAAGTGACTGTAGCAGCCTTTTGGACTAGTCTGAGACTACTTTGTGAGTACTGCAGTATAAGGTTTGATGCATACCAGCAGTTCGGGAGGTCTGAAACTCACCCAGCTAGCTGTCCCAGTCCAAGAACGTCATTGTTATCAGCAATTCAGCTAAGTTCTAAGAGGTCAGAGTGCTTATTCATTTCTATTCCCTGAGTTTGTAGATCACTGTCAGTTGATAAGAAACTTGTATCAGAAATTTTATACCAGAGATCATTTATAAAATATGTTGGCCAACTGTTTGTGAAATTGTCAATGATTTGCTCAATGCATAACAACTGTTTGTGACTATGCCTATGATAATAAAGGATATTTGCAGCTGTTCTTAATCATAAAACTCAGAAATTTTGACTGGTTCAATGTTCCACCAATTGTTTGACGAAATGTCACTGAGCTAAAATTGAGAAATTTGCAAGTTTGTTAAAAAAATTTGGCAGGGACATTACACGGCCCTTGTAGATCTTCATTGGTATGTCATACAGTTCTGTTTGGGGTATTAGCAACAATCACAAGGAGTTGTACAGTTTAAGAGTAACATTTTCAGTAATCAATGGCAGCCATATGAGCTTTTTAGAAATTGGTACTTCATTTAGAGTTTCTGCATCAACTTGTTACAATTGTATCAATTGAATCTTCAGTTGGGTAAATATTATTCCTCCATACTTCTATTATTCAGAGTCTACTTGGCTGTAGCATTTTAATCTTAGCTGATTATAGAGTGTGTTGATATTGATTCTATATTTATTTTGTATAACTGGATGGTTTTCCACCAATTTAATTTAGTCTTGTAACAATCTAAAAGGCATAGCCACCAAATAGAAAATGCACTTGATATTGTAAGAGTACCTTGGAGGTTTACCACCAAATCCCATTTATAATATTTGCATTTCATTATCTGTTTGTTTTGGCATTGATCTGATCTACTTGTTATCTGTCAGTTTGGCATTGATTAGATCTGCTTGTAATATGTCAGTTGGCATTGATCATATTTGCAGACTTATTTGCTAATTTGGCATTGATTGTAAACTGTGTGGCTTGCCACCAATGAGTTAAATTAATTTGACTTTGTCCACATCCCAGCTTTCGTATGCTCTACCTTGCCCACATCGAGACCTTGGTGATTAGAAAGAGCTAGGGTTTGTGTTGATTTCGAAAATTTCGTGAAATCAAGCTAATATTCCTATTACACACATTACAATAGAAGATGTCCTTTTGGGGCTTCAATCATGCCCTCAACCTACTTTTTAACATCTAACCCCTCTCAATAATGCCTGGGGCAATTGGACGCACTTTATCTTCTATTTTCACATTGACAACTTGGCACAAGGTGTCATGTCCCGATATTAAGGCATTGTTTAAATTAAAGATTTAAACATGATAATAAGATGGTGAAGTCGCCTTCATAAAATATGGTGTTTAATCATATTTAAATATACATATATAATATAATATTTAATAAATAATATTAAATTATATTATTAAACAATATTTTAATATAATTAAAATATAAATTTACCTATTATTATATTATATAATCATAAATATAAAAATAACAATAATATTAATGATGATATTATATAATATATGATACATATATTATTTAATATATATTTAAGAAATATAAAAATAATTATTATAAATATAAATATATAATACAAACAACAATACATAGTTATAAATATCAATATAAAATAAATATTAAATATTATAATTATTAAATAATAATATAAATTACAATTATCAATATAAATATAATATTAATAATTCAAATATTATTATAAATATAATTATCATAATATAATACTAGATATATAAAATATAAATATCTAAATATCTAAATATAATAAATATATATAAGGATAAAGGTAATTCTAATAAGACACAAGTCTTATGAAATGATACGATTAAGAGGAGGAATGTGTTAAAAAGAGGCGATTAATATATAAGAAAAGGTGCGATTTATATTATCTGCAAAAACAAAAAAAAGCAATGATCATTAAGGCACCGAAATTGTTTAAGGAAGAGCAGAAATTTATGTTAAGGCAGAGATTAATTAAAGGAGGCAGTGATTATGAAGAGGTGCCTCTTCAACAATTGTCTCCTTATGATAAGCACTAAGCATCGCCTCCCTTCAAAAAAATAGCCTTCCCTTGTGAAGGTATAAAGGGAAGAGATGGGGAAAAAAGAAGAGATATCAGTGGTCCAAGGAAAATCAAGTGCAGAAGATAGTATTAGCAGCAAAGGGCAGCGATCAGGTAAGTGGAATTATGTATAATTTGTGATTAAAAGACATCAAGCAACAAGATTATTATATGTATAGAAATCAATGTATAAGTATATGTGTAAGATTAATCTTAGTTACAATAGAAATCTGTATGCATAAAATTCAGATATTGGTTAAGTAAGGTAAATAAATTTATATGTAAAAATAGTGAAAATCCACTATGAATCCATATAGTGAAATGGAACTATGCTATGTGTACAATATGAGTAAAAGTTGAAATGAAAAATACATTCTATATAAATGTTATTATATAAAGAAACATGATTCGGTCATAAATGGACATCACATTCTAATCATAAGAATATATTGACCATAATCTATGCCTATGAAGTCTACATATCTCCTTAGTTACTATTTCTTACGGAATAATGGATATGGTGGGGAATGGCGGAGTAATTCCTACATGGAATTGGTAACTTGGCACCTTACATATTATGGATTGAATATGATAAGGAGGGGCGGGTGTAATTCCTTCCATGTATTGGTATCTTAGCGCCACGCCATGTTAATCCTACTTTCCGAAGAAGTAACAAAGGAAGATATAGATCTCAACCTATACTCAATCATATACTTGATTCTCTATCACTCCAACTATACAGACATAGCATAAGGAGGGGCGGTGTAATTCCGGCACGTGAATTGGTATCCATGCGCCCTATGAGGTATTATAGGGAGGGGCAGTGTAATTCCTTCCGTGCAAGGGTATCCAAGCGCCTTATAGCTAATTTTCCGATGGAGGTTAAGAGAAAAGGGATATGAACATTAGAATATGCATCATGATCACTTTGCATCACTTATAGGATATGAAGTCAAAGATGTTAATTAAAATGATAAGCAGGGATTAATAATCATTTAACAAGTAAATAATGATTTTTTATTGTCATCAACTTTATCTAATCTTATCATTAAAGTTTAATGATCTTTAATATTTCTTCGAGAATTCATTTTTGAATAAAGGTTCAGGTTGAAGTGTTCTCACTAAAGGGGACATTACACAAGGACATGTAAGGATACACTAGAGAGTATGAGTGCACTTCTGACATGTTCAATCGTGGACAAATTGACACAAGGAGCCCCATGCGTGCACTTGGGCAACTTAGAGTATTTTTTAATCTAAATTCACTTTGAAATTTTGATGCATGTCATCTACTACATGCCTAGCCACTCAAATGTCATGATTTCAAAGTGAAATCAAATCAAGAAGTGTTTTAAGTTGGCCCAAGCATGCCCAACCACTTAAGTGTCAAAATGTTACTTTTTCATTCTAATTCGAGGTTGAGTTTGATCACATAAGTGAAAAAGTGCACTTCTATTCCAATTCTTCATTGGCATTTGTTGCATAAGCACTTTTTAATGTTTGAAATTTCACTTAAGTGAATGACACATGCCTTTTCGGGTCTCATTGCATTTTTGTCATGTTTGAAATTTCACTTGTCACTTTTGTCTAAAATGTGTTCACTTTGTATCCTAATTTGAAGTTAACTTGCTATAGACCCTCCACTTTTCACTTAAGTGACCAAAAGTGAGTCTTTGGACTTGTTATGCCCTTTTTCATCATCAAAAGCACTTATTTCACCAATTAAGCCCTTATTCCACTTCAATTTCACTCAAAAGTGACATTTCTCCTCATTGGCGTGCACCTGGGCACCTAGAAGACATTTTTGAGTGTTTTTAGTTCTAAGTATTACATTCTCTCTCTTTGGCATGCTCTAAATCACTTGTGTATTTTTTCCTAAATTGAAATTTCCTTCAAGTACCTTTTCCTTTGTCAAGATGCATCTCGAAAACCCTATGACCATTCAAAATATGCCTCTCATTGGCCCTACAAAGATATTAGCTAAAATGATGATGACCACATTGACAACCATAAGAAAAAAAGGACTTAGATTTGACTTGCAAACGAAAATGACTAAATTGTGGGTTAAAATTTGACTTAGTACAAAAAATTTCATATGGGTACAACATATCCGAGTTAACTCTAGGCTACTTCACTTGGGTTAACTTATTCTTGTTTGAACACATGGCAACTAGAGGATAATTGAATTTGAAGGAGGTTAGGCCAAGGAACAATGAGACTCAATTCAAATATTAAACTAGAATGAAACTCAATATCAACTCCAAATCCTTATCAGATCAATTGAAGGAAAAGGCTTCCCCTTTGATGTCATGTCCCCAATTGGTGCTTAGCCAAGTTTGTGACCAATAGCCTATTTCTTGAGCTCCTGTAGGCTATCTGGTATTGGTTAGGGAGCTCCCTGATTCTTGGAGAGCTCAAGTTTAGTTCTTCATGATTCTTTTCGATGGCATTGAGCTCAGTTGTTGTTCAAGATTGCGGTGATGCTTTCAAAAGTATTTTCGGCTTCCCGGATTGCTCTCCAAACTCCTTGGATAAGTCATCTATTTATGGTAAGTCACCCAATTGGCATCATTCTTCATCCCAAGACTTCAGGCTCGTGTTGGTATGGTTTATTTTGCAATTTGCTTCAGTTTGAGATTTTCTGTAAGTTGGGTGGTTTATTGAGCTATTTAATTATTAATTTCACTTAAGTCTCCTAAGTTGCAAATATTAAAAAAAATAACTTAAGTGTAATAGCTCATTGGAAACGGAATTTGATATATTTTTTGGTGGAGCACATAAAGTGAGCTTTTAGACTTTGGATAAAGAAATATTTGAAGAAGTCTAAAAAGAGAATTATTATTGAGGAGAAATATGAAGAGACAAAAGGAAATAATATTCTATTTCCCTCAAAGGGTTATAAAAAGAGGCATGGAACTCCTTATGGAGTTTATGCTATTGATTTGATATTGTTATGCTGCCGGATTGAACCTGAGAGTTGTGTCATTCCTTCTCGAGGACGAAAATATTAGTATATTAATGTAATAAAGTGTATTTAGCTAGGTTGGTAGTTAGGTATAGTTAGGTTCGTAGTTAGGTATTTAATGTAATATTGTGGATTTTTAAATTTGCAGGGTCAATTTAAAATTTCTAGGAAAAATATTTTCTGGGTCAGATTTTAAAGGGTTGTGGGAATTAAAATTTTTCTGGGATATGGCAAATATCCAAAATTTGGTGTTACCAAAGGCACAAAAGCTCACCGGGAAAAATTACATCTGGATTCACAAAATACTCACGATCGTTAAGTATAGGATGTGTGACATATTATCCTTGAGACTGAAACCAAGCCTGCAACCAACCCAGGTGACTTTGACAAGCATCATAGGGAAGCCCTACTGCTACTCAAGCTGTCAGTGTCTGATGACTTAATCCTTGAAGTCCAGAATGCCACATCTGCATATACACTATGGGCACACCTCAAAAACAAATATCAAGTCTCTGAGAAAAGTCGGGTTTTGTACTTGAAGAATCTGTTATTTTCTACAAAATTGCACGAGGGTGGGTGATTGTCAGAACACCTAAAAATCAAGGACCTAAGTGATCAACTTACCATTGTCAATAAACCAGTGGATGACGAAGACATGGTTGCTTTGACCATTAACAGCCTGCTGCCCTCCTATGAGACCTTTGTGGAATCATTGAATCTATTGGCTAAAAGTCAAACTTTGACTTTTGATAAGGTGAATCAATATCTCTTGCAGGAGCGAAGACATGAACAGATAGAGGAATCTACATCCGAGTCCACGGAAAGTGTTTTTGTTGCTCGGTATAAGAGCAAACCTCAAAACTCATTTGGCAACAAACCTCTGAATTCTTCTGGTAAAACTTCTTCCACTCCATCCAAGAAAAAGATGAAATATTTTTATTGCAATAAATTTGGACATGTTAAAAAGGAATGTAGGAAAAGGTTATACAATCTATCCCAAAAGAAGCATGGTGAAGCTAATTTGGCTTTGTTGATGAAGAACATAGTTCTGATGACGAGTTTGCACTCATGGCATCTCTTTTAGAGAATGCTGATAGCAGATATTGGTTCTTTGATTCAGGAGCATCTCGACATTTCACATGTCACAAAGGCTGGTATGTAAAGTTTATTGTTGATTCTAGTCATAAAGATACAGTTTCACTTGGTGATGGTAGATCACATGTTGAAGGGATAGGAGATGTTAGGGTTGTATTGAATGATTCTCAAAAAAATTTCATACATAATGTCTGGTACATTCCTGCCATGAACAAGAATTTGCTATCTATTAGTCAGCTTATTGAGAACCCTAACATCCAAGTCAAGTTTTGTGGAAAGAATTGCATTGTATCAAATGTGAAACAGGACAAGGTCATTGCCATCGACATTGGGCAAGGAGGTCTATATAAGCTAGTTGATTCTACTACAACTAATCTTCATGCCTTAGCTGTCAAAGATAATACAAGTGTCCTTTGGCATGAAAGGTATGATGCCTAAATCTTCAGTATTTGGCTAAACTCAATAGAGCCCATATGGTTCATGGGCTACCCCCTATACAAGAAAAACAAGATTTGTGTGCTGGATGTTTGGTTGGAAAGCAAAAGAGGAAACCATTTCCTACAGAAGGTGCATGGCGTGCTAAGGGTCTTTTGGATCTCATTCATGGAGATCTTTGTGAGCCTTCCTGGAAGTCTCCCACTGTGAGTGGATCAAGGTAGTTCCTGTTATTGGTGGATGATTTCTCCAGAAAGATGTGGGTTTACTTTTTAAAGAAGAAGCCTGAATGCTATGGTGCCTTCCTCAAGTTCAAGGCATTGGTGGAAACATTCACAGGACGTCGGATCAAGACTCGACGGTCCGATAATGGGGGGGAATTCACCTCCACTCAATTCAAGGAATTCTGTGAAAAAGAAGATATTCAACGCCAGTTGAAAGCACCATACACTCCGCAACAAAATGGAGTGGTTGAAAGGCGCAATAGGACCATCATGGAAATGGCACGATCGATGGTGCACAACAAGAACGCTCCCTACCAGTATTGGGGAGAAGTTGTTAACATAGCAGTCTACATTCTGAACAGATGTCCATGCAAAGCTTTACAAAAAATCACACCGGCAGAAGCTTGGACCGATCACAAACCTGAGGTAACTTCTTTTCGTATTTTTGGCTCAATGACATACACTTTGGTTCCTGAATAGAAGAGGCATAAACTACATTCCAAAAGCATCAGTTATTTCTTTGCTGGCTATAGTGAATAGTCTATATAGGCTTACTGATATTTCCACTAACAAGGATATTGTTAGTCAGGATGTTGATGTAAAAGAAACAAAGCCGTATTTTCCAAATGTTCAGCAAGAAGTCAGTGAAGATATTGAATTTAGTATTATGATACTATTGAAGGAGGAACCCTCTAGTTCATCAAATCAGCCTGCAAGTCAATCTGTGGCTGGTTCTACACCACTTGTCTATTAGAGACGCAAAACTAAAAATGCTTCCACTCCAAGTAAGACTCCAAAGAACTTGCCTTCGCAGCATTCACCTAAGACACACCAGAAACCTAAATGGTATTACTCTACTATGGAAGGTGTACGTGTGGATGAACTTCCTACATCAAGTGAATGTCCTCAGAGAAAAGGCTCAACCATAACTGGTTCAACTATTGAGCATAGTCATTCTACCCTATCTTTTGATCTTTTTCAGGTTTCTAAACCACAAAAGTTTTCTAAGGCATAAGGGAAACTAGAATGGGAAGCTACTATGAAGGTGGAATATGATGCATTGATGAAATATCAGACTTGGGAGTTGGTTGAATTGCCTCCAGGTAAAGAGCCCATTGGGTGCAAATGGGTCTATAAGGTCAAATGCAAAGCTGATGGTTCATTGGACAAATACAAGGCACGTCTCATTGCTAAAGGATATTCGTAACAAGAAGGTATAGACTTTGAAGAGAAGTTTGCCCCTACTGCAAATATGGTTACATTCCGGTTACTTCTCTCCATTGCTACTCAATATGGTTGGAAGGTGTATCAAATGGATGTTAAAAGTGCCTTCTTGAACGGAGACTTGGATGAAGAAGTCTACATGGTGCATCCTAAGGGTTTTCAGGTTCTTGGATGTGAACATTTGGTTTGCAAGTTAATTAAGTCCCTATACGGACTTAAACAAGCTCCTCGAGCCTGGTATTTGAAAATTGATAAACACCTAAAAGATATTGGATTCAGAAGGAGTCTTTCTGATCCAAATCTTTATGTCAATAGTGATGGTAATGAGATTGTAATTGTTATTGCATATGTTGATGATCTTGCCATCACGGGTAGCACAGACACTGCAATTCAACAAGTAAATCAGAATTGTGTGCAACTTTTGACATGTCAGATCTAGGCCTCCTACATTATTGCCTAGGGGTTCAGTTTTGGCAATCTAACCACTACATCTTCATGGTTCAAATCAAATATGCTATGAGTCTCTTGGAGCGTTTTGGGATGGCAGATTGTAACTCTTCTTCTACACCTATGGAGATCGGGATGAAGTTGTCAACATCCGATGATTCACCCCCGGTCGATGAATCACACTATAGATAGTTGGTGGGCAGCCTGCTATATCTGACAACCACTAGACCGGATCTTTGCTCTGTTGTTAGCTATCTCTCTCAATTCCTGTTGAAACCGAAACTCTCTCATTAGATAGCCGCAAAGCGGGTTTTATGATATGTCAAAGGTACTCTTGACTTTGGCATACTCTACTAGAGGTCAGAATATTTTGGCTTAATTGGGTATACAGACTCTGATTGGGCAGAATCTGTGGATACTCGATGGTCTACAACCGACTATATCTTCTCCCTGGGTTCAGGAGTAATTTCTTGGCAAAGAAGCTTCAACAAACAATAACTTTATCATCCACTGAAATTGAATACAAAGCAGTTGTGAATGCCAGTTGTGAAGCAGTTTGGTTACGCATAATCTTGACAGATCTTCAACTTCCTCAGCATAATCCAACACCTCTTTTCTGCGATAATCAAGGAGTATTGAAATTGGTGAAGGATCCAGTGTATCATGCTCGGACCAAACATATCGAGATTTATCATCACTACATTCAGCAACTAGTGGCTTGTGAAGACATCTCCCTCCACTTTTGTTCTTCTCAGGAGCAAACTGTTGATTTAATGATTAAACCACTTGGTCCTGGTTACTTTGTCAAATTTTGAGACAAGCTTGGTGTTGTTTCTAGTTTAGTCATTAAGGGGGGGTATTAGTATATTAATGTAATAAAGTGTATTTAGTTAGGTTGGTAGTTAGGTATAGTTATTAAAGTTGTTAGTTGCAGTAGTTACCACCATTAGTAATGGTAGTTTTAATAATAACTTTCTATACTTTATAAATTGTTGCTTCACCTCATTGTGAAGTTAAGCCTTCTTCCAAATTTCTCTCATCTCTCTTCTTTGCCAGTTTTACAAACAAAAAACCCTTTTGGAGAAGATCAGTTTCGGTGGTGAAAGATCCACCCTAGCTGGTAATGGTGATTTCATACAGAGGTCGCATATGAACTTAAATGGAGATTTGTTTGATGTTTTTTGAAGTTCTTTGGATTGCAAATAATTGCGAAAATGCTTGCTAATCTTTCTGTGGATTAAAGAGGTTTTAATGAAGATTTTCTTCTAGCTGGGTCGTACCTTTCTTCATGTTCAACCGCCTAGCTTAATATGCAAATTGAAGAGTACTATGCTAAGAACCTTCTAGTTGGTTGAAATCAGTTTAAAGTCCAAAGCGCCTACTCTTGAAGGGTTTATTGACTATTAAGACAGGATTAAGGAAGATTGAAATAAGTTTATGGATGGTCGTACCAGTTTTGAAGAGGGGCATGACAGTTTTAGGGTGAAATACCCTCTTTTTTCTACCCTTTATTGATTCATTGGTGGCGCCTAGTCATCTGCAGCAATCTTCAAGCTTGTGAAAGATGGACTTACTTCATTCAGAAGGGGTTTAAGTGAGGTTTGATTGTTGTTTGTTGGGTTTCTATAGTGCAGCTTTAAAATCAGAATTAATCTTGCAATCAGACAGAGTTTTCTAGAGTGTTGTCAGAGTTCCCTTGGCTTCATTTTCATATGCAACAACAGTATCTTGGTGGGTATGTCTTCATGTGCAGTTTGCAATGTTTAGAAAGCTTAATCCTCATATTAGTATGCTATAGCAGTAATTGGAAATTTGAAATCAGAATTAATCAGATTATTGGCAGCTTCCAATTACATTATCTATGATATGTATTGTTTCAAAAACATTGTTGAAACCCCTGGATGGTATGACCGCCAGTGGGAACTATTAGTTTCTTGTTGATGTTGCTTACACCACTGAATAAGTGGTTACTTTGTAATGGCTTCCCGCTGTATAAGTGGATGTGCTTTTGTTTTCTATTTGTACACCCACTGAATAAGTGGTGAATTCCCACTAGATAAGTGGATGTTATATTTTGTTGCAATAGTTTGCCTGTGTAGTTCCAAAAACACCGTATGCTCTCACCTTGCCCACACTAGGAACTAGGTGATCAAAAAGTGTTGAGGACATTGTTTATTATTTGTTACTTTTTTCAAAAAAAAATTAGGGGTGGTTTATTACAGTGGTATCAAAGCTGGTGATCTTGCCAGCCTGTTGGAGTCTAATCTTTTGGTTGCAGATTTGACACTCAAATTGAAGCAATAGCTTATTGAGTTGATCTTTGCCTATCTGAATGGAAAGTGCTTTGTCATAGAAAATGATTGAAACTAGAGTGAATCAAAGCAGATGTTCTTTTTCAAAACGCTTCAATGATTCATTCAAATGTTTCCAGCCTAGAAACTTGCAAGTAGTGGGAAGCTTGCTATTGGCATTGGGGAATGATTTGGAGATTCTACATTTTACTAAAGATGCTCTTCTTAGCAAATTGAAAGAAGTAGAGAGTTGTTTGACCAAGGTTAAACAATCAGATTATGGGCTTTTGAGATGGGCTTTGAAGTCGTCAATGATTGCTTTGGTTCAGCCCAAGTTTATGAAACATCCTCATAAAGATGTGAGACTTGCACTCACTCTTTGTCTATGTGAAATCACAAGAATCACAGCTCATTATAGAAAGGTCATAATGAAGGAGATATTCCAATTGATTGTTGGAAGCTTCAGTGGGTTGGCTGATATAAGGAAATCCTTCCTTTGCAAAGAGGGTTGCAATCCTTGAAATTGTTGCAAAAATCAGATTTGGAAATATCATATTAGATATGAGTTATGATGATTTAATTCTCCAATTGTTTCACCATTTCTTTGCTACCATTAGTAAATTTCATGCAGATCATGTTATAACAGCCATGCAGGCCATTATGGCCTTGATTATTAATGACAGTGATGAGGTATCTCAATCACTCTTATCTATCTTATTGGCTAACATGAAAAAGAATGATCGAGAATCTTTATCAGTTGAACAAATATTAGCTGAAATGGTGTTGGCCCAGTGGGAAGAAAAATTGAGACCCTATTTGTCAAAAGAGGATGAAGATGATTGTATGAAAATGGACCATGAAGATAAAGGAGAGTTGATAACAGAAATTTCTGATGTGTTTGATGGAAATGTCAAAACATCAACCTTGAATCAATTTAGTGGAGTGTATGAGACTCATGTTGTCCTTGAAGACACTAAGAAGAGTGATGAGATTTCAGATGTTGAAGCTGAAATTCAAATGGCAACTGTAGAGGAAGAGTGTTGGAGTTTTCTTGTAGAAGTCAAAGAAGATCTGAAAGTTGAAGGAATGGACTTTGCAAGTCCTAAATTTGATGAGTTTGATGATTATGAAGATGCCTTTTCACTAGAAACCAAAATAAGAATAATTGATAGGATGCTAGAAGAAGATTTATCAGGCGAGTCTGAGATTATTGCAGCAGAGTGTTTTGTTGAAGACATGAAGAAAAGTGTAATTGCAGCAGTTGAAGAGTTTAAGGCTGCTGAAACTTTTGGGACAGAACCTAATAAGGAGCATTTTCACCATTCTATTGATGGCAATTCAAGACAGCATTTTGACTTCGCAGAGAGTTCAGAAGAAGAGCACGTTGAAGTGGAGTCTGTTGAAATCTTTAAATCAATCCATAGTGTTGACTCATTGCTTGAGTTTGGAGCTGCTATATCATTTGATCAAGGTGATTGTGAAAAGGAGACAGATTTCAAGGAACTTATTGCTCCTGGAGAAGAGGAAATTTCAGAATCTTTACTACTTGAAGAATCAAGACACTTGAGGGAGCAAAGTCCTAGAGAGTTGTGCGAGTTGAAGAATCAACTCTTGGTCTCTGATGAGAGAGAAATTCATGTCCTCACTAGTTTGGACAGCACTTATAAGGTCCTTGACGACCTCATGCAGAAAAGTTTTGTGGATGGAGCTACTTCTTCAAACTTGCAAATAAAAACTCCGTAGAGATGGTGAAGTTTGAGTACTTGCACTTAATCAGAGGCTGAGATCATGTCATCAAATTTGCAAAGGAGAAGGAGAAGAAAGTTGAAGAGCTCACTCTTGAGCTTGAATCAACAAAATATTAGTTTCAAAGTACTCATATGATGCTTCTAGAAGTTGATAAACAACTTGTTGCTGTTACAAACTTGAGGGAGCAGGAAAAAGGTGTATGGACGGAAGAGATCAAGCAAGTAATTGATGAGCTTGATAATCTTTAAGAAGAATTTGATTTGGAGATTCTTCCGAAGAAATCAAAGGTTGCATGTGAAGCTTTGAATCAACAAGGTGGGTTTGTGCAAGAGGAGAGGAATGACTTTCATATTTTTGATAACCCTCTCTTTGAAATGGGTACAGAGACAATTTATGATAATCCACTCTTTAAGATGGATGATGAAACATCTCCTCCATGTAGCAGCACAATTAGTGACAACATCAAGATATGGGATCTGGGATAAGTTTCAAAACATGAGTTGGAGCGTGGTTTTCAGCTTACTCAAGATTCATGAACATACCATGAGGATGTGCCAAGCCTTGTGGTTGGTAATCCTCTAGGGAGACCACCTGATGAAGAAGGTGTAAGTGAAAATGAAGATGAAGTTTTCACATGGAATGTTGATGTCTCCATGAAACATCAAATATTATTATGAGATAGGGAGTTGTGCTGAGTTTTTTCCTATCTTTGAAGGAGTCAATGTGGATATCAGAATGACAAAATATAAGCATGATGGAAACAATTTTTGCATGAGTTTCTATACAAGAGAACATCATCAAGGATTATTGAATACTAATGTTGATGGTAGGAATGTACCTTGGAAGGATAAAATTACAAATCTCATAATTAATGCTGTTGTTTCCTTTTCAACCAGCGATCATATGATTCCATTTGTTTATTCACAAATGGATTGGAGAGAGATTTTAAATAAGGATTGGAGCAATACTCAAATGGTAACTCTAGGGAAGACATCAATTGCTCTTAGTTCCTTAGTAGTTAATGATTTCATGGTTGAGTTGCAAGAAAAGATCAAAGATGTAGCAATTATCCATGAAGAGCAAGAAAATGAGATTAAAATGAATGCAATGTTTTATGATGAACTTAGTGCTTTGGAGGTGCAATTTGTGGATGGCACTTGGACATGTTGCCTGAGAGGCATTTGTCTGGGAAAGATGTCTATGGGTATTTTAGGAGGTCTTCTGATGAGGCACATATGAGTAGCAGAGATGCACAACACAAGCATGGTGGAGCTGCTCCATTATTTCCAAATCAGCAGAGAGGTCACCAACAAAGTATGTTGGAAGGTTATGGTGAGTAGAGAGATGTACCTTGGAAGAGAGTAGATCAAATTTTCAGTTCTTACTCTGTTGTTTTGCTACATATCTGCCACCTCATACTTTGGTTTGCACTGTAATATCCCCAATGGGATCCGCCCTAAAATTCTGATTTTGATTTCTGCTCAATCCCTAATTCTGATTTCTGATTTTTTTTTTATTTCAAAACAAATATCACATCAAACATACAAGTATCAAATAACGACAAATAATCATGCCAAATGGTGCTACCAATTGATATCCATATGAAACATGAAATCCACCATGAAATACACAAAATATAACCATCTAAATGCAACATAAAATCTGACTTTCTGAAGATAACTTCTGCTGTTACAAATCTAAGTATATAGATTGAAAATTACATCAAAGGCATGCGCTAAACATGATCAAACATGGCCCGAAATGCTGCTGTCCAAATCAGCACTAAACCCTAGGTTTGTACATACCAAATGATGGCGAATGAAGCTCAAACAAACCCTCCAATGACGGCGCTTGCAAGGAAATGATGGCGGCTGCTAGGTTAGGGTTTGGAAACCCTCCAAATGAAGGAAATCGCCTCTCTCCAAGCCAAATCGCCCTCCTCCAAAGGTGGCGCTCAAGTCTAGGGCAAAACCCTAGTGCAATATCCACACAAAATACCACAAACAAGTGCTGCTCCAAATCTGATCTGCAAATCTGAATATGCAATAATGCTCCAAACCTCCAAATGTCTCCAATGAAGTGCAAATAGAACTCTGTTATGAGTCCACATGATGAGCTAGGTTTTCATCCAACTCACCGTATTCATAAGGGTTTTCGTTCTTGGAATATAGCCCAACAAATGTTGCAGCCAAGAGATAAAATCTCAATGAGAAAATATGATATGAATGGATGATGAAATGACCTCCAAAGACCTTATATTTTTAGCCAACTCTTCTCCAAACTCAAACTAGGCCAACCTCCTCTTGATATTTTATTTTATTTGTTTTTCCCTCTTCCTCAGGGCCGACCTCATGCTAGGCACCCAAACATACATAAAATATTTTTATTTTATTTTTATTCCTTCCTCAAAAAGCAGCGAACCTCTTTTGGCACTTATTACTTCATGTTTTGACCTTTCACTAGGTTGTCCACCTCAAAGGAATTTTACTTTGATTTATTTTATTTTTTCCCTTGGCATCAAAAAAATATGTCATTTTCATCCTTTATTTTCCTCCCTCCTGGGTCGCTCACCTCCTTAGCCATTTTACTTAATTATTTCTCCTTCATCAAATGGCTCACAAAAATATAAGAAGTTATCTCTCATCATCAATTTGCCCTAATAAATTGATTAAATATAGTATTTAATCAATTAGGTCATTCCCTTAGCCCTCTGGCTTAGCCTACGAGAATAGGATAGGCTAATCGACTCCATTAGGTGATCACTTAGAAAATGGGAACATTACATGCACTTAATCATGAGGGTTGGCAACACAATTCATACTTGGGAAGGAGGAGCTTCCAGTTGGAAGATGTGTGGATGTCATTTCCAACCTCTCCCAAGATGGTTTTGAGCATTTCAATGTTCAATTTTCTTGATCAGACTTGGAGATTTCATTTGTGCAACTACTGTCCTACTTCTAGAATGCTGATTTTAACAAAATCGGGTTATGATTTGATGATTATTTCCAAGGACAGCCACATGTTGACTCAAGTTGGGGCTCCTATACCTTGGAGGGATGTTGGCGAAAGGCTTCAGTTATGGGAAAATTACCTTTTAGCCTCCATAGCCTCAGCTCGAGCATGGATATTTCAGAGGAATGTTTTGAAACATACTAGGTGTTTTCCAACAACTTATGCCATAAGAAGATTAACATATGTTGGTGATTCTATAAGAAGAGTTGTTTGGGGGAATGGTGAGTTGATTTATGGACATCCTGACTTGCAATTGCTTAAGGACAAGCAATTTCGGGGAGGAAGGATTGTAATATCCCCAATTGGCACTTAGCGAAGTTTGTCACCAATAGCCTATTTCCTGAGCTCCCATAGACTATCTAGTATTGGTTAAGGAATTCCCTAATTCTTAGAGAGCTCAGGTTCAATTCTTCTTGATTCTTTTCGATGGCATTGAGCTTAGTTGTTCAGCATTGCAATGACGCTTTCAGAAGTATTTTCGGCTTCTTGGTTTGCTCTCCAAACTTTTTGGAGAAGTCGTCTATTTATAGTAAGTCACCCAGTTGGTGTCATTCTTCATCCCAATCCTTCAGGATCGTGTTGGTATGCTTTAAGTTGGGTGGTTTATTGACCTATTTAATTGTTAATTTCACTTAAGTCTCCTAAGTTGAAAATATTAAAAACAATAACTTAAGTGTAATAGCTCATCGAAAAGGAATTTGATATAGTTTTTGGTGGAGCACATAAAATGAGCTTTTAGACTTTTTTTTTATTGCATAACGTTTACAAATATTCTGCTCATACGAGCATCAACATGAGACCAATATAAGCTCTTTACAAGAAAACACATTAGAAATCACCTATGGAAGAGCAAGAGTCGCTAGTTAGAAATCCACTTTATTTAGAAACCACATCCACATTAGAAGCCAACTACGGAAGACCAAGAGTCACAACTTAGAATTCCACATTAGATGTCCCTATGGGGATTTGAACTTTGGTCTCCACAATGAGAACCCAACATTTTAACCAATTAAGCTCAACCCCTTGGACAGCTTTTAGACTTTGGATAAAGAAATATGTAATATACACCCTTTTTCTGATTTTTTTTGTTTTATGTTGTTTGTTGTTGTTTAGGGCTTGCATATAGTTGAGATATAACATTAAAGAAGCATTTCTACGAATACCCAGAAGCTTATATGAATTGAAACAACCACTAAGAACATAAATCAACAATACCCATATGATAGGAAACCCTAGAAATTCAGATATTTCAAAACCCTAGTTGTTGTCATATGTTTTTTGAGATATATTTGATGAATACATTAAATAGAGGGATTATAACAAATACCCAGATGATAAAATCACTCAAACATCATATTTGAAACATACCCATTTGTTGTCTTACAATGTGTAGGTTTGAAACAATCTATGAACAACAATGGAAGGCTCAAAAACCATAGCAAAAATGCTCATATTACAAAATGCTCAAAACCCTTTATTGTCCAGCCCTAGGCATCCCCATTCAAGGTGAAATAGCACTGAAATAGTCTGGAAACAGCTCCCAAAAAACCAACACTCAGCAACAACACTTGAAGCCGCGAGCAATGGAGAAGGTACAACTCCAAGAAACACTTAAAATCTGCAAATGATCCTTTGCTATGCTCTTCTAAATCACTCTATAAAATTTGCATCCAAACCCTTGCTTCAAATCACTGAAAATCTTCAACTATTCAACTCCACCATAACCCCTGTGTGAGGCTATCAACAGAGTATCCTTGGGTGGTCTTTCACACCTGTAGATATTGTTCCCCAAGGGGGTTTACGCCCCCAAGAAGCAATGGTGAACTCCAGTCCAACTAGCAAGACAAACTATCGAGAAGAAAATATCCACGCATACTTGCAAAATGAGCTCCAAATGACTTTTATAAGCTTCCCAAAAACCAACACCTCATTTTGCCTTTTTTCTTATTTTAAAATTGCGCTTTTAATATTTCCTTATTATTCCCTCAAAAGGACGCCTCAAATAGATGTTTAATTTTAACTTTATGAAATAACACTTAATTTTTCAAGTGGGCGCCCAAGTGCAATAATATAAAGTCACCTTAATAATATTTAATTATCGTAAGTTAAATATTTAATTTAACTTAAATTACATAACGATAATTAAATATATCAACTACATCCACAAACGGACACCAACGGGCAACCAGTGAATGGACTGATCATGACGAGCTGTTACTGATGCCACGTGACAAAGTCAGTGCCGAAACGGTGACCCTGCTAAAAATAGCAGATGCAACAAAAGAGTCCGAAAACGCTTATGAAAGTGTCACTGCAAATCCCCTAACAACTCTACGCTCGATGCAACATCTGAGATAGCCAAACGACTGAACCTCCAAATCACCAAAAACAATGTTTGGCTAACACTTACTATAAATAGCAGTGTTCTTTGGGGACCAAAGAGAACAAACCCAGAAAAACCCAGAAAGATTGTTGCCATGCATGCATTTACTATAAATAGTAAGTACGAACAAGTTGTCCGAAATCACTCTGAAAAGTGTCATACAACACTAGATCACCTGAGCACACTAGTGACATCAAAATACTCTAATCAAGTTGTCACAAACCCAGAAAGTCAGCTCCAACTGTGCTACAAGAGAACCCGAAAATGGGGACATTACAGTCCACCCTTCCCAAATATTGCTTGTCCTCAAGCAACGCCAATGCAACTTCCAAACAACCAACTGATCCAGACTGGAATCAAGAATGATTCTCAGGTCCCAAGTCAACCTAGGAGATCTGTAGCACCATCTACGCAAAGCACTGAACTGCCAAGTAGCAACACGAGACCTGAAAATTTCTCGTAAGGAGAGTAAACAAACACTGACCATACTCAATCAACTCCTTAGGAAATTGTTCTTTGAGAGAGCCAAATTGAGACATCATAGGGATAATCTCTAGAAAGTCAACATTGACTCTCACTCCCATCAACTGCTCGACTGCAAACCAACATGATCCCAGAGTTCCAAGTCCATCTCAAAAAGGAATCACCATGCAAACGTTGCACCTCTCTAATCATAACTGTCAAACCATCATGCACAAACTGCACTCTCCTCTCCTAGAACCCCAAAAAACAAACATCATCAAAGCACATACTGGAAAACCTAAGAGGGCTGAAATCAATGCCACAAGATATTTCCTGCCAAGGCATCTCAGAGACATCAATATCAACAATCTCACTGCCAATCACGATCTTGGACAACAAAAAATTAAACCTGCTCCGCCATAAAGAAATAAACTCAGCCAAACCCCTCATGACATCCCAAAGATGAAGCAGACCAATCATAGTCATCACTCTAAAATCTGCCTACTAGGGAATGTCTCTACTGTTGCCAACTGAAATCATATCGTCAATACTTAACCTCCAAGTGTCAAAAGAACGGTTCCGAACACACCAACACACCCAACCCACTGCAACCAATAAAGCATTATCTAAAGATATACATACCATCACCAGTATCTGCAATGACCATCACTCACCAAAGTGGAAACAATAAATAAATGAACCGTGTTCGAAAAAATTCTCATAACCAGCTGCCCCAAATCATGCCAAGCATCAATCTACTCATTAAAAGTTGTCACCATAACCAACATAGAAATGTAAGGACAGTGGTAATCAATCTGATATCCAACTGAAAATATAGGAGGTATGAGTATGGAAGTAACCAAAGAGTCATCTCCTATGATCAAATCACCTCCAGCTACCAACTCCAACCACCAAATACTCCACTGCTGATCTGAAAAGACAAACCAACACAGCTATGGGTCAAGAGCTGAAGTCATGTGTAGGCTGATTGGAAAGTGGACAGCAGTGCTAACACTCACAGTTACAACTCCAAGACCCTCTAAAAGATGAACCATAGAATGCGAAACCTCGTCCTGAACCCACACTGAGAGTAAACTATCAAAGTTTACATCACAAACCTTTATAAGATGATCTTTCTGAATTAGGAAGGTTCGAAGTAAACAATAACGACTGTTGTCCAAAACTGAAATCAGTGAGGTACAATCTGATTTTAGTGCTCTACACCAAGGACAACAACAACACCAATGAATTTTCCAAGTATGAGCATGCGTGAAAAGCATTGTGTTGTGCCAAAACAACTCATAAGTACTTGGAAAACACCTCCAAGCAATCACCAACTGAAAATCCTGACTAACTCGACAAAGAATAGTGTGCCAACTCCCCTGAATGAGAGCAAACCATGATGTAAAGTGGCTGATCTGCAGCCAATCAACAATCTCCAAACTGAAATTCTGATTCATTGTTTGCCAAGTGACATACCCAAGAGTGATCATTCGTTCAATGCTCCAATCCTCACTTAAAATCTTTCTCCAATCTACCTGTAGATGAAGCAATGGAATCACATAGTGGCTGGTAAGGAAAAGAACAACACCTTTAAGTCTGAAATTTTGAGCCTTATCACTCCAAAGGTCACTCTTCTGACTCCCAATAATCTTTGTCAATTCTTCTTGAGAATCCCAAGCATGGATTCCCAACCAAGAATAATCTCGAAGGACCAATACATCCATGAAGGGAATGCATCTCCAACTACATATGAAAAGCATACAAACTCATCAACTCAGTTAAGGTATGAAATGTCACACTTGTTGGCCAACTCCAAAACTCAAGACCAAACCTCATGCAAGAATGAAGTAACTCATAATGAATATCAACAAGGAAATGATTCTCAACTGAAATCATCAATTTGCATACCCAAGTTACCTTCCAATTCCTCATGTAACAAGGAATGATGATGCCTCCACGTGTCATATCATCCCAAATGCAAACTTCATCTGTCTCCTCATTTACACATTTCATATCCGGTGGTCTCCCAGGAGGGTAACCAAACTCATAAAGTGAACTTGAATCAAAACCAAGTTGAGTACTACACTCCAACACAAGTTCTGAATCTTCTCCCAGATCCCATACCTTGTTTTTTTTTCCAATTGCAATAATACAACTAGAAATAGCTCCATCATCCAACTCAAAGAATGGATTGTCATAAGTCATATCAACACCCATCTCAAATAATGGGTTATCAACAATCACCACAAATTTATTCATGCAAAGAAAATGAACTACTGCTATGATGAATAGTAGAATCAGAACCTTCATACCTATCATCAATGACTCCAAGGCTGTCCCAAATCACCTGTGCCTCTTCCTTATCATCTTCAACAGTGAGCAATGGATCCAAATCAACAAGGTCACTAGGACTCTGCTCAAGATCAGCTACATGCAATATGAAATCAGATTTGTTTTCATGATAAAGAACAATACCATCCATACCACCCTCCATGCATAGTTGTGGGGATGAAGATAGAACAACACTAAAGGCAAAAGGGAATTCATCCCAAACAGGACCCTTGTCATACTTCGGTGCCAACACCCCTGGATCCCAAGTGCTAAAAGGTTGATTGCTCTGTTTAGAAAGAATACATTCCTCATGAACAATTGCCTTTGTTAATAAATCACTCTCCAACTCCCTAGTATTGTCATCAACATAGTCATTCCTCTCCATAGGCGTGGTTTGAAAGTCAAAACAACAACCACCTATGTCATCATCACTAAAATAAGATAAAGAATCATCATTGTTAGCTGTTTTGAAAACCTCATCCTCTTTGCCTTCAACAAGCCCATCATCTGAAGGTATATCAATGATCTCAACTATCCCAGCATTTTCACTAGTGTTATCACTTTCATTGGGAAGATGTAAATGTGTATCTAAGGCTGCAGTTTTGTCACTTTTGTTGCACACATCTTCATACTTAGTAGCTGCATTAGTTTCCCCAATATCCAAGAAAGGTTTCAGCTTTTCACATTTTCTGAACACACTTTTGACCAACAATTCATATATAGTAATATGTTTTTCATGACTCAAAGCAGCCCACAACATAGACACAAGGGTCTGGGGAATAGTAACATATTCATCAATGATTAGGACCATAATGGTTTCCATCTAGGAAAAAACAGCTTGTCCATGATCCTCACAGATCGATGCTATGAAATTCTAAAACAACTGAAGAATAAGATCATCACATTCTAAATCATTAAAAAAGATAACAAAATTTGGATCTTGCCATTACTTCTAGCATCTTAACCTTCCTACCAAAGGTAGGGACTTCGTCATAAAGAAACCCATGAAAGCTCTCAACAATCAGCTGTAGAACCTCCCTCAATATGTCATCTTCGTAAGGAACCTTAGGAGCTATAACCAAAGAATGCACCGCAGGAGTCATGGCGAGTTGCATCAACTCAGAAGGTGACTATTCAACCTTGTAAAGACACAATTCTACTTCCTCCAAAATGTTGCGTAGAACCCCTTTTGATTGAGGCAGGTGTTCAAGATTCTTGCCGGCATTGTAAAGTTTTTTTTGTAATTCTTCTTCACTGAATCTGTCCATGACTCTGAATCTGATACTTAACCACACACGATGGAAAGATACAACTGTGCTCTGATACCACTGTAATATACACCCCTGTTCTAAATTTCTTTGTTTTCTGTTCTTTGTTCTTGTTTAGGGCTTGCATCTGGGTTTTTGCTTGCATATAGTTGAGATATAACATAAAAGAAGCATTTCTAATAATACCCAGAAGCTTAGATGAATTGAAACAACCACTAGGAACATAAATCAGCAATACCCATATGATAGGAAACCCTAGAAACTCAAATACTTCAAAACCCTAGTTGTTGTCATATGTTTTTTGAGATATATTTGCTGAATACATTAAATAGAGGGATTATAACAAATACCCAGATGATAAAATCAATCAAACATCATATTTGAAACATACCCATTTGTTGTCTTACAATGTGCATGTCTGAAACAATATATGAACAGCAATGGAAGGCTCCATAACCCTAGCAGAAATGCTCAAATTACAAAATGCTCAAAACCCTTTATTCTCCAGCCCTAGGCATCCCCATTCAAGGTGAAATAACACTGAAATAGTCTGGAAACAACTCCCAAAAAACCAACACTCAGCTACAACACTTGGAGTGGCAAGCAATGAGAAGGTACAGCTCCAAGAAACACTTAAAATCTACAAATGATCCTTTGCTATGCTCTTCTAAATCACTCTGTAAAATCTGCATCCAAACCCTTGCTTCAAATCATTGAAAATCTTCAACTATTCAGCTCCAGCATAACCCCTGTGTGAGGCTATCAGCAAAGTATCCTTGGGTGGTCTTTCACATCTACAGTTACTGTTCTCTAAGGGAGTTTTCGTCCCCAAGAACCAATGGTGAACTCCAGTCCAACCAGCAAGACAAACTGTCAAGAAGAAAATATCCATGCATACTTGCAAAATGAGCTCCAAATGACTTTTATAAGCTTCCCCAAAACCAACGCCTCATTTTGCCCTTTTTCTTGTTTTAAAATTGCACTTTTAATATTTCCTTATTACTCCCTCAAAAGGACGCCTCAAATAGATATTTAATTTTAACTTTATGAAATAACACTTAATTTCTCAAGTGGGCGCCCAAGTGCAATGATATAAAGTCACCTTAATAATATTTAATTATCGTAAGTTAAATATTTAATTTAACTTAAATTGCATAATGGTAATTAAATATATCAACTGCATCCACGAACGGACACCAACGGGCAGCCAATGAAGGGACTAATCATGACGAGCCGTTACCGATGCCGCGTGATGAAGTTGGTGCCAAAACGGTGACCCTACTAAAAATAGCAAATGTGGCAAAAGAGTCAAAAAATGCTTCCAAAAGCGCCACCGCAAATCCCCTGACAACTCTAAGCTCAATGCAACATCTAAGAAAATGGTTGAACTACCAAATCACCAAAAACAGTGTCAGGCTGACACTTACTATAAATAGTAGTGTTCTCCGAGAACCAAAAAGAAAAAAACCAGAAAGATTGTCGCCATGCAAGCATTTACTATAAATAGTATGTACGGACAAGTTGTCTAAAATCACTCTGAAAAGTGTCATATAGCTCCACTGGATCACCTGAGCACGCTGGTGACATCAAAATACTCCTCTGATCAAGCTGTCACAAACCCAGAAAGTCAGCTCCAACTATGCTACAAGAGAACCCGAAAATGGGGACATTACAAAATATTTGAATAAGTCTAGAAAGAGAATTATTATTGAGGAGAAATATGAAGAGACAAAAAGAAATAATATTCTATTTCCCTCAAAGGGTTATAAAAGGAGGCTTGGAGCTCATTATGAAGTTTATGCTATTGATTTGATATTTTTATGCTGCTGGATTGAACCTGAGAGTTCTTCCATTCCTTCTTAAGAACGAAAACCCTCTTGGAGAAAATCAGTTTCGATGGTGAAAGATCCACCCTAGCTAATAATGGTGATTTCATACAAAGGTCACATATGAGCTTAAATGGAGATTCGTTTTGATGTTTTTTGAAGTTCTTTGGATTGCAAATAATTGTGAAAATACTTGCTAATCTTTTTGTGGATTGAGGAGGTTTTAATGAAGATTTTCTTCTAGTTGGGTCATACCTTTCTTCATGTTCAACCGCCTAGCTTAATATGCAAGTTGAAGAGTACTATGCTAAGAACCTTCCAGTTGGTTGAAATCAGTTTAAAGTCCAAAGTGCATGCTCTTGAAGGGTTTATTGACTATTAAGACAGGTTTAAGGAGGATTGAAATAAGTTTATGGATGGTCGAACCAGTTTTGCAGAGGGGCGTGGCAGTTTTAGGGTGAAACGCCCTCTTTTTTCTACCCTTTATTGATTCATTGGTGGCGCCTAGTCATCTGCAGCAATCTTCAAGCTTGTGAAAGATGAACTTACTTCATTCAGAAGGGGTTTAAGTGAGGTTTGATTGCTGTTTGTTGGGTTTCTATAGTGCAGCTTTAAAATCAGAATTAATCTTGCAGTCTGACAGAGTTTTCTAGAGTGTTGTCAAAGTTCCCTTGGCTTCATTTTAATCTACAACAACAGTATTTTGGTGGGCATGTCTTCATGTGCAGTTTGCAATGTTTACAAAGCTTAATCCTCATATTAGTATGCTACAGCAGTGATTGGAAATTTGAAATCAGAATTAATCAGATTATTGGCAGCTTCCAATTACATTGTCTATGATATGTATTGTTTCAATATCATTGTTGAAACCCCTGGATGGTATGACCACAAGTGGGAACTATTAGTTTCTTGTTAATGTTGCTCACCCCACTGAATAAGTGGTTACTTTGTAATGGCTTCCAGCTGTATAAGTGGATGTATCTTTGTTTTCTATTTGTACACCCACTGAATAAGTGGTGAATTCCCACTAGATAAGTGTATGTTATATTTTGTTGCAATAGTTTGCCTGTGTAGTTCCGAAAACACCATATGCTCTCACCTTGCCCACATTGGGAACTGGGTGATCAGAAAGTGTTGAGGACATTGTTTATTATTTGTTGCAACTTTTTTCAAAAAAAAATTAGGGGTGGTTTATTACATTTGAACTCTAATTTTCATCTAGATGTGATATCATATAAATTTTGGTTAACAATCCAGAAGTCAATCAATGGTTTTAACTTAGCTTACATTAGGCCCATTCAACCAGTTGGACCCTACACCAAAATATTAACGGAATTTAAAAGAAAATCGGATCTAGGGAATGTATCAAACTAAAAGGTGGTCTATGATATTCAATCCTTCCCCAATGAAGTCTCAGAATCGATCTCACAATCAACTTCAATTAAATATGGACTTAGACAAACGTAAGCTAACTTGCTTCTTGCAAGGACCAAAATATTGCTAGACTCGACAACAAACTCAAAATATATTAAATCCAGATTTAAAAATCAGTGGAAACGAAGTTCTAAGTCATTTCGATTGTAATAGGGATTAAACCAAGCTGAATAAGGAGATTGGCTCCAATTTATCGGCTCCAGGAGAAAAATCGAACCCAAATACTTAATTCAATAGGCAAACCTCTTTAATGTGATCTCCAAACCCAAGATAATGAAAAAAAGTTTAATATCTAACACAAGAAAATTTTCTAGTTGTTGAATATCTAGATGACCTCAGAAGGCAACACTTTTCCAAATCTTGCATAGCCTTGGGAACATGTGGCAAAATCTCGCCCACTCAATAGGATGACACTTGGCACATGGTTTCATCTTGTAGACTCGGACCCAAATTCAAGAATTAGTTGGTTTTACACCCAAAATCAAATCCATTCTTGGATCAAAGCAAGACTTTAGTAAATTTTGGCTTCCAAGAGGTATGACTAAAGGCTCAAATGCAATATGATTGTCATCTGATTTTCCACTCATTTCAAGTCCATTACTAAGTAGGTAACTTTGTGGTAAGACAAGACATCAAGTAGTGTGAGTAGGTCACAATTGTCAGCCATTCACACCATGGAGATTTATTGGACTAGAAAAGACTTGAAACTTTGTCGAACGCCTTCAATACTCCAATCACACAAGAGAGACATGTCTCAATCTCACACAAGGACTCCAACCACATGGCATGACCTTCAAACTTTGATTTCTCACACTCAAAACATTCAAAGGAATTTCAACAAGGGAAAGTATTAGCACTTGGCTATTGTAGGAGTTAAAATCTACGATGAAATGGGTAAATTAGACAAAGGTCCTACTAGTTTTTGAGAATTCAATTAAGTATTCACTTGGAAGCACTCATGGCAGCTCAACAAGAGATAGGGATTTAGCACTCAAAGGTCTATGTTGCAATATCACCAAAGTTCATTTGATACTCAGAGCCTTACTAGACATCACACACCTAGACATCACACACCCAATCATAGTCATACTTAATGGTAAGCACTAGTAATAGTAATCCAGCCATAGGTGGTTAGAAGGATAATCCTACGACTTGTATAAAGATTCACCCACAAACTTAGGGACTTTATAAATAAACGAAATCATTATAGGGAAGCATTTAGAATAAACCAAAACCAATATTAAAGATTATGCAAAACTCACATTCATCCTCTCAATCAAATCCTCTAAACTGATACAGGTTTCTTTAACAACTAAGCATACACACTCGTTACGATTAAATCCAGAAATACATCTTAATCTAGGGATTCCTTATTTATTAAATTATTTACAACTACTTCAATATTAGCTAAATATTAACACTCAAAGATTTATAACACCACTCACATTACAATCATATCCGAAGTTCTTGGATGCAATAAATATATAGTTAGCGTTTTAAAATATATAGTTAGCGTTTTAATTTGTCACCAAATCCTAATTTCTTGGCTGCAATACACATATAGTTAGCATTTTAATTTCTCACTTCTGTGACAACACAAAATGGAACATGTGAGGAAAAACCTCTTTTCAACTTAATAGGGGAAGAATCATGATTTGATCTACTCCTAAAATCTAAAACAAATAAACTAGATTGCTTCTTATGCACACTATAGAATTTATTCTCTAGGGGCTTTGCATGTAAACAAAATGCTTGAAAAACACTCTACACCTATTTTATTTGATCTCGAAGGCAGGAGTGAAAAATTGATAGTACTTATCTCACCATAAGTTTTTTTGTGTTTGCAGCCAAACTATAACATGAATTTAAACACTAATGTTTTCTAATGATTTAAAACAGATATCAACAAAAACACAATACTTATAATAGTAGTTGACAAACATGTAATAACACACTAATTTTTTTGAACTTTTACAAATATTTGAAGTTGCAAACGCAAATCCTCGCACTTTCTGATCACCCAGATCCTGATGTGGGCAAGGTGAGAGCATACAATGTTTGGACAACACACTAACTGTATGAATGCATTGTTGAGAAAGTAAAAGGTAGCATAGCCGACTAGAGCATACAGACAATAGGGCCAACCCAAATCAACACCTCTTCGACAGACAAATATGCTTGTATGCAAAAAACCACTAGCAGATTCCAATAGGTCTAATCAAGCCAAATTGGCTAATAATAATGCAGGCCTGATCAATTCCAAAATAGGCTCACAAATATGCAAATACAATTGGGTCTAGCGGTGAACCGACCAAGACCTTCTTTCAATGAATTCAAACTATTGGCTATAAACCATCCAGTTTTTACAATATGATCAATGTGCAAACTACTATCTGGTGAATAACAATCCAGATTTACAAACAAATATGAAGTTGAACTATTGATAAATAAATTTAGAAACCCCACAGCTACTCTACTGGAAATTATTTCAAATCATCAAAATAGTTTCAACTACAGCAAAGATTAGTCATAAAATCAGCAAGATAAAATGATAATCAGTTCATATGGACTGGCCTAGCTAGAGTAGACTAAGACACAACACAAATTTCTGAGGTAATACTACAACTAAAGATGGATGATGCTGTTCCAGAACTGTACGACCACTAAACTTTGCTCAAAGACTCAAATCTGCACTATACGACCTCATAAACAATTGTATGGTTTGCCCACACTCATCAAAAACTATTGCTAACAACTCCATAAAGGTACGACAGCCAGGTTAAACAAAATGGCCTCTTGTAAGACTGATTTTTTGCGCCAAAAGGAGCTGCGACTCCCTCTTAACTTCTCATGCCCCCATTAATTTGTTGTACGACCTGCAAGAAATTAGGTTTTAGCAATAACAAACAGTATTGTCTGATGCAATGGTACGGCCAGGAACTACAAAGATGTACAACCAAAATATTGTAGTATGGCTCCCATAAACACCATAAATTGTTGTGATTAGATTATATCAACACAAATATAACAATTAGATTCAATTAGCAACCAAAAGCACATTAAAATCTCCATAAAACACTGAACTTCACATAACCAAAATCAACTATAGATCTCCATGATCACTCAGCACCCAGGTAATCCCAGAGTGGAATTACTCAGATGGCTAAGAGGGTTTTCATCCTCAAGCAAAATAAAAAGAACTCACGTTCATTCTTCAAAGCATAGAAATGAATAATAAGTAGGAAATAGATCTTTTGTGCACAAGCTCTCCTTATATAGACTCTTTTGAGATATTATAATTTATTTTTAATTCTTTTTTTCTTTTTTCCCTCCACTAAAGTGTCTGAAACGTTTCACCACCTTTTTGGACCCCATTCCTAACAACACTTTTAAAACAACCTTTTTAATAATCAAACAGAAGTTGCCTTTTAAAAATATAACTTAAAGTTACTTTTTATACAACTTAATTTTAATTATTAAAATATTTCTTTTCTTTCCACCCTATTAGCCTATGAGAAAAATTAAAAGAGTAGGCTAAGGCTCTTCGCTAGACTTACTCCAGTGAAGGGGACATGTCAGTTCTCCCTTCTCGAAATTGCTTTCCCTCAAGCAATTGCAAATTCGGATGCTCAAGAATTTGCTCTCCTTCCCAAGTAGCATCTTCTGGTGAAAGATCCCTCCAATGGATCAAGTATTCAGAAATACTCCTGTTCCTCAATTCACACATCTAAAACAAATTCAAGAACCAAAACAAACTTGTCTTCATCATCAAGTGGAGGTAATTCAACAGAAGATGTAACATGCTGTCCAGATGCCTTTTTGAAGCACGAAACATGAAAAACATTGTGAATCTTACTTTGCTCTAGTAGCTCTAATTCATAAGCTACTTCTTTGATCCTTCTCAAGACTTTGTATGGGCCAAAGAAACATAGTTTGACCTTTTTAGCTCCACTCTTCTGGAGGAAAGATTGCTTATAAGGCTGCAATCTTAAAGAAACAATATCTCCCACATCAAATTCCCTCTCCAATCGGTGCCTATCATCATAAATCTTTTGTTAATTTTGAGCTTGATGTAAATTTTCTTTCAATGCCTTCAAAATCTCGACTTTATTGAACCATGTCCTTTGCTCAAATCCGTAAAAGATAAGACATCATAACCATACAGTTCTTTGAAAGGAGTCATACCAATGGACATGTGGTATGTGGTATTGTAACAGTGCTCTCCTAGATAGAGTCATTTAATCCATACTTTTTGTTGTCTCAGCACATAATTTCTCAAATAACCTTCAACCCATTTGTTGACAATTTATGTTTGCCCATCCATTTGTGGGTGAAAACTTGTGCTAGAAGTTAATTCCATACCAATCAACTAGAAGAGCTCTTGCCAAAAGAAACTAAGGAACCCATTGTCCCTATCACTTACAATATTTTTTGGCAATCCATGAAGTCTAATTCCTCCTTAAAAAACAAATTAGCAACTTGAGAAGCTTTGAATTCTAAAGAAATTGCAAAGAAATGTGCATACTTTGTGAGTCTATCAACTACAACATATGTGCAGTCCTTACCTTGAACTCGTGGAAGTCCAGTGATGAAATCCATGGAGATGCTCTCCCATTTCTGCTCTAGTATTGGTAAAGGCTGCAATAGTCCTGCTGGTAAAAAGTTTGCTCTAATTTATTCTGTTGGCAAACTTGACACTCTCTAACATGCTTAAGGAGATCATCTTTGAGTCTTTTCTAAGTAAACCTCTTTCTAATTTGCTTGTAAGTCTTGTAATACCCTGGATGACCAGCCAAAAGTATCAAGAACTGCTCTAAGAATCTTTTCTTTCAACTTTGATTTAGGAACAATGTATGCTCTATTCTTGTAGAGTATGAGAACATTTGCCACTTGATATTTGTCATCTTGCAATTTTCCCTCCATGATATCAATAGCAAAAACATTCTTAGAATATTCACATAAAATGTGATCTTTCCAATTAGCTGAAATTTCAGCCATAGAACACAATGTGGGTTTTCGTGACAAAGCATCAACAACTATGTTTGTTTTCCCCTTGACATATTCAATGTCAAAGTCATAAGCTTGCAACTTGCTAACCCACTTTTGTTGCCTTTCATTGAGATCCTTTTGATTAAGAAAATACTTCAAACTATTGTGGTCTATTTTACCCACAAATCTACCACCCACCAAATGCTACCTGATCTTGGCCAATGCATGCATAATGGCCAACATCTTTGTCATAAATTGAAAAATCCCCTTCAGAATTTTTGAGTTTGCGGCTCGCAAAGGCAATCAAATGGTTGTCCTGCATCAACATTGCTCCAATTCCGTCACCAAAAGCATCACATTCAAGCACAAAAGGAAAAGAGAAGTTAAGAATGGATAAAATAGGGCAAGAACTCATCACTTCCTCAACTTATCAAAAGTTTCTTACTTTGCACTAGTCCATGAAAATGCTCCTTTCTTAGTAAAATTGATCAATGGGGCAGCCAACTATGAAAATCATTTGACAAACATTTTGCAGTAACTACAGAGACCAAAAAAACCTCTCAATTGAGTTAAGTTTTTTGGAGGTGGCCAATCCAAAATAGCACGAATCTTTTTTTTTAACAACTTGGACTCCTTCAACACTAATGACATGTCCAAGATACAAGATATTTGCCATTCCAAACTTGCACTTAGATTCCTCAGCAAACAATGTTTGAGCCTCAAGAATGCTCAAAACTTCATCTGTGTGCCTCAAATGCTCTTCCCATGCCTTGCTACAAATGAGAATATCATCGAAGAAAACCAACACAAGTTTTCTCAACTATTTGTTGAACACTTGGTTCATGCAAGACTGGAAGGTAGCAGCTGTGTTGGTCAACCCAAATGGCATGACCAAGAACTCATAGTGCCCATAATGGCACTTGAAAGTTGTTTTGTGTATGTCCTCTTCATGAACTCTAATTTGACGATACCTTGATCTAAGGTCTATTTTTGAGAAATAGATAGCTCCATGAAGTTCATCAATCAGTGCATCGATCCTAGGTATTGGATATCTATTCTTGACTATTCTTTTGTTTAGAGCTTTGTGGTCTATGCACAACCTCATAGTTCCATTTTTTTCATAACCAAGACTACAGATGAGGCAAAAGGGCTTCAACTGGGCCTGATGTGTCCCATGTCCAAAAGCTCCTTGATAGCCTTCTCGATCTCTTCCATATGCCTTCTAGGATGGCGATAAGGAGTAGTGATAACTAGTTTTCTTCCAACTCTATCACATGCTCAAACCTCTATCAAGTGGCCTCTCTGGAGGTATATCATCAAATACCTTATTGTGCTTATCTAGAAGAGACTAGATGTCAACATGGTATGATCTCTTCCCCTCTGAAGAAGTGTTTGTAGAAATCAAACATTGAGCTGCCCAAGCAACCTCACCATGACAAAAAGTCGTCTCCATTCTTTTGGTTGAAACAATTCTTGGTGCTCCACTAGACATCCTATAGAGGATAACCTTCTTTCCATTTGCACGAAATTTCAGCTCTATAATTTGAAAATTTTGAGAATATTTGCCAAGGGAATGTAGCCACTAAACTCCCAACACCATAGAAGTCATTGGTCACTTTGTGGTTTCCCACAGTGAGGCTCAACTAGAAAATCCTCTCCGTGCAAGGCATGGTAAAACCATCAACTACCATCACATTGAATCCTTCAAAATCTTCAACCTCAAAACCCGTCTTGACCACCAAGCCTTCATCAATGAAGTTGTGGGTTGCCCCACTATCAATCAACACTAACAACCTTTTCTATGAAGGACTCCTCGAGTCTTGAAAGGAGTGTACTTTGGAATACCAAATAATGTGGCAAAGGTACCTTCAGCAACCACCTCCTCATCTTGTTTCTCAAGTGCAGATCCAACCTCTTCTTTCTCACTTTCAGATTCAGGTTCTCCTTGTACAGATTCTTCATCTGAAACAACCTCAATGTAATGGACTTGTCCTTTCCCCAAGCATCTATGGCCTAGTTCCCAAGGTTCCTTACAGGAAAAACATAGCTTTTTCCTTCAAAACTCATTTCTAGCCTCTTCGTCTTTGCTTGTCCTCTTTGGCCACTCTTTCTGGAATGGCTTTTTTTGTTGTTTTGCATAAGTCTTTTGAATAAAATTTAATCTTTGGAACAAAAAGCTCCATGCTTAATGCCCTTTTAATGGCATCTTGTAAAGAAGTTGGGTCAAAAGCTTTTACCCATCCCTTTTGATGGCATCTTGTATTTATACCTAATACAATCCTAGCCTAAATTTCTAATCCTACCCCTATGCCTAATAATGGTTGGTGGGCAAGATATTTCGGTGAGTCTTATGGTGAAAAGATTGGAAGTGATGGTGAAAGTCCTTACCATGTATAAAGGATAGTGGTTAATAAAGGAAATTAAACAAGGTTTTGAATGCCTCAAAGCTTGTTGAACAAGCCATGTAAACTTGAGTTAGGTTTGAGTTGAGTTTAGGGCTTGGAGGATTATTGAATGTTCATTGACCAGTATTGCCATTTTTGGATATTGAAGGTTGAGAAGGTTGGCTGCCATGGCAAAGCCATGCCAAATTCTCTGGACTCTCTGTTCATGCATATCATTGGCATTTATATGCAACTTCAGTTGCACTGAAGAGGAGGTTGGTAAGGAGATAAGTGTTTACCATTCTGATAAGATGGTAATAACCTTCAAAAGGAATTCTTATGAGTTGTGAAGTTTGTGGACTGTAAAAGAAATCCTCTGTGGGTATTATGGAAGACTTTGTTGTCACTGGTCAGTGCTTGCATTAAAAAATCGTTGATCCTTTCTTGGACTCCATTCTTGTGAAAGGTTTGCAGTGACAGGTGCTGTAGCTGGGTTTTGAGGATTGATAACTATGAAGCTTCACTGCTAAGACTTTGAAGCAGAGTAAGTAACTAAAAACGCTAACACTTGTTGAATGTTTATGAGGTTTGAGTGGAACTATGTTTACGATATGGTTTTTTGTGTATGATTGTTGAACCCACTTTGAATGGAGAATGTCTAGAAGCTTCATTTCATTACTACTGAGTTAAGGTTATATGCTCAGATCAAATATTGAATTTATTTGATCTTTTGAGCTTTTACAAATAAAAAAATTCTCTCCAAAGTAGAGGATATTAAGAATATAGTAAACAAGTTTATTGTCCCAGCTTGAAATTGCATTTTGGGGCTCTGGTATTGAACTATGATGAGTATATTGGCTATCAGCCTCACGCTTCCCCTTAAGAAAAGACACCCTGTATTTTGAGTTAGATGCTTTAAGTTGTAAATTGGCAAGATTAAGAGCTTTTCTGAGAAAGTTGACAAAATATCATTTGGGGGCTTCAGCAACTGTTGCATTGTCTAATTTTCTTTCAATGCTTGGGAAGGGAAAAAGTTAAGAATCCTCAAAGTGCTACTCTCTGAATCCTTGGACAAAGCTAATCTAGAAGTCCTTAAGAACGGCACTGACTTGTAGAATATTTATTGGTAACTCGTATCTATTCTTGCCTTATTTGGAACTCACTTAAATCTTAAGGGATGACGCTTGAGAATTGTACATACCCTGTCAGTGTAGCAGAGAGGGTACTGTGTGAGACCACTGAACAAGTCAGCTTTGTTTCTTGCATTTTATCACTATCCATTGATGACAGATTTCAAAGCATAGGTCGATCATCCCTAAGACATACCTCTGTTGGAATGTATATGACCTGCCAGATTTATTGTCAACTGGGCAAGAGTTTTAGACTTAATGGTCCTAACTCCTAAGTACCAATACTTAGGACCATTAATTATACTAATCATAACAGAATGTTAAAAATATTCTATATGACATATTTAAATGTTAATATCTGAGAAGCATACAACTAAACATCAGTAGACATAACTCAAAGCCAGCAGTTTCATTGATTTGATAATACAACTTCATACCATTCATGTTTGAGAGATTTAAAGCCAGTTTAGACAGATTTTTCATGATCTACAGATGCAAAATTGCCTGGTGTGTTGCCTGCATCTCATACACTACAAGAAAAATGTAATCTTACCCAAGGACAACTTGCCCCACCCCCATTAGAATCACCTCCAGAAGAATTCACAGTCTCACCATCCTTATTATTGGGTACTGAAATCGTCTTCCAGGTTTCTATGGAATCCGAAACCAGGTAAAGCAGCCTCTCACTTCCCTGCAAATTACCTTTAATTAAAAAATATTGTACGTATTGGATGTAAGAAAACAAATGTCTATCTGCAATTCAAATAAACTAATACTTAATTTTAATTCTAAGAAGAAGAAAACTACACTCTAACAATGATGGTACTAAAGGGTTTTGAACTATTTCATCTTTACAGAACATGGTAACAATAAATGTATTCGTCGATTGCAGTGTGTGCACACCCCCACACAAATATTTGTCACTTTCTGTAAATGGGGATACAAAATAGGACTCAAATATAGAAATCTTTTTGAGAATTGCCAAATAACATACAAACCTAAGAAATAGATCCTTATGCTCTCAATGCTTATTAAAACTGAATGGAATATTTTCCAGGCCTCCTGGAATGTCTTTGGACAAACTAGCAGAAAAATAACAAACTTCACGCATCAAATACAATCATACAACCCTAGCCTTTAGGAAGCCTTTATTCTATAAGCAAAAACCTGCCTTAAGAGCTCGCCAATGACCATGTGCGCGAAACAGGTTCCAAAACAAAGGTATGTTCGGAAGAGGAAGGATCTGCCAATTAATTCAAAGAGTCAAATAATTAATTTCGAGAAACAGAACACTTCAAACTTTATTGTCTCAAATATGCAACACTAATACTATAGTACTGTTACTTGTAAACAAACAGTGAAATCAAATCAAACTACTGAAGCCCACTAAAGAAAACCAGAACATTATTGCATAGCCAACTTTGACTTCTATACAGAGCACCAATATTGAATATAATTGATAATAATACCAATTAATAAAACTCAATCACTTGCAAATGAATGGCATCATTTATCATTGTAAAAAGCAAAACAAGATCAGTATAAAAATTGTTAAGGATATATGAGTGCATGTTTTGAAACTACAAATAAAACCAGTGTTTCTCCAAGTGTCAGGGATGAAGGGATGGAGGGGCATGATTTTGAGCATGGCAAAACATTTCTGGATTTCGGGGACAGTGTGTGGACAACTATTGAAATAATATTTAAATTCTTAAAATATAAATAAATTAATAAAACCGGCTTAATGGCAGGTAAATTTCACTCTACACAATTTTATACCAAACCTATAAATAGATTTGCTTAAAATTTCACCCAATATTTTTAATAAGATTTACTTTGATGTAGTTTTGCTACCAAACCCATAAACGGATTTGCTTTGGCTTTGAAGTCCCAATTAATTTTCAGTAAAATTTACTTGATGTATTTTTTCTAAAGTGCTGACAATCTAGAAGCAACTTTCTTCCATATATAAATCAGTTTGAGAGAGAAATACTTATTTACATTTTGTGATAACTTAGGCTACAAAATTAATTGCCTATAAAAACCGCTTTACTTTAGGAGTAGCAAAAAGAACCAGAAATTTTGTACTTATTTTAATGTCTATCCTGGAAGGTAATGTAGTTCCAATAAGGAGATACTTGTTACAGCAGTGGCATGTCCAGCAGGAAGGGGTTTTTGTTATTATGGTTTTTTCATGATAATATTGGCTTCTCCCATGAACCGATGTTTGTGGATTATGTGTGGCTTTTAGAGGGACCATTTTAGTGTTTTTACCCCTGAAATTTTCTTACTCAATTGAGAAGAAATTTTGTATCAATTGTCATTGAAAATAAATTGTACACATTGTTTCACCCATATGAAACTTTTTTGAGTCATCTTCCCAGTCAAATCCACGACATTCTTCGTTTTGTGAACCACAATTCAATCCTTGTCTACCATAGTCATGAATGTTGTTTTTGTCATTTCTAGCAGGTGTCTTTGTAGACCCAACAAAAGGAGATTTTCAATGCATCACGCAAGGTAAAATCAGGACTTGCGCAAAGAAGGAAAGGCAAGAGTGGTCCTACTTAGACAAGTTTTAGAGCCTTAAGTCATGAAAAAAGGTGCATAAGTTGTCCAAGCTCATGCTAGTGAGGAGAAAGGTCACTTTTGAGTGAGTTTCAAGTGGCATAAGCGCTAAGCACTTTTGAATGTGAAAATGGTCCTAGCAGGTCAAAAAGCGTGCTTTTGGTCACTTAAGTGAAAAGTGGAAGGGCTATACCTATTGATTTTGGTAGCTAGGTCGGATCCCTCCTAGAGACCGACCTAGTCATAAAATGCTGAATGGCCTATCGGCCTTAGCATTTTGAGAATCTCAGTTGTATTATCCGATTTAAGGCAGGCCCTATTTGGGCGAATTCATTATGTGTATCTTGTAATTGTAAATAGGTCAGGACCTATTCAATGTATCTTGAAATTGCAAATAGGTCAGGACCTATTTCAATGTAACTTGTATGTAATTATTTGAATTATTATAACTTGGCGCCAAATTGTATAAGGCCAACCAAGGTTATTGTTTGGGCAATCTCCTATAAATGTAAATAAGCAATACACACCGATTTCTGCTCTGAGAAAACTATCCATCAGCGATCTACTTCAAGTCTAGCAATATTCATCTGCAATCAACAACGAACCTGCTACTTGGTGAAGCGAATCTGATCTTGCATGGACGAAGTTGTTTCAGGTCTGCTAAAGACTATCCAGGGATGCCGAACCTCTGTGCTTACTGTGCAATCACCTCATGTGCAAGCGAACTTCATTCTGAACATTATAATCAGTTCAGATCAGAACTAAAGTTCAGATAAGTTGTATTATTGGTGCCTATGATTTTGTGCCCTAGCTGGGTAAAGTTGTAATCTGCCTCTGCCATTAATCTAATCGGATCTGAGATTTTCTTGCTGGGTTTTTCACCTCTAAGAGAGGTTTTCCCAGGGTATCTTTGTGTTATGTGTGCATTTGTGTTTTCTTGTTCCTTACTGTCAATCTGATTGCTAAATTTAACAATACCAAGTCAACTTCAAATTAGTAGAATAAGTGAATTTTAAGTAAAAAAGTGCATAAGTTATCCAATGTCAATGACAAACTAGAACAAGATGTCACTTACGTGACTCAAGAGGGCACTTTTTCACTTAAATGTCAAAATTCAACATCAAAATATAACAAAAAGTGCAACATGACCCCCAAAAGCACACTAGGATAGAAAAGCACTAAAGTGAATGAGGAATCAATAAAAAAGTGCAACATGACCCCCAAAAGCGCACTAGGATAGAAAAGCACTAAAGTGAATGAGGAATTAATAAAAAAGTGCAACAAGACCCCTACGAGTGCGTCCAAGTGTAATGTCCCTTTAAAGACCGTTAGCTCAAATCCACATAAATTTTGCAATCAATCAAATTCTAACTCTTTCTAATCACCAAGTTCCTGATGTGGGCAAGGTGAGAGCATATGGAGATTAGAATGAAAACAATGGAATTAAACTAAAAGATATTGGCAGCAAGCCGACCAACTTACAATATAAGCAAAGTCATAGAATCGATCAACACCAAAATGGTGGATTGTGATTTGCATATTCCAATCAAGCCAAATTTGCTAATAACAAACAAAAAATGAGTGAACGCTAAAAATGGCAGACTAAGTCACTCAATTTTGATTGACACCAAGATGGTGGAAAGTACAGAAAATAAGGATTGATCCGATGGTTGAACCGACCAGGATCTTACAATGAAAACCAAATACAATCTGGCAGTATAACCGTCCAGACTTTACAATGCAATAATACTGCAAAATTCAATTAATAAACTGATTTCCAACCATAGCAATAATAAAATCAGCATATATGAACTACCAAAATATGACAGGAAATTATCAATTCCACCGCTAACAAAATGATGAACCATTTGAACCCAAAACCCTAAAAGATATTTGCATTAATGATACCTCAGATCTGAAAGAAAACTGAATGCAATCGAGATATCTCTAATAATATTCTAACGTCTGAAATAATGTTGAAATCAGTCCTTGAAATGGTACATCCTGTTGTACCCATACGAAACTTTTCATATGTGCATACAAACACCCTAAAGATGCCTAAACACACCTCCCAAGCACCATGTTGCCTTGTCATTATTTGCTAACCCCGCAGATACAAGACATATCAAAGGAGATGGATCCAAGGCCCAAATGAAAGGAGATTTCGAGAAGCCAAAATGGCTCCGAACTGTGGAAGGATCACCTAGAAGCGGATGCCAAAGTGATGGATTGAAGACCAAAATGATGCAAAGGAATCAAGGAAAGCAATGCAAACACATCTGGCAAATCAAAATCAAATTTTGAAAATTTGAAAAATTTTCCAAGGCATTGGAGCGTTTCTCCCAAGGCGCGCGCACCAAGGTGAAAAAGCTCCAAATGTCATAAATGTAAATTTCAAGTTTGAAGATTCCTCTTCATCATTCGGAGTGATTTCGGCGAAAAAGGTGCGTCAAAAAGTTTAAGTCAAAAAGAGCACTTTGTCCGCGAAGAATGCTCCAAGGCGAAGCTTGCTCCAACTCCAAAGCGCTCCAAGGTGAAGCGCGCTCCAACTGAAAAATGCTCCAAATCAAGATTGAAGTCTCAAAGCATAAAGATGTCCCATGCAAGATATAGAACACTCTCAAGGGCATTGGAACACTTTTACTCCAAAGCGCGCTTCAAGTTCCAAGGTTTCAAAGGCAGAGAAAGTCAACAATCCAAGAGATTTTCATCAAAATTCCTAAGGCAAAGAATCCGAGTTTTCAAAGTGTTCAAAGACATGAAAAAGGCATCAAAAATGACGAAGGAGATCAAAGTTTTGTTCAAGCCAAAGGTCAAAATTGAAAATTACAAAAATTTTGCCTTGGGAAAAGTGTGCTTTTCCCAAGGTGCGCCTTCCCTAAGCACTCCAAACACCCACGCCACTTGCCTCTCCAAAACACCACCTCCCAAAACAAGTGAAGACTTCTATCTTTGGCACCAAAGATAAGGGAAAAAAGCACTCAGCAAAGGGAAATAAAAGTCTATAAATAAGACTCAAGTTCACTTCAACTTCACTTGTCTATTGTGCATGGAGAGCAAATAAAAAAGCACCCTATTTTTAGGAAAAACCCCATTCAAACCCTAAGGAGGTGGCGCTCAGCTATAAAGGAGGGTTTTCTTCATTGTTTTTGTCATTTCCAAAGGCATGAGGAGGGTTTAAAGGCAGCGTTCAGCTAGGAGGAGCTATTTTCCATCAAACAAAGGCATTTCTTCATGAATTTCACCAAATCAAAGGTGGATTGAAAGCTTTTAGGACCAGCGTTCCATTTGGAGGAGGTAGATTCAACATCAAAGCTCCATTTTTCATCCATTCAAGGCAGGTTTGAAGGTGGATTTGCATACTAGAAGGCCAACACTTCACATTGGCAGCCATTGTTGAAGGTTTTCAAGCTTTTTCAAGTCACGTTGGAGGAATATTTAGGGCCAGCACTTCAATAATGGAGCAGATTAGTCATCCCAAGGCACCTTTTTCTTCATTCTCCATCATCTAAAGGCATATTTGCATGCTTGAGGGGCAGCGCTCAGACCTAGGAAGCCATTTCTAAGGGTTTTGAAGCTTTTTCATGTGCTGGTTATGACTGCTCCAGACCAAAATCACCACCTACAGCCATAAAAAAAAGAGTTTTCAAGGTGTCTATGTCCATTTTCTCTCATTTCTATCACATACCCACCTCGAGAAATGGCATTTTCCATCAATCTTGACAATCTAGAGCTCAGATCCGGCACATTTTTGAAGATTCAGCCTCATATTTTTACTTTCCAAGGGCAAAAATACTTTTTTTTTCATAAAAACCAGAGTTGAACAGCGAGAAGAAAAGCCTGGTTTTTTAAGACAGCGAGCATAAAAAGGTCTGATTTTGCCTTTCTCGAAGCAGGACAGCAAATAAGAAAGCTTCTCTAAGGCCTCAAACAACCATGCAATACTCTTCGGTCACCATTGAGGCCAAATCCCCGTTTGTCCATGAATATTCCAAAGTCAAAGAGACGGATTTGTGCCAAGTTTCACTTGAGGGTTTTGACTTGGATTCCTTGGTGAAGTCAGGCAGCGTTGTGGTAAAGAACTTGATGTATTCCGGGCTAACCCACGCAGGCTCATTCCCAATAGCTACTCAAAGCCTAAAATTTGTGCTAGATTGCATAAAACACTATGATCCAAAATCAAGAGAAGTCAGAGCAGTAGATGGAAGAGTAATTGCAAGCCTCAAACCGGATGATATTGAATTTGCTTTCGGGATACCTCCATTTGAAGAATCACTCACCTTAGACCTTGAAGATTGTGACATGTTGTGATGTAATCACACATCGCCCCATTGCAAATGGGGACCCCCTCTTTTTTTTGCTTTCTCGCTTCGTTTTACTGTAAAGTTTAGTTTTGCTCTGACCTTGTAGGGTTTTGGTAGTGTTGTTTTGCCCATGTCTCGACAGTTTCTTGCCAAGAGGTCTATATGCCTTCATCCTGATGCATGACACTGAGTCCGTGAAAATGACTAAGTCTAATATCCTAAAAATCCTGAAAAAAATGACAGTCTAAAATCTCGTGGATCCTCAGAAATCTAGAATCTGCATTCTAAATCCTATGGATCCAGGACCTATCTCAAACATCCTGGAAGTATATTGAAAATATGTTTAAGTATAAGAAACTCAATATCTGACTTATACTTAAACATATTTTCAATATACTTCCATTGAGGAATTCCAAAATTTGACTAAGGCAAGAAATTCCTCACTCCATGTCCAAACCCACCCAGACTGGGCAGCCTCACAAGGTCCTCTTGGACAGTGTCTTCACCATAAAAAGAGCTTGTTCAGACAACACCCTCAAACCTGCCCAGGGAACGTTAGGATATTTTCATGAGCTTTTACCGATTGAAGGGAGTTAGGGAGTGATGATGGAGTCTAAAACTAAGATTTTGATGAAACTTCCATGCCTCACCTCCAAACCTGCCCTACCTGGGCGGCCTTGGCATGTGCACATGCATTTGTCCAGACAGAACCCTCAAATCCGCCCTAGGAGAAAATGGTTAAGTTTAGAAGGTTTTCAAGCACAAGGCACTGAGAAATGATGAATTTCAAGCAAGGTTTGCAAGTTGGAGGGAAGTTAAGTAGATTACAAGCAACATTCCATGCATCATCTCCAAACCAAGCATTACTTAAACTCCTCCCAACAAGGATGAATTAATTGGAAAGAATGATGAAAGATCACTAAGCCTGATGTCTTGAAATCCTGAAAAATTGGCCAAGTCTGAAATCTGGTGGATCCTCCAAAATCTAGAATTTGCATGTTAAATCTTATGGATCTGAGACCCATCTCAAACATCCTGGAAGTATATTGATAAATATTTAAAGTCAATATCTGACTTAGACTTAAACATATTTTCAATTTACTTCCATTCATGACATTTCCGATATGGCAACAAGACTTGCATTCCAAGCACACCTTTTAAACCCGCCCTACCTAGGCGGCCTTGGCATGGGGTCTTGGATTCAAGGTTGTGATCACGCACTTTCTCCATACACTGCCTCCAAATCTGCCTTAGGGAGAGAATTTTCAAAGTTTAGAAGAGATTTTGAGTGAGTTCAAGACAAAACCCAAGGGTGGTATCCCAACCCGCCCAGCTTGGACGGCTTCACAAGGTGTTTATGGATGATGTCTCCACCAGGGGACACTCTCCAGACAACATTTTCAAACCCACCCAAGGAGAAAAGTGGCTAGGTTTATAAGGTTTTTTAGCATAAAGCACAAGAAGATGATGAAATTCCAATGAAAGTTTGTAAGTTTGAAGGAGTTAAGTGCATTTTAAGTCAAATTCCATGGGTCACCTTCAAACCCGCCCAACCTGGGCGGCCTCAAGAGGTGCCCATGGACTATGTCATGTCCCACATGAGATTCTCCATACACTGTCCTCAAAGCCGCCCAGGGTGGAGAACAACATAAGTTGCAAGTTTGTTTGATGAGAGTGATGAAGATGACACCAAGGAGATGAGATAATCAAGTTGAAAAGAGTGAAAAGTTTCTAAGTATCAAAAGTCCAAGGCTCACTCTCAAACCTGCCCTACCTGGGCGGCCTAGAGAGGTGAGTCTGGAGTCTGATGTCTAAGCATTTGCAACTACTCCATCTTGATTTCTCCAACTCACCATGATGCTTCACATCCATGCAGGGTCATTCAAGGAGAGAGAAGTTTGAAAATCACTAAGTCTTGCAAATGGAGGAAGAGTGCTAAGGTTAAGATACAGAGTGTTCACATGGAAAAATCCTTACTAGCACTCCAAAGCCACCCTTCCAAGGCTGATTTCACCAAGACAGATGGACATCATCACCTAACATCCATGATGTGTCTTTCAACTTCACAAACATCTCAAAATTTTACTAAGTCTTGAAGTTGATAGAAAGGGGTTATGAAATGAGGGGAGTGAACATCAAATCAAGTTAAAATCCACACCCTACCTTCCAAGCAGCCCATGCTAGGCGGCCTTGAGCTTTTCATTTGGACAATATCACCTCCTCCACAGCACCTCCATGCATCATCCTCCAACCCGCCCAAACTAGGCGGTCTTCAATATCATGCTTGGATTGTGTCTCCTTCACAACATATTCTCCATACACACCCTCCAAACCCGCCTTGTCAAGTGACTCCCACCATCATGCATGTCTTTCACATCATTCACTCTATGCACTCATTCTAAATCCGCCCATGCTTCAAGAGTTACATAGCATTCAAAGGAGGTTAAGTCAGCAATGAAACAAGTGAAGAGCTCTTAAGTTGTCAAAACCAAGTTAAAAAAATGCTTAAGTGATGAAAATTCCTTATACCTCCTCCAATCCCACCCTTCCTAGGCGGCCTTGAGCATTTCACTTGGACAACATCACCTCCTCCACAACACATTCTCCATGCACTCTCTTCAAGTCCGCCCTTCTTCCCAAGGTTGTCCATCTCATGCAAGGAGGTTAAATTATCAAGGAAGCAAGTGAAGATGTCTTATGTTCTCAAAATCAAACTAAAAAATCACTAAGTTATGAAAATCCTTACACCACCTCCAATCCTGCCCTTCCTAGGCGGCCTTGAGCCCTTCATTCGGACAAGGTCTTGTCCACAACACACTCTTCACCTATCACCTCTAAACCCGCCTAGGCACTTAGGTATGGATTTCACACGAAAGGGTATGTTTTGAAATGCCATTTTTTGATCCCTAATGCATAAGATAAATGTAATTTGTTATTGAAAATCCTTTATATCAAGTCTTAATTTGATATGTTTCTTTTTGTAGGTGATGGAGGGTCCAAGGAGGTGAATGGCAAAAGCTCATACATGAGAAGTTTGGAAGGCGGAGGAAAGTTGCTCAAGTTTGTCATCATCACCACATGGAGGAGAGCTCCAACATCAAGTTTATCTTACTTCGAAGACTTTGTATGTCTGGATGAGGAAGACATCAACGCCATGCGAATGGGAGCTAGTCTAAGATGATCAAGGTTACAAGTGTAGTTCATCATCAAGAGCATCATCAGTTCGAGGCGAGGATCAGTGGAAGGTTGTCACTTCACCATGCACATCTTGAAGGAGGTCATCATCCAAAAGCTCACATATCATGTGCCAGACAAGAAGAACTCTCATCAAGCACTAGTCTACTCCATGAGTCCATGCAACTATCCAGAGGCATAATCCTACACAAGCACAACATCACAAGATGAGAGATGAGCATGATCATCAAAGCAATCCATGAGTTACATCAAGACAACAAGAAGAAAATATTCTAAGTGAACATGAGGTGAACCAGACTAGTTCGTTTGTAGATGCTGAGGTGGCACGTACATATCATCAGGCCAATCGCATTCTGCCATGTCATTCATTCAAAAGGGCCCACCATAAAGATGCTCCAAAGATGCTTATCACATTGGGAAACGTGCCTTCATTGCCTCTTTCACGTTCTAAAAATAGCAAATTTTGTAACAAACTGTCTTGTTGTCTCGATCTCGGTTGTTGATTGTCAAATCAATCCTGGCCCTTCATGTAATTTCTGGAGTCTATAAAAGGCTCATTCTTCTCATTTATAAGGAACAATATAGGGGAGATTAGAGATTAGGAAGAGAATCATTAGAGGAAGATAGAGTAGGAGTAGATACTATGGCAATAGGAGTAGAGTAGAAAGAACTCTTCGAAATCATTGAAGAGATATATGAGATTGTTGTAAACAAAACACTTCTTAAGTCAATACAAGCTCATTGTTGTTCGCATGGTGATCTTGTACAATCAAGGAATGTTCGCATGGTTTCTTATTCTCCAAGATGGTTGAGATGTGGTTCCAAGTAGCTTAGATGATAAAGTAGATAGAGTTCATTGATGTAATGGATATATGCAATGATATTTGATAAATTCCTGTTGGTTCATACTTTTGATGGCTTGTCAACGGTAAGTCATCATGTAAAGTTACCCTGAGCCACATTTTGCAAATAGTTCGATTGTTGATGCTCCTTTGAGTTGTGCCAGTTGTGGGTACTTTGGAGTGTGTCAACAATATGAAAATCCTTGGTTTATCCTTTGGAGATTGCACCTGTTTCATGTAGTTGTTGCTTGTCATAGCGAAGTGAAATTTGGTTTCTAAGGGAATTTGTCTACCATAGCATCGTTCATCACATCATTGTCATTAGAATGCCTATCTTAACCCTTGCCTTTTTCATTTTCTTTTTGTAGTTGATTAGAAGAAGTTTCATTTCACAAGGAAAGAGTACATATTTGAATGGAGTGATGAATAAATTCTGCGTAAGTTCCTTTGTATAAACAGCATTATCACATCATACCACCGAGGCTATCCACTGCAAATCACGTACAAGGAACCTTGGAGCGTTCTTGTTTGATCACTTAGTTTAGCATTCGAGACGCTTTGTTCAAGAGAGGATAGAGCACTTGGTGTTTTATTCTAGTGTTGTTGTTGTCAAGAAAACATCATCAACATGATAGAGTGTGGAGCTCAAATGTTGATAAATGTCAGAAGGTGGCTTCCAAATGGCTAAAGGACAAAAGAAATACTCTTCCTAGAAATGTTGGTAGAGGAGAGTTCAAAGATGAGTATGCAAGCATGATCACACTGCTTAACCGCATCATAGGGCAAGCCGAAGGAAGAAGCTTCAGAACCTGGATGTTTTACATTATCAGCACAGTGGTCAATGTAAGTGCTACTTATGATTGGTCTATCCTCATAAGTAACTGTATTCACCAGCAAATTATAGAGTTTCCTTGAACTCGTGAGTTCAAGATGACATCATACTTACTATTCATGGTGGCAAAGCAACACCATTTTGTCGGGTTGAATTTTTTAGGCTCTCCACAAAACACCAGGATTACCAAGCTATATCCTCAGTTGGAGTTTTCAGAGTCCCTAAAGCATTTCCGCCAGGTCAATGATGCATTCCTAATGTTTACAGTGCGAGACTTGGAGAATCAGATGCATGTCCACATTTTAGAGGAGGCAAGGGCAGTGATCTTGGATTGGGCGGACTGGTACATTCAGTTTCCTACTTTTTCATACATCCGGGTGTATGGGTTCACTTCATATCCATATATACTTCTGAGATGCCCTTCTAATGAGGTGGTTTTCATGGAGTTCTTGCGTCAGAGTGCCGAAGTTCATAGTTTTCTACGCAGCAGGCATAAGCATTCAGCGGGTTTTCCTATTCAGCTCAGTTTCTTCAAATGCAAGAGTGCTTCAGATGCTAAAGTGATTGGTAAGGAAATGTCTAAGTTTGGCTTAAAGACCTTCAAAGAAAAATGCACCTATGATCCTAAGGAGGTAATGAAGTCTAGAGTTGGTGGCAAATTTGCTAATATGCCAACTATTGAGGATTTTTGAGCTAATTGTGAAGATGAATTTGAGGTTCTTCGACAGAGTTACAGTCGCTTCTCATTGGAGAAAATACTAGCTTTTCTTGATGAAAACACCAAAGGTTTGCATGAAGACAATAGCATTCTTTCTCCTAAATTCATTAGGGATAAGATTGACTTGCAACCTTTGCCACAAATTGATTGGTCCCTCAAGGAGTCAACTTCTATCACCGACAGAACTCAAGCAGTGGTGAAACGAAGTTGGATGGTCATTAATTCTCAGAGGGAAAAGAGAGCCAAAGCCCACAAGGATAAGACTTCTACAGTTGAGCTGCCATCTTCATCTACTCGCTTAGCCACATGGCTAAAGTCCAAGATAATAAGTGACAAGGATAAGGAAGTGAATATTCCTGAGAAAGAGCCCTTGAGGGTGATCCACAAGATCAGAACTCAGTCTAGAGCTCCGGTTCAGCAACAACCAAATGCAGTCTCTTTATCACTAGCAGAACCCAAGCTCACCGACTACTTCCTCTTCCACTTCTTCTTCTTCTTCTTCTTCTTCTTCATCATCATCATCATCTTTGGAAGAAGAGGAGGATTCATCATTGTCACCAAGGAGACTTGAACCACATGAGTCTCCTATACATATCACTTCTACACCATTTGACTCAACAGGAGTCGAGGAGGTCGGGGAGCCAGAGGTAGAGCAGAGAGTAGAGACAGAGCCAGAGGTTGAGCCCAAGGTAGAACCTGAGGCAATACCAGATGTTGAGATCGAGATAGAGCCACATATTGCACCTCCTGAGGTTGAGATCACACCCAATCCCGAAATTGAGGTAGAGGACCATCCAGAGCCAGTGCCTGAAAGGGCTACTCCTACTTTGCTTCGCACAGTGATTGGTGAAAAGAAGAAAAGACCATCATACCAATTGGATTTCAGCACTTTAGCCAAATCATTCAAGGAGCCTTCAGCAAAGAAACTAAAGAAGCAGTCAAGGACCTCGAGGACTCCTGAAGGTGATATATTTGTAGAGACCGCTATCCCTCCTCAGGATAAGACGGTGTTAGATGTTGAGCCTGATGATTTTCATATCGTCAAGGCTAACTTGGGCCAAAGCACCTGACAAGCTATTGTGAACATTTTGGAGGTAGCTACTGATACTATCAGGAGTAGAGTGTTGAAAGATGGAGAAGACAAGGCTGCCCTCAAATCATTAAATAAGCAGTTGCGTCAGTATATTTCACAACTCCTGCATTCACCTTCACAGCGTTCACTTTTGTTGCCACAAGTAATGGAGTCTTCTGATGATCAGAGACAATTGAGCTAGTTCGTGGTATATGGCCAGCACACGAAGGACTGGATTGAAGATTTCATAGCAAAAGGTGTTGATTTTCTTGCAAAATTGACCGCAGTAGTTTCTAACTCTAAGGACATTTTACTTGGGATTCAGAACATGTTGGAGTGCATGACAGAGATGGTGCCTATCTATGATAGGCTATTGGTGAGATTGCAGGCTCTTGGCTTAAGGCCAATGTCAGCAGATGATAAGTCCACAGTCTTTTCATGGACACATCAGTATTCTTTCTTGATTCACATCTCGAAAGACATAGCCTCGGAGTTGGCTACGTGGAAGGAAAAGCTTCTCGACATTGAGAAGTATGCTATTAATTTTGTCCAACATATTCCTTGCAGGTATTTCAGCAATGAAGGTGTGAATTGCCTTGTTCATGACTTGCAAAACAAGTTTGTGTGGCTGATTCGGGAAAGGTTTTGTGGAGATCCTCACGTGGCAAAAATGCATCTTTTAGCCGAAATCACAGTAAAATTTGATAAGGCTGAAAAGGAGTATGTGGATCTTTCGAAGACCATTAATGATGCAAGTGTCAACCTACAGATGAGGACAGTTCACCTTGAATCTATTATCATACCAAATGAGGCTGAAGTTGATGAATTCAAGAGAAATCTCAATTCCCAGACTTAGCCATTTTTCACTATCTACAGGAGTTTTCTATTTTGGGCAGTTGGAGAGATTTCCAAAGCAGTTTCTATTTTGAGAACTGACTTTGCTTTTCAAAGATAAATCTATTTTTGGATTTGTTTTGGAAATCATGCAAAATATCTTTAAGTGGAACTCAATTTGTAATAACATGCAAGTTCAATTAATTGAATTGCATGAGAGATACTTTATTATTTTAAATGCTAATAAGCTTGCATGCTTCCCATGCAGCATTAGGGTTAGGGTGGAGAGTGTTAGTTAACTCTTTCTTTCATTTCCTTGCATATTTGCTTTTTATGGTATAAATAAGTGTATTCTACACACTTAAACTTCTTAATGGTAAATGTTGAAGCTATTATTTTGCTCGCATATTATTGTTCAAACAGTGTTGTGTGTTTTTATTACTTTGAGAATGAGAATATGCATCGTTTTCATGGAAGCTCTTTGTGTTGTCAAGGTTGAGAAGAATTGTTTATGACTTTGTGCTTAAACAATTGTTTTTAGATCTTTGTTGTTCCTTTGTGTTAAATCAAATCGCCAATTGTTCCTTCAATTTCTTTATGCTCTGGATTTACTTGAAGAAATTGAAAGTATGTTTCATTAAAGGTTAGTTATTTCTTTTGCAATACTCTAAAACGTCTTGTAGCATTGCAAAAGAGCTTCAATTGCCTTATGCTCGTGCTCTGAGAAACAAAAAGATAGGTTAAATTGTAATTGTCTTTTAAAATTTCTTTGTTTGAGGGAGCTTCCCCTCCTAATTAGAAGAACAGTCCTATTGTACACGCTGTTCCATTTAGTGTCACACCGCAAGGTGCAAATTTAAATGCTAACACATCCTATACCAAATTTGTACGGCAGCATGAAACAATAAATGTAGCCATAGTTTGAAGTCTTAGGGAATCACAACAAGTGAGTGCAACCATAGTTTGAAGTCTTAGGGAATCACAACAAGTGAGTGCAACCATAGTTTGAAGACTCGGCGAGTCGCAGCGAATGAGTGTTTGACTGACTTGCCACAACTCGCAAGTATTCCTACTCACCGCATCGAGTCAATGCAACTCGCGCACCGAGTCCGTGCAACTCGTGCATCGAGTCAGGGGCGAGTCAAGCCAAGTACTCCACGAGTTCTTCTTGATACTCGACCGAGTTTTTTAGGGTGACTCACAAGTTGCGGGCCTAGATTCGCGTGGCTTCAAAATACAAAAAAAAACCCTACAATTTTCATTTTTTGACATTGTAGGATCTTATTTCACCTAGTAGAAGACGTCTTTGGCATCCACGTGACAAAATACATTGAGAGAAGGGATGGGAAGAATGAAGATTTGGTTAGAAATAGTGAGGACTTTGTGCTAGAGAAAAGTTTAAAATATAGTGATAAAATTAGGAAAGATGGTGTGCTACCCCTCGACCCTGTTGGGGGCTCCACCCCCAAACCCTACCTACCACTAACCCCTTGTTGCCACCAAATCCAAGCCCTTGGTCCCCCTATTCTGAGACTCCATGGAACTATTACATTTATTGATTTGATGGGGCATATGACATATGTAATCTTTAAATTATGACAAATTGATGATCATAATAGACTTATGTGTTCTCTAAATGCATTAGTTTATATTTTCTCTAGTATAATTATGTTTCTTTTCTTGCCGAATCCCGAGTCCGAGTCAAAAATTCAAGTCTAAGTTTTTGAACTATGAATGTAGTAACCAAAAATTAATTTAAAACTCCTTAAAATCTGATCACCCACCTCCAAAAAGCAAAATAATGCTCCTTCTAAGGCTGCAATTCCCTTTTGTAGCTTGTACAGCTGCAAGACTTTAACAAATATATTATATAGCCTAATCAAACAATTGTCAAACATGAATTGCCCCTCAAATCCTTGTACGACAGCTAATACACATGGTACAGAATTCTTAAATAAAAGTACGCCCAAGTTTGAATATTTGTACAACAGTTTTTAAACAAAAGAAGGCAGCAAAACTTTGTATTAGCAGACAAGAAGATGTGTGGGGCCCACAAGACAGAATTTGTCCCCCACAAACTTCAATTCATCCTTCAAAATGTACGGCAGCCAACTTAACATTGTTTTTTCCTTTTTTCAAGTGTACGGCAGCTCTATGGGTCTTTCAGATTTGTACGGCTCTTTCTTGGAATGGTACAACCCATTAGCAATTAGATAAAGCTTTGATTTCTCTACAACAACTCCACAATAGCAAAATTAAAAATTGATATAATATTTCGCTAAAAACCCAAAATCTGGAACTCAACACATCACCATAAATCCAGGAAATCTCACACAACTGAAAACCAACTTAAATCTGAAACTTTTAACACCCAAATAATAAACATCAAACTGAAACATATTGGAAATACTAGAAACCCACAGAACAACTTTGGAAACCCAAAAATCTCTGCAAACCCAAAATACTAAAAACCACAACCACAACTGAAACCTAGAAATCTGCAAAATCAAACTGCGACTGAAAATGCCTTCATTCATTCAACACAATTGTGATCTCTATATGAAATCACCAAGCAGGACAAGAGGGTTTTCATCCTCAAATCCCGAATAAGGAAACCAAGAGGGCTTTTGTCCTCGAGATTTCTACACTCCTCAACCGAAAGAAAGAACTCTTGTTCGTTCCAGAAGATTGAATTTGATTATGAAATTGGATAACTTTTTTTTAGCCCAACTCCTTTCACCCCACCCCCCACATGGCATGGTGTGTTGGGCAATGGCTCATTTGTCCTAGGTCTTGTTGGATGTGCTAGGTATGTTGTTGTGGTTGTCTTTGCTCTACGCTTTCATTTTGTAGTAGTATGATGGTTGTTATCAGTTTCTACTTTTTTGTGTTTAAAAGGTGGGTGTTTTTTGCACTATCTTTTCTATTGGGTTGATATTACTGTATGTTGTTGATGTAAGCATTCTAGTTTCAGTTATGGGAGGGGCCCCATCTATTATCATAAAAAAAAGACAATGAGCTAAAATTTAAACTTAATACACTAAAGATTTAGTTAACAATGAATGTATAATCTTTACTTCACTACAGTCATTCTTCTTCAAATGCATAGAGATGAAGAAGACAACCTCCCTTCCACAACCTTGTAAACCTGCAACTCATCAAAAATCACATATCTAAGGTCTTGAAGATCATGGGCCATCCTCTCTGTGAAAGTGTTGAAGCCATCCATAAACTCCTCATCAACCTTTAAGATATGAGAAACCTCACATTCAAGTAGTAAGCAGCAGCATGACTGTGTTGGTGGAATTGTTTGTTCCACCTCCTATTAATGCACAAAATGGATTTTTTGTTTTACCCATAAAAATGTTGTATTGCCTCTTTGGCCTTGTCAATGGTCTTATATAGAAAACCCATGGTGTTTTTCTCCCCATCCACTAAGCATTGAATCCTCACCAGAGGTTCTGACACCTAAAAGAAAACAAAGTATAAAATAAAAATCTAATTTTGAATGGAAAGAAAAAAGTAAACTAAAATCATTATTACTTTTTATGGAATATCAAGTTTATAATTTTGTAAGTTGCCTTGAGGATCTTGTCCATGTGTTGGTAAAAAAATCATCAAAAACAATTCTTACTACCCTCTCCTCTTCGGCCTTTTTCAAATAAGGAGAGCCCCCCCCACCTAGCACTCACAAACATTCACTTCAAAGATGATAGTGAGGCTGCAATACTCTACAAAGTGATGAAGTTGGTGGCAGTGCGACACCCGAACACACAACATCCTTACCATTAGCGTGCTCTCTCATCAGATTAAGCACCCAAGGGTAGTTATAGATATATTTTGTTATGTTTCTTGCATCCTCCACCATGATATTGACCCACCCAAGTTTGTCGATATCCTCAAGGAGTAGATCAATGCAATGAACAGCACAAGGGCGTTGTTAAAGCTTATTTGAGTGATTGTTATTTTGTGATTGAATAATGTTTAGTAGCTATTGCAAGCTTTGTATCACAATAGTTACTGATTTAGGTTTTGTAGCTTTGTATGCTAATCTCCTTATCTAGATCAAGTATATTGTGTGCGCTTTAATCCAATTTAATCCTTGTGTTCACTTTTTAGTCTTTGCCTTTAGCTAGAAAGTGTGAGTGTTTCTAGGTGTTAGTTTTCTAAAGAAAAAGATAAAAATCTCTTGTATTACTTAGAAGTGCTGATAAGCCTTATGCTCTTACCCAAGGACAAAAAGACAAGTTTTGTTTTAAAGTTTGATTGTATCATAGAAAACCAAATGTTTGAGTTCTAGGTTTAATTTATGTTACAAGGGAGCTTCCCCTATTAATTTGAAGAACGATATATCCTTACACACTATTCCATTTTGTGTTGTCTTGAAATAGACAAATTAAAATGTTAACACAGTCTAGCCTTGAGGAACTAGAATTTGGTAATGAAACATTATAAAACAAAGATGTTCATGTTTTCCATGACTAATGCTCTACTAAATACTTCACAGCAGACCCGCTAATATGATGGGAGTGTTTCAAGGTTGTAACTTACAATGGCTGAAAACATTGTCCCTTTATGATAATAATGAAAATTCCCTTAGATCATGAGGACCATAGTTTTTTTCTCCCAAATGCAATTATATGCATTTGATTGAAAACCATTCCTGATCATGCAAAAGATTTTCAATCAGCTAAGATCTTTCTAATGCAAAATTCCAGAAAAATCAAAGCATAAATGCTTCCCTGTTTGCATGGATATTGGTCACTGGGATTTTCAAGCACCACCTACTTCTTAAATCACAAATAAAAATATTTCATGCATATACAACCCAGAACTGGTTAAACCATTTAAAATAGCCAAACATACAACTTTGAAGTTCTAGAGCAAATACATACTGCAAAAAGGGCTGTGAAAGGAAGCAATGCAACAGAACCATACATGTATCTTCTGTGATAGATGGCACCACTGCAAAACATGGCATGAAATATGAGATTAAAATATGCTTCATGTTCAAGTCTCATCATAGCATAGCATCCAAATTCCTTAGGTTAGTTTGTTTGTTTTCAAAACCAAATTTATAACTGGAGTAACAAATCACAAATAATGCTTTTGACAAGATTTTAAGAAAATAAAGTAAACTCCCACGTCACGAATGACATTTTTGACAAGTCTATAAACAAATAGAAAACTAACTGAAAATTTGAAATGATGTGTGTAAACAGTATTCCTTTAGTTTTTCCTTTGGTTAAATGGTTATTTATATGAATTGTGTGATTATGGATATAGAATTTTATTGTTAAAGTTTGTGTTACCTTCTATTGAAATTTTAGGTATGCATATACAATATGTATATATAGGCTCTATTATAGTTTTGATCATATATAAAGTTAAGAAATGATTTTTGAAAAAAAATAAATATATAGTTGCTCAATAAAAAGAAATGCCTGTGTTAAATTCAATATAAGTACATGTGTAATGGTGAAATTAACATGCCTAGTCATTTCCAATTTAGTTTTGTGCACACCTTAGAGGAACATCTTTAATGCAAGTACACTCTTGTGTTAGATTTGGCACATGCCCTAAACCCTATCCATCTACATTTACTCATACCAAGTCAAAGACCCAACCAAATCCGTATTACTCATACCTCCCTCTACATATGTAGTCACAACAGTAGTGGCTGATCCACAAAGTCTATGCCTCATAATGTCATCCAAGTCTATGATGTGAGCCTTCAAATGGTTCTCCAAAAGAGGTGATACCATATTCTCATGAAGCAAGCTATAAACAAAGGATTTTGAATCATACCTCTCATCGTACAAAACTGATTGCTCCACTTGCTTGGCCACTATACAATGCTTACCCTTCATATGCCACATGTTTTGAATCTTCTTTGCCTCCGCCATGTCATGCTGTACTAACTTGATCCTCTTGGGTCTTGGACGCCCAAATAAGACCTCGTGTTTGTCTCCAACATGAAAGCCAATGATAGAAGAGGTCTTCCCAATCCTCATTCTCATGTGTAAGGGCTGCCAACATATGATTATGCAAGAGTGAAAGACTGCTGTCCCAAATAAATCAGAACTGCTGTCATACCTCTTTATAGTACCTTCAACCATCTCAAACATCTCCTTCATCGTTGTTGCATGCTCTCTATCCAAGGCTGATCCAACATGAGTCTCTCCATGGAAAACACATGCCAAAAGGCTGATCCTCTTGGCTGTCATGTCATGATGAGGTGAGGACAAAGGACTGCTATTGCAACCCAGAAAATCAGACCTTGCCTCATGCCTTTTAGTTATGTCTTCATAGACCCTAATCTCCTCTTCCTCCATGAGTAAGTGCTCATCAAATAGTGCAGGTCCAAGGGAAGTCTCCAAGGGAAAATCAAGTGTGTCATGCGCCATGTGCCATAACTTTTGTCCCATGGCTGCAAGCTGAGTCCTCATGTGCATAAGTCTCTTCTATCTTCATAACTTCATCATAGGATCCTTCATGTCCTTCCTCCAAGTCTCCACTCTTTGCCAACTTCATGTTGCATTGTTCTTCATCGGATGTGGCTGCCATAGAAGTCAGAAATTCTGCTATGTATGATGAGGAATGTGCCATGCTCAACTCCCAACGAAGCTTCTCCACATGATCTTCTGATTCTTGAAGGGCCTCTTGAGTGCTCTTCAAGGAATCCATAGTGTCCTTAAGCTCCAAGGTCAGCCTATCTACCTCATCTTCCTCCCTTCTCAAAGCATTAGCATATATCTCGCCAATTTTGAAGAGATGATCTCTATCCGCAAGCAGATGCAAGTAGTTTGATTTCACCATAGCCAAGGCCTCTTGGAGCTCTTGAAAACCGGCAAGATATCTTCTTCAAAGTATTCATGCCTCTCTAGAACTTTCCAACCCAAACCTGCCATCACTTTATGAACATGGTCAAAATGAGTTAGGCCTTCCACAAGCTTACCTTCATGTGTCTTCAATTGTCCTTCCAAGTGATGTGACCTATGAGACCCAAGGTCTTCATGCAACATATCATGATCATGCCTCAACAAATCAATTTCTTCCTTGACATCTTCTCCATTACACCCATGTGTGAGAGCTAAGTCTTCATTATGCTCGATCAAAGGATCTCCATCAAAATAGTAGGTAGAATCTTCTACCTCATGATCTTCCTCAATGGCTGACCTAGAAAGTGAATGCACCGCTATGACCTCCTTGACCACCAAGGGGTCATTCATCTCTTGCCAATCTAAATCAACCTTAGCAACATCTCTTTGTTCACTACATAGCAATTTTTCTGAACCATCCTCAAATGTATGAACAATATCCATCTCAAAGACATCCAAACTACCCTTTGATTCCTTGCCATTATGATGCAAAGGTGATGAAGCAATGCTAGGCTCAATCAAAGGAACAACAAATGAACTCATACCTTCTTGTAGCTGATCCAACCTTGTAGGTTTGGCAACCTCCGTGATAGTGTACCCTCCAACCATGTGGTCATTATGAAGTCTTAGGTGTTCGCCACTTGCAATGTGTGATGCTTCTTTGCCCATATCCTCATGATGCAAATCATCAAGAAGTAATTCTGCCTCCATGTTGGCATCTTCTTCACCCATGTAGCTATCATGAAGTCCTACGTACTCTTCACTTGTAACCTCAAAAGGTGACTCTCCTTCATCTTTATCCTCATAGGGTTGAAGTGAACTCTTGTCTTCATCTTCTCTAGGGCTTGGAGTCCAAACTTCAATGCATGTTGACTGATTTTGTCTTCCTCCTGATTACTTGTAGGCTTCAAGTCGCCAACAAGTACTTCCTTCTCTAACCTTTCTTCAATGGGGACTTCCGATTTTTCTTTCTCTTTCATCAATTTTCGGGTGTATGCATAGAGATTTTTCTTTCCTGGATTTCCATCTTCATGAATCTTTAAGAAAAGTTCAAAAGGAGTAGCTATCTTCAAATTAAAAGCATTGTACTCTTCAATGATTTGTGTGGCTTCTTGATGTTCATCTTTCAATATGTTCAGCTGGTCCATGATGTGAAAAACATTATCCTACAGATAGCCATAGTTGCTCCCATCCGGCATCATATATTGAGATAGGAATGATTTTAAGCTTCTTATGTTTTTGTCAATTTCTCCAAACATCTTCCTTGTGTCATCCATGATAGCTTGTACACCCGCATGCTAGCAAGATCAAGGCTCTGATACCACTGTAATATCCCAAAACAAGATGTTTGGACACCTTTGGATTTTAGGATCTTTCAAAATGTCTAACTTATATTTCTTCCCAAACCCTAATTTCTGAAGTAAAAATCAGACTTGAACAAACATTTAGGGCAGCCCATAAAACATCTCAAAACACCATAATTTCACCATAAACATGATCAACCATAATATATTTGCATTTCACCATTACATGAACAACAATTCCACTTCACTTATCCAATACAAACGACTGAAAATAAATGTATAACTCTGCTACTACAAATCTGATTATAATGTCTTCAAAAACATTAACAAACGAGGGCAAGCATGAGAAACATGCCCAGCATAGTTCTGCCCTAAATCTCAATGTTATGCATACCAAAAACAATGCAAAATGAACTTCCAAAATGATTGGAAAAGGTCTCCAAAGCAGCTATTCCAATTAAGGCATAAAACCCTAGATCTTCAATACTCAAATGCCATGGAAAACCTCCTCAAAAATGGTGCGCACTGGTTTGCTCTGCTGCTGCAATTAATTTCTGCTCTTCTCAAACCCTAATCAGCAAAACAAGCTCCACAAAATGAACCTCCAATGGTGGCGCCCCAAGATAGGGTTGAACCCTAGTGAAATCCACACCAAAAGCCACCAAAACTACTGCTCTAATCTGATCCAAAATCTAAATATGCAATTTGCCCAAAAACTTTGTAAATCTCCAATGAAGTGCAAGTAGACCTCTGTTATGAAGTCTTCCCAAGATGAATTAGGTTTTCGTCCAATTCACCTATATTCTCAAGGGTTTTCGTCCTTGGAATATGCTGCTCTAAAGTGCAGACCCAAAGGAATAAATGTTAAGCTTGAATGATGATTGAAATGATCCAAAACAACTTGTTTTTATACATGTTTTCTTTGCCCTTTTCAATCTGGCCGACCTAGGCAATATTCTATCAATTTTTTGTTGTTTTTACCTCTTAAAGAGGCCGACCTGACTTATGTTATCTTGGCGCACAAGTAAACCCACTTTTGGGCTGACCCAACTTAGCATTTCTGATTTATTTAGTGATCTTCCACTAGGCCGACCACAAGGTAACTTTATCTTGTTTTTAACTTCCTCTTTGGCACCAAAAATGTATGAAATGAAATCAAACACATTCTTACTCCAAGTTGCCCACACAAATTTCCTGAAGTGTGGAAAATAGAGCATTAGGTCACTAGTGATCACTCCGAAAAATGGGGACATTACACTCCCCTTCACACTTTTGCCATTTGCCCCTCATTTATTACACCCCATTCGCACTTATCTCAATATATTTGCTCCATGCCTCAAGATTATCATTTCACAGCGCAAGTCCACTCAAAATAAATCCCACAACATGCAAGAATGAACCTCAAATTCAAAATTCCAACTTTCTTGCCCCTTCCTATTAGCTGTTATGAACCAACTTGGTAAGTTTGTGTGACATGTTGCTATGTCTTGGTACTTAAAACACATTCAATGTGCCATTAATTCGTATGTAAGGATAAGGAAAAATAAGCAATATTAGTGTTTTAATTTGTCATTTTCAAGACAACTCAAACCAAAGCAGTATGTGAGATGTATGTTAACCCTAGACACTAAGCTATACACAAAATATAGAGTTGTTCACACTATACAATATTCTCCCAGGGGGTATCCCATGAATGAAATAACTACTTGCTTGTCTTTATACCTTGGGTGTGAGCACAAGACTAGTAATAACTCTTGTCACACAAGCGAGATGTTATAGATTTTGAATGAAAGCAAATAATCTAAGTGCACAAACAGCATCCTCCTAGTAGCTAAAGGAAAGACCAATAATCAAATCCAAACAAAATTTGAAAGGAATAACGACTTCAACACAAGATGACACGTGATTTCAAGGACTAAACAGCTAAGTTGCATGCAAAGCTACCATTTAGATGAATGAACAACCACAAAAAAAATCTTGATGCTATTATTTAGTTTTGACCTAATCAACAAAGACACTGACACAGTAAAGCAAACCCAAGAATAACATATGGAACGATATTAAAGAACCACAAGCGTAGCATCCATTATCAATAAGAATTTATTGTACTCGAGCACTTATTTATATATTACAAGATGCCCAATTTTTGAGATATAGGATAATCATTATTTTATCCCAAAAATCAATGTCTTCAAGCACAAATACTTAAAGCCTCTAGAAAAGCAAGAAAGAAATAACTTTAAAACAATAACTAATCTAATGAAAGAATAAATAAAATATAACTAAAAGTGACCTAAAAATAGGCCCTAGTCCTCTGTCTAGAAATAGAACCTCCAAAATAGCAACTACCAAAACTAACAGTTTGATGCATGAATGCTTTTTGAGATTCTGATGCAGCTCCTTATTTTTGAACACTGCCAAATTCTTTAAAGAACCTAAAACCCTAACCGCCATGAGACTTCATCAAATGCTCTTGATGACTTAAACTTGAAACCCTAACTATGGAAACAAGGCAAAATTTGGTGCTTTGATCCCCAAGTCCTTTTGTCAACAATTAAAGCTTTCATCAGACAAATCATCCTTTGAAGAGAATATATTGCAATGCAAAGATAAGATTTTCAGTGTCTTGAACACTTCTTTGATCTCGATGACCGCTATCATTGTTGCCACTGAAACACTTGTTTGCACACAAATATGCATTACACACTGTTAGTACCCATTTTGGTAACCCTATGAAATGTGCAAGATTTTCTAATGAAAAATAAGATTTATTTAATGAATCAGGCCGACCTACAGCAAAAAACATCTACGGCCAACCTGATTTTTCTCCAATTAGGGCTGATTGAGTCTTTAATAAGCTTTTTTCTATGTATTTACATGACTTGAGGCTAAGTTACAGGTTTCCCCAAGACAAGCCCCCATACTCGTATGGGTTTTGTACGGGTCTGGGTCGGGCCATTTTCTACCTGGGTTCACCCAGGGTACCACCCGAGAACCCGGGGTGCTCAGGTGGCACCCTAGGCGAACCCGGGCAGAACCCAAGTGAACCCAAAGCGATCCGCGGCTATTGGGCACCCAAAAAGCAAAAAAAAAGCACATTTTAGAACATTTTTGAAACAAAAAAACACTTAAAAGCACAATTTCGCCCTAAAATGAGGGCATAACTACTCTTTTCACTCATTTGACAAACACAAAAGAGTAAAACATTTTTTTCCTCCAAGCTGTCATTGTTGGGTTTTGAAGGTTTCTTCATTTTTCTTCAAAGGTGAGGGCTATTGGAGAGTTAAATCTACATCAACAGGGGAGGAATAGCTGCACAAAGAAGATTTAACCATCAAAGGTGAGTGAATCTCCATTTTTTTCAAGTTTTGAATAATTTTTTTTTATTTTCAAGATTTTTCAATATTTTTCAAGTTTTTTTTTCAAAATTTTGAATATTTTTTTTAACTTTTTACGCATAATAATAGGTTGTAATGCCGATTTTTTTTTTAAATTATAGGGTTGTAAATTTGTAAAGTTTTTTGTTGTAGGTTCATATAGAATGGTTGGTAGTTCTAGTTCAGTTGCCCAAGATGCAAAGAGTTCATTTAAAATTTATAGAGTGTCACTTCTTTGGTGACACACAACAATGATTGAACAAATTCCTGGTGGTGGGGGTTATCGTTGGCGTTGTAGCCAATGTAAAATTGAGTACAAGAGCTCATACAGTAGAGTGAAAGCTCGCTTATGTGCTATTCCCAACTTGGGAATAAAAGCTTGTCCTGGGCCCAATAAAAAAGGGTTGCCAAAGCAACAAATAATGGGCTACATTAAAGAACAAGAAGATGCCAACATGGTTAGCAATAGATCAAAGGAAAAAGCACATCCTCTTGCCAAGAAAAGTGTAACGAAACCTCCTAGTGGCTTATCACAACCGGCTGGCCCACATCCTTTCATGCCATTGTCATCATCTTCCCTACAAGAGAATGTTTCACGTAAAAGAGCCCCATTGGAAAGGGCCTTCAACAATGAAGCGAGGGAGATTGCAAATCAGAGCATTGCTCGTTGCATTTATGGCAATGGGATTCCTTTTAACCTTGTTAAATCACCATATTAGCGGGATATGGTGACGGCCATTGCCAATGCACCTGCTGATTATGTTAGTCCTGAATATGAAAAGGTGCGAACCACCTTATTGGCGAAGGAGAAAGCTTCAGTAGAGGCAACATTGAGAGCAATCAAGGATACTCGGCCCGAAACAAGTGTGTCCATCATTTGTGATAGATGGAAAGATTCCAAAAATAGATCACTAATCAACGTCATTGCAATGTTCCCTAACGGGGCAAAGTTTTTGAAGGCAATAGATTGTGAAGGTCAAGTGAAAGATGCAACTTTCATTTCCAACATCTTCATAGAATCCATTGAAATGGTGGACTCTGAAAATGTTGTCCACGTCATAACGACAATGCTAAAAATTGTAGGGCAGCTGATAATATAGTGGAGGGTAGGTATGGGCATATTTTTTGGACACCATGTGTTGTCCACTCACTCAATTTGATATTGCAAAAGATTGGCACAAAGATTGAGTGGGTCAAAGAAATCTACATGAAAGCTGAGGAGATTCAAATGTTTGTGACTAATATCATATGTCACAAGCCATCTTTAGGACCTCCAAATTACAGTTGTTGAAGGTAATTTTATTTTTATTTTTTACTTTTAGCATATTTAATATTTTTAAATTTTTGCTAAGTTGCTACTTTTTATTATTTAAATTCTAACTTATTTATTTTTACATGATGTTAGGTTGTTGAAACTCGTTTCACATTGAGTGCCATGGTCATCGACACTCTTTGGAGTGTATGGAGGCAATCACAGATAGAGAAAGCCCCAAAAAATCAAAGCATTGATCCTTGATGATGAGTGGTGGGCTCGTGTGCAATATATTTTGGATTTCACCAAGCCCATCATTAGCATGAATAGGTATGTAGATACGGATCGACCGTGCTTGGGTGAGATTTATGATGGCATGGACTCCGTGGTTGAAAAAATAAGGACCATAATATAAGCCAAGGAGCAAGACCCCACAAAAGCATCTTTTAAAAGAGTGCAAAGGATCATTTTTTAGCATTGGAACAAGATGACCACACCCTTGCATCTCTTAGCATTTGCTTTGTCTCCAAAGTAACATAGCAAACAGATACTTTCCCTACTGAGGAGGGTGGCACCATATAGAGATAAAGAGGTTGTTGTTGGGTACAAAACTGCATTCAAAAGACTTTCCAGATGGAGATTTAGAGAGAATTGTCTCAGGTGAGTTTGGCGAGTTCATATCTTCAAAGATTCAAGATGCTTTCGCTCTTCGAGAGAAGTACAAGAAAGATACTCATGAATGGTGGTACATACATGGCCAAAACTATTTTCACCTTCAACCTCTTGCAATAAAAATTCTATCTCAAGTATGCATCTTTTTTTTTTAAATTAACTTCCTCATTTTTCTTTCCTTACTATATATTAATTTTGTTGATTTATAATTTATAATTTATGTTTTATAATTTTATAATTTTATAATTATAAATGTTATAAGTTTCTAACTTGTAAGTTGTATGGTATGCAAATTTAATAGGTTACAAGTTCATCTTCAGCTGAGCGGAATTGGAGTACATACTCCTTTTCCACTCAGTTAAACGGAACCGATTGGGTGCAAAAAAAGTTGAGTATTTGGTCTTTGTGCACTCCAACTTGCGTCTCTTATCACATAAGAACCCTGATTACAACAAGGGGGTGACAAGAAATTGGGATCTAACTCTTGAATGTGTCAATTTAGATACTACTGCTACACAACTTGCAAAAGTCTCTATCGATGAGGACCATGAGACAACTACACATGACATAGACATGGCTAGTGGGAGTGGTATTCCATCTGATTGTGGTTCAAATGAAGTTGAACCAAATGTTGACTATAATGCTTTTCATGAACACCCATATGATGCTTATTGAACAATGAATATTGATTGTAATTTTCATTTTGTATTGACATTTGACTCTTTGTCAAATCACTAAATTATGAATTTCAATTCATGAGTATTTTCCTTATTGCAAGTTATGAGGTATTTAGATATTTTATTATTTTGTTTATTGGCAATTATGAGTATTACTTTTTTTAAGTTTTAGTCTTAGAGTTTTAAATATATTATTATTATAGATATATCTTGACATATCGTACCCAGGCCAAAAAAATTGATGTACCCGCATACCCGAACCCGTACCAGGACCGACAACTTAGACTTGAGGTTATCTATTTCATCTCATCCATCTACAGCAATGTTCTAAAGGTGATGAACAGCAGATTCGACATTCAAAAAGCAGGATAAAAGTAGCAGAACAACCGGTAGGGCAGAGGTCTGAAAAGTTTTTTGGTTGTCTTTCAAAGAGGATAAAACCCGAAGTAAGGTGCTTTAGTCATCCATAGAAAAATGGCAAAGGCTTGACAAAGTCCACCTAAGACATGAAAGGGGAATCAAAGGTCAAAATTCCCAGCACCCCTTTTTCTGACTTGAACCCAGCAAAACTCCATCTAAAGGCAGTAGGCAAGTAGAATTATGTATGGCACATAGATCCATTGGCAAAACCATGTAACATCAGTGCCTAAGGACAGAATTATAAAGGTTTTAGTGCTAGTCACCCTTTCATAGTGGCCATGCCAATGAAAAATGGTGCTCAAGATGGCTAACTCATGTCAAAATAACACCAGCCACTTAAGTTATGTAAAGTACCCTACTTAGTATGACTGAAATTTTTCCTTTTGTTGTCCTAATTTATTGATAAGATTTCTTGCAACTGTTTATCATATAAACATCAAATAAGAGCAACAACACATATGAAGCATCAAACCCTCTAACACCATATTTATTGAAGTCATCAAATGAAGTACATATAAATGTTCAGTGGCTGGAAATGATAACAGTCATTGACTGTTTTACATCAGACCTTATTCTTTATACAAAAATGCATGCAAATTCACCAACTCTTGCATAGGATCAAAGCCAAAACCATATAGAATGACCAAAATATCAATTCTGTTCAGCTGGGCCTTTGAATGAGACTTAAATCATGACTGATATGACTGTAAACTCGCTGCTACAGGAGCTGTATTGACTGCTACAGGAGCTGTAATGATGTCAACTTGCCTTCAAACTTCAAATATCTTCATGAAATCAACTATAAACCCTCTAGATGCATTTTCCAGCTTGCTGTCATAAAATCAGACCACATAAAATATGCAAAATATCATGTAAATCACTCTTAGACTCAAATCAGCTACCTTGGCTAATCTCCTCAATGACCAAGGGTTTCATATGATATGTAAATTCACTTCAAACTCCACAAATTCAACCTGCAATTCAAGCACAAATGGTAAAATCTGAGTGATATCACCTCACAAATGGATATGGGGCCATCACCATATCAAACAAGGGGTCATCACCTTGTCAATTGACTGAAAATTACAATTCTCAGCAATAAACATAAAGTAGAAAAGCTTACCAAAGATCAATAGTTGCAAATTGAAGTTGGAAGGCTCTATTTATGCTCCTCATGGCTGGACGTCCATCTTCTTTGGCAAATTTGAAAACATTTGGAATCCACCAATAGAAAACCTTCAATTTGATCATTTTTAAATGTATTGCATCAATAGAGCAAACGTTTAAAATCGGTCTTGGTTTTATTAAATGCATTATATCTTCAAAACTCCATGGATCGATCCCTTTTGCAAATGCATTCCTTCATCTTGGGCGGCGGTTGGAAATGGTGGTTGTTTAGCATTTAAAATTCATCTTTTGCATTTAAAAATCTCTTCCTCTACATTGCTGGCCGATCCTTCTAGCTGGGCGAACGTCCTTGTTGGCATTTTAGCATTTAAAATCCTCCTTCTAGCTTGATTGATCCATAACTACCAAGTCGTTTTGCATTTCAAACTTCATTTTTGCATTTAAAATCCTTCTTTCCTTCATGCGCCGAATTCCAAAGGCATATAACAACTTTCATATTAACTTTTACCTTTTCCCATAGGCCTCAATCCCTCTATGTAGCCGTTGGCACAAAGAACAAGAACAATTAATAATAAAATAGGTCTCACCTATCATTGAGTCACTCTTATTGAATTTACTTCATCTTCTTGGGCGAATGGCACTAGAAGTCTCCTTAACCCATTGATTGGCACAATAGACTATGCAATACTCATCCTCGACAATGTAAACATATGAGCAAATAGAAATTGGACAAATGTAATTAAAGATTTCATTTGTCATTGTCTACTTAGAGTAATTTTGTTATTTGGCTAAATAATAAAATAATATCACTTAGCAATACTTAGCCAAAAACACTAGTTGAGCCAACATTTCGGTTCTCCATGTTTAGACACAAGCTCAAACTGAAAATCATTCCCTTACCAATACATTAGCCTATGGGAATAAATGATAGGCTAATCATCAACTCCATGTGAAGTCACTCTGGAAATGGGGACATGATAGTCCTCCCTTCCTGGGATTGCTTATCCTCAAGCAATCGCAAATGCCAACCAATGCCAAGATCCCAAATCCATCTAAGCTCTCCATAGATACTCACACAAAGAACCTCAAATCTGCTGATGTAGAAGATCCTGGGACCACTTACACTGTCGCACAATGACTCAAACACATCCGTATTCAACCTTGATACCTAGCTGTCGTAAATCAGAACATCATGCATACTAAAAACATCGTCCAAAAAGATGGAGGAAGTGTCATTCATCATGCATGAAGATAGGAAATCATTATTAGACCAATCCATATTCTATGTCGAATCATGAGTAGGCTGATTTATCTCTTCAATGGGAATTATGGCACCATGCAACTCTGAATTACCTTCATCTCCACCCTCATATAGATGCATATCATCAATGCATGGCTCATGAATGTCTACCTCATGAAAATGCAAATCCATAGAGCTACTGTCCTCAAACAAATCAGGTATGATGTCATGCCATTCTGTAATATTTTCACCTTCTTCAAATCCCAACTACTCTCCATCAAAGGCTGTCCCAAAACAAGTCTCTCCATGTGCATTACCTATGCTTGCATTAAACAATTCATGGCTCAAAGCTATTATAGATTTGGCTGTTATTTGATGAGGTAAAGTGTACTTAAGGGCTCTCATAATAATATGTTTCCCATCTTGTTGGAAACTCAACTCCATGGCTTGTAAATCTTGGGTGACCCGTTGTAAAGAATGTAACCATTGCATGCCAAGCACTATTACTTGATCTTTCAAATCAAGAACATAGAAGTCATCACAAAGTGTATACTCACCAAAAATAATGCTAAGCTTACTTACTTTCTTCTTGCAAAGAATAGTAAGTCCACCTGCTATAGTCACATCAAAGCCCTCAAAATCATCACAATGCATACCTCTTTTCTTTACCAAACCATTATCAATGTAGTTATGTGAAGCTCCACTATCAAGAAGTGCCAATACTTTGCAACCAAACAATGTGCCCTCAAAGATGAATGGATTGTACCTTGGAGCTCCTGAAAGATAAGAAATCCTAGAACTTTTGTTACCATCATTTACTAGTTCTAGTGTTGGCTGTCCATGATCAGTTTCTGAAGTAGTATCATCATCCACCTCATCAAGTACCTCAATGTAGTGCACCTTGCCTTTGCCAAGGCACCTTCCCAAGGCTGCTTGCAAGAAAAGCAATCTTCCTTCTCAATTCTTCTCTTTCCTCATAACTCATCTTTGATGTAGTACCTTTGTCATTCTTTTTGGGAGTGGGCTGCTCGTGGGATTGTTGACTTGTATGCTCATCTTTGAAGTTCTTCTTTTGTTGTTGAAATGGTGTGGGATAGATGTCCAAATCAAGTGCAATCTCTATAGCTTCATCCAATGTTTTAGGCCTATGTACCTTCACCAATCCTCTCATCCTATCATTCAAACCTTCAACAAATAACATTGTAACTCTCATTTCTGGCATTTCAGGAACCATAACAGCAATCTTCTGAAACTTATTGATGTAGGAGTCTACTTTACCAACCTGTTTCAATTGTGCCAATTCCCTATAATAGACCTCTATATCCTTCCTGTCAAACCTGTTAATGAGCCTACGAGTAAACTCATCATATGAAGTGATCATATCATGCCATTGTGACACAAGTCCATGATGCCACAAATCGTAAGCCAAACCCTCCAAATGCATAATAGCAAACTGAATGGCTTTCTCTTCACTCATTGGCTTGAGCGTGATGAAAGCATCCAACCTATGTATCCATGCTCTAGCACTCATCTTTCCACTGCCATCAAAATTAGGTAAAGGAACCTTATTCAATGCATCTTTGTACTCCTTACATTCTTTCTTTTTAGGTCTTTGCTCCTTTTTCCTTTTGTTATTTTCACTCCTTTGGGACATGTATTGATTGAAATTTAGGTCTCGCCTAACATCAGGTGGAAGTAACCGATATTCATCATGTGCAACCATAATATCATCAGTGAGATTAACATTTACCTCCTCATCCTCTGAAGATGTCTCCTCAATTACTGGCTCAAATTTTGGACAAAGTGGTCTATCATCAACTGTTGTGGTTGCTCTACCTATGAATGTAGGAGTAGGAGTAGGCTCTCTCTGTGTATGTCTCCTTGTATCTCTACCTGCATGCGAATCTTCTCTTCTTGCAATGCTAGTTCTCCCACTACATGCACTCCTTGACCTCCTAGAACGTGTATCTCTTGCCCTGTCAACAATTGTGCCCAAATTATCCTGAAATTGTTGAAGCATTTGTTGCATAGTCTGTTGTTGTTGTCGAGCAAACTCTTGTTGTTGTTGAGGAAAAGTAGTCAAGAAATCTTCAACACTTAGCTGACCTTGTCCACCATTACCACCTTTACCACCATTAATATGCTGCTATCTAGCTGTCCTTGTGTAATACCTATGTGGTCCAACTTCTCTTGGATGCATAACCCAACAGGCTGGCAGAATCTAGGCTCTGATACCACTGTAAAGTACCCTACTTAGTATGACTGAAATTTTTCCTTTTGCTGTCCCAATTTATTGATAAGATTTCTTACAACCATTTATCATATAAACATCAAATAAGAGCAACAACACATATGAAGCATCAAACCCTCAAACACCATATTTATTGAAGTCATCAAATGAAGTACATATAAATGTTCAGTGGCTGGAAATGATAACAGTCATTGACTGTTTTACATCAGACCTTATTCTTTATACAAAAATACATGCAAATGTACCAACTCTTGCATATGATCAATGCCAAAACAATATAGAATGATCAAAATATCAATTCAGTTCAGCTGGGCCTTTGAATGAGACTTAAATCATGACTGATATGACTGTAAACTCGCTGCTACAGGAGCTGTATTGACTGCTACAGGAGCTGTAATGATGTCAACTTGCCTTCAAACTTCAAATATCTTCATGAAATCAACTATAAACCCTCTAGATGCATTTTCCAGCTTGCTGTCATAAAATCAGACCACATAAAATATGCAAAATATCATGTAAATCACTCTTAGACTCAAATCAGCTACCTTGGCTAATCTCCTCAATGACCAAGGGTTTCATATGATATGTAAATTCACTTCAAACTCCACAAATTCAACCTGCAATTCACGCACAAATGGTGATATCTGAGTGATATCACCTCACAAATGGATATGGGGCCATAACCATATCAAACAAGGGGTCATCACAGTGTCAATTGACTGAAAATTACAATTCTCAGCAATAAACATAAAGTAGAAAAGCTTACCAAAGATCAGTAGTTGCAAATTGAAGTTGGAAGGCTCTATTTATGCTCCTCATGGCTGGACGTCCATCTTCTTTGGCAAATTTGAAAACATTTGGAATCCACCAATAGAAAACCTTTGATTTGATCATTTTTAAATGTATTGCATCAATAGAGCAAACATTTAAAATCGGTCTTGGTTTTATTAAATGCATTATATCTTCAAAACTCCATAGATCGATCCCTTTTGCAAATGCATTCCTTCATCTTGGGCAGCGGTTGGAAATGGTGGGTTTTAGCATTTAAAATTCATCTTTTGCATTTAAAAATCTCTTCCTCTACATTGCTGGCCGATCCTTCTAGCTAGGCGAACATCCTTGTTGGCATTTTAGCATTTAAAATCCTCCTTCTAGCTTGATTGATCCATAACTACTAAGTCGTTTTGCATTTAAAACTTCATTTTTGCATTTAAAATCCTTCTTTCCTTCATGCGCCAAATTCCAAAGGCATATAACAACATTCATATTAACTTTTACCTTTTCCCATAGGCGTTGATCCTATTGGTGCCTGCACCTTTTAAATTCATCTGCAGGCCCCTTCATAAAAACTCAAATATTTCTAAGTCCCTTGGCCTCCTGAATTTCATGCATGTATCTTTGTATATACATTGTTGTTTGTATGTACATTTGACTATGCAAGTGCAGTTGTACATTGGCGAGCCCGAAAAAGATGTTCAATCGGCCTTCAAAAGGTGAAAAAATAGTTCTACGCATCTTTGTATGCATATCGGGCTTGTATGTGCAATTTCGGGCATACAAAGGTCGTTGTATATCGCATATTCTACTGAAGATTTTGTGCTTGTATGTAAGGGTTTGCATGTATATTTTGTTTGTATGTTCGAATATACAAGCACACATGCAAAGGAAAAGGGTCTTATGCATTCGCCACATACAAGGCCGACATACAAGGGGGATACAAAGGTTTCATTGGCGAAACAATATGCATCGGCAACTCAACTAGTTGTGTTTCCGATGGCCGATGATGCAAAGAGGAAAGATGCAAGCGGATATACAAGGCGATGTACATTGGTGGCAACATACAAAGGAAAGTATGCAAGGTGAAATGTATATCCGATATACAAAGGCGATTGTATGTTTGCACATGCAATCAAACATTCAAGGGCATATACATTCCTAATATGCAAGGCCCGAACTCGAAAAGATATACATTCTGGTTGACAAAGGTAGAGGTCCGGATTGTATATATGTTTTGTTTGTATATCTACGTTGTATGTTTGCGATATACAAGGCAAAGATGCAAGGGAGGACATACAACCTGGACGCGAAAGGAGAATGTGTTGTGGCGGATAAATGGTTCAGGTCCGTGGGTTGTATGTTGCACATTGTATGTGCGATATACAACGTGATATACAATGGTGAAAATACATGCCGGATTTCAAAGGGTTTTCCAATCCGATTGATAGATGAGCTAAAATCCGCAGATTGTATGTATGTTGCACATTGTATGTGCAATATACAAGGGGATATGCAAAGGATAAAGATACAAGCCGAACCCGAATGCGATTTCAATTTGTTTTATAAGGATTTGGGGTCCGCCTTGTATGCAGAGCGGTTGTATGTATATGCAATCTCGCATACAATCTCAAAAGCAAAAGAAGATCAAATGGTCCCGATAACTCAGAGAGGCATTTTTTCAGCGGTGGAGAACCAATAGCAGGCTACCACGTGTCTTGATGCGATTGTATGTATATGCTTTTGCATATAAAAAGATTTGAATGTGCAAGCAGTTGTATGTATATGCTTTTGCATATACAAAGGCGAAAATGGCAAAATCAGCGGAAAAGGTAAAATAGAAGTAGGAAAAGTCGGCGATGGAAAAAGGGGCCTACGTGGCGCGATTCTATTGGCCGATGGATTTTTAGCATGAATTGAGACTGCAGATCTCGGCGTAGGATGGAAATCAACGGCTAGTTTCAAATTCTCAGAAAGCAAAGGATTTCCTGTGTTCGTTGCATCTTTTTCAGGCGGGAGAAAACTTCAAAGGCACGCGAACCACTATACTTCCAGCCGCGGGTAGATAGGCCATTAATCGCGGGTTTGCAAGAGGTATGGGTTGAAATGACAGACCAACTACCATAATCAAGGGCGAAAATCCTCAGACGGCTGCACGACTCCCGATCTCACCTGCTCTTTCCTCTGTTTCTCTCTGTTGCATTCAATATTTTGAGCGCCATTTTTTGGTGCATTGTATCTGGCAGCATTTTGAAAAGAGCCTGTAATTAATCTGCTGAGTACACATTCTTGCTATATAGCGAACTGTATCACTCATTTTGTGGTTGTTGAAGACTTGGGCAATTTTTTGGAAAAAAATAACGAAGAACAAAGCCTTTCTTGGTTGTTCTATCTTTTTTGTGAGTTTATGAGTTGCATCTAAGTGCACCTTGCACATATGTTCAGTTTCATTATTGTTTTATATGAAAAATGCATTCTTTGCATGTGTTTAGCTGTTTGTCTCCATTTTGCTGTATGCATCCCTTCTTTTGAATCTGGTTGCTAAGGGTTTCTAAGATTCTAGGATATAGACTTTCTGTATTGCATGATTGATCTCTAACTTTCATTCAAGGAGTGGATTAAACTGTTTTAGGTTAAGTATGGAGAAGAATGTATGTCAGTTGGGATATTTGTAAGTAGAGAGCTAAATACTCATTCTTGGGTGATGTTTGTAAGGCAAATACCAGTCCTAACCCCTTGAAACTTGAATGCCAGTGCAAATCATTCTTTTGTATACGTCTAGTTGACTCCTTGCCCTGAGATAGGCACCAGTCTGCTCCTTGTGTAGTAGTTATGATCAAAAACCCCCTGTCTTGCATCCAAAATCAAAACCAAATCATTCCATATCTTCCAACCTGTTAGTTGTAGGAGTAGAAATAGGACCCCCGCATAATCTCATCCTCAACCAGTTAGATATGTCCAAGAACATTGCCAACCTTGTGATTTATCATGCAAATCTTGGTCCAAACATGGGAGTATTCTGCCTGTTATTGTAAAGCTAAATCTTTTTGTCATTGGGCGAGTCAAAGTGAAATCTTTAGCTATAGGGATACCCCCCTTTGTGCGGCAGAACCAAAAGTGAAGGGGGAGGCAGCTCACGCAACCTCCTGTATTTGTTGGCCGAATCTGCCCGTGCATTGAACTGGCAAACCCTCTGCCGATCCGGACTCCAACAGATCCCTCTATGTAGTCATTGGCACAAAGAACAAGAACAATTAATAATAAAATAGGTCTCACCTATCATTGAGTCGCTCTTATTGAATTTACTTCATCTTCTTGGGCAAATGGCACTAGAAATCTCCTTAACCCATCAATTGGAACAATAGACTATGCAATACTCGTCCTTGGCAATGTAAACATATGAGCAAATAGAAATTGGACAAATGTAATTAAAGATTTCATTTGTCATTGTCCACCTAGCCAAAATCGATCCACTAGAGTAATTTTGTTATTTGGCTAAATAATAAAATAATCACTTAGCAATACTTAGCTAAAAACACTAGTTGAGCCAACATTCTGGTTCTCCATGTTTAGACACAAGCTCAAACTAAAAATCATTCGCTTACCAATACATTAGCCTACGAGAATGGATGATAGGCTAATCATCAACTCCATGTGAAGTCACTCCGGAAATGGGGACATGACAAGTTAAATGAGGAACATAAAGAGGTGCACTTTTACAAACACTCGGCCACTTAAAATATCAAAGCACAACTCTTCTATGGTAAAGGCAGTTCAAATCTGCACTCCAAAGGTGGTAAGACCATCATCAAAGCGCACCAAGGTAAAATCATAAGCCTTAACTGAATTTCAAATTTTTTTAATGGCATAGCCAATTGGAAACTCCGATTCAAGTGGCCAGTTTCATCTAAAAATTGCAACCAAGTATGGCAATTATGAGACAGAATTCTGCCCTAGCAGTCAATAATCAGCCAGCACTTAAATGAATCCCGCCTCGGTTGTCATTGCAAGGAGAAATCAGAAAAAGGGTGACACTTTCATAATCAGTCAGTTTTAAAGCAAGAATAAAGTATTCAATGCCTCTGCGTGTGTGTGTGTGTGGGTGTGCGTGCGTGTGTGTGCATGTGTGTGCGTGTGTGTGCGTGTGTGTGCATGTGTGTGCGTGTGTGTGCGTGTGTGTGTGTGTGTGTGTCTGCAAGCCTCTGTTCCTTCAACTTCACAAGCAATCTCTTCTGGTGTGCATGGCAGAAACCAGACAGATTCATCCTTCTGTTTGCAAGTATTCAAGGGGAATCCCAGCACCATGTGGAAGGGTTATCAAGAAATGGAGGCAGATTTCAGTCTCCTGGGCAAGGTTTCAACCAGTTTAAAAGGTTGCATGTCAGTTTTGGGCAGTGTTTCAGTCGTCTCAGCAGCCGCACTCAATGGAAGAAGAATACTAGTCATGAAAACCTCCAAGCGCCCTTTTTTGTTGTTGCTGAGACTAAACATCATCAACCAACCTCCCAGGCATGCTTTTTCCTTACCTTTTGTAACCAAAAGACCTGATCATACTGGTTTAGTAGCTCATTTCGTTCATGCTTGCCACCAAAAGGCCTCAACATCACCTAGGCGCACCGTCGAGCTCCTCAAGTCACTAAAAGGTGTCAAATCCACTAACAAGCACATTTTTCCTGCATGTCAGTCACTTAATCACCTGTTATAACATTCAAGCACCTATTCTATTCAACCCTGCCAATTAACAGACCATATACATGTCTTAGGCGCACCATACAATCATATCCGGCACTTAAAACTCAAATAAATCACTACTTAGGCATCCTTTTGACCTGTACTTGGCACTTAAAGCATTTCTATATGTCCCACAGACCTATTTCATGCACATTTGCCACTTGAAATACCTGTTCATTCAAGACAATCAATGAATTCATCATGATCAAGGTTCCTGTTTCAAGTTGTCAAGTTATGAATTTTCAACAGTTCTCACTAGCTCCAGAAAAATGTTCACCACATATCTGAGACTCCAGAAGTTTGACAAAGCTTGCAAGTCAAAGTCATTTTAGATTTTCGAAAATGACTCATGTAACAAAAGTTTCTATTTTTTCAGAGTGGATGGAGATAAGACTATTTTTAGGCCTTTGTATTTAATTAATTGTTTTAGGATTAGATTGCTTTAAAAGTTGTTTTGTTTCCTCTTTTCATGAGATAGGAATAGGGTTGTTTAAAGCAGTGCTTTTATGAATATTTTTTATTATCATTTTCCCTAGAAGCTTTTCTGAGAGAGCTTATAAATAAGTGCCTTGACGACATAATTTGAAATGAGAATTTGTGTTAGATTTATGCTGCAAAAGTTTTCATTTAGCTTCAAAGTCAAATTAATGTGTCGAGATCCAAGAAGTCAGAGATTTGTGTTCAACTTTGCTTAACAGTGAATACCTGTCCTCTATTTTTAATTAGTCGCTTTGCATGCTTTTAAGATTGTTGTCTTGGATCTCATATTATGTTGTTTGAGGAATGTATCTTATGTCAAATCAATCCTATTGTTAATACTAATTCATTGCTCTCTGCTTTAGACATTGAATAGTGTTTCATTTTCTGTTCATATTTTCATCTCGTTGCAAAACAAAAAACCTCATGCTGAGCTAAGTACTTTCAGTATTGTGCTTCTACCTCCAAGATCAAAAAGATAGGTCTAGATTCCTTTCAAGCATTTTGTTTACATACAAAAACCCCATAAGATAATTTGTACAATATGCATAAGTAACAATCTGTTCTAAAAGGAAAAATTAAAATGCTAACACACACTAACACCTAGATAACTGTATTAATTTTACCATACAAATATTTTTGTGACCCAAACTCTAACTGAGAATACTTTGCAAAAATCATGAGATTTGTGCTGAAAATGCCTTTCATCCTTCACTGTTCTGACTGTGAGTTTTCAAACTGTTGATAAACACTTGAAATCATTAGTATATAGTGAAGTGTGTATAACAATTATGTTTCACACAGTGCTGCTGCTATAGGTGACCAAAAACGCCAGTTTTGCTACTCTAAGAGGCTGGAAACCTGATGAGCACACCCTTTCTTTCTCTTAGCTGCTTAGGAAACCTTACATCAGACTTAATCACACATACACTTTACTTTTCACACTTCAATACTAGTCATGAAAACCTCCAAGCACCCTTTTGTGTTGTTGCTGAGACTAAACATCATCAACCAACCTCCCAGGCATGCATTTTACTTACCTTTTGATACCAAAAGACCTGATCATACTGCTTTAGTAGCTCATTTCCTTCATACTTGCAACCAAAAGACCTCAACATCACCTAGGTGCACTGCTGAGCTCCTCATGTCACTAAAAGGTGTCAAATCCACTAACAAGCACATTTTTTGTGCATGTCAGTCACTTAATCGCCTGTAATAACATTCAAGCACCTATTCTATTCAACCCTGCCAGTTAACACACCATATACATGTCTTAGGCACACCATACAATCATATCCACCACTTAAAACTCAAATAAATCACTACTTAGGCATCCTTTTGACCTGTACTTGCCACTTAAAGCATTTCTTTATGTCCCACACGCCTATTTCATGCACATTTGTCACTTGAAATACCTGTTCAAGACCCAGGCATGCCCTAGCTTCATCCTTGCCCCTTAAAACACTTCTTTTCCTCCTAGGAGTGCCAATGTACTACTTTTGCAACTTAAATTATCAACAAGGCTGATCTAGGCACTTTTCTCATTCAATCAAACCACTTGAAACAAGTCATCAATATCCAAGCGCCTCTTTTCATCTCCTTTACACTTATGTTATCACTAAACAATCCCATTCCTCCTAGGTATGAATTTCTGCCAATCATGTCACTTAAGCATATCAAAGCAATCTGTGTGCTCATTTCAAGTGTTCTTTTCAGTAATTAGCATGCTTATCCTCTCAGGCACACATTTGGAATTGTTTTATCACCTAAGACTCTGCCCTTTGTCTCCTAGACACACCCTATCACCACTCATGTCATTTGAAACTAGTCCAACATTGCTAAAGTAGATCTTCTCCATTGGACAAGCACATTATTGCCCGCTTAAACCTCTAACTCGATGAACAGTCGATAGAACATTAAGAATGACAATCAATCCACAAACTACTCATGACCGAAGTCATGACACTAGGCTTATATAGATATGACAACTTGGTAAACAGACATGACAACAAACGCAAAAGACTTGTCATTGAAAGTTTTGTAGGGGTAAAACAAGCAACATCAGGGAGAAACTATTAGTGCACACTTGGATTTTATAAGGGGAAAAAATCAAGATCTACATCAATTGCACATAGGCCACTTGCACAATTGTGTATTTGTCTTCAAATCTTCACTCAGAACCGTAAAGCCAGTCAATCCAAGGGTCTGAACTAGGAGAACTTGACCCTAGCAATCTGGTAGACTCCTCCAAGGTGTTTATAAACACCGCAGTACTTACAAACTAATCAATAATTGGAAACTAGCATGAACAGGTTTCAGAAGTCTGCACTTTACTAGTTCAGATCTGCACATTAGAGTTCAAATCAGCAGCAATCGGGATCAAATCCACAATGTGCAGGATTGAACCATAGGGTTTTCTATGTCTGTTCAGTTTCTGAGACATTCATCAAACAAAGGGCATAGTTTTCAAAATAGTGGTGAATCCATTTTGCACATCATCAGCACCTTTTCCACATCATCAATAGTAGAGCTAAGTACCTAATTCCTCTCATTTAATTATCACATTTATTTCTGTTTATTTATTGACCCAGCTCTAATTTATTTACATTAATTTGTGCTTGTTAATTTGCAGTTATTTAATTAACCTAGATAGATCTATTTATAAATGTAGCATAATTTATTTCATTACATTTATTGGTAAACCCGACTTTGCTTACATGACCTAGAGTTTGCCCCTAGGGTTTTTCTTTCATTAGGATTTTCAGATCTGTAATTTCTGATTCCTTTATCCTATTTTCAGATCTTGATAGGTTTGAAGTAGATAGGGTTTATATTCTCTACTTCAAACCTATCTCTTTTATTTAGGGTTTTGTAGCTCATTGAAATATCTTATCTTTTACTCACCCTACCCACCCTTGCTTTGGCCTCTAGGATTTGCATTTCCACTTTTCATATCTGATTATTGACTAACTTTCTGATTTTTATCAGCCCTTGGGTCATCTTTATCCATTTTCTCCTTTAGGGTTTCGAGAGCGATTTTCATCCCAAAATCTCTTCCCTATCATCCCCTTTACAAAAGAGTACCTGTTTGAATCCCCATAATGCTCAAAAAATTTAAAATGGTGTCTCTAATGACGTTCACATTAGCATTGTCACTACTCTTGTCATTAAGAATGAAAACAAAGAATATGTTCATGATGAACTTGTGGCTAAACAAGAGTTTGCACAAGAACTTGCTACCTTAGCTAATGCTGAATATCCTATACAATTAGCAGATGTGATTCATAATTTGTTCTTCAACAAACTATTTGGGCTAAAGATCTTGCAAACCATACGTTCAACAAATGCATCTATCATCCCTACTCCATACACGGCCATGCCTTCCTATACCCTTGTCCCATCTCCTAACTTTGTTTTTCAATATGGCCTACCTAACCTTACTCCCCCCATCATACCTGCATCTCACATGCAATTTTTCACACCCACCTCTCCTTCATCACAACCCATGACCATTCCCCTCACTACTTCAATAGCTTCTACACCCATTGTTCCTACCACCACATTGACTAGTGTCATTCCTACTCCCACTAGTGCTTCCTGCACCATAGCTACATCCTACTCCATACCTCGCTCCATTCTTATGCATACACCTTGTTACATATCCTCATCTATTCCCATGCCCCATTATTTTCCTCATTTCACGCCTTACATACCTCATACTCAACCTCTTTCCATGGCCTATTCCATAACTCCTACATATGCCCATCCTATTGGTACCCAACCCTCTATGGTTACCACTTCCTTCTACCGCCCTAGATGCACTATTTCAAAATATTGATAAAGTTGAAAAAAGAGTTGATACTATGCTGCAAGGGCAAGACAATGAAGAATATATTGAGGCTAAAAACACATCATTGGCATTGAAAATTGTTACGCATTCTCTACCCAGTGGTTTTGTGGCACCTCATTTTTCAATGTATGACGAGGTACCATAATACACATTTGTGTTCCTTCATTGCTCCATGTTTGGACTTTGTGTTAAATTTCATAATGATATTACTGAATCAATTAGTTTACATGATAGAGCAAAGCTCTATTTAAAGAGGTTACATGAAGTTTCTAAAAAGAAAACAGGAGTTCTGTAAAGGAAACTATAGCTAATAAAGCAAAAGAGATAGAAACAAACTAAACTAAAGGCAGAATTAGAAACTATCTAATAGGAAACTATATTGACCATTAAATAACTAAATATTATTTTAATACCCCCCCGTAATGGTCAATCCACTAACTACACCAAGATGCCCCCTAAATGTGACAAGATCTGCAGGTCGCTTGACCATAAACAAAGGCAGATTGAGGGCACAGAACCCAAGACAGAAAACCCGAGCACAGATTTTAGGGCACAAATCCCGAGGAATCCAAAAAAAACAGAATGGTCGCCTGCCAAACACAAATACTGAGTGCTGGTCCTGCTGGTGACGAGAAGGGACTAAGCGTTGTAAGTGCAGATCAAAGAAGCCCTCAAAGCTGCAAACCACAGCGAAAAGGCAGACCAAACTCTCCAAAAGCAACGACTAGGGAAAAAATTGCCAAACAAGGGAGTTGTCGATCAAGAAAACAGAACCCCTTTCAAAGGGCTACGGAACAGGAACACAACTCTGACAAGATCCTGTAGAAACCGTTATCAAAACACCGACGATCAAAAAGTTTGCTGCCGTTGAACTTTTGACTGCCTTCCAACATGATGTTGGACCATGATGCCATTTTTCACATTTTTTCAAGGCACGAAAAAACAGATTACAAACTGATGGCACAAAAAAAGGGCAGATATCCGGTAAAGGTAGAGAACAGAACCCTAGCATGGATTTCGAGGTACAGATCTCGAGATAGAAAACACAGGCTCAAATATCTGAACACAGATTTCGAGGCTCAAATCCCGAGAGTACGAAAAAACACATGCTCAGAAATCCAAACACAGATTTCGAGGCATAGATCCGAAACAGGAAACAGGGCACTGGTCTGCAACATGACCTGGCTCAGAGAATTGACCAAAGGCTGAGATCAAAAAGCGCTGCTGGCACAAATCGCATGCAATGAACCAAAGGCGAAAAAGACACGAGGTTTTCCAAAACGGCGACAAAGGAGTATATGTGCCCATCACAAACACCAAATAAATATAAACCCGAACCACGAGCCAAAAACGAAAATTGTAGAAGATACAAATGCCACAATCTTGGTTTTAGGGCCGCTGCTGAGAGAAAACAAGACAGCGACCACACTGAATGGCTACCAAGACTTAAAAACTGTTGGTATATTTGTTGCGATCACAGCACAGACAGCGACCAACCACAGAAAACTTGAATCGGCAAGTAGAAACCATGAGCCACGACCAAGGATGGAGATGAAGACTTGGCAAGGTTCTACAAATCACGACCAAAAATCGAAGCAGATCGCCAAAGTAGATTGCCAAAGCCCGACCAAAAAACACCAATCAAGCAGAAAGCAAGGCCGCGTGTATAGCAACAAGACATCTCCAAATCATGACTAAGATCGGCGACCACAGAAATGAGAAGGAATGCCAACGACCAGAGACAAATCACCCAGAAAAAACAAACGCCCAGAAATCACGATCACAGAAGAAATGAAACTACGACCCTTAGCGCCAATCAGAAAAATCGCGAAATAGGAGGAAAAAACACGACTCCAAACCTGAAGTCGTCGCTTGAAGATAGAACCCTCCGGGGAAAAAAAAAAAAAAAAACAAACAAGACGCGACCCTGCTCCGCAGCTAGAAGAAACCCGACATTCATGCAGAAAAACACGATTATAGGATTCACGACTAGGGTTTTCACGACTCAAATGAACACAAAATTGCGATTTCAGCAAAAACGCGACCAGAAACCCTAACCCAACCAAATTGCAGACAAAGGCGCCTTCTAGAATAATTTTTAATTTTTGGGTATGAATTTTTATTAATAAAAATTCGTCAAAAAAGTTTGAGCCTGAGCTCTGATAGCATGTTAAATTTCATAATGATATTACTGAATCAATTATTTTACATGATAAGGCAAAAAGCTCTATTTAAAGAGGTTACATGAAGTTTCTAAAAAGAAAATAGGAGTTCCGTAAAGTAAACTACAACTAATAAAGCAGAAGAGATAGAAACAAACTAAACTAAAGACAGAATTAGAAACTATCTAATAGGAAACTATATTTACCATTAAATAACTAAATATTATTTTAATACTTTGTCTATGAGGATAGACTATTGGCTAAACTTTTCCTAGAACATTAAAAGATTATGCCATTGAACGGTTCTTCTCATTGCCTTATAGGTCTATAGTTACATTCATTTTTCGATTTGACCAAGGCATTTTTAAAGCAATTCAAGGTTAACATGGGCCTTCAAGTTCCCATTTCCAATCTATTTGAATGTGCCCAAGAACCTAATAAATGCATCAATAATTATGTCAGATGATTTCAGTCCTTATGTTATAGACTACATTATCCCTTGCATGATTTGGAATTGCAAATTATATCGTTATCAAGAGATTGCTTAAGCCAATTACCAATAGTGTGTTTACCTTAACAGCTTCACATCTTTCATGGATCTTTGTGTACATGTCAAAACAATTGCATCTAAGCTATTAGCAAGAAATGTATTGAAATCTGGATCACCAATTTCAAATCCTCTTCATTCCCTTCAAAATTTCAAAAGTCTACATTGTTCTCTACAGGTAATGATTATAAAGACAAGAAAGAAAATGGTTAATCAAGTTGCTTCTACTCCTAGTATACCTTCCTTCAAACAAAATACAACTAGAAAGTTTACAAAGTTACAAGAACTTTTGGACAATGTCATTCAAATCTTATTGAGCTCTAAGTTAATTCTTCTCCCTCCTATTAGTCCATTGGATCCTAGTAAGGTACTTCCAAAGAATTATAATGACCAAGCATTTTGTCATTATAATAGAGTCAAAGGGCATCATACTTAATCATGCATGGACTTGAAACATAAGATACAAAATCTCATAGATGATAACATAATTCATATTGAGGGTGTTAATGACAATGGAAATCATGTGGTTACACCTCAACACCAAAATTTGCAAATTTCTACCAATCCATTCCCTAATCAAGTTAAGGCACAAGATTTTGTTGCTATGGATCATGATAGTTTAGATGGTCAATACATTGATTCACGTGATACATTACATATATTTTGTGAGAACATATTAATACCAAATTTTGATCGCATTTTCTGACGAGGAGATCCTGCATAATAACTCGCATTTTCCGATGAGGGCATCTCTCTCTCTCTCTCTCTCTCTCTCTCTCTCTCTCTCTCTCTCATGTTGCTATGACACTTATCTTGCCTTTTAGGGCCATCTTCACCTTATTATTTTGCCCACATTGTTGGACATACTCAATATCATTTGAGATTCGGGATCATTGGTTTTAACTAGGTGTCTTGCAAAGTATATTCCAGATCACAAACTTGTGAATGAGAATGCAGGTCTACTGGGGACTTTGTAGGAAAAAACTTAAGAATAAATAACTGGAATACTTAAAACGACCAATACACCAAAGGAAGACTTGCAACTCTCAACACACTTCTTAGTTTTCCAGAATAATATCAGAACTAAATCACAAATTAATCTTAAATTCAGCAAATTATTATCCAATTACAAATAAAGTTAAACATAACACGTATAAAACAACACAACAAACCAAATAGCTGCTACCAAACCTCTCAAGTGGACCCTTTCCCAATCAGACTGATGTACAAAATCAGATGCACTCCTTTAAACTGGTATTTGAATTAATATAATAAATATATCTTTCAAATGATAGATTGTTGAGCACTTGCACAATAACTATTCTAAATGCTAGGAGGTGGCAATCTTGTTATATCAAACTCTAAATCATATTACCACCTAATTACTCCTAAAACCAACTCTACAACAAACTTCTTCTTTCCCAACTTTGTCCCCGGATGCTTAAGTTCTGTAACCAACTCTCCAACAATGCCTTGTTTGTTATGGAAAAAAAAAACACAAATTTAGAACTTCTTGCTCCCAATTTAGAGTGTTTGTTGTGCTATGTTTAGTGTGGATCTAGGCATCCCATTCACTCATCAACAAGTCGATTTTGACAACTCATTACCACATTTGTGGAGAGTGTTTGTCTTGCACAACCAAAGGGTGCCAGGTGTGACAAGGAGACTGCTTGCACAGCTAACATAATACCTTATGCAGCAAGAAAGATACTTGCATTGCAAAGACATTCCCTTGCACAACAAAGCAGTCTCTTGCATAGCAACTAGAAACCCTTGTCTAGTAAGATCTCTTGCACAGCAATAGGAAACCCTTGCACAACAATCAGGATCTCTTGTGCAGCAACAAGAAACCCTTGTGCAATAGCGAGATCTCTTGCACGACAACTAGGATCTCTTGCACAACAACAAGAATGTCTTGTGCAGCAACTACACCTCCTCTTTGCACCTTCAAAAGCCTCATAAATGCAACTGTACAAATACTTACTCATACCAATTTCAATTCATTAGTTCATTCCATTTAATTGTACTCAAAAAGCAATCAATTTACTACAATAATCACAGTATAAAACATAAATCACTTCAAGGGCATATTATGCATGATTTGGATGAAAAGTATTAGTCAGATGTATATTAAGGTCACAAAAGTATGTCAAAATATAGAAAAAGATTACACAATCATGTATATTTCCATGGCTCATCATCAAACCCCAATTGAAGGTATTGCATGTCCTTGTCCAATCACATATCGCCCATCATGTCTATGAAACAAACTGTCCTAAAGTCATACAGTTCATCATGAGGTTATTCTGTCTTCATATAATAAACTTGTTCTGCCTTAATTTCTACCGACCTCCCTACTTTTTCATCAACATCCACAGGGACATTGTGGTCCATTCTAGAATGAGGTACCAAAGGAGCAGGTAGTGAAACCTCAACCCTATCCACAAGTGCTCTTGTTCTTCTAAGGTGTCTTTGTATAATTCTAACATTGCATTGTAGCCTGTAGCTTATTACCAAAAAATGGCTTTCTTTTTAATATTGCAGGAAGTTCATTCCATCATGTCTGGCAGTCCAAGAAGGCTTCCTTTCCCACTTCCTTTATCACCATGTTTACATCCCTAAGGGCCAAAACTTGTTAACGTCAGGCTTTGCTTCTTATTTGTGTATTCTTCATTAAATGATACAACTCATTAATAATCTCATTGGGCCTGGGAAATTTCGCCCTTACACCAATTTTGTAATGGCCTCTTCAGTAGTGTAGGCTTTCATCTATCTTGTCTCGTTCGCATCATTTTGGAGATAGGAGGAGAATGCCTTCAACTAAATATCCCCATCAATGGGTTAATGATCCCACTTTGTTTCCTCAAAATTTTCCTAAGTGTTCCTTGTGCCTTTACTCTGCTGTGTGCCCTGAAAAGCCTGAAATTTGACTAAGTCTGATATTTCAAGCCCCTGAAATTTGGCTCTCTGAAAATTTGGAGATCCTCCAAATTCTAGAATGTGCAATTTAACTCCTATAGATCTGAAACCACTCACAAACATCCTGACAATATATAAATAAAATATAAAATTAAAGTATATTATTTACTTATATTTTATATATATGATGTCCCTTCAGGTTTTCGGGACCCGTTGGAACTTTGGAACTTTTTCCAAAGTTTTGGGTTCCTCTGCAACCCTGATCCCCGCCAACAAAGAGGACTCTTCAAGGTCCAAAATCCTTTCCGACCCCCTGAAATTTCAAATCAAATTTGAAATGGCAAAAAAATCAAATTTTCAAATAATTTTTTGAGAAAATGGCTAAGTATTTTATGTAGTTTCGGGGCAAATTTTCATTTTGGACCTTGGCCACATTTAGTTCCGGCGAAACCTTGGCACTAGTTGTTGGGTGCCAAGTTATCCCACCATCCTGCCAAGTGCCTAGAAACACGAGAAAACACACCAGTTACTCTCCAGATCGCCATTAATATGAAATGGGTCGTTGAAAATGAAGTTTTTATTGCAGTAGGTTGGGGTTTTCCCGCCCATTCTTCCATCAAATTGGAGTTGTGAAGGCTATAAATGGAAGATTGGAACTCTTTTTAGTGATTGGTCTTTTGCCAGTTTTTCAAGCAACAAAAGTGCAGAGCTCTCTAGGGTTTCAAAGAACAAAATTTCTAGTTATTCAGCAGGGAAGATAACAGGGTTATGTAAAGATTCAAATTGGTTTCAACATTCAGTGTATGAACTTCTCCTTTTTCTTCTTCAATGGTTACATATGAATGATTGCATTTTGATAAAGGATTACTAAGCATATTCCTCACTAGTTGTTTTTCTGCATCTGCGTATCTAGAAAGTGTTTTTTTCCATTTTTGTATTATTTTATCCTCTACTGAACTTTGGGCTCTATAACCCATCCTAATAGGCACCGGTCTGAAATGTCACCCACACCTCTTTTAAAAACTAAAACAAATTTATCAAGTGTGAAGTAAAATAGTTACAGTTGTATGCATTGTTGTGGTTCTCTGTTGTAACCAAGAAATATTGTTAGTGAATCATCAAAGTGCCAATTTTAGCAAACCTCCCATTATTGCAAGAGTGTTTTTCATCAGCTTAAAAGAGGTTTTAATGCAGCAAGCTTGTCTTAATCTAGTGACTGTATTTAGGGATTAAAACAGCAATCTGGGTATTGTTGCAATGATATGAGTTAGAAAACATTTTCTATTGTTGTTAATCCCTATTAAGGGATACCTCTAAGAACACCCTCCTTGGTTTAGCTAAGCCATAAGTGAAGGGGATATTACCCACTCCTAACCATCGACCCTTAATCACCTTCCACCTGTGAATGATCTCATTTCCCATCTCTCTGATGATACCCCTAGCCTGAGAGATTAGGAAATTAACTCTCGGGTCTTAGGTTAGCTATTTTGGGACACAACAGATTGGCGTCATTGTCGAGGAACAATTTACTTCTGGTTGAATTGTCGCAGTTCGTTAACACAGCGGAAAAAATCTTAAGTATTTCTTCGGAGCAGGGAAGTGGCGACTTTGTTAGTCAAACCCAGAAAATCAATTTTCAAATAAGAAAGGAATTAAGATGGATCGTAGAAGACCAGAAGATCTGTCAGCACAAGAAAGCTCTTTCAACTACTCAAGAAGCCAATGGAATACGTGAAGGGCAAGAAATCAGAATGCCCAAGGTCGGGCAGGTACTTCCAACAGAAACGACGCATTTGATGATTTCAGAAATCAATACCAATACACTTATGGGGACTCTGCTGATAACATACTACGAACAAATAGAAGGATGAACAGAGATGAATGATATCCGAAGAAATGAGAACGTTATGGGCAAAGGAAGAAGAGACAGATCTTGTAATGCAGACAGAAGAACATTTGACATGCCAAACCAAAACCAAGAGGCTCGCCAAACTGCTCAACATCACATTTCGCCTACTAGGTCAATCAAGAGTCAGCATCACAACATTCCCGATGAGGAAGATCAATAGGAACAGCCTGATGTTGAGGAAAGAGAGAACTCTCTATGATGAATCAAATTTGCTCGATCATATCAGGGATAGGCAAAAAGAAGTGCAGGCCCTACTTGATTTGCAGCAGGCCCAACTTGCTTAAAATGCACAGAATTGGCCTCAACATCCAAATATTCCTAATCCTAGGCCTGCAGCAAATCAAAGACAAAATCAGCAAATAGGCCAACAAGGCAGGGGTCAGAATCAGAATCAGCAAAATAATCAGTTTCCCAATCAGCCACCTCAACAGTAGGTAAATCAACAATATGTGAATGCCCCGAACCCAGACTTGCAGTTCAAAGGCTACTTCAGAGATTTCCTCTGCCTAGATAGCCCTTCGGAGCAGAAAGATACAAACAGTTGGATTTCTTTGGTATTCCTAATTTTCCCAACCATATTCCGAATGAGATAAGGGGGAAATTGCAAGGCAACAATGCAATCACAGGTGAGGAACACTTGAGGCACTTCATCAATGTCACGAATGAGTATGAGATTGAGGACGAAGATGTGATGATGAAGTTGTTTGTACACCAATTGGAAGAAAGTGCTAAGGAATGGTATAAGGAAGAATTCATGAGGGTATTCAGGCTGCAATATGGAGACAGGATTGACCCCAAGTTTGGCATCCACGAGCTCACTACAATCAAGAAAGGAATCAATGAGATTGTTGCTGACTTAAACAGCAGATTTATCATGACGATGAGAAAGGTACCCACTAATCTCAGACCGAATGAATCAATGTGTTTAGTGTTGTACTATGGTGCATTCGATTCTAAAATTGGTTATTTCTTGAGAGATAAGAGTTCTCAAACACTGAGGGAAGCTTATGTTGTAGCCATAAACATAGAAAGTAATATGAGAGCCTCCGGCAAGCACGTGAAGAGGTCTGATGTGAAGATTTCCAAGCTAGATAGGGCAGCCTTGAGCAAACCCCTCACGACAAAAGACAAACTGGACAATCTTACGAGAGTCATGAAAGATGTGTCCTATAAGATAGCACGAAAAGAGAAAGGGTTGCCTCCGCAAGGTGCTACCACTCATTTCAACGAAAGTCAAAGATTGCATAACAGACCTTACAATACTGACTGGTCTAAAAGACCACAGCAAAATGATAGACAAGCAACCCCTAGGCAGGTTAATTTCAAGCAGCCTGAGAAAGATACACTTGATCCATTGAGCAAAGAACAGATAAACTATCAAGATGCATTACCTTAGTGCTATTCATGTTATCTCCCACATGATTCAGCAAATTGTCTTGTTTCTCGCTCAATGGGCAAAGACGAAGAGTTTCCAAACGAAGAAGGTGCAGCTGAGTATTATGAGGATGAGATAAATTAGTTTGATACTAAAGATTATGAGCAAATGGGTGAGGATGTCAACTAAAACAGTTCTCAAGAGGATAATCAAGTCTTCCAATATGATCATGTTGTAGGTCCAAAGGAATATCAACTGCCAGCTCATGATTTTGATCACTTAAGGGATCTCATGCACAAGAAGTACAAGCAGTCCAAACCTTTGAAAGAAGATATGAAAACCATGACTAATGTAGCCATTATGCAAGTCCAAGGAGGTTATCAGCTGAGAAATAGGCAAGTGCCTATGCAAAATTCTCCTACTGCAAACTCAAGACAATGTGGATTGGATGGTGAGAAGGAAAAGCATAAGGCAAATGTAGAGAAGAAATATAGTAGTACTGTTGATGTGTTTTTTATGACAACAACAACATGCAGAATAAAATACTAAGTATTCTATCCTCTCTTGAACAAAGTCTCTCAAAGGCTAAACTATGTGATCCAGTGAGACAACTCCAAGGTTCCAAATGTCAGGTCTTGACAATACGTTGGATATAGACTCAGTATATATATGATGTGATTTGTTGTTAACACAAAGGGACTTACACTGAATATACTTCTTCACTCACTTGACTTATTACTCCTTTTCATGGATGCAAACCTCCTAATTCCACGATTATAAAGAAAATGCAAAAAGATCAAGGGTTTAGAGAAAATCTACTTTACTTCTAAGGGCAATCAAACAATGAATGACGCCAAGATAGACAAATTCCTTCATAACAAGTTCCACTTCGCCATGATGAATTCAACAACTACATAGAACAAGTGCAATCTCCCAAGGATGACTAAGGATTTTCATATTGCAAACACACACATTCAAGTACCCACAACTGGCACAACTTGAACAAGCATCAACAATCGAACTATTGCAATAAGTTGAGGTTCAGGCTAACTTTGCACAATGACTTGCCAGCGACAAACCATCAAAAGTATGAACCTAGGAATTCATCAAATATCTTCACAATGCATTCACTATATCAATGAACTTTCTAACCTTATTCTACTCTACTTGGAAACACATCTCAATCATCTTCGAGAAATAAGAAACCATGCGACATTCCAAAACAACACAATTGTCACCAACCTTCAATGAGAAATGCATTAATCTTGGAAGTGATTACAACAATTCCATAAGTTCTCTCCAACAACTTAGAAGAGCTTCCTCTACTCTACTTGCCTACAGCAACTCTCTCTTGATTACAAATAAGGCAAATGAGACTTTTTATAGTCCTCAAAGTACAATTAAGGGCCAAGATCAATTTGAGCAACCGATGGTCGAGATCTTGCCATATTTGCAGTTAGTTACAACAACTTGCCATTTTTAGCAAAAAGTAAAAGTTGACACAACTTGTGTACATAAAAACACAAAGGCAATGAAGGCACGTTTTCCAAGGTGAAAAGCATGAAATGGAATCTTTAGAGCATCTTCATGATGAGTGCCCTCTTTAGCCTCTTGCTTATTGTACATTCATTGAACTTGGACGGGTGACGTGGCAGGATGGGATTGGCTTGAGGACGTGTATGTGCCACCTTAACATTTTCGAGCAAACCGGTTTGATTTTCCTCGTGTTCACATTGCTCGGAATATTTCCCAAATTTTGTCATCTTTTGTAGAACAATCTTCGAATCTTAGGATTTTCGCCTTTGGAACTTTACTTCTTTCGAATTTGCAAACTTGGGAATTTTGAATTTCCTCTTGTTGTCTTCCATGCCGTAGTACTTTGAATGTAATTCATGGATTGTTTGATGAACATGCTCATTTCTCATCTTGTGGCATTTGTGTAGGAATCCAACATTGGATTACTGGAGTAGAGGAGATAACTTGGGTGTTCCTGGAGTAGACTTCATGATATTTGCTCTTAATCTTTCTAATGCATGAAATGATCTTCTGGATGTTCGGATGGTGGAGCTTGCAAGCTGACATCTCTCACTCTGGCAATGAAGTTCTCCTTTCTGGAGGTAGGATGATGGTGAACTTGATGATGTCTCGATCCTCTAGAGGCTCCTCTTCCTTGGATGCATAGCTCACCTCCAGATTCTCCAATATCTACAAGATAAAAATTCACAAGTCATAGTACTTGATAATTGAAGCATCATTTTAGAACAATCTCATTCAAATCAATCTTGAAGTATCTTGAGCAATCTTGAAGCATGGAAGAAACATAATAAAATCGAACCTTAAGTCTTCCAAATTCTCCTTTTTCTTACAAATTCTTCTTACAAATTTTTTTCTGCTCCTAAATCGCTGGTCTACTCTGCAAAAATCTGTTTTTTTTTTTTTGCTTTGGATTGAATGTGAGAAATGACAATTCAGACCTCCCATTATAGCACTTGCACTTCACCTTCCTGGAAGGTCGGCCTAGTGCAGGTCGGTGTCATGTCCCCGTTTCCGGCCTGATCATCAAGTGTATAATGGATTAGCCTATTCCTCATTCCTAGAGGCTAATTCTAAGTAATGAGGGAATGAACTGGTTTTTGACTAACTTAAGCTTTTGTCTTGCAAGATCAAAGTCAGAAACTTGTAAATTGACTAAGTCTGGGAGGAGTTTCATCAACCCCAGTGATCACCATTGTCAGGGGCACTCCTTGACAAATCAGGTTCACTTTGCGCCCAACTTCCAAAGCTCTTTTTAAGCTCTCAGTATAGCATTCAACTGGAGGCGCTCCTTGTGGTTTACTTCATCCAACTCAGTGCCCAGTTCTGAGATAAGCGAAGATGTTAGAAATGAAGTTTCAAGCTTAGGCGCCAATAGCAGGCTGAACTCACCTGAATGAGCGCCTTGGGTTCTGAAGGCAACAAGCAGGAAGATGAAGTCATCTATGAACTAATTGAGCATCACTGGCAATTGCTCATTCACCTAATATATGTTTGTAAGAGTCTAATTGAGTTAGGCGCACTTTCTTATTCTTACTCAACCCCAGAATGCGCCTAACCTTCATAAGGTTTAAACTCTCCATTTTGAGCGCCTAGCATGAGTAATTGATGGATTGAAAGCTATGAAGTTGTACTTTCTAATGAGATACTTCCATTTTAGCGCCTAGGTTTTGAATCCTCTCAAATGGCGCCCAAGGATCTATCAATTGCATCAAGGGACCATAGAAATCCATCTGGTATGGAAGGCGCACTTCCTACCTGCTTTCACTTCCACAATGCGCCTGGCCAAGAGGAAGGTTAGAAGATGTTTGTGGCAGTTCCCAATCAAGGCGCCCATCAAAAGGAAGTTGTTATGACACTTTAACTGCTTCACAAATGAAAGATTATCATCTAAAACACTTGGGCGCACTTTTTAAGTCATTGTTACTCCAGGGAAGTGCCTAGCTTGGAAAGGCGCCCATCCTAGTCTTCATTGTCTGCAGTTGGCGCCTAGCCCTAGAAATCCTACAAGTATGGCTTCTGGCGCCTAGGGTCTAATCCGCTTTAGTTGGGCACCTAGAAATGAAGTCTAAGTAAGGCGCCTCAAGGAAATGGAAGAAGTTAAGTGTCAAGCTATCTTTATGGATCAAGATGACAACATTTGGAAGCTAGGCGCAATCTTATGATGTCACCACCTCAAATTGGCGCCTAAGAACTCATGATGCATGACTCCAGAGAACTCAATCAGGCACTAATAGGCATGATCTTCTGGACTTACCTCGATGCCTCCGGAAGTGAACTCTTGAATGGAATTGAGCCATTCAAGGGAGGGCGCCAAAACCACTGCAGAACTTCCAACACTTGAATTGCGCCTAAGTGTAATTGAAGATGATAGAACTCCAGATGAGGGCGCTAGGTTAAAGGAGTGTCAAAAGGGTTTAGATGGCAAGTGTTTGTAAGAATGAGTTGTATAGAACATCTTCCTTAAGATACCAGGGGCTGATTCCAATTGAAACTACACCAAGTGTGGGCCTAAGGTAGTTGCAAGCCTTCCAGTCCAGTTAGGGAACAAGGCACTCCATTAGGAGGAGAGATGATGATCATTTGAAGTCTAATTGCTTTCAAGATTCTTTGAGAAAATGCTAAGTTATAATCAAGGCGCCAGAACTCCTGTGAATCCTCCAAAGCTGGCGCCCAGTTAGAAGGACACCAGTTATGCGCCTAAACAAGCTAAGTATCAATCCTCTTCTTTCTAATTCTCAGATGGCGCCTAGGATCCAAAAGATCTTCGCTAAAATTCCAGGATTGCATGGAGTCATCAAATTCCTCAAGGCGCCTGTTCATGTTTCTGCTACCCCAGTTGAGCGCCTAGGTCCACCTTGGGCGCCATTCCATGATCTCACTGCTTCAAATGGGCGCCTAGTCAGAAGATAAGGTAGTTATAACTACCTGAGCTTTCATTGGTCGACAGACTGTCTTCGGGATCCGTGTCAAGGTCTCTGGATAAGCTTGCCAACTCAGAATGAGTCATCAGATGGGATATTCCCTTGGATATGCCCCTTGGGAAACATGCCTAGGTTCCTCTTTGTGCATTGAAAAACGTGCCTTCATTGCCTTTGGAAGGCCTATAAAAGGAGGAGCTCTCTCATTCATTTGGCATCTGTTCATTTGACAAAATTCTCTCTGCAAAGCTATTGAGCTTGTAATCTTGAGGCCTGCGAGTTTCAAGTGTTGGGGTGATGCTCCCTCAACAAGCAAGGTGATGCTCCCTTGTGATATTGTGAGGTGTTGACATTCAGTTGACATCATTGAGTTCAATTGAGTTGATCAAGTAAAGAAGACTTTGTAAACATCAAGGCTTCAAGGCCTTCCTTTGTATTTCCATTTGAATAAGTTGTACATCATGCTATTGAAAGCATTATCCATGTAATAAGACATTGCAATTTGATTGAATCAAGTAACAAGACAAGTTCCCAACTCTAAGATTGATTCATTCAAGTAGTTATCTTTGATGTATATCTTTATGTTGTTGACATAGTTGATGAATTGATAGCAAGTAAAATTGTTTAAGGAAAAATTTTCGTAGAACTAGTTGGGAATCTTACAGTCAGCCTGCTTATTGAAATGATTTTTCTTTGTTTAAAATTGATTTTTTTCCTAGGGCCGACCTACCTCTTATCCTGGGCGGGTTTTGGCTATGTTGAAGGAATGTATTAAGGGCGCATTTTCCCTCACTAGCTGGAATTGGCGCCCATTTTGGGCGTATTTTGCCAATGCATAAGGAATTTCCTCCTTTCTCAAGCGCATATTCCTCTTGTATTAGGAATTTCCTTCATTTTTCCTTGGCATTTTTTTGTTTTCACCTTCAACTCTTACTTTCTTAAGTAAATTTTCTAAGGGTTTTAAATGATTTTCATTGGATCTTCATGGATTTTGAAGTGATTTTTTCAAAAAATGTTGAAAATGCATCCTTGAGTTGAGCTCCTTTTCCACTTGTAAGAGGAATTTCCTTCCTTGCTAAGCGCATTTCCCATACTCAAAGGGAATTTCCTCTTTTGGGCGCATTTTCCTCAGAGGTGAGGAATTTGCGCTCCTCCTTGGGCTTTTACCTCTTCAACCTTTTCTTCTTCCTTGGCAAGAATTTTTCTAAGTCGTTTTCGATAAATTTTCAAATGATTTTCAATGACTTTTTGATAAATTTGAAGTAAGAAAACTGGATTTTTTCATTGTTTTGACCAAAATCACAAGCTGTTCCATGGGCGCAATTTCAAGTGTTGGAAGGAATTTCTCCAGGGACGCATATTCCTCCTATTGGTGGAATTTCCACCATGAGTGCATATTCCTTATGGTGGTGGAATTTCCACTATCTTGGGCGCATATTCCATGGGTGAGTGAAATTTGCGACTTTCTACTAGTTGTCAAAATGTGCGACTTTCCTCTTTGAGTTGCTCAAATGAATCTTATCCAAGGATTTTCTAATGCATTTCAATGTTCTTCAAGAATGATTCCAACATTTTCAAGTCAAACTTTGGTCTTCATGAACTCAGAAGTGAGATTGGATTTAGCGCATTTTCCTTATGAGCATGGAATTTGCACAATTTCCAAGCTATATAGGAATTTGCGATTTTTGAACATCTCTGTCGCATTTTTTATGACCTCTTGGAATTTCGCATTTTCCTCATGAGCCTGGAATTTCCAACCATTCAATACTTAGTCATTTTTCAATATCTGGAATCACGTATATTTCAAAATATATTTATACTTTAAATATTTTGAAATATACTTCCAGGATGTTTGAGATAGGTCTCGGATCCATGAGATTTAACATGCAGATTCTAGATTTCTAAGGATCCACCAAATTTCAAACTTATTCAGTTTTTAGGATTTCAGGATATCAGATTTCAGGACATCAGACTTAGTCAATTTCAGGGCTTCGAGACATGCATCAGGACGAAAGCATGTGGACTCCTTGGTTGAATATCCATCCCTTAGGCAATCTCTTCAATCACTTCATGGATTTGACCAAGAACTTGGCGAGACTTGGGCCAATCAACACTACCAGACATACAAACTCGAAGCTTGACCTAAACCCTAAAGCATACCTACGACAGAAAGCAAGAAAAAGAGGGGTCCCCATTTGCAATGGGCCGATGTGTGATTATATCACAAGTACCACCAAAAAGAATATCCCGAAAAAGAAGAAAATTTCTGCACAACCACCAGCAACAAAGAAGAAATATGTGCAGAAAAATTTGGCACAAGTAGCACAACCAGGCTGTTACATCCATTCTGAAAGTCCACAATCCAAGGAATGGCGAGAAGTGTGATCAGCCTCAAGTACCAAAAGAACCAGAAAAAGGCAAGGAGAAGATGAAGGAATAAGGTATGGATGTATCTTTTAGTCAAGTGATACCTTGCATTCCTTGTGCAAATGATAATACTATCTCATGTGATGCTCCTCTACCAAATTATAGCCCTATTGACATGGCCCATGTCTTAAGCCAAGTAAGAATATTAGTGCATGTAGGGGAACTTCTTAGAATCCCTGAGCATAGAGATAGGGTGGTGTCATTCATCACTTTTGTTGATGCACAAAAACAGCTTGTTATTCCTAGTGACTAAAGTATAGAGGTGTATCTAGGATCAACTATTGTTAACAACAGGATGGGTGTGGATCCTTTCTACACAACATTGATCATAAACAGTTTGTTGTTACATAACTACATGCTTGATTTTGGTGCTTCCAACAACGTTATGCCCTTGAAGATAATGAATGAGTTGGGGCTGAAAGTGTCCAAATCGTTTGGTAAGTGCTTTGCCATGGATTCCAAGGAAGTTAACATGATTGGTTTGGTTAAAGATGTTGAGGTCCAACTTGTTGCTTATCCGAACAAGTCATTCTTGATAGGCGTTATTGTTCTGGATTGCCCTGCTAAATGGGGTATGTTGTTATCCAGAAAGCGGGTAGCTTCCATGGGTGGAAGTATCTAGATGGATCTTTCGTATGCTACCATTCTAGTCCATGGGGTAGAAATGAAGTTGTATAGGGAGAAAAGGGTGGAAGATGAAAATATTGAGGACCGATATAAAACACAGGATGATGATGCCAACTTCTTTGACACTGACATTGACCACTTCATGGGATATTGCAGTGAGGATGATCTCAGCCTTGATATTTTACCTTCCACTCCCACTACTCCTACTTGTGATGCAGGTGATTTGTGGGCATTATACTTTGATGGTGCGTATTCAAGAGAAGGATTAGGTGCAAGTGTGGTTTTAATTTCACCAAATGGCGAACATTTCAGATTTTCCTTCAGACTCAAATTCTAGTGCACCAACAACATTGCAAAGTATGAATCTCTTTTTCTTGATTTGAATATTGCTCACAAGCATGGGATAAAGTGTTTAAGGGTCCTAGGAGATTCAGAGTTGGTGGTACAAAAGGTCAGAAATGTTTATGCAGCCAAGGATAGCAAGCTAAGATTGTACATGCAGTTTGGGACATTTTGGAACTGTTTGACGCCATTGGCATTGAATGGATTGAGAGAAATCGAAATGAAAAGACAGAAGCTTTGGCTGTTGTTGGTTCAAAGTTTAATCCGCAATCAGATTCCTGTCCTTTTCCCCATTATGTTGTTGAAGTTCTCACCAAGCCAACAATTCATGATAACATTTACAATTGCAGGTTTTCAATGATAGCAATCAAATTTACAGCTTCTTGAATTGATAGATTGGCAGCCTATGATAGAAGTCGAAGACGGCAAGGAAACTCTATTTGGCAGCTAAAGATGAATACCATTCCGAAAGGATTAGTGGCGCTTGAAAGGATGTTTGATAATGCCAACCGCTGGAAAAGAAAAGGTAAACCAATTGAAGAAGAAAATGTTGAGGGTGTCAACCTTGGGACCAAGGAGGCACCTAAAATGGTTTACATAGGCAAGAAGTTGAAGCCTCATGAGAAGCAGATGTTGATTTCTCTACTGAGAAAATTCAAGAAGTCTTTTGCATGGTCATATGACGAGCTCAAGGCCTATAGGGGGGACTTGTTTCAGCATAGTATTCCCCTCCAACCTAAAGCAAAAATCGTTCAGACAGAAGCAAAGACCTATAAACCCTACCATAGCTCGCAAGATGCAAAAAGAATTGTTAAAAATGAAAGAGGGAGGCATCATTAAATCCATTAGACATTCTGAGTGGGTATCCAACCTTGTCTTGGTAAGAAACAAGAACGGGGAAATCAGGTTGTGTGTGGATTTCCGAGATTTGATATCCACTCCCAAGCATGGATCATTTGCTGCAGAAAGTGACTCGATCAAAATTGATGTCCATGATGGATGGATTCTCTGGGTACAATCAAGTGATGGTTAAGGAGTTAGAGCAGTACAAGACAACATTCATGACTCCTTGGAGTACCTATGTCTATGTGAGGATGTCGTTCATTTAAAAAATGTTTGGTCAACATTTCAACGGGCCATGGATGTGGCTTTTTCCAGTCTTATTGATGAGATTATGGTGGTCTATCAAGATGACCTAACAACATTCTTGAAGAAAAGAGGTGAGCATTGCAAGCACCTTGAAATCATCTTCAAAAGATGTCTGGAGTTCAGGATTTCACTCAGTCCCAAGAAATGTATATTTGGTGTTGAAGAGGGCAAGCTGCCAGGACATATTGTGTCAAAGGACGGGGTAAGAATAGACCCGAAACGAGTCAAGGCTATTGACCTCATTCCCCAGCCAAATCAATTAAAGGAATAGCCTTTCTTCGGGCAGATAAACTTCGTCAGGAGATTTGTTCCTAATTTTGTACAGAAGACTAACGCCATTTCTAAAATGCTCAACAAAGGACGGTCAGTTGTATGGAATGCCAAGCCATCTAAAGCATTCAAAGATATCAAAGAAGCTATCAAGGAGGCGTCGGTACTAATAAGTTTGAATTATTCCAAACCCCTTCAGTTGTTCCCCTTTGCTTCGTTTTACACTGTTGTTGATGTGTTGCTCCAAAAGAACAATGAAGGATATGAACAACCTATGTCATTTTTCAGTAAATCATTATAGGCCGCTGAGTTGAAGTATTCCATAATGGAGAAACATGTCTACGCATTGGTCAAGGCAGTAAAAAATTTCAGATCCTATCTCACAGGTGCGAAAACCATAGCATATGTTTTGCACATAGCAATAAAAGATATATTTATGCAACAGGAAGCTTCAAGTAAAAGATGCAGATGGATCAACAAGATCCAAGTATATGACATGGATATACAGGTGATAAAATTGGTTAGAGGCCAAGGTTTGGCTAAGTTGATGGCTAATTCCAATCTTGAACCAACAAAAGCAAATGAAACAGATGTAGAAGCCGCTCCTTCTCATTGCAGATTAATTGATGATGCATGGTACAAGGATGTGATATTCTACCTTGAAAATACGAATTATCCACCATGTATAGATGAGAATCAGAAAGGACCCTCAATCTGAAAACTCAAAGGTGTATCTTCTTCCAAAATGAGCTGATGTGGAGAAATCACGAAGGTGTATTGCTCAAGTGTTTGGATCAAGAGTAAGTTGAAACAGTAACGAATGAGTGTCACCATGGCATTTGCATGGGACACTTCAAAGCTAAAACCACTGCCCATAAGATCCTTCGAGCTAGGTATTGGTGGCCTACTTTATTCAAGGATGTAGCGCAAAAGATAAGAAAATGTGATGCTTGCCAACGGTTTTCTCGTAAGTTGAAGTTTGTTGGAGCACTTCCCCTTTTGCCCCTCGCATTTGATGCACCTTTCCAACAGTGGGGAATTGACTTCATCGGAGAAATACAAGAGAAATCCAGCAATAGTTTTAAGTGGATCCTTGTGGCCACTAATAACTTCACCAAGTGGGTAGAGGCAATCTCCACTCGCAATGCAAATTCCAAGGTGGTTATCGATTTCATAGTCAACAATATAATACCCAGGTTTGGAGTGCCAACTAGGATTTTGGCAAACAATGCAATGTGTTTTAGGTCTCAAGAAATGCTGAACATATGTTCTAAGTTTGGTATAAACCTGGTGCATATGTCCCCCTATCACCACCAATGTAATGGATAGGCTGAATCAAGTAATAGAAGCCTGATGAAGATCATAAAAAGGACATTGGAGCATAACAAGAAAAGATAGGATGATAGTTTAAAATATGCTCTATGTGCTGACAGGATAACTTTCAAAAAGGCCATAGGTAAAGCCCATTTGAACTGGTTTATGGAACAGAGATGAAAATGCCCCTTAGCATGGAGTTACCAATCTATCATTTGCTCCATGATATTGAGGAAGATCAGTGCGACGCACTCTCCCAAAGGATCATGCAATTGACTAAGTTGGAAGAGCAGAGAGGACTTGCATATGATAAAATTCTAGATCATAAGAAGACAATGAAGTGTTTGTTTGCTAAAGGTACCATGTCAAGGGATTCCCAGATTGGTAATTTGGTTCTCCTTTGGAAAGCAAAGTTTAAAGACAAAGGGAACCATGATAGGTTTGATCCATTGTGGCTTGGGCCATGTCATGCCCACATTTCCCATGCAGTCACAACACGTATTCACGCGTGTCATGTCCACGTGCGTCATGTGGTCATGATACGAACTATCAAAAATTTTCCCTTACTACTCTGAAAACCCCCTCACACGCGTAGGCGTGCTCGACGGTGTACGCTTAAGGCGAAAACAATACAGTTGTCGGCGCGGTACCAAGTACATGTGCGCACACCCTACGCAAGAAAATGCGTGGTTTCCTAACTTAAGTTAATCTCATGAATTACATTTGAACAACAGTTGTTTTAGGTGATAGATCATTTTTCAACAAAGCACAATCATCAGTTCATTTGCCCTCTCTTCCTTTTCTTGGAATTTAATTTAAATATATATATATGTATATATACCGCCATTATCTCAATTCACTTTAACTCACAATTTCATTAATAAGTTCTTAACTGTAAAGAAAGTATAGAATATATATATATAATTTGTTAAAACAGATTACTATCCAATAAATCATTAAAAACAGAGCAAAGAGTTAATTTTTTTTTTTTTTACAAATATAAACATTGTATTTCCGAATTGCAACTCTAAGTTTAAGCATCTATTCAATTCGTATTATACAATATGCATAAATAAATCCCACTTTTACTATTCACTATTCACTTTTACTATTCACTATTCACTATTCTGTTACTATTCACTATTCATATTAAGGCAAACTTTTAATATGAGATTAGTTTCTATTTAACTCAATTACACAACTTTAATCCAATTTTATTTCCTTTCCAAATGGCAAAACTAAACAAACAATAAAACTACAACTATCAATACAATAAGGAAGTAATTTCCTCACAACTCCAAAATACCAAATTATACAACGAAAGAGAGAATGTTCTCCTCTTGTAAAATCAACAAGGATGAAGCTATTAAAAGACCAAGCTCCCTTAAGAGTAAAGGAAAATAAAATATTTTCTAAAATCCAATAATCTTCTCCAAGCTTCACCATAAGCTCTCAGAAAACCTGCATATCACACAAGGGAAGAAACACCACACAAGCTGCTCTCCTCCCTACCGTAAACCCGCAAGAGGGTCACCCCCGAGCTAGGAAGATCATCCACACACCTAGGGGATTCCATACCACTTCACAACAAAATAAAAACAACACACCAAAACACAAATACACCCATAGATATTTACACAACACAAAACTCATCCATGTGGTCATGATACGCGTGAATACGTGTTGTGACCGCATGGGAAATGTGGGCATGACAGGCCATATGAAGTGGCTAAGAAAATTGAGTTCAACATCTACTGTTTGATGACTCTGGAAGGAGAACTCATGGAGCTACCCATTCACTGTCAACATTTAAAGCATTACTTTTCATAAGTAATGATTTCCTTCGAATTTTGAATGGTGAACTCAAGTTTTATCTTTCATATTTTGAACCTCATGCAGTCTTGACCATTGTTGGTCATGATGGTGTGTTTCTGTTGTGTTTTGCCCGTTGTCGTTTTTGTAGTCTGCCCGAATATGTTTTGGATTCTCGCTATCAATGCTTAACACACGCCCCCAACTAGAGGCACTGTTGGGATTCTTATTTTCCATGCCTCAAAATTGCAAAATATTGTCAAATTCCTCAAAATTTTCCTAAGTGGTCCATGTGCCTTTACCCTGTTGAGTGCCCTGAAAACCCTGAAATTTGACTAAGTCTAATATTTCAAGCCCCTGAAATTTGGCTAACTCTGAAATTTTTGAGATCCTCCAAATTCTAGAATCTACAATTTAACTTCTATGGATTCGAAACCACTCTCAAACATCCTGACAGTATATACATAAAATATAAAATTAAAGTATATGATTTACTTATACTCATATTTTATATTTTATGTATATATTGTCCCTTCAGGTTTCTGGGACCCGCTGGAACTTTGGAACTTTTTCCAAAGTTCTAGGTTCCTCCGCGACCCCGATCCCTACCAGCAGAGAGGACTCTTCAAGGTCCAAAAACCTTCCAGACCCCCTAAATTTTCAAGTCAAAATTGAAAAGTCAATAAATCAAATTTTCAAGTCAAAATTGAAAGGGCAAAAAATCAAATTTTCAAATAATTTTGTGAAAAAACGGCTATGTATTTTATGCAGTTTCGGGTCAAACTTTCATTTTGGAACCTGGCCACTTTTGGTTCTGGCATCTTGGCACCAGTTCCTGGATACCAAGTTCTCTCGTCGTCCCACCACCCGCCAAGCGCCCAAAAACATGGCAAAACACGCCAACTACTCTCTAGATCGCCATTAATGCGAAATGGGTAGTTGAAAAAAAATTTATTGCAATAGGTGGAGTTGTTGGGTTTTCCCGCCCATTCTTCCAACAAATCCGAGTTCTGAGGGCTATAAATGGAAGATTGGAACTCTTTTCAATGGTTGGTCTTTTCACAGTTTTTCAAGCAACAAAAGTGCAGAGCTCTCTAGGGTTTCAAAGAACAAAATTTCAAATTCTCCAATAGGGCAGATAACAAGGTTATGTAAAGATTCAAATTGGTTTCAAGATTCAGTGTATGAACTCCTTTTTCTCATGTAATTTTTCAAGGAAATCCTAAGTTTCAACTAGGGTTTCCTTTTGCCACAGTTCATGGTATGATTGTAACCATTGATCAAATGATTATGACAGATTCTTAAAATATTACAAGCTATGTGATGATCTCTTCCATGGTTATATATGAATGATTGCATTTTGATAAAAGATTACTAGGCATATTCCTCATTGGTTGTTTTTTTGCATCTGAGTATCCAAAAAGTGCTTTTTTCATTTCTGTATTATTTTATCCTCTGTTGAACTATGGACTCTGTAGCGCATCCTAATAGGCACCAATCTAAAATGTCTAATCACCCACAACTCTTTTAAAAACTAAAACAATTTTATCAAGTGTGAAGTAAAATAGTTACAGTTGTATCCATTGTTGTGGTTCTGTGTTGTAACCAAGAAATATTGTTAGTGAATCTTCAAAGTGCCACTTTTATCAAACCAAACATGCATCTTAACATCTTCCATTATTGCAAGAGTGATTTTCATCAACTTAAAAGACATTTTAATGCAACAAGCTTGTCTTAATCTAGTGATTGTGTTTAGGGATTAAAACAACAGTTTGGGTATTGTTGCAATGATATGAGTTAGAAAAGATTTTCTATTGTTGTTAATCCCTGTTAAGGGATACCTCTAGGAACACCCTCCTTAGTTTAGTTGAGCCGAAAGCAAAGGGGAGATTACCCACTCCTAACCATCGGCCCTTAATCACCTTCCACCTGTGGATGAGCTTGTTTCCTATCTCTCTGATGACACCCCTAGGCTGAGAGATTAGGAAATTAACTCTAGGGTTTTAGGTTAGTTGTTTGGGCCCTGACACTTTGTATGAGTCAATCCCTTTGAAAGTACCTAATGGAGTGGAGATATTCTCAAGGCTGCCACTGTTATCAAAGTTTTGGTTCATGACCTCCAAATCTCAGACTGTTGCATCTCTGAGTAACTCATACTTATGTTGTTTACAGTATTGGTTCTGAAAATCAATATACTCCTTGTAAAAAATTCATCAATTTTCCTTAGGTAATGAGGCCAAAATTCAACAAACTTTATATCAGACCTGTAGGTGAAAATTCAACAAACTTTATATCAGACCTGTAGGTGAAAATTGAGCCTTCATCCACAATCTTCATAAATCTCTCGGTGGGGATCTCCAATATCATGGTAACCTGTTCAAGATTTTTGAAAAGGGTGAGTCTACCGAAAGACTCCGTATGGTACCTTCTCTTGTCGTGGTATAAGTCCTTATTTCTCCCTTTCCAAATAAAACACAAAATATCAGTAGAAAGAGAAATCCAAAAAGCTTTTAATTTAACATTTAAACCCTTGACATAACCACAAAGAATCTCTTGCCATGAATTGGAACAATAAAGGAACTACTCGCTTCAACTGAGAAGAATGTTCAATGAGTATTTGTTTTGCTAAGTTAAGGTATGCATTCCTTGAGAGAACTTGATATCCATTCCACAAATCGTCCCAATACTCAACACTGCAACCATCTTGAATTTCCCAAGCAAAATGTGTGACTTTTCCCCTACAAGAGAGCATGAAGTTACAAAGGTGTGAACCCCTGGGAGGCTTCACTATTGTTAGGATCCGACATGAGGAAGGGGTATCCAAATATTTGTGCTGCAATATTTTGGAGCACTAGAGCTCTAGTTTCATACATAGATTCCAAATCATTTTGGCTCCCACTACTTTGTTTTGGGGAATCCTTTGTCTCAGTCTTGCTTCACCATGTTCCTTTGGAGTGCATATTGCATACCATCCTATAAAGGGAATTTTCTTAGATTCAGAGTTACCCTACCATAGGAAAGTTTCATCATTCTTTGCAAGTCATCACTAGTTTTTGCAAGAATACTAAGACAAGACATAAGAAAAATGCGGATTGCAAACACTACTGATTTCAACATCAAAAGTCTACATATGAAGGAAAGCCATTTTCCTTTCCAAGTTGACATTTTAGTATTGTAATGGTTCAGAAGGTCCTTCCATAATGAAGCTCTACTAGCCCCTTTGAATAGAGGAACACCTAAATACTCACCTGGAAATTACCCACCTTAAACTGTAATGTCCCCTTCCTAGCGACACATAGATGAGCAGTCATTGGCCTATTACCTAAGTTCCCGTAGGTTAGCAGAGTGGTTAGGGGACCTATCCAGAGGCAGTGGAGCTCGGCAGGGAGCTTTACAGGCCATTCCAGACAGTTTGCGACAATCTCCTATTTTTTAGGAAGGATCCCTTATTTTTTAGGGTTTGACTTGGAGTTGACCAGGAGGCATCAGGAGACCTCCGAGAGCACTTTTGGAGATTTGGTAACAATTCCTATTTTTTAGGAGGTAACCCTATTTTCTAGGAGGGGACTGTCAGTTAGCCTGCCACATGGCGACCTCATCAATTTGGCACGTGCATCATCAGTTTTCAGTTCAGGATGGCCAGTTGTTGGAAATGGAATAAATAATAAATATTAAAGTGTTGGCTTTACTATTTAATTAGAATAAAATAAAGTGATTAATAATGTCACTTTATAATAATAAAAAATTAAAGGAGACCCCCTCCTAGTTGACATGAAGTTGTTTTAAAAAGGTGGGCCTTTTTATTAATGCATTTTTTACCCTCAACTTGAGCACCCAACTTGGGGAATGATTTAATGAATAAAAGAATCATTAAAGGATTGTTTTAAGATGCTCTTTTGCCCTAAAAGGGGATGCCACCTCTTGGGACAAGGATAAAGTGAGTTGGGATTCTTATTTTGCATTATCTTTTGGCATTTCTCAATCAGCTTTTTACAGATCTGAGCTCTGAGGAAGAGTTGTAGCATTATTCAGTCCTCTGGGAACGAAAACTCTTAGGGAATGCTGTGGATTGGACACTAACCCAATTCATCATTGTGGAGGACCTACTCTAGGTCTTCGTTTGGGCTTCATTGGACAAGTTTACAGTGGTTAAATTGCAGATCTGAGTTTGCAGCAGTGTTTTATCAACATTTTTTTTCAGATCAGCCATACCCTTTGTCATGTAGAGCCTCTCCCAGGCCAATACAAGCACTTGTATGCATTTTCCTTTGTTGTTCCAGCTTCTACATGAATACAAAGTGCAGATTTGATGGGTATGTAGTTAAAATTCAGAATTTGGTTTCAATTCTTTGTATATTTCTTGGATCTTATTTGCATGTTGTATCTTATGGCATCCTTGGCAAAAATCACACATCTCAAGAAAACTGAAACCCCCTTCTACATCTTCTGTCTAGTCTATAAGATCACAATAATTAAAAAAAAATCATAAACAATCAAAAGACAAAAAAAAATTTATCTTTCAGCAGCAGTTTGAGTTAGAACCAGCAGGGTTCTTTACAGTGGTATCAAAGCCTTTGATCCTGCCATCCTGAAGGGTTAGAGCTTCTTATGCATCCAAGACAGGTTGATCATCACAGGTTTTACACACGCAGAAGAGCTGCATTACAGGGAAACTAGTTTGAGGACATACCATTAGAAACAATGGGTGATAGGGAAGGTGGTGGTCCACATAGAAATGAGGTTAACAATGATGAAATAGAAACTAGAAATATTATGAGAGATCTTGCAACAGGGCAGCAGCAAATCGCTGATGTGTTACAACAGCTTACCACAACTATTGAGAATATGACCCCTCCGAGGAGGCCTAACCATGAACAGGAGGAATTTGGTAGTGTTGTTGGAGCCCCACGGGTAAGGACAACACCCTCACGCACTTATGATAGGCCTACACGCCCTACATTCATGAGGAATGAACCAAAAGAGGGAGACGCGGTTGAGGAAGAAGGACAGCCTTTGTTGATAATGTCATGACACTACATGATGAGTGGGAATTATTACCTCAGCCAGTTAAGGATCATCTAAATTTTGACCAATTCATGAGTCAAAAGATAGAACACAGCAGGCTTAGGCAGGATAGAAGACCCAGGCAGCAAAATCACGATTTTAAGCATGCAACCGACAAACTTACACTTCCTACTTTTGATGGCAGCGGTAAAGTAACAGCAAGGGCATGGATTAGCAAGTTGGATAATTTCCTGACACTATGTCCTATGACAGAAACAGACGCAATTAAGTTTGCAGCAGATCATTTAGACGCGGTTGCCTATGATTGGTGGCATCATGGAATGGTTACTTTGCAACACAACTTGATCACCACATATCAGGAATTTGTTGATAGTTTGGTTGAACGATTTTACAAAAAAGATCCAGAGTTGTATTTTAGAGATCTGGCTCAGCTAAAACAAATGGGCAGTTTGGAGTCTTACATCAGTGAATTTCAGAAGCTCTCAGTAATGGTCACAGGTATTTCAAAGAGGAGGCTTATTATATTGTTCATTGAGGGTCTTTATGAACCCATGAAGGGATGGGTCAAGGCATTTGATTCCCTCTACCCTACAGGAGGCTATGAGGAAGGCACATAGTATGGAACTTTCAGCTCCTCGTACAAAGTTCACTCCAAAACCACCCTCTTCATTTAGTGATAGTACATCAGCCCCAAAGAAATCAGAATATGTTGACCAAAAGAAGAATTTTGCAGCTCCTTTGGATAGGGAAACGCTTAATGATTTACGTAGAAGGAAGCTATGTTTTTATTGCAAGGGTCCTTATGATGAACGGCATGAATGTCCTCTACGGCCTAAGGGTAGAAATAGACAAATGGAGTGGTTTTATGAGGGTGACGACATGGCTGATATAACAGACCAGCAAGCTGATCAAGAGGATTCAGGAGCTGAATATTCAGGAAAAGAAGTTGAAAGTGAGGGAGAAGCACACTTACAGGAAGCTCACATGTCTAGCATGCAAAAGGAAGGGTCTTTTAGATTGCGTGGGATCTTGGCTGGTCAAAGAGTCATCTCTTTGCTTGATACAGGTGCAATTCATAATTTCATAGATGCACGGTTAGTGGCACAACGTGGGATTCAAACTCAAAAGTTTGAAAGCATACGGGTGAAGGTTGCTGATGGCTACACTCTCAAGTGTGACAGAATGATTCCTGATCTTCCTATGAAATTGAATAATTATGAGTTTAAGGCTGATTTCTATGTGGTCAATATGGGAGACACAAATTTGGTACTTGGCATGAAGTGGCTTTATGCAATTGGAGAGTTTACACTCAACCTCAGAGACATGGAGATGAAATTCCAAGTGGATGGAATTAATCATGTGTTAAAGGCCATCAAGGACAACAATTTGAAGGTGATCACTCTCAGGAGAATGGAGAGACTCATTAGAAATGACATGGTGGAGTGGGCAGCAAAATGTAGATTGATGCCTTCTCATAATGAGCAGCAAAAACCAGCCTATCATCCAGAGGTTCAGGAGCTCAGCGTCAAGCATGCAAAGGTGTTTAGTGACATTCCCCCTGTTAGACCTCCAGATAGAGGCATAGAGCACATCATAGAGTTGGAGGAGGGCACCAAGCCCATTATGATTACACCTTACCGGCACCCAAAGCGTTTGAAAGATGAAATTGAAAAGACTATCCAGGAACTATTAGCTATGGGACATATAAGGCCGACTAAGTCTCCTTTCGCTTCATCAATTGTTTTGGTGAAGAATAAAGATGGTACACTCAGGATGTGCATTGATTACAAGATGTTGAATAAAAGGACAATTAAGAACAGGTATCCCATTCCTCATATCGACGAGCTGATAGATGAGCTTCATGGAGCTTGTTATTTCTCCAAGATAGATTTGAGGACTGGATATCACCAGATTAGTGTCAGGGAACAGGATATCGAGAAGACTGCTTTCAGATGTCATTGTGGACACTACAAGTTTTTGGTTATGCCATTTGGCCTAACCAACGCACCAGAGACTTTCCAGTCCACTATGAACAGGGTCTTCCAGTCTCAGTTGAGGAGATATGTTCTAGTGTTCTTTGATGATGCATTGGTTTACAGCAGATCTTGGGAGGAACACATGGCTCATCTAGATACTGTTTTGGGCATACTTGACAGGGAGTCCTTGTACGCCAAGGAATCCAAGTGTGCATTGGACATGGTAGAGCTTTTATATTTGGGCCACATTATCAGTGCAAAGGGAGTTCGCATGGATCCTGATAAGGTTCGTGCTATTATTGATTGGCCTACTCCTGAGAATTTGACTCAACTCAGGGGATTTGTTGGTTTATGCGCTTTCTATTGTCGGTTTGGTCGGTTTGTCAGTGGTTTCTCTAGGCATCCTGCACCACTTACAGATTTGACTAAGAAAGGAGACTTTGTTTGGACACCTTTGGCACAGGAGTGTTTCGAGAAGTTCAAACAATTGATGACTACTTGCCCAGTCCTAGCTCTACCGGATTTCACCAAGCCTTTTGAGCTTCATTGTGATGCATGTGGAGAGGGCATTGGTGCTGTGATTATGCAGGATCGTCATCCTATAGCTTTCGAGAGCAGGAAGCTACGAGGTCCTGAGAGGAACTATAGTATTTAAGACAAGGAAATGTTGGCTATCATGCATGCATTGGCCAAGTTCAGGCAGTACCTTGTGGGCAGTCAGTTCTGTGTCAAAACTGACCATAACAGCTTGAGGCATTTCCTTAGTCAGCGGGACCTAAATGAACATCAACAGGAGTGGGTGAGCAAGTTACAGTCTTATGATTTTGACATCTCCTATTTCAAAGGTAGTCAGAATGTTGTTACTGATGCTTTATCTTGTCGTCCCCATTTGAGCTCCATGGCAGAGATTTCAAAGGATTGGAGACATTTGATCATTGCAGAGTATGCCAAGAACCCATGGGCTTCTGGCATTATTGATGGCACAATACAGGACAGCGGGTACTCTCTTGTGAATGAGCTCATCATTTACAAAGAGAGAATATTTTTAGTCCCAGGGTCAGACGTGAAGAACAAGGTGTTGAGGATTTTCCATGATTTACCTATGGCTGGATATCCTGGATACTTTAAGACCTACAGGCAAGTACGGGAGAGGTTCACTTGGAAGGGTCTCAAATCTGATGTTCTTCGTTATGTCAGGGAGTGCTCTGTTTCTCAGCAGAACAAACAAGAGCATACATATCCAGCAGGATTGCTTCAGCCACTTCCTATTCCGGAGAGGAAGTGGGAATGCTTGTCGATGGACTTTATTACAGGCTTGCCGAAAGCCCAGGGCAGAGATTGTTTATATGTAGTGGTTGAACGGTTGACGAAGTATGCACACTTCTTTCCAATTACAACTATATACTCGGCTACACAGGTGGCAGATTTATTCTTTCATGAGGTGTTCAGGCTGCATGGCTTGCCTCGGAGTATTGTCAGTGACAGGGATAGTCGGTTCATGAGCCATTCCTGGCAAGAGCTTTTCAGATTATGTGGGACTGAGTTGACTCCAAGCACTAGCTACCACCCACAGACTAATGGACAGATAGAGATTGTCAACAAATGGGTGGAGGGATGCCTGCGGAACTACATTTCTGGGCAGCAGAAGGCTTGGGTTAAGTGGGTGCATCTTTGTGAGTATTGCTATAATTCCACTTACCATATGACTATTCAGATGACACCTTTTAGAGCTTTGTATGGATATGATGCGCCTAGTTTCCTTGATTTATTGTTGAGCGATTGTAGAGTGCCTAGCGCTGGCGATCTATTACAGGAGAACCAGGATATTATGAGGGCTCTTCGTGAGAATATTCAAAAGGCTCAGAATCAGCAAAAACAGTATGTCGTGTAATGTCCCCTTCTAGCAAGCCAAAATTTAACTTGTAAAGAGCACATTAGTATTCTATCTTTTTTCTTTTAATATTTAACTATATATTATTTCTTTCATAACTATATGCTTTTCTTGTTTATACTTCATGAATTACCTTGGGTGAGATAACCTTAAGCCTATTAATCATTCTTTCCAGCTTATGGGAGAAGATACTTAAGGATGTAATGTCACCCCAATCCTCATGGGTCCATCATTATTCCTTCAATTCTCTAATTGAAGGCCTAATCCTTCGATTCTCTAATCGAAGGCCTATTATTCCTTGGTTCGTCAACCAAGGCCTATTAGTCCTTGGTTCTTCAGCCAAGGACTATTATCTCCTTGGTTCTCTAACCAGGGCCTATTATTTCCTTGGTTCTCTAACCAAGGCCTCTTATTCCTTGGTTCTCTTACCAAGGCCTATCCCTTCAATACTAGATTGAGGGCTTCATTCCTTGGTTCTCTTACCAAGGTCTATCCCTTCAATACTAGATTGAGGGCTTATTATCTTCCTTGATTCGTCAATCAAGGCCTATGATTTATCCCATGAATTGGTCAACTACAATCCTTGTTTTCCACCCCATCTCTATGGTGAAGATGATTAATGTTTAAGGACTATTATCTACCCCTTGGGTAATCATGCCTTTACAAATCTATTTCATATTCATAACTATGAACTTCTTGTACTCATTATCTTATTTAAACAAGAATCATGCATTTATGTAGGACATCTATTCGTCTCATATTTACTTGATTTCATAAGACCTCTACCTTTATATCTCATTCATCATGGATCATCTTTTCTTACTTATATGCAGGTCTAAGACTAATCTCATATTGTTATTTTCATACATGTAGATTCCAATTATATAATTCTATTATAATATTTATTATAATCTCTATATTATATTATATATGTGTGTACTATGCAAAATTTATATTTTATATTATTTATATATAATAATAATTATTATTATTATTATTATAATTAATCACTATTATTATAATGATCATTATTATTGTAATCACAATATTATTATATCATTATCCGTATGATTTTGTGATTAATTCAAATTGTATCTTGTTCTTATCTGAATATCACAATTCACTTTAGAATATCTATATACTCTTAGAAATCCAAAAATATATTATTTTCTTCTATACACCCAGCAAACATGTATATATATTTGCTAGCACTTGAATTCTATTGTTGTTTTATTATTAACATAGCTTTATAATATATTACTTATTTATTATCATTATAATATTATTATTATAAATATATATAGACATCATTTAATTATTATATAATATATATATTATTATAATATTATTTGTTATTTTTATTATAATATCATTATTATAGTATTATCATAAATATAATTTTTAGTATTGTTTAATCGTGTCGATCTCTATCGCATCCTTTATCTACTATATATATATTTTTTCTTGAATCATTTCTCCCTTTTGCTGCTGATGTACATATCTCTATATATATTAATTTATGATATCTTGTCAATGATGTTTTCCTTCTATCTCACAACCTTTATTTATTTCCCTTTCAAGGGATATGTTCGAAGAGGCACGTCTTTTATTATGCTTGGTGGTAAAAGACATACGTACCCTTTTATAATTTTTATATTAGTTCGCTTTTATGGTAAAACTAGTTCTACCCATACGTAACTCCCTTATCATAAGAGGATAGGTTAAAAGATGTTTATTTATTTTATTTATATTTGCATTATATCATTTATATTATAATAAATGATATATGATATATTTTATATTATTTATACTATATCATTTATATCATAATAAATGATATATGATTTATATTATATTATTTGTATTTATATTATAATGTAAGATAATTATAAGAATATTCGTATTTATATTATTAGATATATTTATATATATATTGTTATTTATAATATGGATATTATATTTTAATTATAATAAAATATTCATACAATAATATTATTTATTAAATAATATATAATGTATGTAATTATTTATATTATCCCAAATAATATTTTACAAACCATCTTTATCATGTTCAAATCTTTACTTTAACAGTGTCTTGATATGGGGACATGACATGTCGATCAAAGGAGGGTGGAGCGATCATTTGAGGTTGGGGATATGGTGTATCTGATGCTGCAACTCTACACGCAGTCCACTCTTGGGAAGAGAGGTGCAGAGAAACTCAAGCCACGATATTATGGTCCCTTCAAGGTTATCAGGCATATAGGTGAACTGGGTTATGAGTTGGATCTATCGACAGATAGCAGGGTGCACAATGTGTTTCATGTGTCACGCCTCAAGAAGGCGTTGGGGCAGCATATAGTTCCTTCTACAGATTTACTACCCTTAGATGATGAGGGGAAGTTGGTTTTAGTACCTAAGGCCATCTTGGATTGCATAGAGCGCCATCTTCGGAGACAAATTATCAGGGAATATTTGGTAAAATGGAGGGACTTGCCAGTAGAGGATGCTACTTGGCAGAGTGAGACTATTCTACATCATCTAGCATTGAGTTTGCATGAGGGCATGCAAATTTAGGGAGGGCGGACTATAATGTCCCCTTCCTAGCGACACATAGATGAGCAGTGGTTGGCCTATTACCTGGGTTCTCGTAGGTCAGCAGAGTGGTTAGGGGACCTATCCAGAGGCAGTGGAGCTCGGCAAGGAGTTTTACAGGCCATTCGAGATAGTTTGTGACAGCCTCCTATTTTTTAGGAAGGGTCCCTATTTTTTAGGGTTTGACTTGGAGTTGACCAGGAGGCATCAGGAGACCTCCGTGAGCATTTTTGGAGATTTGGTCACAATTCCTATTTTTTAGGAGGTATCCCTATTTTCTAGGAGGGGACTATCAATTAGCCTGCCACATGGCGACCTCATCAATTTGGCATGTGCATCATCAGTTTTCAGTTCAGGATGGCCAATTGTTGGGAATGGAATAAATAATAAATATTAAAGTGTTGGCTTTAATATTTAATTAGAATAAAATAAAGTGATTAATAATGTCACTTTATAATAATAAAATATTAAAGGACCCCCTCCTCGTTGACATGAAGTTGTTTTAAAAAGGTGGGCCTTTTTATTAATGCATTTTTAACCCTCAACTTGGGCGCCCAACTTGGGGAATGATTTAATAAATAAAAGAATCATTAAAGGATTGTTTTAAGATGCTCTTTTGCCCTAAAAGTGGATGCCACCTCTTGGGAGAAGGATAAAGTGAGTTGGGATTCTTATTTTGCATTATCTTTTGGCATTTTTCAATCAACTTTTTACAAATCTGAGCTCTGACGAAGAGTTGCAGCATTATTCAGTCCTCTGGGAACGAAAACTCTCAGGGAATGTTGTGGATTGGACGCTAACCCAGTTCACCATTGTGGAGGACCTACTCTAGGTCTTTGTTTAGGCTTCATTGGACGAGTTTACAGTGGTTAAATTGCAGATCTGAGTTTGCAGCAGTGTTTTATTAGCATTTTCTTTCAGATCAGCCATACCCTTTGTCATGTAGAGCCTCTCCCATGCCAATACCAGCACTTGTATGCATTTTCCTTCATTGTTCCAGCTTCTACATGAATACAAAGTGCAGATTTGATGGGTATGTAGTTAAAATTCAGAATTTGGTTTCAATTCTTTGTATATTTCTTGGATCTTATTTGCATGTTGTATCTTATGCCATCCTTGGCAAAAATCAAACATCTCAAGAAAATTGAAACCCCCTTCTTGATCTTCTGTCTAGGCTATAAGATCACAATAATAAAAAAAAAAATCATAAAACAATCAAAAGACAAAAAAAATAATTTATCTTTCAGCAGCAGTTTGAGTTAGAACCAGCAGGGTTCTTTACATAATCCCAAGACGAGCAACCAATTGTTGTTGTAGAGCCCCTCTTCCATTAAAGAAAGAGATCTCTAATTTAGCAATGTTTATGATTTTCCCTAATGCCTTTTGTCTATTTCCCCAATAAGCTTTCAATTTGTATTACCTCCTTCATACTAGCATCTCCAAATAGGAGCATATCATCCAAAATTTGTTGATGTGAAACTACATTGACTCAATTGATTATACCTTGATCCCTTTCCACAAGTTGTTGACTACCGTGTGTATTGTTCTTCCTAGAGCCTCTACCATGAATATGAAGAGAAAAGGTGATATTGGATCCGCTTGCCTTAATCCTCTTGAAAGAGAAAAGAAGCTCGTTGGGCTGCCATTGATAAGTGTTGAATATATGGGGCTTGAAATACAACTAAAGATCTAGTTTATCCAATGTTGAGATAAACCATATGTAGCCATGATTTTCATCAAAAATATCCAATCTACCTTGTCATATGGTTTGTTTTTGTCGAGTTTGATAACCATGTTTTTTACTTTCCTCACTTGAATTGAATGAAGAACTTCATGAGTAATTATAAATCCATTTGAAACTGATTTACCAGGCTCAAAGCCACTCTATTCTTTGGAGATGATTGTGGGGAGAATTAATTTGAGTCTATTCGCCATAGCCTTTGAGGTGATCTTATACACCATGTTGCAAAATGAGATGGGAAAAAATCTACAAAGGAGGAGGGAGTTTCCTTTTTTTGAATTATGGCTATGAAAGTATTGTTAAAATATTTTAGCATGATTTTTTGTTTCCTTGATTCCTCGGCCGCTTCGGAATTTTCTTTTCCAAGAAAGCCTCAACACATGTGAAAAAAGCTTGTTGGGAAGCCATCCACCCCAACGGCTTTGTATAAATGAAGTTGTGATGTAACAAGTTTAATTTCTTCTTCAGTAAAGTGTGCCTCAAGCATCTTGTTTTGATCCTCCAAGACCAATCTTGGGATGAAGTGTAGAAGATTCTCTTCATTTCTGAGGTTCAATCCCTCCCTTAAAAATTCTACAAAAAAGGCAATTGCGTCAAGCCTAATGTCTAAGGGTTTGTCTAAAACTTTTAGTTGTAGAGCATTTTCTACCAATTCTCCATCAATGGCAAAAAGTTTGGATCTCTGCACCACTTATTTTGAAATTTGAAAGGACTTTTGGAATGTAGCCTATCTTCTATAATTCGAAGCTAAATTGAAAAATGATCCGAACTTGGGATGGAAAGGATGGAGCTTTCTTGTTGGAAAGCAGAATTCAACCAATTGTTATTACTCAAAAATCTATTAAATCTTTCAATGATGTTGTTGAAACCCAATCTTTTGTTCGTCCATGTATATATACAATTCTTTGGAATGATATCAATCAAGCCCCAAAAGTTGACAAAATCAGAAAAGTCAAGCTAAGATTGACTAGATCTGCTTATATGTAATATGCTGCCCTGATTTCTTTTTTGAAAACAGATACACCACTGAATGTTAAGAACAATGATATCTTCCACACCTTTTTGATCACCCAAATACCGATGTGGGCAAGGTGAGAGCATACAAGTGCTTCAGAGTTAGTATTCAAAATCATAAACCAACTAAAGTAACAATCTTCCACTTATTCAGTGGGCATCCACTCAATCGTGGGAATAAGCATGAAATGTAAACATCCACTTATGCAGTGGGCAACCACTTATTCAGTGGGAGTACAAGAAAAGTAAAGCAGGTGCATCCACTTATTCAGCAGGAACCTAAGCTATGCATGAAAGAAAGAGGCACATCCACTTATTCAATGGGAAGCCATTACAAAGCAAAAGGAAACTAATATCACTGGCACATCCACTTGTTCAGTGGGAAGCCATTAAAGTTTTGCATAAATGAAAATATTACAATGATTGAGTCAGTTTGCTGTAAAACTCAGTAAGTTAGCTCAAAGCACCCCATACAAATGGTAATATACTTCCCTCTGGAAATGAACTGCATATATTTGAGATATCAATGGAAAAGCATAATCAGAAATCACCTCAAAACTGCCCCAGACCATAGTCCATGCTGCTGTCTATAGCTGTGCTGGAAGTGCTCATACACAGTTGATGTATGGTGCCCTAGACAGGACTATACTCAATGTTGAATGCAGATCTTTCCCTCATACCTCCTTCAAGACCATCCACACAACCTTCCCATCAAAAACGGCTCCCCAACAACAAATATCTCCACTAAAACTCAAGCGACCAACAATCTGAAAAAGCTCACATCTGCTACAGGAGGTATGGACTGATGGTACCGTACGGTTGAGCTTAGGAAGTTAGCACAGCATCAAACCCTTGCAAAACGGTTAATAGATGGGCGTCTACTCTATACAAAGGATGCAGTCTTCAAACAGTCCGCTATAATATAGTTCATCCACAGTGACATCAAGCATCCCATGCATAGGTACGGCCTGAACAGTACGACCGGCATTAGGAAATCCAAGGAACATAAATAAACTCCTAGAAACCACTCCAAAATTGATCAAAAAACATTGAACTCCACGATCGTTCTGTGCAACTTCTAACAGTGAAGTTACCTCCTTCAGCTAGGGTGGATATCTCACCACCAAAATTAAACCTCTTCAAGAGAGTTTTCGTTCTCAAGAAGGAAGATCTCACAGGGTCATTCCTGCAGCATAACAATATCTCAACAAGCATAAAGAGCAAAATGAGCTCTCAACCCCCTTATATAGGCACTTTTTAGGAGTTTGCACAATAAAATAAATTATTAAATAGGAAAATATACTTTTCCACACAACTTCAATATTTCACCACATAGCTCTTACTTTTATGTGCCTAAGTAAATGCGTGACCTTTTCCTTTTCCAATGAGCCATCATACCCTTGCACTTTATAATTATTTTCCAACTTATAAGTCAAAGTGCAAATAATTAACTGTTAGCTCATTAAATACTAGCTTTTTGCGGGAAATCCCAAACTTTGCCCAAATACCAAATAAACTGTACCAACATACTCCTTAGGGTTTGGGATGAATAACGATGCCTTCCAAAAGGCTTTCTAAAAATAGACAACTCTTCCAAGAATCTTGGAGAGCAAACCGAGAAGCAGAACAAACTTTTGAAAGTTGCATAGTCATCCTAAACATCACCGAGCTCAAATCCAACATCAGAAACCAACAAGAACAACTAAACCAAAGATCTAAAAGGGTACCCCTTACCATACCTCAGCCTATCAAGATTTTGGGAAATAAGTTATTGGGCCCACAACTGACTAGGCTTGAAAAGGGAACATTACATTATACCATCTTTTTTTCTGAGTTGGCCAAGATTGCATTAAGATCACCCAATATGACTAATTCCTCCGAGAGAGACGGGAGAATATCAAAAATTTGCCCCCATAACCTTTTTTTAAATGAACATCCCACAGGGCCATAGATGTCAAAAAGATAAAAACAAAGATTTTAGGAGAAGCTAATAACCTTACTAACCTACCAATTTTGCCCAACAACCAACCCTATGACTTGAGTCATTGAGGGGACCAGAGGGATGCCCAAACCACCGAATGCCCTAGTAGCCTCCATAAACTCACTATGCCACCACTTCCTTTTTTTAGTAAGATACCAACTTCGTTGTGGTTGGGCTTAGTTTATTACAATAGGATAATGTCTGAGCTAAACATATCCATTTGGTGCTTTACTAAGCACCATTTGTTAGGGGCATTGAGGCCCCTATCATTCCAAGAGGTGATCTTCATTATTCGCTAGGAAAAGTTATTCCCTTCCCAGATCTAAGAATCATATTTGTGATTTTGGTTTGGTTACCCTGCACACCATCTTCCACTCCTTGCACCTTGTTGGGTTTCCTCCCTTTGGCTTTCTTTTTCTTTTCCCCACAATCTACTTTCTCCTTTTGTGAAGCAATTTTATTTACCGTCCTTTCTTCCAAGAATGCAATGTCTTCATCTTTGTAATGTCCCCATTTTCAGAGGATCACCTAATAGAGTTGGTTAGCTTATCCTATTCCCATAGGCTAAGCTGGAGGGCTGAGGGAATGATCTAATTGATTAAATATTCTATTTAATCAATTTGATTGGGCAAATTGAAAATATGAAGTGACTTCCTATATTTTTATGAGCCATTTCCGGGAAGGAGAAAATAAAGGATGGAAAATGACTTTGGGTATTTTTGTAATGCCAAGGGAAAAATAAAATAAATCCAAATTATTTTTCCTTGGAGGTAGACGACCTGGGAGAGGTCCTAAAAATGAATTATGAAGCCCTAAAAGGTGGTCGCCCAAATTGGGAAAATAATAAAAAAATAAAATAAAAATATTTCTCTATTCTTGGCACCTAGAGGGACGTCGACCCTATGGGAGAAGGAAATAAAATAAAATAAGAGAAATTGCCAAGAGGAGGTCGGCCTTGAGGAGGTTATTTTGAGGGCTATAAATATAAGATGTTTTGGAGTCATTTCATCATCATTCACATCATATTTTCTCAATTTTGCTAGCCTTCATTCCAAGGACGAAAACCCTTGCGAATGTTGGGAGTTGGATGAAACTCTAGCTCATCATTGTGGAGGATTCATCACGGAGTCCTATTTGTGCTTCATTGGCGTCATTGGAGGAGAAGATCATCATTGCATAATCGAACTTGAAGATCAGTTTTGGAGCAGCACTTTGGTGGCATTTTGGAGCATATTGCATTAGGGTTTGACCCTACTCTTGAGTGCCACATTTGGAGCAGCTTGGAGCGCCCACCTTGGAGGGCGATTTGACTTGTTTCGGAGCAGCCAAACCCTAAGTGCACTTTTTGGAGGATTCGCCCATCTAGGGTTGGTCATTTGTCATCCATTTTGCATGTATTGGGTATGTACAAACATATTTTCTAGGTCTGATTTGTAGTGCAGAAATCTGGGCATTGTTTGGCATGTTTGTGCCCTAGAATTTATTGTAAAAATCAGATCAGAATATTCAGATTTGTAGCAGCAGAGTTTTCTACAGAAAATCAGAATTGGTTGTTGCATTTGGATGCCCTATGTTGTGTATTTCATGGTGGATTTCATGCTTGTTATGAATGTCAACTCATAGCATCATTTGCCATGCTTATTTATCATGATTGGGCATATATATGTTCATCGTGATTACATGTTTGAAATCAGAAAATAAAATAAGAAATTAGGGTTTTGGGCAGAAAACTAAAAAGCAGAAAATTAGGGCAGAATTCAGAAATTAAAAATTAGAATTTTAGGGCAGATCCCATTGGGGATATTACAATCTTCCACTTGTTCTTCATCCAGATCATCAATTGCTTACTTTCTTCCCTTGGATTTCCTACAATTGGATGTGCTTTGCTACCTAATTTAAGTTCTATGGAGACTAAATCTACTAATGGATCATCTAGAGTAAACTCTCTAGTCTTCTCCTCTTGTGGGAGTATTGAAGGATTGAGTCTCCTTTTCAAGCCTTGCAAGTCCTAGTTGGATAGGTATGTTTTCTTTGAACACCTCTATTTTGTTGCCATTTCCAGTTTCTTCCCTTCATCCAATGCTTTGCCTACCTTAAGATTAACCTTTTTGCAATCTGTTGTCTTATGGTTCAGTTTTTTGCATATTTCACACCCATTTTGCAAGCCTTCCAATTCTACCGAGTCTATCCATGAGCCAAACAAGGTTTTTAATTCAATTGCCACGGGGAAGGGCTAGAAACCTCAATTAGAAGACACGAGCGAGCATATATTCCTACCTCCACTCTCATGGAATTGTCATCCATCATAAGTTGCCCAATGAATTTCCAATCCATGTCAAGATTGTTGGATCCGAATATTTTGATGGAAGATTATAGAGTCTGATCCACATGGGAGTTTTCAAGATTATATGATTAGTTGGGTCAAAATTTGCATCCCAGTCCTTTAATGTAAACACCAACTCCATCCATTAGCCATGGCCCCCATTCAGGATGTCTTGCTTTTTGCTATTATTAGGGCACTCAATCAAGAGGATGCCCTTTGGAAGTGACCAAACGCTGATGTCCTTACCCCAATTGTAGTCGTTCCAATCCCAAATTTGATCCCTTTAAGGCCAATGATTCACAATTTTGACAAAAAAGGCTTGGTCCTGGAGGTGTCAGATGGGGAGACCTAGAGCGGATTCCTCCAAAACTACCGTTGGTCTTTCAGCTTGTTTTTCTTTTGAAATAATTTCCAATGGGGTTAAGTTGAAGCCAAAAAGCAATGGATGTCAAATGTGCATCAGATGTAAACTAGGGTTCCAATCTTCTTGCCAATCCTTCATTTTCCAATATCAATTTGACAAGAGTTTTTGCAAAAATAAAAAAAATGAATACTGGTTTTCCTGCCCAAAAGGAACATTTTGAATTGACTGCACTCTATAGTTGTTTATTCACAAGTTCCTTTGGCGCTCAGATTTCTAAACTGAGCTCCAATTCCTTCCTGCCTCTCCCCAAATTGAATCACATGTTCTATTGTTGGGAACATTTCCGCTATAGCTTGTGTCCTTTCTCCAATGGCTCTGCTCCTAATCTTCGCATCAGTCCTATAGATTACTTTTCCATCACCATTCCATGTTCGTAGCGCTCTATTTGTCATTCCCTTGTTGGTTTTCATTCCTCTACTAGCACTTTTTGCCCCATTCTCTAGCAAAGCAATTCTATTTTTGTTGTCCACCATTTTTCACTCCCAAGCTCACTACATTTTTTAAGCCTTAATATCCTTTTAAAGATTATATATATTATTTTTATTTCTTTCTATTATTTATAATTTTTAATTTTTCAGTTAACCTGCCATGAACTGATTTTCAAATTAACTCTTCTTTAAAAAAATAGTTTTACGTTTTGTACTATGATCAGCAATTACAATTTGAAAAAGGTAAATTAATAGCTTCATGTACCTGAAAATCTTTCTAGGTCTACAACATTGTGGTAACTCTTCCTTTGGCAATGGCTTGTGGTACAACTTGAGGCAATGATTGTTCACCATCATAGAGAATTTGACATCATTGACAAAACACAACTTGACTACTCCATTATCAAACATTGTTTCGATCTCATCGGGACCAAGCCATCTTGTCTGAAGCTTGTCGTTGAAATCCCAATGTCGTGACTTATATAACAAGGCATAATCACCAAACTAGAACTATCTGTCCTTTGTGAAACAAGCATGCAATAACATCTTCTGCTTCTAAAATACTTCTATGTGAAATAGTACCTACTAACAAATCTCATCCAAGGCATTCAGCTATTGAATGCATTGCTTCTAGGCTTCTGACAAAGCCATCCCAAGTTCCATTGTCATTCGCACTGTTTTGATTTCAAATTCAATAGGAAGCACCAATTCTTCCAATACACAAGTTCGTGTGGAGTGAATCGTGTGGTTGTCATCCAAGTCATTCTATAAGTCCATACTGCCTCTGGTAACCAGTGAGCCTATCTCTTTAGTGTAATGCCACAATCTTTGTAAGTATATTTCCTAGTTCACAATTCATAACCTCTTGAGTCCATTTGGTTCTGGATGATGTGGTGTAGATTTTCTATTACAGATCTTTTAATGCCAGACTAAGGATGCAATAAGTTCAAACATACTTGGTTAATGACAATTTCTCTAGGAACTCCAAACCTTGTGAAGATCTACTCATATAGAAATTGTCGCCTCCTCATCTTGTTCATGCCTCATTGCCTTAACTTCTACCCTCTTGGTGACATATTCTATTCAAACAAGTATATATTCCTTGTTGGAAGGGGGATTGATGGGTCCCACAAAGCCAAGCCCCCATTTTTCAAAGGGTTCAATGACTAATTGAGGTTGTAAAGGCATCTCATCAAAGCATGTGGGTTTCCCCATACACTAGCAACAATCGCATCTTCTCACGTACTCCTTGGATTACACACACAAGATTAAATAAATCATATGAAGAAGACTGCAAACAAAGCTGCAACAACCACACTTCACTGAAATCATCAATACAAAGATTCCAATTTTCAAGGAAAGCAATTTGATTTACCTAAACAAAACATATACAAGATTAGAAAAAGCTTGAACAATAATCTCATTGAAGAATAGGCATAAAAATTACCATTCCAAGAAAATTTAAGTGCCAAAAATACTTTTTTATAAGTTTTTACAAGGTTCTGCATGACAAATAATTAAAAAATTAACAACTTCTACAATATGAATAGTTTGCTTGTGCACAAAACAAGCTTATTATACAAATTTTGGTCCACAAATTCAAAATCTAAATCAAGAAATCTCAAATAAATTTTTGATAAGGATAATTATCAACTAAAAATAGACCATCTAGAAGGTCATCTAAAAATAGCCATTCTAAAAACAGACCTAAAAGTAGATTTCCCAAAATATGATTATCTTCTCAAAAATGGTGACGACTTAAAAACAGAATGGCTAAAAATAGCCAATCTGACACTTGGCTCCTAGCAATGATTCTAATGAAACTCTTTCATTTTGTATTCTTGAGTGCTTCAGGAATTAAACTGTGTGTAAGTTTTTAACTCAACGTTTCGGATCACACTCCGTGATCCATCATCAGGAGAGCTAGATCCTTTGAAGAAGCCTTGAAACCGTGATGACCCTTGGTGACCTGAATCTGGCTTCTATCCTCTACACTGATTTTTCACCAAACCCTAGCTGAAAATATCAACTTTGGAAGTTTTAAAACCTTAGGTTAAAAGAAAATAGTTGTATTGTGTTTGAAAATTACCAAAAACTGCCATGAAGACTGCTGAAATGAGTCATAAAACCATCGCCCAAACCCTTGTTTTATGTTCAAAAAATCAGCAACTATAGATGTCAAATACCTGCTCAAATATGCTGTAAGTGTGGGAGAAAGTGCTGATCCAAAAAACTGTCAAGCAACTTGAACAATCTAGTATCACCACTCGACAAACCCTCATGGATGTTGCTGAAAACAAATCCTCAAACCCTTGAGAAAAGCTGAAACCCTAGCGCTTCAGTGGAGAGATATTTGCTGAAAATCTTAGGTGCCAAACCCTGGGGGTAAAACTGAAAACTGTTATGATGTTCCTAACTCCAATTCAAATCAAAATTGCAACACATTCATCAAGTACTATGAAATTTCACAAAGAATAGAGGAATATGAACTGAAAATATATATATATACATATTGTCTTCAAATCAATAGATCCAATGAATACACTTATTTATTATAGCCCGAGGGCTGATACAATATTCAATATGCAACAAGAATGATATGTTGAGGTTTCTGAGATTTCTGAGTATCTTCGCTGCTCCTAATAGACCTTATAAACTGGTTCGCTTTCCTCAATGATGGTCTGCAGGCCTTATCCTCAGTTCGCTGCCCTCTAAACCCCTTCGCTGCCTCTCCAAGATGCCTTGTGATGGATTCACTGCTCCTTATAGGGGTTCGCTGGCCTTCGAATTGGAGTCGCTGCCTATTGGAACTGAGTCTGCTGCCCTTAGACTAAATTCGCTGCTCCTCTATACAGTTTGCTGCCCTTGAAATTGCTGATTAAACTCCAAACTCAGGTCTGACTTGATTCTTCACAAGCAAATCTGCAAAATTAGCTGAGGTTAATTGAATGGGGTAATCTCCATTCATGATTGAGGGGTCATCTCCTCAAGAAAGACACAGAATTTGAATTCTTATGCCAAAATAGAAAGTCATACCAAGACAAGTCGATGTGATGATGATGATCCAAATGGCAAGCCCAATGCTTGCTTATATAGCCTTCTCCAGCGCTTGATGGAAGCTTCCAGAATGAGGTAGGCCAAGAGGAATTTGAGTTAGAAATGGGCGCCAAAAAACCTTCTTGTTTGAACGCCATATTGCATATGATCAAGTCGGCCCAAAATGAATGAATATCTTAACAAAAGGGTGGCGGTCAAGTGTCAAAACAAGTCGGCCTTATTGCACTTGTGTTCTTTTTTGCAAGTTAGCCTCATAGTGAATTGCATAGTAATGGGCCCAAGTCGGCCTCTATGAGGAAGATACATATTTGATCAAGGAAAATCCATGAGAAATGAATCAAGATGAACTCAGAGATGAAATATATAGCCTGGGAAGCTAGATGATGACATTATAGTACAATATCATTCCCTTATCATCCTATTAGCCTATGGGAATGGATGACAAGCTAACCCAAGGAACTCATGATGCCTTACCCCGGAAATGGGGACATGACAGTCCTCCTTTCCCGGGATTGCTTGTCCTCAAGCAATCGAAGATTGGGATGCTCCAGAATCTGCTCTCCTTCCCACGGAGCATCCTCTAATGTTAATCCTCTCCATCGCACGAGGTACTCACGGATGACACAGTTGCGCAACTGACGCTCTCTCATATCCACAATGCCATGCGGCTCCAAAATCAACATGCCCTCTTCATTGAGAGGTCGAAGATCAAGTGATGATGTCACATGTTGTCCCAAGGCCTTCTTGAGGCACAAGACATGAAACACATTATGGATCCTACTCCCAGGTGGTAAATCAAGCTCATAGGGAACCTCACCTATCCTCCTCACAATCCTGTATGGGCCATAGAATCTTGGCTTGAGCTTCTCCGCACCACTCCTCTTCAGAGTGCTCTGTCTATATGGCTGTAGGCGCAGAAAAACCAAGTCATCTACCTCAAAGGTCCTCTCACTGCGATGCCTGTCTGCATAGGTCTTGTGCTGATTCTGTGCATGCTGCATGTTCTCCCTTAATGCCTTGAGGATGTCATGTGTCTCTTGTATCATCTCCTTAGCCCGAGGAGCTCTACTATCACCAAAATCCAAATCCACAAAAGATGGTGCATCATATCCGTACAACGCCCTGAATGGTGTCATGCCAATGGACATGGGGTAGGTAGTATTGTAGCAGTACTCTCCAAGGTGCAACCACTTGACCCAGGCACGCTGATGACCTGCTACATAGTTCTGAAGATATCCCTCAATCCACTTATTCACAATCTCCGTCTGCCCATTGGTCTAAGGGTGATAGCTCGTGCTCGGAGTCAATTCTGTACCGGCAAGACGGAATAGCTCCCTCCAAAAGGTGTTGATGAACCGGCTATCCCGATCACTAACAATGGTCTTGGGAAGACCATGCAAGCGGAACACCTCTCTGAAAAATAGCTCCGCCACCTGTAATGCAGAGGTATCTACTGCAATGGGATAAAAGTGTGCATACTTAGTGAGTCGATCCACCACCACGTAGATACAGTCTCTAACATGGACCTTAGGCAGCCCTGTGATGAAGTCCATGGAAATGCTCTCCCATCTCTGCTCGGGAATAGGCAATGGCTGAAGTAACCCAGCAGGGAGAGTGTGCTCAGACTTGTTCTGCTGACAAGTGATACACTCACGAACATGTTGTAGCACATCATCCTTAAAACCCTTCCAAGCGAATCTCTCCCACACCTGTCTGTAAGTCTTGAAGAACCCAGGATGTCATGTTGTAGGTGAATCATGTACCGCCCTCAAAATCTGCTTCTTGAGCTGGGAGTCAGGCACCAAGAAGATCATGTCGTTGTAATAGATCACATCATCTACCACCTTGTATCTGTCATCCTGTACCGTGTCGTCCATGAGCTCACACGCAAATGTAGACTTGGAGTACTCCTCTAACAATTGAGACTTCCAATCAGTAGAAATCTCACTCAGAGAGCAAAGGGTAGGTCTCTTAGAGAGTGCATCAGCCACCACGTTCTTCTTCCCTTTGACATACTTGATGTCAAAATCGTACGCCTGTATCTTGGAGACCCACTTCTGCTGCCTCTCATTCAAATCCTTCTGCTCCAAGAAGTACTTCAAGCTATTGTGGTCGGTCCTCACCACAAACTTAGATCCCACCAAGTACTGTCTTAACTTAGCCAAGGCATGCATGATGGCTAACATCTCCTTATCGTAGGTGTAGTAGAGACGCTCCGGATCCCTCAGCTTCCGGCTCTCGAATGCACTGGGGTGCTTGTCCTACATCAAAACTACTCCAATACCATCTCCAGATGCATCACACTCGAGCACGAAAGGCTTAGTGAAGTCTAGTAGCGACAAGACTAGTGTAGTGCTCATGGCCTCCTTAAGCTGAACAAATGCCGCCTATGCCTCAATGGACCAATGGAATGAACCCTTCTTGGTAAGGTCCGTTAGTGGTGCTGCCAACTGTGAGAAGCCTCTAACAAATCTCCTGTAATAGCTGCAAAGCCCAACAAAGCCTCTCAACTCAGTGATGTTCCGTGGTGTAGGCCACTCCTGAATCGCCTTGATCTTCTCCTTGTGGACTCTCACACCATTAGCACTGATCACATGTCCCACATACAAGATCTCTGTCATCCCGAACTCACACTTCAATGCCTTGGCGTATAGTGACTGTGCCTCCAAGATTCCGAGGATCTCGTCGAGATGTTGTAGGTGCTCCTCCCAAGATTTGCTGTAGATCAGGATGTCATCGAAGAACACCAACAGGAACTTACGCAACTGCTCGTGGAAGACATGGTTCATGCAGGACTGGAAGGTAGCAGGTGCATTTGTGAGTCCAAAGGGCATGACAAGAAACTCATAGTGACCATAGTGGCATCGGAATGTTGTCTTGGGAATGTCTTCCTCTTGCACCCTTATCTGATGATAGCCCGAATGGAGATCAATCTTCAAGAAGTACACGGCCCCGTGTAACTCATCAAGAAGCTCATCGATCCTGGGTATGGGGTACCTATTTTTGATGGTCTTCTTGTTCAAAGCCCTATAGTCAATGCACAACCTCATGGTACCATCCTTCTTCTTCACCAAGATACTGAAGAAGCAAACAGACTCGAAGAAGGTCTAATAAATCCCATGTCAATTAGCTCCTTGATAGTATTCTCGATCTCCACTCTAAAATGTCGTGGGTGGCTAGCAGTATGGGGGAATATTGATTGGCTTCGTTCCCTCCTCAAGCTCGATCACATGCTCAAAGCCTCTGTCCAGGGGCCTACCAGGAGGAATCTAACCAAAAACCCGATCGTGCTTATCCAAAATGAATTGTATATCAACATGATACTCACCTTTGGAAGAAGGTGTAGGAGTGATGGCTACTTGGGCAGCCCAAGCTATGTCATCATGACGAATTAGGGCCTCCATGCGCCTCGCTAATATGGTTCTAGCTCCACCGTCGAAAAGTGACTTCAAGACAACCTTCTTTCCATTGTGCATGAACTCAATCTCCATCTTCTTTACATCATGAGTATATCGTCCAATATAGTCCAACCATTGCATTCCCAGAACTACATCCATACCTGACAAGTTAACAATATAGAAGTCATCTGTAACCGTGTAATCTCTCAACTGGATGCTTAGTTGTGAGACTTTCTGTCTGCAGTCCATGGTGTAATGTCCCCTTCTAGTAAGCTCAAATTGTTCACAACCTTGCACAATTTCAACTTACAAAAAGGAAACATTAGTATTCAGTTTTCCTTTTTATATTGTAATTAGAACTCACTAATCCATATTCTTTCCACATTTATCCTTGAACTTATAATCCCATAATCACATAATTCATATTCATAGTCATATTCATACTCATATTCATATTCATATTCATAGGCCTTATGTTCTATCCTCGAGAGGATCATGAGTCGCCCTATCATTAATCCATCTCTAACTCCATAGGCATGGTTCGTTAAGGAGACACTAACCATCCCATACGAAGGCCCGATGGCTTCACACTACACCCGAGGTACTTCACCATTCGGCTCAAAGGACTTCATGCTACACCCGAGCATACTTCATCCATTTGAGAGTCACCCACCGTAGGGCACATTTAACATTGATGAGCTCATCATACCATAGGCCCAAGGCTTCACCTCACACCCGGAGGTACTTCGACACATCGCCCAAGAGACTTCGCCTCACACCCGGAGGTACTTTGACACATTGCCCCTCGCCTCACACCCGGAGGCACTTCATCTTCTTGGGGTTACCTAGGTCCAATAACATTCTCCTAACTTACCCATACACCTAGGTTGGCGAGATGATTAATGATGAGGCTAATCCTCCCTTCGGATATGGCACAATCCTATGATTTCTAAGTCCTTATTGACATTTTTGCACATGGTGCCTTATAAATAGTACATCTTGGCCTTATATCATAACTGGCCAATCATATATCCATATCATCATATTCTATTATCATCTTCATTGATTTCTTATACATAATCATGTTCATTTATCATATTAGTCTATTATTTCTATGTACATTCATGCTCACATATTAAGATCAATCTATTATTCTATGTATATTCTCTTATGGTTAGCATCCATCATTAATTATAACACAATCATTTATCTTTGTAAGTCTATCTAAGTTATAATATGAATAATTGGAAATGTAAACATTACTTCAAATGCATATATGAATGGATAATACAGTCAGCAATATATATTTTTTTATCCTTGTTATTATCAGCACTATTCATAAAACAAAGCATATATAAATCAGATTTAGCATTATATGGAGAAAAAGCATTATGCATACCTTTAAACGTATTGGATCTCCAAGGGACAATTTGACACTTCCGCTGGCAATGTCAATAACTGCTGCGACAGGAAATAAGTAAAATGATGTTTCTCTTATAATTCAGTCTGCATATATTATTGTTCCTTTGTCTGTTGCTGGCAGCGGTAAATCAGAATACTCCTTGTTTAAATCTTTGCAAGCCTTCTATCAAACGTGTATTGCTTCTATCAAAATGATCGATGCATGATCTCTGTTTATCGATGCCAGTCTATCAGTTATATTTAATTCCAGTTGTGATTCGATGATGCCTTGCTGATGATAGATGGCTGTTATCTTGCTGATCGTTGATGATTCCTTGCTGATATTCGATGATTTTCTTTGTATGATGCTTATTCAATGATATCAGATGCCTTGGAGAAGATATCTGATCCCTCTAAATATCCTTGCATCTTTTGAGAAGGCACGATCTTTGATCGCCTCCTTTAGAATTGGTGCCTTTGCTTAATCATAATCGTCCGTAATCATTAGTGTTAAATGGTAAGACTTGTCTTTACCTGATTTTCGTCTTATCTCCAAGCACTTACTAATATCCACGATCCTTATAAAGAGTGATTTATTTGCTCTCTAACGACGCTCAAGAAAGTGCGAAATGAGTTTTCAATTCTCTTTTAATTCTTGCATGGCTTTGAATGCTTTTGTCGAAGTCTTTGAGGCCGCGTTAAGAAATTGAAGAACCCATGATTTGAATTCTAATTCCATGATGTATTGGAAGCTTCAGAAATTTATTATTAACTCCTTTGATGAGTGTGTAATTGTTCGATGGTAAGATGGATGTGATATAACTTCCATTGCATTTTTGTTTTGTGTTTTATTGCTCTTGATGATTTCATGCTGATCAGTGAAGTTTGGTCATTCCAATGTTTAATTGGAATGGACTAATCTATTAATCGTAGGACATGACACATGGTGTACCCATCGGCAACTAGGACTATGAATCCTGGAAAGTCCTCTCCTTCGAGATCTTTTCTCTTCACTAGCTTTTCATCAATGAAGTTGTGGGTGGCTCCGCTATCGACCAAGCAAGTGATTCGTTGTCCCTTAAGTACACCCTTTAGCCGAAAGGAATGATATCTAGGGACTCCTGAAATAGAGGCAATAGTTGCCTTGCCTGATCCTCCTGTGTCCAACTCCAGGGTGGGCTGCTCTATATGTTCCTCGTATTCCGATCCAGTATCATGTGCATCATCATCCTCGTCATCGGATAGCACCTCTATGAGATGAGCTTTGCCTTTCCCAAGGCATCTGTGTCCTGGCTCCCAAGGTTGCTTGCAGGTGAAACATAACTTCTTCCTCCTCAATTCATCTCTCTCCAGTGAAGTAGGGCTAACCTTGTGAGGCTGGAATGTCTTCTTCGGAATAGAGTTGGATCCCTTGAAAACGTTCTTCTTCGGTGGAGTGTACACCAGAGTGGTGTCCAAGTCCAAGGCTAGGTCAATGGCCTCCTCAAGTGTAGCGGGTTTATGCACCTTCACCAATCCTCGGATTCTGTCACTGAGTCCCTCCACAAAGAGCATAGTGATCCTTCTGTCCGTCATATCAGGGACCATGACCGCAATTCTTTGGAACTCGTTCACATAAGCCTCCACTCTCCCATCTTGCTTTAGCAGTGCGAGCTCACAGTAGTAGATCTCCACATCCTTGTGGTCGAACCATTTGATCAGTTTGTTAACGAACTCATCGTATGATGTGATCTTGTTGTGGTGTTGAGATATGAGTCCATGGTGCCACCATTCGTATGCTAGTCCCTCCAGGTGCATAGCAGCAAAGTGGATCGCCTTTTCCTCGCTCATTGGTTTGAGGTTGAGAAATGTGTCCAGCTTGTTGACCCAAGCCCTTGCGCTCATCGCTCCACTACCATCGAAATTCGGAAGAGGTATCTTGTTCAACGCGTCCTTGTACTCCTTGGGCTCTGTAGGTTGAGCTCTTCTTTGCCTTTGTTGATTCCCTCTACCTCTTCTAGTTTCACGCTTATGGCTCAAAAAGGTATTAATATTCACTCTATCTCGAACATGCTCAGGAAGTGCATCATATTCATTAACCAGGGCTGTCAAGTCTTCTTCTTCGTCCTCTACTTGGGGCTCCTCCACTACTTCCTCTTCTCTAGGAAGGAAAGTAGGACGCATGGGCCTGTCCACTATAGGTGTATGAGACCTCCGGGATGATTTTGCTATGCTGCCGGCACTTGTACTCCTTGCATTGCCTCGATTGTTGCCTTGATTGTCGCCTTGATTGTTGCCTTGATTGTTGTTGCCTTGATTGTTGCCTCGATTGTCGCCTTGATTGTTGCCTTGATTGTTGCCTCCGTTGATATTCATCAAAGCTTGGAGCATCATCTGCATAGTCTGATTGGTATTCCGTTGTTCATCCCGCATCTCCCGCAATAGTTGCTCCATGTCTTCTCTAGGGAAATTGCCTTGTCTTCTATCTCCCATGTCTTCAGCTCTTCTTTGGTAAACCCGCTGCAACGGACTAATGAGATCTCTCATGACCCATAGGCTGGCAGGACCATTGGCTCTGATACCACTGCGATGTTCCTAACTCCAATTCAAATCAAAATTGCAATACATTCGTCAAGTACCATGAAATTTCACAAAGAATAGAGGAATATGAACTGAAAATATATATATACATACTGTCTTCAAATCAATAGATCCAATGAATACACTTATTTATTATAGCCCGAGGGCTGATACAATATTCAATATGCAACAAGAATGATATGTTGAGGTTTCCGAGATTTCTGAGTATCTTCAGTGCTCCTAATAGATCTTATAAACTGGTTCGCTGTCCTCAATGATGGTCTGCAGGCCTTATCCTCAGTTCGCTGCCCTCTAAACCCCTTCGCTGCCTCTCCAAGATGCCTTGTGATGGATTCGCTGCTCCTTATAGGGGTTCGCTGGCCTTGGAATTGGAGTCGCTGCCTATTGGAACTGAGTCTGCTGCCCTTAGACTAAGTTCGCTGCTCCTCTATACAGTTCGCTGCCCTTGAAATTGCTGATTAAACTCCAAACTCAGGTCTGACTTGATTCTCCACAAGCAAATCTGCAAAATTAGCTGAGGTTAATTGAATGGGGTCATCTCCATTCATGATTGAGGGGTCATCTCCTCAAGAAAGACAGAGAATATGAAATCTTATGCCAAAATAGAAGGTCATACCAAGACAAGTCGATGTGATGATGATGATCCAAATGGCAAGCCCAATGCTTGTTTATATAGCCTTCTCCAACACTTGATGGAAGCTTCCAGAATGAGGTCGGCCAAGAGGAATTTGAGTTGGAAATGGGTGCCAAAAAACCTTCTTGTTTGAACGCCATATTGCATATGATCAAGTCGGCCCAAAATGAATGAATATCTTAACAAAAGGGTGGCGGTCAAGTGTCAAAACAAGTCAACCATAGAGGAAGGTGTGTAAAATTTATGAAAATGAAACCAAGTCGGCCTTATTGCACTTGTGTTCTTTTTTGCAAGTCGGCCTCTATGAGGAAGATACATATTTGATCAAGGAAAATCCATGAGAAATGAATCAAGATGAGCTCAGAGATGAAATGTACAGCCTGAGAAGCTAGATGATGACATTATAGTACAATATCATTCCCTTATCGTCCTATTAGCCTACGGGAATGGATGATAGGCTAACCCAAGGAACTCATGATGCCTTATCCCGAAATGTGGACATGATAACTGTTCTAAAGCATGGGTTTTATGAGAGCAAACCCTAGCCACCCATTGTGATGGCTGAAAATCTGCTTTTGGTGACTGCAAACTCCACTTGAACTGGCAAAAACCTAGGCGCCTAGGTATGGAAAGGGGAAAATCTGCTGAAAAAGGCAAATACTGAACTTACTGGATGTTCAAAGCTCACTAACACCTTACCAGTGGATGAGAAATTGCTGCCAACACCACCTTCTATCACTTGGAACCTGCAAAAACCTTTGATGAATGCACACCTGGAACAAAGAGGAATGAGGAGAGGTGATGTTTTTATAAACCAGTTTTCATCTATTTTTAGTTTGCCTTTTCCCCTCCAATTGCATGCCTCTATAAATAATTCTCTTTTTGCTTTTTTTATTTTTATTTGCACTCCCTTTATAGTGGCACGCTTCTATGAATATGAGTAATTTTTGTGTCCTATAAAATTTTGCTTCCCTCTATGGAGTGCATTTTTTTCATTTTTGAAAAGTCATGTCCTCCTTTGATGGGCACACACACTTGTATACGGAGGTCTGTTTTTTATATTTCCAACTTGATGTCTTCATTTGGAGAGACGTGCACCATCACATTAGCCTGCATATTTTCAAATTTTCAATGTTTGCTTCTCTTCTTTCAAGAGCACGCCATTACATTGGGTTGCATATTTTGAAATCTCAAGTGAGATGGTTCCCCTCATTGAAGGCGTGGACAAACATTACTGACTTTCGGAAAAGAAAAAATTGAATCTATGCTCCCCTTTGTAGTGTGACATGTTCCACTGCATTGATGAACAACTTTTACTTAGGATTTTAATGCACCTCTTTGGTCAGGTGTGTGCCCTTACATTGGCAAAAAGATTTCAAATTTTAGCTTATGTTCTTTGGTCAAGCATGCGCCATTGCATTGTGATGCACTTTTCTGACTTTTGGCAAAACTTGCACTCTATTGGAGCACACATCCTTGCATTGGGGAACTTTTTTCATGCCTTACAAAAATTATCACCTTTTCTCCATCATCTAAGCTCCAATCCTCACCTCACTGGATGCATTGGAAAGCTCCATTCATTGGCCCTACAAAGACATTAACTAGAGATGACAAAAAGTCACTGACTGCCATAACAAGGGCTCAAGTGTGACTCACAATTGAGAACAGACAAGGAAAATTTGCATGAGTACAACAAATTGAGAAAATAATGTTACATGTTTTAGATTAAAAAAATTTACCACCATTCAAAGCATGATCACCTTGTACTTCTCTTGCACAATTACTGAATTTCTCTAAAGAAGAAATATAAAATAATAGTATGCATGAATACAATGTCATATGTGGATCCTAATTAGTTATTAGATGACCAAATATAAGTTATATGAGAGAAACGTGCATTGGTTGGCTGAAGATTACTTGATCCATTACAGATCACTCAAATAATACAAAGAACAAGAACTTTCCTGAACACATACAAAGGAGAAGGATTGAATCTTCTACTCAAAGGGCAGCTGAATGGGTTGTTGGAGGGAGGATCCCCTTCCCAAAATGTATAACACTCAACTTCTCAGTTAGAATATCTTTGACCCATTTGATTGGTTTCTCTTTTTAGTGTAGAGTGTTTCTTTATCGAAGGCAGATTAGAATTTGGATGGTTCATTCCATTTTCAAATCGATTTGCCCAAGTTATTGTTCCTTGCTTCTATATTCAAAAGTAACTTACCATAACAACCATGGTTGGACGAGTGCATGCAAAATAGGTGTTTTGCAACTTTGTCCCTTGATTGACAATATAAATATGGTTCGATCATAATGCAACCTCAACTTCTTTGAAGATAGGTCCCTCAAGGCTTGCTATAATGCATTTCTTTTTCTACATACACAGGTGGGTCCCCCTATAATATGCAAAGGAGATCACACTTTTTCCATTTGCACACTATGGCTCAGGCCACTGTCTAGCTAGAACCAGCCAGCCACTTTAACAATCTACTGTATGCTTTTAACCATAGAAGCAAAAATCGCATAAAAATCGCGATTTATTGAAAAAATCGCGAATCGTCAGGTTTGGCGATTTTTACCCCAAAAAAAAAGTGATTTTTTCGAATAAATCGGAGTCAACGTAATTTTTTTGGGGGTAACACTAGGGTTTCAACTTTTAAACACTGTTAGAAGGTTCAGAAACTACAATTTTTTAAATAAAATCGAATGCGAGCAATCATGGAGTCGGGCTTTGCTCCGTGGTTTCCCTGTCCGGCTTCAGTGGCAAGGGCAATGGTATCACCATTGGCAATATCTCTCGTCTGTAACACTTAACCTTCCATATGTTTGCCCCTGTGCAGTCGCAGTGATAGATTGAATTAAATTTTAAGCTTTAAATATAATCTTAAGTTTTAAATATAATTTTAAGTTTTAAATATAATCAATAGTTTGATTTAGGTTTTATGTTTTAAATATTATTAATATTAACATTTTAAATATTATTAATATTAATATCGATAGTTTGATTTAGGTATTAAGTTTTAAATTATTATTAATATTAACATTATTAATAGTTTATAAATTATTATTAATATTATTATTTTTAATAGTTGATAATGTATTATTAAGTTTTATGATAAATTTAATTTTTTTAAAGATTTTATAATTAATTTAAAATTATTAATATATAATTTTTATTAGCATTTAAGTTTTTGTTAAATTTTAATATGAATTATTGATAAATTTATTTTTTAAAGATTTTATAATAAAATTTGTTTATTAAATTTAATAATTAATTTAAAATTATTAATATTTAATTTAATAAGTGTTTAGATTTTTATGAGATTTTAATATGAGTTAATGATAAATTTAATTTTTTGAAGATTTTATAATAAATTTTATGTTTATAAAATTTTATAATTAATTTAACATTATTAATATTTAATATTTACTTTTTTTTTAATGGATGTCATCCACAAATTTAATTTGCCGAGGGCACATCAGCGCTCTTGCTTATGGCCTATCAACTTAACCCATAGACGGCCAAGGGTCCTTTCACTAAAAATTTAATTTTAATTAGCATTTATGTTTTTAATAGATTTTAATATGAGGTATTGATAAATTTAATTTTTTTAAAGATTTATAATAAATTTTATGTTTATTAAATTTTATAATTAATTTAAAATTATTAATATTTAATTTGATTAGTGTTTAGGTTTTTATTGGATTTTAATGAGTTAATGATAAATTAAATTTTTTTAAGATTTTATAATAAATTTTATGTTTATTAAATTTTATAATTAATATAATAATTATATTATTATTAATAAAAAAATTATTAATCAAAAAACAATAATATAAAGATTTAATAATATAATGTTTATATTATTAATATATTCTAATATAATATTATTAATATATAATATATTATTAATATTTTGCATTTTTTGGAAATTCGATTTTTTTCCGATTTTTTCCCAATTTTTTGAAAAAATCTTATATTTTTGGTTTGCCGATTTTATCTCCAAACGATTTTTGCTTCCTTGCTTTTAACGGCATCTACGATGCACTCACCAATAAAGCATTCCCACCATTGATTGAAAATCTCCCCTTGGTGTTCTCGAACCAATTACAAAGGTTACAGGAATCCATACATTTTAAGCAAATACAACACTAGAATGATTTCAAAAACTCAAGGATCCAAATACCATTTATGCCCTTCACCATGCCACCAATTGCCTTCTTTCCACCATCCACGTACATTGTCTTCAATATTCCTTATTGAGCAGTGTTATGTTTCTCCTTTAGTTGATTGAATCTCTAGGCAAGCAAAAGCGGAAGATTAATCATGCTGTTTTCTACTCAATTAAAAACAAATTGCTCTTCAAAATCCTTTATTTGACAGATGTCTTTGGATTTCCAAATCATGAGTTCTTCCCTTGTTTCCACTCCAGTGGTCTCCCAATCAAATGAGTTCTTGCAGATCAGCATAAATATTTTTGATACAAGTTATATAGCTAGCTTTAAGTTGCCAGTAGCACCAAAATGTAATGAAGATGTAGAGGCAAATGACCTAATGATTTGACTCGTTCCCTTTAAACAACTTTAAATATCCATACAGCATCGTTAATTCTGGCACATCAGCTAAGTTCTACCTTAGATAACCAAGGAAATGAAAAAAGATAGAGAAACAATTCTCTAGCAATTAAATAAAACCCTTGAATCATCTTCTTGGGTTAAGACCTAAGGTGCACTGATAAAACACTGCCCCAATAGCGGTGAGGTCTCCGATTCTTACCTTGCAAGTACACCCTCATGCTCAGATGATGGGAAAATTTGAGAGATCAATAGGATATAGTACAAATTATAATGTAATGTATACAAGTGGGTTTTCTCGACCTTCCCACGTAAAACAAGGGAAGGCAATGGCATTAATCTCCACTCTTCACTTTGGGTCTTGCCCCACCCAAAATATTCAAAAAACAGGTGAAAAAATCAACAGCAGAATTAGACAAGGGAAGATACACCTTTCTTGCAGTTTTTTCTATTTTGTATGGTGGTGATGATATAAAAAAGTTTCTATCCCAAAAAGTATCAACCTTGGTAGGTTATGCATTATTTTCCAAATGAATATTTTAGTTAGACTTCATCATTATTAACTGTCAAAAGTTCCCAATATACAAGGTTGCTTATACATCATCTTTAGATCACAATCAAGGAATAACTTCTGATAAATCATCCAACAACCAAATACATAATTAAAAAGACGATATATTTTACTTCTTACCTAGTTGCCACACAGCGTAACCTTCTTCGTACTAGTCTTGGATTTAGACTGCACATAACAACAAAAACAAAGTGAACTGAAATAAAATTGTACACTTGAAAGAGATAGAGAAATGGCTTGTAAAACAAGAAAAATTATACATTTTTCTTCCTGTCTACTTATTGCTAACTGAAATTATACAGAAAGAAACTTCTACGTAAGAAGAAAAAATCACAAGAATTCAATTGAAAATTTCAGTTGCCTTACATGTGAGATTGACAAGATAATTGTAAAGGGTTGCTTAGGGAATAAATAATGAAGTATAGTTACACCAAACATCCCAAGCAATCATCCCTATTACCCATTGCACTTGGACTACATATTGATTATTGTATTAATGAATGGCTTCTACCCTAATTTCCATGCCTCTTTTGTAGTACTTATTACATGTTTGAAACAACTATTCATATGCTCCATAGAAATTAAAAACCAAATCACATGTCTGTGACTGACATTGATTTCCATGACAAGAAATTAAAAGCCAAAAAATAATATACTGGTAAAAAAAGCATCCGACATAAAAGAGGGTTTAAAATTGCAAAGCAAAAAAGATTTTGTCTATTTTATCCATAGTTGAAAAACTAGGACTTGGCAATAACTCAGCTGATCCAAAATTTTCAATCACTCCAGACACCTCAAAAACTCGGGGAAAAACACAGCAAATTTTCCTAACATTAAAATACACATAAATTTGTAAAAAATCTTCAAAAACATGCATACTACTGAATTTAGGAAACATATTACTGATTTCCTTCATATATAGATCAAAAATTAGAGTTCAATACACATCAAAAACCAAAAATGAGTTCAATACATATCAACTTCAAGTTTCAATATAAATAAAAATTACAAATTATAGTTTCAATGTCCATAATCTACTGTGGATGCCATTTACTTTTCAGAAAAATGGAAATTAACCATAACCCTAGCAAAACGGAAAAAATAAAAAATAAATCAAACAAAAACCCAGCAGCCTACAGTAAACTAATTACTATAAAACAGCCCTCAGTTGTTGTGTAACAAGTTTCCAATAGTCCTCAATTGTTGCACAACTAGTCAGTTACAATTATAGCTGAAGTTCTCAATATGTATAAGCAATTCTTAGGGATTTCAAAATTGATGGTTTCTTACTAAAGCTATAACTTTCAAAGCACCCCTGTTCAAGGGTTGACCCAATCCATAATTGACCTATCCAGAAAAAAAAAACAGTGAATAAAAAATAAAACAAATCTGAAAATCCCTTGAAAATAAAACAGTAAACCAAAAAAAAAACTACCAGGCTACCACTGCTGAAAATCTGCTCTTTAACACTTGAAATGTGGTATGGCAGCCTGTACGGCTGATCTATGTTGCTTATGAAGGTTGCACAATCAAGTTGAAATACAATAACAGCAAAAATATGGTATGGCCAGAAATAGATGAACAGCAATATAGAAGTATGAACATAAACATACATATATTTAACACAGAAATGACAGAATCAGCAGCAATTAAATTGTTACTGCAATATAATGAAAGATGGGCAATGCCCTAGTACAAAGCTACTATCAAATCTCCCCACACACACAGAAATCTAAAACACTCTGCAAACCACACTCCACGCTGACTATCTACTGCAAACCACACCACACTGAAACACCTACTAAAAATCTGCAAATCTCTACAATCTGCACAATTTTCCGATGTCTTCAATTTGCTTGCAAATATGAATCAAACAAATGCAATCAATAAGCAGAATCGTGATCCCTAAGTAGAATTGCCTCCAATGAGCAAAAGGGTTTTCGTCCTCAAGCCCGCAATGAAAAGAGTTAAGGTTTTCGTCCTCTGGATCTCCAACACCAAGGGATTTCATCCTTGAATGCTTCAAACTCCAATTCGGAAAGAAAAATGAAATGACAAATTCGAATGCTTTATCTTGAGCCTTGACCCTCTTTTATAGTTGCCTACTTTGGGCCCTCTATTTTATTTTTTTTAATCTTTTTTAAAATTTAATTTACTTTTCCCTCCAAGTATTTAAAAATACTTTTAAATTACATCCAAAGGCCCTTTTTGAATTACATTTTGAATTAAGTGTTAAAAACACATATTAAACATTACATAGGACCTAAAATAATATTAAATGGCCAAAAGTGATCGGGCCCATTTAAAAATATTATTAATTCCTTAGTTCCAAAAAGAGGACATAACACTTAGCTATGTGAAATGAAATAGAACAATAGAACCAAAAGTCTCGAATTGCACTCCTTGTTACATCATGTTTGTCCTTGTTCCAACCCATGCTCTCAAGTATGATTGGGAACTTGGAGAAGTAAGTGGTACAATATATGAATCCAATCTAGATCCACAAACTCTAAGGCCAACACTAGCACTGCCATTGCCATGGCCACTAGTGCACAGATCCAAGGATTGGAGGAATTGAATAATAACAATCTCTATGAATGTCTGCCATCTCTTATCTTTGCTTCTTTTTTAGTTTGTTTTTTTACCAAAGGTCTCTAATTGACTTTGTACCTCGCACGCAACAAAAATAGGTGCATTTGGGCACAAAATAACATCTCAACATGACATTTGTGCGATATAATATTTGAATCTATTAATGCCTCCCCCACTTTCTTAGACCCTGAAATAGCATGTTTCCAACAAGGGTTCTTTATAACTAGAGCCGACATTAGAACAATCTATAAATTTGAAGTACACTACAATAACAAATTAAATGGGAACGAAATTAACATTTAGGGTTTTCTATATAAACTACGATAAAAAATAGAAAAAAAAAATGTAAAAATGGTTAAGGTTTTGGTGGTAAATAGATTTGTCACTAGAATATTTCACTGAATTTAGTTTGACTCACCCAACGGGCAGCGATAAAAGTTCACAACAATTGGAGAAATTGCCATTGGATTAGCAATTTTCCTTTGCATTTGAGAGGCGCAGCTCCTTCGAATGATAGGTGTTTAGGGGTTTTTGCATACTTTTAACCAGAAAGTACAAAAAAGAAAACAAAAATAGGGAAAAGCGAGAAAACAAGGAGAATCCTAGCTAGGCACATAGAGAATAGACTTCATAATGCTTGTAGAGAGGCAAAAAATGATTTGTCTCTTTTGGAACTTTAGTCCTTTGGTGTTGGCCCTGTTACACACAAATTCCCCTCCGACACAGCTATATGTTTAAGCAGATTGAAAGACAATCAGCAACTGTCCCTTGTGCACATGCTGCATACTACCATTTATTGGTAATGGGATCGTAAACTTCCAACCAAGGGATGGAATAGTTTGTGAGATGACACGTTTCTAAACCTCCCACTACATACAACTTGTCTTTGATGACTCCTACAAGGCAAGCAAAGCAAGGAGTTGACTTTGATTCTACCTTTCTCCATTTGTTCTTCCTTGGATCATAAGTCCATACATTTGTAATCACTGGTTACCCAAAAGGAGCACCCCAAATTACATAAAACTTTCAGCATAAAACAGCTGAAGCAGCTCCCAAGACCATTTGTCACCCAGTAATTAGCTTGATCATGGGGTATAGTAGAAAGTGTGTACCATTTATACCTCTAAGGAGCCAGTCTGTGTCATTGGTTGTAGCTACAAACAAGTTGCCATCTATTTCTCAACCTTTCTTTCTTTTCATTTAAATGAGATGAAGTCCCAACATGAAGATGAAGGTAGTCCTTAGAGCAACCAAGCAATCACCCTAGTTCCAAGAACTCTCAATTATCATTGGTTGGCACCATGATTCGGATAAACAATGAAGCAAAAAGTAATGCAAAAGAGGAACTTTTGCAAGGCACTCTTTTCTCGTATGTTGCAGTCCAAAATACTCTGCATTATATTTGTTATTGCCTTCAAGTGGTTCTGTAATATACAACCCCAAATTTTTTTCCAAAATAGAGAATAATGATAAACAGTGTTAGCACAATTAAAACTCCTCCACACTTCTGATTACCAAGATCCCAACTGGGCGAGGTGAGAGCATATTGTGCTTTGGATTACAAATTAAAACATTGTGCAAACAAGTAAACATTCATCTGCATATGCAGGCATCCACTTGTGCAGTGGGAATACTCCACTTGTTCAGTGGGTGGGAAAAGAAAGATAAACAATATTTTTCCTCCACACTGGCAGTAAAACCATCCAGGGGTACTTTAGTGGGTTGCATAAACAAATCAATTACAATATACAATTTGCAATGATATTTCAAAGCTATAGAAAATAGAGTTTTGATTTGGTAACATGAGATTTAGAGCTTTGAAACTTTACCCTGTACTTCATTGTTAAACCAAGTCCATTCAATGACTGCCCAAAACTGATCAGACTGATATATACTTGCTGATCAACAATACTTCAGAATTCAGAACTCTTCCTGACTGTATGGCTGCCCAGAAACCTATTATAACTTCATAAAATTATATATAATGAAGTGATCTTCTCAGATGCTATGTAAACTCATGATATCAATAGCACATTCGGATACATATAACAATAACCCACAGAGGTTGCAGATTGATTCAGAATTTGGAAGCTCTTCCTACAGGTTTGTACGGCCTATGACACCATGAATTCATCATAACTCAAAAACTACTACTCAAAAACCCAAGGAAAGTGCTCAGAAATGTTTGACAGCCTTAGAAAATAACATTCCATGTGATTTATGCTGCTAACAGTAGAGAATACATTCCACACTATCAGATCATATCATGCATGGTACGGTGCTGGTCAAGGTACGGACACTCCTCCAAACTCATTAGAAATAGCTCAGAATATAATGGAATGCAACTGCATATTGATATCTTGATATAACAATGTCATTACAATCAATAATAACCGCAAATGAATCAAATCAAGTTTATGAGCAATCACCCGTCAATAATGTATGGCAACATCAATACGGATATCACTGCAGAGAATTCAAATCACATTTAAACTGGTATAACTGTCCAAAATTGATTGTCTATACATATCAAACAATCTCCAAACAACTATTGATGCAAAGGAGTCTAGAATTAAATTCAAATCAAAATCATTTCCTTCAGGCAATATGGCCCATACACTGTACGAAATCCTCCAAACAAAACATAGCATGCATCAAAATCCTTGAAGTTGGTCTTGAATGAGGCGGTCCAAGCATACAAAGACACCACCAAAAGAATTGATCAAACAAACTTCAATGTTTCTTTTTGCACTCATCAAAATGACTTCTAGCTGTACGGCCCTGCAGATGTACAGAAGGTCACAGCATTTACTACTCTGCCCAAACACCACTGAAAATACAATGAAATGAGGCACCAATAGCATCCAAACACACTTCAAACAAACTTTGGATCAGAAAAATATTCAATGATTTTATTTCTCCAATCATCCACTCAGCCAGGTATGGCCCAACAAGGTGCAGGCATAGAGAAATATCACTCCAAAACATAGAAAGATATATCAAAAACTCCACACAGGATCATCTACAATTGATTTTCAACATACTAGAATGAATCACAATGCCAAACTCCATAAAAACCATCAACACCAATCAGCTCCATGGTGATTCCTGTATGAAATCACACCAAAAACTCAAGAGGGTTTTCGTCCTCAAGAGGATTCTACAAGAGGGTTTTCGTCCTCAAGAGAATATGGAAGAACTCGCAGGTTCAATCCAACAGAGTAACAATACAAATCCAAGCATGCCCTCCAAATGAGCTATCACTCCCCATTTTAAAAGCCTCTGGGAGTTACAAAATGATCTTTCTTAAAAATAGAATCTTTTTCCCCCCTCTTATAAAATATTTCTATTTCCAAGTTATGTGCACACTTTAAGTGACTAGGGACTAATAAATAAAACATTTCCTTTTTCCCCTCAAGACATAACATTAAGTCACTTTAAATAATCCAACCTTATACTTTAGTGCACAATACATAATTAAAATGACCTATTTAATTATCAAATTAAATAAACTCCTTATAACTCCAAATTTGATAATTAAACCGGACCAATATCTTCTGATAAAAACTTCGACCATCCATGACGAATTTGTAGACTTGAGATACCCAACTGTTTTGCAAAAAGAATTATGATCACTCCAAGAAGTTTGGAGATCATCCAAACATGCTGGATAGCCTTCGTGGGATTAGAAACAAGCATAATGCGCACAAAAATCAATGTGCCAAAAAAGGGACATTACAGGTTCAAATATACTTGTCAAATGAGGCATACACATCTTGGCAACCTTTGACATTGTGCTGAAGATCATAGAATGATTCTTTCTTTGTAGATTTATAATCTACATGCATGCAGTTAATATAATTCATATGATGCCATTCAAATGATTATCATATTGTATTTTCTATGACTGCATCCTTCATTTTAATTTATAACTTTTCACAAAGCATTCAATTTTAGCTCTTACACATCATGTTGTACGAAATGATCATATGTATTCCATACAAATGATTTTGTTAAATCCTTTTTTTGAGACACTAGCATCATCATATTGCACCTTATATTTGGCATGGCATGTTCTGATTGTATTTCCTTTAAAGCCGCCATATTACATGTGTTTTGCATACAGTGCAAAATTCAAACCTAGGGCATAGACAGTATCGATCCTGAAAACGCTGAATGACAATTCATTGTCAGCTATAGCACCAAATACTCAATAAGTTCATAGATGCATCCACAAGAATCATTAATATACAGAGCTTTTGTAAAACATTTAAGTCACAAAAACAAGGGTCCTATTGGATAATTTGTGGACATTTCAATTGATACTACACAAGAAGTTATATTCTGGATTAATCAACATCAAACGAGTTTTCTTCTTGAAGGACAAAAGCATCAACCTTTGCAAAGCGAGCTCTCTACCGTGGACAATTTTTTTAGATAGAGAATACTTCCACTCATTCATAGATACAAACTTTCGCTTTCTTTGTGCCTTATATCCTCAAAATTGCTAAGACATGCAAATCATCCCAAGCACCTAATAAGGAATTCTTCCAAACCTCGGTACATATCTCACCTATAGGGCAAAGTACCATTAAATTGATCACCAACTAGCTGCCCATACAACGTTATAAAGCTCTTATTTTGGCATGGGATGTGAAGCTGCCAGCAAGCTTCATTCTCAGGCCGCTCAGTTGTATAACAAGGATTTACACCTACGAATTGCATTTGTTTGAAATTTTTTAAATCCTCTTCAACGATTCCATTTATGCGTATTCTACACACATTGCATTATGTGGGATAACGTCTCTATTTAACTATTTGCATGTTGTGTGTATGCTTCCTCAAGGTTGCAATTCATTTTGATATTCAAAAATTGCATGCATTTCCATGAGAGTCGTTGTGGCTTCAAGATCCTCTATCTTTTATGCATTTCAATGGACACCTATGTTCTATCCTAAAGCTTCCAATTTGTGATGATGCAACCAATCGGCAATCTCCACGGTTTGAAGAACCCTTTTCGGAAACTTTATGGTTCTTTGGAACCCATCAACACCCGACAAGATTGTCGGAACCATCAATTTTGTCAAAATACGTTCTCAATGATAGCTAAAACATCAAACATGCATAATGTGGGTTATGCAAAATGTAAGTGAAGATTGTGTTTTTGTCATGGTCTACAAAATGTCAACCAAATCTGGCAATGAAGCCTAAATTCCATTATCACTTGTCTAGTGGTGACCACACGAAGTAACCTCTTACATCGTAGCCATCTTCTTTGATAGCTTTGAAAGGTTGACTATGTGGTACTCTATCCTCTTGTTGTCATTTGAGGCATTGATCAAAGATATGAAGGGCTTGTTAAGATCATCAACCTTGCTCTCTGTGATAACTATTGGTGGGCTTCCATATCTTTGCTTGATTAATTTCCATAAACGTAAAAAAGCTACAGGATATACACCTTTGTAAAATGCACATCTCCCACTTCGGATACTAATAAATGGAATAGATCTTCAACAAACATCTAGGCATATCCATTGGGGTGCTTTTTCTGCCAATCCTCGACTATACTTAAGCTTTCTTGAGACCTGTACATTTTGCAATCTAATTCAACTCTTGGTTAGCATAATCTCCAGGTTGTTGATTAAGATACTCCACTGTAATATTGACTTCTGTCGCAACTTTACAAGCTTCTACAAATTTCTTAACTGGCCTCCCTTTGCCAGTATCAACACTATATACAGGTACTTCACCATGGCAAGCATTACCCAAGGCCTTAACATGTGTATCCACCAAGTTAGTGACATCAAAGCAAACCTCTAATATAGGTACCCTCAAGGGTGCCATAATCTGATCGTCTAACCTTTAATCTGAGAAGAACTCCCATTGCTACATCAAAGCATGCACCAAGGATTCACCCATGCTCTCGAAGTTCTAGTCCCGATGCCTCCCCAAGCCTGCCTATTGGATCTAATCCAATTACATTGGAATACTTTACTATCATAACACCAAATCTCTGATTTCCTTGAGTAGTCTTCAATAATGTCCTCTGCCATTTTCTTAGCCTTCCCATATGGATTAATAGGAATTTGAGGAGTTTCCTCAGTAATGGGCATTTTAGAAGGCTCTCCTAGATACCCCATGAAAGGTTATCCACAATAATTACTCTAAATGAATCCCTTAGCAGTCAGGCAGTAGCGTGTGACCCAAAATAACTAGCTCCACCTGTTACCAACACATGAGTAACTCCCATCTCGTGCCTGGAGAACATTTGCCTCATAGTTGTCAAGTAATTCCCCTTATAGATGGGATCCATGAACCTTGAAAGGTTGACTATAGATATCGATTGCAAAATGTAGTGTATAGACAATCTGAACACATAACCGACCACAGTAACTATCTTGAAGAACTTTGGGAAGGTCCCAATCATATAATGTAACATAAGTGTCGATTCCTTTTTTAACAAGAGCATCTATGTAAGTGATGTAATAGTCCAAGCCGGCTTTGTTGATTTCTCTACTCCCTGATGATCATACTGAGTAACCATTGGCTTTCCCTTTAATTGGAAACTATTTCTTCAAAGTAAAATGCGTGGTTGTATTAGTATCTAGAAATGTAACAAAAGCATGTCCTTTCATTTGACCATGTTGCATAAGTTGGAAAAGTAATTTATGTCAAGGATGTTGGAACCGAATAAATAAAGAAACTAGGTCTACTTCTAGTTTCAAAAACATGAGCAATGGAGGAGTTACTAAATGGGCCTCAAAAGTTCCATGCTGATAATTGGGTTGAAGGCGGTGGTGGTGGAGTTTGTGCTTCTATGGCAGAATAGTTTTGGGAATTCCAGTTTTGTGTTAAGGCTATTGAATTCTTGAGAGGAGATGGTGGTTCGTTGCAGAGACAAGTGGTACACTTGACATTTACGTCTACTTAAATTTTCAAAGGCCTTCTCAACAAACTCGCTTTGAACATATCCTTTTCAATGCTCCTACACTTTGCATACATATAACAAGGGAGATGCAACTAAAAAGACTCACAACTCCTGCAACTCTACTCCAACCATTTTTTTATAATCCAAAAGATAACTAAGACCTTTAGAATGAAATGGACTACAAGTGCAACCATTTGATGGACTCAAAAGTCTTAAAATTGTATGGTTAAAATGGGGTAACAACTTCGTAGCTAAAAAAAGATTTTAAAAATTAGAAAAAAACAGCGAGAATTTGTTCATAAAAAGAGATCAACAATAGAAAAATCCATTATGGGACAAGAAAAAAAGAGACAAAAAAGAGTTCTCTTCAGTTTTCCCTCTTGTTTCTTGTTCCATGAATATAAAATAAATAAATAAATAGATAAAATGTAGAAAACATGCGAAATGTAAAATAAAACAATTCAAAATAGGAAAATACCTCTTCAAATTAGCTCCAACTAGATGGTAGGCTGCTCCAAATCAATGGGAGGCTCTTCCAAATGCATCGTCGGCTCCTTTAGATGCACCAAACGCTGCAACAAACCTGCCCAAGTTGCATTCAATCAACTTTTACTACTCAAGTTGTCTATTGGTTTTTGCTTCAACGGCTCGTGACTTCAGCTCCAATACTCTTTTTTTCTCCTTCTTGTGCTTACAAATGAAATGAATGTCATTTGAGTATGTTAGAGATCATTTTAGGGTGTTAGGTTTTAGTGATTTTTTTTTGCTTTAATTTTCCGAATTTCATGGATGATCGATCGCCAAGTCTCAACAACGAGACTTGAAAGGTTCAGCAAGTCTAACCAATCTCACTGGGTACCCAAGTAACGAGTCTATTGGCCTTGTTTCGATGCAACCAACTTGAGACTCACCAGGTCTAGGCAAGTCTAGGCGAATCTTACAACCATGACATAAATATTATAACTTGTACCATATATATCGATTATATAAATATACATTATATATAAAATATTATACATAACAATTAATAAAATAAAATAAATAAGTCCATTGGGTTCTAGTGTAATGGTAATGGGATGCTCTTGCAAGTGAGTTACCAAGGTTCAAATCTGTAATGTCCCCTTGTCAAGCCTAGTCAGTTGTGGGTCCTATAGCCTATTTCCAGAATCCCGATAGGCTATGAGGTATGGTGAGGGGTTCCCCTTTATGAAGAACTTTTGGTTCAGTTGTTCTTATTGATTTCTGATGTTGGATTTGAGCTCAGTGATGTTTCAGGATGACTATACAACTTTTGGAAGTTTGTTCAGCTTCCTAGATAGCTCTCCAAGATTCTTGGAGGAGATGTCTATTTTTAGAAAGTCACCCGGAAGGCGTCATTATTCATCCCAAACCCTATGGAGCATGTTGCTTCAGTTTAATTGGCAGTTTGGTGCAGTTTGGGATTTTCCGCAAAAGTATAAGCACTTGGTCTTATAAGTTGGAAAATAATAATAGAGTGCAAAGGTATAATAGCTCATTGGAAAGGGGAAAAGTTAATCTCTTATTTAGGCCCATAAAATTTTAAGCAAAAGTGGAGAAATATTGGAGTTTGTGGGAAAAATTATATTTCTCTATTTTATAATTCATTTTATGGTGCAAATCCCTAAAAGGTGCCTATAAAAGGGGGTTGAGAGCTCTGTTTGTTCTTTATGCTTGATGAGATATTGCTATGCTGCAGGAATGAACCTGTGAGATCTTCTTCCTTCTTGAGAACGAAAACTCTCTTGAAGAAGTCTAGTTTTAGTGGTGAGATATCCACCCTAGTTGGAAGAGGCAGCTTCACTGACAGGAGTTGCACGGAGCCATCATGGAGATTGATGTATTTTGATCAATTTGGAGAGTAATGCATTGTGTATTCTATGTTTGTTTTGGGGTGAGGTTTTGGTGTGGATTTTGGAGTTTGTGTGTTGTTCTTTGCTTTTCCCAAGACTGGTCGTACATACCCAACCGTACAACAGCTTGAGGTTTTGGAGTACAAGTTAATGAAGTGGTTTGATATGCCTTCATTGAAGACTTGATCTCATTTGCATAGGGTAGTCGTCCTTTTCTGAGCAGTTTGTGGTGATTTATATGTTGTTCTAACATGCTTGTTACCAATCATACTTCATATCAGGTCGTACTACTGTGCATACAGGTGTGAGCTCCATATAGTTGATCGCTTGAGTCTTGAATGAGTTTTATGATGCTTGAGGGTCGCCAAGCATAGAAATGCTGTGAGATGAATTTGGAAGGGGTTTGACTAAAGAATCTACCATTATATGATACCATCCCTTCTACAGGCCGTTGTACAACAATAAGGAAGAATAATTCCTAGCGCAGCCCTTGGACAACAGCAGGAGTTATGTTGGAACAGTATTAAGGTGATATTTGTTCATGTTTATCTGATACCTCTTCCATTGTTGTTAGTAATCAGTGATATAACATATCGATATTGATGTATGGGATTGTTGGGCTAACATGGAATGCTACAGCAGATCGACTCCTTCTAGAAATACCACTTTGATTCATAACTCATTGTAATGGCTTCCCACTGAATAAGTGTATGTGCCAATTAGATTAGTCTTCTATTTTACTTTGTAATGGCTTCCCACTAAATAAGTGGATGTGCCTATCTTTCAGTACTTCAAGCTTAGGTTCCCACTGAATAAGTGGATGGACCTCGATTTACTTTTCATGCATAGCTCAGGTTCCCACCGAATAAGTGGAAGCACCTGGTTTATCTTTCTTGTACTTCCCACTGAATAAGTGGATGCCCACTAAATAAGTGGAAGAATGTTACTTCAGTTTGATTTTGATTTGAATGCTAACCCTGAAACACTTGTATGCTCTCACCTTGCCCACATTGGGATCTGGGTGATCAAAAGAGTGTGGAGGAATCTTGCTCATAACATTTAGTGTTGTCATCTTGTGATTTTCAAAAAAAAAAAAATCAAGGGTAGCATATTACAAAATCCCGCTTCATTTCAAGATAGCCTACCACACAATGGACCCCCCCATTAATAGGGTGTTCTGACAATACTATTAAATCCATGGACACATTGAAATGCTTAAAACGTCCATCCTTGGAAGTGTGGCAAGGCTGAGCTAGGGCTCAATGATGTCCATAGTTACCCTCAGGGGAAAAATTTAAAAAAATAAAGTTATAAGGTAAAACAATATTATAACAAACTTACAAATAAAAATAAAAATTAGAAAGATCCCACTAAAGGTTGGACAGACCTGCACGAGCTGCAATTGGCCTGCACTAGCCATGCCACCAGCACATGGCCAACTACAGACCTGTGTGGACAGTGACCCACACAGGGGTCTGCAATCACTGGTCTTTTCTTATTTTTATTTTATAAATTTCCTTATTACTTTGCTTAAAATGTTTATTATTTTATCAATATATCAAAAACTCTCTAATTTATTTATATTCATCATAGATGCCAAACTCGACGAGTACTCGCCAGATTTTTGGCCCACCGAGTAACTTGCCAAAATACTCGCCGAGTTTTGATGACAAGTTTTCGGCGATTACTCACCAGTCAAATGGCGAGGTTTTTGCAAAAACTCGCCAAGTCCATGGAAAACACTCGTTGGACACGGCAAGGATGCGAGATACACAAAAAAGCTAAAAATCCGTGATTTTTTTGCTTATAAAAGCAAACACACCCATCTCGCTTCCTCACACAACATTCTTGCATACATTTGAGCTAATTGCAAGGATTTTTAGGCGAATTTCAAGGGCAAATTTGAAGAATTTCAAGGGCAGGGTAGTAATTTTTTTTTTTTCCAAGCATTTAAATTCAATTTAGCTGCTAAAATCTAGGATGTAGATTGTAAATAATCCATAATTTCATAAAATTTAGTAGTATTTACAATTTTACTTGCAAAAATTTGGATTTATGAGCAATTTTTTGTTTATACTAGTTTTTTTATGAAATCACTATTTTTTTCTATAAACGAATTATTTTGTTCATTTATACCTTTTGTTTGGAACAAAATCACTAGGTAATTTTTGAATATATGCTGATTTATACTAATTTATGTTGATTTCTACTAATTTATGTTGATTTATAGTAATTTATGTTGAATTTATGCTGAATTTTTTGTATTTAAAAATTAAATATGGTGTATTTGTACTTGTAGGTTAGATACAATGACAAATAGAGAACCATTGGCCTCTAGATCAAGCTCCCACTCCGCATCAAGCTCAGCCCAATCGATACCAATTATTGGAACTCGTCCCCCTAGAGCCAAAGATCCCACTTGGAAATATGTTGTACAAGGACCCACACCTAGGACAGTCATTTGCACAAGATTCCAGAACATATATCATGGAGGCATCAATCGCCTAAAATACCATCTTGCAGGCATTACTCATCGTGATGCCAAGCCCTATGAGAAGACCACATATGAGATAAACGAGAGATGAATGCACGCCTTACATGACAGAAGAGAAAAAACTACAGAGGGAGAAAACAAGAGCAACCATAGCAACATCCATAGCTAGTGCTCATGGTCCTCAATTGGAAGCAAAAACGGATGAAGATACAACATTCAAAGGCATAGTAGGCTCTATTCGTGGTCCACATGTAATGACCCAAATGGATTATTTTGCCAAATTAATTAAAATAAAATAAACCACAACAAACTCTGAAATGAAATATGCATCTCAAACCCTCATGAAATTATTTTCAAACATGTCTTGAAATACTGTAATATGCTGCCCTAATTTTTTTTTTGAAAGACACAAGATGACAACACTGAATGTTATGAGCAATGTTCTTCCACACGTTTCTGATCACCCAGATCCCGATGTGGGCAAGGTGAGAGCATACGAGTGCTTCAAAGTTAGCATTCAAATCATAAACCAACTAAAGTAACAATCTTCCACTTATTCAGTGGGCATCCACTCAATCATGGGAATAAGCATGAAAATAAGCATCCACTTATGCAGTGGGAATACAAGAAATATAAAAACTAGGTGCATCTACTTTTTCAGCGGGAACTTGAGCCATGAAGAACTGAAAGAAAGAGGCACATCCACTTATTCAGTGGGAAACCTTGACAAAGCAAAATAGAAACTAATCTTACTGGCACATCCACTTGTTCAGTGGGAAGCCATTACAAGTTTGCAACGATGAAAGTATTACAATGAAGGTTCAATGTGTTACAATACTTAGAAGATTAGCTCAAAAAACCCCATGTTCAGTGAACAAGGGATATAATAATAAACAAGACTGGAAAGATACTTCAAACTGATCATAACACATTACCAAATTGCAGTCTACAAATTGTGCTCAAAATACACCCTGCTGCTGTTGTACGGCGGTGCTGGTTGGGGTTTAGTCATCCATCAAACGCATTGGGCATCATCATAACCTCTTCCGACATAATCTCCCAATCATCCATTGAGTCAAACGCCTTTAAAGAACTCTTTTCAGCTACTCAAACACCAACGACCCAGTCATGCAAGCTCACGCCATGTCTGTACCTTGTATGGAATGTTGGGTTGGTACAGCAAGCATAGAAACTCTATATCAGCAAATAAAAGTCTGCAACCTGCTCAGAAAAGGGCGTCTACCATATACCAATGATGTCAAGTCTTCAACAAAGGTACTATTATGTCATGCCCCCATATTAGGCATTGTTTAAATTAAAGATTTAAACATCATGATAAAGAAAACGGCAAAAGTACATTCATAAAATATCAATTTGAAATGATAATATTATCATTATATGAATATTTTAATAGTAATAATCATAATTATCAAGTGATAATATTAGGATTATAATTATCTAAATATAAATATAAAATAATAATAAAGATTATGAATTAAATAATATATAAATTAAATATCATTATAATAAATATTATTGATATAAGCAAATATTATAAATTAATATTAGGATCCTATTTGAAAGCCTTAATGAAGGCTCACACCCAATAAGGGATAAAGCAAGATAAATATTAATAGATACCATAGTACTATATTATAATAAATATAAATTAATACTATAAAATAATTATTATAGATATTATAAAGTAAAACTTATAAATATTATAAAGACCCCTTAAAGAGGCGCTGGAAATGTCTAAAGGCTGCGAAGGTATATTAACAAGACATCATAAAATACAAGTCAGCAATCCTAGCGATTAAGGAAGGGAAAATTTCCTTAAAAGGCATTGCTAATATTATAAATGGCAAAGACCAACAATAATAAGGAAAGCAGTCTAAGTGGGCACCGTATAATATGAAGACCAAAACTAATGCAAAGGAAATAATTAATAGAAGCGTTGTTGCTAAACAGCGAATCCTCTAACATAGTTAAAACTCATTAATAAATGCAGCGATCATTGTATGGAAGAGCCACGACCCTTGGCAAGTCATCCTTGAAAGTATAAAAGTCCATAAGGGAAGGTTATCAAAGGAGGAGGGAAAAAACAGGAGATTATATCATCAATCACATAAGGAAAGATACATCTGAATATTGAGGTACGGACGGAAGTAGCAACAAGTAATTCTTAACTCTTCCAAGTATCGATCCAAGCATTGGATATTATCATTAATTCACACAAGAATATCTTTCAAGGCTGCAGTCCAGTTTACAGCAGCAAGTAAGCATCTTCATATTATTCTTATCCTCTTGTCTGATCGGCTGTCATACTAGCACAGGTATCAAGGAACTTGTATTTTTGTTTCATTCATAAATGTACCATTATGATAGCATTTATTTTATACAGTCAATCACTAATAATGTGTAGACAGTCATATTCAATTGCTCATGATAATGTTTCTTGTATGATTTGAATTCATAAGTGATTTATTAACACCATATGTGGGAAAGAGTAGAAAGTGCCAAGAGGCCATTCATGGATATTTATCACATAGAGGCCTTGTCACATGAGGTATGAGGTACCCATAGTGCAAGGATTGTGAATTAATGGCCTTGGCTACCTAAAGTACCAAGGAGTCTCATAGAGGCCTTAGCTCCAAGAGTACAAAGGTACTTCTTGAGTAAGGATGGGAGACATTAGAGCCCCATGGTGGATAATGGCAACTCTCATCTCATCTCACATAAGTTGTTAATAAACGACATATGAGAGATAGCAAGTATGTAATATGTATAGATAAAGATCATAGATCATGTGAAATATTATGATAGAGAATATGCAAGGCATATGAATAGTGATCATAAGAATAGCATGTAAAATATTAAAGATAAGGGCAATAGTGTTAATCCACTCACCACTATGAGGAGTAAGGAAGATTAGGGGGCGGGCAATCAACCAAGGATAGGTACGGGTTCATTGGTCTACAGCACCCCCTTTGAGCCCTTGTCTCAAGATGGTACCTTAGGAGGCAAGAGGTAGTCTTTTGATCCGAGTGGTCTAGAGAACCCCCAGTCAAAGGAAGGTCCTAGAATGGCCTGGGTCTAGAGTACCCCTCGAAGGAAGAACCACCTATACCATTGGCATTGCACCCTAACAGATTCACTCTCATAAGATGGAGGTATGATTAACAAGGCCCAAATATATCTCTTCTAGGGAATCATGAAATGAATACAATCAATCTATGATAACAAATGGCTTATGTTTATAAATAATGACATGTGATTTTGAAAGAAGAATTGAATACTAATGTTCTCTTTGTAAGTTGAAATTGTGCAAGGTTGCGAAAAATTTTGGCTTGCTAGAAGGGGACATTACATATTATCATCTCCAGTCACTATAGGAACAACAGCCCATGCTACAGTACGGCCTGGGCAGTACGGCCAGCATGAGTATAACAAGGAAACTCACAAACACACCACAACCCACACCAAAATCTCACTCCAAACTCTAACACAGAAAACACAATGCATACTCTCCAAAATTGATCAAAATACGTCGAACTCCATGATGGCTCTGTGTAACTCCTGACAATGAAGCTGCCTCTTCCACCTAGGGTGGATATCTCACCACCAAAACTAGACTTCTTCAAGAGAGTTTTCATTCTCAAGAAGGATGAAGATCTCATAGAGTCATTCCCGCAGCATAACAATATCTCAACAAGCATAAAGAGCAAAATGAGCTCACAACACCCTTTTATAGGCACTTTTTAGGAGTTTGCACAATAAAATCAATTAAAAAATAGAGAAATATACTTTTCCCCTCAAACTCCAATATTTCACCACATTAGTTCTCACTTTTATGTGCCTAAATAGAAGATTAACTTTTCCCCTTTCCAATGAGCTATCATACCCTTGCACTTTATAATTATTTTCCAACTTATAAGTCAAGTGCACAATAGTAACTGTTAGCTCATTAAAATACATGTTTTTTTGTGGAAAATCCCAAACTTCACCAAAATGCCAAATAAATTGTACCAACATGCTCCATAGGGTTTGAGATGAATAACAATGCCATCCAGGTGATTTTCTAAAAATAGACAGCTCCTCCAAGAATCTTGGAGAGCTATCTGAGAAGCCTAACAAACTTCTGAAAGTTGCATAGTCATCCTGAAACATCACTGAGCACAAATCCATCATCAGAAACCAATAAAAACAACTAAACCAAAACATGTTCACAAAGGGGAATGTAATATGCTACCACAAAAAAAATTTCAAAATTTCATACAATGATATGACAGCGTTAGCATAAATTGCATAAACCAACTAAATTGCCTCACACTTTCTGATCACCCAGATCCCAGGATGGGCAAGGTGAGAGCATATAGTGCTTGGCTTATACAAAGCAATTATGCAACAATGAAATTACAATTCATCCGCTCCGGCGAACATCCACTTGTACCGTGGGGATTCACCAGCTTCCAGTGGGTATAAGAGTAAGAATGAAAATACAAATCATCCACTTATTCAATGGGGATTCGCCACTTTCCAGTGGGTATGAGAGCAAGAATGAAAATACAAATCATCCACTTATTCAGTGGGTGGAAAGAAATAGAACATTACAAGACATCCACTCATTGAGTGGGAATTCGCCACTTGAGCAGTGGGTAGAGAAAGAAGAGGTTCAATTACTCCTCACTAGTGGTTGAACCATCCAGGGGTACTTAGTGTGAAGAATTTAAAAGAAAGATTACAATGATATCAACTGATTACTACGACAGAAGATAGATATTTAGAGAATGATCTCACTTCCAAAGACTATATGTCCCAAACTAACCCTGCATCACAAAAATGTTATTATGTTTATATCTTCAAGTGCCCAATGATATTAGGCAAGACATGTTACTGCTGCACATCTGAATCTCTGTCTCTCTTCAGGTTATTTTAGTGCTGTATAGCTGCCACTGTTCAGACATCAACTCAAACTGAGCAAGAGATGAAACACCATCCAATTTTTGACCCATATGTCTTTTCATCATATTCTGAAATGTTTTGCAAACATTAACTATTTCAGACCACAGAACAAGATTCCAAAGTGATCACCAACAGTGGTTATCAAATTCTATTCACAGACTGGAACAGCTCAAGAAGGACTAGTATGGACTTGCACCATAAAGAGATTTCTGCCTCATTAGACCTTATCATAATGTATGCAAAATGCAGCAACCAAAGTAGGAATAAAGCAACTGACAAACTCCATTAGATAGAGCATTCAAAGCACAGAAGTATTTCAAACCACAAGGACCTTATGTCCCAGAACAGTACGGCAGACCAGAGTTATGGAGACATGCACATATAAAGCATCAACAACAAATCCTTCCCAAACTGTTATACAATCAAACAACGATCACTACACAACCTCAAACAAGCATTTTCTGCCCTGAGGAGTGACCAATCTGCATCTGAAAATCAGAGGCTACCTACCAATTCCATACGGTCTGTGACAACATGGACTTTCCAAACCCTAAGTTGCCGAATCGGAATCGGGCATGGGTATGGGTACGTGATTCTAGTACACTGGTACAGCATTTTTTTTAAGGGGGTTTGGGTACGTTTTGGGTAGGTTAGTACAAAGTACATATAAAAAACTAAAAATATATATATTTGTAGCCTAGAAACAAATATTTTACATTTAAAATTTGAACAATTTTATTCACAAATAAATTATATAATTGAAATAGAAATAAAAAATTAAAACTAAAATTGAACAATTTAATAAATTATTAATATTAAATATAAGTATACTGTATACTGTATTTTTAATATTATTTTTTAATTTTATATTTACTATTTTAATATTTACTAATTTAGTTGCTAACCTACTAGTATCATATTTTTAAAAGTTAATATTAATAAACAGTCATATTAAATCATAGTTCCATGGGGACGCGTCCCCCCTCGGAAACCAGCTGTCCCCGAGACGAGGACGTTTCCGGGACGGGGAGACTTTAGGGAAACGTCCCCCCACCATCCCCCCGCCATCTCTGAGACGTCTCTCCTTGGGGGGACTTCTGGACGTCCCCGGGACTCTTGAACGTCCCCCCACAAAAGCATTAAAAGATCATTTTTTTTTTTAAATTCTAAAGCCTTTTCAACAAATCCATTTTGTGCATATCATGCAATCATTGCAGTCCATGAGACCACATTTCTTTGAGGCATTCTGTCAAACAGTTCACTAGTCTTGTCTATGCTTCCACATTTTTCATACATATCTAACAGGGCAGTTGCAACTACAACATCTGACAAAATTCCTCTATCCTTTATGTTTTGATGGATGTCCACACCCTATTCCAAAGCTCCCATTTTGACACAAGCAAGGAGGATGCTGGGCTGGCAAAGGTTGGCGAATTTGGCTTTACACCAGCCAATTGCATTTGCCTTAAAAATTTTAAATTTCTAAAGCCCTTTCAAGTTTTCAACAAATCCATTTTGTGCATATCGTGCAATCATTGCAGTCCATGAGACCACATTTCTTTGAGGCATTCTGTCAAACAGTTCACATGCCTTGTCTATGCTTCAACATTTTGCATGCATGTCTAACAGGTCTGATTTTCTAATTTTCATTTTTTTTTCTTAACATTGTTTTAACTTCCACACCACTCCCTCGCCGCCGTCCCCAAATTTAGGCCCCCCACCCCCCACGTCCCCGTCCCTGTCCCCGAAACTCCGTGGAACTATGTATTAAATTATTAATAAACACTGAGTAACAGAAGAATTTTAAAAACAGTTAATATTAGTTATTAATATTAATAATATTATATATACTATATAGAATACTGAATTTTAATAATAGTTAAATATAATAAATAATATTTATTAAATAGTTAAATAACAAATATTAAACAATATATAATATATAACAATCAACAATATATAATATATAACAAATATTTAACTATTTCTAGTCTTTGACCTATTTAAAGTTAAACACAAATGATAAAATTTAAAAGTACCAGTTTCAACTTTCGACCTAGCAAAATACTTGGTTTGCGGTGGGCGAAAACAGTGAAAAATCCCTAGCAAAATCACTGAAAATGCGTCGCATGGGCAGGCAGGCAGCGTGAATGCGTCGGAAATGAGTCGGCAAAATGCGTCCGAAGGTGCAGCGGAAATGAGTCGACAGGCAGCAGAAATCCGTCGGAAGGTGCCGTGGAAATGAGACTTTGGTTAAAATGCGTCTAAAATATGAGAGCAAATTTGGCGGAAATGAGCTTTTAGCAAAATTAAAACGTGTTTTAGGGTTTTCTACAGTCAAAAAGTCAACAAAAATCCATTGAATCGACCTGCAATCGCCACGTGAGCTCCTGAAACGCCCGGGTTCAAAGTCCACATCCTTGAATCGATTCCGGAGGCCAAATTTCATACCCTGTGCGATTCCACAGGCAAATCGGACCTGATTCTAATTCCGGGACGTTTCGTACCCAGAATTGGGGGTGCAAGCAGGCCGATTCGGTATCTTAGTCCAAACCACATCAAATACTGCCCAGATTTACAAGGAAGTGTTAAGATCACTTACTAGCACTAATCAATAGCATTCCATATTATATTAGCATCAGACAACTTAAAACCAATTCACCACCATAGCATCAAACCATGAAGTTGTACGGCACCTTGAAAACCCGTCAATAGTCATACTCAGCCCCAAATGACATAACAATCTAGCAACTCCAAACCATCAAAAATGCTCCATAATCATAATTGAAAAACATTAAAAGAGTATCCAATATAAAGAGCAATTTAAAATGAGCTGCTACAGTCACCCACAATGTCCGTACGATCCTGAATGGTACGGATTCCTTATAGGAAATCAAACTCTACCCAATCACCACTAGAAATGGTATGGAAAGAGGCGCCAAGAGGTTATAAATGCATCACAATCAAGCATGGCAACAAAAACACTTTATTTATTTTTTTCAAATCAAATCATCTCAATAGCCTTGTACAGCTCAATCATGTACGGATCTGCACAAAATATAGATTTAGTACTTCACAAAAAGTTGCATGTGTTTAAAAAGACCATGTTGTAGCCTAACAAAGAAGATTAGAGCATCAAGAAACCAAGATTTATCCTTTGAGAAATTACAACACAAATCATCCTTATCAGCGTGTACGGCCCAGCATGGTACGGGCCATTAGAAGTCTCATTCCAAACTAAGAGAAATGTATCAAACTCCCACAGTAACTTTCTCAATTGATTTCAATCATGCAAAATGAATCACCGTGCAAGACTCCATAAAAACGGTCAACTCCAATCAGCTCCATGTGATTTCCTGAATGAAAACCACCATTGCACCAGCTAGGGTGGATCTTTCACCATCGAAACTGATCATCTTCATGAGGGTTTTCGTCCCCAAGAAGGAATAAAGGGAGAACTGGCAGGTTCAATCCCACGACATAACAATATCAAATCCACGCATACCCCCGAATGAGCTCTCACTGCCTTTTTATAACTTTTTGAGAGAATATAATATTATTTTCCTTTTGACTCTTCATATTACTTCTCTCAAAAAGACCTTTTTAGTTTTCCCCCCTTAATCACTTAGCTTAATATTATAAAGTGACTTTATTAAAATAAGTTACTATGGTCACTTTATAACCTTTTAATATAATTATTTAACATTACCTTTTAAACCTTGGACTTTTTTGCCAAGTAATATTAAATAATTAAAATAATTATTATTTCTTAGGCAGTAGAAAATATTGGGGACATTACAGGGAACCCCTTACCATACCACATAGCCTATTGGGATTCTGGAAATAGGCTATCGGGCCCACAAATGAAGAGGCTTGAGAAGGGGGCATTACAAATACCCACAAAAAATCCAATAATTATTTCATGATATTGTAACCAAATTGACATAAATTTGCACAACAATTACTGGGACTTCTATCGATATATAATTATGTAAATACATGAAATATGTTGCTACAACAGCAAAATGTACAGCAACACCAACAACAACAAACTGAGAATGAATCTCCACACCAATACTCATTGAAACTACAAATTTGCATAACACTGCTGACAACCAATGAAACCCAAAACACATAAGAACACTTCAACACTGATTTATTGAATTTTCTAATGCAAACCACATGTACACAGGTCTGATACAACTAATAACCATAGCAGCAAACTCCTGCAACAAACCCACAACTACAAACTGCAAACTAGCCAAAACCCTAGCTCCCGAATCACCTAAAACTACTCCAGACTCACAGAAACAACACCAGAGCTTGCACCAAATGGCCACATTTGCCAAGACTGATGCAATAAAAGTAAACACACAACAAACTATGATAATTCACAACATTAAACACTTACAACATCAAAAAATCTCTCCAAGAATCACCAAAACTACATTTGGGATCCTTGCACACAAATAACACCAAACTGCCAAAAAAAACTACTTAACTCTCCGCACCAATGCAACCTCTGTATGAGATTGTTGTATGCAACCCAAGAACTCTGTCCTTGGATCACTTGAAACTCATGTCCACTGGCCACAAGCTTCAACTCTAATGGTTTCCCTATCCACTGAAGAAACAAAGCATCAGCTCTGTGAGAAAATTAGAGAAATTGTTAATAGCCCCAATAATGAAAATTACACATTTTAATATGCAAAGGAGGCCAAGTTGGGTGGCCAAGAATCCCCATTCCATGCATTGGGAATTACACCAACAAAATCAAAAAATAGCCTTTTATAGTTGTCACTGCCTTCCTCAACCGTTGCTGCCAAATCAGCAAAATATAATAAAATCTTCAATTTTCCATAACTCCCTGAAGCTCCAAGAAACCCAATGCCTAAAAGAGAATTTTAATTAATTGACATTATTTTATTTAATATATATTTGTCCAAAGTGTGGAAATTATATCGGAACAAATAAAATATTAAATAAATATTATTTTCTCAAAGTTGTCCTGTAAGCTGTAACCTAACTTTCTATTTCTGGAAAGTGGGAGCTTACTATAAATAGAAAGTGCTATTTTTGGAAAGGGGACATGACAAGTCCTCCCTTCTCAATATTGCTTGTCCTCAAGCAATGCAAACCAATATGCTCTGGAATCATTGTGCCAATGTGATAAATCATGCTAAATTGTCCATAGAGCCTGGATCCTGTACTTGTCAAGTTCCTGCCATAAAACACTGCAAATTCTACTCTCTTCGTTATCCATAACATTGTTGTGCACATAATGTGATTTGATCACTTCTTTAAAGATCAATGTAATGTCCCCATTTCCAACGTGATCGCCAAACGGAGAATGGAGTTAGCCTATCCTTATTTCCATAGGCTAGTTCGTCAAAACAAGGGAATATTCTGGCGAAGATGGAAATTGAATTAATGCACTTCGCATTAATTATCAAAATGAAGACAATTAAATAATAATATTTTATTATTGTTTAATTTTAGCATCAAGGAAGAAATAATAAAAATAAATTAAATAATATTATTTTAATATTATTTAATATGAGCGCTGGTGGAAAAATAAAATAAAATAAAATAATATTTCTTGGAGCGCTCAACTTGGAGGATTGGAATGTTCAAAAGTAATAATAATATTAAATAGGCCTTGCCTAGTGAGCACTCACATTGGAGAATCTGCCAAAACAATAAATATTGAAATTGAGGGTTGGCGCCTGTTGTGACCAAATCACACATCGCCCCATTGCAAATGGGGACCCCTTTTTTTTGAATTCCAGTGCTTTGCTAAGACCAGGATGATGTCCTTTGCATGATGAAGTCAGTGGTGTTTGAGTCTTAGAGCCCCTTGATGACCTGATCCTGATGTTTGAGACCCTGAAAATGACTAAGTCTGGTATCCTGATCCTGAAGATCTTGAAAAATTGACTAAGTCTGAAATCTGGTGGATCCTCAAAAATCTAGAATCTGCATGTGAAATCTGGTGGATCTGAGACCTATCTCAAACATCCGGAAAGGTATATTGAAAAATATTTAAAGTATAAGAAATTTTGAAAAATATTTAAAGTATAAGAAATCTCTAAACTTATACTTAAATATATTTTTCAATATACCTTACCTTGGCGACTTGCATTTTTGGGCGCAAATTTCCTCTAGTACTTGGGCGCATTTTCCCACCTCTGCCAACTTACATCAGCGCCTAGGGAAAGATCAACCTCCAAAACGCTCCAAGATTGCGCCCAAGGTTGAAGGAATGAGTTTTGGCGCCATTTCTTGTTACTCCTGCCAGTTTTAGGCGCCTTGATGTGAAGTAAGCTTTGAACTAATGATAGAGGAGCGCCCTAAGTCAAAATCATCAACATCTGGCGCCTTGATTGGGAGATACATTTCTAGCGCCCTCTGGAGTAAGTAGCGCCCTAGTAGTATGAGCGCCCTGAGTGATGGAAGAGCGCCTTGGTGGAGAGGTCTTGATGAGGCAGGGTAATTTAGCGCCTTCAAGAGGAGACTTTGGCGCCTTTGAGGGAGTGTTTTGAAGCGCCCTGGGTAATTTAAGCGCTTTGGATGAAGGCATTCTGGCGCCAAGATTGAAATCATCTGTTTATGCACCTTGAGTAATGAAGATTGAAAGGATAAACCTTGAGGAAGCGCCCAGTGGAGATAAGGTTGTTTTGGCGCCTAGAGTCTCAATGTGCGCCTAGGTGATCAGAGAGAAGATTGAACCTTCCAGTTGGGAGAGTTGTGGCGCCTTGGGCAAAGACGGAGTGCCTTGATACCTTGTTGATCTCGAATGCGCCCTGAGTGATGAAGGAGCGCCTTGGAGTGCTTCAATGAGTTTGAATACCTCAATAAGTGAATTGGGCGCCTTGAGTGCCCCAATGAGTGTACCTTGAATCTGTGAGTGAGGATATGAGCGCCCAGGCCTTGAGGAGCGCCTTTGCAGGGAGAGATAGATGAGGGGTTACTTGTGGAGCGCCTTGGAGTCCAGAAATGCGCCTTGAGCTAGAAATGCGCCTAGGTCTTTCAGGAGCAATGAGACTAGAAGGAGAATTGGAGGCTTGAAAGTAAAACTTGTGCCTTGGAAGGATAAGAAGTACTTTGAGCGCCCAGAGTGAAGGTTGTTTAGAAGACAAAAGGAGACTCCAAATGCGCCTTTGAAGGGTCTGGCGCCTAGCATAAAAGTGCGCCTTGAGGCAATAAGGAGTTTGATACTTTTGAGAATGCGCCTAGGACCCAGTGTTTTGCACCTTGAAGGAGTGGCGCTTGTAAGGGTGATGTGCGCCTTGGTCTGGAAGTAGAAGTTGAAGTGATATGCGCTTGAACCTAGATGAACGCCCTGGAGTGTTGAATTAGGCGCCTAGGGTGATGAAGAGTGACAAAGTGGAAGTGCCCGGATGAGGTTTTGAACGCCTTGCATGATATAAGCCTAAAAGTGCGCCCTAGTCCAAAAGTGCGCCTAGAATGAAATAGCACCTTGGTGAATATCCGCCCTGAAGGAAGAATAGGGTCTGGCACCTAGAATGAAGAAGTGCGCCTTATAATGGAAATGCGCCTAGATGATCAAAAGAAGATAAACTTTCACATGAAGAGCGTCAGTGAGTTGATTAAGCGCCTAGGAGGTCCTGAAGTGAGTTTGAGTAATTGGCTAATGGAGCTTATAAAGGTTTGAATGAGTTCAAGCGCCTTGAGTGATGAATGGGTGCTTTGGAAGACTAGTGCCTAGAGGGAATTGTGCGCTTAGATCACAAGGTGAGCGCCCTAGTGTATTTTAGCGCTCTAGTGTGTTTTATCGCCCTCTGCAGAAAGTTGAGAAGATTGTTGCCTTTGATGAGATAGTGGAACACCTCAAAGGAGTGATATTGGCACTTTAAGTTATCCGTGGAGTCCTGCATGTGGAAGGAAACACCTTGTGGAAGAAGATGAGGGGATCTACAGAATGCGCCTTGGAGTGCATGCTTTTCACCTTGAATAGGGTTATTGGATGAAGATGTTTGAAGACAAACTTAGCGAGTCAAGCACCTTAAGACTAGTGCCAGAGATGAGTAATGTGCGCCTTGGTGAATACCTCCCAGGATCAGAAGAAAGTGCGCCTTAAGATTAAGTGCGCCTTAGCTGATAAAGATTTGAAGAGTTTTAGCGCCCTTTGATGCAAGTTGAGAAGAAAGTGCGCCTTAAGATTAAGTGCGCCTTTAGCCTTGAGTTAAAGCGCCTTTTGAAGTCAGAATGAGCCTTAGAGGTAGGTGTGCGCCTAGTTGAGGTGTTTCTGCGCCTTAAGAGGAGAAATGCGCCTTGGAGTGCCTCAATCAGTGCACCTTGAACCTCCGAGTGATAGAGGAGAGCTCAGAAAGAAGTTAGGCGCCCAGGAAGGTAAGTTTGAACAGTAAGGCATTATACTTTAGCACCTAGTGAAAAACATTTGGATAATACTCAAAATGCGCCTAATGATGAAGAGAATTGGCGCCCTGGAGTGTTGAATTGGCCCTTAGAATGGATTTGTGCACAATGGATGAAATGCGCCTTCAATCTAGATGAGCGCCCTGAGTCTTACTGGAGCGCCTTAGCTGCGCTAGAAGAGGGGTTTGAGCGCTTAGCAAAAGGAATGTTTTGGTGAAGTTTTAGCGCTTGGATTGATGATTGAATTTAGCGCCCTGGGTGAAAGAAGCCACATTAGCGCCTTGAGATGTCTTGATGAATTGTTTGAGCGCCTCAAACAATGAAAGATGAGCGCCTAGGTTGAAATTGCACCAAAGACACCTTTCGAATGAACCTTATAAGGGAGATTGACCTCTTTAAATCCTTGCAATTGTTTGAAATTACTTTATGTGATGAATGTGGGACTAAATTGATGTTAGGCGCACTTTGTCCCTATTTTTACCTATATTTGCGCCTAAGCTTGAAAAGGATTATTACATGTTTAAAGTTATTCCTATCTTATGAAGTGATTGATATATTGTTTATCTTGTCTTGTAGGATCATCAATCAAGGCTAAGGAATTATCCAAGGAATCACCTTCAAGCAAGGAGTAAGGAGCATCCTGTTAGAACACCTCATCATCATCAAGCTGCATCATTGGAGGGAGTGTTGGTAAAGTCAGGATCATCAAGAGCAAGTACCTGAGTCACTTTCAAATTGCAAGAGGAAACATCAATAACATCATGTTGGATCATATCAAGTTCAAGTGTACTTCATGAAGAGCAACATGATTTGAAGCATTCATTTATCCAAGCTTCAAGTCAAGATTCATCAAGTTTCAAGTTCTTCCAATGCCTTCAAGTCTCCTTGAGAGGTCATCTACTACACTTCAAAGGGTCAATTCAAAGGTCATCATGAAGGATTACTTCATCAAGTCTTCTACATCAAGCAAAGATATTCATCCATCGTACTTCAAGCTCCATTCAACCTTCAAGTCCAAGAGAGTCTTCTACTCCGATTCATGAAGCAAGCTTCATCATCTACTCTTACATGAAAGAAGCATCATCATCATCTACATCAAGAAGCTACAAAGAAGATCATCATATATCTTACCTGCAAGAAGAAGATACATTACAAAGTCAATCAAATGAGCTACAAGTATCATACATCCAGTTGCAAGAAGAATGAACAAGGCAAGATCTACAAGATGTATTCCTAAACATACAAGTTCAAGCAATTACATTGAATACATCACACAAAGATGATACAATTTTCAAAGTATGCTGAGTTGGCATCTATGTGGCGAGTACACATCATTCAATTTTGATTAGCCGCATTATTTAATGCATTAAATGTATCATTTAATAAAAGAAGCCAAAGAGATTCCTATGTGGAGGAATATTTTAAATGCTTTCGCCTTACCTTATCACATTGGAAAACGTGCCTTCATTGCCTCTCTCTTTTGTACTAAAAATAGAAAGTTGTTGTAACTACCTATGAGGTGGCATGATCTAGACCCTTGGCTATCAAATTGATCTCAGCCATTCATTGTAAAACTGGACACTATATAAAGGCCTTGTTGCCTCATTTGTAACATATAGATTTTAGATTTTAGGAGTAGAATAGGAGACTCTCGAAATTTTCTGAGAGGACTTGGAATTGTTGTAAATATTTCTCAAGAGTAATGCAAAGACATTGGAGCTACTTGTTTGGTGTTAAGTGTTATCTTGTGGAGTAACATGATTTCTTGTATCTTGATTAAATGGAGAGATGTTTCAAAATAGATTAGAAGTTCTTTGTTGTAATGTATGTTGTATTGGATATTTGATCAACTCCTAGCTCATGCTTTTAACATTCATCGCTGGTGAATTGTTGTGTAAAGCTAGTCTGAGCTTAATTTGTATAAGTTCGATTGTGGATGCTTGTTTGAGCTGCGCCGTCTTATGGGTGCTCATATGAACCTTCATGATTTGAAAACCATTCGCATAACCTTAGAAGATAGCACCAACTTCATGTAGTTGTAGGCATCCTTGGCGAAGTGAAGTTAGGTTTACTTAGGGGTTTGTCTATTCATACAACATCATTGCTTCATTGACCTTAGATTAACTTTTTGAACCCTTAACCTTTTTCATTTTATTTATCATTGAGACCCTGAATATGTCATCCACACCGAAGAAGGAAAAAGCTAATGAAAGGAGAAGAGTCTGCGTAAGTCCCTTTGTGTTTACCAGCAAAATCATACTTAGTCACTGAGCTATCTCTTACAAACTCATCAGAAAGGAACCTTGGAGTCATCTTGTTTGATCACTTCGTTCAGCATTCGAGAGACTTTGCTCAAGAGGGAGTCAGATACTTTGTATTTCACTCTAATTGTTGACCTGTCCAAAAACAATCATCAACAGCGCCCATCTTGGGGTTTGAAATAATAAAATATTGATTTCCTTGAAATGTGGCGCTCATCATTGGAAAAGGGGAATTCAAATGAAAATAAAATATGCATTGATTTGGACACCACCCTTGGAGACATCAATTCGGAGGGAAAATTTACAATTCAAATCTTTAATTTGGATTGTCGGCTTCATCAATGAAAGAAGAAAAATCCAAGTATAAATCAAGCATGAAGGAGCTCATTTGCACATCACGAATCTTTTGCATACTTTGGCATTTCATTTGCTACAGTGGAATTGGACGAAACCCCAATTTGCATCATTGGAGGCGGATTCACATGGAGTTCGCAATTGTGCTTCATCGAAGAGCTCATAGATTGATTATCGCTATTTGGTTAGAGACCATTGTTGAAGGTTGAAGATCCCTTCGCATTGCCATTGAAGACATTGAAGACTTGATGTTGGCCGATTTCAAGAGATAGAACATAACTCAACTTGAGCGCCGATAGTAGGAGGTCATTCTAGCACGACAAATTTGCCACTATTGAAGACACACATCAGCGAATCCATTCAAACCTAGGCGGACTGTTTTGAGGGCAGCGTATCATCTTGGCCACTGGCATAGACATCACAATGGGAGCCAAATAACACTTCCAATGACAGCGATCATCATTTTATATTGTTACATTTTCAAGTGTTGGCTTACGGTTTGAGGAGGCCGATTGCATAACCCTAGACGGCGAAGAATATCAGAGGTGGCATCTACAACAATAATCTGTTCATCTAGTGAGGTCAATCAACAAGCCAAGGCAGCGAAACATCATCAATGACAGCGATCTGTCAGTGGAGCTTGACACCACAACGCATAAACTCGTCTTATCCAATCAGCACTCAGCCTTGAGATTAAGCGATCAGCTGTAGCAAGCCAAAAATTGCATTGTATTTGAGCATCAATTGGTATGTCATCATTTCATATCTCTGAATTTGTAACAGCAAGATAACAATTGTATTGGCTGTCATAATTTGTAAGTTGGCACGATCTGATTGTAAAGAAGATTTGAATAGTTTCATACTATTATTCTCATTGTAATTTGCACAAAATCCAAGTGATATTCCTTTTACTAGCTGCCATAAACTATTTGTTTCAATGGTAATATGTAATTCATATGATTTGGCATAGCTATATTGTATATGCGCAAATAGAAATCGATTTCTAGTCCTAGGGTTTATTCGTCAAATTGCAAGATTTAGAAAAACATTGCTACAAACCTAGAACGGGACATTACAATCAAATTGCCCTTATGAAAATACATATCAAAGAAATATGCAATACTCACCGAATCATAAGTGTAATCTTGAACTGATGAAGGGGGTAAATCACAAAACACAAAACAAAAATTACACACAGAAAATAGAACTTTCTTTATTGATTTGGACAACTTATTACATTACAGAAGCTCAAATACAATTAGAGGAATCAACCCTCCACAGGCTGCAACACATTACAGCTTCCTATCACAAGACTCTCGAATCATCAGCCTTCTGTAACCCCAAATCAGCTATGGTTTCTATTTTCCTGCCTATTCTTGACTCTACACTTCCCCCTTAACTCTCTACTACTGCCCAGGGTTCCCAAAAATGGTTATTAATAGCCCTTTTGGCGGCCAACAACCTAATTTCGAAATTTGCATCTCCCTCCAAAAATAGGTCAACTTCTGGGAGCCATAACTTTTGATCTGGGTATCCGATTAACGAACCATTTTATGCGTCGGAAAGCTCGCGGAGTGCTTTATGCGCTAAGAACTAGCTCTATCGATTCCGGCTATTTTCGGGCCCGTACGGGACCGTTTAGTGCCTCAAACCTAAGTTTGAACAATTTTCAGGCGTTTTTCGGGAAACGGAAACTTTAATATCTTTCAGCTCGCAAATGATTTTTGCATGATTCCTTCGCCAAAGGTCTTATTTTTCAGTTATGAAGCTTCCTGTAAATTTTCACTTCAATCCGTGCCCAAATGCAAACTTCTAAAAATAACAGGTTACTATTTTTAGCAGTTTGGAAAAACTAAAAATTCTACATCATTATTCAAGCGATTATGGAGCTAGAACCACAAATTTTGAAAAGAAATGAAAAGAACATCAACAATTTCGAAACACATCTATTTTGAGTGATGCAAGATTGCCCTTACACCACTGGATGCTCCTGCATCAAACACCCAGGGTAATTTGAGAAGTGACCCTATCACGTCTCAAGTGTTTGTGTGAGGAAAACCCAAACGGTCAACCTCTGCCTTAGACAACCAAGAAGAATCTTCAACAGGTCTTCCTTTCCATTTCACCAGATATTCTTCATATTGTCTATTTCAAGTACTTCTTCCCACACGGCTATCCAAGATCTCTTCTATCTCCTCTGTTGAAGTAGATGTCAGAATACTCCACTTTTCTTCTGTTGGCCCATCCTCTATTCCACCTTCATGATATCCTGATAAATCAGTAATGTTGAAAACAGGGGAAATGTTAATCCCACTCGGCAGCTCTACCTCATATGCATTTCCTGAATCATGCTTCTTCAGGATTCTACACGGTCCAAATTTCTTCATTTTCAACTTATTGTATGTTCCAATTGGGAACCTTTCTTTTCTCAAGTGAACCATGACTTCATCTCCTACCTAGAACTCCTTATATCTCCTCTTCTGATCTGCCTTAGCCTTATACTGAATATTCATCTTATTAATGTGTTTTGTTACCTTTTCATGCAAATTCTTCATGTGTTCTGCAAAGTCTTTAGCCTCGGCACTTGTCTTTTCTCCTTTGTCCAGATTCCTTAACTCTGAAGCATTTCTTGGACTATTCCCATATACAATCTAGAATGGTGATTTACCAGTACTCCTATTGACAGAATTGTTGTAAGCAAATTCTACCTGTGGTAAAATCAAATCCCAACCCTTGGGCTTATCTCCTACTAAGCATCGTAGCAGGTTACCCAAACTCCTATTCACCACTTCCGTCTGTCCATTAGTCTGTGGATGGTGTGTAGAACTGAACTTCAAATCTGTCTTCAACTTCTTCCACAATGTCCTCCAGAAATAACCAACAAACTTGGTATCTCGATCTGAAACTATTCTGTTTGGTAGACCATGTAATCTCACCTCTCTGAAAAATAACTCTGCAATATGAATAGCATCATTAGTCTTCTTGCAAGGAATAAAATGTGTCATCTTTGAGAATTTGTCCACCACCACAAAAATGGAATCATGTCCCCTCTGTGTCCTTGGTAAACCAAGAACAAAATCCATATTAATATCATCCCACGGCTTCTCTGGTACAGGTAGTGGCTGATATAGACCTGTATTCTAGCTTGCTCCTTTCGCCATCTGACATACTCTGCAACTCTGCACAAATTTCCTCACATCCTGCTGCAACTGTGGCCAATAATAATTTTCAACAACAATAGCAATGGTCTTATCTCGACCAAAGTGTCCAGCCAATCCTCCACTATGCTTCTCCTTAATCAGGTTCTCTCTCATGGAACTCCTCGAAATGCACAACTGGCTTCCTCTAAACAACATGCCATCTTGGATTATGAAATCCAACCATTTTGTCCTGTCCAAAGTAACAAGTTCCAAACAAGCTTTCTAGGCCTCTGCAAAATCTGGATCTTCAGGATACAAACTTTTGAGCTCATCAAACCCAACAACCTCTATCTTCATTTCTGTCAACAAATTTTGCCTTCTGCTCAAGGCATCTGCGACTCTGTTGGACTTCCCACTCCTGTGCTTCAAAAGAAAAGTATAACTCTACAAAAACTCAACCCATTTTAAATGCCTTTGGTTCAACTTTCCTTGACTATTAAGATACTGCAAAGCCTGATGATTAGTATATAAAACAAACTCTTTAGGCAATAGATAATGTCTCCATTTCTTCAAAGCCTGAACTATTGCATAAAGTTTCTGATCATAAACAGAATACTTTTTCTTGGCATCATTAAGCTTCTCACTAAAATAGGCAATGGGCTTACCTTCTTGGCTCAAAAAAAGCTCCTATACCACTACCACTAGCATCACAATCTACCTGAAATACCTTCTTGAAATCTGGAAGTGCCAAAACAGGTTGTTCTACGACTTTCTGCTTCAATGTATCAAAGCTCTTGTCTGCTCCTTTAGTCCATCTAAACTCTTTTCTATCCCCTCTCATTGTCTCAGTTAGGGGTACACAAATGCTACTAAAATTCCTGATAAATTTTCTATAAAAACTTGCCAAACCATGAAAAGATCTTACCTCGTAATCACTCCTCGGCATAGGTCATTCAATGATAGCCCTCACCTTCTCTGGGTCCATCTTAAGACCTTCCTCTGAGACAACAAATCCCAGATATACCAACTCCTTCTTTGCAAAACAGCATTTCTTCAATTAATCAACAACTTTTCTTCTCTTAGCTTCTCTAAAACTCTTCTGATATGCATCAAATGCTCATCCCAAGTCTTACTGAAAATCAAAATATCATCTAAATAAACAATAACAAAACTTCCCAAAAATTCTTTCAATACCTCGTTCATGAGCCGCATGAATGTGCTCGATGCATTGGTTAGCCCAAATGGCATGACTAACCACTCATACAAACCTTCTTTGGTTTTGAAGGTTGTCTTCCACTCGTCTCCTTCTCTGATACGGATCTAGTCATACCCACTCTTCAAGTCAATCTTCGTGAAGTACTTGGATCCACTCAAACAGTCTATTATGTCATCCATTCTAGGCAATGGGAATCTGTACTTGATCGTAATCCTATTGATGGCTCGAGAATCTGTACACATTCTCCATTCTCCATTTTTCTTTGGTGCTAGTACTGCAGGTACCGCAAATGGACTTAGGCTCTCCCTTATTAGTCCCTTCCTTAACAGCTCTTGAACTTGTCTATTCAACTCTTCACTCTTTGCAGGAGTCATTATGTGGGTTGCCTTATTCGGCAAACTAGCTCCTGGTATCAAATCCATTTGGTGACTTATCTTCCTCACCAGTGTAAACCTTCTGGGACATTATCAGAGATAATGTCCTGAAATTCTTCCAACATAACTGAGACTTTTGCTGGTACATCTTCACATTTCTCTTGACTAATCTTAGGAATCAATGCAAAGCAATAACGCTCATGCTTCATACCTTCCAAAAATTTCCTACCATCTACCAAGCAAATTCTGGCAGGTACTACATACCTTTTCTTCCACCTCTTTCAAGGGCTTCAACTTATGACAAACTCCATCCTTTGTTAGGGAATATGTGTTTGCACGGCCATCATGAACAGCGCTCCTATCATACTGCCACGGCCTCCCCAACAGCATATAACGTGCATCCATCGGTATGATATCACACAGCACCTCATCATGGTGGTCCCCAATCTTGAACTTCACTAAACATTGCTCATTGACCAAAGCTCTATGGTCCTTCTACAACCATGCAATCCGATATGGATGTGGATGCTTTCGTCTTGTCAACTTCAACTTGTCAACCATCTCCTCTGAAACAAGATTGTCAGTACTTCCACTGTCAATAATAATGTCACAACACTTACCTTCACATTTGCACCTTGTGCGGAATAAACTCTTCCTCTAATTAGGTTATTTTTCCTCATTCAACAAAGTTCTTCTGACAACTAGGGTTTCTCCCCTTTCAGCATCTTCAAAATGCTCAAACTGCTTATCTTCATCTACATGTGCAACTCATGCATTACCTTCAGGTCTTCTATTTGTCCTTCCTTGATGTTGTGGAAACTCGTATACTCGATGCCCTTCTCCACATTGGAAACAGGTTCCTCTGAAACCTCCTCTTTTGGGTCCTTGCCTAGGTCTGCCTCTTTCTCTTCCTCTTTGCTCAACATTGTTCTGGTCACGAGGGCGGTATGCATTATCTCCTCTTTGATTTCGACTGGTGCCAGCTTCTTCACTTCTCTTTGGATCTTCATTTCGGCCTCCATAGGACCTTCCACCAGTCCTTCCACCTTGACCTCTTCCCCTTTGTTTGTTGTTGAATCTTTTATTTAGCTTCTCTTCCACCTTCAGGGAAAACTGGTACGCATCTTCTACGGTGGTCATTCTGACTAGGCTCAGCTCCTCTTGAATACTCAGCCTCAACCCATTAATGTAACGGGCTACCTTCTCCTTGTTGGGCTCTGCATGATCGGTTCTAATAGTAACCTTATAAAATTCTTCTGTATACTCCTTAACAGACTGGTTGCCTTGCTTCAATCCTTACAGCTTCTCCAACAACTCCATCTCATAGTCCACAGGAATGAACTGCTTCTTCAGTTTCTCCACCATCCGATCCCATCTGGTGATCTTTCCTTTTCCTCTTCTATTCCTCTCTAGCTGGACCTCCTTCCACCAAATACTGACATGGCCCTTCAACTTTGTTTTTGCAAACTTGACCCGATCTGGCTCCTCCACGTCTTCATACTCGAAATACTCCTCCATGTCATTGATCCAATCAATAAGTTGTTCCGTATTCAAGTCTCCAGAATATGTAGAAACTTCGATCCTGGGCCTCTTTCCAATCTTAGAAATGGCCCTCAACAACCTAACTTCTGTAGGATCTCCTGCAGCTTCTTGTTCTTCCTCAGATAGCTCTTCGGCTTCATCTTCGCTTTCATCTCTTGTTCTCGGCTCAAACCCTCTTCGCAGCTCCTCTTGCAATGCATCGATTTGCCTTTGCAGGGCTCTAAAACCCTCTTCCATCAAAGCATTCCTCCCAATACGATTTCATCGTGAAGGCATCTTGATCTCCGCAACAAACCCACAACCTCAGGTCCTGGTGCAAACTGTCTCACGGTCGGCGATCTGTCTACACACAGAAACCCTTGCTCTGATACCACTTGATGAAGGGGGTAAATCACAAAACACACAACAACAGAAATTACACACAAAAAATAGAACTTTCTTTATTGATTTGGACAACTTATTACATTACAAAAGCTCAAATACAATTAGAGGAATCAACCCTCCACAAGCTGCAACACATTACAGCTTCATATCACAAGACTCTAGAATCATCAGTCTTCTGTAACCCCAAATCAGCTAGGGTTTCTATTTTCCCGCCTATTCTTGACTCTACACTTCCCCCTTAACTCTCTACTACTGCCCAGGGTTCCCAAAAATGGTTATTAATAGCCCTTTTGGCGGCCAGCAACCTAATTTCAAAATTTGCATCTCCCTCCAAAAATAGGTCAACTTTCAGGAGCCATAACTTTTGATCCGGGTATCCGATTGACGAACCGTTTTATGCATCGGAAAGCTCGCAGAGTGCTCTACACGCTAAGAACCCACTCTACCGGTTCCGGCCATTTTCGGGCCCGTACGGGACCGTTTAGTGCCTCAAACTTGAGTTTGAATAATTTTCAGGCATTTTTCGAGAAACGGAAACTTTAATATCTTTCAGCTCGCAAATGATTTTTGCATGATTCCTTCGCCAAAGGTCTTATTTTTCAATTATGAAGCTCCCTGTAAATTTTCACATCAATCCATACCCAAACGCAAACTTTCTAAAAATAGTAGGTTACTATTTTTAGCAGTTTGGAAAAACTAAAAGTTCTACATCATTATTCAAGCGATTATGGAACCAGAACCACAAATTTTGAAAAGAAATGGAAAGAACATCAACAATTTTGAAACACATTTTTTTTTGGGTGATGCAAGATTGCCCTTACACCACTGGATGCTCCTGCATCATGAACTTCTATAAATTCTCTAATTGCAGCTTTATCCAACTTCCCTCCTAGCACTCTTATAAATCTTGGAGCAGCAAACCTAGGCTAAGTGACACTATTGTAGTAGACTCCAAGGTATAACCAATTTATCCATGCTACCTGTGGGTATGTAGTATGTCTCAAATCTTCCCTGAGCAACATCCTATTTTTTTTACTAGTCCTTCACAATGTGTGCACTGGCACAAGACAAGTTAAACCAAAAACTTCTGCAACTTCTAATAATGAAGTAAATCTGATTTCCACATCATAATGGACTATTATAACATTCAATACATCCTCTATAACAGCAAATACACAATCTGAAAACAATTTCTACCTTAACCCCCATCATTCTAAAATACTCATTGTAGAAATACAAGCTATTAGACCCAGACTTTACATCAACTTGAGAGATGTTAATTTTAGCTTCATGGATTGATCTAGAATAGCAAGAGTTCAATAAAGGAACATTAATAAGAACCCTACAAAAACAACATTCATACCACCAAACTCTGAATGTCAAATCTGAAAACAACTTACTCTGATAAAAAATGATGTATTCCTTGAGTCCATCCACTAGCACATACTTGTCATCCTTCACAATTACATCCAAAATGTTAGCAACCAAAGTATTATGGACAGATTCTACCATGATAGAAGTCTTCCCATCTTCAAAAATGACACCAATGATACCAAGTATAGGCATCACGAAAACAACATGAACAACTACATCCTTGTACAATTCATGTAAGTTGGTCAACTCTTTGGAAAATAATTCAACCATGTGATATGCTCTAAATTCAAAATAGATGGTAATAATGCAGGCATACTCAGAAAGCACATTCCCATCTTTGTTGTAATCTTCATCATGAATCCCAGAAATACTAACAATGACATCCTTGAACATACCTTTCCATTCTTGATGATGGATAAGAAATGGCTACAATAAACTTACTAGAAAGCCATATTCTACTTCATTTTGTAGAGTCTCATTCCTCTCAAACTCTCCTCCACATATCCAAGGGTAGCAAACATGTGTATAGCTTATCTCCAAAAACACCGAACTATAATAATTAAAAACTTTTGGAATATCAAATTGATATCTACCTTTCTTACCAAATTCCAAATTCAAATCTTCTATCCAAGGCATGATAGCTCCTTTCATATATTCTCTTAAAATCAAGGATTGCCTTGTGTACACACCACCATGTGTATTTTTTTCCCACTTGTCATTCTTATGTGATGTAAGATCCCAAACACTAGCTTCGTAGTTTGATTCTTGGGCTCCAACGGAAATCATCAAGTTACTGTTAAAGGGCCTCTTCACAATATAGCTCAGTTCAAATTGCATGTAAGCTGAGAATAAATCATAAGAGTCACAAACCTCTTTGAACTTCCTTTCAAATAGTGTTATGATGGCTGGAGTGGTTATCTCTAAGAGTGAAGACTTTCTTCTATTATCATCATGCAAGTAATCTTTTCCAAAACGCACCAGTCTATAGCTGTATATAATTGAAATCATCAAAATCAGCAACATACCAATGATGTAGAGACTGCAAAAATAGCAAACCTGAGTAACACTCATCAGTGTGATCAATGTAAAATTGATGGGCAGCCATGTATGAACCCAAAATCTCTCCATAAACATCAGAAACATAGAAGTTGGAAACAAACATACAATGACTGAAAATGCTCCCATAGTGGCTACAAACTGAAAATTACTCAATACCAAAATTGAAAACACCTGCATGATAACAAATGATAAGTATAATGGCTGGTCATGATGAGGGCAGCAGCCTCCAAGCTATGATTTTTTATGACAATGATCCTTGTCTTATTTCCTTTGCTACATATTTGCAATATGTCATTTTTGTCATCTTCTACAAACATATCTAAGTTTGAAGCCTTTTCACCAAGCTCATACTGAATTTCTTCAATGTGAAAGCTGCCTTGAACCTCAACTTTCTTTTCTTTGAACTTCATCTCAAATATACCTTTCAAAGAAATATGACCATTGTATGCCAACAATTATGGTTACCTCTTCTAAATTTGTGTTGTAATGTTTACATTTGATTTCAGAATCTCTTATCATGATGCCCCAAGCCTTAACTCTTGAAAGATGGTTTAGATCAGATTGTATGTGGGCTGGAAAGTGGCTGTAATAATCATATTTTGCTTGGTATTTCCTTTCAAACAGTGATATATCAGCTGGTAATGTTGGCTCTTAGAATTCTCAAAGGATGAGACTTCTTACACTCAACTTGAGGCAAAAAGAACTTCAAATTATCATGGCTGTAACACTGCATTCCCCTTCTCGGATTCAAAAATGTAATGGTCAAAAGCCACCTTGTACTGGCTGCAATCTCCACAACAAGATAATTCTTGCATTCCTTGTTCTCACCCCAAGTGATGATAAATTGTTGTATCTTCATGATGTTGGATTTGGCTAAAACACCCAGATCCCACACCACCATGTGTAAAACATTTTGATGTTGAGAGAAAGAGTTTCCCTTCCACTTGGTATCCTTCATCTTTTCATTATTCATAGTATGAAATGGCTGCAACAATATTGTTCTATATTTTTCATGCCTCAAACTACTATTTCCAAAATGATCAAGGTGCTTACCTTTATTAGCTGATTTTGAAGTTTTCACAAACTCAACCTAGCCATCTTTTTGTTTCAAAACATTCTCCTCACATGCATATTCATCTACCATACTATTCTGAAAATTGATCAGTGGTTCACCCTCTGAAAGTTCAAAGGACAGTGCATTTTTTTCCCATCCTGAATTCTTCACAAACATTAAGTGAATCCTCTTTCTTTTACTAAATTCATTACTATTCTGTTGACACAAGAAGACATTAGAAATTAATGAAACATCTTCAAAAGAATTTTCACCTTCAATTTGTGTAGTGGAATCAATGGTTTGTTCCGATTTTGTTTCTCCCTCATTTAAATCTCCGACATGCAAAAGCTTCATCTTCTGCAACTTCTTGAAGCTCTAATTCCTCTTCTATCGATTCCAAAGTTTTCTTTTCTTCCTCCACTTTCTGATCTTGTTCTCTCCTCTTTTGATCCCTCTCATGTATTTCTATGAATTTCTCAAATGGAACAACTGATTTGAAAGCTTCAGATTGCTTGACATAATCTTCATACCATTTCGCAACTACCTCAACAAATTATGCTTCAATATTTGCAATAGGTGCAACTCCTCCTTCATTATTAGGTAAGAAAGTAAGCTTTGTTGGCTTGGAATTAGACACTGCTTTCTTCCCTACGGAAGTGTTTCCTTCACCTGCATTGTCTTCCACATTCTTCTTGTTTTGTTGTAACCAGTGTTGAAAAACTCACGAAAAACTCGCACGACTCGCGAGTCCTCACGCATATTTTTCGCAGGCGAGTTTTACCTTGAATAACTCGGCCTGAGTTATTGCACAAACTCGCAGCAATTTAAACTGGTAAAAATCGCGAGTAACATCAAAAACTCACCATTAGGGTTCAGAAAAACTCGTTTAAAATCGAAATAAAACAAAAAAATGCGTTTCATTTTTTCAACTTTGTTTTTTAGAGAAACCCCTCACGGCGTCGCACACAAGTTGAAGACTTTGGCATTTCAACTTTCAAGATTAATGCTTGGGCAAAAGGAAAAAAATAACGGGAACTACAATAATCTAATTCAGACTTTACAGCAAGACAAGGCCACCATTGAAGATTCGTTGGCATCTTTGATTCATCCACAATACATATTTGAAGTTGAAGACCATTCGCATATCATTCAAGACTTGATCAAGGCTTTGAAGATTCATACTACTCCTTGAGCACTGATTTCTGAAGAAGAGCCTATCATCTATAGGGTGTCGATCCTGAAGGTGGACGAATTGCTTTGGAGTCTGATTGTGAGGACTAATCATACATGCTGGTGTTGTCTGCGACTTCATCAGCCAAAGCAAATCCTAGCGGTCGTACCACATAGAGTCTTGCATTTCCCTTGAGTGCTAGAACTTGGCTCACGATTTTGGAGGGACAAATTCGATATTGTTGGAGGAACGATCTGCCATTAAGGAGGTCGATTTTGCTACAGGTCTGAGTCTTTGGGCAGCAATCAAACCACAGATCCATCAGCACTCTTGGACAGCAATCAGACCGAGTTGCTACAGCAAGCCTAGCACTTAGCTTTGCATTGTAATTAGACGCCAATTGGATATTGGTTGTACAATTTGGCATGTTAATTTTGATGTATTTGCAGGACAAGTGGATGAAATAGAGCATGTTTCAAATCTGAGATAATAGAATTCAGATTTCAGTCCTAGGGGTTAGTTTCAAATTTGCATAGATCCAGAAAATATTGCTACCAACCTAGAACGGGACATTACAAATAACTCGGCCTGAGTTATTGCACAAACTCGCGGCGATTTAAACTAGTAAAAATCGCAAGTAACATCAAAAATTCGCCATTAGGGTTCAAAAAAACTCGTTTAAAATCGAAATAAAACAAAAAAACGCGTTTCATTTTTTCAGCTTCGTTTTTTAGAGAAAACCCTCACGGCGCCGCGCACGAGTTGAAGACTTTGGCGTTTCAACTTTCAACACTTTGCAGTTTGATCTAAAGCCTTTGGGAGCCATAGAAGATCAAGGTCATGATTGTTGTTTGCAGAGCGGAAGTCACAAAAGATCGTGACTGGTGACTTTGTGATGGCGTCTAAACTCATTCAAAACTTCAATGTCTTATATTTTTATGCATCTTATTTTCTATTTTTTTCCTTTGCTCTAAATTTCTAATGTATTATACTATTCAAATTTCATATATTGTTAGGTCATACATGACGAGATATATTTTTTATATTAGAAATAAATAATTAATATATACAATTAAAAATATATAAAACATACTATAAAAAATAGTATTAAGGAATATATTAAAATTATATATGTATTGAAACTTGATTCATTTCTTTATATTAATAAAAAAATTAATATAAAATAATATTATAAATATATATAAATATAATATAAATAAATAATATTAAAAACATATTAAAAATTTATATATGTATTGAAACTTTAAACTCGTTTTTTCATTTTTTATATTAATAAAATAAACTTTATATATATATATAATAAAATAATATTAAAAATATAATAAAAATAAATAATATTAAAAATATATAAAACATAATACAAATAAATAATATTAAGAATATATTAAAAATATATATGTATTGAAATTTGAAACTTTAAACTCCTTTTTTCATTTTTTGATTAATGAAGTGTATTGAACTCCAATTTTCATCACTAATATGCATGTTTTAAAGCATATGTTTAAAAATTAATATATTTTTTAATGTTCGATAAACTTGTCGAATTATTGCCGAGTTTTTCCCCAAGTTTTTCCCCGAGTTTTTTGCCGAGTTTAAAAATTTTGGGTCTGTTGAGTAATTGTCAAGTCCGAGTTGCTCAACTATTGTTGTAACCACATTTGCTCCACAATGTTAGCCAATTTATCAACAGTAGCAATAAATTTATCACCTGGGTCTCCCTTATTCTTCCCTCTTTCTTCAGCCATGATGTGTTCTTCAAACTTGGAATCAACTGTTAATTTCCTTTGTTTTCTTCTCAAAGCTCTGAGATCTCTTTTATTGGAAAGCATGAATCAATCAACCCTACAGGTTGGCAAGATCATGCTCTGATACCATTGTAATGACCCAAATGGAATATTTTGCCAAATTAATTAAAATAAAATAAACCACAACATATTCTGAAGTGAAATATGCATCTCAAACCCTTATGAAATTATTTTCAAACATGTCTTGAAATACCCACAAAAAATCAAAAAATCACTTCATGATATTGTTCCCAAATTGCCATAAATTTGCACAACAATTACTGGGACTTATCCTATTGATATATAATTATGTAAATACATGAAATATGTTGCTACAGCAACAAAATGTACAGCAACACCAACAACATCAAACTAAGAATGAATCTCCACACCAATACTCACTGAAACTACAAATCTGCACAATACTGCCGACAACCAATGAAACCCAAAACACATACACTTCAACACTTATTTATTGAATTTTTTGATGCAAACCACATGTACACAAGTCTGATACAATTGATAACCACAACAACAAACTCCTGCAACAAACCCACAACTACAAACTGCAAACTAGCCAAAACCCTAGCTCCCGAATCACCTAAAACTGCTCCAAACTCACAGAAACAACACCAGAGCTTACACCAAATGGCCACATGTGCCAAGACTGATGCAATAATAGTAAACACACAACAAACCACGAAATCCACAACATTAAACACTTACAACACCAAAAAATCTTTCTAGGAATCACCAAAACTGCATTTGGGGTCCCTGCACACAAATAACACCAAACTACCAAAAAAACTACTGAACTCTCCGCACCAATGCAACCTCTGTATGAGATTGATGTATGCAACCCAAGAACTCCGTCCTCAAATCACTTGAAACTCATGTCCACTAGCCACAAGCTTCAGCCCCAATGGTTTCCCTGTCCACTGAAGAAACAAAGCATCAACTCTGTGAGAAAATTAGAGAAATTGTCAATAGCCCCAATAATGAAAATTACACATTTTAATATGCAAAGGAGGCCAAGTTGGGCGGCCAAGAATAGCCTTTCATAGTTGTCACTGCCTTCCTCAACCGTTGGTGCCAACTCAGCAAAATATAATAAAATCTTCAATTTTCCATAACTGCCTGAAGCTCCAAGAAACCCAACACCTAAAAGAGAATTTTAATTAATTGACATTATTTTATTTAATATGTATGTCCAAATTGTGGAAATTATATCGGAAAAAATAATATATTAAATAAATATTATTTTCTCAAAGTTGTCCCATAACCCTAACATTCTATTTATGAAAAGTGGGAGCTTACTATAAATAGAAAGTGCTATTTTTGGAAAGGGGACATGACACCACACATACGAGGCACATCAGCATCCACCCCATCTACTTTGAGTAGAGCGCCTACATAAACACTGCATAGTTTTTTGTACCCAGAAACATACATAGAGCACAACCATCATTAGAAGGTATAGAGTGGAACAAGGAGGTGCACCGAGAAGCAGATAAGGCATGTGCCAGTTTTTGGTATTTCAATAACCTTCCCTTCAATGTGGTGTAGAGCCCGTACTAGAAGAATTTGGTAATTACATTAACAGTTGCAAAAAAAGGCTAGAAGGCACCCTCTCGAAAAGACTTAAGTGGGAAGTTGTTCATGGATGCAGTTGAAGATGCAAAGTTAGTTATGGAAAAACAAAAGAAGCAATGGCGAAAGCATGGCTGCATTATTCTTTCAAATGAGTGGATGAATGCAAAGAACCGCACCCTTATCAACTTTTTGGTAGCTTCAAATGGTGAGATAATTTTTTTGAAATCAATTAATGTCTCTGACAAAATAAAAAATGCAGAAATTGAGTCTAATGTTGGAGGAAGTTGTCTTAGAGGTGGGCATAGAGAATGTAGTACAAATTATAACTGACAATGCAGCAACATATGTGGCCGTTGGGATATTTCTCCGGGAGAGGCATCTGTCACTCTTTTGGACCCCTTGTGTAGCATAGTGTCTTGACCTTCTTTTGGAGGACATTAGCAAAAATTGATTGGGTTAGACCGGTTGTAGAAGATGCAAGAAACATAACAAAATTTATTTATAATCACCCTTGGGTTCTCAATTTGATGAAAGATCACACTAAAGGGAAAGCGCTGGTGTGATCGAATGTCACAAGGTTTGCAACAATCTTCCTAACGTTGCAAAGCATTATTGGTTTTTTGACTTTGAAAAATATGTTTGAGTCAGGCATGGTTAGACTCATATTCAAAGACGCCTAAAGGAGAGAGGATCGCAAGGATAGTCTTTGATAATCTCTTTGCACAGAGAGCTGCAGAGATAGTCAAGGTAACCTCAAAACATCAATTTAAAGTTCAAATTGAATCTTTTATTTTTTAAATTTTAAAAGTATTTACTTTCATTATAAATTTGTAACTTTAATTTGTTTGTATTTGTAGGTGTTCGAGCCCTTGGTTAGAGTTCTACACTTGGTAGGTGGGGATCAAAAACCAATGGGGTACATTTATGAGGCCATGGATAGGGCCAAAGAGTCCATCTGAAACTATTACACGAGAGACAAACTCAAATTTGATCACATTTGGGAGATCATTGATCGGAGGTGAAACAATCAACTCCACCAGCCCATTCATGCAACAAGATACTTCCTCAACCCTGGTTTTTTCTATCTGGATAGCTTCGCAGATCCTAACGGAGAGGTTATGGAGGGCCTCATAATATGCAATGAGAGGATGACACCGAGGTTAAGGTGAGAGATCTCATTGTTCAGGAATTGCAGAATTATAGGACTGGTAGGGGGAAGCTCTTTTCTTCGGCACTAGCTATCTGAGGGAGAATCACTCAGTCACCAGGCAACAAAAATTGTAGTCTTTACATGCATCTTACAAGTTACAAATTTCAAATTTACAACTATTGATAGAATATGGTTTGCTTACTAACTCTTGAATATCTTATTTTGTAGGTTCTTGGTGGGGAGATTGGGGTGCAAATACCCCAAATCTTCAAAGATTAGCCCTCTGCATTTTTTGTCAACCTTGTAGTGCTTCTTACTGTAAGCACAACAACAGTTTGTTTGAGACCATCACACGAAGAAGAGGAATAAATTAACTCAAAAACGCCTCAATGACCTTGTTTTTGTACAATACAACCTTTGGCTTCACATAAGAAAGGTAGAGGACAAATCAGAGGTCACTAATTTGGATGACAATGATCCTTATAGCTATTGGGCAGGGCAGGATGAGGAGAGCCCATTGTTTACTGCAAACAAGATTCTTGATTTTGAGAGGCAGGCAAGGGAGGATGTGGCTGCAACAGGAGCTATTGGTGCAGAGTAGTCGTTGGCATCTAGCAACAAAATGGAGGTTGAGCTGGAGCCACAAACACAACCTTCTATGCCAAGCGAGGAGCCACAACGGAGTGCAAAGATTAAAACCTCTACCCAAGTTTTCACTAGATTGGGGAAGAGAAAGATGTAAAATGTTGTAATATGTAATTTATGAATTATGATGATGATTTTCAAAGGCAATCATCATAAATTCCTAATAGTTTCCAGCGAACTATTGTATCAAGATTCCACATGATGATGCAATTTTGTACTCAATTTGTATTCAAATGAATCAGATCTAATAGAAAACAATTTTGTAGTCACTTATGGATTCATTGGATACATTTTGTCATTGAATTTTGCAAAAACAAATGTGTTTTTAAGCAATTTTTCAAGTTGTCGAGTCAAAGTCTACCAACTATGATATTCATTTCTAAATACTAATATATATAAACAAACATACAAAGAGCAGTTTGCTAATATTAACAAAATACAATTATATATAGAATAACGTTACATACACATTCATATACATAACCAATTATAGAGGGGCAGAACAATTTATTATATATATATATATATATATATATATATATCTTAATGTGACGGAAATGAATAAATAAAATCCCTTTTTGCTTTCTATTTTATTTCAATTAAACTTTAATAAAAAGTGGAAAAGAAATTTTAAACTAAAATAATCTAACTAAATCATTTTCATGGATTACCTTATAGTTATAATGAATCAAATAGACAAACTTCTTAAGGTTTCATTCCACAAAAATAGTTGATTACAATTGCAACTTTGAACATAAATATATACAACTCCTTAAGGTGTCAAGGACCTCAACAATTACAATAAAATAATAATCAATTTGCAGTTGTAATTATTGAATGCTTCTTCTTTCTTGACACGACTCCAAATCTACAACATGCTAGAGAAGCAAGAATCTCTCTACCACTTCAATGCTTCCATCAATGATGGTCAAGCAAGGAGAATGGCTCACCACCCATCATTTGGCATCATCACACATAATAAGGCTCTAACCAGCCTCAAGCCAAGAGGATGTCCAAGTGCCACAAATGGTTAAAAACATCACAACAAAAATACACAACGAGGTTCAAACAAAACATTATAACAAAGTGAGAAATTTGTATTCACATTGAGTCTTGCCAAGACTCTTCCAACAGAGAGGAGGAGAAATACTAACACAATAGAATCGAAGATGCTACAAAGTCATCATCACTATCCTATAGGGAGAACACACGAATCATCTAGCCATCCCTTCACAAAGCCAACAATGACAACTACTCATCCAACCAACCATGTCACTCACAAATCAAGACCACTTACCCCTCCTTCACAAGCAAATCAAGAATATCCCAACCCTTATCTCTCTTCGAGGGAAAGGATGGATCAATGGTTTGCTTGTATAAATCACATCCATTCCCAGCAAGCTTGCCCCACAAGCATGAGGATTTCCCTCTATCCCACTCATACCCCAATAGTTACAAGTATGATCATCAACCCAAAGGGAGGTCTCTTATGCAACCCAAAGGGAGGTCTCTTATGCTAGGTCTACTACAAAACATCATTGTAATGGTGAAAATTGCATACTTGTGCTCTTTTCCCTTGTGTTTTGGGACCACAACGACTAGGTTTTCTTTAATGCATCAAATATTGTGTAAGATGGTCTAATTTGCATAAGTTGGCAAATAACATCACTTGTTCCCAAATCCCATTATCACACATTCCTAGATTTTGCTCCAGTCCATAATTATTTGTTTTCCCTCTAAGTCAAATACGTGTGTGGACTTGATCCAGATCTAGATTAGGTATGCAACCACAAATCCGAACCCTAAAGTTTCAAAATTAAAAATTCAAATTCAAAACATTTCCCACCCCTTTCAACTAGTCGTTATGAGCCGACTAAAGTATGAATTGTGCTAAATTACTTGTTAGGGTGGTGTATTTAGAAACTAACCCTAAATGGAAAAGGATCGTCTAGAAGTTATCAAGAGAAGCATGCTAGGGTTTTATTGATAGAACATTTATTAGTGCATCATAACAGAATTATCAGAGCACATTCAAGGTCCATTGCAGGCTTGCTTGTTGTCTTCAAACCTTTCACTCAGAGCTATAAAGTCGATTCAATAGGAGTCTAACCTAGGAGAACATCAACCTTGCAATCTAGCAGATTCTCCAAAGTTGTTTGTAAACATTGTCATTCCTTACAAGCACTCAAACATCAAAGATCGAGGTGAGCAAGTTGCAACAGTCCACGAAGTGCCATATCATTCTTTCCACAAGTTAAAACATCACTTTTGCATAGTGGATCAGTTTTGCTCTCATAGGGATCACCTCCACAGATGCGGATATGAACTCAAACAGTTCACTGTCGAATTTTCAAGACATTGTGTAATATCCTCAACAAATTTTAATATAAAATATTTACCACTTTCTGATCACAAGGTGAGCATACAATGAGTAAATATTATTATTCACAATTTTCTAATCACCCAAATCCTGTGAAGACAAGGTGAGAGCATATGATAGATGAATAATAATCTTTATATATCGTTTCCAATAACAACAATGTCAGAAAGATGTAACAATGGATTGCAAAAATAACATGGATATGTTAAAACTTCAAACAATAAGACACAAATATGAATAAAGCTTCCTCCACAATAAAATGTTTTCTTTAGTGATTACAAAATATATGCTTCCACAATATCTTGAATCTTCAAAAATATAAAACTTGTTGCAAATACCAAAATATATTTTGAAATCAAAATAAAGATTTGAAGTACAAATACAACCTCTGTGTGAGATTGCTCTTAGGAAATCAAAGGGTTTTTGTCCTCCAATCTCCAGGAAACCAAAGGGGTTCCGTCCTATAAAATCTAGAATCCAAGGGTTTTTGCCCTTTAATCCTATAGTCAAACACAAAGCTCGGACTATGAAAGAAAAGACTGAATAAATTGGCAAACTTCTCAAAGGCCAAAAAGTTCCTCAATATATAGCACCAACAAGCCTCATTTTCCTTATCAAAGATAGCAATTAAAATATTAATGAGATTTTTTCCTAAAAATAGCCCCACTATGTCTTGTGACTCTTCATTAATTTCTTGTCATAGAATGTCATGAAGAAGTTGCCAGGTGTCCTGGGGTTACAACCTTTTATGGAAACCCACACCCCCATATTATTTATTATTATTTTATTTGTTACTACTAAACCATGGCCCTTTTATTAAAATAGTTTTATATACTTATCAAGAAAATAAGGATAGGGTCCACATAAGCTAATTAATTAAAAAGAGACATTACAAGTCCACTGTTCCTAAAATTGCTTGCCAACAAGCAATGCACACTTGAGTGCTCAAGAATCTCTGCTCCCCCAACCATGTAGCATCTTCTAACCTCCAATGAACCAAGTATGTTGTAATTGTTATATTCCTCATCTTTTTCTCCCATGTGTCAATGATGGCTTCTAGCACCAAAATGAACTTCCCTTAATCACCCAATGGTGGCAACTCTACTAATGGTGTAATACATTGTCCAAGTGCCCTTTTGAGGCAAAACACATGGAAAACATTGTCAATTTTGTTGTCTACTACAAATTTCAACTCATAAGCAACTTCACCAACCCTTCTCACAACCCTATAAGGTCCATAGAAGCGAAGCTTGCGCTCTTCAACCCCACATCACTTAATAGAAGTCTACTTATAACGCTGCAAGCGTAGAAAAAGCATGTCTCCAGCCTCAAATGGCCTCTCAATGTGGTGTTGATTTGCATAAAACTTATGTTAAGTTTGAGCCCACTATAGGTGATCTTTCAAGGACCTCAACATATCTTGGCTATGTCCTACCAGGTCACTAGTTGTTGGTACCCTATTGTCAATTAACACCAAATCTAGAAGGGTTAGTGTATCATATCCATACAAAGCCATAAAAGGAGTCATAACAATGGACATGTGATGGGTGGTATTAGAGCAATATTTTCCAAAGTGCAACCACTTGACCCATGTTGCATGTTAGTCTATGACATAGTTTCTTATATATCCTTCAACCCACTTATTCACTATTTTTGTTTGACCATCTGTCTGTGGGTGATAATTGGCATTGGGAATGAGCTTGGTACTAGTCAAATGAAACAATCTCTACCAAAAGGAGCTAAGGAATCTATTATCCCTATCATTGACAATATTCTTAGGCAATCCATGTAGCCTAAATATTCCTCTGAAAATTAAATCAACTCCCTGATGTGCTTTGAATATTGTAGGAATGGCCAAGAAGTGTGCAAACTTAATTAATCTATCCACTACAACATATATATAATCCTTGCTATTTACCTTTCGAAGGCATGTGATGAAGTACATGGATATGCTTTGCCACTTCTAATTGGGAATAGACAATGGTTGTAGTAATCTTGCGGGAAATACATGTTCTACCTTATTATGTTAACAAATTGTGCACTCCTTGATGTATCAAAGTACATCATCCTTAAGGCCCTTTCCCTAATTTGCCTGTATGTCTTGTAGAACATAGGGTGTCCTACCATGTGTAATATCCCCAATGGGATCTGCCCTAAAATTCTGAAAATAAATTTCTGAATTCTGCTCTAAATTTCTGCACTTAAGTTTTCTGCTTAAAACCCTAAATTCTGATTTTAGTTTCTGCTCTTAAACAAATTATTACAGCGAACACATATGTGCCCAAACATGACAAATAAGCATGGCAAATGATGCTATCAAATAATCTTCATAAAAAACATGAATTACATCATGAAAAGTACAACATAGGGCAGCCAAATGCAACAATCAAGTCTGATTTTCTGAATAAAACCCTGCTGCTACAAATCTGAATACTCTAATCTGATTTTTACAATGATTTCTAGGGCACAAACATGCCAAACAATGCCCAGAATTCTGCACCACAAATCAGACCTATAAAGTATGATTGTACATACCAATTACATGCAAAAGTAGAAGGCAAATGTTCAACCCTAGCTGGGCGAAATCTCCATGAGTTGCGCCTAGGGTTTGCTGGTCCAAACCGCCCTCCAAAACAAGTGAAATTGCTCACAAAGATGGGTGCTCCAAATCTGCCCAAGTGTGGTGCTCAAGGTAGGGTAAACCCCTAGTGCAAGCTGCTCCAAAATGCCACCAAATGTTGCTCCAAAAATGATCTCCAAATCTGAATATGCAATGAAATTCTTCTCCTCCAGATGTCACCAATGAAGCACAATTAGGACTCCATGATGAATCCTCCACAAGGATGAGCTAGGGTTTCGTCCAACTCACCACATTCACAAGGGTTTTCGTCCTTGGAATGAAGGCTAGCAATATTGCAGCCAAAGAGTATAAAACTCAAGAAAAAATGAAATGTGAATGATGATTGAATGATGTAATAAACAACCCCAAAATTGTTTTTCCAAAAGATAGAACAAAGATACCAATGTTAGCACATCTAAAACTCCTCCACACTTCTGATCACCAAGATCCCAATTGGGCGAGGTGAGAGCATATTGTGCTTTGGATTACAATTTAAAACATTGTGCAAACATGTAAACATCCATCTGCAGATGCAGGCATCCACAAAGATGTGGGAATTGACCATTTTCAGTGGGTAAAGAACGTGAATGAAAGATTACAAAATCATCCACTTATTCAGTGGGAATACTCCACTTCTTTAGTGGGTGAGAACAATAAAGAAAGGTTCATTTCTCCACACTGGCGGTTGAACCATCCAGGGGTTAGTATGATATATCAGTTGACAAACTACTCAGAAGAAGCATTAGATCAACATATCAGCATCATAATAGTTTCTAGGTAACACAATGAAACCCTGCACCAGCATTAGTGTCTCAATCACAAGGTAATAAACTGACCATGACTGTAGCAATTCATGTAACCACTGCTGTTCAGGGCCTGCAGTACCAAATCAGTCTTATATTCCATGCTGTACGGTTGCCTTGTGGAAGATCACCTCACATAGATGAGCATATATATAACATCATCTTATTATCATGCAAGATTTGCATTCCAAAACTGTCCCAACTAATACTTGAAATCTGATTGCTGTGGCTGAGTCATTCCTGCAGAAAACTGGAAATTACCCAGATGTACGGATGGCCAGCAAACACTAAGAATTCACAACACCCAAAATAGACTCCCGAACCCTCAAATTTCTGCTGCTCTTGAAATTCATTCATACACTAATAATCTACAGAACCAACAATCCAAAAACACACAGCTGAAAGATATCAAATCACTGATTGTACTGTTGTACGGCACCTAGGGTCTGAGATGTACCGATAGGCCCAGAAAAATAAAAACATTCAACAAAAACACTGCTGATACAGGGAATGGCAGCGCCTAAGCATAGCGATGTATGTCCAATCACTAGTTTTTATTAAAGCATACATCAGAAATGTCCATGTCAATATTAGTATTTTTTCTATGATGTCGGCCTGATTTTTTCTATGTCGGCCTGATTTTGTTAATGCTAATCTATCTCTTGAACTTTGTATATATTGAGCATTTCCGCTCATTTTGTAAATATCAATTACAACCAATTCATTCTGCAATTTCAAACTCTTTATGGTATCAGAGCACAGCGATTTTGGGCGCCAAATTGTGAGTTCGAGTTTTTTTGTCCTGGTCGCGGGCATCACAGTTGGAACGGAATCATCATTGATACACGCTTGGAACGCTCACCTGCTGGGTCGCGATTTTTTGCGGGCATTCCTCTGGTTTTCACGTGGGTCGGTTCCTGTCTGCAGCGCGAGTTTTTGGCCGCAACCTTTCCCCGCGTGCTTCATCTCTTTCTGCGCGTGCTTTCCCTTCGAAGACACCTGAAGGTCGCGTGATTCCAAGCTGTGGTGGTCGCGATTTCTGTGCATTCTTTGCTCATGTTTTCGTCTGGTTTGGCCGCGCAGTTCCTCCCTCTGCAACTGCATCTTTGTTCTTCACGAATCTTGTGTTAAACTTTGATCACTGCCTGAAACCCTTGGTCACTGTGTTTTTTGCGGGTTTAGGGCTGCGGTTTTTTGACATTCGTGATCGCGTTTGCAGCTTGTAAGGTCACGCAACCAGAGAAACGCTCGAACTTCATACCTGGTCTGCCGCTTCTTGCCTCAATATCCCCGAGCGATCTCTGTGAAGGATTTTCTGGCTCAAAGTTCTGTGTTTTCTGAGCATTCGTGGCCGCCTAGGGTTCTGAAGTTTTCGTCTAGGGTTTTGAACCCTCAGCATTTGACGAAAAAAAATTTCGAACACATATTCCTTATGGGTTTTTTGCGACCTTTCGTGGGTACCTGTCAAATTTTTTCCGTACCTCGAAGTTTGTGCCTCGTTTTCCGTGCGACCTTACCTGTCTCTTGTACCTGATCTTGTTCTGCTCCTCAGTTAAACGTTGTTCAGTTTTCCTGCATTGGGAGACATGCAAATGGCGTCTTTGACCAACTTGATGCTGGAGGGCAGTCAGCGATTTAATGGCAGAAATTATAATATCTGGAAGCAGCATATGCTGACTATTTTTGAGTATCGCCGCCTTGATGAATTGGTTTTGGGCAATGAAACTCGTCCTCCCACCGCTGGTGCTGATCAGGACAAGTTTGATGATCGTAACAGAGAGGCTGTCATGCTTCTTAAGCTTTCTGTTACAGATGACTAGCTGCCGCAGATTCCTTCAAGCAAGACAGCTGCTGAGATTTGGAAGCACCTGAAGGAGCTTCATGAGACCTCTGATAAAAGTCGGGCTTTCTTTTTGAAGAATCAATTGTTCTCCATCATGATGGACGAACGTATGTCCTTACAGGAGCATCTCACGAAGATTAAGGACATTCGAGATCAGCTTGAGGCTATTGGTCGAAAAATGGAGGAAGAGGATATGGTAGTTATCACCCTCAAAAGTCTACCTAAATCCTACGAGCACTTTGTCGAGACTCTCAACATTACGTCTACGAATGTTGATTTGAAGTTTCCTGAGTTATGCAACAAACTCCTACAGCAGGATCGCTGGAAACAGCAGTTTGGTAGCAGTGCTTCCTCATCCTCTTCTGAACAGGCATTTGCAGCTAAATCCTTTCAAAAGGATAACAGCAAATTTCAGTCATCTCAGTCATCACAGCCGCATGGTTCAAATCAACCTCCGGGCAACCCTAAGAAGAAGAATGTGCAGTGTAATTACTATCACAAATTCGGCCATATGAAGAAAGATTGCCGTCAGAGGATAGCTTCTGAACAGAAGAAGCAGGGAGGGTCACATCAAAAGGCGCATGTTGCTGAACTTTCTGAGCAGAAGGAGTCTGCCTTTTACGCTTTTATGGCTAAAAGGTCTTCAGATCCTGTCAAGACTTCTGCTTGGTACATCGATTCTGGTGCTTCACGTCACTTTACTCACAGGCGTGATTGGTTTACCGACTTTTCTCCATTCAGTGATTCAATTATCTTTGGCGGAGGTGAGGAGTACACAGTTGTTGGCAGAGGCACTGTTCAGATACAGTCTGGTGGAAGGAACCTTATCTTCCTCAATGTGTACTACGTTCCTGGTATGGAACTCAATCTGCTTTCCGTGAGTCAGATCATGAGGAATGCTCCTCAGTTGGATGTAGTGTTCAGTGCTCACAAGTGCTCTATTATTGATCGAGAGACCAGTCTTACTGTTGCTGTTGGTCTAGAGGATCATGGCCTTTATCGGCTCATTGACAATGGTGATTCTCCTTAAGTAGCTATGGCAGCCCGTGTTTCTTCTCTCAGCACTTTGTGGCATCAGCGATATGGACATCTCAACATCCATTATCTCTCTCAGCTATCCCGGCAGGGACTTGTTTCTGGCCTACCTGATATTCAGACACAGCATCTTGGAGTATGTGGCACCTGTCAAGCTGGCAAACAACATCGGACTCCCTTCAAAGATGGAGATTCTTGGCGTGCGTCTAAGGTACTTCAATTACTTCATGCTGATATTTGTGGTCCTATGAATACATCTTCAATTACTGGTTGCAAATATTTCTTGCTTATTGTTGATGATTTTAGTAGAAAGATGTGGGTGTACTTTCTCAAACAAAAATCAGATGTATTTAGTATCTTTCAGAAGTTTAAGTCCTTGGTTGAAAAAGAGTCTGGCTGTAGCATCATCACTCTTAGGACAGATAACAGTGGGGAATTTTGTTCTGCTGAATTCTCCGACTTCTGTGATACCCATGGCATCAAACGCCAGTTGACTACACCCTACACTCCGCAGCAAAACAGTGTTGTTGAGCATCGCAATCGTACGGTTGTTGAGATGGCTCGTTCTATGTTACAGCACAGGAGTGTTCCTAATAAGTATTGGGCAGAAGCAGTTTTTACTGCCGTCTATCTCCTTAATCGCTCTCCTACTCAGGCTGTTAAGGGGAAGACTCCAGAAGAGGTTTGGTCTGGTCGCAAGCCCAGGATCAGCCACCTGAAGGTTTTTGGCTCTCTTGCATATGTTTGGGTTCCAGATGCTCAGCGCTCGAAGTTGGAATCCAAGAGTCAGAAGCTCATGATGACAGGGTACAGTGACAACCATAAGGCCTACAGACTGATAGATATTGACACTAATCGTCTTATCTTCAGTCGTGATGTTGTCTTTGATGAAGACAAAGGACCTTTTCAGTCTTCTTCTGAGCAGTGTTCTGAGGATCCGCCTCAAAGTGTTCTTCTTCCACTAGGTCCACCTGATGGGAGGGATGATACAGAATCTGTTTCTGATGATGCACTACCTGAGTTTCCTCCGGAAACTAATCCTCTTCCTGCTGCTCCTGTTGCTGATCCTGAACCTCTTCCAGCTCCTCCAGCTGTTAGCACTTCTACTCTCCGGCCTAAATGGTATGCTAAAACCATTAGTGATCTCCGGGATGGTGAGCTCATTAAGAGTAGAACTTCCAGAAATAAGAGCAAACAATAGCCTACAGTCAATTTTGCTCTCATGGCTAACATTAATAGTGTTTTTGAGCCTCAGACATACTCAGAGGCTGAAGGTATACCTGAGTGGGAACAGGCTATGGAAGCTGAGTTCCAAAGTCTTCAGAAGAATCACACTTGGGCACTTTCTGATCTTCCTCCAAGGAAGAAACCCATTAGCTGCAAATGGGTGTACAAGGTGAAATACAAAGCTGACGGAACCCTCGACAAGTATAAGGCTCGTCTTGTTGCTCGTGAGTTCTCACAGACGGAAGGCATTGACTATGAGGAGACATTTGCTCCTACAGCCAAAATGAGTACCATCCGGCTTGTTCTTGCCTTAGCAGCTCAGTTTGGTTGGAAAGTCCATCAGATGGACGTTAAGAGTGCTTTTCTGAATGGTGACTTGCAGGAAGAAGTCTACATGACGCAACCTCCAGGCTTTAAGGTTGCTGGTCAAGAACACAAGGTCTGTAGACTCGTCAAAGCTCTCTACTGTCTGAAACAAGCCCCTCGGGCTTGGTACATGAAAATAGATAAGTACCTAACAGATCATGGTTTTCAGCGAAGTCCATCTGATTCAAATCTGTATATCAAACTTTCTGGTGATGCTATATTGCTTTTGGTTGTCTATGTGGATGACTTAATCATTACTGGCAGTTCCGCACATTTGATTGCTGAGATCAAACAGGATTTGTGCCGTACTTTTGATATGACAGATTTGGGCTTGTTGCATTATTGCCTAGGAGTTGAGGTTTGGCAGACTGAGCACAGTATCTTTCTTTCTCAGTCCAAGTATGCTCGCAGCCTCGTGGATAGGTTCAGAATGCAGGATTGCAAACCTGCCTCTACTCCTATGGAACCCGGGCTTAAATTGTCAGCTCAGTCCACCGCACCAGTGGTAAATGAATCTTTGTTCAGGCAACTAGTAGGCAGCCTCATTTATCTTACTGCTACTAGACCTGACATTAGTTTTGCAGTGAGCTACATATCACGCTTCATGACAGCCCCCAAGGCTGATCATTGGACAGCAACAAAGCGTGTGCTGCGTTATGTGAGTGGCACTCCTGATTATGGACTTCTGTACACTCAGAGTTCTGATCCTATACTCAGAGGTTACACAAATTCCGACTGGGCAGGTTCTGTTGATGACCGTAAGTCTACAGCTGGGTATGTGTTTAGTTTGGGATCTGGTGCTGTCACCTGGACTAGTAAGAAGCAGCAGGCAGTGGCTCTCTCCTCGACAAAAGCAGAGTATCGGGGAGCAATTAAAGCAGGTTGTGAGGCAGTTTGGCTTCGACGGATGCTTGCGGATATGCATGTTCCTCAGGCAGGTCCGACTCCCTTGTTCTGTGATAATCAGGGAGTGCTCAAACTGGCCAAGAATCCGGTTTTCTATGAACGAACCAAGCATATGGAAACTCATTGTCATTACATACGACAGCTGGTTGAAGACGGATCCATTCAGTTGCTGTATGTTCCTACCTCGGAGCAGCCAGCAGATATCTTCACCAAGCCCCTCGGTTCTAATAAATTTGTAAACTTCAGGGGGTCTATCGGTGTTGTTGATAGATTGAGCATTAAGGGAGGGTATTAGTATTTTTTCTATGATGTCGGCCTGATTTTTTCTATGTCGGCCTGATTTTGTTAATGCTAATCTATCTCTTGAACTTTGTATATATTGAGCATTTTCGCTCATTTTGTAAATATCAATTACAACCAATTCATTCTGCAATTTCAAACTCTTTAGTCAAATTGCCCTTCATGCATTGTTCGGCCCTGAAGGTATAGTTTTGCATCAAAAAAACAAACACAACTCCAAACAGCCTGCAAAAACATCAGAAAGTGATGCTCAACCCTAACAAACACCCTCCAAACATGATTTTTATCAAACATTCCATAAATCAATCTAGAGCAATTCGCCCTCCACATGAAAGGTACAGCTCTAAATGTACAGCCAGCATGTAAAATATATGGAATCAATAAAATACCCACTATAATCAATCCAAAATACCATCAAAACATCAACTGATCAACAACAAGCAAAATACCACAAAACTCCATGACTACCCAATGGCAAACTCTATATGAGATTGCTCCAGTACCTCCGTCTTCAGCACAAATGGTGATTTCTGTATAAAACCACGCCAACTTCAGCTAGGGTGGATCTCTCACCACCGAAACCGATCTACTCCAAGAGGGTTTTCGTCCTCAAGAAGAATTTCTACAAGAGGGTTTTCGTCCTCAAGAGAAATGGTAGAACTTACAGGTTCATTCTGGCAACATAACAATACAAATCATAAGCATAATCAAACAATGAGCCCATCTCCTCCTTTTATAACTTTTTGAGGGAAATAAAATATTATTTCCTTTATCCCTTCATATTTCTCCTCAGAAATATAAAAACTAATTCATTATGCGTGCACAACTTAAAGTCACATTTTTAATTAAAAGCTCATTTTTAGCTCCAAAGACTCCTTTATCAAAATAAAGGAAATATTTGATTCACAAGGCCCCAATATGATGCATCCATGATTTAAAGCTTTTCATCCTCTTTCCAACGAGCTATAAAACTTAAGTGTTAAATGAACATTTCCCAACCTTTTTAACTTAAGTGTAATAATTAATTGTTTAGCTCATTAAATCAATTGATTTTACGGAAAATCTCAAATATCACCAAACTGCAAAATTAAGCATACCAACATACTCCATGATGTTTGGGAAGATGAATGATGCCTTCCGGGTGACTTTCTAAAAATAGATGGCTCCTCCAAGAATCTTGGAGAGCAAACCGAGAACCCGATCAAACATCAGAAAGCATCACTGTGAACCTAAACATCCACTGAGCTCATTGCCATAGAAATTTAGGCCATTTCTAGAAGGAAACCCAATTTTATAATTAATATTACACTAAGTTGCAATAATTAAATATAACCTTAGGCAACCTTAGTGAAATATTAATTAATTATCAGAATAATATTCCCAAGCCAAAATAAGCACTAGAAATGCACTGATAAATAACTTCGACCAATCTTTGATGAAATGAAGACTTGAGACACACACAACTACTCTGCAGATAGAACCATGACCACTCCAAGAAACTTTGGAGTTCTTCCAACATGCCGGATAGCCTTCACAAGATTACGAACAAGCATAATGCACATAATAATCAATGTGCCAAAAATGGAACATTACAAATGACTCTAAAACATCTTATATTTATAGCCAAAAAAATAACCTCCTCAAGCTGGCCGACCTCCTCTTGGCAATTTCTTTTATTTATTTTATTCCTTTCTCCAATAGGGCCGACCTCCCTCTAGGCGCCAAGAATAGAGAAATATTTTTATTTTATTTTTTTATTATTTTCCCAACTTGGGCACCACCATTTAGGGCTGGATAAATCATTTTTAGGACCACTTCTAGGTCGTCTTCCTCCAAGGAAAATTATTTGGATTTATTTTATTTTTTCCTTGGTATTACAAAAATACCCAAGTCATTTTCCATCCTTTATTTTCTCCTTCCTGAGTTGCCACCTCCTTAGCTATTTTATTAAATTATTTCTCCTTCACCAAATGGCTCATAAAAATATAGGAAGTCACTTCATATCTTCAATTTGCCCAATAAAATTGATTAAATATAATATTTAATCAATTAGGTCATTCCCTTAGCCCTCCGACTTAACCTACGGGAATAGGATAGGCTAACCAACTCCATTAAATGATCACTCTAAAAATGGGGACATTACAATCCTCCCTTCTCGGAATTGCTTGCCCACAAGCAATTGCAAACCTGGATACTGCAAAACATCCTCAAATGGTAAGTCTCTCCATCCAATCAAGTGCTCCGTGATCACCCTCCTCCTCAACTGGTGGCTACATTTCCCATAGTGACTATGAAGAATGATACGCAACATTGTAATGTCCCCATTTCCGGGTCCTCTTGCAGCGCAGTTGGAGCTGACTTTCTGGGTTGGTGACAGCTTGATCGAAAGAGTATTTCAATGTCACCAATGTGTTCAGGTGATCCAGTGGAGCTGTATGACACATTTCAGAGAGATTTCGAACAACTTGTCTGTACTTACCATTTATAGTAAGTGCTTGCATGGCGACAATATTTCTGGATTTTTCTAGGTTTGTTCTCTTTGGTCCTCGGAGAACAATGCTATTTATAGTAAGTGTCAGTCTGGCGCTATTTTGGTGACTTGGCAGACAACCATTGACTATCTCAGATGTTGCATTGAGCTCAGTGATATCAAATGGTTTGCGGTGATGTCTTTCCAGGGGATTTCGAACTTTGGGGCCATCCTTACTATTTTTGGCAAATTAGGGTTTCTGTCTGTTTCGGGATTTTCAGTGTTGGAGATGAAGCGTCTTGGCAAGACCCTTCCAACAGTCTATAGATCACTAGATTCCGAGATCATTTGGGCCTCTGTTTTAAAGTCCGTAAATTATTAATGTTTATTTAATATGGGACTTTATTATAAAGGGGATATAAGTGATTTTAAAGTATACTTTATAATATAAGTTAGAGTGTCATTTTAAAAGGGAAGATAAAAGTGACTTTTAAAGTATACTTATATATAAAGTTGTGCACCAAAATTAAAAGAATGAAAGGTGGGAAATGAAAGTAAATTAAATGAAATGAAAATTAAATCCAAATTGAGAATTATAAAAGGGCATTTGAAGTTCATTTTATTCATTCTTGACTATTACATTTTATGGATATTTGCTCTGCAAATGAGGGTTTGGAGGACTTCTTCCAGCCAAGGCTTTTGGTGACGAAAACCACCATCAGTAGCAGCTTTCCGCAGGTGTGAGAGATCACCCAAGGGAGCTTTGAGGTAGCCATACTCAATGGTTACATCTGCACTTCATTGTATTCAGGTTCGAGGGTTTGAAGCTTGTCGCGTAGGCTTTTTCAAGAAGATATCTGAAGATTTTTGTCTCAAGTATCAACAGGTGTTAGGATTATATCGCAAGTTTGGGCTGTGAGTTTTTAGGGTTGTTTGATGTGTTAGCAGCTGATATACTATAGCAGGGTGGCCGTACTATTCCAGCAAAGGTTCGGGATTGCTTGCATATCGGAAAATCAGTATCATAGTTTGTATTCCAGCTTTCCTTGAGGTGTCTTCAATCTCTTGGTTTGTTATCATATGATTTCTATGTATTTGCCTTGAGCTGGGTGTTTTTGGGAGTGCCTTGAGCATTACCATCTACTGTACCTTCATACCAGACTTCATTTTGTATGGACAGCGAAGTGGGTATGTAGGATACTTCACTATTTTGTCTATCTATTTTCTAGGTATTGATGTTTTAGATAATAGGGGATATTTTATGAACTGGGTTGTCAATATTTGGTGAAAATACTGAGTATCTAAGCTGATATAAAAATCTGGAATTTTCAGTTGTGTATTCCCTATGTGATGTTCATTTTGAGTTGAAAATTATTATTGCAATATCTTCTATTTTGCTGCATTATATTGTTGTATCAAACATTGCAAAAATTTCAGAAAACCAAAACAAATTAAAGCAGACAAGCAAAATTCCAGAGAATTAAATATCCTATCAGGGGTGGGATATTTCAGTGGTATCAGAGCTGGTTTACCTGCTAGCCTGTTGAAATTCTAACATTTGCCACAGTTTCTTCAGTTACAATCAAAAAATTGCAGTTGTTAGGAGCAGAGTTAAAAGATGTCTACAGACAAGTCTATATAAGAGTTGATGCAAAAACTATATAATCTGATGAGGGACCTGTTGTGACGTCTTCACACATCGCCCCATTGCAAATGGGGACCCCCTCTTTTTTCTACTTTCTCGCTTCGTTTTGCTTTGGGGTTTAGTTTTTCTCTGAGCTTGTAAGGTTTTGGTAGTCTTGTTTTGTCCAAGTCTCGACACAATTCTTGTAAAGGAGTCCATATCCTCTCATCCTGATGCAGGCCCTGAGACAATGAAATTGACTAAGTCTGATATCCTGAAATCTGATGTTCTGAGATCCTGAAATTGGCTAAGTCTGAAATCTGGTGGATCCTCAAAAATCTAGAATTTGCATGTTAAACCCTATGGATCCAGGACCTATCTCAAACATCCTGGAAGTATATTTCAAAATATTTAAAGTATAGGTACTTAAATATATTTTTAAATATACTTCCATCCACGACACTTCAAAATCGGGCGAAAAAGTTTAACTCTTGGACCAAGAGCGGAAATTCCTTGCTTATGAGGACAATGCGCCCAGGATGAGCGGAAATTCCATGCCTATGAGGGCAATGCACCCTAGGAGTAGAGTCATCTAAGCATCAACATTGTATAATAATCAAGTTTGATCATTAGAAATTCCCTTGCAAAGATGATAACACTTAGAAAATTCATATCAAGGAGGAGCACAAATTCCTTGCCCATGAGGAATATGCGCTCTTGGAAGGAAATTCCTCCTACAAAGGGATTATGCACCCAAATTGGTTTAGTGATTGTGAGATCAAAATAAAGAAATGTTATTTTCCTTAGTCAAATTCACGAAAACGCATGTGAAGATCATGAGAAATGGCTTATGAAAGTTGAAAGAAATGGGAAGTCCTAAAAACTTGACTAAGGGAAAAAAGGTGGAAAATCCTCATTGATGAGGAATTTGCACTCCAAAAAGGTGGAAAATCCTCATCAATGAAGAATATGCGCCTTTGCAAGAAGAGACAATCTTATGAAGAATCAAGATCAAGAAGCTCGAAGAACTCACTAAGGGCATAAGAAAGTTGAATGGAGAGAAGTGACAAGTTTAATTTCAAATAGAGGAAAATCCTCACCAATGAGGATTATGCACCATTTTATAGTCTCCTTCCATTCACCCTTGTTCATTCCAAAATCCATGGAGATCCAATGAAAATCATTTGAAACTTTTGATAACTTCGTCAAGGAAAAGATAAAGTTTGAGAGAAAAAATCTAAGTGCAAAAAGTGGAAATGAGGATTGTGCGCCAAGAAATGAGGGAAAATCCTCACTAATGAGGAAAATGCGTTATTTCTACTCCCTCTCCTTTTTGAAAGAAATCCACTCCATTCACTAACCTTTGAAAGAGTAGTTAATTTCATCAAGGTTTAATGAAGATCCAATGCAAAATTTTGAAAAACTTGCAAAGGAGTGGAAGTCTGAGAGATGAAATAAAAATGCCAAAGTTAAAGGAAATGGAAAATCCTCATACATGAGGAATTCCCACCCTAGCAAGATGGAAAATCCTCACTAGTGAGGAGAATGTGCCCTAATTGAGGTCCTTTTGATCATGCTCCCTAGTTGAATTTCAAGAGAATCCATTTGAAAATCATCGTCAAGGAATAAAGAAAGTAGAAAATCCACACAAGCGTGAGCGCAAAATCCATGCTAGTGAGGATAATCCACTCTTCCCTCTAGTTCAATTTGACAACCTTGAAGATGATTCATAGAGCAATCCAAGAACTTTGATAGTAATTTCAGCGAAGAGATGAGGGAAAGATTTAATGAATTCAAGGAGCAAGTAAGAGTTCAAGAGATCAAAATGAGAAATGAAAAATGCTTAAGGAAGAATGACAATTTGAAAATGAAGCATGCCAAGAAAGAAGGTCGAAAATCCTCATCAATGAGGAAAATCAGCCCAACTTTAGTGGAAAATGCTTTGGAGCATGGAGAACCCACCCTTATTAGGACTCTTCATCCAATGATTGAAACTTGAAAATTGCCTAAATGAAGTTGAAAGAAGTGGAAAATACTTGTCAACAAGGAAAATCTGCTCTCTCCTCTTAATCAATTTGACAAAAGACAAAGAGAAGCCATTCAAAAGGTCACAAGGAAAAGTTGAAATCTAGTAAACTTTGAATGAGCAATGAATGAAAGTTGAAAGAAGATCAAAAGATGAAGATGTGAAATGAAGTAATTGAAGGAATCTTCCAAAGCGCAAAATGCTCTGCCTCAAGGAATTTCCGCCCTAGGTTGAAGGTCTCCATTTTAGATGCATGATTGCCTTTAGACAAATTCTTGGAAATACTTATAAAGAAACATGATGAATTGCTTTATGGAGTTGGAGGAGAGTTAAAGATTGATGAAAGTCTTCAAGTGCAACTTAGAGCGCAAAATGCTCTGCCTCATGCATTATGCACCCTAAGGAGAAGGTGTTCAAGGTATGTCAAAGGATTCAATTTCACAAGTTTGAAAGAGGATTTCCAACATCATTCGCCAAGAGAAGAGAAATTGAATTGGACAAGGTTTTAAAAATTGATTAAGTATGATGAATGCAAAGTGGGGAAAATGCTCTACCCCAAGCATTTTGCGCCCTAGCTAGAGGGTGAGTTGGGAATGAAGGAATTGTTCTGCCCTATGTAAAATGCGCCCAAGCTGTGCATGAGTTTAAGCTTGTCAAATGTGAAATGTCACAAATCTAAGTTAACCTTGAAAAGTTTGAAGTGAGGGTTTGAAGTCATGTTCAAGGTGTATGAAGTAATAATCAAGATGGGAGCGCAAAATGCTCTAGAGCATGGAATTTCCGCCCTTGACATTTAGGATCAATTTGCTAACCATGATCCAAGTCGGCCTAAAAAGCAGGAAATTCGGGTTTAATAAAAAATATTTCATATGTAGGCCGACCTGCCCTAGAGAACTTAGAGCGCTCTATGTATATAGAAGCTGGAATTGTCATTTTAAACATTCAAATTCAAACACTAATAAGCAGAGCAGAGCAGCAAAAAAAGCAGAAAATCAGGTGTCAAAGGCAAATGTTATCACAAATTTCATCATGAAGACAAGAGGATGAAGTGTTCAAGACAAATCAGAAGTTGAGAATTTAACAAGGAAAAGGCTCAAATTCTTCATTCTACACCCAAATCCAAACTGAAAAAGCAAAAAAAATTCCGAGCAGATCAATCATTCAATTCCAAAAGCAGGAGTGTCCAAAAGCAAAGTGCAGATAAGAGCAGATTTCAAGATGAGATTATCTTCCCTCCATCTAGTTTAAGTTGAAAGAGTTTTATGCATAGGATGAAATAGGAATGTTATGAAATTCAGAGAATTGTTTTTTAGTTTCTTCACATGCATAAAGGAAAAGGAATTTGATATTATGCTTTCATGTTCAAATACTATGACTTGTCAATTTTCATTTTATAGGTAATGAAGGATCCACGAAGGAGAATGCCAAGAGCTAGCACGTGAGGGAGTTCGAAGGATGGATGAAGGTGTCACAAGTGATCAAGCTCTGAGTATTGCACTCCATCAAGAGTATATCAAGATCATCATACTTTAAAGAAGGTTTCATTTCCAGAGGAAAAACACCACTTCACTTCGCATGCTTCATGATTCGGAAGTTCAGAAGTCAAGTTCCACATCCAAGTTCTAGGATCATCTATCATTCATTTCATGCGCTAGGAAGATCAAGAGCGAGCAGCATGCAATCTACTCCAGGAAGTAATGAACAAAGACATCTCTTACTATCATCAACAAGCCTTAATGAAGGAATCCTGCAAGAACAAGTGTCATAAGATGAAAAATAAGCATGAGCATCAAGCAAGTCCATCAATTACATCAAGACAACAAGAAGAAATCCCAAATTTGCAAGTTCGAAAGATGCAAAGTTCCAGAGGTGAAAATCCAAGTTCAAAGACTATTCCATGAAAGATGATACAATCTGGGAAGTTATTCCAAGCAATGTGAACAGGGAGAAAATCAAACTGGTTCGCTCAATGCTGAGGTGGCATGTACACATCATCAGGCCAATCACATTTTGACATGTTACTTATCACATTGGGAAACATGCCTTTGTTCCCTCTTTCATATCTAAAAATAGCAAATTGTTGTAACAAACTGCTTTGTTGTCTCAATCTGGGCCATTGATTTGCAAATCAATCCTAGCCGTTCATGTAATTCTTGAGCTCTATATAAAACTCATTCTTCTCATTTGTAAAGGAGGATTGGGGGGGATATAAGAGATTAGACATTAGAATTAGCGTTCAGTAGGAGTAGAGTAGAGGAGACCTTTTAAAGTCATTAAAGAGACTTTGAAATTGTTGTCAAAATATTTCTAAGATCAATACAAGCTCATTGTTAGTTGTTTCATGGTGATTTTGTGTGGTTGCGGAATGTTAACATGGTTTCTAATTTCTTGGATGTGATGGAGAGATGTTTCCAAGTAGAGTTAAATTAGAAGTTCATTGATGTGATGCCAATATGTTAAGATATGTGATGAATTCCTTAATGGTTCATACTTTTTGTGGATTGCCGATGGCAACTCACTTTGCAAAGTTAGCCTAAACCTTTACATGCTTTAGTTCGGTTGTGAAGATTGTTCAAGCTGCGCCAGCTGTGGGTGTTTGGATGAATGCTTCGCAATTTGAAAATCCTTGAGTTACCTTAGAAGATTGCACTGAACTTTGTGTAGTTGTTGGTCCTCATGGCGAAGCGGAGTTAGGTTATATGAGAAATTTGTCTATCTTGACATGATCCATCACTTCATTGTCCTTAGATTAGCTTTCTCAACCCTTGCCTTTTTTCATTTTCTTTCATAGACAGTTAGAAGAAGTTCCATTTCTCAAGCAAAGAGTACATGTTTGAGTGGAGTAAGGAGCACATTCAGCGTAAGTCCCTTTGTGATTACCAGCAAATCACATCAACTACTGAGTCTATCCATAGCAAAAACATGAACAAGGAACCTTGGAGTTGTCTTGATTGATCACATTGTTTAGCATTCAAGAGAGGATAGAATACTTAGTATTTTATTCTGAGTTTGCATGTGCAAGAAAAAAACATCAACAGGACCCAGACATGAAAGAGACATATTTACGGATGGTTGCAAGACGTAAACGAAGGGAATCAAGTTCGAGAAAAGATGTTGTAAAAGTTAATGAGAGCATTGATTCTTTTGTTGAAGAGAAGAATGTTCAAAAATCAAAAGATTGTTTGGTAGCCTTTCTAGTTTACACACTAGTAGAGCATGAGAACTTGAATGGTCAAGATAGAAATTCAGAAGTTACCCTTAAAGAAGGGTTAGAGAAGGTCGAAGAAGTTATGGTTTGTGACTCGCAGCCTACAGGTGATCATGGGGAAGATAAAAATCAGTCATCTATTGCGGCTACATCTGAGGAGAAATCATCATTTGAGAGTGCAATTTTCAATCATGGGACAGATGTTGCAGCAGGTGATGACATTGGATTTCAGTGTGATACACCTCATGGGTCAGGACATAATGATGCGCATATTGTGAGCAGTTATGTTGACACCTTCAAATCAATTGATGATGACGGTTCAACATTCAATTTCAGAGATGTTGACACGGTTGGTGTTTGGATTGAAAACCAAACTAAGCCTATGCAGGGGAGTGACAGTCATGATGCCAGAACTGGGGAGTTGGAGAGTGATTTATTCACAGAGGCAACCAATCATGAGGAGTACAGTGAGCACATTTTTTCCGAACAGAGCAGTCAGCCTTTTAGCACTTGGGATCCAGCTGTGATGGTACCTAACTATGACGAGGATCCGGTTTGGGATGAATTTCCTTTTGACTATAGTGCTAATCTAACCTCATCTCCACAGTTATGCATGGAGGATGGCATTGACAGAATTGGTGGCATTGGCGGTATGGTTATGAACACTGATAACAAATCTGATTTTGTATTGCATGATGCTGATTTCAAATCAAAAAATTTGGATGAGGTTGATAGGTCTCAGGCGTCCTATCATTTAACAGGACAGTTGAAGGTAAATGAAGACTAGGTTATTGCAGCGATTAGACACTTTGATGATATTCATAAGTTGATGGCAGATTTGTGTTGGAAGGCACTAAGGGAACGTGAAGGTTCTGAAGGTGGTATATCTCTTGATGACTTGCACGAACTCAAGAAGGCTTTGGTGGGAGTGAAGTCAAACTACCTACACTTATTTGCTGATAGAGATCATCTCCTCACACTTGGTGAGATATACTCGGATGCTTTGACAAGAGAAGAAGAAGAGGTAGAAAAGCTCACCCTTGAGCTTAAGGATACAACAGATTCTTTGAAGAGCACTCAAAGGGCTCTTCAAGAATTCGAAGAGCATAAGGATAAGTTTGGTTGGAGGTTGACAAAGAGTGGAGACATTGTAATGTCCCCTTTCCAAGCCTAGTCAGAGATGGGGCCATTAGCCTATCTCATGATCCTGATGGGCTAGTGGATGGTATGGGATCATTTGTGGTTGATCTTTTGGATTGGTTTAATTATCAAATTGGAGTTATAAGGTTTATTTTATTTTATAATTAAACATGTTACTTTTATTATTTATTGTGCACTAAAGTCTAAGGTGGATTATTTAAAAGTGGCTTAATGTTATGTCTAGAGGAGAAAAAAGGGAAATGGTATATTTTTATTTCCCTAGTCACTTAAGTGTGCACATAACTTGATATTAGAGTTATTTTATAAGTGGAAGTGCAAAAAAGGCTTTAATTTCAAGAAAGATTGGTTTTGCAACTCCCAGGTGCTTATAAAGAAGAGGTGAGCTCATTTGGGGAGCATGTTTGGAATTTGATAATGTTATGTTGTTGGATTGAAACCAGAACTCAATTGTGCCTTCTTGTGGATGAAAACCCATTGGAGGATGATCAGTTTTAGTGGTGAAAAAATCCACCCTAGCTGGTAAATGATGATTTCCACTCAGAGAATCACATGGAGCTTAAATGGATTCATGAGATTTGGTGAAGTATTGTTGTGAGATCAGTGTTAAGAGTATTGCATTTTGTTTTGGATGAATTTTGGAGTTGGAAATGTGTGAAAATTTGAGATGTTTATGTTACTTTTTCTTGGCCGTACTTTCCTGATGTCGTACCTGGCTCAAGGACGTGGTGCTCATTAGAAAATCATGCTATGATTTTTGGACTACAGATTGCTATAGATGTTATTGTCTATGCCAAACGCTTCTATTAAGAGTGTTTTGAGAGTTAGTGGTGCTGATTTTAGAGTTTTCTGAGCAGTCCGTACTAATCTGGCTGTACGGCCCTGTGCAGTGGTCTGATTTTCAGTCATGAGGTTGCTATTCTGCTCTATATTAGTAACTTGGAAGTTGTTACACACTTTCTTGCACCTATGTTGGGTATTCTGCACATCCATGGGAGATCTACAGGAGTTGGAGATTAGTTTTGTGTCATTAGCATTTTGGGATGCTTTCATCTCTTCATATTTGTCGGATGTGATGACAAGGTGATTTGGGATCCAGGTACAGTTACCTGGGGTGTGATGTTGATTCAAAATTGGAGTGGTGGGCAAAACTTCAGAGTTGGTACCGCTATACACTTTCCGATTAGCCTACATGGGACATTGAAAGATAGTATGCAAATGGATTGGCTTATACCTCCAGCCCAACAGTGGAATAATTCTCAGATGGTGTTGATTAGTAGAGGTAATGTGGTTATTGGAGGAGTTCCTTTGGTCATTCCTACATTCACATTTCCTATGCTTTCTGGGGTAATTTTTTATGACAGCTGCTGCCCTAGTCTTTCAGCATTGATTATGGCAACCTCAATTTATAGGCAGATGGACTTTGAGTACTTACAGGCTTCTTGGCAGCAAGTTGTGGGAGGATTTACAGAGTTAGAGCCATTATTTTTAGCTTCCACCACTATGAGTGATGGTTATTGCAATCAATTCGAGATGTTGATGTATTTATCTACAGATGTTACTGTGATGGTTGCAGCCGATTGGATGAATTGGTATGCTCGATACGGGCATGTTGACACTTGGAGTTAGGTGTCGATGAGGGGTTAACAGTCTATGATCGTGATGGCACTGACAGGATGTATGATTCCAGGGATGGCACTATTGTTATTGGCTTCCGGTCATGGACTGATTGGCATCACTTTTGGGATGCTGTGAGGGATTATGCTAAGGGTTATTCTTTGGGGATGAGTAGATTATTTTTTATGTTGGCCAAGATCGAGTTAGGCAGTGGGATTTCAGATATGGACCTGTAATGTCCCCAAATTTGAAAGCCCCAAATCTGCCCTAATATATCAACTTTAATTAATCAACCTTAATTAATCAACCTTGTGTTTTTTAAGAAGGTCTATAACTTGATTGTGTACCTACAAGACAAGGTTAGAGGATATTTACAAGATAGTATTATATTATATTATGCTTCTTATTGAAATAAGTAAAGTGGACAAGGCAGATAAGGTTAGTGATACAGTGACCTGTTTAAGACCTACAATCAAATTAGTAACATTTACAATAAGAAACACATATCATATCAAATATATATTGAAGTCTTTTAGGTTCTCAATTCATTTCTTCTCGGAGCAAAATGATTTGATAGGGTGCCCAAGAAACCCTCTATCCTAGGCCCAAGAGCAAGTGCTTCACCCCTCTTGGCCCCATGTGGCCTCTTGCCATCCATATGGGGTGGCGTGCCTAGTGAGGCGTCCTATCACCGTACCCCTATCAAAACCATTATGTTTCCTCTCATGATTCAATGAATTCCCATGATGGAGGATTAGAGATGTCGCGACAGCAGGGTGTCTCGGAAATCAGTCCTTCTAAGCCCAAGGGCAGCCTCTCTTGCCCCCTTGGCCCACATGTGGCAGGCCTCAGCCATCCACCATGGGGTGGCATACTTAGAGGGTGATCCCAAAGCCGTTTCCCCTCCTTATAGGCTCTCAATTTCCTCATCATGGTAGGTTATCACAATTAGATAGCATAAACATAACTCTATAACGTACACATGTTCTATCATATTAATCAGTGAAACAAGTCTGTTATGTCTTATTCAGCAATAATTGATAACTCAGTTTCATACAGTTATACAGACTGCAATTATTATGATCCATAAATATTATGCACACAATAGATAACAATACATAATAACTATACTGTGCATACAATAGGTACTAGTTTAAATTATAGATTGTTATCATATTTACCAATATTACATGAAGAGACATACCACTGTTGGCTGATGGTGTCGGGCAGTGTTTGCTGCAATTTGTATATCCTTCTTCTTTCTGTTGTTGCCACTGTTGTTCAAGAGTTTTTGATCCTACAATATTCTTCGCTGGAATGATCCTTCAAATGATTCAAACCTTTCATATTTATACCTCTTCAATTGATATGTGTTTTGGTGAATGGAGGTGTCTTTTCATACATGTCTTTTTAATCATATTATACTCCTTCATGACAAATCATAGCCCTTAACCCATTTGCTTCCTTAACAATATTTGTCTCTTGTGGGAATCGTAGCCTTGTCTTCTCTATTAATTTGTCTCTAGTGAATGTTTGTCTTATTTTTTTTTGTCCTTTCTAAGTTTTGTCTTTATTCCCTGAGCGTTGCATATGTAATTTGCTGTCCTAAATTGCATTGTTTAAATTTTAAACAAAGTCTATCATCGAGTCATGACAATCCTCCCCTCCTAAATTTGCTTGTCCCAAGCAACTTTAAATTTGGGTGATCAAATATCTCAGGCCCTTCCCAAGTCGCATCTTCAGTGGGCAGTCCTTTCCATTTGACAAGGTACTCTTCAATGGTCTTGTTTCTCAATCTTTTTTCTCGCACATTAAGTATAATTTCGGGTTCCAAGATCAGTTTTCCTTCATCATCTAATGGTGGTAATTCTGGACATGGAGTGACATGTTGCCCCAACACCCTTTTGAGGCGTGACACATGAAACACGTTGTGAATTCTACTATTTATGGGAAGTTCTAATTCATAGGCCACCTCTCCTATCTTCCTCAATATTTTGTATGGCCCATAAAACCGAGGCTTAAGTTTCTCGGCTCTGCTGACTTTGATAGATGACTGTTTATATGGTTGTAGTCTCAAAAAGACATGGTTGTAGTCTCAAAAAGACCGTGTCTCCTATTTCGAACGTACGTTCAGTTCTCTTCCTATCGGCATATATCTTTTGCTGATTCTGGGTTTGGTGTAGGTTATCCTTAAGTGAATTCATGATGTCCACGTTCTGCTGTATGAAATCCTTGGCCCCGGGTACACGACTCTCTGTTCGAATCAAATCACCAAAGGATGTGGCCTCGTACCCGTATAATGCTCGAAAAGGGCTCATCCTTATAGACATATGGTGTGTGGTATTGTAACAATATTCTCCTAAGTGTAACCATTTAATCCATCCGCCTTGTTGCCCTGTGACATAATTTCTCAGATATCCTTCCAACCATTTGTTGATGATTTCTGTTTGTCCATTTGTTTGCGGGTGATAACCGGTACTTGGGTTTAATTCTGTCCCTGCTAATCTGAACAACTCTTTCCAAAATATGCTAAGGAAACGGTTGTCTCGATCGCTTACAATATTTCGAGGGAGGCTGTGTAATCTAAAAACTTCCTTGAAGAATATTTCAGCTACCTGAGGAGCTCTAAAGTCTGTGGATATGGCCATAAAGTGTGCATATTTGGTGAGACGATCTGCTACCACATAAATGCAATCTTTGCCTTGTACTTTAGGCAATCCTATTATAAAATTCATAGAGATGCTTTCCCACTTTTGGTTTAGAATAGGTAGTGGTTGAAGTAGTCCTGTGGGGAATATATGCTCTTCTTTATTTCTTTGGCATGTCATATTAGTATGTCTCAATACATCTCCTTTGAGTCCCTTCCATGTGAACCTTTCCCTAATTTGTTTGTAAGTTTTGAAGAACCCCTGGTGTCCGGATAATGGATTATCATGATAAGTTTTCAAAATTTCCTTCTTTAATCGTGATTCCGGAGTGATGTAAATTCTATCCTTGTATAGAATTATGTCATCCATGATTCGATATTTCTTCTTGTGGTTTTGAGGCACTAATGTTTGCTTTGTGGCCGGACTATGGTGTTGGGCGTAGAGGTGAACATGTTTGCATCGATGTTCCAACCTTAGTTAGTGAGAATCTACTCCCTACATTGATAGAAGATGGCTGTTCTACTTTTTGGAACATGGGTTCTTACATAACTTTTGGAGGACAGCAGCTGTTCGGGAGTTTGAAGGAGATTTGCATCATCTCCTCACCTTTGGAGAGTGGCATAGGGTTGATACTCTTATCATCCTATGGCCTTCGCTGTGTTAGGTGCATCCACATAGGTCTGATTTTCGGTCATGAGGTTGTTGTTCTGCTCTATATTAGTAACTTGGAAGTTGTTATACACTTTCTTGCACCTATGTTGGGTATTCTACACATCCATGGGAGATCTACAGGAGTTGGAGATTGGTTTTGTGTCATTAGCACTTTGGGATGCTTCCAACTCTTCATGTTTGTCGGATGCGATGACAAGGTGATTTGGGATCCAGGTACAGTTACCTGGGGTGTGATGTTGATTTAAAATTGGAGTGGTGGGCAAAACTTCAGAGTTGGTACCGCTATACACTTTCCGATTAGCCTACAAGGGACATTGAAAGATAGTATGCAAATGGATTGGCCTATACCTCCAGCCCAGCAGTGGAATAATTCTCAGATGGTGTTGATTAGTATAGGTAATGTGGTTATTGGAGGAGTTCCTTTGGTCATTCCTACATTCACATTTCCTATGCTTTCTGGGGTAATTTTTTATGACAGCTGCTGCCCTAGTCTTTCAGCGTTGATTATGGCAACCTCAATTTATAGGCAGATGGACTTTGAGTACTTACAGGCTTCTTGGCAGCAGGTTGTGGGAGGATTTACAGAGTTAGAGCCATTATTTTTAGCTTCCACCAGTATGAGTGATGGTTACTGCAATCAATTCGAGATGTTGATGTATTTATCTACAGATGTTACTGTAATGGTTGCAGTCGATTGGATGAATTGGTATGCTCGATACGGGAATGTTGACACTTGGAGATTAGGTGTCGATGAGGGGTTAACAGTCTATGATCGTGATGGCACTGACAGGATGTATGATTCCAGGGATGGCACTATTGTTATTGGCTTCTGGTCATGGACTGCTTAGCATCACTTTCGGGATGCTGTGAGGGATTATGCTGAGGGTTATTCTTTGGGGATGAGTAGATTATTTTTTATGTTGACCAGGATCGAGTTAGGCAGTGAGATTTCAGATATGGACCTCACTATGGTGCCTTGGCAGGAGACTTTTCATGATATAGATTTTAGCTCTCGCAGATATTTCAGTTTGGATGATGATGATTACATTATGGGGTTACTGGAGGAGAGAGCGCAAACTTGGTGCTATGGATTAACAGTTTTTATCAGAGTAGCGCAACGACAGCATGATGGATATGTCCATAGATTGATTTGGGGCCCTGGGATCATTCTTGATTCCAGTTTGGATCAGTGTGTTGATCAGAGGTTGTATTGGCATTGCTTGAGGACAAGCAATCTTGGGGAAGGGCGGATTGTAATGTCCCCATTTCTGGGTCCTCTTGCAGCGTAGTTGGAGCTGACCTTCTGGGTTGGTGACAGCCTAATCGGAGGAGTATTTTGATGTCACCAATGTGTTCAAGTGATCCAATGGAGCTGTATGACACTTTTCGGAGAGATTTCGGACAATTTGTCAATACTTACTATTTATAGTAAGTGCTTGCATGGCGACAATCTTTATGGGTTTTTCTAGGTTTGTTTTCTTTGGTCCTCGGAGAACACTGCTATTTATAGTGTCAGTCTAGCGCTATTTTGGTGACTTGGTAGACAGCCATTGACTATCTCAGATGTTGCATTGAGCTCAGTGATATCAGATGGTTTGCGGTGATGTCTTTTCAGGCGATTTCGGACTTTTGGGCCATCCTTACTATTTTGGGCAAATTAGGATTTCTGTTTGTTTTGGGATTTTCAGTGTTGGAGATGAAGCGTCTTGGCGAGACCCTTCCAACGGTCTATAGATCACTGGATTCCGAGATCATTTGGGCCTCCGTTTTAAAGTCCGTAAATTATTAATGTTTATTTAATATGGAACTTTATTATAAAGAGGATATAAGTGATTTTAAAGTATACTTTATAATATAAGTTAAAGTGTCATTTTAAAAGGGGAGATATAAGTGACTTTTAAAGTATACTTATATATAAAGTTGTGCACCAAAATTAAAAGAATGAAAGGTGGGAAATGAAAGTAAATTCAATGAAATGAAAGTCAAATGCAAATTGAGAATTATAAAAAGGTTTGAAGTTCATTTTATTCATTCTTGACTATTACATTTTATGGATATTTGCTCTGCAAATGAGGGTTTGGAGGACTTCTTCCAGCCAAGGCTTTTGATGACGAAAACCACCATCAGTAGCATCTTTCCGCTGGTGTGAGAGATCACCCAAGGGAGCTTTGAGGTAGCCATACTCAGTGGTTACATCTGCACTTCATTGTATTCAAGTTCGAGGGTTTGAAGCTTATCGCGGAGGCTTTTTCAAGAAGATATCTGAAGATTTTTGTCTACATAATTATCAGCAGGTGTTGAGGATTATATCGCAGATTTGGGCTGTGAGTTTTGAGGGTTGTTTGATGTGATAGCAGCAGATATACTACAGCAGGGTGGCCGTACTGTTCCAGCAGAGGTTCGGGATTGCTTGCATATCAAAAAATCAGTATCACAGTTTGTATTCCAGCTTTCCTTGAGGTGTCTTCAGTATCTTGGTTTGTTATCATATGATTTCTATGTATTCGCCTTGAACTAGGTGTTTTTGGGAGTGCCTTGAGCAACCATATGTTGTACCTTCATATCAGACTTCATTTTGTATGGACAGCAAAGTGGGTATGTAGGATACTTCATTATTTTGTCTATCTATTTTCTGGGTATTGATGTTTTAGATAATAGGGAATATTTTATGAACTGGGTTGTCAATATTTGGTGAAAGTACTGAGTATCCAAGCTGATATAAAAATCTAGAATTTTCAGTTGTGTATTCCCTATGTGATGTTCATTTTGAGTTGAAAATTATTATTGCAATATCTTCTATTTTGCTACATTATATTGTTGTATCAAACATTGCAAAAATTTCAAAAAACCAAAACAAATTATAGCAGACAGGCAAAAATCCAGAGAACTAAATATCCTATCAGGGGTGGGATATTTTAAACATGAGCTCCGATGGCCAGCAATGACAAAACCAGCCATATATACTCAAGCCCAAATTAGCTTAATCCCCCAAATTCTGAAATTCTGCTCATCCTCCATGTAATCTGTCTGTGTACCTGTGGGAACAAGAATGCCAAATCATCAACCACAAGTGTCATCAACTCTCTTCCTCTGAAGGCCTCTTTGTCCCCAATTGCTAAGTCTACCAAAGACAAAGCATCATACATATCCAAAGCTCTGAAGAGTGTCATGCCCATCAACAAGTGATATATAATATGACCTTTGAAGCACAACCTCCTGCACCAAACCTTCCGCTGCTCCACTCTGATATAGACATCACTCAACCAAAGGTTGTGAAGCAACTCACCAAGATCCCTGTGAAGTAGTGTACCAATCACACCAATACCTAGATCCCAAATTATCACACCATCATATCAACTGAAAGTGAAGAGATAGATGTCTCTCATCATGTTATTATCACCAACTATCCATCTAAATCTGAATGATCTCATATGGATGTGAAAAATGTCCATCACAGGTGCATAAACAAGCATGTCAATCCACACTAGGCTGCTGATATAAATCAGAACAGCACTAGGAAATCTAAAAATCAGACCTGTGATGGTGTCAAGAATGCTTCTACTGTCATAAGATGATAGGATCTCATCATCATGCAACCTCCTAATGTTGTAGTGACAATCCCATGCACACCAATTCACCCAAAGAGTTGTTGTCATCAATGTATAACCCGGAAACTCTATGATCAACAAAATAGAACAGCCATCAACCAACGACGTGTGAGCTAAAAACCTATGGACTAGGGCTGGAAAATTTATGCTCTCATGCTCAATTCCATATCTTGGACTATAGTCCAGCTGAAACCCAACATCCACAAGCACGTCTCTCAAAATTGGATACCTTCATGGTATCTTCTTCGCATATCACAAGTCTTGAAATTCTTCCCAAAACTAGCTGCATACAGTTATTTTGCCAATTCATCCATCTTATCATGTGAAAAACTTGTTCATTGGCTGCTAATGACTAAAAATCAGCATGTGCAAGGCTAGAGTTTTCACTTGACGATGTAATGTCCCCAATTTCGAGAGCATCAGAGTTTGGAAGATTAGCCTATTATCTGACCCTCGTAGGCTAATGGAGTTGTTTAGAGGGTCCCGTTTGGCAATTATCAAGGAGTTTCCTTCTCCGGAGCTCAGTTTGGTTCAGGTTGGGCCTTCGTTTGATGTTTTTGGACTCAATTATACACTCTTACTATTTATAGTAAGTCACCATTTCAGAAGAGTCAGTGTTTCTATATATAGCAGGGCACCTGGATAGGTCTTGATTGCAATGTCGATCCCTTACTCAATTGGTTTGATCAGGTAATGAGGGATTTACTATTTATAGTGAGATTGTGGTTGTAGAAAGGGACCCCTGCTATTTTTAGTAAGACGGTTGGATGCACAGAGGGTACCATGGTGAACCCCCAGGTTCAGACAAAATTGAGAAATGATGTCTAATTATGGAGATAAGTGATTTTTAATTATTATTAAAGGTAATCTTTAATAATAATTAATTATTATTATAAAGTGCAATTCAAAGTTCAAAAGTCACTTTATATTCAATGGGGCCAGGACCCTTCATTTAAGTGACTTAAAGTGCAATTAACGGATTATATTTTGGAGGCCAAATTATTAAAGTATTTCATAAAGTTAATGTGCACACAAGTTATATTATTTTAAATGATATTAAAGTGCATTTATTATTCATAGATATGAGAGCCCAAGTTTGAAGACTTATAATAAAATTTTATGAAAAACCTAAAAGTGGATTTCAAAAGGGGATTAAAGGCACTTAGGAGTTGAGAGGATATAAAAAGTTTCAAAAAGCAAATCAAACTCATTATTGAATTATCATTTTGACTTTGTCTTTGTATGTTCTTGGGATTTGAGCTTGAGACCTAGGGTTTCAGCTGCTTGTCTTCTTTCAGCCATTGGAGAACGTTCATTCTTCAATGCTGCAGCAATCTGAGGTGGTGAAAGATCCATTGAAGATTAGTATTCTGAGTTGGCTTCATTCAGGAGTCATTGGTGAACATATTGGTGAAGAAATACAAGTGTTTCAAGGGTTTCAAAGAATTATCATTTGCAAATTCATATATTCAGATTTGAGATTGTAGATTCATTGTTGTGCAATCATTAAAAGACTAAACAGAGATATCAGCAGCAAATAGGAGCTGTTTGCATTGTTTCTTGAGCTGGTATTCTTGCAGCAGGGCCATACCAATGTATTTTGGAATGTGGGTATTGAGGGTGTTTAACGACAACTTCATTCCTTGCCTTTAATGGCCATTGTACCAGCATAAACTCATTATAAGTTGTTGTTCTTGTTTTCTGAGTTTGTATCAACAACACTGCAATATTAATGGAGATTTGATCAACCCAACTGCTGTTATTACCTTTCAGACTTTGTATTTGCATAACAATGAAATGGGTTATGTAAAAATCTTTATATTTTGCCAATATAATTTTCTAGGCATTTGTTCTTTAGATAATAGGGGATATTCTCTCAACTGGGTTATCGATATTTTGGAAAAAAACCGAATATTCAAACTGCTATGAAAATCTGGAATTTTCAGCCATGAATGCCTTATATGAAGTTCAGTTTTGAGTTGAAAATTATTATTGCAATATTTTCTTTTGGCATTATATTGTTAGCAAGTGTCCACCTAGGATGGGACATTACAGTGGTATCAGAGTGGTTAGCTGCCATCCTGTTGGGAAATCAGAAATTTGAACAGTTGCACGTCAGTTTTTGCAATTGCATGTTAGTACCCAGTATTTGCATGTTCGTTTGGAGAGCACCCTTATGCTTGCATGTCAGTTTTAATGGTTGCATGTGTGGTTTTTTTTTTTTTTTTAAATCAGTGAATTAACATCTAGCATCATTTGAGTGATCAACACTCACCTATAGTAGCTGCATTTGATTGGTGGTTTGGGTAAAATGAAATCTATATAGGAACTCCTGTCAGAGCTCATGCAAGCTATTCAAAACTATGATAAGAATTTAACAAGGCTTCTACAACATCCGGAAATTTTGGATCCTTGGTTTGCAAAGAAAAAGAAAGCAAACACTAATGCAGATATCCTTATCAGTATGGAGGAAAAGAAGGACCAATTTGAGGAGGAAGTGGACATTATCAACGTTCAAGAAATTGTTATCAATCATGATAACAAGTCTGATTTTTATGACAGCATTTGTCCACTTGAGCATGAGGATGAGTTGAAAGTCGTGGCCAATTCAGAGGATGTTATGGGAGTGACATTGGGTATTGGCCCTCATGATACTAGTGCCAAGAATGAAGATTGCATGCAAAGGTTAACCCATAACAGATCTGATTTACATGACAGCAGTAGTAAAATTTTGCATTAGCTTGAGGCAGCAGTGGCTACACATGTGCAAGATGCTACTATTGAGTTGTTACATGAAAATACTCAAGATTTGAGTACTAATGATGCAATTTATGATGAAGATTCATGCCACAATGAGTCTGATTTTTCATATCAGACCTTAGAAAACAAATCAGAAAATTTATTTAATGGCATTGAATCCCAGGATCGTGAGTCGGATGGACATGTAGTTACATTGGAAGCAGAAGTGTGTGAAGATAATGTTATATCAGCAACTTTTATATTACCAGTTGAGCCATCCTTTGAGGTACATAGCAGCAGTACCTTAATTGTTGATGTGTGCATTGATGATAGCACACATGATGTTGTTTATCATGAGGTGAGTGATGTTGATACAGCCTCATATCACAGTGCAGATTTCGAATCAGCAACCTTGTATGAAGGTCCTAAGTTGCAGAGTCCTCATCATTTGGTTGGGCAACTAAAGGTGAATGATAGTATGATTGCCACAGCCATAGAGCATTTCGATGTTGCTCGTCAGATGTTGGCTACTTATGGTTGGAGTACTCCCGTGTCAGACAAGCATTGTGATCGTGGCCTTTCCCTTGTAGAGATTCATGCACTCTGAGAAGCAATTGGAATAATGAAACAAAATTACCTACAGCTACTTGCTGACAGAGATTATCTTCTCGAGTGGGATTGCATTTGTTATGATGCATTGAAGGGAAAGGAAGAGGAGCTTGATGAGCTCACTCATGGGCTTGAGGTGACCATGGACTCGTTGAAGAGCACCCAGTTGGCCCTTCAGGAGTCTCAGTCACGGGTAGAGGAGCTTACAGTGGAGTTGAGTATGGCACAGTCTTCACCAGCTACAGATACAGTACAGTTTCCTACAGCAGTAGTTGGTGAGGATCAGATATTCATGGGTTGTAGTGAGGATGTGGCTACATCCATCACGGATTATGGCGCAGTAGTCTCTATTGAGATGAGTACTTTGATTGAGAGCAGCAGAGAACCACATGTTGCATCAGGTGCTCTTGAGGTCAGTACTATGACAGATGATGTGGGTCAGATTGCCGATAGCTCTTGTTTGGCAATGGTGGATTCTCCCGAGAGTTGTGTTGGTACACGACGCTACTCCATCATCTTCACAGGAGGTTCACAGAGTGTCATCTGGTTGGGAGTAGTGCTCTCATGTTGATTTGTTTCCCTCTCCCGGAAGCAAATCTGTTACTTCATCTCATGCAACTGATGATGGTCGACAGCTTGTTGTGTTGCAGAGTCGGAGTGATTAGCTGCAGGTTTCAGAGGATAACGTTGATCCAGCCTTATTTCGTTTTTACCGCACCAATACATTTGCTGAGTACCTGCTTGAGAGTCCGGAGTTTCAGGAGGGTCCGTTTGGGGTCACGAGGGATACTCTCATACATGGTTCATGCGCTATCAGGCATTTTGTGGGAGTCATTGTAGATACTATGACTGCAATGCTTCCTCATAGAGATTTTGTGGTTGGGTTTGCAGAGCAGGTTGCCAGAGGCCCTACCCAATCAATGATTTGGGATCAGAGATTGGAGCCGTCTCTTGATTCCAGTGTTGCATGTGATGATCCATTGACCGAGGTTGGAGCGTTTTATCGCAACTACACAGTGAGGAGTGCTCATCATTTTTCTTTTGATCCACACGTGGAGGGCTTGATGATGCATCAATGTGGATTGGTTCCGAGATTATACCATCCATTGTCGGATGGAAAGTTACCATCTTCAGTAGATGGAGTTAGTGGCTACAAGTACCTGACTCAGTTGTTTGCGGGTGAGTATTTGCAGGATCAGTGTTCAATTTCCCATCATGCTGAAATGTATCCGACAGAGTTTGCTACTCCTATGTCACAGAGATTTCTTGTGGATACATGGGTTCAGACTGATTATGGTGTCAGTGGGCATGATGGTTTAGTTGGACGTCGCATGGGAGTATAGTAGAGTATGGAGATAGTTGTGGCGTTGCAGATACTTTCAGTTATTCCTATCTCCATAGAGCAGATGGATGTGGGTATCGATTGCATTGGGACCCAGGTGTTGACAGGGGTGGCACTGTAGTTTGGATGGGTTCCACTGGATGGCTTCACCACTTCAGTCATGGTGAAGTGGGAATGAGTGTTGTGCAACAGAAGTCTGAGAGTGCTCTTCTTAGCAGGCTTCTTAGCAGGAAATCTTAGAAGTCTAAGACTCTTCAGTGCACTGTGGGATCCTTCGTGTGCATCGAGGTTCCAGTTTGGGTTCATTAGGGAGTATTGCAGTATGTACCTGGTGAGGATTACTTGCAGTTTTACTTTTGGTTCCCATGTACATGATTCGTTTGAGATGCACAGTTTCGGTGCGCAGGGATTGGACAGTTCGTTTGGTGTTCATCTTTGCGTAGTTGTGGTTATGCTAATGTTGCGGCAGTTGTGCTTCAGTGTGGGACATTTCACAGTCCTCCTTTGGACTTCCACTGTAGTTGTGTTTCTTTGGAGTCATGATTGCTTGGGGACAAGCAATCTCAGGGAAGCCGGACTGTAATGTCCCCAATTTCAAGAGCATCAGAATTTGGAACATTAGCCTATTATCTGACCCTCGTAGGCTAATGGAGTTGTTTAGAGGATCCTGTTTGGCAATTATCAGGGTGTTTCCTTCTCCGGAGCTCAATTTGGTTCAGGTTGGGCCTTCGTTTGATGTTTATGGACTCGGTTATACACACTTACTATTTATAGTAAGTCACCATTTCAGGTGAGTCAGTGTTTCTATATATAGCAGGGCACCTGGATAGGTCTTGATTGCAGTGTCGATCCTTTACTCAATTGGTTTGATCAGGTAATGAGGGATTTACTATTTATAGTGAGACTGTGGTTGTAGAGAAGGACCCCTGCTATTTTTAGTAAGGCGGTTGGATGCACAGAGGGTGCCATGGTTAACCCCCAAGTTCAGACAGAACTGAGAAATGATGTCTAATTATGGAGATAAGTGATTTTTAATTATTATTATAAAGTGCAATTCAAAGTTAAAAAGTCACTTTATATTCAATAAGTGCAATTAATGGATTATATTTTGGAGGCCAAAATATTAAAGTATTTCATAAAGTTAATGTGCACACAAGTTATATTATTTTAAATGATATTAAAGTGCATTTATTATTCATGAATATGAGAGCCCAAGTTTGAAGACTTATTATAAAGTTTTATGAAAAACCTAAAAGTGGATTTCAAAAGGGGATTAAAGGCACTTAAGAGTTGAGAGGATATAAAAGGTTTCAAAAAGCAAACCAAACTCATTGAATGATCATTTTGACTGTCTTTGTATGTTCTTGGGATTTGAGCTTGAGACCTAGGGTTTTAGCTGCTTGTCTTCTTTCAGCCATTGGAGAACATTCATTCTTCAGTGTTGTAGCAATCTGAGGTGGTGAAAGATCCATTGAAGATTAGCATTCTGAGTTGGCTTCATTCAGGAGTCATTGCTGAGCATATTGGTGAAGAAATACAAGTATTTCAAGGGTTTCAAAGAATTATCATTTGCAAATTCATATATTCAGATTTGAGATTGTAGATTCATTGTTGTGCAATCATTAGAAGACTAAACAAAGATATCGGCAGCAAATAGGAGCTGTTTGCATTGTTTCTTGAGCTGGTATTCTTGCAGCAGGGCCGTACCAGTGTATTTTTGAACATGGGTATTGAGGGTTTTCAACGGCAACTTCATTCCTTGCCTTTAATGGCCATTGTACCAGCATAAACTCATTATAAGTTGCTGTTCTTGTTTTCTGAGTTTGTATCAGCAGTGTTTCCTGCAATATTAATAGAGATTTGATCAACCCAGCTACTGTTATTACCTTTCAGACTTTGTATTTGCATAACAGTGAAATGGGTATGTAAAAATCTTTATATTTTGCCAATATAATTTTCTGGGCATTTGTTCTTTAGATAATAGAGGATATTCTCTCAACTGGGTTATCGATATTTTGGGAAAAAACTGAATATTCAAACTGCTATGAAAATCTGGAATTTTCAGCCATGAATGCCTTATATGAAGTTCAGTTTTGAGTTGAAAATTATTATTGCAATATTTTATTTTGGCATTATATTGTTAGCAAGTGTCCACCTAGGGTGGGACATTATAGACGACCACTTCAATTGAGTGTTGCCTTTGATAAACCACACATTGTCGAAATGCACTATCTTTCCTAAAGGCAATCTCTTGATTTCCATCATCAACTCTTTAGGTAGACGTATCCCTTGTGATCTCAACCTCTCCAAGAAAACCATGATATCAAAACCTTCACATACCATATGCCTTCCCAAAGTGATACCAAGTAGTGGAGTTGATATGAAACAAGGATTAGCAATTTCATTATGGAGTGATATACCTTGTATGTAACTTAGTCCCACAAACATTACCTCATGCTTGTCTATAAATTCTTGAACAAGATAATGCCACTTACCCATGTCATCCAAAAAGAACCTCCCCATCACTTGATGATCATATGAAGATAATGAGCTATGATCGTATGAAGATAGTGAACTGCTGTTAGCAATCATGTAATTATAATTTGCTTCAGGCCCTCCAATAGAGATGTCATAGCCTTCATCTACAATTTCTCCAATTGTTGGATACCCATCCTTATGTGCTGATCCAAGCAGCATATCAAGCTGAAAACCAAGTGTATTACTTGTCATAATCTTTGTCCCATAGCTGCAAATTGTACCTGCATGTGAAAATTGCTCCATAAGTGTGGCTGCCCTAGATGACTGGTTTTCTAATTTGTATGACGGAAAGTGAGCCAAGCTTAGCTATAAGCAAAGCTCATTAACCTAATTTTTTGATTCTTGAAGGGCCATTTGATAACTCTTCAAGGAATCCTTCATAGTCATAAGCTCAAGGCTAAGCTTATCAACTTCTTTTTCTTTTCCTCTCATTGCATCAGAATATATTTCAACAAGCTTGAAGAGATGATCTCTATCTGAAAGTAGATGTAAGTAATTTGATTTTGTTGCTATCAAAGCTTCTTTGAGTACTTGCAAATCAAAAGATAGTTTCTCTCCTTCAAGTTGAGCCTTCCAAAAATGATCTTCAATCATCTTGTGAGTGTTATCCAAATGTGTTAAGGCTGCAACAATCATATCCTCATTGACCTTAAACTAGTTCTCCAAATGATGTGACTCATGGAACCTATGATCTTCATATAAATTTTCTGATTGGTCTTCACAATCATGCCTCTCAAAATCAGCTACCTCCATGACATCTTCACACAGTTCATGTTTTGAAGCTAGGACAGCATTATGCTCAATCAAAAAATCATCATCATAATAATAAGTAGAATCATCTTCAACATGCTTTTCTTCAATTGTTAGTCAAGAAAGTGTATGCACATCTATTACTTCCTTAATCGTAAAGTGATCCTTCAATTCTTGCAATGCTAAATCAATTTTATCGTGGTCACTTTGTTCACTACATAACGAGTTTTCTGAATTGCATTCGTATGTATGAACAACATCATCTTCAAAGTCACCCAATTCACAAATTGATTCCTTGCCACTCTGATGTAGAGATGGTGAGGCAATGCTATGCTCGGGTAATGGATTATTAGGAGAATTCATACCTTCATTTAGCTGATCAATCGCTGCTGGTTTGGCAAACTCCGTGACAGCATACTCTTCAACCTTGTGGTCATCATGAAGACACGTGTTCGTCACTTGTGGATGCAAGAGGTGATTCTTCTTAGTCCATATCATCATCTCACTGAAGTAAAAATGTGAGCACGGCTTCATCTTCTTTAGGGCTTCCACATGTATGGCTAGGTGTCCAAACTTCTAGCCATGTGAAACAGCGTTTTTCTCTCCTCAACTGCTCTTCTTAGGATCACCTATAGGCTGCAAATCACAAGGAAGCAATTTTTCTTTCTTTTCTATCTTTTCTTTTTTCTCAATGATAACTTCTGATTTTTCTTCTTCTCTTCTCAATTTTCTGATGTAATTATATAGATCTTTCTTTCTTGGATCCCCACCTTCAAGTATTCCCAAATAAACATCAAAAGGAGTTGCATTCTTACAATCATCTGATAAACCCTAGTATTCATCAATGATTTTTGTGGCTTCTAGTTCATACCTCCATTGATCAAACTCCCTTTTTAATTCAGCCCAACTTTGCCTAAGAGATTCAAGCCAAGAATTTGTTGTTTCTCTAGGAGAGTCAAGACTGCCCTCTTGAACTATTGCCACAACTCTGAAAATAAATTTCTGATTTGTGTTTTGTCAAACCCTTGTCATGAAAACTGGAACAGCAGATAGATATAAAATAAATAATGCCATAATATCACCTCTAATGATAATTACCATGCATAAGACAACTCTACATTCATGTATTAACGTGCAGATCAAGTTTTGGCGGCCAACAATGAAGTAACATCAGCAAAATACCTTAAAATTCAGATCTGCCCTGTAGAAATCTGATTGTCAAATAATAATGATTCTCAAACCCTATATGGCGATCAGGTTTGGCACTTGATGCTGTCCCAAAGACTCCACGATTCCTTCACAAAGGACGTAGGGTTTCCTTCCACAATGATGGCACTCTATTCTAGGGCACAAACCCTAACAAAAAACTCGTTCAAAGCTGATACAAATTTAATGCACACCTTCAATTAAACTCCTTCAATACCAAAACGGTATTTTGACACAATTTTGCTACAATCTTTCTTCAAAGCCAAACTGCAGAAATATATCTTCTACCTCCGGGATTCATACATGAATAAACCCTCCAGGCTGGCAAGATCAAAGCTCTAATACCACTGTAATATCCCCAATGGGATCTCCCATAAAATTCTGAAAATAAATTTCTTAATTCTGCCCTAAATTTCTGCACTTTAGTTTTATGCACAAAACCCTAAATTCTGATTTTTTTTTCTGTTCTTAAACAAATTATTGCGGCGAACATATATGTGCCCAAACATGACAGATAAGCATGGCAAATGATGCTATCAAATAATCTTCATAAGAAACATGAATTACACCGTGAAAAGTACAACATAGGGCAACTAAATGCAACAATCAAGTCTGATTTTATGAATAAAACCCTGCTGCTACAAATCTGAATACTCTGATCTGATTTTTACAATAATTTCTAGGACACAAACATGCCAAACAATGCCTAGAATTCTGCACTACAAATCAGACCTATAAAGTATGATTGTACAGACCAATTACATGCAAAAATAGAAGGCAAATGTTCGACCCTAGCTGGGCGAAATCTCCATGAGGTGCACCTAGGGTTTGCTGCTCCAAATCGCCCTCCAAAACAAGTGAAATTGCCCACAAAGATGGGTGCTCCAAATCTGCCCAAGTGTGGCGCTCAAGGTAGGGTAAAACCCTAGTGCAAGTTGCTCCAAAATGCCACCAAATGCTGCTCCAAAAATGATCTCCAAATCTGAATATGCAATGAAGTTCTTCTCCTCCAAATGTCGCCAATGAAGCACAATTAGGACTCCGTGATGAATCCTCCACAAGGATGAGCTAGGGTTTTGTCCAACTCACCACATTCGCAAGGGTTTTCTTCCTATGAATGAAGGCTAGCAATATTGTAGCCAAAGAGTATAAAACTCAAGAAAAAAATGAAATGTGAATGATGATTGAATGACTCCAAAACATCTATATGTATAGCCCTCAAAATAACCTCCTCAAGCTGGCCGACCTCCTCTTAGCAATTTCTTTTATTTAATTTATTCCTTTCTCCAATAGGGCTGACCTCCCTCTAGGCACCAAGAATGGAGAAATATTTTTATTTTATTTTTTTATTATTTTCCCAACTTGGGTGACCAGCATTTAGGGTTGGATAAATCATTTTTACGACCTCCTTGAGGTCGTCTTCCTCCAAGGAAAATTATTTGGATTTATTTTATTTTTCCTTGGCATTACAAAATTACCCAAAGTCATTTTCCATCCTTTATTTTCTCCTTCCCGAGTCGCTCACTTCCTTAGCCATTTTATTAAATTATTTCTTCTTCACCAAATGGCTCATAAAAATATGGGAAGTCACTTCATATCTTCAAGTTGCCCAATAAAATTGATTAAATATAACATTTAATCAATTAGGTCATTCCCTTAGCCCTCCGGCTTAGCCTACAGGAATAGGATAGGCTAACCAACTCCATTAGGTGATCACTCTGAAAATGGGGACATTACACCATGGGTGCATCATGCAAGGCTTTCAAAACCTTCTCTTCCATCTTAGACTTGGGCACAAACAAGATTTTGTCCTTATAAAAGTGAGACCATTTGCTATTACATACTTGTCATCAGCAAAAATGGGCTCTTGGCATATTCTGCCATGATAGAAACCATCCAATCACCAAAAATGGTGAAAATAGAACAAAGAGTGGGCATTCTGAAAAGGGCATCAACAATTACATTCTTTTTGCCCTTCATATATTCTATATAAAAATCATAAGCTTGGAGTTTACTTACCCATTTTTGTCACCTATCATTCAAGCCTCGTTGACCCAAGAAGAACTTCAAATTGTTGTGGTTTGTTTTAACCATGAATCTTCCATACACTAGATTCTGTCTAAATTTTGCCAAAGCATGTATGATGGCAAGCATCTCCTTGTCATAGATAGAAAATCACTTTCCTGAATCTTCAACTTTCTACTCCAAATTGCTTTTGGATGCCCTTTTTGCATTAGTACTGCTCCAACGCCCTCTCTTGGAGCATCACATTATACAAAACAGTTGTGAGAAGTCTAGAATAGCAAGTACAAGGCATGAGCTTATCACCTCCCTAAGCTTCTCAAAAGCTTCTTGAGTTGTATCATTCCAAGGAAAGGCTTATTTTTTTGTCATGTAGGTTAGGTGTGCATCTATTGCACTTCCCTCACCAGCTATGGTCGTTGGAGCATCCACTATTACTCCCTCCATTCTTGCATCCAATGGATACAAGGGCAGATCCACATCCTCTGCCAATACTCACGATATGCAAACGTCTACATAATCCCCTCTCATGGCTATTGATGGATCCTCATCATCCTCATCTATCAAGGCCTAAAGTGCAAAGGAAGGCCTATCAATCTCCCTTGGACAAAATGGAGACCATTGATGCCTCTTATACATCTGGGGCTCCTTGGGCACTTCCTAAGATGATCCAAACTACCAAAGGGCCCTATAATAATGGAACCGCTTGAGGTAAATGGTAGTGCAACCACAATGCCATCAAGATCATCTAATTTGTCTCAGTTGATGTTGGTCGTCTGGCCATCCTAGAATATTTCTATAGGGTCACTAGGTAGTATCTGCAAGAGTCAATCTATCAAAATGCAACACCAACCAAGTAGGGTTGTCCTCTCCCACCTACCTATATGGCTAGTATCCCAACAATATGCACAAGGCCTATCTACATCGATGTCCATGGGGAGACCTAAAGGATGAGGAATTTGAATATGCTCATATGCCCAACACAATAATAATGTAGTACCCCATGAATCCAAGAATCTATGAAGATTATCATACAAGTGAGCTAGCATACAATAACCCCACAAGTACATTGTCTTGTAATGCTCCAAGTCCTAAATTAGATGGAAACTATGTGAATTCAAAGAGCTCTATGCATCAAGAAGAACCAAAACAACAATAACCAACTATAACATCTTGCATCCTTTAGACGCACTAACCACAATATCTGATAGAGGTACCCCCCCCCCCCCCAAAAGCATGTCCTGCTCTAACAATGTCGTACAAATATAATGGCTGATCCTACTCCTGAGTCTTTTTATAGTTAGCAGTGGCCTATCTACCATGAACGGGTAATCTCACAATATGTCAAACAGCCTTCAAAGTCACTATCATCTCACCTATAAGCAAAAAGAAGGTGTTGGTATCTGAGTCCCAACACTCCATCAAAGCTTTCAACATCTAGTCATCATAGCCAAATACGAGCATGTCTCTAAGGTACCCTAGCCCCACTATATATACCATCTAAATGTTGGAATCTGCCAGTGGCTTTCTGCATATCAGCATACTTGTCCACCGAAGAGGTGTTAATTAGGGTCGGCCCTGCCGTCTATATGCTTTGGTCGGCTATGTTGGCTTTTACTTTTCCAGCAATGCATTCATTCAGTTAGTTTGTTGTTCAAACATTGTATACTCTCACCTTGCCCACATCAGGATCTAGATGATCAAAAAGTGCAAGGACTTGCATTTGCATCTTCAAATATTTGTAAAAATTCAAAAAAATTAGTTTGGGTTATTATAGTTGCGGTCGTACATTTCTTGTAGCAGCCAACTACTTCAATCGCCAATCGTATCTTCAACCATACATGTCATTTTAAGGGTTTCAATCGCCGTACAAATCAGGTTTCCATAAATAGATGTTCATATCTGCATTTTGTGAGTGGATTTATCATTACTAAAAAATCAAAAAATATCATCCATGCATTTGTAATCATTTCCAACAGTGCAAATTAAAGGTTTCCATAATGTTGATTTGGTTTGGATCTGATTGAATTGGGCAACCTAGGGTTATATCAAATTTAGATCAGCAATTAAATTTTATGTACTTGATCATACAAATCTGATCTGCAGTTTGTAATGCAATTTATTATGGAAAATCAGTATTTTGAGGGTTTGTTGTGAAGTTTCCAGCCAATTGTAGATATACTCATCATTTAATTTTTAAGTCCAATTTGCTGTTCCAGTTTATATTTTGTTCCAAAAATCAAAAAATTGCAAAACTAATAAAAAAGGGACATTCCAATGGTATCAGAGCACTGATCTTGCCAGCCTGCAGGGTTAGATCTAATTATTTGTGATGCAGCCAAGTGGAGGAGAATACAAAACTATCAAAGAAGAGAGGAACAAGAACCAAAAATAGAGAAAACAGTTGAAGAGGAAATGGGGGAGAGAAGCAAGAAGGTTTTGACAGAAGATGAGAAGGCTGAAATACAATATAATGCTATTGTGAACATGAGCCAAGGTCAACAATAGATGACACAACTTATGGCACAGCTACCTCAAACTATGCAAAATCTCAATGTGGCCAAGGTACCACAATCCCCCACAGGTGAAGTAAGTACTACAGCCAACCATAGAACCGTTGTGGGTTCTGCATCTAGGCCCTCTCAGCCCAAGTTCTTACCAAGGGAAGAAAATCCACATGAGGAAGAAGAGCCAAATCAGGATAAGGATAATTTTGTTACCTTCTTTGCGGAGTATAGAGCACTTGGACCAGAATTTCATGCCCAAATGTCACTTAACAATTTCTACAGCTTGAAGTTGAAGCGTGGAAAGAAGGAAAGAAGGGCAAATTTGCATCAACCTCATAAGGATCTACAAAATAGTTTGGGTAAGCTATCCATCCCTATTTTTTATGGTTCCCATAGATGCACTACATGAGCTTGGATTCAGAAGTTAGATACCTACTTTTCACTCAATCTGATGTATGAGAAGGAAGCCATCAAATTTGCTACATTGCGCTTGGAGGGCATAGCACATGAATGGTTTATCATGGATTGATCACCCAAGGGCATAACTTGATTAGCACTTATGATGAGTTCACTCATAGACTGATTGACAGAGTTGGCATGAAGGATTCAAAGATCTATTTCAAGGAGTTGGCTCAATTGAGACAGAGTGGTTTAGTGAATAGTTATGTGACAGGATTTCAAAGATTATCAGTGATGGTTCCAAATATTTCAGAGAGGAGACATAGTTCTTTTCATGGAGGGTTTGACCAAGCCTCTTAGAGGTTGGGATAAGGCTTTTGATACACCATCATTATCGAAGGCCATTAGGAGAGCTCTAACCTTGGGGAAATCAATTCCTAAGAGCAAATTTCAGCATAAGGCACCTCTAGCTCCACAAAAGAAACCATTTCAGAAGGTAGTGCAACATCCCAAGGAGATGCCACGAAAAGCAAGGAAGAGGAATCAAGGAATGAACTTAGGAGGAAGTTGTACTTCTCTTGCAAGGAACCATGAGAGCTTGGTCATCGATGCCTTGGTTGAGGACAAGTAGAATACATAGAGGTGATATTGGATGAAGAAACATAGACAAAGGATCTTGAGCCTAAGGTTGAAAAGATAGAGCAAGAAAAAGAAGAGGTGGTTTCAAGAGGTACACTTGCTACACTTTCAAGTGCTCCTAGATATCATCCATTTCAAGTTAGAGGAGTTCTACATGGGCAAAAGATTGCAGTATTGATTGATAGTGGAGCTACTCATAATTTCATTGATGAGAATTTGGTCTCTAGGAGAGGACTATCCACCAACGATTTTGGCAGGTCTAATGTCATAGTTGTGGATGGCTTCACCATTCCTTGCACCAAGAAAATTTAGTAGCTTGATGTCTCATTGGGAAGACATAAGGTGAGATGATTTTTGTGTTGTTGGGTTAGGAGAGACTAATATGGTTTTGGGTGTACAGTGGTTGCACTCTCTTGGGGAGTTCAGTCAAAACTATCAAACCATGGAGTTCAAATTTAAGGTTGATAGGAAGGAGGTAACACTATAGGCATTTTAGATGGAGGTCCTAGAGTTGTTTCGGCCAACCGAATGGAGAGATCTTTTCATAGAGGCCAGCACTAATACAAGGCTTGATCACTAATACAAAGACATTCGAAGGTGAGAAGTCTTATCATGTGGATATTCAATCCATCTTGGATAAGCATAGTGTAGTATTTAGTGATATACCTCCAAGATTGCCACCGGATAGAGGATTTCAGCATGTTATTGAGCTTGAGAATGGATCCAAGGCATAAGGAAGATATTGAGAAGGTGATTAAAGAGTTATTGGGCATGGGACACATAAGGTCGAGTTCTAGCCCATTTACATCTTTCGTGGTTTTGGTCAAGTAGAAGGATGCTACTATGAGGATGTGTATTGACTATAGGGCACTAAACAAAAAGACAATCAAGAACTACTACTCCTAGGATCAATGAGTTGATTGATGAGCTACATGGAGCGGTGTACTTTTCCAAGATTGATCTCTGATCGAGGTATTATCAAATAAGGGTTAAAGAGGAGCATCTGCATAAGACAGCTTTTAGATGTCACAATGGGCATTATGAGTCCCTGGTCATGCCTTTTGGTTTGACGAATGCACTGGCTACTTTCCAATCTTGCATGAATCAAGTATTCATTAATCAATTGAGGAAGTTTGTGTTGGTTTTCTTTAATGATATACTTACCTATAGCAAGACTTGGGGGGGTCATTTGAGACACATAGATGAGGTGCTTGGGATTTTAAAGCAACAGTCACTCTTTGCCAAAGCATCTAAGTGTGAGTTTGGGATGACAGAAAATTTGTATTTAGGGCATAAGATTAGCGTGCAAAGTGTTCAGGTAGATGAGGAGAAGATAAAATCTATCCTAGATTGGCCCCTCCTAAGACTCTATTGTAGTTGAGAGGTTTCTTTGGTCTTTGCAGCTATTATAGGAGGTTTGTTAAGGGATTTTTAAAATTGGCAGCACCATTGAGAAATTTGACGAAGAAGGGAGCCTTCTATTGGTCCAATAATACACAACGAGCTTTTGATAAGCTCAAAGAGGTAATGACCTCATGTCCTATACTGGCTATTCTAGATTTTTCACTTCCTTTTGTGTTTGAGTGTGATGCTTCAAGAGAGGGGATTGAGGTGGTGTTGATGCAAAATAAGCACCCTATAGCATTTGTGAGTACAAAGCTCAAGGAGTCAGAAAAGGGCTTTTCCGTTTATGATAAGGAGATGTTGGCTAGCATACATGCTTTGGCTAAATTCAGGCAATATTTGGTTTGTGGAAAATTTGTAGTGAAGACGGCTCATAATAGCTTTAAGTTCTTCCTCAACCAAAAAATTTGAATGATAGGTAGCAACAATGGGTAAGTTAGCTACAGGCTTATCATTTTGATATTGAGTATGTTAAGGGGAAAAGTAATGTTGGGGTTGATGCATTATATATAAAACCATATCTGTGCTCTTTGTCCAATATTTTTGTTGATTGGAGAGTTGTTATTATAGCAAAGTATGTTGAGAATGCATTTACTAATAATATCTTGTAGGGCAAGTTTCAGGATGACAAATATAGGGTGGCGAATGAGCTCATCCTTTACAAAGATAGGGTGTATGGTTGATGCATTATCTATAAAACCATATCTATGCTCTTTGTCCGATGTTTCTATTGATTGGAGAGTTGTTATTATAGTGAAGTATGTTGAGAATGCATTTACTAATAATATCTTGGAGGGAAAGTTTCAAGATGACAAATATAGGGTGGCGAATGAGCTCATCCTTTACAAAGATAAGGTGTATCTTGTTGATGAATATAAGGTGACAATGAGGATTTTGAGGGCAACTCATGACACACCTTGGGTGGGCCATCTAAGCTACTACAAAACTTATAAGCAGGTGAGAGCTTTTCTTGGAAAGGACTCAAGGAGGATGTCCTTAAGCACATTAGGGAGTGTATCACATGCGAGCAAAATAAAATAGAACAAGCATTTCCAAAAGGATTGTTGCAGCCTTTACCTATTCCGAATCAAAAATGAGAGTGTTTCTATGAATTTCATCACTGGACTTCCACAAATTCATGCTAAGGATTGTATCTATGTTGTGGTTGATAGATTCACCATATATGCACATTTCTTTGCTATATCTTTAAAGTTCAAAGAGCCACAAGTGGCTAATTTGTTTTTCAAAGAGGTGTTTAGACTACATGGGTTGTCTAAGAACATAGTGAGTGACAGGGGCAAAAGATTTCTTAGATTGTTTTGGCAAGAGCTCTTTCAATTGACACGTACAGAGTTGACTCTTAGCACTAGTTATCACCCTCAAATGGATGGGCAAACAGAAATTGTGAATAAACCAAGGTTGCATAGACATGGGTACGGGTTTAGATACGGGTACGGTATCTGATACAAATACCATAGAAGCAAAAATCGCATAAAAATCGCAATTTATTGAAAAAATCGCGAATCGTCAGGTTTGGCAATTTTTACCCCAAAAAAACAACGATTTTTTCGAATAAATCAGAGTCAACGTAATTTTTTTGGGGGTAACACTAGGGTTTCAACTTTTAAACACTGTTAGAAGGTTCAGAAACTACAATTTTTTAAATAAAATCGAATGCGAGCAATCATGGAGTCAGGCTTTGCTCCGTGGTTTCCCTGTCCGGCTTCAGTGGCAAGGGCAATGGTATCACCATTGGCAATATCTCCCGTCTGTAAAACTTAACCTTCCATATGTTTGCCCCTGTGCGGTCGCAGTGATAGATTGAATTAAATTTTAAGCTTTAAATATAATCTTAAGTTTTAAATATAATTTTAAGTTTTAAATATAATCAATAGTTTGATTTAGGTTTTATGTTTTAAATATTATTAATATTAACATTTTAAATATTATTAATATTAATATCGATAGTTTGATTTAGGTATTAAGTTTTAAATTATTATTAATATTAACATTATTAATAGTTTATAAATTATTATTAATATTATTATTTTTAATAGTTGATAATGTATTATTAAGTTTTATGATAAATTTAATTTTTTTAAAGATTTTATAATTAATTTAAAATTATTAATATATAATTTTTATTAGCATTTAAGTTTTTGTTAAATTTTAATATGAATTATTGATAAATTTATTTTTTAAAGATTTTATAATAAAATTTGTTTATTAAATTTAATAATTAATTTAAAATTATTAATATTTAATTTAATAAGTGTTTAGATTTTTATGAGATTTTAATATGAGTTAATGATAAATTTAATTTTTTGAAGATTTTATAATAAATTTTATGTTTATAAAATTTTATAATTAATTTAATATTATTAATATTTAATATTTACTTTTTTTTTAATGGATGTCATCCACAAATTTAATTTGCCGAGAGCACATCAGCGCTCTTGCTTATGGCCTATCAACTTAACCAATAGACGGCCAAGGGTCCTTTCACTAAAAATTTAATTTTAATTAGCATTTATGTTTTTAATAGATTTTAATATGAGGTATTGATAAATTTAATTTTTTCAAAGATTTATAATAAATTTTATGTTTATTAAATTTTATAATTAATTTAAAATTATTAATATTTAATTTGATTAGTGTTTAGGTTTTTATTGGATTTTAATGAGTTAATGATAAATTAAATTTTTTTAAGATTTTATAATAAATTTTATGTTTATTAATTTTTATAATTAATATAATAATTATATTATTATTAATAAAAAAATTATCAATCAAAAAAATAATAATATAAAGATTTAATAATATAATGTTTATATTATTAATATATTCTAATATAATATTATTAATATATAATATATTATTAATATTTTGCATTTTTTGGAAATTCGATTTTTTTCCGATTTTTTCCCAATTTTTTGAAAAAATCTTATATTTTTGGTTTGCCGATTTTATCTCCAAACGATTTTTGCTTCCTTGACAGATACGGCTATTTTTCAAGACCCCCTAATTGGATACGGCTGGATACTATAATTCCATATATATATAATTTTATTTATTATTAATATTTTAATTTTATTTAGATTTAAATGTAAAAGTATTTAGCTATTTTTAAAATATTGAAATTTAAAATATATTAAAATTTAAATATTTAATAGATTTTAAAATAAAACTCAACTTAAATATCTTAAATATAAACAATAATTTATATAATTATAAATATTAATTAAATTAACTAAATTGGATAATTCTATAAATATGTTGTAAACTAAATCATATATATAAACTATTATTTATTATTACTATTTTAATTTTATTTAGATTTAAATGTAAACATATTTAAATATTTAAAAAATATTAAAATTTAAATATTTAATAAATTTTAAAATAAAACTCAACTTAAATATATTAAATATAAACAATAATTTATAAAGTTATAAAAAGTTTTAAAATAGCTAAATCGTAACTCTATAAATATGTCATAAACTAAATCTTATAACTTGATATCTTTTAGCTATATATCGATATACTAAAATATTGATTTACACTAAAACTAAAATAAATCCTAGAATTCCTAAAAGGAAGATATTTCCGCCTCCCTGACTCTGCAATTGGTCATCGGGACAGAGCATTTGTCTTAGTTGAGTCGCTTCCCTTGTGATTTATAAAACTACTTCAAGGCCCCATTCTCCCCACTCGAGATCAAACCCTACTGGGAACATTCAAAATACAAAAGAGATCGACGATGGGAGTAGAAAAAACCACTCAACTCCTGGTGAGGAATGCAGTGAATCTACCACTCCATAGATGTACTAGCACTTGCACCCATAGGAGGTTCAAGGAATACACCAATAGGAACAACTGGTGACTTTAGAAAATTTTCCGACGTGTTTTTTTAACAGCGTGAGACAATTTTGAGCACTATAATGCTCACATATAAAAGCCTATCGGCTAATTACATAGAGCTCAGAGTAAAATACATCGAAATTTTATAAACTTCTTCAAACAGAAAACATGACAAAAGAGGGGTTTTTTTTAGAACATTTTATTGGATACGGCAAACTTTTTCAGAATGTTGAATCCAGACGGATCCAACGCGGGTTTAAAATTGCCCTAATTTTGGGTATGGATGGGCACAGTATCCGGGCTGTATCCGAGCCGTACCGCATCAGTACCTGTACCAGATACAAAAGGCATGGATTATATGGCTCTATCTTGGAGAGCATTGCTACAATTATTCACATCACATGTCCATAGGTATGTCTCCGTTCAAAGCTTTGTATGGATATGATGCTCCATCTTTTTTGGATGTGGTTACTACAGATAGCAGGGTGACTGGGCAAGAGATTTGGTTTAGCAAAGCCAAGATGAACTTAAAGAGAATCTACAGCAAACACAAAATCAGCAAAAGTTGTATGCAGACTGCCACCGTTTAGAGAGGACTTTTAAGGTGGGAGACATGGTTTTTTTAAGGTTGCAACGTTATAGGCAATCTTCTCTAAAAAGGAGTTGAGTGGAAAAGCTCAAACCACGGTTTTATGGGCCTTAGAAAGTATTGAGGAGGACTAGAGAGGTTGCTTATGAGATTGAGTTGCCAGAGCATAGCAGGATCCATAATGTGTTTTATGTTTCATGCCTCAAAGGGGCACTTGCGAAACATATTACTCCTACAGAATTGTCGCCACTTGATGGTGAGGGTAGGCCAATTTTGGCACCTGATGCTATCATTGATGTGAAGGAGAAGAAGTTGAGGACTAGGAGCATAACAGAGAACTTGGTGCATTGGAAGAGTCTCACACTAGAGGATGCCACTTGGGAGGGTGCAAAGATTCTTGATCATCCTAATCTACTAATATTAAAATAAAAAATATTTTTAAATACTAAAAATAAAATAATATTTTTAAATATTATTTGGACGAGAATTTAATCAAGGACCCGATTTGGAAATGTTGAAAAGGAGGCGTTTGGCTTCCTTTTTGGCATCAAGATTTCATTTGGCAATTTCATTGTGAGCTTTTTGTTCGATTTTAGCATCCAAGGACAAAAATCTTGGCCATATTTATGCGATCCAGGATGACAAAAACCCTCTTGCTCTTTTCTCCAGAGGTGAGGACGAAAACCCTCATCTTTGGCATTGGCAAATTCCATCTAAGGTTTGCATGTTGAGCTATTCAAAAATTTGTGCAAAATTTCAAAGTTTTATCATTTAGATTTGCAAGCAAATTATTGTTCATGATTTGGGAGGGTTTCCTTGTTGATTTTATACTGATCACCCATTTCCGTTGCTGATTTTGGAGAAGCGTCATCCGTACAGCATCCGTGCAACCATTTTTTCTCTTGTGCGCCACCATTTGGGAAGTCATACAAGGTTGAGGAAAACTAATTACTGCTGCGTAGCATCCTTTTTCATTTTTACCAGCTGCCAACAATCCAATAAACCCAAAGTTGCATGGACACGGATACAGTATCCGATACGGGCACGGTATCCGATACGGATACGGCTAATTTTGAAGACCCCCCAAAACGGATACGGGGCTAGATACGACATATATATATATTAAAAATATTTTATTATATAATATATTATATTAAAATATAATTTATTATTTTATAATAGTATATAATATATATAATATGTTATTATAAAATAATAAATTATATATAGTATATGCTATTATAAAATAATAATATATTAAAAGTATTAAATTTAAATATTAATTATAATACATATAAATACGACAAATATATATATATATAGATTAAAAAATATTTTATTATATAATATATAATATTAAAATATATTTTATTATTTTATAATAGTATATAATATATATAATATGTTATTATAAAATAATAAATTATATATAATATATGCTATTATAAAATAATAATATATTAAAAATATTAAATTTAAATATTAATTATAATACATATTATAAATATTATATACTAATTAATATGTATATTAAGTATTAATAAATATTAATAGTATTAAATTCAAATATTAATTATAATACATATTATAAATATATTTTAATTTAATTCACATTATAATTATTAATAAAATATTAAAACAGATAAATTTTAAACTTAAGTAAATTTGAATGAAGTATAATATATTTAGCCGATAGGCTTTTATACGTGAGCATTATAGTGTGCTAAAAACTGCCTCACGCCGTAAAAAAATTTCACCGGGAAAATTTCTAAACTCTCTCACGCCGTAAGATAATTCTCCAGGAAATTTTCTAAATCGGTTGTTCTCATGCGTAAAAAAAATTCTCTAGGAAAATTTTTAAACTCGTCGGTTGTTCTCACGCTGGGCAAAAATCATTTGACAAACAACATTCTCACGCCGGGAAAAAATCGTTTGATTCTCAAGCACAGTGTCCTAACGCCGGTAAATATCAGTGCATTCCTTGAATAGTTGGATTTTTTTATGAATCGATGCATTTTTAGCGTATTCCTTGAACAGTCCGATTTTTTTAATGAATCGATGCATTTTTAGCATATTCCTTGAATAGTCGATTTTTTTTGATGAATTGATGCATTTTTAACTGGGTTTTAGCCGGATACGGGGCATTTTTTCTAAAATCCCAAATCCTAAAGTATCCGGCACGGCTGGAAAATCTTATTTTTTAGGGCACGGATGGGCACGGTACCCAGGCCGTACCATGCCCGAATCCGTACCAAGCACACTAGTACACGTGCCAAGACAAGGGGGGGTGCCGTATCCGGTAACTCTAAGTAAACCCTATTGCGGACGTACATTTCCTGTAGAATCCGTACTCCTTTAACCGTCAGCTGTACCTTCAACCATTCAAGTCATTTTAAGGGTTTCAGCGGCCATACAAATGAGGTTTCCATCATTAGATGTTCAAATCTGCATTTTGTGAGTGGATTTATCATTACTAAAAATTCAAAAGATATTGTTATGCATTTGTAATCATTTCCAGCAGTCCAAATTGAATAAAATCATTTTCCAGAGGTTTCCATAGTGCTGATTTGGTTCAGATCTGAGTGAATTGGGCAACCTAAGGTTAGACCAGCAATGAAATTTGATGTACTTTGTCATACGAATTCAATCTGCAGCTTGTAATGCAATTGATTATGGAAATCAATATTTTGAGGGTTTGTTGTGAAGTTTCCAGCCAATTGTAGATATACTCATTTAATTTTCAAGTCCAGTTTGTTGTTCCAGTTTACTTTTTGTTCCTAAAATCAGAAAATTGCAAAAATAATAAAAAAAGGGACATTACAAACAACAACAAAAACATAGTTAATATCATGCGAGAAAGAAGATATGTTGATTAACTAAAGAAACAATTGAAAACCTAAAAAGATTGAATGGATCAAATTCAAGCGCTAAAATCAGATCTGCAGATCAAATCCACATATACAAGACCGCACCTGTGGTTATCATGGTCATACCTACACGATCAGATCCGTGCATTACAAATATAAAAACAAAAAAAAAATCGTACACTAATATTGCGATATTCTAATCACTTTTCAAAAGATCGAAAATTACATGTAAAATGAGGGAAATTGACACATAGCATCTTTGGATGCTCAACTGCCTCCTAACATCATATCCTATCAATTTGTGTCAAGCCATGTCCTTATTGCACCACCATTGTAATAATTAGAGCAATATCTCTCTCAAAGTGACCATGAAAATGAAAAGTTATTATTCACCTTTTACTTTACTATTTATAGCTGGGAGTGTATTTCTCACCATGCAGTCTAACCTATGTACTCATTTACAATTAATATATGGTGACACTGAGCACAATGATGGAAAATTATTGATGGCACTACAATTTATCAATGCATTTTTCGATGAATTATGTGGCGTTTCATTTATTATGACCCCTATCTTTCCTCTATTGACATTTATGACCTATGTGCTTGAGATTGACACCACATACCTTCTTGGTCATCCTACATGTCGATGCTTACACTGTTCACATCTTATGACATTTTATTGCACACACGATGACTTACCATTGCTCGGGGGCAAAACATCTTTACGAGACTACACACTTATCTTTACATATATCCTATGAGATCACTACATGATGTTGTCTTTTGATGATTTATTACATGCTTGAAGTGTTTACATGTTCCTTATTTAGCATTTATGGCTATCTCCAATTTAAATGCTCACATTCTAGTCATATGATGATTTTTTTGCTATATTACATACTTTATCATGTTAATTGGTTTTCTCCATTCCTACAATTCCGTGCATCCTATGTATATAACCAATTTGGGGGGGGAATCCTTCTTCTTCTCCCTCTTTTCTAACCAGTAGGAATATATGGATGCCAACACCTCTACAGGAACCAAACCAGAACAGGTTTGAATAGCATCATCTATAGTCAAAGGCTGGGATTGAAAGAAAGCTGCCTTCTCCAAAGAGCTTATAACTCTCTCTGGGGGGTGGTTGAGTGAGTTTGATGACAGTGATGCAGTTATGGTCAGTTTTTTGCACCAGATAGAACTTTATTACTATAATCAAACAGAGACCTTATTTGCAGAACGCTATGTGCAAAATTAGATCCATCATTGTATTCAGAGAAGATCTTTTACCATGCTATCAGCAGAGTCAAATCCAATCCATATTCAGACGAAAACCTTTTGTCATCTCATATGTATTCAGATGGAGTCCTTTATATTCATTGCATGGTTGCAGCCTTGTTTACATTTGTCCATATCTTGGCAGAGTCCTCTCATTGAGAAATCAGCAAAGTCAGATCTTCATTCTACATGGTTAGAGCCTTGTATCACTTTGTGTAACAGGCAGAATCTCTTACCCACCTCTTTTTTCTTTTACGTTTACTCTTTTGAAGATAGCTCCTACTCAAGCAAGTTGTAATTCATGATTATCTCAGACTGTGTCACAAACACTACTCAATGCATGCTTTTCTTTGTTTTGCAGATTTCAATGGAGTGCCAAAGACAAGAAAATTCAAGAATGTTCATTACTTTATATGGACCAAATATCTTTTGAGTGTCTAAATAATATTTAAGTTTACATGTTGTCTCCTTGATTTTACTTTGACATGCATTTTTCACATATCTCACATATAGGTTAAAGTGGGGGCAAAATATAATGGTGAAAATTGCCTACCCATGTCGTTTTCCCTTATGTTTTGGACCCACAGCAACTAGGTTGTCTTTAACGCATCAAATAGCATGTAGTCTAATTTACATGGAAGTTAGCAAATAACATTGCATGTTCCCAAATCCCATCATCACACATCCCCACAGCAACTAGGTTGTCTTTAATGCATCAAATAGCATGTAGTCTAATTTACATGGAAGTTAGCAAATAACATTGCATGTTCCCAAATCCCATCATCACACATCCCCAAATTTCACTCAATTCCATAAATAATCCCTTTTCCCTTTCTATGTCAGAGATGTGAGTGCAGACTTGATCTAGATCTCCACAGCCATGAATCTAACCCCCAAAGTTTCAAAACAAACAATACAAATTCAAAACATTTCCCACCCCTTTCACTAGCCATTATGAGCTGACTAAAGTGCAAATTGTGCCAAATTACTCACTAGAGTGGTGTATTTAAAGACTAACCCAAAATGGAAATGGACCATCTAGGAGTTATCAAGAGAGGCATGCAAGGGTTTTATTAATAGCACATTTATGAGTGCATCATTGCAGAATTATCAGAGGACACCATTCTAGGTCTGTTGCACGCTTGTTTGTTGTCTTCAAACCTTTCACTCAAAGTCGTAAAGTTAATCCAATAGGGGCCTGACCTAGGAGAACATGAACCTTACAATCCAAAAGATTCTCCAAAAGTCTTTGTAAACACCTCCAGTCCTTACAAGCACTCAAACATTAGAGATCAAGGCGAGTGAATTGCAGCAATCTACAAAGTGCCAAATTGTTCCCACAAATTATAGGATCTCTTATGCGCAGTAGATCAGTTCCGTACTCTTGAGGATCACCGTCGCAATTGCAGATCTGATCTCAGACAGTATACAGTTGAATTTTCAGGACAATGACAGAAGACCAAAATTCAGGATATTGGCAAATGGATCCTAACATCTAGACAGGCAATTCTGAATCAAAATCAGACCTAAGTACCCATGCATTTATTTTATTTAATTTCTGCATTTATTTACTTGTGATAACAATCAGCCCCAGCTCTAATTTATCTAGGTTAATTACTTGCTTATTGTTTGCATTTATTTAATTAGCGTAGGTTTATGTAAACAAGATTTATTTCCCTTATAATATACAACACAAGCCACACACAAGAAACTACAACAATTACCAATTCAATCCATCGTTTTCAAATGCAATAACAAGACTAGATGAGAGCCTACCTTACTAGTGCCTTCAAATTCTGGTGTAGAATTTATTTCCAATCTTCTCTCCAATAGAAGCCCTAAAAGCTAAGCCCAAGAAAGCACAAGCCAAAAGAACCAAAAGAAGAACCCAGAAAAGAACCTCTGAAAAGGTAAAATTGTCTGCCTATATAGGAGTTCCATGTCACTTCCCTCAAACCAATGAGGTGAAGCCACATGGCATCCCTAACCCCAAGACCCTCAACCTCACACACTCACCCTCATAGCTCTCACCGAACATTAACTCCCTCATACAAATGCAGGTGCAGCCCACGTGGGTGCACATACTCTCACTAAAGGACATGCAAAAACTTGGACTACACTTCACTCCAACCCACATGCTACCCATACCCCTCACTTCCACAAAGGCCAAAAGACTACCCTATATGACCCCTTTGAAAGGTCAAAGGGGTTTTCCTTAACAATGAAGATCTGTGTATCTTGATCTCTTTATTATTGGATAATATAAAAAAAGAAGTTAGAACTATGTACATAATTTGGTTTGCCCTAGAAGCTGACACTGAATAGTTGTGAATACTCCTACTGTTACCCTTGAAGGATATTCCAATTGATGATCAGTCATGTTACTTTACCAATAATATCAAGAATGTGGAAAATGTGAACAAAATACTACGCAAATGGTGGTAGCAAGAAAGCAAAAACTGGAAAAGATTATACCTGATCCAAGGAAATTATATTTCCCTTTCCAGGATAAGAAAACAGAAATCCAGAATACAAGGGCATCTAACCTTAGAGGGAAAACAATTTCCACCTTGATTGTCTCTTTAGGAATGGACTTCAGGAACATCTCAGATGGCTTAACACGCATAAGAAGCTGTTGTCCTAAACTGCGCAAAATGTTAAATTTCAGATAAATTATATAAACTGGCTCGCAACTTGTTCATCGTTTATAAAAGAGGGTTTATTCTAATAACTTACTTGTAAACCCTATGCCGAATGCTACCAACTGGAGCCATTTCAAGTGCGACCCACTTCTGCTGCATCTGCAAAAGAAGGAACCCCTATGAATAGAAATATAACATAAAAAGTCAGCATTTCTTCCAAAATAATTTCTACTGTAATCTACGAATTAGGAACTCAAGACTTCTGCAGAACACGCTCTTTTTTTGAACAGCTTAAGTGTTGGTTCTGGACACAAGCTCAAGCAAAGGCATGGGTGCAAACTTTGGAACATAATAAAACAGCAGATGAAAGATCCTGCAGCCTTCTAAATGTAACTGACATCACCATTCATATTTTCATAGTATCATAAATTACAATGCACGCACCTGACCAGATCATGCTCAAGCTGTCACGAAGATCTAAAGCAAGTGAAAATGCAGATATGAAATATGCAGCAAAATTGAACCAAATTAGCAGTTCTTTGAATGCATTATTCGTTTGTGCAATTACATATTGAACACCTATTAACTCTATAGATAAGGACTTTTTACATTCAACTATTTATGACTAATCCATATTAGTTATGGACTACAGAAGAACCCCCATTTTGAACTATGTGAAACCTGGATTGGACCTTGCCAAAAAAAGGGGGTAAAAATACTTGGAACAGTCAAGGTACAGGATGCAAACACACGAGTATTTACAAATGCCCTTAAAATCAAAGCCTTAAGCAATATGAAGTTTCAGCAATTGCCGGCAACTCATAAAGCCAGAACAGTTTCCATTTGCTACTAATTACAAAGAAATCCAAAAAAAGGTCGACATATCAGATGGAAGGAAAATCAGTAAATCAGGCCATCTGTGAATGGTTATAAAGACAAATACATGCGCTCGTATTAGCGACTTAAAAGGTATCCCGGGGGCTAATAAATGATAACATGGAAAAATAAGATTGTGCCGTCTGGTTTGCCAAAAAACTCAACACAGTTTACATTCATGAAAAGGTCATTCAAGGAAAAGATATAAAAAGATAATCGCAGTTTTTCAGGGTCGTCGCCAAAGTGGACACCAATTTGAAGTATGAGGCACCCTTTTGCGCATCCATAATCGGACTCTTTTCCATTTACATTATCCAAACATTGTTCCCCTGGGCTTTCACCTCACTACATAGCTAGGCGGTGACCTCAAACTTGCCAATACACCTAATCTTGGCTTTAAGGACAATTGGGTATAGAATATATTTCTTGACAGGCAATTTTGTCATTGAGCAAGGAGAAGTCTTAACTTAAGCCCCAGATGATGTAAGTATCAACAGTGCCCGCAATGCAAATAGGATACTGAATTACGAACCTTGTCAGAGACAAAATGTGTGACGAGCTCTGCCTTCCCTGAGAGTGAAAGTGAGTGATCAGAGGAAGCAATGCGCCTCCACAGTTGCTTCCAATTGAGGGAGCTTTCCTGCTTATCTGTAGGAGATAAAAAACTAGTAGTAGCGAAGGACCATCTCCTGCCCTCCACCGGAAACACTATCAACCGACTACTCTTCATCACAAAACCAACCTGCCAACAAACAAACAGTTTCTTCAACTTCAGTCTGCTTGTTTCTTTATTATGTTCCTCTCCCGCACACACAAACGTAAGACATATAAAATCTCCGAGCGGGTATTGTATTTTTACAATTATACTGGACTGTTTTCCGAGTAAAAAGAGGAGCCCAACCTCGTTTTACGAGACCGCACAGTAACTACTTCTGCTACTGGTTTTATAAGCCCGACCTTCTACTGCCTATTTTATAAGACTACACAGCGGCCGTCTCCTATGGAAGCTTAAAGAGTGTAATGGTGAAATTTAGCATAAATGGCTTAATGCAATTATTCATTGATAAATGGTTTAATCTTGTAAAGTTTGGGTTTATTTTAATTTTTGTTATTTTAATTTGTTTATGTATATTTTTATATAATCCATATTTATTATGTGTTATTTGTTTAAATATTTTTTCTTATATTGATATTATTATTTCTTTATCTCGCGACAGTCAATTTTGTGATGTGGGATTGATTCTCCACTACATAGAATTGAACATTAAGTTTTTTTAAAAAAAATTAAAATTGTGTTGAATCTTATCCATTACGTTCTTGTCATAGGCTAACATGGTACATGTTTTGCATGATTTGTTGCTATGTAGTGGTATTTAAAGGCATTTAATATGGATTCATTTTCATGTTCAGAAATTCATTAAAAATCCTGTGCATTACAAGGAGCATCATTTTAGGAATCTTTCAACTTGGAACACTAATAGGGACCTAAATCTACATCATTCTAGAGCATTTGCATGCCTAAAGAGTGTTTCATCAATCATTTCCTTGACTATAAAAACTAGTCTACTTAAGGGGGTTGACCTACTAAAACATAACATTTGCAATTTAGCAATCTCCCTATGGTATTTTTATATATTATCGGTCATTGACAATCAACATATAGCGAAGAATTTGATGAATTGGAAAGTAAAAGCCTATAGTATTCCAAATCATATATGTGGGTCATAGGGGAGGTACATGTAAGAGTCACATAACAGACTCACAAGAACCAGGGATTATCTGCAATCAAAACAACCTTCTACACAAGAGAGAAACAACATAAGTACTATATTGTCAAAGAATGATAATGATGCATATAGAAATGGTACAAGATATATATGATAAGATGATGAAATACAATGAGAGAGCCCTCACTTATATATAGGCAAAGATGAAAACCTAAAATGAACAAGTAGATCATGACAAGTATCTTAATCATATGACACGAAACACAAGTAATAAATGACCTAAGTAAACTTAACTATGAAAGTGTGAATAGGACCTAATGTGTAGCCAATTAGGTAATATACCTCGTTCACACTAACACCCCCTTTAAGTGCAACTTAAGGAAGACTAAACAAATGCAAATATGGGTCCTGATAACAAGGTTTCATGAGGTGCTTGTGTACAAACAAACTTTCATAAGTGGAGAAAAGGAGAAAAACCTATAGGAAAAAACTCCTCTCCAAAAAAGAGAAAAAGTATATACAATGATGGTGGAGAATGTAAAAAAGACTCTCCAGAAGATACAACCATCGTGTACAGTCAAAAATCCTCAAAAAAAGGAAAGAGTAGATCAAGTGTCCCTCACAAATAAAAGTAACTCCAAAGCCACTGAAAGATGCTCAAAAATAGAAGATAATTCGCTGCCTACAAACAACATTTCTCTCATTGGGAAGAAATAAATCCAATGGTGGATGAAAAAGCCACTCTTGCAAACAAGATGAAGAGGGAAACCAAATATAAATGTGTGCCTTTGAATACAACTTAGGTGTCCTTGTTCTAGAAAAAGATATCCTCTCCAAAATAGAAACTAAATTCCTAATCACGGAAGTAGAACCAAGATGTAATGCCCCAAGCTTATGCTCGAGACATTAATAGACAAAAACTAGATGAACAAATTTTTCGTGTTACAAAAGTGGCAATAAGCAAGCCACACAACACTTATATGTGCCCAAGGTGTCATAACAACATGTAATGGCACACTTCACACACACACACCAATGCATGATGTAAGATGACACAAGCGGAAGACTTAAAAACACCATGGGATGAAACACCATGGTTGGCACAGAAAATGAGACGAGGAGGAGAGTTGAGATTTTCAAGGTCACTAAAAACCCTTACAACATCCCTATTAGGCCACCCCTTTGATATCTTGGAGTTATGGGAAGCATGGAGGCAAAACTGCCAAAGGTTTGGACTTCAAGGAAGAACTTGCAAAAATTTAGACTTTCCCTTCGTCCTTGCAACTTAGCTTTGCAGTCTAGACTTGCATTTTAGGTTTCTTTCTTGAGTCACAACTAGGCTTAACACTACCACTTCAAACTTTGACTCTGAGTTTGCACTTACAACTTGCAACACCCGCTCAAGTTTCAACCTTCAAGGAACATTTGCAATTTATAATCTTGCAAGGTAGAAAGAGACTACAACTCCCAAGCTTAGAACGATTGTAGACTTCAAGATCAATTTACAACATGCATTATGTAAAGGGCCAACGAAAGTTTGGAACAAGACACCTTTGGTGGTTCAGGCTTTGAGGTCTTGCTTGCATATATAATATGCACAGTGTCAAGTCAACTCTAAACCCCAACCTCCTAGACAGCTCAGATTTTGAAAATAAATTGCAATATGATATGCAATGTGCAATGAGACTCTAAACTTTGAACATCACATGCCTTCAAATTTTAGAAGTTGATTGCAACTTGCAACATGCTCTGTGCAACATGTCATATGCAACAAGATTCTGAACTTTGGCCCTCCTACACTTTGGGTTTTGAGTTTCGATTGCAACTCAAATTGGTAAACCTAGTTTATAGACTTACAAAAATAGAGAGTAGGAAAACATATAAGACATAAAAATAGCAATATCTATTTCTCACACTTAATGAGGCATTACTTCCTTAATTTTCATGCTAACAGAAAATAATTTGGGCCAAACACTTCAGGGATTGTGGGATCCAACCTAGCCACACAAGAACCTCCCAAAAGGCATGATTCCCAAGGAATAAGGAGAAAAGTGACACTTGCTCCCAAAACACAAGGGAAGAAGACTATTTACAAAATATGACAAAAGTGCCATAGAATGTTATGCACATTCAACACCAATGTAGACATGTGCTAAAAACAAGGATACAATTATCGCCACCTATATGAGTAGAATGCAATTCGACATTAAGGTATCCATAAACATAAATAGAACATTAAATAATTTAAGCCAAACATGCCAATATATTTTGATTTCAACGTTCCAAACATGCTAACACCTTCACAAAATAAGGTGTACAAAAATGCATAATGACATATGTTGGCAACAGTTAGTACAGCGACCAAAAGTCATTGCACTTGGCTGCAAGTAGGATGCGAAGCATAAGGCTAACTAGGCCTAATAGGAATAGTCATATTTTTTAAGGGACACGTCCCCAAATAGAATTATGTGTATATAGTCACATGGGAGTAAGAGAGAGATAAGAAATATAGAAGGAATTATAGGGCAATGAAAAGAATAAAGAAGATGTTGTATATTGGACATTGTAATACATGAAGTATATATATAAAGGATGACATATGATTGGGATGCTTAAAATGTATGTTTAATTTATGTATGATGAGATATCTCTTATATTAATTTGCTACATAATGTTAATTCCAACCGCAATTGCTCTGATCCTTCTCTTACTGTCATAATTGGGGTATAAACACATGCAGGACTCCTAGGCTCAGAACTTTGGTCTATGATCTTTCCTTGCCAATATTTGGTTTTGTTGTCATGACCCTAGTAAACTAGTAAAGAATAAGATCGGGGCACTAAAAAGAATTATGGAGCAAGGAAAACTATTAGAAAGAATATTATAAACAAGATAGATTTTTTTATGATTTGCAGTATATTCTCCTGGGTCCTAACCTTGTGAGAGGGGGTTAGGCACCTAGGAGATAATGAATGGAAAGGGGGATCCTGAAAACATCCCTGAAAAGATGTGACTAATCAAAGTAAGATGAACATGAACACCATGGGATGCATAAAGGATTAATGGAATTCCACATATTAAACACCCAAGGCAAAAGGAGACAATAAGAAGTTAAGAGAAATAAAAGAGAATATCCAATTGGTAATGGAGTTAAACGTGGAAGAAAAGAGACAAAAATAAACAAAAGAAAGACACAAGAGGTGCCACAAGAGAATGGATAAGGCTAAAGAGATGGAAATTGAGTGTGCCAAAAGGGCTACGGCTAAAAAAGATAAGGAGGAAGAGATAGAGTGTGCCAAAGTGGTTACGTCAGAAAAAGGAAAGGAAAATCCACAAATTTTTGAAGATATAATTGAGCGCACCACAGGGCCTACAAGTGATAATAAAATATTAGAAGTATTTAGCACTCTAAAACAAATGAACTCTCATCTTGATAAAGCAACAAAAATCCTCAATAACTTAGAAGGAAATATTACAGCATATGGGTTATCTCGAAAAATATGAGGAGGTAGCAACATGAAGTCTCCACCACTTCTGACATTAAACCAAACACCACACATTCAACCTAACCTATCTAAGATAAGGATAACAATTGATGAAATATTTGAAAATTCCTAAATCCCATGGAAAGCTTACAACACCTAACATTCAATGTGGGGTATTTTGATCAATTAGTTACCAAAAGTGTGAGAAAATTAAGAGATGAGGGATTATACCAAACAGTACAAGGAGAAAATAACATGTTCAACTTAAGTAATAATGCAATTGGACTAAGAGAAGAAGATTGGAAACTATCATTTTCTAATATATGTCTTTAACCAATGAAAAGACATCTCCTAAAACAAAATGCCACTTTAAAGAGTTAAACCCCTAAACCAGGATTCATCCCTTGTGCCATATAAAGCAAGGATAATTTAAACATCAAATACAATTGAAAATTCAAGTGAAATATGAGAATATCGAGAACAACAATTTGTACAAAGTTGCAAGGAAATATTAGGGAAAGAATATTTTGATATAAATTAACTAGAGACAAAGGAAGAACTAGGAAAATACTGTAACAAAAGATATAGAAAGAAAAGACTAAATCACCAAAGAATAATACAAACAAACAATGCAAAAGAGATAAAGAGTCTAATTCTAACATGGATTGACTGGTCAAGTTCCCATTTTTTGGTAAAGCAGAAGCGATAGAACACATATTTGTCTTAGAATCCCTATGGCAAAGAAAAGGCATAACAAGGGATCAATCAAAGCTATTTGGTTTTGTAGGCACTCTAAGAAATGATGCACTCAATTGGTACATGAAAAACATGTTTGAAACATGACAAAGAATGGACACAAATTAAAAATGAGTTTTTATCAAACTTTGAATCACCAGAGATCCCAATTGAAAATGTAAGTAAGATGATGGATATGGTGTAGGAACGAGGTGAACCTATAAAAGAATATGATCAAATATTTAAAGAGGTGTCTAGAAAATTGGAAGAACCTCTAACAAAAAAGCAACGAATAGAATGGTTCACTTTTAGACTAACACCTGAAATTAGAACTTCATTGGATGAAAGAACATTTAATACATATTCAGAAGTGGTAACACTAGCTTGCCACATAGAAGCACAAACATGGTGGAGACAAGACAAATCCACATAAAATAAAAAAATAGAAAGGTTAAGACTTGAATTGAAACTATTAAAAATAAAATAGGAAATATTGGCTAAACAAGAAAATAAATGACAATTACAAAGAACGAATATATGGTGCACATATTGCTCAAGAGAAGGACATATTAGAAATAAATGCACAACACTTAAAGATGATAAAAGAGTTGTCGCATTAAAGGTAGATTTAAGAATAGTACCAATAAATAATCAAATAATTTATTGTGGAATATGTGGTGAATGGGATGATCATGAGACAAATGATTGCGCGTCACTATTATTCAAACTCCAAGGAGAAGAAGAAGAAGAACATGAACCATGGTGTGATCATCATAGCAATAACAAGGAAATAATAAACCATGAGATGGCATACATAAAAGGACTAGAAAAAAGATGCCTCTATGCCCAAAACCATGGATACAAAACACTAAGGTGGAAAACTCAAAGAAACATCAACACATTACAAAACACAACATCGCAAAACCAAATAGCATATACACCAAATTACTCAAATGAGGAGAGAGGCTACTATAAAAACTACATAGGAGGTAGGGGTAGAAGAAGAAGAAGAAGAATAATAAAGAGAAGATGCCACCTGCTACAAATGCGGTAAACAAGGGCATTGTGCAAATGAGTGTTGGATAGATAAGAAGAAACCATGTGGATTCTACGAAAATCCTGAACTTGATTTATTCACATGTAACAAAGCACAACAATATTTACAAAATGTTTCACACATTCAAAAAGCGATGAGCTATCTGACCCTAATGTGACTAGAGGTACGAAGATAATGCTAAAAGTCCCCAAAATCTCACTGCAAGGGGCAAGGTGGTGCCACAAAGGAGAGATAAAAAAACACAAGAATTTTTAAATCATAAATGAAGAAGAAGAACTAGAAAAATAATATAGGGAGAAAAAGGAGAAATTAAGATAGAAAGCCTTATTAGAATACAAAAACAAAACTAATGTTGTAGTAGTCACAAGAACGGGAAACGATACTGCAAAAGTAGAGCAACAAATTAAAGAATTAGATGATGATGATGAAGAGGAAGAAGAAGAAAAAAATTTCCTAACCAAATAGAAACATGACAAAACAATGCAAGAAACTAAACAAACTATAATTCAAGAGCAACAAAAAGAACAATATTACAAAGTCTACTTCTCAAAACAAGAAGAATCATTACTAAAACAATTAGCCTTAGTTGCAGTACAAAACAATCTAATTGAAAATTTGAAACAATTTTCCAAGTACTGGAACAAGTAGACAATACCACAACTGTATGTCCAGAGAATGACAAAAGCATCTTGACCCTAGAAAACAAAACCATTGATGATAGATGCACACATAAATCTGTAATGTCCCCTTTTTAGCTGATGTTGTTTGCGGATGGTTTAGCCTATTCCTGACCCTCGTAGGCTAATGTACATGATTAGGGGGTCTTCTTGAGGTAGTCACCTGGTTGATGGTTGGTTTCCTGGATTCAGTTGGATGGGGAAAATAAGGGAGATAATAATTAAATTAATTATTTGTAAGGTTATTAAATAAATAAATATTATAAAGTGACCTTATATTTAATTAATTTAATAAAGTGACTTAAATAAATATTATTACATAAAGTCACTAAAATAAAATAATATTATTTTTCTAGAAGCTTCTTGAAGTGGGATTGAAAAAGTATAAAGGAAGGGGCAAGGCAAGCTTCTAGGCATCTGATTATTGACATTTGCATTTGATGAGTTTTGTGGAGCCAAAGGTTTCTGCATATTTGGTCTTTGGGAACGGAAACTCCCATAGATTAGCATAACTGAGGTGGTGAAATATCCTCCGAAGGGTTGCAAATTGGAAGGGATACTTCAGTCCTTTCATTTGTGCTTAAATCTGCAGTATTAACAGGGGTTTGGAGGTATTAATCTGCATATCAGAAGTTTTTCTATTGGCTGCTACAGTGCTATGAATAGTGCTGCTACAGTACACTATAGTGATTGCTACAGTGCCATGAACAATGACGCTACAGTGACGCTACAGTGCTCGCTACAGTGATTTGCTACAGTGCGTGCTACAGTGACGCTATAGTAATTTGCTACAGTGCATGCTACAGTGCGCGCTACAGTGATTTGCTACAGTGCTGTGAACAGTAACGCTACAGTATGGGACAACTAGGAGAGGGTTTCAAGTTGGGTTTGGAAGGGACTCCTTTCCTTGGTTGATGAGAAGGCTGGGTGCTACACTTAAGAGGCACGATTGGGGCTTGAGAGGGATGTTTATGAGCTGCCATTCCTTCATCTTCGTCATCGATTCACAGCAACTTACATTTCCAGGTTCTTTCATGAGTTAGCATATTTATATCAGCATTGTTGCATAGTTGTCATTTTAGGAGTTGCATAAAATTGTAGAGCCAAGAGTCTTGGCCATTCATATCAGCATTGTATCAGATAATATATCTCAATAAAAGAGTGATAAGTTGTAGGCCATCTATTTGATGTAATGTGCATATTAATATCCTTCATGATTAGCATAATAGTTTGCATGCCAAGTGTTTGACAAAATATCAATTGGCTGTAGGAGTTGATTTACACTTGCATTAGTCATCTATTGCATTTGGAAAATGCTAAGACACTTGCATTTCATGCTATACTTGTAGTTTAGTCTTTTAGCATTTATTTCAAGGCTTTTGCATCATCTTATCTTCCAATTTCATCAATCAAAACAAACTGAAACTCAGAAACAGCAAGAACATACTCTGCATACAAAGTGTTTGACGATATTCCTTGAGCCTCTAATCAGCAAATTGAGGTCCGAAATAGCAAGGGATATTACAGTGGTATCAGAGCTTTTGTCCTGCCATCCTGTTGGGTAGATTGGACATTGAATCAGTGAGTTAATCATGGTTACTTCAAGTACTTAGAAGCAGTGGGACAGGAATATGGAGAAGCTTAAAAAAAGTTTGAATAAGTTGGATGAAAACCAGAAGAGGATGAATGAATTGTTTTCACACCCCGCAAACATAGACAAAGCAGCTCGATTTATGGCATCCATTTTTAAGGGGTCTACATCACAAAATAAAAAGGAGGAACAAAAAGTCTCTATAGGTGAAGTATCAAGAAACCTCTACAATGAATTTTCAGCAGTTAGTGACCAGCATTCAGCTGATCCTATGGAGAACAAAATGGACAAAGGTGATGAGCAGGAGATGCCTTCTTTTGGGTTACAGGTTTCATCTTCTCTTCAAGAGGATAGCAATGGTATGGATTCTTTTAATGATTCCTTTGGGGCTGATGTTAAATGCACTCACAGAAATCTAGAGGGAAAACTAACAGGTGAAGTATGGACCAGGAGTATTGAGATTGGGTCTATTTCAGTTGATCTTCACTCAGTTGATGTTACAGAAGGTAGAGAGGAAGAAACAGTGGATCCTACAGGACAGGGTTGCACGAATCTCCTAGTTGGTGACATGGAGGTTATGATTGGGGACTCTTTTGATAGTCCTAAGAGTGATCTTACCTCTCTGCATAAGATTAGCGATTCATCATCCATTAAGTCTATTTTTTTTAGGGATGATGAGGAGTTTGGGTTAGGAACTACTACTGCTCTAGTTCCAAACTAGCATGAGGACACTTTAGAAGAATATTTTGATGAGAGACAAGCTCTCCATTGGCAGCCCACAACTTCAACTAATGAATTTTCCTTGGTCCCTAAGTCTGATTTGGAGAACCAACTAAAGGTTGGAGAAGATAAGATTGTTACAGCGCTGTCCCATTTTGATCATTCCCACAAGATGGTGGAAATTTATCTATGGAAGGTCCAACTAGAGGGGAGACATAGAGGTGTTGAAGAGGCTTCATCAATCTCTAATTTGCAAGTGTTTAAGGCAGCCATGGAGATTATGAAAAATAACTATTTAACTCTTCTTTCCGATAGAGATCACCTACTTGAATTGGGTGTCATATATTCAGATGCATTGAAGAGGAAAGAGGAAGAGGTTGATCAACTCACCACGGAGCTAGTGAAGACTAGAAAATATTTGGAAGACTCTCAAATGGCTCTCCTTATGGCAGAAAATCAGATTGAGGAGTTGAATGTGGAGTTGAGTTTGGCTCATGCTTCACCAAAGAAATCAGAAAATCATTCTTCTATTACAGCCTCTTTGGATGGGCAAGAATCTTGTGTTGTGTATGTGATTGAGGGACAAGGAAATGAGGGAAAAGAAGAGCAAGTGATGGGTGAAAACAAACCAGTTACATTAGAGCAGCTACATGAAGATAAGGTTTCTTGTGATGCTTCATTAAGTGAGTCTAGCATTGCTTCATCCTATCATGGTAAAGAATCAGATGGTGCTTCTATGAATATTATTCATACATATGAAAGTCTATTGAAGGTCCAAGATATTAAGGTGGATGTGAAAGTTGATCCTTTGCTTAGTGGAGCAGCCACTAGTGTTTTGAATACACGTGATGAAGGAGACATTTTACAATGGCATGATGTCATCACTGATTTGTTTGAGGACAGCAGCACTATGTCCCATCATTCTTGTGAGTTAGGAGCTTGTGACCATGAGAAAGCCAATGATATGATATCACACATTGATGGCAGCCCTACACCATTTGGTAGACATGAAGATATCAAGGATAAGAGGACTGATTTTGTATATTTTGGTATCGAGGAGGTAAAGAAGTCCAAAAAGATTAACGAAGAATGGTTGCAAAAAGCCAAAGAGGCTAGATTAGTGGCTGCCAATGTAAGACAGCATCTTCAAAAAGTGAAAGAAAAGATCAATCTCATCAACATAGCAAGACAAAAAAGGATAGATAACATTAGAAGACTCTTTATTCAAATGCGGGATGAATCTGAAAATACACTTGATTCCCTTAAGGTTAGTTCTATGTCAGGTGATAGAAAGCAGGACTATGATGGTCAACTATTGACAGAGGTTGGTGCTTTTTACCATGACTACATAGTGAGGAGAGTTCATCACCTTTCTTTTAGTTCACATGCAGAGGATTGGTTGATGCATCAATGTGGATTGACGGGGGGCTTATACCATCCATTGTGGGATGAAGAGTTGTCATCTACAGAAGATAGAACTAGAGCTTGCAAGTACCCGACTCAGTTGTGTATGAGGAATTACTTGCAGGGACAACAGTCAGTTATCCATCATGCTATTATGTATCCAACAAGGTTTGCTACTTCTATGTCACATAGATTTCACACAGATACATGGTTACAAGATGATTATGGGGGCAGTAGGTATGATGGCTTGGTTAGTCAGCATGTCCACAGGAATTGGGCAGAGGATAGAGGTTGTGCTTTCATGCTTGCTAGGCAGTTGTATGGTGCACTCATGAGGGAAGAGGCACAGATATCCACTTCCGTTGATGCTGAGAGGGATCAACCCTCCACATTTGCATTGATTAGTGCAACCGGCTTTATGAGTTGGTGTCAGGAGCACTCTTCTTCCAGCTTTGGCAGTTGGAGTATTGTGGGGATGCCAACATTTGCAGATGAGTTAGGAGATACTCATCTTTTCCAACAGTTGTTTGGGTCCATAACCCACAGGTCTCAGTATCAGGGAGCAGCCTCTTGGCAGATTAGTGATTCAATTGCAGACAGTATGGTGCAGCAGGTGCCACTAGTTGTCATTGGTAGTGGATTGTTGATTCTATTTTGGGATCCTGGTGGTGACGTGTTTGATTCATCACTCTATTTTGGTCCTGATGAGGTGTTCTACCACTCTTGGTGCTATGTCAGTGGTTTATATAGAATGGTACAGTGGAAGTCAACAGGTGCGCTTTGTGACAGACTTCCAATTTGGCACTGGGACCCAGGGATTGACATCAGAAGTGATATGTGTATTTCAGCTGCAGAATTGCACAGTTTGCTGAGTTTTGCCAGGTTCTATGGCTGCAGTTGTTTTCAGCGAGAGTTTGATGTAGTTCCTTACAAATTCATTTGGGATCTGGGCATTAGTTGTGAGATACTCTCCAGTATGTTGAGGAATCTTTTGTGTGCATCAGGGTTCACTGTTGAGTTTTGCAGCATGTATATGAGGGTGATTACTTGCAGTTGCACTTTTGATCTTTATGTACATGATCTGTTTCAGACGCATAGCTTAGTTGCGTATATGCTAGATAGTGTGTATGACAGCTTAGCTTACGCAGTTATGGGAAGCAAACATTGTCGGTATTCAGAGTTGCTTCCACTTAATGCTTATGCTCTTGTGACATCTGGCGTTGGGGTTGATTTGATTCAGCAGGTTCAGTCAGTTGTGCTAGTGCTGGTGTTACAGGAGCTCTTTGGTGGCATGAGGGACATTACACAGATCCTCCCTTGGGATCCAAGTGGGGAGAATTGTCTTTGTAGCCAAGATTGCTTGGGGACAAGCAATTTCAAGGAGGGCGGACTGTAATGTCCCCTTTTTAGCTGATGTTGTTTGCGGATGGTTTAGCCTATTCCTGACCCTCGTAGGCTAATGTACATGATTAGGGGGTCTTCTTGAGGTAGTCACCTGGTTGATGGTTGGTTTCCTGAATTCAGTTGGATGGGAAAAATAAGGGAGATAATAATTAAATTAATTATTTGTAAGGTTATTAAATAAATAAATATTATAAAGTGACCTTATATTTAATTAATTTAATAAAGTGACTTAAATAAATATTATTACATAAAGTCACTAAAATAAAATAATATTATTTTTCTAGAAGCTTCTTGAAGTGGGATTGAAAAAGTATAAAGGAAGGGGCAAGGCAAGCTTCCAGGCATCCGATTATTGACATTTGCATTTGATGAGTTTTATGGAGCCAAGGGTTTCTGCATATTTGGTCTTTAGGAATGGAAACTCCCATAGATTAGCATAACTGAGGTGGTGAAATATCCTCCGAAGGGTTGCAAATTGGAAGGGATACTTCAGTCCTTTCATTTGTGCTTAAATCTGTAGTATTAACAGGGGTTTGGAGGTATTAATCTGCATATCAGAAGTTTTTCTATTAGCTGCTACAGTGCTGTGAATAGTGCTGCTACAGTACACTACAGTGATTGCTACAGTGCCATGAACAGTGACGCTACAGTGATTTGCTACAGTGACGCTACAGTGCTCACTACAGTGATTTGCTACAGTGCGCGCTACAGTGATTTGCTACAGTGCTTTGCTACAGTGCGCTACAGTGTTTGCTACAGTGCTATGAACAGTACGCTACAGTACAGGACAGCTAGGAGAGGGTTTCAAGTTGGGTTTGGAAGGGACTCCTTTCCTTGGTTGATGAGAAGGCTAGGTGCTACACTTAAGAGGCACGATTGGGGCTTGAGAGGGATGTTTATGAGCTACCATTCCTTCATCTTCGTCATCGATTCACAGCAACTTACATTTCCAGGTTCTTTCATGAGTTAGCATATTTATATCAGCATTGTTGCATAGTTGTCATTTTAGGAGTTGCATAAAATTGTAGAGCCAAGAGTCTTGGCCATTCATATCAGCATTGTATCAGATAATATATCTCAATAAAGGAGTGATAAGTTGTAGGCCATCTATTTGATGTAATGTGCATATTAATATCCTTCATGATTAGCATAATAGTTTGCATGCCAAGTGTTTGACAAAATATCAATTGGCTGTAGGAGTTGATTTACACTTGCATTAGTCATCTATTGCATTTGGAAAATGCTAAGACACTTGCATTTCATGCTATACTTGTAGTTTAGTCTTTTAGCATTTATTTCAAGGCTTTTGCATCATCTTATCTTCCAATTTCATCAATCAAAACAAACTGAAACTCAGAAACAGTAAGAACATACTCTGCATACAAAGTGTTTGACGATATTCCTTGAGCCTCTAATCAGCAAATTGAGGTCCGAAATAGAAAGGGATATTACAAAATCATAGAAAGATTAAACAAGTAATGGTCGATCTGGGCATAAATGTCAACATGATTCTTATAAGGGTATGGGAACAATTAGGAACACCTAAATTATATGAAACCCCCTATAACATTAGCCTGGCAGATAGTTCGTTAATAGACACAATGCAAACTTGGAAGAGTGTAGAAGTCAACATACTAGGAGTTAAACAAATAGTGGACTTCAAAATAATTGAGATGAAAGAACCCTTCAATACTTTCAACGCACTTCTTGGATTACAATGGTCTGTAAACTCTAATGGCATAATAGACTCAAGGAAGGAAGGATTATCTTTTGTGAATGATGATAAGATAGTACATATACCTCTGGGTACAAACATGAGAAATGTATATACAGAAGAAGTAATGCAAGAAGAATATGATGACGATGAAGCTAAAATGCTTTATTCATTAGCAAAACTGTCTAAACTAAGTAGAAGAACAAAACTCGAAAGGGGAGATATATATTAATATACTAGTAATGATATTACAAACAATAAAGAAGTATTAAATGCCTAGATAAGGGATGAACTAGAGCTACAATCTTGAAGGATAAGAAGAGCCAGAGAAATCTACGCACTACATAGATTCCTAAAAATTCCACCGCATTCCACCATAAATGATAATACCCTACTGGAATCAACACTAAACATATCCAATCAATATACCACCTCTACCATCCAAAAACCTTAATAAATAAATCACATTTCATGAGGGATATCACATATTAAGTTACCAAGATACTCAGGAGTAGGAGATCCAAACATATACTTGGGAGAAATGGAGAAAACCCTTGATAGAGAAGAATTAATATTGGATGCACTACAAGATACATTAATCTGTAGTGCAACAAGGCGGTAGAACATCCATAAAGATAACATCCCTCGATGGCAAACTTTGAAAATCCTTATAAAAACAAGTACTTACAAAAAGAAGGGGAATGAAAACAAATCTCAAAATATGATAGTGCTATCTCACCGTAACAATAGTTAGACATTTGTACCACTACATCGAATGTAAGGAGAGAATATGAAACAACATTGTACATACAGATGTTTTATTGGACCCTTATACCTATAGTACAAACTTGGTACATCAACCATGAAAAGAGGGTAGAAACAAGAAAGTGGGATGAATTTCAGAGAGATTTTAAACATAGTTTTTCCATTTTCAATCCTGATAATAATATCTGTAATGCGATGTAAAAGATGAACAAAATCATATTCTTATCTATACAAGAAAATTAACTAGAAGTGCAAATAAAGCAAACACTAGAACCTCAAAGAAAAGAAGGAATATGTAAGTTAATAGAATGGATGGATACACAAGAACAATATTCCAAGAAAATATGCTACACAACAAAACATAATGAAAGGGAAAATAAAGAAGAACCCCGCTTGAATATAGAAATTAACCAAGGAGAAAGAACTATCATGTCACGTACTGAATCTAAGGACAAATACTATAATTAACCATTAAAATTAAGAGAGAAAATATAGCAATAGAAGGAAGTCCTAAGCTATCAAAAATAAGAGATTACTAGGAGGAAAAGGAAGTGATGCAAATTACAGAAATCCCAACAGAATATGAAGATCTATTACCTCAGACATTCACAAATCTAAAAGGAATCAAACAAGAAGCATGTATTATGAAAATCCAACTGAAAGGAGTAAAACCATAGGAAAAGAGACCATAAAGATTGAATCCAAACATGAAAAAGAAGGTTAAAACTAAAATTGACAAAATGCTTATGACAAGAATCATCAAGCAAGTAGAAGATGCAGAATGGATAAGTCCAATGGTTGTATAAAATAAGAAAAAAGGGTGATATTAGAATTTGTGTAGATTTTAGAGAATTGAACAAAGCTTGTGTTCATGATCCATTTCTGACACCATTTACAAAAGAGGTCTTGGAGTCAGTGATCAGAAGGGAAACCTACTCTTTTACTGCTGGATTTTCTAGCTATCACCAAGTCAAAATTTAGGAAGATGACCAATCAAAAACTACATTTGCAACATAGTGGGGGTCCTTCATGTACACTGTAATGCCCTTTGGACTAAAGAATGTGCTAGTAGTCTTTAGCTAAATAATGGTCAATGCATTTAAATATTTCATCCATGACTTTCTGGAAGTCTATTTAGATGAACGAATAGTATATGGACTATTAAAAAACCATGTTCAAGTGTTCTGCACAATGTTGGAAAGATGTAAGAGGAGCCTACAAATTGTACTAAACTTGAAAAATGCATCTTTGTGGTACCATTTGGTACACTTTTAGGACACATAAAAAGCAAAGGACTCATGGTAAACCCTTTGAAAGTGACACTGATTATGAACTTACCACCACCAAATACAACATCAAAGGTGAAAACCTTATTAGGTTATACCAGATATCACCATAAATTTATCAAAGGATATGCCACTATAGCAACACCAATTGAAGAAATCAAACAAAATAATTGATTGGAATGAGCAATGTCAACAATAATTTGACACACTCAAACAAAAGATAACAAAAGTGTTAGAAATGAAGGTGAATAGTTCTATAGAATGGAAATATGATTACAACTGTAACTATTAATCTAGTGCAGAACCAAAATGGAGATAGTATGAAATTAACCCAAAGAAATAACAAAACATGAGATCAAACACATAACATAGTGTTTACGTGGAGAAAACCTTACAGGAAAAAACTCCACACAAGAAGAGATGCACCAGTCTATATTAACTTCAATAGAGTTTACAATACAACACTATCAATCTCCTCTTAGGTCTTCAATCTAGCAGCACTTGTAATACTCATACACAGTCGTAATACAATGCCCTCTTTAAAAGAGTGTTGCCTTTTAGAGAAAAAACCCTAACATAACCTCTACTGTTAGATCTGGGACCTACTGATGAGCGGTCTAGATTGACTACAAAATTACAATATTTTCCAAGGCAATTTTCTAAATATTTCTCTTCAAGGGCACTGCCCCCGAACCCTCACCAGGGGGCGGCGACAGTAGTAGGGGGAAAGCCTCCCCATCCCCCCCGCTGGGTACAAGGATCTAAAGTGCGGTTGAAACAAGATCGCTACTTAAGCCACAAACTTTCTTGAGTGGAGAAAAATTACATTACTACAAAAAGGGAAGCACTAGCAATGGTATATTCTTTGCATAAATTTGGACATTATCTTCTGTCTACCCTATTCATATTTTACACTTAAAATATCTACTTAACAAACTGGTAACACAAGGGAGAATATGTAGGTAGCTATTACTATTTCAAGAATTTAATTTCAATATCATGGTAAAACCAGGGAAGAACAACCAAGGTCCTAATTACTTATCTAGAATTGAAACAAGAGAGGAAATTGATAACTTGGAAGAATATTTGCCAAACACAAATATGTTTAGAGTGACTGCAATGTTGCAAGACTTAAATGATGTAGCAAGCTTATTATCCACATGATAATTTTTGGAGAATAGTTCACCCAATGACAAACAAATTGTTAAGGAAATAACTACCATACACATTAATTGAAGGAGAATTGCATATAATTGGGAAAGATGACATTATAAGAAGAGTGGTATTTAAGCATGAAAGACAAGATATCCTCAGGGAATCACATGAGGGAATTTCTAGAGGGCATAATTTAAGAGAAACCACCGCAAAGAAGTTTATGCTATCTAGACTATGGTGGCCAACACTATTTAAGGATGTCAGTCAATATGTTAAACAATGCGATATATGCCGATTTGTGGAAAATCCCACCATAAAATATGAGATGCCACTACGACTAGTCCTTGCCCAAGTACCATTTGAAAAGTGGGCTATAGACTTCATAGGACCCATTGATTCTCCAGCAAACACACACAAAAGCTAGATTTATAATCACTAGAGTTGAATATCTCACAAAATAGGTAGAAGAATAACCAACTAAGGGTTGCATAGCCAAAACAACCACCAAACTCATATATGAAAACATAATAACAAGGTTTGGGTGCCCTTTGAGTATAACAAGTGACCAAGGAAAAAAAATTGTCAGCAAGGTAATTGCAAAGCTACTCGATAACTTCATGATCAGTCATAACAAAAGTAGCCCCTACCGTCCACGAGCTAACATAGCAAGTGAAACTTTAAATAATATTATAGGCACAACACTGACAAAGATTTGCAATTGCAACACAATAGATTGAGATAAAAAAATCCCAGTGGTACTATGGGCATACAAAACAACTTACAAAAGAACAACTAATTTTTCACCATTTGACCTAGTATATGGGTTAGATACCACTCTACCCATGAACTTTATTAGACCAAATTTATGCACCACACTTACATTGCATTTGGATGAGGAAGAATCACTAAAGCAAAGGTTGGAAGATCTCACCGAGTTGGATGAAAATAGGCTACTAGCATCATAGAACCAAAGCCTAGAACACAAAAGATAGAAATCTTGGCATGATAGAAATTTAAGACATAAAAGTTTTCAATAAAGGAGATCTAGTGCTATGTTATGACAGTAAGTTCAAAAAGTGGGGCAAATTGAAATTCAAGTGGCTAGAACCTTATTACATTGAAGAAATCTCAAGTTTCGGTATAGTGAGACTTAAAACATTAGAAGGAAATCTCCTAGCAGGATATGTGAATGGTGCAAGATTGAAACACTATAATCAAAACACATGATAAAGAAAAATGGAAAAATCAAAATTTGTATTATATGTATGATATGTACAATATAAGTAAAAACTGGCAAAAAATAGCGTGTGAGAATATAATGGTTACAAAACTGCGCCAAACCAAGAATGAGCAAATGCATTAAATGCAAATCCCACTGTTAGGATTATAAAAAATAGCTCCAAACTGTCACTAAACACACTTGCATACTGAGAGAATTGTGAACTCAAGAAAGAAGAACAAACTATTCAGAGCTAAGCAAATTACAAAGAAAAAATATCAACTCCAACCTTGGTCGATATCTCTGAGAAGCCACACCCCAAGTATAAGAAGTTTATGTATAAGGTGATGGAGGTCAACCTAGATGGGGCATTCTCTATTGTCCTAGCTTATGTAAGGAAGTATATAGAGGATGTTAGGAAGCATATCAATGCACCACTCTTGAAGATAGACCACACAAAGTTTGAAGAACTCTGAAGAACCATGTTGCAACCAGACCAAACACAATACATGTCGCAGTTCTAAGAAATAGAGAAGAAGAAGTTGGATATGTGGATATAGACTTCCCATATTTCTCGGTGGAGCATGGGTGGATCAAAATTATTCGTAGTTGAATCCACGACGAATACATTTATCTCAACAAACCCTACAAATGGTCGAGGAGCTACCCTCCAAAAAGGCCATCAAGAATGAAAAAGTCACCGAGATGATTGGTGCAACATACAATGGAAGGAGCTTGAATGTGACAAAAATTACAAATTTGGTTGTGCGGTATACCACCATGGGTATCGCATATAAAATCAATTATACCAACAAAGAGAATTCCACAACAGACACCACAATCCACACTGCATACCAGATGATTATAGAGGGTAAAGAGTTTGACTTGTGTAAAGTCCTCCATGAGTAGCTACTGGAGAATCTACAAAAGACAAAGAGCGCACAGTATCAATTTTGGTATGTAACTTTGGTTATTTGCCTTACATTTTACTTCATGAATGCATTAACTTAATTTTTTGGAAAAGCATGGCAAAAAAATCAATCAATAGCAACATAAATAAAATACCATGTCCAACAGTTCGAAGAGACCACATCATACACTGCCCCGCATTGGGAATTTTTCAAAGCCCTTCAACAACAAATGCAAAGCAGGGAACATATTTTATATGATATGATGAGGAAGTATGCAAATGATATAGTCTTTCTAGTAGATAAGGACTACACACTAATGGAGGTAGTAGAACCTAGGGTATCATGGATCCCTAGACTACCATATGAAATCACAATGACATGGTGCAATCCTATGCAACAACCCTATTGAAGAAATTGAAAGATCATACAAATGCAAAGAGGTTTGGAACGTATAAGCAGTTCATTGATAAGCAATCTAAGAAAAGCACAAAAGAGCACAATGAGAAAAATAAAGAGTAATTACATGAGAAATGGGGGATTCCAAAGCAAGAAACACCATAGACAAGTACTCTACACCGCAAGTGTCGAGGTCAGAAAGATTGAGCTTAGGGTCCCTGGGGTCACAGGATGCAGCTGAATAGCATACATCATCACGAGAAACATCAATAATCACTCTTCAAGCACTACAACTAGACCCATCACTAGAAGAAATATCTGAAATATTGATATAGTTGAGTTAGGAGAAGAAGAAGCCTAGACAAAAGTAAGAGGTAAAATGCAAAATAATCTAAACGTTAGGCATGGAAGCAAAGGAGGAAGTAGAAGTTCAACCACCACATAAAAGAACAATGAGGAGAAGTAAATAAACAACAATGGAAATAGAGTCACAAAAAGAAAAGGAGGATATCATGAGCATAGACCTCCTCACAAGTTGTTTCCCCCAAATCCAAATTTGTGGTCATGCATTTTTCCTTTCATCCATTTATGTGTCATGTAAGTCTCCTTCCCTTTTTGTCGGCAATTTTCCCCTTTATTGAACCTTGTCGGTCATTTCCTTGTTAAAGTTATTCTATTGGCAAAAGTGAAATATCAAGAACTTTAAATATTCCTTTGTTTATCAGAAAAAGTTTCCATCGGTGAACCTGTCAGAGAATGAACTTATCTCTTCCTTCTAAAAGTGAATGTTGAGTATCTTGTATTAGCCACTTCCCTGACAAGTCTTGAGTTCTCCTTTCTTTACCTTTATCAGTTTTTTATCCCATCTTTGAACTTTGTTTTTGGTTCCCAAGTTCACAAGTAATCCAGTTTGCCTATAAGCTGATATTACTACATAAAGTTATTATATACTTATTCCCCATCATGTCATCAATCAGTTCTTGAGTTCATAAGAATGCCAAATTGCCAATTTCTCGACTAAGTATATCAAACATGTTTGACGCCGCAAAGTTGTGTTTGTTCAAGAATACCAAGTTTTCCTGATTTTTCGACAAGTGTGTAGCTTAGACTTTCACCGATAAAGAAGCACTTAGTTCATGAATGATTCTAATCATCGATAAACCAACGATTCATAAACATGACACTTTTCTAACTATAAGGCACATCCTCCAACAAGTTCAAAATATGATGATATTGCCGATAAACTAAAAATAAGGGAAAAAGTGGAAATGGGCAATATAGGTAAAATGAGAAATTGTCGTCAAAATTGCTTTTGCCTACGGCACATGACTGAAGGTTCAACAAAGGGAGATTTCACTGATAAAAGGGGTTCCTATGAAAAAAAAATGTTAATTGAAGAATATGTTGTTCGGGTAAGTTGAGATGTCTGCATTAATTGCAAGGGACATTAAATGATTTCACTTCATTTCCTCTCTTTATAAAGCCAATATCCATTTGTAAAGTCATTCACTAAAGTTACCCAAAGAAGAAACCCTGGAGCTAAATGCAATTAGCTGTCTTCATTTTTTCATCCAAGCGTCACCATCCAGGTAAGCCCAGTCACCCGCCTTTAGTTTGAATATTATTGCTAGCTAATCAAATACTATTGGGTGGGGTAAAAATTCAAATTCTGGCCATTACTATTCATGAGATTTGAGGCCCTAATTTCTATCATCGAGCTCCATTCTCTCTTATCTTACCATTTGAAATTGTCGTCCCTTGCTAAGACCCCAATTCCTTTACACTGGTTACTGGTAACTGTCAAGATGAAATATAAATACAAAGGTTTAGATATTTTTTTTATCATTGGGAATGAGTTGTCTGGTGTCAAGGATACAGATTTCGGGCACGTGAACCTCCGTGAATTTTGGCAGAGAATGAATACCAATCCTAGACCAACAATTACACAAAGAGTATTTGATAGTGGATTGGCCCACGCTGGAGGCTTCCCACCAGCTATAAAATGCCCTAACTTGGCAATGGCCTACATACAAAATTATCATCCTGAAGCCAGAGAAATTAGAATTGTCAGCAGCCATACTATCCTGCCACTAAATGACGATTCTATAGCTGATAGGTTAGCCCTGGCCACACACGATGTATATGAAGAGATAACCTTGGAGAAAGCTTCAAATTTCTATATTGATGGCAAAAATAAGTGTAAGGACATGATAGCCACCACTTGGTTGAAGAGGCCAAAAAAGGGAGCGTCTAGATTACCCCAGAATTTGGTTAGAGGTCATTTTCAAGATGAAATTTCTAATAGCATTACTCTATTGCACAGAGTTACAGGCAATCAAGAGTGTGACAGTTTTGAAAACTAGATGTGCCAGTATGTTATGATCATTTGTACAGGAAAACAATTTATTGACTGGTCCCAACTGCTAAGTGATCAACTACATAAACAATTGATAGATTACCAGAATAAGGGGAAATTTCATATGTGTTCATACCTTATTTATTTATTAGCCACTACTCAGCCCAGATGGCTAGGTCTACAAGTGGCAGGTCCTTTAACATCTTGTTGCCCCAAAAATTTAAACCCAAAATTTTCAAATTTTCGCGCTTAAGGATTGGTACAATCATCGCTTTGCCCAAGTCTAGTCATTTTCCGTTCCAAAAATTTTGAAGTCTTGAAAATGTTTGTTTGAGTCTTTGGAGTTGGGCGATTTTCCATTTCACGAACCCCTTTACTTCCCCGACTTATATTCTTAAATTCTAAAAATGGCCGACTTCCGGACTTCTCCTTTATGCTGGGGAAATTGGAAGTTTTTGAATGTCACTCTTGCAGTTTGAAGATCATAAAAGCGTTGACTCTCCAACTTCACCCGTTGTCAGAGATTTTCAAATTTTACGAAACTCCTCTTCAAGGTTCAAGGTTCAGAATCCACTCCGACCCCCGACTAGTTAGCAGTGCCCGTTTTCCAAGGTATTGTCAGCTCATCAGATTGCTCATGCGGAATGCAGGGAATGTCTTTTCAGGAGTTATGAAACACAAGCTCAATCTTGGGACTCACTTTTCAAGGTGCAACATTAATGATGCATTAATTACTACTTAAATGACAAGTGTAACGAAGCCTGCCAAGGTGGTAATGCAACATTAACAAGTTTAAAAACCATCATTACTTACTAGCATAATTAAGTTAAGGTGGCGGTGCTCTCTGAGTTCAGTTTTTATTGTTAGCCAAGCTATTTTCAGAATGGGACTCCCTACAAACAATGAAATTTGGGATGATGAACCTATGCCTGTCCTACAACCTAACTTATAGTGGCCCAAGGAGGAGCAGATCAATATCATCTCTCAGCTGTGCACAGTCGCTTGGAAGGAGAAAACCAGTTATACTGAATACCGTAGGACAATTGACCTTCTGGAATAAGAAGAAGATCGCGCTAAATTGCGCCAACTTTTTATGGAAATACGTCTAGAATTGGGGACAGATTAATGTCACTTGTCTTGCATATTTGAAGTCTTTTTGTAATTAGCGATGATTATTACAATTTTGATATGATGTAACCATTTCCATTTTGAGAAGTCACTTTCTTGATTACGGTTACTCGAAAAGGACTGTTTTCGAACAGTTATAATTTTTGGGAAATTATATAAGGGGAAGGGATTTCAAAGAAAAGCATCTTTTTTCTGGGGTTGTCTGTGAACAAGGGAAGGAGAGAAAGTTTATTCTATTCTCCAGTTATATTTTATTTTAGCATAGCTTATGTATCTAGAAGTTTTGCAAAAACTTTGAGTTTTGTTATGTTGAAGAAATGAAGAATTATTTACAGAAGTTTGTGTCTCCAAGTATCTTCTATGATTGCAATTGTTCTTATGTCGATTAGTAATCTACCTTCAATATTGCTTCTTTTATGTTGGTTTGTGTTAAGAAGGAATATAGTTGTATCTTTAAATCAATTTACCTTTGTTTGTGAATGTGGGGTAAATGAGTTGTGTATCGTTTATGTGCATTCATTTCTTTCTTAAGTTGGTCATGCACATCTATTTCATGGTGATGGGTAGATGTTAATACGCATTTTATACTTTCTGCTTAAAAGCATACCCTATATCTTTATTCATTGTATATTTTAAGAGCGAGCTGTACCTCTGAAATTCAGAGGAAAGTTGTCAACCCAATGATAACTTCTCCAACTGTTAGTGTTGTTTGTCCTTCTTCCTGGGCATCTTGAGTCATTTTCTGTATTTATTTTTGAAGGACAAATCTGTTCACCAACAGATTTTTAGCAACTCTACTAGGGACTAGAAATTGAAGATTGGTGCCCTTATGTTCCCAGAAATTTGAAGGTGCCTCCCCGAGGATGGAGGTTGGTGACTCTGTAAAATGAACGTACCCAGAAACATTCTGTTTGATGAAGACTAATGCTAATTTAACTTTCAGATTTACATTATGGCTTTGGTTTCTTCCCAGCCATGGGGAAATCATTTTGGGTCTCTTTCCTTTCCGGTATATTCATCATTGCCTAAAGGATTAAGAAAGCATTTCCTGAAGTTCAGTGGAGAAGGTTCTCAAGATGCTAAAGATCACATTCTTGCATTTACGGTTGCATGTGGGATCTTGGGGGTAAGTAAAGAAGATGTTTTTATTCAATTATTTATTGAATCTCTTATTGGGACTGTAACAAAATGGTTTAATCATTTAGAAGAAAGATGCATAACTAATTGGGATTCAATGAGAACTAAATTCTTAGAGAGATTCAAGGGTTCGGTGGATACTGCTATATTGTGTCAATTCTTCCACATCCTCTAGAAAGAAGAAGAATCCATCAGAGACTTTGTGGGCAGATTCACCGACTACTCAAAAAGATCCCAACCCCTCTTCAACCGGGTAAGCAACTCTAGTTATGCACTTTTATCTCTGCATTGCATCCAGATGTTTAATATGAGTTGAAGCGGAATGGAATAAATGATGTTGAAATTGCACAACATGAGGCTGTAAAAATAGAAGATGATCTGATATTGAGTGGCTTATGGAAAGTAAATTAGATTGCAAATAGTTTGACTCATGAACCTATGAGGATGCCTATTATAAATAAATAAAATTTCAAACCTATAGGTTTCCAATCTTCTTCTATTAAATGCTCTAATCTCTCTATTTTTTATTCCAAACATTTTGGTAGAAGTGAAGTAAGTACTGCGGAAATTAAATCTCATGTGAATAAGAGAGTTGAAGCTTATTATGTGCATTATAAGGAAGACAATGATAAATCTGTAGTTTTCCCATATAAAATAGAAGATGAGCAACCTGAAGCTATACGACATGAAGAAAAAGTGTTGAATATCTTTTCTCCAATATGCATGCAAGTTGAACATGAAAGCTTCACGGAGATACAGTTGCAAGAAGATGATTACATAACTAAAGAAGACAAAGAAGAACTGAAAGTGCCATGGAATTCTAATCAGCATCAGGTGAAAATTTTAAACCAAGCTAAAAGCAAAAGACTGGAATCTCCTTTGAGGTATGAGAAAACAAGTGAACAAACCCTCACTTCTCCTAAGGAAGAAGTATTATCATCGGGTCCTAGTATTTCTTTTATTCCCAACTGGTGCATGCAAAGCTCAGGGGATGACTTCTTGTGTGGAATCATGAATGAAAACGGTAATGATAATGAAGTCAAAATTGATACATGTGAAGATAAAACTGAGGAATTCGATAGTCCTGTGACCAAACCTGGAGAAGGTATGGACAAATTGCATTCTCAATCTGTTTATACTCTCAGTCATGATTTTATTTGTACGACTGGTGAGGAGGTTGCAATGTCTAATCTGCATGAAAATGATAATGTATGTCATGAAGTTATTGAGTCAAACCTTGTAGAGGAAGATGAGGTGTTTCAAGTCGTGGGTGATTTTCAGTCCTGTAAAAATGTGGTTTGCAATTCAAATTTTCAAGATACATGCATGACTGATGGTTGTTTTCAAGAATGGGATATTGATTTATCTACTAAAGGAAATGATCACATAAACATTGGGATAACCAAAAATAAGCTACCATCTTATGATTTATATGTGGGATGTCCAGTCCGGGGGCTGATTTCTCTCTGCTTGCTAAATCAAATACCTTCTGATATTACACATGGGGTTATACAGACAGGTGTTGGTAGTTATGTGCTGGACAATTTAGGTATGAGTCATCCAATTGAAGAAACATACAATGAAGAGTGGCTTGTTGAACATCAAGATGCATCTAAAGAATTCTCATGTGAAGTCATCTTTATCAGTCTGATCATGATGGTCGCCAATTGGCAGTTGGTTGCTTGTGGGCTATCCATTCATCCAACATTTTTCTGCATAGGCTACTATTTTTCCCAGTCGGTTAATGGATTTACATGATCATTCTGGAGCCATCTGAGGTAGGGTATTCATGACCATGTACATATTAGGAGTTTTTGGTGTGCGAGTAGTGTAGTTTCTTTTCTGGTGTGGCCCTGTTTTTGGCTTGTTCTGGCTCCTTTCCTCTGTATTACCTTGACTCTGTTGCCCAATGGATGAGACACTGGTCTGTACTTGTGATTCTGGGTTCTTTGATTCGTCCTTTGTGAGCCTATTGTTGCCCCAAAAATTTAAACCCAAAATTTTCAAATTTTTGCACTTAAGGATTGGTACAATCATTGCTTTGCCCCAGTCTAGTCATTTTCAGTTCCAAAAAATTTGAAGTCTTGAAAATGTTTGTTTGAGTCTTTGGCATCAGGCAATTTTTCATTTCACAAACCCCTTTACTTCCCCAACTTATGTTCTTAAATTCTGAAAATGGCCGACTTCCCGACTTCTCCTTTGTGCCGGGGAAATTGGAAGTTTTTGAATGTCACTCTTGCAATTCGAAGATCATAAAAGCATTGACTCTCTAACTCCACCCGTTGTCAGAGATTTTCAAATTTTGTGAAAATCCTCTTCAAGGTTCAAGGTTTAGAATTCGCTCCGACCCTCAACTAGTTAGCAGTGCCCGTTTTCCAAGGTATTGTCAACTCATCAGATTGCTCGTGCGGAATGCAATGAATGTCTTTTCAGGAGTTATGAAACAAAAGCTCAATCTTGGGACTCACTTTTCAAGGTGCAACATTAATGATGCATTAATTACTGCTTAAATGACAAGTGTAACGAAGCTTGCCAAGGTGGTAATGCAACATTAACAAGTTTAAAAACCATCATTACTTACTGGCGTAATTAAGTTAAGGTGGTGGTGCTCTCTGAGTTCAGTTTTTCTTGTCAACCAAGCTATTTTCAGAATGGGACTCCTTGCAAACAACAAAATTTGGGATGATGAACCTATGTCTGTCCTGCAACCTGACTTACTGTGAGGAGGAGCAGATCGATATCATCTCTCAACTGCGCACAGTCGCTTGGAAGGAGAAACCCAGTTATGTTGAATATCGCAGGATAATTGACATTCTAGAAGAAGAAGAAAAGTGCGCTGAATTATGCCATCTTTTATGGAAATACGTCTAGAATTGGGGGTAGATTAATGCCACTTGTCTTCCATATTTGAAGTCTTTTTGTAATTAGCAATGATTATTACAATTTTGATATGATGTAACCATTTCCATTTTGAGAAGTCACTTTCTTGATTACGGTTACTCGAAAAGGACTGTTTTCGAACAGTTATAATTTTTGGGAAGTTATATAAGGGGAAGGGATTTCAAAGAAAAGCATCTTTTTCTGTGGCTGTCTATGAACAGGGGAAGGAGAGCAAGTTTATTCTATTCTCCAGTTATATTTTATTTTAGCACAACTTATGTATCTAGAAGTTTTGCAAAAACTTTGAGTTTTGTTATGTTGAAGAAATGAAGAATTATTTACAGAACTTTGTGTCTCCAAGTATCTTCTATGATTGCAATTGTTCTTATGTCGATTAGTAATCTATCTTTAATATTGCTTCTTTTATGTTGGTTTGTGTTAAGAAGGAATATAGTTGTATCTTTAAATTAATTTACCTTTGTTTGTGAATGTAGGGTAAATGGGTTGTGTATCATTTTATCTGCATTCATTTCTTTCTTAAGTTGGTCAAGCACATCTATTTCATGGTGATGGGTAGATGTTAATACACCTTTTCTACTTTCTGGTTAAAAGCATACCCTATATCTTTATTCATTGTATATTTTAAGAGGGAGTTGTACCTTTAAAATACAGAGGAAAGTTGTTAACCCAATGATAACTTCTCCAACTGTTAGTGTTGTTTGTCCTTCTTCCTGGGCATCTTGAGTCATTTTCTGTATTTATTTTCGAAGGACAAATATGTTCACCAACACATCTGAAATAAAGGTGTATGATTGTTTTCCTCAATTGAAGGAAACAAATGGGATAAAGTGTTTAGAAGAGTTAATGATGCTTTCTTAATGCTCATGGTTAGGAGAATTTGGGAAAACCCTTAGGTCAAAATTTTTACAGAAGCGGACAATTGGATTATGACCTTCGGTAGCTTTTTCATACAATATGATAAATTCATATATATTAGAATTGGAGGTTTTAAGTATCCTCCACTCAAACTACCAAGGTATGCTTCAGATTATGTAGTGTTTTTGGAAGTGTGTAGACAAGCTTACCTAGCAAGGTAGAGATATTACACTGTAAAGAAGAGAGGGTACCCATTTCCCTTGAAGTACTTGTACTAAGACCAAAGATGCCAAGAATGTAGATAGAATACTTTGTTGGCAAGAGACACTACATAGCATTGATAGGAGTTGTCATTGATGGCAACTAAGATTGTTTCACACATCCGTAGTGCATTATCTGATTATACCAGAAGTCAGAATGATAATCCATCTAAGTCTGGGAGCCTGAAAAAGAGCATATAGCAGAGTACAACATTTTGGTCAGTGGATCTCTCCAGTTAATCATTGTGTGTTACGGATCTAAAGAAGTGTAAAGGGACACCAGGGCAATCTAAATCCAAGTTTTCAGCCTCTAGTGATAAAGGGACCAAAAGCTATGAGCATCCGATTACCAGATCCTATTATGATAGAACAACTCAGTGAAGAACAGGCAGACTTATGTTAATCCTTGTGCGGACCCAATAGAAGTGTTCTGATGAACTGTGTATGATATAGAATGTTAATGGTTGACATGTATGATGATCTACATGTGTTATTTTTGGTACGCATCAATATTGGTGTATGGATCTAGCCGACAGAACAAACCTTTCTTAAAAAGTTCAAAGTGTTGTTACCGACTTGCAAGTGTTTGCAATTCAAGATAAGGATATATATATAGCTGATGATTGTGGATATTTTGATGGTGTGGAATGTGGAAAAGGTGTTTATGTGAAAAGTGCAGGAATCTGATATCTGAATGAAGGCTGAATAAAGAGAAGAGAAAAATAAAGATGAAGTGCACAAAGTCAGTATTTGGACTTAACCAAAACTGATCTCTAGCATTGGCAGATGCATCTTACCAATTCAAAATCTTTGTAAAACTCTTGTAATCTTTCCTGTAGGTAGTGAGCCTCCACTTGAGTAGTGAGCTTAGGGTAGTGAGCCTGAATGCATGTGCATTCCCATTTTGTATCAATATTTTTAACAGGGTATTAAATTCTTGTGGGTTAACCCCCACCGTGGTTTTTCCCTTAACCGGGTTTCCACGTCAAAAATCTTGGTGTCAAATGTGTTATTTCATTTATGCTTATGTGGTGTTTGAAATATTTATTTCATTAATATGTTTCTATATGTAAAGGAAGATTAAAGACGAAAAAAATTTAGAATGTGTGACAATTGATTCACCCCCCCTCTCAGTTGTCCGGACCTAATCCAACAATTGGTATCAGAGCCAAGTTCCTTTAAAAAGTTTAACAGCTTAAGGTAGATCTAGGAAGACAATAGGATGGATGAATATGATCTTCAAGGGAAACTTAATCTCACTCTAGATGATCTTGAGCAGTCCAAGGCAGAAGTTCAAGAACTGCAAGACAATCTAAAAAAGACAGAAGACTTCATTGAAGTTTTAAAAGAGAAATTGAGCAAATCCAATACAAAGGGAAAGGAGAAACCTCTTCAACTATAAAAACCCTATGAAGACAAGGCCCTAGATGAGAAAACAAAGGAATGTGAAAAGTTGGCTAAAGAAGTTACTATTCTAAAACATGAGATGGAAATTGGGGTGATGAGACTAACCAAGGAAATTGAAGATAAGAAGAAAGCTGAAGAAGAGTTAAATCACAATCTAAAAAAGAGTTTTGAAGAATGCTGTAGACTGGATGTGATAGTTGATCTTCTAGAATCTAATCTACAAGAAAGTAGAGAAAATGAAAGAGAATTTGAGAGACAAATCATCACACTCAGACATGACCTAGAGGTTGCAAATGAGTATAAGGAGAAATTCAAGATAAGCTCAGCTAAACTTGAAGCACTCATTGAAGGGCAGAAAAAGGATGTTGATAAGTATGAGAAAGGTGAAAGCTCCAGATCCAGACAGAGGAACTTTCAACCTAGGAATGAAAGAAACAGATCTAGAAAACCTCCAGTAAGATAGTCAAATGCTCAAAGATATCCATCATTCAATGGAAATTGTTTCAACTGCAACAAATTTGGTCTTAGAGCTACTTAGTGCAGAAGCAGAGTAAATCAAAATGGTCCATCCTTCTCCAGTCAATGTTTCAAATGTAACAGGTATGGTCATAGATCAAATGAATGCAGAAGTGCGAAAAAGAATAATCCCAATATTAGAAGAATTAGCAATTCCTTCAATGGTTACTATTTTGTTTGCAATGGGTTTGGACATATGGCTAATCAATACAGATCAAGAGAAAATTAGGTTTATAAGAAAGGAAATGTTGTATGCTATAACTGCAATAAATCTGGTCATATTGCAAGATTTTGCAGAAGTAAAGGCAATGGAAGAAAAGGTCTAGTAAACAGAAAACTGGATGAGCAGAAACAAGACAGAGGTGAAAGGAAAATTGTTGTGATGAGATATGGAGTGAAATGAACAAGATTTGGATTAAGAAAGATACAGTAAACAATGATAACAAGTCCCCACTGGAATATGGTGTTGACAATTCCTCCGGGAATTAAGTCAGAAACTCTTGCTTAGGGGGAGCTTCATGGAACATCAAAATCCCCCGGTCATTAAGTGGGTGCCTGAATTTGGCACATTAACAGAGAATACTCCAAGTTAGTCCAGAACCTATGGAAGGATTTTTGGAAGAAAAGATGTTGATACATGAGGAGCTGTCTAAATAATGTAACCAGATACAATTAGGGCAACACATTTATTTCAAAGGCAAATTAGGTAATGTAGAGCTTTAAAAGGTCACTTGGTCACTCATTTGAATCACCTTGCATTCAAAGTAAACAAGAAGAAGAGCACTGAGCTACAAAATCTAGAGACTGAGGCAGAAAATGAATTCAATTGGCAAATGATCAACCCTAACACCACGAAAGAAAAAAAGGTACCTCTCTGTAAATCTTCGAATTTGAAATCTATATGAAATGGCTACCCCTCATATTATTGACATTACTGAAAGGCCTTGACCCAAATTTAAGAAACATCCTCACAAATCAATTCAAGTCAATCTGTTAGGTGCTTTTTCAAGTGTTCTATATGGCGTACTACATGTAGAAGACATAGGGTTTACATTCATGCAAATATAGATGAATTTGGAGATTCAAGGTATGTAGATCTATTTGAAAAACAACTCATGGATGAAAATGAAGAACTTAAACCTAATTATAAGGCACTACAGGATAAACACTTTGTTCAGGTTATGGGGTTTCTGACATTTGATGAGAATGAGTGGGTCTGATACGTCTTAAGCCAGATACATGATGAATTCATTTGGTTGTTAAAACTATTCAAGATTACCAGGGATGCTATCAGAAATGTGATTGGTCTATACTCAACCGAAGGATTGCCCATGCTGAAAGCAGTGAAAAACCAGACAGTAACTTATGTCACCGGAGCTAAGTTCAATAGAAGAGCAATGACCATAAATGATATCATAGAGCTGGATGTCAAATTCACTTCCATAGTGATTAGGTACAAGATTTACCACTCGAGTAGAGAAAATTCTATTTCTGGAACGACCATTATGTTGCATACAAGATGATAAAAGAAAATGTTGATTATGACCCATGTGAATTGTTGCAGAATCAATTGATTGAGAATTTAAACAAGATCAAAAGGGATAAGAAGAACACTTTCAAGTATGGTACACTGATTCTATGTTTATTCTTTTACTTTATGAATGAGGTACCCAGGGTAAAAGGTGTGCACTGGACTAAGGATGAGCCAATTGACATTCAAATCAGAAAACATCTTCGTAGCATTGGTGACTTCAATGTTCAGAAAATGGCAATATGGGTTTAATTCAAGAACTTTCAAAATATAATGCACTCAAGAGAAAGAATCCCCAACTCAATTGTTGACAAATACAAAAATGAAATATGCTTCATGGTTGATACTGATCAATGTTTAATGGAAGCAGTGGAACCCAGAACTGTTTGGATCATGCCCATGGGGTATGAAGTAGATGAAAGGATCTTGGACATGTATGCTCAACACTTGCTAAGCAAGCCCAAAGACAAAACTGTAGAAAGATTTAGAACTTATGAAGAACTTAGTTTAAAGTTGCATACTGAGCTCAGAGAACCTGAAACCAAGAGGAGACTAAGAAAAGAAGTTGAGCAACTAGCTGAAAATCTTGGCCTAACCAAAGAAGCTGTGAAGAAATTCAAGGAAAGAACAAAGAAGGAAGAGAAAGAAAAACAAGATAAGAATCAAACAAGTGATCCGGTAGATTTCTCTTCCACTTCAAGAACTACTAGAAGTTCTGCTCCCTCCAAAACTACAAAACTGGAAGCAGATAAAAGGGTGTTAGAGGAAGCAACGGTCAGATATCTTAACATCTATAACAAGGCACTAATTGAGATAACTTCTGAGTTACCACAAAGTCTAGCTAATATTCTAGAATTGAGAAAAGAAAATGCCAAGTGAAAGGACTTGGAAATTAAAGAACATGAGCTGATAACCTTGTGTCCTCAAATTTCACCTGATCAAATCAATATGATATTCAGGGAAGTCAAAAATGACTTTGGAAGCAAAAAGAGAATGAACAAGCTCATGATGGGAGAAACAAGTGAAATTGTTGAAGAAACGCAAGAAATTCTTTTGAAAGCACTGAAAAAGCACAACTTTCCCATAGTCACAAAAGAAATTCCAGATGAAGAAAAAGAGAATCTGTTTGAACAACAATTGAATGAAGCTTTTGTTCTAGAAGAAGAACAAGCAAATCAGGAAGATACAAAATTAGTGGACAAATTAGTTGATATAGGAGATACTCCTAATCCACTAGATATGTCAAAAAAAGGAAATAATGTTACTTCACAGAGCCCTCCGAATCAAGTAGCTAGTGGTGAACAACCATTAGAGAGTCCCTTTGCATAGAGCACACATAAAAATAATACAGAAAAGGAGGAAGAAAGAGAAAATAAAGACAAACCAGAAGAAGATGGTGCAAACGTTGAAGCACCTAAAGCAAAGACTAAGAAATCAGGAGATCAAAAAGTTGATTATGGAATAAATGCAAGAGACACTGCAGATGCAGTAAAAGATTCTCTTGGTAAAGAAGTGATTGAACTTAATGAACTTGAACTACTCCAAGGCCTAGCTAATCCTGATGCCCTCTCTCCAATTCAACTGATGAAAATAGCATCATTCACCTAAGTAAAGGCTAGAGAGAAGATGTTAAAATTCCACATGGAAGAGAATGAGCTACTGGGACTTGCAATCGGAGTTTTGGAGAAATTAATGCCAAACTATTAGAAGAATCAAAATGATTCCCCCTCTGGCCATCTAAAGAACCTTGTAAGTACAGTAAATTCACATTTTGAGTCCCTTGAGAAGTCTGCGGAGGTAAAAGTTCAGAAAGAATTCTTAGATAAGAAATTGTGTGAAATAAAGAACCTGATAGTAAATGATAGAAGAATATTGGGTATTAGCATAAGAGTATTTAGAATGCTCTAAATGATGGAAGTGATATGTATAAATTATGTCTATCATGGACCAAAGTTAATAAGGGCATTGAGAACAAGATAAAGGAGTAGGAACAAAATTTTTCAAATCTCTCTCAAAATTTTGATCACCTAATAGTTTCACCAATAAGTCAAGAATGTCAAGTAATCAACTTGACTGAATAAATAAAGAAACTTGTCAAAGAGAAAAATAACATTATGAAGAGAATGTGTGAACTTCGGGGATTAATTGCCCCTAAGTTAGAAACAATGTATAATGCTTTATCTGAAGCTTAGACTATAGTTCGGACTAGTGTTCCATTAGATTTGTCAAAGGCAGCAGCATACTCATTTGTGTTAAATGGGCACATTTCAATTTTGGATGGAATGAAGAGTACTTGGGCCTCCGAACTTGTGCAAATAAAAGCCAGTTTTGTAGACATCCTCAAGTTCATGTGAATGGAAGTTTTGGTTACTTGTACTTATGTGATAATATATACAACAATTTTGGAGTTTGATTTGTGGATCCCACCCTTTGCCATTAATGTCAAAGGGGGAGTAAAGGGCAGTGAAAGTGAGGAGTTCAGCAAAGGGGGAGAACCGGAATAAGTGAAGAACAAGAATGCTCAGACAAAGGGGGAGTTGCACTAAGACACTTAGTCATTTTTCACTAAGTGTTGCCATCAATGACAAAGGGGGAGATTGTTGGCAAGAGACACTGCATAGCATTGATAGGAGTTGTCATTGATGGCAACTAAGATTGTTCCACACATCCGCAGTGCAGTATCTGATTATACCGGAAGTCAGAATGATAATCCATCTAAGTCCGGGAGCTTGAAATAGAGCATATAGCAGAGTACAACATTTTGGTCAGCAGATCTCTCTAGTTAATCATTATGTTTTGTGGATCTGAAGAAGTGTAAAGGGACACCAGGACAATCCAAATCCAAGTTTTTAGCCTCTAGTGATAAAGAGACCAAAAGTTATGAGCATCTGATTACCGGATCCTATTATGACAGAACAATTCAGTGAAGAATAGGCAGACTTATGTTAATCCTTGTACGAACCCAATATAAGTGTTTTGATGAACTGTGTATGAGATAGAATGTTAATGGCCGACATGTATTATGATCTACATGTGTTATTTTTGGTACGCATCAATATTGGTGTATGGATCTAGCCCACAGAATAGACCTTTCTTAAAAAGTTCAAAGTGTTGTTGTTGCCGACTTGCAAGTGTTTACAATTCAAGATAAGGACATATATATATATATATATAGCCGATGATTGTGGATATTTTAATGGTGTGGAATGTGGAAAAGATGTTTATGTGAAAAGTGCAGGAATCTGATATCCGAATGAAGGCAAAATAAAGAGAAGAGCAGAATAAAGATGAAGTGCACAAAGTTAGTATTTGGACTTAACCGGAACTGATCTCTAGCATTGGCAGATGCATCTTACCAGTTCAAAACCTCTATACAACTCTTGTAATCTTTCTTATAGGCAGTGAGCCTCCACTTGAGCAGTGAGCTAGGGGCAGTGAACCTGAATGCATGTGCATTCCCATTTTGTATCAATACTTTTAACAGGGTATTAAATTCTTGTGGGTTAACCCCCACCGTGGTTTTTCCCTTAACTGGGTTTCCACGTCAAAAATCTTGGTGTCAAATATGTTATTTCATTTCTGCTTATGTGATATCTGAAATATTTATTTCATTAATCTATTTCTAATTGTAAAGGAAGATTAAAGACAAAAAAAGTTTAGAATGTGTGACAACTGATTCACCCCCCCCCTTAGTTGTCTGGACCTAATCCAACATACTCAACCATTTTCACTTCCAAACCTTTGGATCAAGGAGCTATTTTGACAGTAAAGATTTTGTTAAAAACAATTTGTATGCCCCTATGTTAAGGAGACACATACCTCATCTTGAGGATTTCTGGGCTGATTGTATTGATGAATATGAAGTAAGAAGGAGAGAATGGTCTAGGTTGACTTTAGAACAAATGAAGATGTATTAACTCGGCTGGAAAATACCTGATATTGTTGATGACTATGTGGATATTTTTGATCCTGCTTTTATGGAAGAAAATGCTAAACTCTTGTCTGACATCAATTGGGATATGGGTGAAATTGATTATCTTAAAACTAGATCTCTCTATCTTAAATAGAAATCCGGCATGGTTAAATTATAAGGTTGGTGATAATGATGCAGGCCCTTCTTTACATCAAGAATAAGCTATGGATGCATCAGGAGATACTATAGGTACTCCTAATTGTGACAGCTCTTCATAGACTGACAAAGGTTCCAAGTCTCCTTTATGAGATGAGCAGAAAGATAGAAGCAGTGATATTGTATTGAATGCTGAGAAAAACAATACTCCTTCTACTTCTCCTCTATGAGATTCTTTAAGAACTCCTGATCTCCCTAAGAAACACTAGTGGGGAATGATGGCCTTAAAGCAGATAAAGTATCTCGAGAAACTGCTAAAGATTTTTTCTATAACTACTACACTAGCATGGTTGAAAACAGAGGTGAGTAATTAAAGGAGGTATTCTCAGATCATAGATATGGAATTTGATGCTATAGCAAGGTTGCTAAAATTGGAGTCAACTCCTAAAAAGGCAAAGAAGATGTCTAAATTAATGGTTGATCTAGTCTCTAAACATCAGTATGTGGAGATCCTCGAACCTATGGTGGACAAGGAGATAAAAGATATATCTGTGGATGACTTCCAAGTGAATATAGTAGACTTAGGGCCTCCCACTATTCAAGGAGATATTCATGATGCTAAGTTGTTTGTTGATATATTGGCTAACTGAGTTGAAGAGAAAGAAAGGGAAATTGAAGTATAGGAGGGTCAAGTGGAAATTCTTACTTCTTATGTTAAGTCTATTGTAGACAGACTCTAGGCCTCTAAATGTTATGTTTGGAGCCCCTAAAGGCCTCACTGCTGAAGTATTAGATAAGGTTAATAGATATAAATATCTTAGGAATGCAATGGAGGAATGGGTGAGCAAACTAATTTTTGATGGTACTCACTTCATACATGATGCTTATGTTCTTTATGGTATTTTTTTAGAAAAATAGATAGAAATCCTAATTGATATAAAAGCAATAAGGAAAGAGCAGACTATGCTCGGTGTGGCTAAGAATAAATTTGATGTCATGGCCAAAATAGATTCTAGTTCCCTCCTAGCAGAGAAAGTTATAGAGAAATTGAAAGAGAACGAGTCTGCCAAATGGGCAGCTGCAGTTGATTGGAAAATCTACATGGAACAATAATGCCTCAATGATTTGAAAAGCCTAGCTAAGATTAACAAGTCTTATGTACTTGATATTTGTAGTGCCTTTGTTTCCCTTGGGGTAGACTTGTGGGATGATACTAAAACTAATTTGCTAGATTTGGATAGCATAAAGCAAACCTTCAAAGAATTGATGAATGGAGAATTGAAGATCAAAGAAGATATGAAAGGAAATGTCATGAAAAGACTTAGTAATGTCTCTGCTTGCATGTCCAATTTTAGGAAAGACCTTTCTGAGATGGAGAAGAAACTCATTGAAGTAGGCCATGTGTTATAGAAATGGAAGACAAGGCTCACCATTACCATTGTCCCAAACACTAAAGGTGTGATTTCTATCATGGGAAAATTCAAAGCCATGCAAACCAGGCTGAGTACTGCCCAGAAAACAAATGATGTGATAGAGAAAGGGATACCAGATACACCTGAGAAGTCGGATGCTACTGAAGATGATAATGCATTTCCATAATTGTTCTTGATTTATTAAGCACTTGTTAAAACTCTTTTAATTTCCCTTCATACAAACTTTGTTTTATAATGGTTTGTCAATTATGGAAACTGTATACGGGAAAAACAATTCTATTTCATTTTGCTATATATTTGAGATGTAAAGGGGAAAAGGGATCATCTTTTTTCTCTTTGGCCAGAGGACTTTCATTGTACTAAACTAAATTATTTTTGCTCTTAATTCTGAAGTAAGGGGGATATCCCAATAATATTTTGGTGACGATATGAAGTTCATGTGTATTTAAGGATTGACAGTGAGTTAGTTTTGATAAAAGTAACCGGGAAGGGTCCAAACCCATATACAAAGGCAAAAAATGCAAAAAAGGATGAGTTTTACAAGAGGTAAAACCAAAGAACAATGACAATATAGCAAAAAAGGACAGGCCAGCAGGACCAACCAAACCAAAAAGGACCAGTAACAGACCAACCTATTGTCTGGCCATCAACTTAAGGCTACTTATAGTTTGCCATTCTTTGCTTAAAAACTCTAGCTTCTCTAATAAAGTGTTCTCTTCCTCCTCACGACCCCGTCGGGCCTGGATCTCCTGCTTGTCCTTACCCTCGGTCTCAATTTCATGGTTCTGAAGACTCACCTATTTACCTTTGTTGTTGTTGTCCTTGGCTTTGTAGTTGCAAGTCTTCCCTGCCTTCCCCTGTTTCTGAGCCTGATTCTTATCCTTACCAGTTGTCCCCTGAATCACAACTTTCCTTTTTTCAAGTTCCTCTTTCAGCACATAGAGCATTGTGGCAGAGTTGTTGATTATCTCTCTACTGTAATTGACCAGCTCTGAAACTTTCTTAGCCAGATTGGCCTAAGTCTCTTTAATCTGCCCAATTTCTTCCTCCATCTTCTCTTATTCTCAAACTTGGTGGCCATCCTTTCCACCTATTCCCACAGGTCATCATGACTTTCCTTAGGCCACTCCTTAGTTTCCAACTGGGTAATGACCTCAAGCTACTGAATCTTCTTCTTGGCATGATGAAGCTGAGCAAGTTGCCACTTGATCACTTGATTTTGAAGGTCCAGAGCTGGATACAGAGTAGCCACCCTATCAATAATCTTAGTGCAACTGTTACATTCACTGTTTAAGTCCTAGGTTTTCTCATTAGACACCTTTTTCTTCTTGGGGGGTGGGGGGATCAACAGTGTTGTCAGAGGTATTACATTTAGAACCCTTCAGAATGCCTTTACCCTTATTCATTTGAATAGAACCCTTCATAATTCCTTTGCCCTTAACCTTATTATCTTGAACTTCAACATCGATCTCTATGTCCAGGATAATGATGCCTTTCTGAGAACTATCTTCCTTAATACCCTTCCCTTTGCTACGGCTAGGCTAAGAACTCACAACCCCAGTATTTTGAGAAGCCCCCTCACCTATAGACTCCTTGTGGCTCCTGAGATGGGGTTTTCTAACATACACTTCCTCAGTAGGATTACTAGAGGGGGTAGGTTGAGGAATGTTCATGCTGCACAGAATCATCTTTCCCATTTTCATAGTGACTGTTTGAGAGGTATTGTCCTTCTGAGCCTTGGTCACTTCCATGGCATCCTAGTATGAGGGGGTTCGACAAATTGAACCTTGGAAGAGGAACCCTCTCTCTCTCTCCCCTTCCCCTGCCCTATTGGCTTCATAGACCCAGAACCCTTATCAAATTTTTTATTTCCCTGAGAACCCTCACCTCTAACTAGGGTTTTGCCTTCCATGTTATTACCAGTAGTATCATGAATATTTTCAGTTAGTTGTAGATTGTAAATTCTAGGTATAAACCCAAAGATAGGGGTTAAAGCCAGCTCAACTTTATATAGGGCGTAAATAAGGCTTTGATGTAGGGGAAGAACTTTCTCCCCAAGCAAAACTTTCTAAACTGAATCTTCAAGTGAAGTATATAACTAGTAAGGGAAATCAATTTTAACATTATGGCAAAAATGATTTAAAAGAGGAAAGAGATAGGCATGGAACCTTTTGTACCTTCCTTCCAATGTGAGATATCTCATGAGAACTTCTGCCACCTCCCTCCATATGCTCGGCAGGTCCTCTCTATTGAAGCCATTTTGTAATCTAGTGACACTCTCACCCTCTTGAAGGAATTTTAACATGTCCTCTTCGTAATACCCCTTGACTCTCTTGGCAATACGAGCCCCCTCCAAATTAAGCCCTGTGCCTTTAGCAATAAGCTCTTCAGAGACTCTAAAAGTGATACCTCTGATGTAAACCTAGCTAGCTTTCCATGTGTCTGCAAATTCCCTAGACATAATGGTATCATACCCATTCATAGACTCGATGTAAGTAGTAAAGTTACCTCTCTGTAAAATCTCCCACAGATCCCCATTCTCTATGAGTCTGTCATGCTGGGTAGGTTCTGTCTAAGTGATGTCTCCACCCATCTTGCTAATATCACTAACTTGATCTCTGCAACTCATTCTGCAAATGAAATAATGGAGAAGAGTCAAGAACAAAATGACATTTGCCAACATGGTAGCAGTAATGAAGCATAACTGTAAATGATTATGATTATTCATTTGCATAATATGGTTCGTGTGAGAAGTCCCACTCTCGTCTAGAGCATGCTTAGCATTAATGTTGAGGGATTTAGTCATTATAAGTGAATTTTAAAATATTCCTAGGGATGTCCTCTCCCCTTTTCCATTTTATCAAATCATTGATGATGCAACCAACGATAGCAATCCCATCAGCTTTTGAATTGCCTTCTCTAAAAATGTGTTGCACTTCCACTTTTTCCATTTGTCTAAATTCCTCTTTGCTAAGGTTTATTATGTCCTTGATATTTCAATTAGGAATGGCCTTGTTCTTAATCATGTCTAATACATTTTTAGAATCCCCTTCAACAATCAAATTCATGATACCTAGGTCTTTGGCAAGGCATATACCTTGATAAGCCTCACAGGCTTCAACAAAGTTGTTAGTTTGAATTCCTAGGTTCCCAACATAGATGCCCATGACATTACCCTTGTTGTCTCTCACCACTTCTCCCCCTCTCGCTTGACCCATGTTTCCCTTGGACACTTTGTCGAAATTGAGTTTCGACCTTCCTAAATCAGGGGGGCTCAACAATGAGTTATTTACTCAAATATTGATTATCTATTATTCATATGTTGAATTTTAATCTATGAATTTGAAATTCATTCAAATTTATTTGGGATATTGATAACCTGCTTCCTTTTTCGAGATATTATCACCTAAGTGTCTCTCTTTGTATGCTGAGATTTGATGTTGAAGTGGTATTGAAATTAGTTGAAATGTTGTAATTTGTTTTCCTTTCATTCATACGTCTAAAGGAGAACTTTATATTTGCTATGAACCTTGCCCATAATATGAAAAATGTTATGGTTAGATGGATATTTTAGTTTTATATAACCATCTTTCTTCACTTTCTGGTCAAAAGTGTAATCAAAAGATTTAAGTTATTATAAGAAGGTAGATGTACCTTCTAAAACCTCCAGAGGGTAATTATATGAATGAATTGTCCAATTGTTAGCAAAGTTGTTACTGTCAATGGGTGAATTAGAGTTATTTAAGGAGTGAAAAATATGTTTGCTAACAGATTTTTGGTGACTCTACCGGGGAGATTGAACAGAAAAAGATCTTTTGCCCCTAAAACTATTGGCTCGTATTTATTAAATTAATTTGGTCATTTCTATTCAGAAGACACAACTATTCAGTTTTAATTGTTCAAATAGACTACACTATTTTTAGAAGTGGAAGGCCTTCAAAATAAGTTAACCATGATAGAAGAGAAAACTTCATGTTGTGTGATTGTTATGATATTATCATCCCAGGCAGAAAACATAATTGGCAATGGTGCATCCTGGAATGAATCCGCTAGTACTTCAACCTAATATATATTGGCTGGAAAATGAGCAAGAGGATATTGTCAACGGGTTGTGGCACCTAGCCTAGAAAAATTGAAGAAGGAATGAAGAACACCATCAAGTGAATGAAGTTTTGGAAATTGAAGAAGAACTCAAGTAGATAATAGAAGAAAATGCTAGACATTTCGCTAATGCACAAGAGATCTACCTGATAGAAGACGTTGTCCAGGTCCCGAGAAGAGAAAAACCTTTCCAAATCATCCAAGTTCCTGACATAAGAGAAAATAACTGGCCAAATCATCAGCCTAATCACTAGCCGAATAATCAGCAAAACAATCACCAAGGTGATCGAAGGAATGGCCAACGAACCTATCTCCATTTCAACCCCAAAAACTAAAAAGGGGTGTCGACTCTATTGTTGTATATTATATTGTATTATTAAAGTTGGCTTCCAAGAGGTACATGAGGACAAATAGAAAGAAAGGTATCTCTGACCCAGACTTTGATTTGTTAGATTCTCTCAGTTTTTCTGTATTTCCTCCAAGACGCAAAGCTAAGTCTTTTAACAAAGCTTCCTCACCTGTATGTCCTACTTCATCTCTAGTGTGTCAAGCATTAGTACTGAATGGTACCACTCTGCCTCTAGTAGTTAACTTACAACCTCCAATGGCTCATCAACAACAACCCATCCCTTGGGGTGCAACCATTGGCCCGTTGGCATTGGGAAATTAACTACATGATTTACCCAAAGGATCTGGTAATCTATTGCCTAAATTTAAAGGAGATGGGAAGACCACCCCAGATGAACACATCAATGCATTATTTGCCGCCCGTTCTATCTTAGGTGTGCAATACGAAGATGTCTCTGTTGGACTGTTTGTCAAAACTTTATCTGATGCTATTGTAGGATGGTTTTATCACCTAGCTCTACATTCAATCGATAGCTGGGACTCCATGAGAATTGAGTTTGATAGTAGATTTAAATCTGCAAAAAATGAGCACACCTTATTAGCTCAATTATCTTCACTCAAGAAAGAAATGCATGAACTAATGAGGGAATTCATGGCCAAATTCAACCGCATTGTGAACAGAATAACTCCTACAATGCAACCCAGTGATGATATCTAAAAATGCTTCTTCATGAATAATGTTAGTTATACACTCAAAAGAGAAAGAGCTGCTAATCTTCAAAGAGCGTAAGAGGTGGCAATATCTATCGAAGATGATCTCATAACTACTGGAAAATGGAGAAAAGAAATGCAAACAAGTGAAGGGAAGGCAAACACATCTACAAATCCAATAATACAATGCCTAGCCAATGATGTCATTGCTCTTAAAAGGCAAATGCCTAGACCGCAATAGCAACCTTATTTTCATGACACACCTAGAAGGGAGTTTTACATGCCAAATGCTAACAGAATTCCAACATTATAGGGGCCCTCTCAAAGACTGGCAATAGAAGGTCCATCTACCAGTGGAAAGGCAAATCATACGGTGTGCAACTTTCACTTGACTACTGATCATGATGGTAGTGACTATCCTGAAATGACCAGGTTCATGCAAATGCTTTCAATGAATGAATAGACAAATGAGCCATTGATAGAAGAAGGTGATATGGAGCAGTGTGGAAATGCTATAGTAAATTTCATGGAGTATGAATCTTATTCAGATAACAGTGAGGATTTGTACACGGAATGGGAAAACCCCAACTGCACCATCTTCACTAGGGGACAACAGAGCCAGAAGAAAGAAGAAACTCTCAATAACTCCAAAGATATTGTCTAGGCATTCTGCTAACACATATAAGAAAACAAATGAAGATGTCCCCAAGGAGACCTCATCTAAGGTACTTGTCCTTGAGAATCTTGATTGTCCTAATTTTAATATTGTAGAATCATGTAAAAATACTAAAATTCAAATATCTCAAGCAGAGTACCTTAGACTTAATTCGGCTGAGTTGGATAGATTAGTACAATATGTTAAATAAGAACCATCATCTTCCTCTACTCATGTCCATGCCCAATTCTCCAATAACGTAGAAAAAGAAAAAGCTCCAAAAGAGAAGGCATCTGACCATGTAAAGACCTAGCCAAAGAACCCTTTTGATAAACCCAATCCTTTTTATATTTCCTTATTTATAGCTAGGTATAAGATGAGTAATTGTGTCATAGACTCAGGAGCCTCCAACAATGTCATTCCTGCACAAGTGGCCAAAGTTCTAGGTCTATCATTAACTTCCTCCCATGGGAAGTGTTATTTCATGGACTGTACTCAAGTTCTCATTATAGGGTAGATAAAAGATGCCCAAGTAGCCCTAGTTGCTTATCCAAAGAAAAGAATCAAGCTCACCATCCTAGTGGCAGATATACCTGCAAGTTATGGTAAGTTGTTAAGTAGGAGCTTTTGCAAAGACCTAGGAGGAGAAATACAAATGGATTGATCGCATGCACTCATTCCAGTAGAGGGGAAGAAAGTCTACTTGGAACCAGAGCCAAAGGCAAAATTCACCATTCTAAAGTCAGGTGACCCTAGGTTAGAGATATTATATGTAGAGATAGGTCCTGGAACTTACATGTTTTCATCAGAATAGGAAGTAAAAGATTTAGAGTTGATTGGACCTGATTTGTCTAATGAATTGTGGACACTATAATTTGATGGCAGTTGCTCCTCATTAGGCTTACGAGTTGGAGTTTTACTGATCTCTCCACATAATTACAAGTTCCCTTTTTCTTTCAAATTGGAATTTGAAAACATGAATAACATGGCTAAATATGAATCCTTGTTGTTGGACTAGAGATGGCTAGATAAAAGGGGATTAAGTAGTTGAGAGTTGTTGATGACACAGAATTGATTGTAAAACAAGTAAGAACATTTTTCTCTATGAAAAATAACAAATTATGAAACTATCGCAATAGAGTTTTGGATAATATAGAGTGTTTTGATGCATTCTCCATAGAATCCGTGCCCAGAGAACAAAATATTAGGACAGACTCCTTGGCAGTTTCAGCTTCCCTACTCCTCCCTCATTCAGACTTCAAAGAGAATACTTACAGACTTGAGGTTATTTACAAATCAAGCATTCTAGATAATGCAAATCACTAGCAAGTATTTGACAATGACAAACAAATCATTTCATTTCTGGAAAAGGTAGATGATTTCGTAAACTTATTCTTTGAAGGGAGTATCTCTGAGAACAGTGAAGTTACAAAAAGAAGAATCACTCAACCAGATGGGTGTAGCAAAGAAATCATCCAATTAAAAGGGAACACTCTTCCTAAAGGACTTATAAGTCTTGAGGACCTTTTCAACAAGCATGATCATTATATTAAGCAAAAGATCCAGTCCACCACCAATGCTTCAACTGAGTATGAACACATCAACATTGGCAATAGCAAAGATCCTAAACTGGTATGTATAAGCAAATGTTGTACACCTGAAGAAAGAAAATGACCGATATCCTTACTAATCAAATATAAAGATTTGTTTTCTTGGTGTTATGTGGATCTAAAGAAATTCATGGATGGAAAAGTATTACACCGGATACCACTAAAACTAGGTACAAGCCCTTTTAGATAGAAACAAAGATCTTATAATCCAAAAGTTGTAGATGCTATATTTAAGAAGGTTGATAAAATTTTAAAGGCTAAGATCATATATCCAATACATCATTCAACCTGGGTGACTAACATTGTGCATGTCAAAAAGAAAAGTGGAGAAATAAGAATATGTGTGGACTTTAGGAATCTAAATCAGGCCTCTCTGAAAGATAATTACCCATTTCTAGTAAAGGACAACATATTATAGACAGTCTTAGGGTCAGAAATGGTGTCAATGCTTAATAGGTTCTCAGGATATAACTAGATTGGAGTAGCTCCCGAAGATCAACACAATACAACCTTCACCACTCCAAAGGGAACCTTTGCATACAACAAAATGCCTTTTGGGTTGATCAACCCATGAGCTACTTTTTTGAGACCTATGGATCTTTCTTTTAGAGACCTAAAGAACAAGATTATTGTGGCGTACCTGGATGATTTGACAGTGTTTTCAAAGAATAGGGAGGATCATGTTGATCATTTGGAGATCGTGTTGTAGAGATGTAGAGATTGAGGTATATCATTAAATCCAAAGAAATCTATTTTTGGAGTTACTGAAAGAAAGCTTTTGGGACACATAGTTTCAAAGGAAGGCATCAAAATAGATCCAGAGAGGGTTAGAGCCATTCAATAGTTGAGCTTACCTATTAGCAAGAACCATACAAGGTCCTTCCTTGGATAGGTTAACTTTGTGAGGAGGTTTGTACCAGAATTTGTTGAGTTAACCAGACATACTGCCAAAATGATGAAAGATACGCCTATCTTCAACTAGAGCAATGAAGGGAAAGAAGCCTTTAAATCCATCAAAGAAGCAATAGAAAATGCTCCAACTCTGGTACATCCAAATTTTGATAAAGATTTCATTATCTATTCTTATGCCTTTGAACACACATTATCTTCTATATTACTCCAAAAGAATGAACAAAGAGTTGAATCTCCTATTGCTTTTATGAGCATGCCACTAAAGAAACATGAATTAAATTATTCACCTATGGAGAAACATGCTTTTGTTATTGTCAAAGATGTGAAGTAGTTCAAATTCTATATCTTCCATTCTCACACCTTCATATACATCCCAGATCCTACAGTGAAGTCCATTCTAACACAAGAGATCAATAATAACAAGAGGGGAGCCTGGGCAACAAAGGTGCAAGAGTATGATGTCACAATCAAACCTACTAAGCTGGTTAGAGGAAGAGGTCTTTGCAAGTTGATGGCAAAAAATGCACCAAAGGAGAATGAAGATCTTTTCCTTACTCTCTTTGTAAGTACTACCAACGAATGTTTCTCTGATGTTTCATTCTTTTTAACTTATGGGGAATGCCCATTTCATCTTTCTAGTAAGGCAAAAAGGAACCTGAGACTAAAAGCTACAAAATATGTCATTTGGGAAAATACTTTGTATAAAAGAGGAGTTGATGGCACCTTTTTAAGGTGTGTAAGAAAATAACAACAAAGAAAACTTCTTGAATTTTTCCATAATGAGGCATGTTGTGGTCATTTGTTTGCTTTGGTGACAACCTTTAAAACTTTGAGACAATGTTATTACTGGCCTGGTATGTTTAAAGATGCCTATGACTGGGTGTCTAGGTCTAAAGAATGCATAAGGTTCACTGGTAAACCTAGACTGACTGCATTACCTCTTAGGCCAATAGTTATAGAAGAGCCTTTCCAACAATGGGGGCTGGACTTTATAGGTCCCATTCATCCAAATTCGAGTGCTAGACATACTCATACCCTAATAACCACATATTACTTTACTAAATGAGTAGAAGCCATCCCAATGAAGAATACCACATCTGAAACTGTATGAAAGTTTCTCAAGGAGAACATTCTGGTCTAATTCGGAGTTCCAAAGAAAATAGTGACAGATAATGCTTCTAGATTTTCTTCTATTGAGATGTATCTTTTCTACTATGACTTTGGAATCAACCTCACACATTCTTCATATTACTATCCCCAAGGGAATGGACAAGCCGAATCCAGCAATAAGATCCTAGTCACTATTGTTCAGAAATTAGTAGAGGAAAATGAAAAGAATTGGCATAAAAAGATCTATGGTGCTCTATGGGTGGACATGACTAATTCAAAGAGAGCTACTGGCATGTCTCCTTTTGAGCTAGTATATGGAGTTAAGAGTGCACTTCCTATCCATTTAGAGCTTGCATCTTTGAACTTATAGAAGTCTATTGAAGATGAACAATTTAGAGATTCTATGGAAAAGAGAATCATGTACCTTTCTAAGATTGAAGAGTAGAGATAAGTTGTAGCAGACCGCATCTCAAAACACCAGAAGAAGGTGAAAGAAATCTTTGATAAGAAGACCAAAAGGAGAGAATTTGTTGTTGGAGATTTGGTCTTAATGTGGGATAAGAGAAAGGAGCCAAAGGGAGCCCATGGGAAGTTTGATTCTCTCTAGAAGGGGCCTTTTAAAATCAACGCAAGTACTAGAGAAAATGCGTATTTTCTAGCTTACCTAGATGGTACTGAGTTACCTCTTTCCTATAATGGGCAAGATCTAAAACTTTATAATTGGTGATTTTTATCTCCTCGCATACCATAGTTTTCTTTTTGTCTTGTCTTGTCTTATTTTTTGTGTGTTGTGTGTTGGGTCTGACTCTATTGCCCATCTAATAAGGCACTGGTCTGCCAGAGTTGTCTAGGTCCTCTGTGTCCTCTCGATTCTTGTCCCTAAGTTAGAGCCAATTATTTCCTCCAAATCTAAATTTGTGATCTTGCATTTTTCCTTTCATCCATTTATGTGTCATGTAAGTCTCTTTCCTTTTTTGTCAGTAAATTTTCCCTTTCTTGAACCTTGTCGGTCATTTCCTTGTTAAAGTCATTCTGTCGGCAAAAGTGAAATATCAAGAACTTTAAATATTCCTTTATTTATTAGAAAAAGTCTCCATTAGTGAACCTATCAGAGAATGAACTCATCTCTTCCTTCTATCGACGAATGTTGAGTATATTGTATTAGCCACTTCTCCGACAAGTCTTGAGTTCTCCTTTCTTTACCTTTATCAGCGTTTTATCCCATCTTTGAACTTTGTTTTTGGTTTCTAAGTTCACAAGTCCCTTGATTTGCCAATAAGCAGATATTACTATTGTTATGTCGTAAAATGTCCCCCTAGGACTTTTACCTCCAAAGTTTAGCTCCTGGGTCCCTTGTTTTTCATATTGCATGTTCATTTTAACTCCCGATGCAAAATCCTTGTAAATCCATGTCAAATGGGGCTAAGGGGAAATTGTTGAACTTGATCCTGCCTTGAGAATGAGGCCTAGGGATTGGGCACTCACTCCCTAGTCTTGCCCTATTTGGTTGGGACCTAAATTTGAAATATCAGTTATGTGACCATTAAAAGATTTAGTTACCAACATCTTAAGTTTGAATTACGAAATTTGTAGCAGGAATGCATATATAAGCATATTTAGGGTTTCATTTGAAAACTAGAAGATGATTATGAACTTTTGGCGAACTTATGATTTTAGAGCATTCAAAGCATTCATTGTTGCAGAGCAAAATATTGTTATTGTGTTTGTTATGCATATTTGGCTTCATCTCCTCCTGTGTTGAAGGATTTTCATCTACATGCGAGCTACACCTCCGAGGTGATATCTATTTGTGTTGAACCAATCATTTATAAATTTATTTTTGCCTCTATCTCTTAGGGATACACACTCTTTATCAAACAACGGTGTTGGAAGACTTGAATGCCATTTCGAGGCTTGATTGAGGTAAGCTCCTAAACATCACAACACCCAACCCCCTTCTTTGTGATTGCAAGTGACATGTGTCATATTCTGTGAAAGTGGAGCTGCAGGAGGCTGTGATAGAGTGTACAAGTTCTTGATCCAAGAAGAAAAGCACTACAAGGGCTTGGCCGCCCACCCCGAAGCCCTCCAAATTTACAGGGTAGAAAATCTCTGAGACAATGGTGATCAGTAGCAAACAAGTTCCGGAAACCCCTGAAGAAGTTCCTACCTTGGGCTTGGGTGCCTGCTATTTAGCCCCTGACTTTTCCACGTCTCAAATCTCAAAATCTGGCATGTATCTATTTGTCATTTGATCTCTCTATGTGTGAGCATTTGTTGGGATTCATCCATTTATTTATGATTTTGCATAGTTAGGGTTTGAAGCATAATTGGATAATTAATTAATACATTAATCAACAAATTCCAAATTTTCCTATCATTACAAGTGACAACCAACTTGTAGGTGAATCCTCTTGCAAAAGTTGTGATTCAACTCGATTAAATGTCCTTGAATGTGTGTAGTGAAAGGAGGATCTAGGCATATCATTCATTAAACCCTATATTCACTTTTCCTACATAACGTTTTGGTGAACCCATGCTTTAATTGGATTTTGTACCTTGATGAGTGTTGTACTTCAGATTTACATTCATTCATTTCATTTTCATCTTATTGCATTTGAAAATTTACAAAAAAGTTGGAAAATTTGAAAAAAAAATTGGCATCCTAGGATTGCATTTTTGCATAGTTTGCATCAATTTCATTAAATTTCATCTAATCTCTACTTTTTGAATCAGATCTGATATAAATTATAGAAGTACATCATTCTATAATAATTGGAATTGCATTTTCATGCTTAAATTGTTAGATTTTGCTTGAAATTATGCACTTTTCATATAACCTAGTTTTTCCAAAAGCTAGGGTTTGTAGTTAAAATCTTGTTTCAAAATTTACCACTCTTTTAAACACTCTTTTAGGACTAATTTGTGATTTTAGTGTTTCATTATTGTGTGTTTTTGCATTTACATCTTAGATTTTGCATTTTCACATAGTCAATTTCAACAAAAACTAGCATATTCACTCATTTTTCCTTGAAATTGCACTTGTTTTAAGCATTGTAGAACTTGTTACATCATTTTGAGATCTAATCTGAGTTGTTATGCATCATAAATATGATTGGAATTCATTCATACATCATTTCTCATAGTTTCATGCCTTAATTTCACAATTAGGTTTTAAAATCCTAGCATTTTCACTAGATTTTGATTCATTCTTCATCTAGATTTGCATTATAGGTTTGTTGTGAAGGATATTACTACATTATTGGTCTGATATTAAGGTTATAATCCTCTTCCCCTCATCAATTTCCTTACAACACTACTTCTTTTAGGCATTTGCATTGAAAAAAGTGAAAAAAAAATCAAGCATTTTTAGGTCATAAATATGCATAGTTTTTCATATATATCAATATCTTTTAAAATCAGATTTGGTATCCATTTGAAAATATAAACTCATGGATTCTAATCTAAATAATAATTCTAGGTTCCCTCCTAAACCTTATTTGAAAAGAAAAACTCCTGAACCTGAAATAACATTTACACCTTATGATAAGACAATGAGTGATATTGAGGGACCTCTCTATATTATAGTGAATATAATGGAGAATACCATGCAAGGTACACTTATATATCCTAATTGCATGACTAATGTGGTAATGGAAGAGTTCTTTCTCTCACATGACTTGATACAAGATTCTTATGAACCTTCAGATTTAGGGAGTAAGACACATACTAGAGCTTTCATGCCTACCTTTGGGAAGATAACTTTATTGGTTTCAGTTTATGATAAAGCCGTGGATCAAGTGTTTGATGTCATCCCTTTATCTGACCTCTTCCATGTAAAACTAGGACATCCATGGCTAAAAGCTATGAAGGTTGCCCCCTCAACAATACACAAATGCATAATATTCCCTTTACATGAACAAGTGCATACTATTCATCGTAATACATGGCAACCCATGGTTATGGAGAAGAACTTTACTCTTGATTACTTTTGACCATGACTTGATAGAGAACCCGAGCCACGAAGAGACCAATCTTTCTTAGCATACAGATGATACAAAGCAAAACTTCCATCTAGAGTGGTCAAACATTCTATTCAACAAGAAACAAGAGAAGAACAACCCGCATTAGAAGAACTTCCTAGAGATAAAGGTAAAAGACTCTATGCTGAGGTTCCTCCTCCATCATCCTTACAAGGATCGGGAGTGACTCATGGAAAACAAAGCACTTCATCAAGACAAATTAGATTTGAACAAGCTTCCTCCTCTGAGATAAGAAAACCTATGGAAAAACATGAAACTACTTTTAAAGATATAAGCAATAAGACAAGAAGGAATAGACAAGCGAGAGAAAGGAGGAAGAGAAGACAAGCTTTTGCCCAACAAAATGCACCTCAATAAGAAAACATTCCACCTAAAATTAAACCAAACAAATAAAACCTTAAAGAGAAAGAAATAAAGAATAATGACAAACGTTGGGCTATTGTACCTTATGTACCTCTTTCCTCTCGCATTCAAGATTGGGAAGATGATGATTTGCTTGTTGACAACTGCTAGTTTGATTGTACAACAAGTAAGTATTTCTAACCCTAGTGGTCACCTATGTCGTAGCATTATTTTCTCATTTATGTGCCCTCCCCTCTTGTGTTGTGTTCCCCCAGTGATGTGTTATGTGTTGTTTAGGCCTCCTTGGATGACCCTTAATATTCCTATAAGGTCGAGGATACCAGGAGACCACCTATGTTGTGACCATTCTTCTATTTGTATCATCATTATTCTATCTTGCTTCTCCTTTATTTTATTGTTGTGTGTTGTGTTTTAGGTGCATAGCGTTGCGGTTGATGACCTGGGGGCATCCTCCTACGTGATTGTTCCCAAGACACTTGTTCTCCTCTCTTTTTATTGTTTACCTTCTTCTAGTGGTTCTATCTAGTTGGCAGATGACAAAAAACAAACATATACCGATACGGACCACGTGTCCCTTCAACGAGTAAAGAAGAAATGAACCTAGTCCATATATGAAGATGGGGTTGATTTATATATCTGATGATTGGTTAGTAGAATCACTCCATGTGATATTTGATGTTGTCTTATCGTGTTAGCAAATCATAACAGTACCTCTGCTCCATGTACTTTGATTGTTTTGGGTCTCTCACCTTATTGTTACACTCAGTTCTAAGATGCCTGCAGTATAAACTCCATGGCTATACTCGAACTCAAACCCTTTTGTGTAGCCTTGGCTTCTTTGTTTTCATGCATTGCTTAGATTAAGAACTGTTTGTTTGTGGGAACATTCGGTGATCGTGAGCACATGTCACCTTTGGGGGCATGGGCTTTGCGAGAGCTCTTGTTCCCTTGTGTGTTTTCTCTCTACCTTAAAGTGCTTGATATTGGTACACGATATCAACCACCTTAAGGTGGGGGCATATAAAGATAAGCTGTCTAATGATTTTGGTACTAATGAAGCATGTTTATAAGCCCTTTGTGGAGGTGTGATGTTGTATCTCCAGCGCGAGTGCACATCTTTATTCTATATTGCAATCATAAATCTCTCTACGAAGGCAGGATATTGTGCATATCCTTTTATTCAAAATCCCTCTGTGGAGGCGGGGATGGTGTTTCTATTGATCTAGTGCACATGTTTTTTATTTCAAAAGTCCTCCGAGTAGGCGTGGTTGGTGTATCCCCCCTTAAGTGTGTCTTTGGCGTTTGTTGTGGCATAAGCCCAACTGTCGGGTGTGCCTGTAGCATGCTTGAGATGTGGGGAATTAGCAATAAGTTTGTTCCATCGCCTTGTTTGCCATGTTTTAGACGTACAGTATGTCTTTGGCATACTATACGACGCTTGTGTTTTTTGTGTTTTCCCCCTGTGTAGTTTCAAGAGTGTGGCAAAATGCCCCTCCTATGCTTTAGGTTTTTTATGGTGTGCTTGTTCTCAAGTGTAGTCTCAAGGGTGTGGTGAAATTCCCCTCCTACACTTTGGGATTTATATGGCGTATCTTCTCCCCCATATGTAGTCTCAAGGGTGTGGTGAAATGCCCCTCCTACATTTTGGGGTTGTGTGTTGCATTTTTACTTTCCATGTATTTGCATTCATTTATATATACGAAAAATGAAAAAGAAATAATCACTGTATTCATCGTATTTTTCATGCCTATTATTGTCTTCTCTGTGTTTTGCATGCTTGTTACTATCTTCACTATGTTTGGCATGTTTGCGATGTGTTTTCTCTAATGTCTACTTGAGATTGGGGGCTAGAAATAGTTTCTCATTCTTTGTGTATGCATTAGCTTCAAGTGCTTGGTGTGTTTGTTGTGTTTTGACCGTACTTTATGTATGGGTCATAAGCTCATACATACATTAAAGTGGGGGCTAAATGTTATGTCATAAAATGTACCCCTAGGATTTTTACCTCCTAAGTTTAGCTCTCAGGTCCCTTGTTTTTCATATTGCTTGTTCATTTTAACTCCCGATGCAAAATCCCTGTAAACCTATGTCAAATGAGGCTAAGGGAACATTGTTGAACTTGATCCTACCTTGAAAATGGGGCCTAGGGCTTGGGTGCTCACGTCCTAGTCCTACCCTATTTGGTTGGGACCTAAATTTTAAATGTCACTTATGTGATCATTAAAAGGTTCCATTGCTGACATCTTAAGTTTGAATTACAAAATTTGTTGCGGGAATGCATATATAAGCATATTTAGGGTTTCGTTTGAAAACTAGAAGATGATTATGAACTTTTGGCAAACTTATGATTTTAGGGCATTCAAGACACTCATTGTTGCAGACCAGAATATTGTTATTGTGTTTGTTATGCAGATTTGGCTTCATCTTCTCATGTGTTAAAGGATTTTCATCTACATGCGAGATACACCTCCAAGGTGATATCTATTTGTGTTGAATCAATCATTTATCAATTTGTTTTTGCCTCTATCATGCAAGGATACACACTCTTTATTAAACAACGGTGTTGGAAGGCTTGAATGCCATTCCGGGGCTTGACTGAGGCAAGCTCCTAAACACCACAACCTCCAACCCCCTTCTTTGTGATTACAGGTGATAGGTGTCATATTCTATGGAAGTGGAGTTGCAGGAGGCTGTGATAGAGTGTACATGTTCTAAATCCCAGAAGAAAAGCACTGCAAGGGCTTGGGTGCTGGCTCGAAGCCCTGTGGATTTGCAAGGTAGAAAATCTCTAAGATAGTGGTGATCAGTAGCAAACAAGTTTTGGAAACCCCTGAAGAACTTCCTACCTTGGGCTTGGGCACTTGCTCTTTAGCCCCTGACTTTTCCACATCTCAAATCTCAAAATATGGTATGTATCTAATTGTCATTTGATATCTTTATGTGCGAGCGTTTGTTGGGATTCGTCCATTTATTTACAATTTTGCATAATTAGGGTTTGAAGCATAATCAAATAATTAATTAATGCATTAATCAACAAATTCCAAATTTCCCTACCATTACAAGTGACAACCAACCTGTAGGTGAATCCTCTTGCAAAAGTTGTGATTCAACTCGATTAAATGTCCTTGAATGTGTGTAGTGAAAGGAGGATCTAGGCATATCATTCATTAAACCCTATATTCACTTTTCCTACATAAAAACTACATAAAGTGATTATATACTTATTCCCCATCGTGTCACCAATTAGTTCCTAAGTTCATAAGAATGCCAAATTGTTGATTTCCTGACTAAGTATATCAAACATGTTTGATGCCGCAAAGCTGTGTTTGTTCAAGAATACCTTGTTTTCCTAATTTGCCGACAAGTGTGTAGCTAAGACTTTCGTCGATAAAGAAGTGCTTAGTTCATGAATGCTTCTAATTGTCGATAAAGTAGCGGTTCATAAACATGACACTTTTCTGACTATGAGGCACATCCTCCAACAATTTTAGAATATGATGATATTGCCAATAAACTAAAAATAAGGGAAAAAGTAGAAAATAGGCAATATCGGTAAAATGAGAAAGTGTCATCAAAATTTTCTTTTGCCGATGGCACATGACTGAAGGTTCATCGAAGGGAGATTTCACTGATAAAGGGGTTCCTGCGAAAAAAATGTTAATTAAAGAATATGTTGTTTGGGTAAGTTGAGATGTCTGCATTAATTGCAAGGGACATTAAATGAATTCACTTCATTTCCTTTCTTTATAAAGACAATATCCTTTTGTAAAGTCATTCATTAAGGTTACCTGAAGAAGGAACCCTAGAGCTGAACGCACCTAGCTGTCTTCATTTTCTCATTCACGTGTCACCATCAAGGTAAGCCTAGTCACCCACCTTTAACTTGAAGATTATTGCTAGCTAATCAAATAATGTGGGATGGGGTAAAAATTCAAATTCTGGCCATTACTATTCATGATATTTGAGGCCCTAATTTCTATAATCGAGCTTCATTCTCTCTCATCTTACCATTTAAAATTGTCATCCCTTGCGGAGACCCCAATTCCTTTACATTGGTTACTGGGAACTATCAAGATGAAATATAAATACAAAGGTTTAGATATTTCTTTTATCATTGGGAATGAGTTGTCTGGGGTCAGGGATACATATTTCAGGCACGTGAACCTTCATGAATTCTGGTAGAGATTGAATACCAATCCTAGACCCGCAATTACATAGAGAGTATTTGATAGTGGATTGGCCCACGTTGGAGGCTTCCCACCAGCTATAAAATCCCTGAATTGGTAATGGCCTGTATACAAAATTATCATCTTAAAGCCAGAGAAATTAGAACTTTCAGTGGCCATACTATCCTGCCATTAAATGTCAATTCTATAGCTGATAGGTTAGGCCTGACCACACATGATGTATATGCAGAGATAACCTTGGAGAAAGCTTCAAATTTCTATATTGATGGCAAATGGAAGTGTAAGGACATGATAGCCACCACCTGGTTGAAGAGGCTAAAAAAGGGAGGGTCTAGATTACCCCAGAATTTGGTTAGAGGCCATTTTCAAGATGAAATTTTTGATATCATTACTATATTGCATAGAGTTACAAGTAGTCAAGAGTGTGATAGTTTTGAAAATTAGATGTGCCAGTATGTTATGATAATTTGTATAGGAAAACAATTTATTGATCGGTCCCAACTGATAAGTGATCAACTACATAAACAATTGATAGATTATTAGAATAAGGGGAAATTTCATGTGTTCATACCTTATTTCTTTATTAGCCACTATTCATCCTATATGGCCAGGTCTACACGTGGCAGGGCCTCTAACATCTGAAACAAAGGTGTATGATTATTTACCTCAATTGAGGGAAACAAATGGGAATAAAGTGTATAGAAGAGTTAATGATGATTTCTTAATGCTCATGGTTAGGAGAATTTGGGAAAATCCTCAGGTTAGAATTTCTACAGAAGCGACCAATTGGATTATGACCTTTGGTAGCTTTTTCATAAAATATGATAAATTCACATATATCAGAATTGCAGGTTTTGAGTATCCTCCACTCAAACTACCGAGGTATGCTTCAGATTATGTAGTGTTTTTGGAAGTGTGCAGACAAGCTTACCTAGTAGGGAAGAGATATTACACTACAAATAAGAGAGGATACCCATTTCCCTTGAAGTACGTGTGCTAAGCCTAAAGATGCCAAGAATGTAGATAGAATACTCAACCATTTTCACTTCCAAACATTTGGATTGAGGAGCTATTTTGAGAGTAAAGATTTTGTTAGAATCAATTTGTATGTCCCTATGTTAAGGAGACACATACCTTATCTCGAGGATTTCTGGGCTAATTGCATTGATGAATATGAAGTAAGAAGGAGATAATGGTCTAGGTTGACTCTAGATCAAATGAATATGTATAAATTTGGTTGGAAAATACCCGATATTGTTGATGACTATGTGGATATTGTTGATCCTGCTTTTATGGTAGAAAATGCTAAACCCTTGCCTGACATCAATTGGGATATGGGTGAAATTGATGATCTTAAAATTTGATCTCTTTTTGTCTTAAATAGAAGTCTGGCATGGTTAAATTCTAAGGCTGGTGATAATGATGTGAGTCCTTCTTTACATCAAGAACAATATATGGATGCATCAGGAGATACTATAGGTACTCCTAATCATTAAAACTCTTCCTAGACTGACAAATGTTCCAAGTCTCCTTAATGAGATGAGTAGAAAGATAGAAGCAGTGATATTGTATTGAATGCTAAGAAAAACAAAACTCCTCCTACTTCTCCTCTACCAGATTCTTTAAGAACTCCCGATCCCTCTAAGAAACAATCGGTGGGGAATGATGGCATCAAAGCAAATAAAGTATCTCAGGAAACTGCTAAAGATTTTTCTATAACTAGTACACCAGCATGGTTGAAAATAGAGGTGAGTAATAAAATGAGGTATTCTCATATCATAGATACGGAATTTGATGTTGTAGCAATGTTGCTAAAATTGGAGTCAACTCCTAAAAAGGAAAATAAGATGTCCATATCAATGGTTGATCTAGTCTCTAAACATCAGTATGTGGATATTGTTAAACCTATGGTGGACAAGGAGATAAAAGATATATTTGTGGATGACTTTCAAGTGAATACAATAGACTTAGGGCCTCCCACTATTCAAGGAGGTATTAATAATGCTAAGCTATATGTTGTTATATTGGCCAACAGAGTTGAAGGGAAAGAAAGAGAAACTGACGTATTGGAGGATCAAGTGGAAATTCTTATTTCTTATGTTAAGTTTATTGTAGACACATACTCTAGGCCTCTAAATGTATGTCTGGAACTCCTAAAGGCCTCACTACTGAAGTACTAGATAAGGTTAATAGATATAAATATCTTGGGAATACATTGGAGTAATGGGTGAGCAAATTGATTTTTGATGGTACTCACTTCATATATGATGCTTATGTTCTTTATTGTAAATTTTTAGAAAAATAGACATAAATCCTAAATGATATAAAATCAATAAGGAAAGAGCAGACTATGCTCGGTGTTGCTAAGAATAACTTTGATGCCTGGCCAAAATGGACTCTTGTGCCCTCCTAGCAGAGAAAGTTATAGAGAAATTGGAAGAGAACAAGTCAGCCAAATGGGAAGCTGCAGTTGACTGGAAAATCTACATGGATCAACAATGCTTCAATGATTTGAAAAGCCTAGCTAAGATTAACAAGTCTTATGTACTTGATATTCACAATGCCTTTGTTTCCCTTGGCGTAGACTTTTGGGATGATACTGAAACTAATTTGCTAGATTTGGATAGCATAAATAAAACCTTCAAAGAATTGATGAATGGAGAATTGAATATCAAAGAAGGTATGAAAGGAAATGTCATGGAAAGACTTAGTAATGTCTTTGCTTGCCTGTCCAGTTTTAGGAAAGACCTTTCTGAGATGCAGAAGAAACGCATTGAAGCAGGCCATGTGTTACATAAATGGAAGTCAAGGCTCACCATTACCGCTATTTGAAACACTAAAGGTGTGCTTTCTATCATGGTAAAATTCAAATCCATGCAAACTAGGCTGAGTACTACCTAGAAAACAGATGATGTGATAGAGAAAGGGATACCAGATACACCTGAGAAGTCAGATGCTACTAAAGATGATAATGCATTTCCATAATTGTTATTGAATTATTAAGCACTTGTTAAAACTCTTTTAATTTCCCTTCATACGAACTTTGTTTTATAATGGTCTATCAGTTATGGTAACTCTATATGGGAAAAACAATTCTATTTCATTATGTTATATATTTGAGATGTAAAGGGGGAAAAGAGATCATATTTTTCTCTTTGGCCAAAGGACTTTCATTATACTAGACTAAATTAATTTTTCTCTTAATTTAGAAGTAAGGGGATATCCTAATAATATTTTGGTGATGATATCAAGTTCATGTGTATTTGAGGATTGACAGTGAGTTAGTTACTCAAATATTGATTATCTATTCTTGGTATGTTGAATTTTAATTTATGAATATGAAATTCATTCAAAGTTATTTGGGATATTGATAACCTACTTCCTTGTTTGAGATATTATCACCTAAGTGTCTCTCTTTGTATGCTAAGATTTGATGCTGAAGTGGTATTGAAATTAGTTGAAAAGTTGTAATTTGTTTTCCTTTCATTCGTACATCTAAAGGAGAACTCTATATTTTCTATGAACCTAATATGAAGAATGTTATGGTTATTATAAGAAGGGAGTTGTACCTTCTAAAACCTTTAGAGGGCAATTATATGAATGAATTATCCAACTGTTAGCGAAGTTGTTACTGTCAACAGACGAATTAGAGTTATTTAAGCACTGACAAATCTGTTTGCTAACACAAGTGAACTAAACAATAAAGGTATCCTCAAACAAACTATTAAGATGTACAATAAGATATGTCTATAAAATCAAGTAGTTGTTTGAAGTCACCTTAGACAACATAATTGAAAACTTCTTGAACCACCTAGCCTTTGTGATTTGGAAGAAAAGGGAAAAAGCAACAGAAATGGAGGAAGAAATAAGGAATGAAGCATTAGTTTAGATTGACCCTAACCTCTTTCCTGCACAAAAAGAAAAATTAGTACAATTATAGGCTAGAGAACTAAGATCTAAACAACTAGTAGATACACTGGTGGCTCTAAATGAGGAGGTGAGAGGAAATATTCAACAAGAAACAATTAGAGTGATCCAAGAAAAGCATAAGCAGTAATGATGGAAGAAGAAAATAATGCTTAGCAGGAGACAAATAATGAATTTGGAGGCATACAACAAGAAACAACACAATCAGAGGGAGATACCACAAAAAGAACCATCTCTATCTCTGGAGAGACCAACTTCATCCACTGCAACATCTCTGATACAAAATATCAAATATTTTTGGAACAACAGAAATAGATCTAGCCAATGGCAACACCACAATTACTCCAATTGCCACTTCTAGATTCACAAGTAGACCTATCTAGCATCTCACCCTATAGAAGTTTCAATTATGAAATATCTTTCATAGCACAACAAGGGAGAAATATTAAAACAATATGTTGAGAGAAGAAAGCAATTGGAGGAGGCTATAGCAACAATTCAGAGTAAGATGTTGCAACTACAAAGAGATACAACATTGCCACTAGGACATCAACTCAAACAATTACCAGCTGGAATCAAAGCATAGATGGACAATAAAGCCATCACAATCAAAAATAAAGTGATAGTAGAGGTGGAGAAGATGAGGCTAGAAGGAAATGCACCACAATGCACATAATCAGAAACACATACTGTTGTGTGGTTACACACCACACCCCATTTTACCTTAGCAAAATAGGGACCCAACTTTTTTGGGCTTTTCCCCTACTTTTCTTGCTTTGGGTGGTATGGTAAAAGTTAAGTATTAGATGCAGTGATAGGATATCACCCTTGTGTATGCATAGAACTCTTAGGGGTAAGTTGAACACTAAAGTCATATTCTACTGTCTTGAACCCCACCAAGTGAAAGAGTGCAAAATTCTAAGCAGCTTTGCCTTTTGAATCACCTTAAAATTCCTTAAGGATAGAAAGTTACGGTCGGTCAAAGTTTGGTCAAACCAGTCGCTTAGGGAGGATCATAATATTCCTTAACATCCCTGATATTTGTCAATATCCCAGATATATGTTTTAACAAAAGAAAGCTCAATATCCACATATTCATTAATATGCAGACGTCAAATTTAAACTTGAGAGAGCACCTCCTACCTATCAAGAACTCGAGCACATTCTCGGAGGATGATATTTCTTAATATCCCTCATATTCACTAATGTGTTGGCTTGCCTCAAATATAACGTAAATACTTGATATCGGTATAAGCCTTAATATTTGTCATGTTATCTATGATCCCTGATCTTCCTTAATATGATGATGACATCATCTTAACTCGATATAAAGAAGGCCCAATATGACGATGACACCATCATATTCCAGACATCAAAAAGGGGTCATCTATTTTCTAATATCCCAGCTATTTGTTAATATCTTGATCCAATAAAAAATAAAGGAAAACCTTAAATCCTGCACATTATCTAAGATCCCTGATCTTTGCCAATGTGACGATGACGTCGCTTACGCTCTAGTCTGAAATATTAATGAAGGATGCTGACATCATCCTGATCTTCAAATGTGGGGGGATGTGGGGGGATGTGGTACATTGAATCAATCATGTCACCACCCTATGTTATCAAGATCATTAAACAAAGGTAAGATGACACGACTTTGGTCATTGGTCAATGGTTGGTCAACATCATAATGATGTCATCATCTTCTGGGGGTCATGTTCCTAATATCCTTGATATTTGTGAATGTGCTCGCTCACATTAAATGCTTTTCTAACGGTGGGTGGGCCTTCAAAATTTCAAAGAATCACGTGCCACCTGTTGACATCTCCAATGCTTAGGTGTCGATCAACGGATATCAACAATTAAGCATTAATCATGCCCTAATTCGACAATGTTTTTTGATTAAAACAAGGATTTGAGTTCATTTTTGAATTTACCACGTATTCAAGAAAAATTTACAGAGTTATAAGTACGATTAAGGTGACATTACCACAATGTGTGAAAGCAACGGAATGGGGTGCGAATTCAAATGACAAACTGAGGATGGCAACTGCAAGGTGAACGTGCACAACTAGATATCAATTGAATAGTTAAAAAGTAGAGAATATCAGGTATGTAAAGATGAAACCCTCTTTTGTCATTTATGGTAAATGAGCAGGTAAAAAATTGTTTTTACCAGAGTAAATCAACATGATGATGTATGATATATGTTGAATGAGAATCAAAACATCATGATATTCATATAATCGTTGATTTGCATGATCAGATGACATGTTAGGGTAAGAAATACATGTGTTTTATCGCAGGATTCAATGGCAGTCCATAAGAACAGGTTAGATACATAATTCCTAAAGCCTATGAGTATTCAACCCGAGGGAATATCATTCAAATATGGCCAAATAAATGACACTAATCCAGGGAACACTGATCTGGATGCATGGATTACATTGTCAAAAAAGGGGAGAGGACAACCCCTGCTCATTAACGTCTATAACTCAGGCATGTGGCATGCAGGAGGATTCCCTTATGCAATGGAGGCCACTGAGCTAATAATAGAATGTGCTCGTAATTACAATACCAACACCAAAAAGGTAGAGAAGCATGGACGGGTATATGCAGACTTTTCGATTAAGGGCATTAATTCAGTTTTTAATCTACCTAGAGGACCTCAAGTACGCAGGATAAACCTTGAAAAGTTAGAAAAGAAATACAATAGCACCCTAAAGGAGTGTAGAAAAATCATGTACTCATGGAGAGATAATGATAGCACCTATAAAGATTTTGCAAAGCTACCTGTGCATTTATATAAGTTTGATTTTGCCCCTGAATATCAGTACATGATGGTGATGCTTAGCCGCATGACAGGAAAACCAAATGCTGGATACTTTGAAAACTAGATGTATGGGCTCATAAGAATGGTAGCAGATACTAACGAAAAGCCCTAGTGGGCCAAGATCATAAGTGATAGTCTGGATGAAGGAATGACGAATCTAGGAGGCAAGACTAATATGTTCCATATGACCTCTTACATTGTTTATGCATGTGCATTCAGGGGGACATTCAGTGGATTACAAACAATAGGTAGGGTTGGAAGTAACCCCAGAGATGTGAACATATGTGATCATTACCCACAATTGAAACAAAGAGAGTCTCTCCAACATTACCGGAGAGTGAATGATTCATTTTCTATGCATTTAGTAAGGACTATGGAAGAAGACAGAGCAAAGAGGCTGAGCATGGAAGCTCAAGTCATAATATACAAGCATGGGGCTTGGTTCATCCAATTCCCCACATTCACATATCTATGAATAGAAGGATTTACTGGGCAGCCTCTCATGTTTCCAAGATACCCAACTGATAAGGTCATCCTGATGGAGATGGTTAGGTAGATATTGCCTTCATTTAAGGCCTATGTTGAGACAGGAAAGATACCTAATGTCCTGTTCCCAATTATGATTGGGTGGTATATGTGCCCTGACAAGGAGAGTGCCAAGGAGGCAATAGGGGGATTGCAGTTGATGTCTTTGCAACCTTTTCCACTATCTAGGCAATATGACCCATACAGTAGGATACATGCACTATGTAAGAAACTAATTCATCGGATGCATCTTGAGGACTATTGGGTGGATTGTGACGATGAAATGGAAGTGAGAAGGAGAGGCTATCAAAGGCTTACTCTGAAGCAAATCCGCACATTGGATTGCATACTAGTACCAATGCAATTGCATGAGGATGACGGCATGGTCATGTCCCAAGAATATGATTACAAGAAAATATACAATGAAACAATATCATCCCTTGACTGGAACCAACCAAAAGAGACATCATTAGAACAGATAACACAAAAGGTTATGCTCTTGACCAAGGAGTGGGTGGATGCAGAAGTTGCAAAATTAAAGAAAAAGGGGGTAGCTCTTACCATTGATAAGAAGAGAAAGAGACAAGAGCTGACAAATGATGAATATGATGATTTCCTCAAAGAAAAGAGGGCGTTTAAAGGAGAAAGACAACAAGGAAAATCCAAGAAGGGAAACCAAGTTGTGGGTGTAAGAATCATTCGTTATCCTCAAACTAAGGAGGATCTAGCCTCAACTTTTGCTGCCACTACATCTCATGCACTCACAGAGCAGCAAAAGCCAATTACAAATCCTGCTCCTAGTTATGAGGTCAAAGAGGAAAGTACAAATGATGATGATCTCCTAATAAGTAGAAAGAAAAAGAAAACCTAGGAGGTGCCCCAAAATAAGCAAACACCTGTAGTGAGAGGGATTGTGGAAAAGAACCCCACAATCATAATAAAAGGAAAAGGTGGTGAAGGTATCAAGAGAACCTTGCAGCATGAGGTGCCTATTCTTACTACATTTAGAGACTAAATTGGCAGAAGAGCAGAGGAAGGAGACACAAGATAAAGGAGGAGATCAGTCTTTTCCACTAGATGAAACCATGGATTTGTCAGATGATGATGTAGTGAATGAAGTGTCTTCTAGTCCCATGGAGACACTAGTTAAGAACACCAAGGTGAACCCTCATGGCACTCCCACAGTACGAAGGGAGGTCAGAAATGAAGAGATGATAGAAGGTAATCTTGAAATTGTAGCACAACAAATTGACTTGGTAGGATTAGTAGATCAGGTTACCAGCCCAACAGCGATAGACTTTACATATTAGGGCAAGGATGACCAAAGTAAAGGTGAAGACCTACCTCTGGAACAAAATAAACTAAAAGTCAATGTACACATGGAGGATGAAGAGACACCTGATAAGAATAATGGTCAAGAATGTTAACAAGTACCTAAAAGGGAGCCAGATAAAGTGGAGATAGACAAACCCCAAGATTCTAAAGATACAAGTATGCCAAAAGATGGGGAACATGGCCCTTAGGTAGGTGATGATCAGTGAAAGAAAGAAGATAGGAATGAAGACAATCAGAAAGATCATTAGGTTATGCTAGATAAGAGCAATCCAAGTCCTCATGCGGATCCACCTCCATCACAAGATGAGCAAGATAATGTTGAAAAGGTGACACAAGATGTCGCTGCACATGAGGAGAAGCCGAATGAAGAGATACTTGATGAACAAAAGAAATAGAAACCACCACTAAGGGTGGAACAAAATATAGAGTCCCAAGATGTCCACATTGAACATACAGGCGAGCAAGGGTCTACAGATGAAGTGCCATTTTGGCTGCAACAAGAGGTACATGCGCATCCCCCTAGTGTTGCATCAGATTTTGATATTGCTTCATTATTTTTGGCCAATAGAGCCAAGCCAAGGAGAAGGGCTAGGGCCACATCAGCAATAAAGAGAGACTCAATAATAGGTAGGAGAACAACTAAAGTAGCTATACCTGTGGTAGAAAAAGCCAAAGGAGAGATAAGTGCTAGTGAGTTCTAAATGACCACTATTGACTTAGGCTTTGCTACAGAACAACAAGAGGGCCAAGAGGCCAAAGATATAATTGATTCTTTATTGAATAGAGTAGAGAAAGAGAAGGATAAAAATAAGGTGTGAACAAGGAGCACATTGCTCAGTTGCATGCATTCATAAAAGGGCTGATAGACCCTAATAATATGCCAGTCAGCACATCCACCCTACTGACTATCATATCATAGGATGAGATAACAGGGTTGGATATTATGAACCACAAAGCACATATGATGGATAATTCATTCATCCAATTCATCATAGAGGTAAAGAAGGTAATAAAGACCTCTCTTAATAATTGGAACTTGCTCAACACATTGAAGAGCATGGTGGATAAATTGCAAAAGGAGGTTGGGTAGAGATCAATCAGGATTGAGAAACACCTCACTGCCCTATCAGAAATGAGGTGCATAGATGCCAATGTCCTGGTCTACAATAAGGTATTGAATAACTAGACATCAAAGTTATTTAGCATATGGTATGAAGATACCAAATTTGAGAGTGATATCCTTAGGAAGTGCAATGCAAAACACTGGGATATCAATGTGAGATTGCACAAACTCTTATTTGATGAAGTGGAAATCATGGAGGCTCTTGAAGAAAATGTGGAAGGGAAGATTAAAAATCAGGATGCAAACTTTGCAGTTAAGGCCTTCCAAGACAATTTTAAGTAGGCTACAGATGACCCCCTCAATCATCTATCAGAGGATACGATCAACAAGGCCATGAGGATGAAAGCAAAGGTAGAAAAATATAACGAGGTGTTGAATAGCAAAAGGAACAAATGGTCTGTATTGCAAGCACAATTTAAGTCAGAAGAACATGCAATCACCAAAGCTAGAGTCCAAGATGGAGAGAAAATTGAAAGGATAGTACAAGCATTTGAGCCTATCAGGGGAGTGATAAGTGTTCCTACAGATGAAGAGGATTTGTCCACTGATGAGGAAAATGAAAAATAAGCATGATGTAATAAGACATGATCATGTGCATGATATACTACTAGATGGTTGCCAGTTGGCAACTTGTGCCATGTGTCAACCCGTTGACTTGGTCAAGGAGTAACATGGACTGTTGATCCTAATTGTTAAATCCTGATCCTAGGATCATTTTGTAACCGCCTCCTCCCCTTATTCTATAAAAGGGAGATGGAGTGCATTTTGTAATCATTCAAAACTTAATTGAGATTAGATTGTTGAAGCATCAGGACTAATTCTCAAGGCTAATTGTAAATGTAGATCATTTTTCGTATACTTGATGAGGAAGAAGCTCTGATTACATACAATCGTAAACTTTGAGTAATTTGTGAATGGATTTCTAACTTGTACTTTAATTTGTTGTGTCCCTTGGAGTACATTTCATGTTGTGCATGTTGCTTTCGTTCCTTTCCATTGAAGTTAGCATCGATCATATCTAGCTATGGAACATCCTGGTGAACATATGGTTTTATTTCCTTCTCTTCATAATAGTATCAGGAATGTATATGGATCAATAGCTAAAGATTCACTCATTTTAGTAAAATTTAGCAATAATTCATTCAAATTTGTTTGATTTCATTTTAAGGTCATCATCATAATTGTATATTCAAATAAAATCTTAAGTAAGTACAATAAAATATGCTGATATCACATAGGTAATTGAATATCCATAGCATATTTGAGCCAAACAACATTTTGAAATGATAAATATCATGCAAGTAAACATAAATAATGACAATAATCATGTAAATATCTGCCTACAAGCACATCATTTTGGTGAATTTACAGTGCAGAGGTGAAATTTAGTTCATATCAGTGGAGGAACAGAAGAATTGATCAAACTTAGAAAATATCCTCATCATCTGTTTAAATACAGTCACATTAACCTTGTTTGTTGAAAGATTTACAGAAAGTAGGTAAGATTCAGGATGTCTAGATATCAATTCTTGGAATTAGAAATGCAAGACCCCTTGAATGGAAAGCAACAAGGCACATCAAACCAATGAGCAACATCAGTAGATTATTAACTAATCCACGGAGACTTGGGATCATGAATTCTTTAAATTCATCGTATCTTTCAAGATGATAAAGGTTTGATTTGCATTTCTTTATCTATGTTTATGCATAACGTCATAACCAACATAAATTGGTGCTAGATGGAGGGCCTCACTTTGTTCTATTCCCTGAATCGGTCACTTGGACATTATCTCTGTGTTTACACAAGGCGATCTTGTCAAATCTCGTAAGAGTTGGTCATACTTTAAGTATTTATGCAAAGTTCACTTGTTTCAAGTAAATCTAAGAGTTCTGATCATAAATATTTTAGTCTTGTGCACGAATACTTTGATCTTTACAGTCAATTGTTTAAAATCTTCAACATTAAGTCACTGTTCAGGTTTTCTTGCAAATATCCTGTAGTATCTCATCCTCATGATTAGATAATCTGATATTTACAATCAGAAATTCAAGTTTATGTTCCTATTTGAATTTTGTGCAAATATTGTACAAATATCTAGTTACTGTAGATTGTTGATCCTAAATATCCACCCTAGAGGATCATAGCCTTTGATCTTTGTAAAGATTTGGACCAAAATATTCACATTCTATCTGGAGTTGCAGAATCCTAGCTCATAAACCTAATACTAGGTCCAGATCCATTGGACTTTTTGAAGAATTGCCTATTCGTGAATTTAGACCCTGTACAACTAATATTCATCATAGTCATGAGTCTGGTGCATCCGCATCTTCATCCAGACATACTGTAACACCTCCAGTGTCTCCTGTTGTATCTTAGACACCTCTAGGATCCCTAGTTATACCTCAAATACCTCAAGCACCAGTCACAATGTCTTTCTTTACAACTCAGTCACCACTTCAGTTTGCAGCATACCATCCTCTGCCTAAAAATCCTAACAAAATATGTCCAAAGTATCACCCCTATCAGGATGCAGAAGATCATATTAGAACCTATAAGGAAGCCTGCTTTAGAGCAAGGATAAAACATTAGGATGTTGTGTGCAGATTGTTTCCCTACTCTTTGGGAGAAGACGCCTATAGTTGGTACATTAGTCTTATTGAATCAACCATTTGCACCTGGGATGCCTTAGAAAAAGCTTTCTTAGGAAGATTTAAAATACCAGTAGATCCATATGTCACTTATCACATGTTTTCCACAATCAAAAGAGCTGAGGGAGAGATGATCTCTAACTTCAATGCTAGGTTTCTGAAAATGTATTCCAAGCTAGTTGCTCCATACAATGTAGTTGATGAGGCAGCCAAGTCCATATATTATTCAACTTTAGATCCCTTAACATCCATGTTCATCAGAAGAACACATCCAACTATCACTTCATTAGCAGGTGCTTTTGAAGAAGCCATTAAAGTCTATCACCATTTAACACTAGACTTTACACCTAATGCTGGATATCTTGCATATCCTATGCAACCATAGGGTAATGGAGTCATGATACCTCCAGCCATTATGCCTAGTCCCCTACAAGTACCTCCACTTAGTACTATGCCTCCTCCAAATGGAAATGGCCAGATGATACTTCATCCTGGATAAACACCTCAGGATGCAAGGCAAAACAATAATAGTATTTCCTTCTTTAAACCTCAACAAGAGAATGTAGTAGCCAAGGTTCAAGAAGAGAACAATGACACTAAGGAAATATCTGCACAATTAAGGAAGCTAACCACTGAGACTACACACATGAGAAGCCAAAACTTCTATTCTCAACCGATCAGAACAGAGGATATCCTGACAGAGGATATGGGAACAATAATGATAGGTCTAAATATCCTGACAAAGGATATAACAATGAAAGGAATTTCAACAACAATAATAATAATACTACTCCTAATCCACCTAGAACATGGAACACTAGGCCAAATAATAGTTCATTACCATCACCATTGGACAATCAACCTCATAATGAACCTAAACAAACAACCAGGGTGAACTTAGCAGGATGCACAATACTAACACACATGCAGAGTTAGACTATTCCCAATTTAAAATAGCAGCTAGTATCTTCCAGGCTGAGGTGTCTAATACTATAGGAGATCCTCTTCAACCTAAGGGGAATGAGATTGTTCCTTTAGGATATGAGTCTGCCTTGATGTTAGAAAGTTCTACTGGTCATCAGCATCATCAAATGACCTCCACTCATGAGAATTACACATTAGCATGTGAAGAGTTTACTTTAACATTTGAGACAAATTATGTATTCCCCTTTGAGAATGAAAATGAACCAGATCCAGAACATGAAGAGGTTCGTGCTTATCAATAGCAATATCAAGGTAGACATAACTACAATCTCAAAAGTAATCCTAACAGACCATCTGGTCCTTTGACCACCTTAGTTCCTCCCAACAATTTGAACACTCCACCAGATCCCAAAGCTAGTAATAATCCTGGTCCTCCCAAGGTTAGTACTCAATATTTTACACCCCAGAGTACAGTGTCAAAATCTATCAATCAGTTGCCTGAATCTAACAAATTAGTTACATATCTGACTGAAGAGATGAAAAAGATTAAAATCAGCTTATCGCTATCAAAGCTCCTTAAAATCCCATTCATCAAGAAAGCCTTCTTGAAATCCTTGGATGAGTCCACACCAAAGGATGATAATCACAGTCATAATCCCAGTCAAATCCTGACTAGAGATCCTATGTCCAAAGAGAACAATGTTAAATATAAAGACAACATATTGCAGGCTACTATCCAGGCTGCCGAGACATCACATATGACTCTATATAGAGGCAAGACTAAATCACCCCCATTCTTACTCACACTAAGAATATTTAGAAAGAACTTGCATAATTGCTTAGTGGATTTAGGTGCATCAACAAATGTGATGCCACTATCCATTTGCAATGCCCTAGGATTACAACCAGCCAAGTCCCTCAAGAAAGTAACACGACTAGATAAAACCAAAGTATGTGTGGTGGGGAAGTTAATGTTGGCAAGAGACACTATATGGATTCATGAATGTTGTCATTGATGGCAACAAAGTTCATCCCACACATCTGCAGGACATGGTATGTCTTTACCGGAAGTCAGAGTAAAGAATGTTGTGGTCCGGTAAACAAGAACAGAGCATGTGGTGAGGTCCGACAGACAGGTCCGGATCTCTCAGAAGAAGTATCTTGGTGAAGTGCGGATTTGGGGAAGTCAAGAGGAGTATCTTGACTAATAGCTTCCAAGGTTTGAGCCTCCGATGTGGAAAGGATAAAGAGATATGAATGCTTGAGTGTCGGGTTCCCAAGTGATAGTGTGAACAGAGGAAGAACTGACTGGCAGAACATCAGACATTATTCTGGATGTGTTACTGATGTTGGTAAAGGTTATGAAGGCATGAATTATGTTTGGCCGACATGATTAATGATTTCCACAAGTATATCCTTGATCCGCACTACTTGGTGTGCAAGGATTCAACCGACAGATCAGAGTTTGTGAAAAGATTGACTATTCCGGGTGCCGACTAGAAAGGTGATGAAATCACTTGTGCGGATATATATACAAGATGGATTTAGTTATGAGTAGAGTTGTGGTTGTTATTGATGTGTGAATAAAAGTAGAGCAGAGCAGAAGCAGTAAGGAAGGTTCGATATGTGAAAGGAAAGCAGCATAAGAGAAGAGGAAAGATAAAATGCAGCAGATCAGTGTACTGAGCCCGGAACTGAACTCCAGCATATGTGGATGCTACCAATCAGTTCAAGTATTGTATAACACTCTTTTTGTAGATAGTGTGTCTCTTGTAGGCAGTGTGCCTTCTTGTGAGCAGTGTGCTCGGGCAGTGAGCCCTAATTGGCATGTGCCATCCATTTTTCTTATTCTTCTAACAGAGAATAATCCTTAGGTTAATCACCCCGTGGTTTTTCCCTTAACCAGGTTTTCCACGTCAAAATCTTGGTGTCTCATGTGTTGATGTGTATCTGCTTTGCTGTTTATGTCTTATGCTTCCATGAATGATTAATTGCTATGCTATTGATTAACAAAGTGGATTTAAGTGTTTGAATTGAAAGCAAATTAAGGATAACTGATTCACCCCCCCTCTCAGTTATCAACAATTGGTATCAGAGCCAAGTTCCTCCTAGCAGACTCTAACAGCTTGAGGAAGATCTGGGAATTCAAATGGATGCATATGGTTTAAGGGAGCAACTCAAGACTGCCCTTGATGACCTTGAACAGTCAAACTTTGAAGTCAATGAATTAAAGGAAAGACTCAAACAGGCTGATGATTTCATGAGAGAATTAAAAGATAAATTAAGTCTCTCTATGAAAAAGAGAAAGGAGCTGCTTCAGCAATTGGTAAGACAAAGTGAAGCAAATGATGCAAATGAAGAGCTGAATGAGAAAACCAAGTTATGTGAAAAGTTATCAAAAGAAATCATTATGGTAAGACATGAAATAGAATTAGGAGTTATGAAGTCTACCCAAGAAGTTGAAGAGAAAAGAAAAACTGAAGATAATCTAAGACAATCCCTCCAAGAGAAATCAGAAGATTGTCACAAGATGGATAGAATTATCAAACATCTTGAATCTGATCTTGAAGATGCTAAAGATAATGAAGAAAAACTTGAGGATCAAATTGTCTCTCTCAAAAGGGATCTTCAAACAACAAATGAATATAAAGAAAAATTCAAGATAAGTTCTGCTCAACTTGAAGTTCTTCTTGGAAGTCAAAAGAGGGTAGATGACAAGTGTGGTTTGGGATATGAGAAAGGAGAAAGCTCCGGATCCGGTCAAAAGAATTTTGGATCAGAAAATCCAAGGAACAGGCCTAAAAGACCTCCGGTAAGACAGCCTAATGCTCAAAGATATCCATCCTTCAATGGATACTGCCACAACTGCAATAACTTTGGTCATAAAGCTAATTAGTGCAGAAAGAGAATGAATCAGACTAATTCATCCTTCTCCGGATAGTGTTTTAACTGCAAAAGGTATGGTCACAAATCTCATGAATGCAGAAATATGCAAATGAACAAATCATTCAATGGTAGATGCTTTACATACAATAGAATAGGTCATATGGCTAATCAATGCGGATCAAGAGGATATCAATCAAATATGCAAAGAAATGTTGTTTTCCAAATTTGCAATAAATCCAGTCATATCGCAAAATTCTGTAGAAGCAAGATTCAGGACAAAAGAGGTCCGGTATATCATAATTAGAATCAAGATAAGGGAAAACAAAAAGTGAATGCAGATGAAGTTCAAAGTCAGATGAACAAGATTTGGGTGAAGAAAAGTACAGAGAATGTAGAGGATGGATCTGCACTAGACTTTGGTGTTGATATTCCTTCCGGAAACTAAAAAGTGAGCTCTGGCTCAGGGGGAGACACAAAGAAAACCTTGTTCCCCCAGCCAGTCAATTGGTGCTGGAACTGGCACAAGAAGACTTGCGGATTGAAGGGTTCATAAGGGAAACATCCAAAAAAACTATGGTTAAGATTTGGAAGATCTGCATGATGTTTAAAGATCAAGACTGATCTGGTTCTTCAAGTCATCCGAATAAGGCCAACCGGAATAACTTAGGTCGAGCATTTATTGCAACCTGACATTAGGGTTTGCGAAGCAATATAAGGGTTTTCTCATTAATCACTTGTTCATTCTGCATTCAAGAAGAAGAGAGAAAAGGAGCTATGCAACTACTTCTCTCAAAGATCAAGATGATTCTTCATACAGCTCAATCCGGATTTCATCGTGTGTGCCCTAAACAACGTAAAAGGTATTCTTCGTTCTTGATATCTCTCAGTAAGATTCTTTGATGATGGCTACTCCAAATATAGTAAAGATTTCTGATAGACCTCGCCCCATATTTAAGAAGCATCCATACAAATCCTTGGAGGTAGATCCCCTAGGAGCCCTCTCTAGTGTTCCGCATGGTGTTTTGCACATCGAAGATATTAGGGTTTACATACACGCAAATGTTGAAGAGTTTGGGGAATTCAAACTAAGAGATATCTATCACAAACAACTGTTAGATGATTCATTTGAGCTCAAACCCCAATACAAGGGGCTTCGGATTAAGCACTTTGCACAATACATACATTTCCCCTGTTTTACTGAGGATGAATGGGTCAGGTATATTTTGAGCAGAATACATGACAACTTCATGTGGTTAAACAGACCATTCAAAATCACAAAAGATGCCATCAGGGCAATTACCAGATTACACTCATCCGGTGGGATTCTTATTCTTAAATATGCGAAGAATCAAACTGTGAGTGAGGCTACCGGATCCAAGTTTGACAAAAGAGCAATGACAGTAGATGACATCTTTGATCCGGATGTCAATTATGCCTCCATGATCATTGGATATAAAATATATCATTCTAGCAGGGAAAATTCAGTACCTGGAACTGCCATCTACACCGCTTATGAAATGTTAAGAAAGGATGCAGACTATGATCTTTGTCAGCTTCTCTTGAACCAACTCTTGGAGAATCTACAGAAAATAAAGAAAGATAAAAAGAATTCATTCAAGTATGGTGGATTAATATTGTGCTTATTCTTCTACTTTATGAATGAGCTTCCCGGATCTAGTGGCTGGGTGTGGGAAAATGATAGACTAGTAGCTATCCAAATCAGAGATTATTTGCATGGACTTGGTGATGACAAAGCACAAAATACAGCTCTATGGGGATATTTCAAGAATTTTTAGAAAATGATGCAAGCAAGAGAAAGGATTCCCCAGTCTCTTGTTGAAAAATACAAAGACACAGTTTGTTTTATGGTAGAGACTGATCAATGCCTAATGGAGGCAGCAGAACCAAGAACTGTATGGGTCATGCCCATGGGGTATGAAGTTGATGAACAAATTGTGGAGCTGCATGTTCAACACATGCTAAGTCAGCCAAAGGATCCAAAGGTAGAAAGGTTTGGAACCTTTGAGGAGCTGAGTGTAAAGATCCATGTGGAACTCAGAGAACCAGAGACCAAGAGGAAGGTGAGAAAAGAAGTAGAAAATGTTGCCAAAGGCCTTGGTATCTCAAAGGAGGCACTTGATGCCAACAGGAAAAAGATGGAAAAGGCTAAGGAAGAGAAGAAAGGGGCAGAAAAGAAAAGTAAGGAAAGTGCTCCGGTAGAATCTTCCACCCAGACAAGATCCTCAAAGAGATCAACACCTGTCCCTACTAAAAGCTCAAAACCGGAAGTCCAGGCATCCGGAAAAGGAGAAAAGAGAACAAAGAAAAAGGCAATAAGGTCCTATGTTAGCCTAAAGGATGATGAGGAAACTGAATCAGATGAGGAGATAAGGAAACTGAAGAAGAAGAAGAAATCATCCGGTGAACACTCTACCGGTCAAGGAGAAGAAGAGAAGGAAGAGGAATTTGTTGAAAAACCCACTCTATCCTTAGAAGTTGTAGTGAAAGCAGTCACTGTGGATGGGAACCTGCAACCCTTAACAGAATTCTATGATGAATATAATGAAGCAGATAAAAAGATTCTGGAGGAAGCCACAGTTCAGTTTTTGAACACTTACAACAAAGTTTTTATTGAAATTATCTCTCTAATTCCCAAAAGCTTAGAGAAAAGGCTTGAAATGAGGAAGAATAATGCTTGAGCAAAAGATCTCAAGATCTGGGAACAGGTCGCCATTCAGCTCTTCCCTTCAATCACTCCGTAACAAATGAACATGATCTTTAAAGATTGCAAGGATGAGTTCTGGAGCAAAGCTAGGATGAATCAGCTAATGCTTGGTGAAACTGACAAAGTGGCAAGAGAAACTGAAGAGATCGTCCGAAATGCTTTTAAGAAATTCAACATCCCAATCATAGAGGACTTAGGTACTGACCCCTCGACCACAAGTGTTGAAAAAGAGTCAACAGAGAAAGTCATGGACACCAGTGCAGAAAAGGATAAGGATTTGGAATCTTCCACTCCAGAAGAGGTGGCTCATGAACAAACAAACATCTCTCCTCCGGTTTCCCCTACAGTCTCCAGATCTAAAGGAGAAGAAAGAGTAAAGGAGAAAGAAGCAGAGATGAAGGGAAAAGAAGATATCAGTACAAAGGTTGTGGAAGGGGAGAAAGTTTCAAAAGACAGTTCTGTGACTGCAAAAGAAAAGAAAAATCTGTCTCCGGCAAGAGACACTACAGAATCAGTCAAGGACTTTTTGACAAAAGCAACTATGGAAATTGATGAACCGGATCTATTAAAAGGGCCACTAAACTTTGACTCTCTATCTCCAGTGCAAACAATGAAGATAGCTTCATTTGCAAATGCGAAGGCTAAAGAGAAACTACTGAAATCTCACGTGGAAGACTGTGAGCTTATAGAGGTAGCATCCAGAGTTTTGGAAAAGATCATGCCATCTTTTTAGAAGGATCCCACAGCCTCCTCTTCCGGTAATCTCAAAACTCTAGTCAACAGTGTTAGTACACATTTTGATTCTCTAGAGAAGTCAGCTGAAGAAAAGGTCCGGAAGGAGTTTTTGGATAAGAGATTCTCTGAGGTACAAGGGTTGATAATTAATGATAGGAGAAATATGGATATTGGGATAAAGAGCCTGGAAAATGCTCTTAAAGATGGCAGAAATATGTACAAATTTTGCTTATCTTGGCCCACAGTGACCAAAGACATTGAGAGGAAAGTAAAAGAACAAGAGGATAAACTCCTAATTCTGTCTCAAAGTTTTGATCCTCTCTCATCCTCCATAGTAAATCAAGAGTGTCAGTCTATTGCAATCACAAATGCAATAAAGAATTTTGAGAAGGAAAGGAAAAACATAATTAGCCGGATGGGTGAACTTAGAAGGATCATTATCCCTAAGTTAGAGGCCATGCATGAGGCCATAAATGATGCTCACACTACCGCCTGGACCAATGATCCGACAGATCTTAAGAGGGCAGAAGCTTTTGCGTTCCTGTTGAGAGGTCACATCTCAATTTTGGACAGGATGAAGCAGAGTTGGGTGACAAAAGTTGTATAGTTGAAGAATACTTTTGCAGACATTCTTAAGTATATGTAAGTACAACTTGTATATATACTTATGCGGATATGTATAGATTGTTTTTGGAAATTTTGGTGTGCGGACCCTACCCTTTGCCATTGATGTCAAAGGGGGAGTGAGGAGCAGTGAAAAATAAGGAATCCAACTAAGGGGGAGCTCCAAAAAATGTTTATAAAAATAGAGCATCAGCCAAGGGGGAGCATAGTGTAAACACTTAGCCATTTTTCACTAAGTGTTGCCATCAATGCCAAAGGGGGAGATTGTTGACAAGAGACACTATATGGATTCATGAATGTTGTCATTGATGGCAACAAAGTTCATCCCACACATCTGCAGGACATGGTATGTCTCTACCGGAAGTCAGAGTGAAGAATGTTGTAGTCCGGTAAACAAGAACAGAGCATGTGGTGAGGTCCGACAGACAGGTTCGGATCTCTCAAAAGAAGTATCTTGGTGAAGTACGGATTTGGGGAAGTCAAGAGGAGTATCTTGACTGATAGCTTTCAAGGTTTGAGCCTCCGGTGTGGAAAGGATAAAGAGATATGAATGCTTGAGTGTCGGGTTCCCAAGTGACAGTGTGAACAGAGGAAGAACTGACTAGCAGAACATCAGACATTATTCTGGATGTGTTACTGATGTTGGTAAAGGTTATGAAGGCATGACTTATGTTTGGCTGACATGATTAATGATTTCCACAAGTATATCCTTGATCCACACTACTTGGTGTGCAAGGATTTAGCCGACAGATCAGAGTTTGTGAAAAGATTGACTATTCCGGGTGCCGACTAGAAAGGTGATGAAATCACTTGTGCAGATATATATAAAAGATGGCTTTAGTTATGAGTAGAGTTGTGGTTGTTATTAATGTGCGAATAAAAGTAGAGCAGAGCAGAAGCAGTAAGGAAGGTCTGGTATGTGAAAGGAAAGTAGCATAAGAGAAGAGGAAAGATGAAATGCAGCAGATCAATGTACTGAGCCTAACCGAAACTGAACTCTAGCATATGTGGATGCTACCAATCAGTTCAAGTATTGTATAACACTCTTTTTGTAGATAGTGTGTCTCTTGTAGGTAGTGTGCCTTCTTATGAGCAGTGTGCTCGGGCAGTGAGCCCTAATTGGCATGTACCATCCATTTTTCTTATTCTTCTAACAGAGAATAATCCTTGGGTTAATCACCCCATGGTTTTTCCCTTAACCAGGTTTTCCACATCAAAATCTTGGTGTCTCATGTGTTGATGTGTATCTGCTTTGCTGTTTATGTCTTATGCTTCCATGAATGATTAATTGCTATGCTATTGATTAACAAAGTGGATTTAAGTGTTTGAATTGAAAGCAAATTAAGGATAACGGATTCACCCCCCTCTCAGTTATCAACATGTAACACATATCCACATGCAATTAGTATCAGACCCTGGGGTACAATATTACATTGACATCCAAGTAGTGGATATCCCTGATACCTATGGGATGCTGCTCAACATGGATTGGTAAAAAAACACTCAATGGTTACATGTCTATTGATTTTCGTCACATGTGGTTACCTTGGAAGGGGATTCCTAACCAGATAAGGATAGAGGCTAAACCTAGGATGAAACATATGATCACATAATACAATAATACCAATAAAATACCATATGTGGATGTTGAACCAGGAGTATATACTATAAGACCTCAAACGGTCTGGATAGAGGAAGGCTTAATGTATGACATGCACATACATATAAATGTTGATCAAGAGAATAAGATGATCATAGAATTTGATCGTAGTTCAGCTGAAGATGATGAAGTAGATCACTTTAAAGATTTTTTAACACTATCTATCCAAAGAGATGCAATGTTGCCAGATATTAGGTATATCCATTGAGGATATTTTAATTGAAGGTTGGTGCAGGTTACATAATGAAGCACACTCAGAAAAGGATTGTGATGCATTTTTAGACATGATTGAGTTGGAAATAACTTATAGTGAGATACGGTCATCTTCAACTGAGGTAAGTTTAATGTCTAGTTATGATGATACTGATTCTTATTTGTCATCTTCAGATACAGGGGAACATGAAGAGAGTGCACTTCAGGATGAGGCTTGCATATACAACTTAGAAGAGATTTTGATGCATGACGAAGATACTCATGGAAAGGCAAGTGATATCACCCTGGGGACTAATTGCTTAATTGAGTTAGATTATGAATTGTCAAATGAAGATAAGGGAAGTAACCTGACAAAGTTTGAGGAGTTTCTATCCAAGCAAATTCAAAGACTTATCCTGCATAAAGTTTCTCCACTCCACTCTTTAATTAAAGGATGGTACAGACTCCATGAGGCACCACATTCTAAAACCACATGTGCCTTATGTCTACACATAATGAATAAGGAAGAGCAACTGTATTCAAAGACCAAGTTGTCTGATATCAAAGACATGTCTAAAGATAAGAAGAAAGAAGTTGAAGTAGATCAAGATAGTAACAATGATGATACTATAAAAATGAAAAGAAAAGATGTACCATGTTCACATCAGCCACCAGAGATGACAAAGAGCGAGCCTCAGAAGCTGAAGTAGATATCAAGCGGTGCAGCTGCTAGAGCTAAGAGAAAAAGAGAAGGTCCTGATAAGCCATTGATAGAAGATAAGCCATGGATCCTCAGATTTGATGGTTCTAAATCTAAACAAAGAGCTGGAGTAGGCATAGACCTCATCGATCCAATTGGAAAATTCTTTTTGGCAGCATACAGATTGTAATTCCCATGCACTAATAATGTAACAGAATATGAAGCTTTAATTCATGGGTTACTGTTTGCTCTTAAGAAGAAAGTTAAGATTCTGCATGTCTATGGAGACTCAGAATTGGTGGTGAGATAAGTAAGAAGTATCTATGCTTGTAATTACAAGAATTTATCTAACTATAGGCATAGAGTTTGGGACCTAATTGAAGAATTTGATGCATTTAATATCACACATGTTCCTAGAGAACAAAATCCTAGAGCAAATGCCTTAGCACAGGCTGCCAGTACATTGAAGCCCTTGTCTATTTCTGGATTAAAGAGATTTTCACTTGAACTAATATTAGTACCCTCCATACCTGACAATGTTACTAATCTTTAAGTGTTTGATGATGATCAACATATCCTGGATTTCATAGCAAACAGGGACATATTTGATGTACAAATCCTAGATGAGAAGAACTTAGAAGATCATGTATGGGAAGAGAAAGAAATTATGGACTTGCCCAACAATAGGATCCCTAAAGGTATGATAGAATTAGAAAAGGCATTTGAGCTGCATAATATGATGAAACAGAAGGATCTCCCTAAGATAGATGGAGGGGAATATTTACTAGTTAACATAGGACAAAATGAAGACACAAGGAATGTCTTAATTGGTAAGGTTTGTTCTAAAGAAGAAAAGGCAGGGATATCCCAAGCATTAAAGGATTATATTCATGTTTTTTCTTGGACTTATGATGAGTTAAAGACATGACACATAATTTATCACTCACACCATTCCACTAAAGCCTGATGCCAAACCTTTCAGGCAGATGCAGAGGCCAGTCAATGGACTACTAGAGCCTATAATCTTTGAAGAAGTCAAGAAATTGTTGAATGCCAGGATCATATTTCCTATTAGGCACTCAACATGGGTAGCTAATCTGGTACCAATAAGAAACAAAAATGGTGACATATGCCTGTTGGTTTTTTCCCTGACTGGATGCTCATTCCCAGATTTCCCTACAAGGTAGCCATCAATGATCAACAGGATCTCTGGGCCAGGGGCCAACAGTGTAGGAGATAGACTCTATTTTTATCTCCTCTTCTTCTTCAGGCTCTGCAAAACCTAGGGGGTATTCCCTATTCAACACCCATGAGAATATGTTTGTGGGTTGGCTTGGGATGTTGACACAAAGAAGATAAATCCTCCTGTGTGAAGACCAAAACTGTGAGATAAGTGCAAAGGGGCTAGCTTTGGGCTTATGTTCAGTTGTGAATTAGAGGATCTTGGTCCTAAACTACTTCTATAGGTCCTAATGGTTGCTTTGGAAGTTTGAGCTTGATTTGTATGTGGATGCAAAACTAGGACCTGGTATGTAATCTCAATGCAGAACTAGATTGGTGCCTATCCAGGGCTTGGAGTCAGTAGACATACACCTGTGAATGATCAGCATGAACACACTAAAACTAGATTTCAAGGGGATGTTGTGGTATCTGCCTTACAGATACCTCCCAAAACAGAGTGTTAAGTTATCTCTACTTATGGTATCCCTATTGCAGTATATCCTTCCCAACACTTAATTTGAAAACACTTTAATCTACCCCTTGAGCAGAAGTTGAAAGATCAAGCATTCAATACAATAATTCTATATTCTAGAATCCCAGACATCCCTTAGATATCTAGATTCAGAAGAAGGATACATGCAATACTGGAGATAGAATAACAAAACACATGCAAATACAACATTACTCATATAAAACCAATCATGAAATCAGTAAATTCATGCATGAGACATACAAGAGATACATAAACTCACAAGGTCACCTACACAGAGCAACCAGAACTAGTTGTATCTTATTACAGAGCCAGATATGTCCAGTTTTCAACAACCTTGAATTGAGTAGCATCATCTGCTTATAAAGCAAGGGGAAGTACTCCCTCATTAATCACAGGGTAGTCCCCAAGACATCACTCGGTGCAGTGCATCGCCAAGGGGCGCCGGAAACATTCAATGTAGCCGCATAGACAGGAGGGAAGGGGCAGGTGAGATCTTGACCTGCATCACCCTGTCATGATTTTCTGTCTGAATCGAGTAGTTGGCGTGTCCTTCCGACCCATACCTTTGTGCAATCTTGCCATTAATGGCATACCAACTCACAGCCTTGGGATACAGCAGTTGCGTACCTTGCAAACCTTCTCCCACCTTGGGATGCTACTGTGGAAGCATGGAAAACTCTCCATCTGAATATTTAAATGATAACCGTCGATCTCCTCCCTTTCCCACTGAGATCTGCAGCGTGGATCATGCTGACATGTCAGACACCAATGGCAACGTGCCACATAAGCATCCTGTTGACCTTCTCCATCTTTCAAGTATCTCCACGTGGAGCGTCCTGCGACATTCTTTCCTTTCAAATATATGTGGGACATTATCCCACATTCGCCCTGCAACAACCCTTTTAACACTTTATATGCCAGGCCGGTTACATATATATTGTCAGTGCTTTTGCTCCCAACGACACTAGCATAAGCCTCGTCATCATCATCCTGTAGCATGATATCTGGATACTCAATATCACCTTGACGTCAGCATCATTAGATAAAATATATCACCCTAATGTATGAATAGCATCCTGATGACCAACCTCACCTTCATGTGAAATATCAACCTGATATTCACCTTCATCGGCACAACCTGATGCATCGGAGGAAGATCCTCCTGCTTAGCCGATACCAAACGTCTGGCCGATGAACATCCTGATGATGTCACCGTCATATCCTGCTGATGTCATCAGCATATCTGCCTATCGAGCACCTCCTCATATCCGGATGACGTCATTGTCATATTTGTAAATATCAGGGGATCTCCATAAAATGACTGATGTTAAAATATGACCCCCCAAACCTTGATGACGTCACCACCATATCAGCATCAGGATGATATTCGGAAGATAACCGGATATTTGAAATATCACCCTCATGCACAAATATCATGTTGCACTGTAGCTCCATTGTAACATCGGGGTGATGTATGAATATGACCGATACTTGAAAATATCACCCCCTTCCTTGGAATATGATGAAGCCGCTAGGCGGATATCTCCCTGACGTCAGCATCATCATGATGCTGGAACAAACATAAGGTGATTAAATAACATTAGGGTGATCTTAACAAAGATCACCTGATATTCAAATATGATGACCCTGCAGAATATTGGGTCATACTTGAAACCTAGTAGCAACATCATCAGGATGATCTTAACTAAGATCACTCGATGTTAAGATATCACCCCCGAGCAAAAGATCAGGCTGACAGAAAATATGATGATGACCCTTGCGATAAACAATAGGGCGATGACTGGAAACATGATGATGATGATGACGACCCCTTCCTTGGAATATGATGATGATGCAGCAAAACACAAAGAGGGTCCAACACTTAGGAAATTTTCTAGATTTCTAGGGAGGTGCACATCCTGTAACCTTAAACATAAATTATTTCCAACAATGCCTATGCGTAGACTTCAGAAATTTGAACACAACTTTAGAGAAGGACAACTATCCTCTACCCTCATTGGATGAATTTTTGCGGATAGTGAATGGAGCTCAAATGATGTCCTTCCTGGATGGTTTCTCACAATACAACCAGGTAATAGTGGACAAAGTAGATAGAGTAAAAACAACATTCACCACCAACTGGGGTATATTCATTTATAGATGCATCCCTTTTGGCTTGATCAATGCTGGAGCCACATTCCAGTGTGTAATGGACATAGAATTTAGAGGCTTCGTTAGCAAATGCATAGTCATATACATGGATGACCTGACTATCTTCTCAAAGAAGAGGAGTGATCATATAGAAGACCTCAAAAGAGTACTCAAGAAATGTGAGCAATACGGTATCTCACTAAACCCAAAGAAATGCATATTTGGGGTAACTACAAGTAAGTTACTTGGTCACCTAATATAAGAAAATGGAATCACCATTGACCCTACTAGGGTAGAATCTATCATGAAGTTACAATTTCCTGGGAGTAAGAAAGAACTCAAATCTTACTTTGGTAAGATAAATTTTGTAGGAAAGTTCATCACAAGGTTTGCAGAGATTGTTAGGCCACTCAATGCAATGCTTAAAAAAGATCCAAGATCGAATGAACATCAAGAAGGCCATATCAGATGTACCTATCTTGATCAGCCCAGATTACACAAGAGAGTTTTATATTTATTCATTTGCTTCAGAGCATACATGTGTGGTAGTCCTAACAGAGAGGAATGAAGACAAAGAAGAAAAAACCATAGTTTTCATGAGTTCTCCATTTAGAGATGCAGATCTTAGATATATGGATGTTGAGAGACAAGCTCTTGCTTTGGTCAGAGCAGTAAATAAATTCAGACACTACATCTTGAGAAGTAAGATGATCACTGTGGTACTTGATGCAACAGTCAAAATGTTCTTGATGCAGAGTGAACTTGGGGAGAAAAGAGCCAAATGGATAACAGTCCTCCAAGAATATGACATGTACATAACACCCATGAAACTGGTCAGAGGTCAAGCCCTAAGCCAGATGATCTCCAAGATTGATCCTAATATAATGAGCCAACAATATGTTGTGAACACAAAAGAAAACAAAGAATGGTACTCAGACATCAAACATATCCTGGTCACTGGGAGATATCCACAGATGATACAAGCCTCTCAAAGGAGAGATTTAAGGATTAGATCACAAAAATCCATGATCAAAGGAGGAATCTTTTTCAAGAACTATGAAAAAGGATTATATTCATGTTATTGCTTGGACTTATGATGAGTTAAAGACATGACACATAATTTATCACTCACACCATTCCACTGAAGCCTGATGCCAAACCTTTCAGGCAGATGCAGAGGCCAGTCAATGGACTACTAGAGCCTATAATCTTTGAAGAAGTCAAGAATTGTTGAATGCCAGGATCATATTTCCTATTAGGCACTCAACATGGGTAGCTAATCTGGTACCAATAAGAAACAAAAATGGTGACATATGCCTATGCGTAGACTTCAGAAATTTGAACACAGCTTTAGAGAAGGACAACTATCCTCTACCCTCATTGGATGAAGTTTTGTGGATAGTGAATGGAGCTCAAATGATGTCCTTCCTGGATGGTTTCTCACAATACAACCAGGTAATAGTGGACAAAGTAGATAGAGTAAAAACAACATTCACCACCAACTGGGGTATATTCATTTATAGATGCATCCCTTTTGGCTTGATCAATGCTGGAGCCACATTCCAGTGTGTAATGGACATAGAATTTAGAGGCTTCATTAGCAAATGCATAGTCATATACATGGATGACCTGACTATCTTCTCAAAGAAGAGGAGTGATCATATAGAAGACCTCAAAAGAGTACTCAAGAAATGTGAGCAATACGGTATCTCACTAAACCCAAAGAAATGCATATTTGGGGTAACTACAAGTAAGTTACTTGGTCACCTAATATAAGAAAATGGAATCACCATTGACCCTACTAGGGTAGAATCCATCATGAAGTTACAATTTCCTGGGAGTAAGAAAGAACTCAAATCTTACTTTGGTGAGATAAATTTTGTAAGAAAGTTCATCACAAGGTTTGCAGAGATTGTTAGGCCACTCAATGCAATGCTTAAAAAAGATCCAAGATCGAATGGACATCAAGAAGTCCATATCAGATGTACCTATCCTGATCAGCCCATATTACACAAGAGAGTTTTATATTTATTCATTTGCTTCAGAGCATACATGTGTGGCAGTCCTGACAGAGAGGAATGAAGACAAAGAAGAAAAACCCATAGTTTTCATGAGTTCTCCATTTAGAGATGCAGATCTTAGATATATGGATGTTGAGAGACAAGCTCTTGCTTTGGTCAGAGCAGTAAATAAATTCAGACACCACATCTTGAGAAGTAAGATAATCACTGTGGTACCTGATGCAATAGTCAAAATGTTCTTGATGCAGAGTGAACTTGGGGAGAAAAGAGCCAAATGGATAACAATCCTCCAAGAATATGACATGGACATATCACCCATGAAATTGGTCAAAGGTCAAGCCCTAAGCCAGATGATCTCTGAGATTGATCCTAATATAATGAGCCAACAATATGTTGTGAACACAAAAGAAAACAAAGAATGGTACTCAGACATCAAACATATCCTTGTCACTGGGAGATGTCCACAGATGATACAAGCCTCTCAAAGGAGAGCTTTAAAGATTAGATCACAAAAATACATGATCAAAGGAGGAATCTTTTTCAAGAACTATGAAGGAATATACCTTAGATGTCTGAAAAGCCAGAAGTAGATAAGGTCCTCATTGAATTACATGAAAAATTTGGCACAACACATGGCTCTCATCTAGCCACTACACATGCCATCTTAAGAGCAGGATACTACTGGCCAACAATTTTTAAAGATATTGCTGAGCATATCAAATGCTGCCACACTTGTCAAGTTGCTGCCAACAGGGAGAGAAATGTTGCACAACCCTTATAGCCAGTTATGGAGATGTGCCCATTTGCTTAGTGGGGCATGGATTTTATAGGTCCTATCAATCCTCCATCATCTTCAAGCCACATGTATGTTTTGACAATCACTAACTACTGTACCAGGTGGACTGAAGCAGTCAGCAACAAGACTTGCATTGCAAAAGATGTGATTAAATTCTTAGAGAAAAACATAATAACCAGGTATGGAGTTCTATATGCCCTTGTATGTGATAATGGGCCAGCTTTTGCATCATTAAGATTATCTAGTTGGGCTTTTGATTATGGAATCATTTTGAAATTTTATTCAAACTATTATCCCCAGGGAAATGGCTTAACAGAGTCAACAAATAAGAATTTATTAAACAACATATAGAATTTGATAGAAAAGAATCCTAGGGAATGGAATACCCTGCTCAGGTATGCCTTATGGAATGATCGAACTAGGATGAAAATTGGTTTAGGAAATTCTCCTTACCAGTTGGTGTATGGGGTGGATCCCATCCTCCTTGTCAACCTAAAGAACCCCACACTGCAGTTTACAAAAGAATATTTGGGCATAGACAACAAACAAGAAGTTAGGTTTCTTCAACTCATGCACCTAGAAGAAAAGAGAGATAGGGCGATTGACCAATTCGCCAAGCATTAGGCTACTGTCAAACATTGGTTTGATAAGAGGGCTAAAGTAAAAGCTTTCAGGATATTAGACTTAGTCCTAGCATGAGACAAAGCACATGAAAATAAAGGTGATCATGGAAAATTTGATAAACTTTGGATAGGTCCTTTCCAGATTTCAGAGATCCTAGGTGATAGTACCTATAGACTGAAGACCCTAATAGGTGAGGATGTCCCATTGCCAGTTAATGGACATTTCCTTAAGCATTACTTCCAAGCTTAAAAGAGGGTCATGTTATGATATTGTACCATAATGTACTTTTTGTATAGCTATTTGTATAGTTTATTTTGTGTGTTTGCTTTTTGCTTGTTGGCGTTGAGTCCTTGTTTTGGTTAGGCAAAATGGCGCACCTTCCCACTATAGAACATTACTAAAATTGTTAGAATTCAAGAGCTGGATATAAGTTTATACATAGGCTGTAGCTCATGTTAACAAATGTTCCCGATCAGGTTTGTGATATCCTGTTCATCAATATTGCTTTTCTTTCTTAAGGAGATCTTCACATGACACACCTAACAGCCTTGGGTTTGTTGAACACATCAGTGTGGAGTTGAGTGAAAAATCAAAAGGTTGCCCTTTCTACCATTGCAATTCCCAACCTAAATCAACAAGTGACCACACCTTGCAAAATGAGCTTACATGATGACATCTTATGAATACAAAAGAAAAGATATATATTGAATATCCAAAAAGAAAATTAGGCCATCTAAGTAACTTTATCGGGGCTATAGACGCCTGACTGGCAGTGGGGCTCTACTTACGGGAATTGTAAAGATAACCTTGTCGGGGCTATGGACACTTGTTGGTAGCAAGGCTCTAGCTAGGTTGGCTATGAGGGATAAATCAAATTATGTAGCTTAACTCGGGCACTAGTGTTTTCCACTCATATTCAAGATGAAAGATAATGAATCACATGCACACACTTGATCCCTTTTCCATACATTGTTACATTGATAAGCATGACACCATTCAGAGTATTAGGGTGCTTATGCTTAACAAGATTTAGAGCATTATTTTCTAACTTATCCTCATCTCTTGAATTATTAGAATTTCATTATTTTCTTTGGTGGCAAGTTGTTGTGTGGTTACACAACACGCCCCATTTTGCCTTAGAAAAATAGGGACCCAACATTTTTGGCTTTTCCCCTGCTTTTCTTGCTTTGGGTGGTATGGTAAAAGTTAAGTATCAGATGCAATCATAGGATATCACCCTTGTGTATGCATAGACCTCTTAATACTAAAGTCAGATTCTGCTGTCTTGAACCCCACCAAGTGAAAGAGTGCAAAATTCTAAACAACTTTGCCTTTTGAATCACCTTGAAATTTTAGAAAGTTATGGATGGTCAAAGTTTGGTCAAACCAGTTGCTCAGGGAGGATAATCATATTCCTTAACATCCCTGATATTTGTCAATATCCTGGATATATGTTTTAACATAAGAAAGCTTGATATCCGCATATTCATTAATATGCAGACGTCAAATTTAAACTCGAGTGAGTAACTACTTATCAAGAACTCGAGCACATTCTCAGAGGGTGATATTTCTTAATATCCTTGATATTCACTAATGTGCTTGCTTGCCTCAAATATAACATAAATACTCAATATCGGTATAATCCTTAATATCTGTCATGTTATCTAACATCCATGATCTTCCTTAATATGACAATGACGTCATCTTAACTCGATATAAAGAAGGTCCAATATGACGATGACGCCGTCATATTCCCGACATCAAAAAAGGGGTCATTTATTTCCCAATATCCTGGATATTTGTTAATATCCTGATCCAATGCAAAATAAAGGGAAACCTTAATATCTCGCACATTATCTAAGATCCCTGATCTTTGCCAATGTGACAATGATGTCACTTACGCTCCAGTCTAAAATATTAATCAAGGATCCTGACGTCATCCTCATCTTCGAATGTGGGGGGATGTTCTGCATACTTAAGAACCTTGATATTTCTTAATATCCGCATATTCAATTTTAAGACATATAACACGCAGATCTTTATGAACTAATAGGCTGCTGCCACGTAGTACATTGAATCAATCATGTCACCACCCTATGTTATCAAGATCATTAAACAAAGGTAAAATGACCCGACTTTGGTCGTTGGTCAACGTCATGATGACATCATCATCTTTCGGGGGTCATGTTCCTAATATCCCTGATATCCATGAATGTGCCTGCCCCCATTAAATGCTTTTCTAATGGTGGGTGGGCCTTCAAATTTTCAAATAATCATGCGCCAACTGTTGACATCTCCAATGCTTAGGTGTCGATCAATGAATATCAACAATTAAGCACTAATCATGCCCTAATTCAACAATGTTTTTTATTTAAACAAGGATTTGACTTCATTTTTGAATTTACAACATATTCAAGCAAAATTTACAGAGTTATAGTGCGATTAAGGTGACATTACCGCAATTTCTGAAAGCAACGGAATGAGGTGTAGATTCAAACAACAAATGGAGGGTAATTACAAGGTGAACATGCACAACCAGATATCAATTAGATAGTTAAAAAGTAACGAATATAAGGTATGTAATGATGAAACCCTCTTTTATCATTTATTGTAAATGAGTAGGTAAAAAATTGTTTTTACCAAAGTAAATCAACATGATGATGTATGATATATGTTGAATGAGAATCAAAACATCATGATATTCATATAATCATTGATTTGCATGATCACATGACATGTTAGGATAAGAAATACATGTGTTTTATCATAGGATTCAATGGCGGTCCATAAGAACAGGTCAGATACAAAATTCCTAAAGCCTATGGGTATTCAGCCTGAGGGAATATCATTCAAATATGGCCAAATAAATGACCCTCATCCAGGAAACACTGATCTGGATGCATGGATTACATTGTCAGAAAAGGGGAGCGGACAACCCCTCTCATTAACGTCTATAACTCAAGCATGTGGCATGTAGGAGGATTCCCTTATGCAATGGAGGCCACCGAGCTGATAATAGAATGTGCTCGTAATTACAATACTGACACTAGAAAGGTAGAGAAGCATGGTCAGGTATATGCGGACTTTTCAATTGAGGGCATTAATTTAGTTTTCAATCTACCCAGAGGACCTCAAGTACGTAGGATAAACCTTGAAAAGTTAGAAAAGAAATACAATAGCACCCTAAAAGAGTGCAGAAAAATCATGTACTCATGGAGAGCTAATGATAGCACCTATAAAGATTTTGCAAAGCTACCTATGCATTTATATAAGTTTGATTTTGCCCCTAAATATCAGTACATGATGGTGATGCTTAGCCACATGACAGGAAAACCAAATCTTGGATACTTTGAAAACTAGATGTATGGGCTCATAAGAATGGTAGCAGATACTAATGAAAAGCCCCAGTGGGCCAAGATCATAAGTGATAGTCTAGATGAAGGAATGACGAATCTGGGAGGAAAGACCAATATGTTCCATATGACCTCTTACCTTGTTTATGCATGTGCATTTAGGGGGACATTCAGTGGATTACAAACAATAGGTAGGGTTGGAAGTAACCTCGAAGATGTGAACATATGTGATCATTACCCACAATTGAAACAAAGAGAGTCTCTCCAACATTACCAGAGAGTGAATGATTCATTTTCTATGCATTTAGTAAGGACTATGGAATAAGACAGAGCAAAGAGGCTAAGTATAGAAGCTCAAGTCATAATATACAAGCACGGGGCTTGGTTCATCCAATTCTCCACATTCACATATATAAGAATAGAAGGATTTATTGGGTAGCCTCTCATGTTTCCAAGATACCCAACTGATAAGGTCATCCTGATGGAGATGGTTAGGTAGATATTGCCTTCATTTGAGGCCTATGTTGAGAGAGGCAAGATACCTAATGTCTTGTTCCCAATCATGATTGGGTGGTATATGTGCCCTGACAAGGAGAGCACCAAGGAGGCAATAGGGGGATTGTATTTGAAGTCTTTGCAACCTTTTTCACTATCCAGGCAATATGACCCACACGGTAGGATGCAAGCACTATGTAAGAAACCAATGCATCGGATGCATATTGAGGACTATTGAAAGGATTGTGACGATGAAATGGAAGTGAGAAGGAGAGGATATCAAAGGCTTACTCTGAAGAAAATCCACAAATTGGATTACATACCAGTGCCAATGCAATTGCATGAGGATGAAAATGTGGTCATGTCCCAAGAAGATGAAAACAAGAAAATATAAAATGAAACAATATAATCCCCTGACTAGAACTAGCCAGAAGAGACATCATTAGAATAGATAACACAAAAGGTTATGCTCTTGACCAAGGAGTGGGTGGATGCAGAAGTTACAAAATTAAAGAAAAAGGGGGTAGCTCTTACCATTGATAAGAAGAGAAAGAGACAAGAGTTGACAAATGAGGAATATGATGATTTTCTCAAAGAAAAGAGGGCATCTAAAGGAGAAAGACATCAAGGAAAATCCAAGAAGGGAAACCAAGTCGTGGGTGTAAGAATCATTCGTTATCCTTAACCTAAGGAGGATCTGGCCTCAACTTCACCTGCCACTACATCTCATGCACCCGCAGAGGAGCAAAAGCCAATTAAAATGACCCAATTTTGGTCGTTGGTCAATGTCATGATGACATCATCATCTTTCGGGGGTCATGTTCCTAATATCCCTGATATCCATGAATGTGCCTGCCCGCATTAAATGCTTTTCTAATGGTGGGTGGGCCTTCAAATTTTCAAATAATCATGCGCCACCTGTTGACATCTCCAATGCTTAGGTGTCGATCAATTAATATCAACCATTAAGCACTAATCATGCCCTAATTCAACAATGTTTTTTATTTAAACAAGGATTTGAGTTCATTTTTGAATTTACCACATATTCAAGCAAAATTTACAGAGTTATAGTGCGATTAAGGTGACATTACCGCAATTTGTGAAAGCAACGGAATGAGGTGCAGATTCAAACAACAAATGGAGGGTAATACAAGGTGAACATGCACAACCAGATATCAATTAGATAGTTAAAAAGTAACAAATATCAGGTATGTAATGATGAAACCCTCTTTTATCATTCATTGTAAATGAGCAGGTAAAAAATTGTTTTTACCAAAGTAAATCAACATGATGATGTATGATATATGTTGAATGAGAATCAAAACATCATGATATTCATATAATCATTGATTTGCATGATCACATGACATGTTAGGATAAGAAATACATGTGTTTTATCACAGGATTCAATGGCGGTCTGTAAGAACAGGTCAAATACAAAATTCCTAAAGCCTATGGGTATTCAGCCTGAGGGAATATCATTCAAATATGGCCAAATAAATGACCCTCATCCAAGAAACACTGATCTGGATGCATGGATTACATTGTCAGAAAAGGGGAGCGGACAACCCTTCTCATTAACGTCTATAACTCAAGCATGTGGCATGCAGGAGGATTCCCTTATGCAATGGAGGCCACCGAGTTGATAATAGAATGTGCTTGTAATTACAATACCGACACTAGAAAGGTAGAGAAGCATGGTCGGGTATATGCGGACTTTTCAATTGAGGGCATTAATTTAGTTTTCAATCTACCCAGAGGACCTCAAGTACGTAGGATAAACCTTGAAAAGTTAGAAAAGAAATACAATAGCACCCTAAAAGAGTGCAGAAAAATCATGTACTCATGGAGAGCTAATGATAGCACCTATAAAGATTTTGCAAAGCTACCTGTGCATTTATATAAGTTTGATTTTGCCCCTGAATATCGGTACATGATGGTGATGCTTAGCCACATGACAGGAAAACCAAATCTTGGATACTTTGAAAACTAGATGTATGGGCTCATAAGAATGGTAGCAGATACTAATGAAAAGCCCCAGTGGGCCAAGATCATAAGTGATAGTCTGGATGAAGGAATGACGAATCTAGGAGGAAAGACCAATATGTTCCATATGACCTCTTACCTTGTTTATGCATGTGCATTTAGGGGGACATTCAGTGGATTACAAACAATAGGTAGGGTTGGAAGTAACCTCAGAGATGTGAACATATGTGATCATTACCCACAATTGAAACAAAGAGAGCCTCTCCAACATTACCAGAGAGTGAATGATTCATTTTCTATGCATTTAGTAAGGACTATGGAAGAAGACAGAGCAAAGAGGCTAAGCATGGAAGCTCAAGTCATATATACAAGCATGGGGCTTGGTTCATCCAATTCCCCACATTCACATATATAAGAATAGAAGGATTTACTGGGTAGCCTCTCATGTTTCCAAGATACCCAACTGATAAGGTCATCCTGATGGAGATGGTTAGGTAGATATTGCCTTCATTTGAGGCCTATGTTGAGAGAGGCAAGACTTCAAATACCTAATGTCTTGTTCCCAAGGAGAGCACCAAGGAGGCAATAGGGGGATTGTATTTGAAGTCTTTGCAACCTTTTTCACTATCCAGGAAATATGACCCACACGGTAGGATGCAAGCACTATGTAAGAAACCAATGCATCGGATGCATATTGAGGACTATTGAAAGGATTGTGACGATGAAATGGAAGTGAGAAGGAGAGGATATCAAAGGCTTACTCTGAAGCAAATCCACAAATTGGATTGCATACCAATGCCAATGCAATTGCATGAGGATGAAAATGTGGTCATGTCCCAAGAAGATGAAAACAAGAAAATATAAAATGAAACAATATAATCCCCTGACTAGAACCAGCCAGAAGAGACATCATTAGAATAGATAACACAAAAGGTTATGCTCTTGACCAAGGAGTGGGTGGATGCGGAAGTTACAAAATTAAAGAAAAAGGGGGTAGCTCTTACCATTGATAAGAAGAGAAAGAGACAAGAGCTGACAAATGAGGAATATGATGATTTTCTCAAAGAAAAGAGGGCATCTAAAGGAGAAAGACATCAAGGAAAATCCAAGAAGGAAAACCAAGTTGTGGGTGTAAGAATCATTCGTTATCCTTAACCTAAGGAGGATCTGGCCTCAACTTCACCTGCCACTACATCTCATGCACCCGCAAAGGAGCAAAAGCCAATTACAAAACCTGCTCCTACTTATGAGGTCAAAGAGGAAAGTACAGATGATGATGATCTCCTAATAAGTAGTAATAAAAAGAAAACCCAAGAGGTGCCCCAAAAGAAGCAAAAACCTGCAATGAGAGGGACAGTGGAAAAGTACCCCACCATCATACTAAAAAGAAAAGGTGGTGAAGGTATCAAGAGAACCTTGCAGAATGAGATGCCTATTCCTTCTATAGTGCATTTCGAGACTAAACTGGTAGAAGAGTAGAGGAAGTAGACATAGGATAAACGAGGAGATCAGTCTTTACCATTAGATGAAACTGTGGAGTTGTCAGATGATGATATAGTGATAGAAGTGTCTTTTAGTCCCATGGAGACACTAGTAAAGAACACCAATTTGAACCCCCGTGGCACTCCCACAGTACAAAGGGTGGTTGAAAAGGAAGAGATGATAGAAGGTAATCCTGAAATTTTAGCACAACAAATTGACTTGGCAGGATTAGTAGATCAGGTTACCAGCCTAGCAACGATAGACTTGACATATCAGGGTGAGGATGACCAAAGTAAAGGTGGAGACCTACCTTCAGAATAGAATAAACTAAAAGTCAATGTACACATGGAGGATGAAGAGATGCCCGATCAGAATAATGGTCAGGATAATGAACAAGTACCTAAAAGGGAGCCAGATAAAGTGGAGATAGACAAACCCCAAGATTCTAAAGAGACATTATGCCAAAATATGGGGAGTACGGCCCTCAAGCAGGTGATGATCAGGGAATGAAAGAAGATAGGAATGAAGACAGTCAGAAAGATCATCAGGATATGCTAGATAAGAGCAATCCAAGTCCTCATGCAGATCCACCTCCATCACAAGATGAGCAGGATAAGGTTGAAAAGGTGACACAAGATGTCCCTGCACATGAGGAGAAGTAGAATGAAGAGATACCTGATGAACAAAAGAAAGAGCAACCACCACCAAGGGTGGAAAAAATACAGAGTCCCAAGATGTCCACATTAAACATACAGGCCAACAAGGGTCTATAGATGAAGTGCCATATTGGCTGCAACGAGAGGTACATGCACATCCCCCTAGTGTTGCATTAGATTTTAATATTGCTTCATTATTTTTGGCCAATACAACTAATCCAAGGAGAAGGACTAGGGCCACATCAACAATAAAGAGAGACTCAATAACAAGTAGGAGAACAGCTGAAGTATCTATACCTGTGGTAGACAAAGGGAAAGGTAGAAGGATAACTCAATTATCTTTCCAACCATATCATGTGAAGGTCATAAAAAGGCCGTACAAATCTGTACAATTCACTGGAACAACAAAATAATGTTTAGAAAATGCAGAAAACAAAGCTTCTTTATTGATTTTTGTGTAAAACTTCAACCCCTAACCTTGGATCTCCTTCCCAAGGCTTATTCAACTTGTTTATAACCGAACACAACCATTTCTAACTTGTCTTTTGAGTTTCTAATCATTCAACTTCTCATTTACAACTGATGACCCTTCATTTTCCTTGATTTTGCACTTTTGCAACTATGACAATATTTGTGCGATATTGACAACTTAACAACTTAAATCACCTAATAAGCTAATATTGACCCAAACACATTACACACCTTAGAAATGGTCTTCAAGACATTATATCATGACTTAAACATAACATAAAGCTAATATTTACAAAGTGGCCTCATGGAGTCTTCTACGGTGCAAAAAACTGAAAAGCCATTATCCTCCTTGAAAATCAATGAAGAAAACATCATACCATCATGAGGCTTTATGGACTTTATGCCTCCACGGGGCTACTTTGTAAATATTACCTTTATGTTATGTTTGAGTCCTGTCATAAGGTCTTGAAGACCATTTCTAAGGTGTGTAAGGTGTTTGGGTCAATATTAGGTTATTAGGTGATTTAAGTTGTTAAGTTGTCAATATTGCACAAATATTGTCATAGTTGTAAAAGTGCAAAATCAAGGAATATGAAGGGTCATCGGTTGTAAATGAGAAATTGAATGATTAGAAACTCAAAAGACAAGTTACCAATGGTTGTTTTAGGTTATAAACAAGTTGAATAAGCCTTGGGAAGGAGAGCCAAGGTTAGGGGTTGAAGTTTTACACAAAAATCAATAAAGAAGCTTTGTTTTCTGCATTTTATGAACATTATTTTGTTGTTCCAATGAATTGTATATATTTTTATAGCCTTTTTATGACTTGCATGTGGTATGGTTGGAAAGATAATTTGTTGTTCTAATTCTTTTGGTTTGGTCAATTTTCGTCATGTTTTATGAAATTTATGATCAAATTAGTGATTGTCACTCCTAGATTTTAGGCCTAATTGGCAGAAGAACAATCCATTTTTGAAGGATTCCATACAAAATAACCTACCCTTATTTTGATATATGTTAAATAATGGCTAAATGAGTATTTGCATCAAGTTTTCTTTCTTGGATATCAGTTCTAGTTTGAAAGTTATGGCCAAAAAACCCTATTTGTTGCACCTACCTTAAACCTAGTCAAGAGCAGTAACAATCCATTTTTTAAGCATACTTTCCAAAGTAACCTTATATGAATTTTGGATGTGTTATGTAAGGGGAAAAATGGTATCCAAATCAGTTTTTAGATCATGGGTTTGAGTTGTATTTTGAAAATTATGTCAAAATTACCTTATTCGCTGCTCTCATCAAAGCATAGTGGAAGTTTGTGAGAAAAGTCATTTGTTTGAAGTGTGTTTGTTTGGGTGAATCCTCCTAGCTCTACATCAATCATGTTAGCAAATATCTACACCAAAGTGTATCTTTGAGATTTGATGTGTTCCTTGAATATACATAGGAGCATCTTGAAAGAGGTCTTAGAATGCACAACCCTTCCATATAATACAAATTCTAAAGAGTTACTTCAATATTGTCACCTATACCTCAAGGCATAACACAAATCTCATTTACACTACATGAGTTTCTGCCTCCACATATGTTTAAGGAATATAGACCATTATACATTATGGTTAGGTATGGAGATATTACATTTGAAAGAGTGTTAATAAACAATGGATCCAAATTGAATATTTGTTGTAATAATTTTCTAGATGTGATTGAAGCTAATTACTCTAATATCCCTAAATTTAAAGTAACCTTTCAATGGTTAGACAATGTGACATGAGAATCCCTTAGTTCTATCACTTTGCCTATCACTTTAGGGCATGTTACACCTAACATTGCATTCCATTCAACATGATGCGTGAAACCTTAGTATATAATGTTCTTTTTAGGCATCTATAGATACATGCAATGGGTGTTCTCTCATATACACTTCATTTTAATCTCTTAATAATAATAGGAGTTGTGTAAGGATCTAATGATAACCCATACCAATTTTGTCAAATAGTTGAGAAATATAAAACCATGCTATCTCTAACTCAATTAATCACACCCACAAAACCTTGAAGAACAAATTCTAACCCACTTGTACATTATGCCAATTCAAAGGATGTTGAGTTCCTCTAGATTTTGAATCATCAAATATAACAGAGATAAAAAAAAATATGAAAACCAAGCTTCTTTACCTTTGACCATAGATCTTAGTTTGCATGACAAATCATCTTCATATACTCAAGTGTATAAACATCCTAATGAATGTGTTGCCTCTCAAGGATCTAAGACTAACCTTGGTTTTGAATCACTTATCTTCATCCAAACTGACTTTTCACCATGGAAAAGGGTACAACATTATGTCAAATCTTGGCTACATGTAATGACCCCTACTTGACTCATGGTTAGTCCATCATAGAGTTCCCGTGGACTAGCAGTTTGGTTAGGGAACTAGTGTAGTTTTGGCTTTGGAGGTTTGTGTCGGTGGAGGAAATGTGGTTCGGATTCAGAGGATCCAGTTGGCACCTTCTGAGTTGGCTTAACTTGCTCTTCGTCGTTACTTACTATTTTTAGTAAGTTCAGGGTCAGTGTCGGTTCAGCATTTTCAAAGTGGCATTAGATTCCTCTCGTTGAGGGCTTTCTGACGAGCTATATATTGTTGCATTCTGACCCCATCTCGGTAGTTATTTTAAAGTCTAAAGTTATTAATGATATATTTTAATATGGACTTTATAATATATAATGGAAAAGTGACTTTTTGAGGAAAATGAAGACATCACTTTAAGTTGTGACCATTGGCGGCCTTCCCTAGGGAAATAAAAGTGTTTTAAAAGTTAATTTCCCTCCTTAATGCCCAACGCCCATCTTGAAGGGTAAATAAAAGAGGTTTTGAAAGTTCATTTGCATATGCTTGCTTTTATGATATTTCTCTTTTGGAGCTCTGCTAGGGTTTCTACTTATGAAAGGGTTTGAGGATTCAAACCAGCGGCTTTTGGAGATGAAAACCTCATTAGTAACAACATTCTATAGGTGTGAAAGACCACCCAACGGTGCCATTGTGAGTGGATGTATTTGGCATTCACATTTGTGCTTCATGGTGATGGATTGAGTTGATTTGAGGAGTTAATTGAGATATCTTTCAAAGAATGTTTATGGCCAACTGAGAGCAATGGAAGACTACATATTTGAATGTGTTTATAGTGAGTTTTGTGATAGCTGATTGAGGCCCTTTCTGGCCGTACCTCCTTATTCTTGGTCGTACCATTTATTGGTGGAATTTTGAGGTGTTTTGAGGCAGATTTGGCATTCATATCTAGTCGCCTATCCTTGAGGGAAACATACAGTTCATTGGAGACTTATTTCAGTGACCATACACCATTCTTGTTGTTGTTCATCACTTTGAGCATAGGTCGTACATCTCCAGTAGTGACTTGGGGGCATTTGGGCTTTATTTCTCCTTGTGGGTATTGTGGAATCTTCATTGCCAGAGCTGTTTGGAGCCCTTTGTATTGTTGATATCAATTTGTATGTTCATCTTTGTATTTCTTAGGAGATTGGAGTGATTTCTAGCCATACCCATTGCTAGTCCGACTACAACTGTTGTATGAAGTTGCAAATCTCAACATGGGTATGTCATAGTAATTGATATTTGGCTATTTTGCTATCTGAGTCTTTGTTATTTTCTCCATATCTATTGTACTTTTTCTAGGTTCTGGTTATATGCTATATATTGTATGCTGATGCAGAGGTGTTAGGTCTCCAAAGATAATCTAACAAGATCAAAAGGTTTCAATAGTTTGTGGGCTTCAACCAATAAGACTTCTCTAGCCTTCCTCGTGTCCTAAACTCCACCAAAGGGCTCAAGTTTGGATTCCAACTTCTCAGATGAATTCTAGCACCTTCTAGGGTCTCAACCTACCCCAACCAACAAGGTTCCAAAGGTTTCACAAACCAATTTGATAGATTCTTGACAATTCCCCTTAAACAGGCCTAATCCTTGTAGTCTTGTTCAGCGACTAAACTGTACTTTTCTCCAAACTTTCCCAAAACACTCTTGAAACAAATGACTGATTTGGATACCCTCTATTGAGTTCTAAAACATATCTCAAACTCACCTACTGTTGTTTTGGACGAAATGTGACTGTCCTAACACCCTGCTGCCTTCCTACAAGGCCTAAATTGACCATTTTACAAAGGAACCCTATGACAAACTTGTCCCACACACTTCAAACCTAAAAAAAGTCTTAGGAAAGGGTTCAAAACCAAGGATTTTCCAGGTCTTATCAGGAGGTTTGCTCATTTAGATGTTCAAATACAAAAACCTCATATCTAGGGCCTAAAACCTAGGGCTTCCTAGATCTCCCACTTCCAATCACTTCCAGACCTCATTCAAAGGTCTAACACCATCTCCATGATCATATTAGACAGTACCAAACATAAAAAGGTTACCTTGTTAAGACGGATCTCCGGCTGCTATAACCGTGCCACCATTTCAATGCTCTTCCACAAGCAATCCTTGACTTTAAATGGTGATCACCTCTCCCATTTACACTCCTCCTACTTTGTTAGGGTTAGAAACATATGTTACATGTTAATAAGGACCTATTCCATGAGAATCAGAATCCTACATTCATGGAAAGGTCCAAAAATGCATTGCAAACCCTCAAAATCCCTGTTTTCACAGTCAAACAGGCAGTTCCAGAAAAAACGTGATATCTCCCTCTATATTCACTATAAAAACCTCAAACCAATTGCAAATGAAATTTAACTCAATCCCCTACCACATCCAATTGGTTTTAGATCAAAACAGTTCCGTACAAAGAAATGGTACGGCCTGCAACAGCAGATTTACATAAAAAATCAGAAAATTCTGTTTTTTTATTCTATTTTGCACCTCTAAACTCCCTCCAAGGTACTTGTCCGTACATCCAATGCCTTGGAATGCTTACATAAGTTCTATCCAACTTCCTTAACCAATCCCCATTAGTTGGAGTTGGTTTAAGCACCAAGAAACTACTCAAATTGACTTTCCCTCCAAAATGCATAATTCAGAAATTTGAATTTCTGAACTTTGGTTTAATGAATTTCTGCCTTATTTAATGAACTTCTACCTTATTTATTTATCATGTTTGATTTTATTTAGGTTCATTAAACCTTCTTATTGATCTTAGACACCTCTATTTGACTCTAGGGGCACTATTGGCCCAACTTACATCATTTTTGGTCCTAGGGTCCTTACTAGGGCCCTCAGGATATTTGACTATTACGTCATTTTGAATATTGCAACATGCCATAATTGGTTGTAAGGTGTCCCAATTGACTTGATTTGTTCCATAGGTTCCTTCCATGGTCATTTTTGTCTTCTTGCTCCAAGGTATTATCTTAGGTGCTCCTGCACCATATGCTCTGGCAACACACATCTACAGGAAAACTAAAACCCCTTCTGCATCTTCTCTCTAGTCTGAAAGATCACACAAAAATAATAAAATAACACATAAAAAGATCATATTAAAATTTACAAACAGGTATGACACATTACAGTGGTATCAGAGCTATGATCTTGCTATCCTGTGAGGTTGAAACAAACATGTAGAAGTGAAAATGAGACATGCGACCAATAGATAGATATCCTTTCAAAAATACTAGGGCAAGACAAGGAACATAGTTTTTGCAGTTGAATCTAGTACCACATATTGATCCATTTGAGTCAGATCCAGAGATAGAGGTAGCATCTACAGAGGACGATTCCCAAGTGCATGAATAGACCCCTTTTCGGGAGAGTTACCTCCATTACCAGAGCATACAGGGGAGATGGGAGATAGGGAGATTGAAGAACTGAGCACCAGAGATATCCTTAATGATCTGGCTAGAGGACAGCAGTAGATCATTTCTAGTTTGGACAGGTCCCAGTTGGCACTCGGATGGCTTCTTGGCTGATTATTTCTTGAGTTGGAGGAAGATGAGGAAAATATAGATTGAAATAGGTACCGGAATGATAGGAATGGAGAGATGAATGATAGGAACAGAGATCGACATGATAGGAATAGAGATCAGGATGATGGTGATAGATACAGGGATTGATGTCATGGAGACCGAGGTAATGGAGATAGGAATGGTGACATAAACATTGGTGATAGAAACAGACACAGGAATCATGATGGAGAGGATTTGATGAATAACCAGGGTGCTACACAACTCACAACTGCAGATAGACCAGACATTCCCAAGTTTGTGCTGAGGGATGAGATACCTGAACGGGATGCTACACAACTAGAGTTTCAAGAGGAGATATTTAGGGATTGGCAGGGTTCTAGTGCAGAGTTTCGAGTGGAGATGACTTTTAGAGACTATTTAGATCTCAGGATGAGACACAAACCCAAAGGGGGTAATAGGTAATAGAACAATGAGCTGTAGAAGAAGGTCAGTAAGATGACCTTACCATACTTTGATGGTCCAGGGAAAACTTTAGCAAGAGCGTGGGTACAAAAGTTGGACAATTACCTTCATATCAACCCCATGCCAGAGTCTAATGCCATCACATATGCAACCTTACACTTGGAAGGCAATGCACACAAGTGGTGGAGTAATGGGAAGGTAACTCTAGGACATGACCAGATCACATCTTATGTTGAGTTCACAACCAGGCTCATAGACAGGTTCGATAGAAAGGACCCTCAGTTGTAGTTCAAGGAGTTGGCACAGTTGAGACAGAGTGGTTTAGTGGACTTGTACATTTCAGAATTCCAGGATCTTTTGGTCATGGTTTTAGACATATCAGAGAGGAGGTTGATTGTGCTCTTTGTTCATGGTTTGTCTGATCCTCTTAGAGGATGGGTGAAGGGTTTAGACCCTATGTCATTATAGGAGGCCATGAAGAAGGCCCATGATATGGAGTGTTTTGCATGGAGGAGTAAATTTCAGACCAAGAACTTTCAACATAGGAGGGATAAGGAGAGAGATAGGAGACCTTTCCACAGGGACTCAGGACACTAGCCTTAGAAGAGTTCTTCCAGATTAGATAGTGATCAGTTGAATGATCTCAGGAGGAAGAAACTTTGTTTCCACTGCAGAGAGCCTTGGGATCCTAAGCACAAGTGTGTTGCCCAAGGAAAGGCAAAACAGATTGAGTACTTTTCATCTGATGAGTCTGTGGAGTCAGACACACATTTAGAACAACATACAGAGGATGATGATTCAGGGACAGATGTTGCATCTGAAGTACCATATAAGGATGAGGATACCTCCCTACCTACAGCCCATATTTCTAGCATTCAGAGAGAGGGATCATTTAGGATTCAAGGAGTACTGGGTGGACAAAGATGCATTACACTATTGGATACAGGTGCCACTCATAACTTCATAGATGAGGGCTTGGTTGCTAAGAGGGGGTTACAGACAGAGGAGTTTGCAGGATTTAAGGTAAAGGTAGCTGATGGGTTTGTACTCACCTGCACTAAGAGGATTCCCAACTTGATGATCCAGCTAAACCATTATACTTGTCAGTCAGAGTTTTATGTGGTTAGCATGGGTGGCATGGATGTTGTGCTAGGTATGAAGTGGCTACATGAGATAGGTGAGTTCACTCTCAACTTGAGAATGATGGAGATGAAGTTTAAGGTGAACAGAGTGAGACATGTGCTTAGGGGCATTTCAGATGGTGGATTGAGAGTTGTTTCTCTCAAGCAGATGGAGAGGTTGATTCGCCATGATCAGGTGCAGTGGGCAATAGAGGTAATGGTGATGCCTGCAGCTTCAAAACAACAGAAGCATAAGTATCCCACTGACATACAGGCTCTTCTAACTAAACACACCAAAGTGTTTAGTGACATGCCACTAGGTAAACCTCCATATAGGGGTTTTGAGCATGTGATTGAGTTGGAGGAGGGTGCAAAGCCTGTGATTACTACTCCATATAGGCACCCAAAGAGATACACGGATGAGATCGAGAAAGCTATCAAAGAGCTTCTTGAGATGGGTCATATCAGGCCAAGCAAGAGCCCATTTGCTTCATCAATGGTTGTTGTGAAGAAAAAGGATGGGACCCTTCGAATGTGCATTAATTACAGGGAACTCAATAAGGAAACAATTAAAAATAGGTATCCCATACCCAAGATAGATGAGTTGATTGACGAGCTTCATAGGGCTTGTTACTTCTCTAAGATAGACTTGAGATCCGGGTACCATCAAATTCGGGTCAGCGATGAGGATGTGGAGAAAATAGCATTTAGGTATCACTACGGGCACTTTGAGTTCCTAGTCATGCCATTCGGCTTGACTAATGCACCAGCTACTTTTCAATCTTGCATGAATAGGGTCTTCTAAGAGCAGTTGAGGAGGTTTCTTCTGATATTTTTTGATGATATTTTGATTTATAGCAAGACGTGGGAAGAGCATCTGAAACACATTGACATTGTGCTAAGCATTCTGGAGAGAGAATCTTTATATGCCAAAATGTCAAAATGTGAGTTTGGTATGACCAAATTGCTATACTTGGGTCACATTATCAGTGTTGGTAGTGTGAAGGTAGACTTGGAGAAGATTCAGGCAATAGTGGATTGGCCACCACCAAAGAATCTCACTAAGATGAAGGGATTCCTTGGTTTATGTAGATATTACCGCAGGTTTGTGAAGGGGTTTTCTCAATCAGTTGCACCCCTCACTGATTTGACTCGTAAGGATGCTTTCATTTGGACAGGGGGTACACAAGAGTGCTTTGACAGGTTCAAACAGATTATGAGTACATGTCCTATGTTGGCCATACCAGATTTTAGCAAACCCTTCGAGTTGTAGTGTGATGCCTCAAGAGAAGGCATTGGTGCGGTAATTATGCAGGATAAGCACCCCATCGCATTTGAGAGCATAAAGTTCAGGGGTGTTGAACACAGCTATAGCATTTATGACAAGGATATGTTAGCCATAATGCATGCATTGGCTAAATTTAGACAATATTTGGTGGATAGCAAGTTTGTAGTCAAAACAAATCATAACAGTCTGAAGCATTTCCTTGGGTAGAAAGACTTAAATGAGAGGCAACAGAAGTGGGTCAGCAAGCTATAGGCCTATGACTTTGATATTGTTTATGTCAAAAGAAAGAAAAATGTTGTTGCTAATGCTCTATCTAGGAGGCCCCATTTATGTGCACTTAGTGCCATTGCAGATGATTGGAGAGAGATGATATCTACCAAATATGTAAAGGATGCATGGGCTACTGGAATAGTTGATGGCACCATCAAAGATGACAGGTACTCAGTGGTAAATGATTTGATCATTTACAAGGATGGGATCTTCTTGGTGTCAGGTTCACAGATGAAGTAGAAGGTTTTGAGGGCATTCCATGACTTGTCGATGGCAGGACACCTGTGGTACTTCAAAACTTATAGGTAGGTTAGAGAGAGGTTCACCTAGAAGGGCCTCAAGACAGAGGTGATGCAGTATGTGAGAGAGTGCCTGATATGTCAGCAGAACAAGCATGAGCACTCATTTCTAGGAGGTTTATTGCAGCCCCTACCCATTCCTAAGAGGAAGTGGGATAGCATTTCCATGGACTTTATCACAGGTTTACCAAAAGTCCAAGGCAGGGATTACATTTTCATGGCAGTGGACAAGATTGACAAAGTATGCACATTTCTTTGCCATCCCTACTACTTTCACCACAGCACAGGTTGCAGATTTGTTCTTTTGTGAGGTATTTCGACTCCATGGGCTGCCTTGTAACATTGTTAGTGATAGGGACAACAAGTTCCTTAGCAATTTTTGCGAGGAGCTCTTCAGGTTGACGGGGACAGAGCTCACACTCAGTACAAGTTACCACCCCCAGACTGACGGGCAAACAGAGATAGTCAACAAATGGGTGGAAGGATACCTCCGAAGGCATGGGTCAAGTGGCTTCATATAGGGAAGTATTGTTATAATTCCACTTACCACATGTCCATTCAGATGTCACCATTCATGGCATTGTATGGGTATGAGGGATCGAGATTTGTTGATTTACTATTTGGTGATAGCAGAGTGCCTAAGGCCAAAGACCTTCTTCAGGAGAGTCAGGATATTATGAGGTCTTTGAAGGAGAATATACAAAAGGCTCAGAATCAGTATGTAGATTAGCAGAGGACTGAACGATCTTTTGAGGTTGGTGACATGGTATACCTCATCCTACAGCCCTATAGGCAGTCTACTCTCAAGAAGAGTGGAGTAGAGAAGTTGAAGCCATAGTATTATGGACCTTTCAGGATCTCCAAGAGGATTGGAGAAGTGGCTTATGAGTTGGAACTTCCAACATGTAGTAGGGTACATAATGTGTTCCATGTATCTCACCTCAAAAAGGCGTTGGGGCACAATGTGACACCATCAACAGAGTTGCCTCCACTTGATGACGAGGGGAAGTTGATATTGGTATCTAAGGCCAAAATTGACACTAGGGAGCGTAATTTGAGGAGGATTATTAGAGAGCACCTGGTTAAATGGAAGAACCTGCTAGTTGAGGATGCTACTTGGGAGAGTGAGCAGATTTTTGGAGCATCCTGATCTAAGATTGCTTGAGGCAAACAATCTTAGGGAGGGCGGACTATAATGTCCCCTACTTGACTCATGGTTAGTCCATCATAGATTTCCTGTGGACTAGTAGTTTGGTTAGGGAATTAGTGTAGTTTTGGCTTTGGAGGTTTGTGTCGATGGAGGAAATGTGGTTCAGATTTAGAGGATCTAGCTGGCACCTTCTGAGTTGGCTCAGATTGCTCTTGGTCATTACTTACTATTTTTAGTAAGTTTGGGGTTAGTGTTAGTTCAACATTTTCAGAGTGGCATCAAATTCGTCTCGTTGAAGGCTTTCCGACAAGCTATAGATTGTTGCATTCTGACCCCATCTCAGAAGTTATTTTAAAGTATGAAGTTATTAATGATATATTTTAATATGGACTTTATAATATATAATGGAAAAGTGACTTTTGAGGAAAATAAAGACATCACTTTAAGTTGTGACCATGGGTGCCCTTCCTTAGGGAAATAAAAGTGTTTTAAAAGTTAATTTCCCTCCTTAATGCCCAATGCCCATCTTGGAGGGTAAATAAAAGAGGTTTTGAAAGCTCATTTGCATATGCTTGCTTTTATACTATTTCTCTTTTGGATCTCTGCTAGGGTTTCTACTTGTGAAAGGGTTTGAGGATTCGAACCAGTGGATTTTGGAGATGAAAACCTCCATTAGTAATTGCATTCTATAGGTGTGAAAGACCACCCAATTGTGCCATTGTGAGTGGATGTATTCGGCATTCACATTTGTGCTTCATGGTGATAGATTGAGTTGATTTGAGGAGTTAATTGAGATATATTTCAAAGAATGTTTATGGCCAACTAAGAGCAATAGAAGACTGCAGATTTGAATGAGTTTATAGTGAGTTTGTGATAGTTGATTGAGGCCCTTGCTAGCCATACCATTTATTGGTGGAGTTTTGAGGTGTTTTGAGGCAGATTTGGCATTCATATCTAGTCGCCTATCCTTGAGGGCAGCATACAGTTCATTGCAGACTTATTTCAACGACCATACACCATTCTTGTTGCTATTCATCACTTCGAGCATAGGCTGTACATCTCCAGGAGTGACTTGGGGGCATTTGGGCTTTATTTCTCCTTGTGGGTATTGTGGAATCTTCATTGCTAGAGGTGTTTGGAGCCCTTTGTATTGTTGATATCAATTTGTATGCTCATCCTTGTATTTCTTGGGAGATTGGAGTGATTTCCAACCATACCCATTACTGGTCTGGCTACAGCTGTTGTATGAAGTTGCAAATATCAACATGGGTATGTCATAGTAATTGATATTTGGCTATTCTGCTATCTGGGTCTTTGTTATTTTCTCCATATCTATTTTACTTTTTCTGGGTTCTGGTTATATGCTATATATTATATGCTCCGACAACACACATCTGCAGGAAAACTAAAACCCCTTCTGCATCTTCTCTCTAGTTTGGAATATCACACAAAAATAATAAAATAACACATAAAAAGATCATATTAAAATTTACAAACAGGTACAACACATTACACTACAATAGAAAGGGATTAGGTTTGAAAAAATAATGCATTATCAAACCTTTCAAAACCTAAAATGAATAACACTAGAAGAATAAGTTGTTCATGTGCCATTAGTAGTGATATAGACTCACATTTGGTTTATCTTAAATTGGTCCACAATGGTTGTACATATGAACTATCCCTCCTTTCAACACTTTTACTAATGACAAAGCTCTTGTGGAATACTAAGAGGTATATGACCAGTTACCTACATTTCATTATGATAGGGGCTTCCCACATGTCTTTGAAATTTCTTCATATTTGGGGGAATATGCTCCTTCATTAGGCAATGATATTGATACTTTTCCCACTCAACTATTTATATAATATCATAACACAGTCACGATTGGTGATACTCTCAATATCGTGATGGATGCAAAACACAAAGAAAAGATCCTAAAAATGGGAGATTACCTAGATAAATAATAATAATGTAACATGTCCATACTATTAAGATACTTTGGAGATATCTTTCCAAGGTCATATAAAGATATGCAAGACATCTCTACTAATATTTTAATGCATAAAACCATTCTAGAATATAATGTTAAGTTGGTTAAGAAAAAAATCAATAAAATGTATCCAAAGGCCACTTTAATGGTTAAAGAAGAGTTTGAGAAGATATTAAAGGTGGGATTTATAAGACCAATTGATTATCTTATTGGATATCCAACATGGAACCCATGGACAAACATGATGGTCATATACACATTGTACTAAAGGTGATTTCCCTCTACCCAATACTAGCATGATTGGAGACTGCACCATTGCATATGAAATTTATAAATAAAGCATCTTCTAAGATGATTTCCCTCTACCCAATACTAACATGATTGTAGACTACACCATTACATATGAAATTCTATCTTTTATCAATGGATTCTCAAGCTATAAGAAAATTTAAATAAACCCCAAGATCAACACAAAATTGCTTTTCCTACACCACTAGGGACATTTTGCTATGTTGTCATGCCCTTTGGATTAAAATTGTTGGAGGAGCTACTTATCAAAGGGTCATGAAATTTATCTTCCATGACATAATGCATGACATTTTAGAAGATTACATAGATGACATCCTTGGGAAATCTAAAAAGAGGGCACACGATATTTAGGACTTTAGAATTTTTTCAATGACTATGTCGATATAAAAGTTAGGTTAAATCCTAAAAAATGCATCTTCAAAGTTGATAATGGCTACCTACTAGGTTTTATTGTGCCTTAGTAAGGCATTGAGGTGAATGACAAGGAATTTTCAATAAATTAAGTTTTTAAGTAAAGTCAACCAATAAAAATTCATATGAGAAAATCAAATTCAATAGTGTCCACCAAAGCAACAAATCAAAAATTGAAACAAAAAAATCACAATAAACCAATCCTTGAGGCAAAGAGGACAATTCTAGAATTCAATTGGCTAAGTAGCCAACCTAAATTAAATTTGATACCGTTGGCTTAGTAAATAAGAAAATAAATCATAATAATCAAAATAAATAATCATTAAACCAATATTTTTACAAAACTTTATACATCATAATCGCCTCATGACTCTAGTCAAGCCACCTAAGGGGAGGAGGGGAATGCTGGTCTCAAACCACATTATTAATATAGAATACCATAACTCCCAACCACAAGCCCTACATACCCAGGACATCCTCTACAATGATCACCAAATACCAAAATCCCAATGAATCATATGTGAATCAACACTTGCAGAACTTCCAAAGATAAAAATAACATGAACCAAATTTTCTATAAGTACAATACAACAAGTTACCACTGTACTGACATTCCTGTTCATCAACATGTTGTCATTTCATTAATGCTTTCAATATGTCAATATTGTCATTTAATTGAGATTTTCATTATCTCTAATAATAATAAACTGGATAGAATACTATGAGCAAAAGCTAAAAATTTACCAACCAAAATCATTGTTATCTAGTCTCAAATTTTCTTACCCAATATTCATTACAAATATTTGTATCCACTAATGGTGCCAAAAAAATCATATGTTCTAATGGTTCCCACTAATAGTGACCAAGATGTCATCATATGCCCACCTACTAGAAGATGCCATCAATGCTCATGCCAATTAAAATGTCATATCTGAAATCATCATAAAAAGTAGGCTCCAGAAATAATAGAATACTCAAGTCAATCCTCAACCCACAAAACCCCAATAATATCACATATGGATCTTAAACAGATCTATGGTAGAGGGTGAGATAAGAGGATACACTCTAATGGAGGCAAATCATGAAGATACACTCCAAAAGTGGCAATCAAGGAGATGCACTCCAATGGAATTAGTCAAGAAAACACACTCCAATGGAGGCCTCTTGCACCCTTTCCCATCCTCAATAACACATATGATTCACCATTTGATTCCATAACGAGGGGGAGAGGAGGGGATACACTCCAATAGACTATGAGGGGATACACTCCAATAGAGGCAAATCACACATCACCCCAAAATAAGTTATATCCCAAAGGAGGCCTCACTCCTTCCTCAACCCCACGTGTGGACCACTCTTACCCAGATTTGGAGAGCTACACAGACACATAACTCTCATCCCAACATAATGACAACATATTAACAACATGCTTACAACACAAATCAAAATTCTTTATTGTCACATATGATTGTCACAAAAAGGGTGTAATGTGTGAATCGTGCATGACGTCCACAATACCCTTATCCTGAGTTGGATACTCTATATCACAACTTGAGACACAATCACACAAAACTCATTAATTTTTGTACAAACATGATTAAACTTCACATGCTTTGACAAATTTCACTTACTATCAACAAATTCTTACAAAACTCTAAAGACTTAAGTACATGGCAATTCACAAATGACTAATGTAATACATTAGATTCATATATTTATTCAAAATAGTAACCATCATGGAAGAATCTTCACATAGTAAACACATTGGATAAGAAAGACCCATAAGGTTCCCAAAGTTGAAAACCTTGCTCTGATACCAAATGTCATGCCCAAATTTTTACTTGAGAATAACTGTTGGTGTGAACAAGGATATTTCCTATTTGGTTTCCCCTTGTAGTAAAATCAAACACCACTATGCAATCCAATGCCTATAGAACCTATCAAAGAGTCTCCTAATACCATCCTTGTCCAAAATGAAACACCGCCATGCAAATTAATGCCCATCAATCTTATCAAAGAGACTCTTATCCCAAGCTCAAGTCAAAATCCATTCTGAAACCATGTGGTTGACCATCCAAATCTTATCATGGTTAGCCAAGAACTACCTATCCTATCATCCAAACTATTAGAGCTATGTCAACAACAAAATCCAAAGCATGCCCAACATGTCCCCTTCCAAATCAAGATTAAAGCATCCTAACTCATCCTATCCATGATCATGATCAAACTATACAAGCCACTCCTATCTATGATCAAGATCCTATCTATGATCAAGAGAACCAAGTTGACTTCCTCATCAAACTTTATACCAACTAGGATTAAGAAATCTAAACTAATCCTATCCATCATCCTATTAATCCTATCCCATATCGAACTAGTCCTATCCATCATCCAACAACATCCACTTCCCATGATGAGACACTTGGTCCCCATGAATGCATAAACAATAAAGTAAATTAAATTGATCATATCAAACATATCAATGAGCAAGTTACCTCTAAGTATTCAAATGATCAAGGCATGCCAAGTACAAACAATGATCAAGACATGGAAAGCACAAACAATGATCAAGGCACAACAAGTGTACACAATGAGAAAGAGCAAGTATTGTGTCAACTAGGATCAATAACCTTCATCAAATATAGTCTCCTTGTAGATGAGAAAATAGAAAGTTTTAATATTTCTTAGAAACACACAAATGAGCTAGCATCATGCTTTGAAAATAATAAGTATCATATCATAAATAGGATATGTAAAAGCATGAAATATCAAGGAAAAGGATTGTCCTTCATGAGAAAGGCATCCTAGAGCTTATTTGAATCTACATCAATCATGGTCAAGCCATTTGATGTCAATCATATAAACAATCTAATGATGTTAGTGATACTTCAGAGATCACTGAGGCAACTTTTTCCAATGAAAGCATCAAGATGCGGACCATTCATAGCCCCTACAACAAGCTTATTACCAACAATCATTCCACCTCCACTATCCATATAATTAAATTTTATCCTCTACATCCTCAACCCATCAATTGGGACCAACAAAATTGTAAAGCATACAAATCAAAAGATCCAAATCAAACATCAAAGACACATGCATCCAAAAATCAATGAAGACACATAAAAGCAATATGGGTCCCAAAGTAGAGTGGACCATTCAAATCAAGCAAAAAAAATATCCAAATTGAGAAATCACTCAAAACATGGAGCCACATTGAAAGATACACCTTGCATACAATAGGTGTCCATTGTATTCTAGATTGTACAAGAATTTTGGTAAAATATCCAAATCCAAGGATCACTAAAAACATGGAGCCACATTGAAAGATGCACCTTGCATATAATAGGTGTCCACCACCTTCACTATTATCTTTGCTTCCAACATATAAGTTGTATAAGAATGTTGGTCCTAATCACCATCCTATGCAAAATTTAAGATCCATCATCCACCATCCCAAGTATGGTGAGTCAATAATCCCTCAACCCAATCTAAATAAGTAATCTATCCACCTAAATCCTATGAACCTCAATCACCTAATTCTACATCCTACATACCCCATCCAAATCCAAAAGCAAGCCTCAAATCCAAATACTGCAAGTCCCAAATTCATCACATCCTAGAAATAACACTTTGTCATAAGAGGTATGATGGTACCCCATCAAGATGTAAACATTAAGATAAGTCCAACTCTGTTATCAAGGATGATCACAACAACATTAATGGATTGTACATGAGCGCTATGATCCTCCAAAGCAATTACTCTAAGCATGTCACTATTATTATGTTAGGACAAGAGAATCTACGTAGACTATAGGAGACAAACAAGGACATGTGAAGACCCTCTAAAGATCAAGTTATTAATGCCATCCAATCAGTGAAGCAAAAAATAAAAATAAATAAAAAAATAAAAAATCAAAGAGGAAAAATCATCCAATGGCAGAAACCATTCTTATGATGCCTTGGACAAGTACCATGATGAAAAACCATTCTCGAGCATCATGCATAAAATTTTATTTCCATAATCACTCTACACTTAGGGGCAAGCCTTTCCCATCCTATCATTCTGATCCTATCACTCACATCTTATCCTACCCATCCATTATGTCTATATATATACTCCATTGTACTCAACCAATCCTACCTTCTTGATTTTGATATTGATAAGGATAGTGCAAAATGTTGAAACATGCTTTGTACATCTCTTGATGTACTCATTCTTTTACAACCAATCCTAGAATATATCATTGTAAGCCTTGTAATGCAAAAGATCATGAGTGGTATATCTAGAGTGGGACATGTTGACCTATTTTGACCTTCCCCAAAAAATAGCCCAGCTTGAAAATATTGTTGAATCCCTTAAGTGCCTAGTATTATTCAGATTTCAAGGTGTTTTCCTTGTAAAAATCCCCAAAATTCCCTGAGGAAAATCCTCTGAAAAAACCCAAGAAAACCCCAAAATTTCATCTTTTGTCTTAGTTTTTCTAGCTTAGTTGGTAAATTGTCAGCTTCAGGAACATGCCAGTTCACCGACTGACAGGTTCACCGATTGGAGGATTCACCGACTGAGGGGCCAAAGGAAGACTTGCAAAATTTGGCTAAGACAAAGGAGGGAAGAATGGCTTTATCGGGAAGTTGGAGGAAACTCGAACTTGTCCCATGGTTTGGTTTTTCCTAGGTTCCCCAATTGGATAAATCACCGACAAGGGTGAGGAAGAGAATAAAAGTGAGGAAAGACTTAAATTTGGCTAAGGAAAATAAAGGGGAACTCTCTATCGGCAAGATAGAAAAAATTTGAACTCTTAAAAGTTCAAAATTTCTTAAAATTGTCAATAGGGTGATTTGTCAGCATAGATAAAGGATAAAGGGCCAAGAGCAAATCCAAAGGCAAAGTTCAAAAAAAGTAAACTTTGCCAATAGAAGAAAGAATGAATGCAAAGAGGATTGTAAAAGTGAAACTCTGCCGATAAGGTAAAGCTAGAGGACAAAATGAGGAAAATTTGTAAAAAGAGATTTTTGCCGACAAGGCAAACAGTGACTAAATAAGAGTAAAGTTCATAAAATGTGGAAATTGTAGATAAAGAGAAAAAGAGAAAGATAGAAATAGTTTGAAAGTGTGGATTTTTGCCGACAAAGAGAGAAAAGAAGCAAAGCAACAAAGTTTGATAAGAGGTGGTTTTGCCGATAAGGCAAAAGTAGACAAGGCAAAATGGTTCGTAAGAGAGGAACTTCACCGACAAAGGGAGGAAAAGATGGAGAAGGTAGCCAAGTTTGAGAAAGTCAAAAATTGTTGATAAAGAAGCAAAGCGACAAAGTTCAAAAGTGTGGATTTTTGTCGATAGAATAAGAAAATGAAGAAACAGGGCTAGTTTAGAAGAGTCAGAAATTGTCGATAAGGGAAGAAAAGGAGGAGACAAGCAAAGTTTGTAAAATTGAAAAGTTGCCAACTAAAAGATGAAAATAAATAGAGAATAAAAGACATAATGGTTTGCGAAAGACAGATATATTGTACAAGAATTCCAAGCACAAACATCCCAATGAAAAAAACAATAATTCCAAGAATAAGAATTCCTTAATCCATACCAATCTAGCCAAGCAATCTAAGTAAATAATCCAAAAGCATCCATCATTTTTATTCCTAGCCTTGTTGTAAACTTTATCAACTCAAATCATTGTCATCAAGATATATTATTCCTAATCCTTGAGTTGTTTTTAGGATATATCAATCCCTCATCAACAACACTATCATCATCATCAATCATCATTGGGATATATCATTCCCAATCCTTGTGTTGTTCTCAAGATATATTGTTCCCACATTGACAAAACTATCATCATCATTAATCAATCAATCATCAATTTTTAGCTTGATAGGGGCAGTCTCATTTATCTTTGTGATCATTTTTGCATCCTTGTTTGTGTGTATTGCCATATTGATTTCATTTGCATCAGTCCTTGTAGCATACAACTGCAATTATATCATGGTTCCATATGTCATATGCTTACATGTGACCTTCTTTGATGAGTCAGTCCTTTCTACATGAGATACATCATCACCTCGGTCTTTATACCTTGGTACATAATATCAAGTGCTATATCAAACACCATGATTGCTCACCCAATGTAGCATGACCTATTGTTCAATTGATCCATCCATTATAATCCCCAATTTCCACCTTATCTTCTTGTCCTAATCCACTTCTCCATATCCATTATCATCCGTTTCCCTAGCTTGTTCATTAATCATGGTTTAGATTGTGCAAATGATTAGTTAGCTAGTTATCTACTTAATTATCTATCCGATTGCCTTTCATTTTCATCATTCTCGTCCAACTAATATCGTCATTTTTGTTGGAGTACAGGACAACACTGAGAGGGGGTGGGGTGAATCAGTGTTGTATAAAATTTTACAACTTTTTGCACCTTTTAACTTACAAGACAAAGAGAGAGGAAGACATCAGTGATCTAGTAAACACATATGCACAAGTATGATAATGAAAAGTATGAATCAGAACCTTAAGAACAAATCATTAGGGCACATAAACACATGGAGACAAACAAGAAACATAACACTTGATTTGGTGAGTAGAAAACCCTCAAGGGGAAGAGAAACCACTCTAAAATGCCTCATTGGATTAATAAAAAACCTCACTAGTTACAAATAGGTCTCACTGACCATACAAAGCCTCACTGGCATACAAAGCCTCACTGGCACAAATCTGATTGCATCAAAGGTTAAAACAAATTTAGAGGGATACTCTGATTCACTGTAGTACATCAATATCTACAAGTCTTTTTGTTATCCTCAACAAACATTCACTTTTGTATTCATTTGAGTCTATTGTCCTCTATTTGAGTCTCTTCCTCTCATCACCTTTTTGTCAAGTTCACTTTTTATCTGCATATCTCTTTCAATCTACAATTTACTCCTTATAAAAGAATATTCATCTTCAACAGTATTTCACATCATAGCATATGTATCTTCATCTTCAAATTCATTTCATGTCTTATCTATGGATGTATAGGTTTAGTCTTCTAGATCATGAATCATTAATTTGCATCTTCAAATCTATCACACATAGCAAGCTCTAAATTTCTCTGACCCATCTACTTCAATCACAATCCCCATTTTTCATCACACAAAAATTCTCTCTTAATTCAAATCAAAATCATATCAGTATGTATCAATAATTCTTCTATCAAAACATATCTTCTGCATCATATATCATTCCTTTCACAAAGCACCTACAATAAAAATATATGTAGAAAGACCCTTGATATTCCTCTCTTCTGCATAACAATTTCCATACATGAAGAACCTGCAAAAAAATAAGATTATATTCTTCTTCTTTGCATAACCATTCATATTCTTCTTCTTTGCATAATCATTCATATTCTTCTTCTATCTGGTTCATTTTCCCTTTCTCATAAAAATTTCCATCTCCTTTTATTGAATGTCTTCAACAATATTTTTCAATCTGCAAAAATCATCTTCAATAAAAATTAATTCCAATTTTCTTGTCAAGAACAAATAATCCATTTCTTTTTCCAAACCCATTGCTCAAAAATATTCTTCATAAAGATTAGAAAAGAAGACAAAAAAAATCCTTAAAATATCATTCTTAAAAATAATATCTCACCAAAGAAATTTTCCCTTCTTAGAAACTTTCATCTTTTTATCTTCTATTGCTATGGGATACTCACTGATGCAGTCTTAAAAATAGAAAGAAATCTCCTTAAAAATAGTGCATTAAAGCTCTAAGAATTCTACCTTTTTCAAATGGCTAAAAATAGCCTAAAAAATCATGTTCATTGTAGTCTTAATGAAATGACATCCAAATGAATGTCAATGTGTATACCCGAGAGGAAGAAGTCTAAGTTTAAATAATAACCGTTGATGCTCATAATAACTTTAAACCTAAGACATTGATTGTCTTTCCCACCTGAGCGCTCAAAGAGGAAGACCGAAGGAGTCAATTTCATTAGGAGAGGGTTGGTCATTTAAATGACTTAAGACCCCTCAAGCAAGTCACCTTAAGTGATTGTTACCTGTAACTGCAGGTCAATTGTCGATTATAACAAAAAGTGAATCCTTGTCACAACAGGCTTTATAGGATTAGAACACTTTGTTTTAGGTTTTAAAATAGGTTGCAATTAGGATTTTTTTGGTTTTATAAACCTTGAAACAAATGAAATGAACCTAACCTTTTAGAAGTAATACATTATAGAAGTGGGATAAAAGATAGGTTATCAATTGCAAGGATGAGGAAGATATTGGATAAGAAAAGAAAGGCAACTCAAGAACCTTAAAAAGGAAACTACTCTAATTTGAACTCAATTGAACAAGACCAAGTAGTATAAGAATGAGTAAGAACTTGTCATTTTGTACCATCTATTTTGACATCAATAAGCATGAGGAAGACAACTTGAGGAACACCGCTGCACCATGACTTGAATGAAAATTATTATCCTTCTTCTTCAACTTCTTGATAACATGAATCATGTATCATGAGCATGAAATGAATAGCCTCTTTGAACACAAACTTCAAACCCTTGTTAACTTCATGAAAGAAGATGAAACCCACTGCATTCCAATCCTGTAAAACTTGTCAGCATTGTGAAACATAAGAACCACATGAAGAGTCATATACATGATGAACTTGAAAACAAGACAATCATGAAAACATTAATCTCTTGATCTGCTGAGCTTTAATACACTTTATAACAAAATTGCAAGGTCTCTAATCTGACATCCATAACATGGTGATCCTAATTGAAAGCATAATCAACATCAACATGATGTCTTACTATCAAGCTCAACATGATGTCTTTAACTTAACCTGATAACCACATACAAGGAGATAAAGCACCAAAGTCCTGATCAACACTATCATGAATGTCACAACACTGTATCATCTAAGCAAGATCAACATCTGACATGAAGTATGAATCATGTGAACTAAAAACATGTAAACATGTGGGCTAAACCAATGAACTAGAAGCATGACAACTCAAGCATGAGTGATATCTTCATTCTCTTTGACTGCAACAACTTGACCAACTTTTTGACATCAATGACAATCAACCTCCATCAATCTCCCCCTTTGTTATTGATGGCAAAACCACATGATGCATTTTCTCTCTCTCCTCCTTTTTATCATCAAATGACAAAGGATAAGGTACTCCCCCTATCATTTAACTCTCTTGAAAGATGTTAAAGCTTGATCATAATATTTACAATCACATTGCATTATAAAGATTTTAAAGACATAAACTCCTGTTATCCTGTTATCTTCCCTTTGAACCTGTGATGACCTATGCTGACAAAAATAACAATCTTGAAGCGAGCATATGACAAACCATGTTGACAATACCCTGAAACAACTCTTCAACTTGAGTGTAACAAGTCACCATGAGGCACACATCTGAAGACATATAACTAGAAGCACAAAACCTCAACACTATACCACTTCTTATCACAACATCAATATGAAGACTACTCATCACATTATTCACAACTCATGATGACATGATGACCACTCTAGAGAAGACCTTGAAAAGACTTTCATGATAGTGACAACAGGATACATCTTAATGGACAATCAACCTGCAACCAATCTACTTTTGCACACACATCTTGACATGATAAAGAATGAAGACCATCCTCCTATTCCTGCACAAGACACCTTTTACAACACAATGTCAAATGTGATATATACAGAACCACATCTGAAACATACTGCAATTAACAAGAATTGTTGTCTCTTGACTGTATCATTCAAATAAGCCCACCAAGTCTGCACATCAACAAACTTATTGCACCATCAAGTTCTTCCTGCAACAACACTTTGCAAAACCAAATATAGAGACATGTGCTATGAATTGACTTCTTCCATTTGTAACCTCCTTAGCTAACATCTGATAAGATCTCCTTGAGTACACCTTAACTAGAATTAAAGAGCTCTTTGCTATGACAACCAACACTTCACATTCTGACTAACATATCAAGAACACTTTGAACTGCAACATCATGACAACTCAACCTTTGTAAGTATCAACATGATATGAACAAGATATAAATAGGATCATTTATAAACCAAGTCACTCAACATCATCAAACTCTTTGTGCATTAAATCCTTTAACATATTATCAACATCTTGTTTACATTATTACATCATAAACCATTGATCACCTGTATCACTGACATACACTGAAGGAAAACATAGTCATCAACACCATCATGAACTTCATTTCATAAGATTGATATGAGTAGCATCTTAGCAAACATTATTAGACATGAATCTGATAGCATAATAAACAAAACAAAAAACATCATAAGCATCAAATGATCTTCTTCCTAAAACTTCTTGGGGGTAATTGATAGGACATTGGACAACTCCCCCTCACTTCATGCTATATGTTATGCAACTGATGATGTGACTTGTGCAAGATGCACAAGTTTAGGATCTATCTTCTCTTGAATTTGTTTTTGTCTCCAAACTTTCATAGGTTCTTTCTTCTGTTCAGTTTTCTTCTTCCAAATCTTTTCAACCTTTTTCTTTTTCCAACCTTTCAAACTAGGTGATACCATTCCTTCATACATTCTGCAACTATATGCTTTGTGACTAGGAGAATTGCACTTGAAACACAAAATATTAGCATTCCTTATTGAAGCAAATTGATTTCTTCTATAATTAACTGCTTTGTGTCCAAAGTGATTACAGGTATAACAATAACCAAAAAATGAATAATTATACCTGTACATATATGCTTGTCTTACTGGAGCAGCCCTTCTTGAATTTCCCTTTTGATAGTTCATTTTTACAAACTCATCTTTGGTTTTCATGTCAGCTTCAATGTTCTTTTTTCCTTCTGGAGCAGCAACATGATAACTCGGATCAATTTTCCTTCTAGGAGTCTCTCTGACTTTGGAACACTCTCCTTCTTCATAACCTAGACCAGTAGTGTCCTTATGATACTTTTTTTGCCCAACATTTCATGTAACTTGTTTGTGCTTTCTTCAAACTCCTGATATTTCTTGGACATAACCTTGAGACCTTCATAATCTTTTCTCAGATTGACAATTTCAACCTCTAATTTTAGATATTCAATTCTTTCCACCTCTAGGTTAGATTTTGTTACATCTATTATTCTCTTGGCCTCTTCAATCTCAGTCTTTAGGCTTATAATAAATTTGTTTGATTCATCAACATGTGTCCTTAAATTCACAATTTGATTTCTTGCCTCTTCAAGATCAGAAGATACTCTTTCAAGGTATGAAAGTGCTTTGTCTTTGGAGTCTTTTTCTTTTTGTAGTTGCAATTCTAATCTTTGATTCTCCTTTTTATATTCCTTGATTTCACTCAGAGCACATATGAGTTCTTCTTCAACATCAAGCTCACATTCTTGTTCATCATCACTCATAATATAATCTCCTTCTTCTAAATCAGATTGAGCCTCATCTCCTTCATGTAAATATCTCTTTTCATTATCACTTTCTTCAGACACCAAGTTGTCCTCTTCTTCAAGTGCATCACCTCAAGATAGATTCTAATTAACTCCTTCCAGACATCCTGAGCTATTTCACAATGCATAACTTTACAAGAAACATCATTAGATAATCTAGACAAAATGGCTTTCTTCGCTGTATAATTGCATTCATAAGCCTCTTTGTTACTTGTAGAATTAGGTGATTGAGAGGAAATAAAATATCCATTCTCAACAGACATCCATACACCATACCCTAAAGAGAATAAATAGACTTACATTCTAATACACCAGACAGAGAAATCTGAACCATCAAAGAAAGGAACTCCTGAAAACACTTTCTCTAATTTAATACCTGTCTCAATTTGTGAAACATTTCTATCAATTGATTGTATATTAACATTTGAAATTGGTATAGATGGTATCTTTTGACTGGTATGTGGCTTGACATTTCTCCTGCTCTTATTTCTTTTACACTTTCCCATGGTACTCCACTATCAGGACCTACCCAAGCCAGTTAGACTTCAATAGGGAACCTATGCTCTGATACCACTTGTTGGAGTACAAGACAACACTGAGAGGGGGGTGAATCAGTGTTGTATAAAATTTTACAACTTTTTGCACCTTTTAACTTACAAGACAAAGAGAGAGGAAGGCATCAATGATCTGTTAAACACATATGCACAAGTATGATAATGAAAAGTATGAATGAGAACCTTAAGAACAAATCATTAGGGCACATAAACACACAGAGATAAACAAGAAACATAAAACCTAATTTGGTGAGTGGAAAACCCTCAAGGGGAAGAAAAACCACTTTGAAATGCCTCACTGGCTTAATCAGAAACCTCAATGGTTACAAACAGTCTCACTGACCATACAAAGCCTCACTGGCACAAATCTGATTGCATCAAAGGTGAAAATAAATTTAGCGGGATACTCTGATTCACTGTAGTACATCAATATCTACAAGTCTTTTTGTTATCCTCATCAAACATTCACTTCTGTATTCATCTGATTCTATTTGAGTCTCTTCCTCTCATCACCTTTTTATCAAGTTCACTTTTTATCTGCATATCTCTTTCAATCTTCCATTTACTCCTTATAAAAGACTATTCATCTTCAATAGTATTTCACATCATAGCATATGTATCTTCATCTGCAAATTCATTTCATGTCTTGTCTATGGATGTATAGGTATAGTCTTCTAGATCATGAATCATCAATTTGCATCTTCAAATCTATCACACATCGTAAGCTCTAAATTTCTCTGGCCCATCTACTTCATCTTTTTCATATGTCTTTTATCATGAGACTACTTCAATCACAATCTCCATTTTTCATCACACAAAAATGCTCTCTCTTATCTCAAATCAAAATCACATCAGTATGCATCAATAATTCTTCTATCAAAACATATCTTTTGCATCATATATCATTCCTGCAATAGAAATATATCTAGAAAGACCCTTGATATTCCTCTCCTCTGCATAACAATTTCCATACATGAAGAACCTGCAAAAAAATAAGATTATATTCTTCTTCTTTGCATAACCATTCATATTCTTCTTCTATCTGGTTCATTTTCCCTTTCTCATAAAAATTTCCATCTCCTTTTATTGAATGTCTTCAACAATATTTTTCAATCTGCAAAAATCATCTTCAATAAAAATTAATTCCAATTTTCTTGTCAAGAACAAATAATCCATTTCTTTTTCCAAACCCACTTCTCAAAAATCTTCTTCATAAAGATTAGAAAAGAAGACAAAAAAAAATCCTTAAAAATATCATTCTTAAAAATAATATCTCACCAAAGAGATTTCCCTTCGTAGAAACTTTCATCTTTTTATCTTCTATTGCCACAGGATACTCACTGATGTAGTCTTAAAAATAGAAAGAAATCTCCTTAAAAATAGTGCATTAAAGCTCCAATAATTTTGCCTTTTTTAAATGGCTAAAAATAGCCTCAAAAATCATGTTGACTGTAGTCTTAATGAAATGACATCCAAATGAACGTTAATGTGCTTACCCAGGAGGAAGAAGTCAGTTTAATAATAACCATTCATGCTCATAATAACTTTAAACCTAAGACATTGATTGTCTTTTCCCGCTTGAGCGTTCAAAGAGGAAGACCGAAGGAGTCAGTTTCATTAGGAGAGGGCCAGTCATTTAAATGACTTAAGACCCCTCAAGCAAGTCACCTTAAGTGACTGTTACCTGTAACTGCAGGTCAACTGTCGATTATAACAAAAAGTGAATCCTTGTCACGACAGGCTTTATAGGATTAGAACACTTTGTTTTAGGTTTTAAAATAGGTTGCAATTAGGATTTTTTTGGTTTTATAAAGCCTTGAAACAAATGAAATGAACGTAACCTTTTAGAAGTAATACAATATAGAAGAGGGATAAAAGATAGGTTATCAATTTCAAGGATGAGGAAGATATTACATAAGAAAAGAAAGGCAACTCAAGAACCTTAAAAAGGAAACTACTCTAATTTAAACTCAATTGAACAAGACCAAGTAGTATAAGAATGAGTAAGAACTTGTCATTTTGTACCATCTATTTTGACATCAATAAGCATGAGGAAGACAACCTGAGGAACACTGTTGCACCATGAATTGAATGAAAATTATTATCCTTCTTCTTCAACTTCTTGATAACATGAATCATGTATCATGAGCATGAAATGAATAGCCTCTTTGAACACAAACTTCAAACCCTTGTCAACTTCATGAAAGAAGATGAAACCCATTGCATTCCAATCCTGTAAAACTTGTCAACATTGTGAAACATAAGAACCACATGAAGAGTCATATACATGATGAACTTGAAAACAAGACAATCATGAAAACATTAATCCCCTGATCTGCTGAGCTTCAATACACTTTATAACAACATCGCAAGGTCTCTAATCTGACATCCATAACATGGTGATCCTGATTGAAAGCATAATCAACCTCAAAATGATGTCTTACTGTCAAGCTCAACATGATGTCTTTAACTTAACCTAATAAGCACATACAAGGAGATAAAGCACCAAAGTCCTGATCAACTCTATCATGAATGTCACAACACTATATCATCTAAGCAGGATCAACATCTGACATGAAGTATGAACCATGTGAACTGAAAACATGTGGGATGAACCAATGAACTAGAAGCATGACAACTCAAGCATGAGTGATATCTTCATTCTCTTTTACTGCAACAACTTGACCAACTTTTTGTCATCAATGACAATCAACCTCCATCAATTTCCTCATCATCAAATCTATCCCACTAGTAGTCATAAAACATCACATATACATCTATCATATCATATCACATTTATCAATTATCCTTTATCACATCCTTACATCCCATCATATAAATCAAATTAAACACTAATATACTTCATCACATCTATAATATCATTAAAAGAACATCCATAATCATCCAATCATCTATCCTCATCCTTCTTTTCCTCATGTACAAACATCTTTTCATCCATTTTGAGAGCATACCCATGTTCTTAAAACTCACCTATCCTCTCAAAGGGGCATCATCATCCTTACATCATTCATCCTTGTCACTCCTCTAAGTGGTTGGTTCATCCCTTTCCAATCATTATATTTCATTTTTCTTTGAAATGTTATTACTTCTCTTAGTCACGACATCATCTCAAAGAGGGGCAAAATGCAGACACCTAAAATCATCTCACACCATTTTCATTATTATCTGTCTCATGACATAACTATTTCTCCAAAAATTAATTTAAATAAATCCTATTTATTTAATTAATTATTCCAATTTCCTACCAACATTAATTAAGTAATATTTAGTTATTTAATTAATAAATTAACTACTCTTCCAACATCATTTTAATTAAATTTATCCTTCTAATATCGTCCCACATTTAATTAATCAATTAATTAATTAGTTTCCTAATTCATCCATGCACACATAATTATTTAAAATAAATAAATATAGACTATCAAATTTTACTTTTTGCTCATCAATCAAAATTAGTTAGCTAATTAATCAATTTAGTTAATTGATCAATTAAAAGAGTTAACTAATTAATCAACCTAGTTAACTGATCAATCAAATTTAGTTGACTAAAACAAGTAATTAGTTAACTAACTAGTCGCTTGCACAATCTAAGTCAGGATTATTTGTGCAATCTCCACTTTGCATGCATGAAATCCTCTAAAGCAATTGTTGTCACTTGGATTTGCACCCTGTGTTGAAGCGTTGTGCTGCAACAATCCAGTGAAACATTGGAGTGATTTCTAGGTGTGGGACCCTGTGAAGGAAATCAAACCTCCAGAGAATGTTGGTTCCTTTTCTGAATATGAGATTCAGAGTGTGCTAAGACTAAACCTAATATAAACACAGTTGTGTAAAGGGGAAGAAGGATAAACTAAAAATCTAAGGTGATTCACCAGGTTTGAATATAGAACACCCACAAAGCTAATATGCATAGAATAATGGAATACAAATGATAACTCACACAAATCATGCAGATCCTAATAGAGGTAAAGGTAAGAAAAGGATTGCAAGGAATTATACATTCACAAACAATAACAAGTCCTAAACATACACAGAATTAAGGAACAACAAGAAAAAGGTGAAAAATGCAATAAAAAGACACGATTACAGCAGAGGAGGGTTTTGTTTGAACACAAAAATATGTCTTTGTATCTAATCCTCATTACATCTTTGTTACATGTATATATAGCATTCCATTATTGACCTAAGTCATTCATTACAATAAATTCACTCCATGGGCCTGTCAGAATATATTTATGCCAAAAGGAATGTCTATCTGCAAAACATCAATGTAGAAAATATCTTGAGGATGAAGTAGCTGGGAGATATTTGATGTCTTGAATGCAGGCAACTGATTACTCTACCTGCAACAATAAATGTGAAATATCTGAAGATGAAGTAGTTGGGCATATCTGATCTTCATTAATGGCTGAAGGAAATATTTGAAATGTATTTTCCCATCAAAATCTCCCTATACAGACCTTTTACAACACTTTAAATATTTAATTTCAAATATTTAAAGCTTATAATATATGACAAGCTCTGTTTTCACTATTTCTATTTTATTTCAAATTCTGGCCTAAATTTTGCCTTATCAAAAAAATATGTCTTTCACAAACCATTATGTCTTTTGTTCTCTATTTATTTTCACCTTTTAGTTGACAACTTTTCAATTTTATGAAATTTTCTACCCTTATCGGCAATTTTTGACTCTTCTTAACTAGCCCTTATTTCTTCATTTTCTTCTTCTGTCGGCAAAAATCTACACGTTTGAACTTTGTCGCTTTGCTTCTTTATCGATGATTTTTAACTTTCTCAAACTTGGCTGCCTTCTCCATCTTTTCCTCCCTTCATTTGCGAAGTTCCTCTCTTATGAACCATTTTACCTTGTCTACTTTTGCCTTATTGGCAAAACCACCTCTTATTGAACTTTTTTGCTTTGCTTCTTTTCTCTCTTTGTCAGCAAAAATCCACACTTTTGAACTATTTCTATCGTTCTCTTTTTCTCTTTATCGGTGATTCCCACATTTTATGAACTTTACTCTTAATCACTTTTTGCCTTGTTGGAAAAAATCTCCTTTTATAAACTTACCTCATTTTGCCCTCTAGCTTTACCTTATAAACAAAGTTTCAATTTTATGAACCTCTTTTACTTCATTCTTTATTTTTTTGGCAAAGTTTACTTTTTTCAAACTTTTCCTTTGGCTTTGATCTTGGCCCTTTATCCTTTATCTATGCTGGCAGATCGCCCTATCGGTGATTTTAAGAAATTTCAAACTTTTAAGAGTTTGAATTTTTGTTGCCTTGCCAATAGAGCATTCCTCTTTATTTGCCTTAGCCAAATTTAAGTCTTTCCTCATTTTTAATCTTTTCCTCACCCTTGTTGACAATTTCTCTAATCAAGGAACCTAGAAAAAACTGAACCATGGGACAAGTTTGAGTTTCCTCCAACTTCCCGATGGAGCCATTCTTCCCTCCTTTGCCTTAGCCAAATTTTGCAAGTCTTCCTTTCAGTCTCTTAGTCAATGAATCCTCTAATCAGTGAACCTACTAGTTGGTGAACCGACAGGTTTGTGAACCTGACAATTTACTAAGGCAGAAAAACTAGCAAAAGACTTGAAATTTTTGGGTTTTTCTGGGTTTTTTTAGACAATTTTCCTTAGGGAATTTTTACAAGGAAAACACCTTGAAATCTAAAGAATACTAGCCACTTATGGGATTCAATAAGATTTTCAATAATTTCAAGCTGGGCTATTTTCCTGGGAAGGGGAAAATAGGTCAACATTCTGGTGGCCTCTCAAGGATGTTTGCCTGCTAAACAAAGAACCAGTGGCCTTAAGCATCCATTGGGCATAGAGTCAAAAAGGGATTGTAGCATACTAAGAATAGTTGAAACCATACGTTCAAAGTGACACCATAAAGGGGAACGAGGCTTGCATTCTCCTAATGAGTGTGCAACCTATGCAACAACTTAGGAAAAAGGGAAAAACTAAAACAGAAATAAACCTAAACTAACCAACCAAAAAACTGGATTAAACAAAGCCATTAACTAGTTTCTAAAAAGTAGTTGCCTTTTCTTAGAAATTTACAATGCTTCCCTAGCTTATAGATAGCTAACAAGATGTAGAAAAAGAGTGGGCATGCAATAAAATGATGAAATGCCACTCTTAGAGTAAAAACAAACTCACTTACCCACATGAACCGATTGTTGATGCAGCTACTGGGAGGTGAGTAAGTGGCCTGATTCCTTTGATCTTGATGCTCGACTTCATGCTTGGGAGTGAGCATGACAACCAGGGATTCTTTCTCATATATCTCTAGCTGGGCCAAATGTCTGATAGGGCATCCCCTTAAAATAGTAAGCAAGCCATTGTTGTTGCATTCATGTTCATTCTCTAATTTTGTAACCTTTTACTGATCTAAATGCTCTGGCATATTAATTAGAGGAATGACTGCCTCCTCCAACTACTAAAACTACTCACGATCTGCCTCACTAAAAGGAGCCAATTTACTATCCAAAATTAAGCAGAAAACATCACGCTCATCCCAGAAATGAGGCTCCTCTAAGTCCTCTGCACTCCTCAGTATAGGGTTGCTCATATGCTCTTTCCCATGAGATGAGATCTCATCACTATTCATGGCCCCATGTGCTAGAAACTTGCCATTATTTTCAATGTCTCCATGTTGTTGCAAATCATTTGCTGATATGGGCAATGAGCATTTGTGTGTATTATTCCCCTTCTTCAACAAAACAAGGCACTCACTAAAAGAAATTGCACCACCAAGTGGGATAGCCTCCGCAGTAACCTCTGGAGTGTATAGGGAATCCCCATCATCATAAAGTTCCTCATTTTTAATTTCCTCATCCTCTGACTGCAACTCAATTGGATTCAACTCAAGTTGTCTCTACAGCTGAAGGCTTTCCCCATGCAATCTTACATTTCACCCTTGTTTGCTTGATCATATGCATGAGAAAAAGCTTCCAAAGAACCAAAATCTAGAGGATTCATCCCTTTATTTGAATCAATGTTACTCACAAGTGTAAGAGGTTCAAACAATTCCACCTCTGTAAGAATAGGAATAACAAACTGCTCCTCATTAGTTTTTTTCTCTTCCATCTCCACATTTGGCTCATCCCACCAACTAGCCTGGTAGACAATAGGTCCACCCTTTAAAAGAGAAATAGCATCAGGGAAAGAGACTAGAATATTTCCTTGAATTTCTTGGAGGGGAGAGGGTTCTTGGAAAATTTGTTCCTACAGAGTGATAAATTGGGTCTGCATAGGAACAAGGTCTTGTGGAGGGAGGGAGCTTCTAAAAATTGGGAAATTATGATGTCAAGGCTGCTCTGTTGTAAGTTGATTTGTAGTGGTAGAAGAGGGGGTTTTGAATTTGGGAAAAAAGGGCACATAATGATTCACTTGCCTCATCTGTTCTTCTTGAACTACAATCTACATAGCGAGGTTTTCTTGAAAAACCCTTTCTTGTGCCTCCTGTTGCTGGTTATATTCTTCATTTCTTGAAACTCATCCCACTCTCTCTCGCAATCTAGGATCACCTCATTCAGATCATTAATTCTTCTGATGTTAAGACTACAGTCCCACTGAGGTTGATTATATCCTCTTTTCCTTTTCATATCATCCAAACATTTATTAAGCTCTAGGAACATGTTCGTGAGATCTTGGAACACATCAATATTCACATTGTCAACATCTTGGAACTAATTAGAAGGGTAACTACACTAGATAGGATCAAAATAGTCTTCTTGGGGTTGATAATGAGCATTATTAAGTTTCCAAGAAGACTGAGCAGGGGCGGGTGGGAGGCAAGCATTATACGGATGTTAATAATTTGTTGAAACAAGGCAATACAACGTAAAACCAGAGGTATCTTGGGCCTGAAATGGATGATATGGATGCCAACAATATGTATTTTGGTAAGATGGAGGGGAATAAGCATCATGTGGGTGCTGCTATTTAGAATTTCCATAATAGTTTGACATAATATAACATGAAGAGAAACATAAATCATTCAAACAATATAGGAAAAAGAGAAAATAGATTTACCCTTCTAAGAAATAGGCTCATACCAGGGAGTTGCTAGGTGATTGAAATGCTTTTGAAAGTAAATTAGACTAGGACTATTACCAAATCCTAATCGTTGAAGTTCTTTAGGCACTTGGGTTGCTTTCACCACCAGATTTGATCAGTAGAGATGGTGTTGGAGAGACTGCCCTAAATGGCAAAATGCACTAAAGAGAGCACTAGGACTCTTTAATGGATGATAAGGATCATCAAATGGTCCCACTAGGCGTACCAAAAATTGTTGTCACTTGGATTTGCACCCTGTGTTGAAGTGCTATGCTGCAACAATCTAGTGAAACACTGGAGTGATTTCTAGGTGTGGGACTCTACGAAGGAAATCAAATCTCCAGAGAATGCTGGTTCCTTTGTTGAATATGAGATTCAGAGTGTGCTAAGACTAAACCTAATCTAATCACTGTTGTGTAAAGGGGAAGAATGAGAAATTGAAAATGTAAGGTGATTCACTAGGTTTGAATATAGAACACCCACAAAGCTAAGATGTACAGAATAATGGAATACAGCTGACAACCCACACAAATCATGCAGATCCTAACATAGGTAAAGGTAAGAAAAGGATTGCAAGGAATTATACATTCACAAACAATAACCAGTCCTAAACATACACAAAATTAAGGAACAACAAGAAAAATGTGAAAAACATAGTGTGTATTGATTAAAAAGGCACAATTACAATAGAGGAGGTTTTTTTAACACAAAAATATGTCTCTATATCTAACCCTCATTACATCTTTGTTACGTGTATATATAGCATTCCAGTATCGACCTAAGTCATTCATTACAATAAATTCACCCCATGGACCTATCATAAGATATTTCTGCCAAAAAGAATGTTTGTCAGCAAAATATTAATGCAGAAAATATCTTAAGGATGAAGTAGCTGGGTAATATTTGTTGTCTTCAATGTAGGTAGCTGATTCATCTACCTGCAATAATAAATGTGAAATATCTAGAGATGAAGTAATTGGGTAGATCTGATCTTCATTAATGGTTGAAGGAGATATTTGAAATGTATTTTCCTACCAAAATCTCCCTAGACAGAGATTTTACAACACTTTAAATATTTAATTTCAAATTATTAAAGCTTATAATATATTACAAGCTTTGTTTTCATTATTTCTACTTTATTTCAAATTCTAGCTTGAATTTTGCCTCATTAGCAAAATCTATCTTTCACAAACCATTATGTCTTATGTTCTCTGTTTATTTTCACCTTTTAATTGGTAACTTTTCAATTTTATGAACTTTGCTTGTCTCCTCCTTTTCTACCCTTATCGATAATTTTTAACTCTTCTAAACTAGCCTTATTTCTTCATTTTCTTCTTCTGTCGGTAAAAATCTACACTTTAAAACTTTGCCACTTTGCTTCTTTATTGGTGATTTTTGACTTTCTCAAACTTGGCTACCTTCTCCATCTTTTCCTCCCTTCGTCTACGAAGTTCCTCTCTTACAAACCATTTTGCCTTGTCTACTTTTGCCTTATTGGCAAAACCACCTCTTATCAAACTTTTCTGCTTTGATTCTTTTCTCTCTTTGTCACCAAAAATCCACACTTTCAAACTATTTCTATCTTTCTCTTTTTCTCTTTATCAACGATTTCCACATTTAATGAACTTTACTCTTACTTAGTCACTTTTTGCCTCGTCGACAAAAATCTCCTTTTACAAACTTTCCTCATTCCGCCTTCTAGCTTTACCTTATCAACAAAGTTTCACTTTTATGAACTTCATTGCCTTCATTCTTTATTCTGTCGGTAAAGTTTACTTTTTTCAAACTTTGCCTTTGACTTTGCTCTCGGCCCATTATCCTTTATCTACACTGATAGATCACCCTATCGGTGATTTTAAGAAATTTTAAACTTTTAAGAGTTTGAATTTTTTCTACCTTGCCGATAGAGCATTCCCTTTTATTTTCCTTAGCCAAATTTAAGTATTTCCTCACTTTTATCCTCTTCCTCACCCTTGTCGATGATTTCTCTAATTGGGGAACCTAGGAAAAATTGAACCATGGGACAAGTTCAAGTTTCCTCTAACTTCCCGATAGAGCCATTCTTCCCTCCTTTACCTTGGCCAAATTTCGCAAGTCTTCCTTTCAGCCCTTCAGTCGGTGAATCTTCCAATCAGCGAACCGATAGGTTCGTGAACTTGACAATTTGCCGATTAAGGCAAAAGACTTGAAATTTTTAGTTTTTTTATAGGATTTTCTTTAGGGAATTTTGGGGACTTTTAGAAGGAAAACACCCTGAAATCTGAAGAATACTAGGCACTTAAGGGATTCAATAAGATTTTCAATATTTTCAAGCTGGGCTATTTTTATGGGAGGGGGGAAATAGGTCAATAGCAACCATAGCAATCGATCCCCTATATCAACCTCACCCATTGATCATCTCCTTCAAAAATCTATAAATACAACCACACCCAAGCTATTCACAAGAAGAAGCTCTGGAACACAATGTAATGGTGCTCATGTAAAAAATTAACACAAATCCTCTTCATCAACAAATCAAAAGAGCATATCCACCTAATCAAGGTTTGCATTTGAATTCATTTGTTTGAGTTTTTATTCTTGTATTTGCATTCCTTTTTGTTCAATTGGAGGTACAACTTGATCTAGAATAAAGGGCTTAATATTGTTTTAATCTCTTTGTATTTTGTTCTAAATTAATCATATACCTATACCTAGGACTAGAAGGGTCAAGATAAAACAAATAATAAGGTTAAAAGTGGTAAACACATGAAAGGGGACAAGGTGGAAAATGCACACTCGAACTTAGTCTAGGAAATACAACAAATGATGCCTAAAACACACATGCGACAATGACACTAAAATGAGATAAAAAATAATAAAAAAAATTATAATGTAACTTGTATGGATGTACATATGTAGATTTATACATGTATGTATATATGTATATATACATATATAATATATGTGTGTATACATACATTATCATATCAATCTATCTATATACACATATATGTATATATCTCCCCATAGATTTTATAGGCCCCTACCTTTATATTGGGGGTTGTTGAGAAATAGAATTTAGCCTTGGAACTATACTAATAAGATGGTGGGATCCATCCATTAAGGATCAAATTACTATATCCAATATGAATAAGAGACATTATTATGTAATACTAATTCATTTCTATTGAAGGATTAATCAAATATGCTAGATGTTATTACTTAGATTGATCTTATTGATGTAATTACTCCATGGATTCAATCTATGTTTTTCTAAAAAAATAGATAATCTATGAGATCAAATCTCCATTTATTGTAAAATAAAGGGAAAATCAACCATGGAAGTAAATACCCTCACATTTATTGATGTTACATTGTTCATTTCATTTCCTACTATTTTTTGCTCATTATTTATGTAAAAACGACAAGTAAAAGCAAAATACAATGATTAATGATGATCTATAATTCATCTAGATTATCAGAAAAAATAATAGGGGTCAACATATTAAGGGTAGATATTTATTTGGAAAAGAAGTACAAATGAAACAAAATTCCTTCCTTTTTCTTTTGTACTACTTCTACACATATTTTAAATAAGTAGGTCTAAATTATTATTTGTCTCATGGGGACATAAATGTAGTATTATTACAAGATTAAAAAGAGAAACTAATCGCAATCTCTTACATATCTCTCGAAAAATAAATTTTATGTAGACAAAAACATAGGTGTTATTCTAAATATAACGTACTTGCGAAAGTAGATATATATGATAATGTATGTGTTTGTGTCTGTTGCTTAATAAACTTGAGTTAGGTACCTAGGAGCCACAAAAAAATATATTTAAATCTTATATTTTGTGGCATGGAGTCTACCAAATCCATCCAAATAAAAGACAAATTATCCCATTAATTTTCCATACATGTAAGAGTAGGCTTAGATATAAACATAGCCATTATATTGATGCTTGAGATATTTAAATAACCATTCTATTTTTGTAATCTATAGCTTGTCCCATATTATAAAAAATTAAGCTTCCCACTAACTAAAAAAGATTAGTTTTTACAAAGAAAAGGGAGCTAACAAATGTGATCTCTTAGAATATTATAATACATGCTACCATTATGTAAAATATAAACAAGAGGCTCAGGTGCCCTATATCCTCCTCCAAGCATCTGATCTTATCCACCTTTTCTTATTTTGGGAATCCTACATGTAGAAAATCACCTAGCATAGATAGACACCTAAACAAGTTCCCCAATTTTCATAATTGTGTGGAGGTGTTCCACCACACAATTAATATGGACCTTTGCCTATTTGCTGAGACTCTCATAATCTTTGTGCAATACATAGGTTTAAGCTACCATTGATAAAATAGTAGCATAGGATAAAAATTGTGCAATGTCAAAGATATTCCTTCTACCCACAGATTGACTAGAATCTATAATCATCTTTACCATGACCTCCTAGGTTGCTTTGTTGACATCTCTATCAACTTCCTTGGCCAGAACCAACAATCTTAGCATCTATATGCAAAGCTTAGGATTCGATAGTTCCCTTGAAATATAATCTACAAAGTGATTAGCAACCCTACCAACACTCAATTTGCCTATGCTACTTGGATAGTTTATCCTTTGGTTTCTAATTTCTCATGATGCCACTTAACAACACCACCCATATGCTCACTATCCTTTGAACTGGATGACATTACAAACCCTTCATAAGCATGTATAATTGGCATCTTACTATGACATATTTATAATGAATTCAAGCTCATATCAAATATGATTGTAATGTCACATGTTACAACCATCCCAAATGATTATTGAAGTGTAGTTGTCTAACAACGCCCGAAGGTTTTCATTGTTAGAATTTATTGCTTTTTCATTTTTTTTTTCATTTATTCAAAAGCTACATATAATGACTGAAACTCTCATATGGATTATGAAATGATACCATCAAAATCCTAGAGTTCCATCTAAATCCCTTCAATAAAAGTAACTGTGAAAATCAATTGCTTGTAGTATTTGAAATGATGAGCAATAATAACCTGAGCAAAATCTGGAACATATAACCACCGCTACAAACAACCTTGATCTCATTTAGCTCATCCCACTATATCTAAATGGTGATTGTAGAACTTGAAATCATGGTCAACAAGAAATATACCTTTAACAAGAATGACCATGCATAGTTCATAGCACCATTGCTACAATATTTAGCTCATGCCACTATGCTTGAAAGCTGCATGTAGAACTTTAGAATACATGCCCACTCACTTGGTTGAAAGACTAATGAGCTAAGATAATGGCAACAACAACCCATTGACACCAATTTGTTTTGAAAAATAATTGTAGTGCTAGTACTAATGGGGTAGAAGACATCTAACCATCGAAGAATAACAATAATTATGGTAGTGGAAATGTTTACTACCCAAAGAATTAGAGCATCAACATTGTAGACTTTCCTTCAAGAATAAAATACAAACAAACAAGTAGACCAAACAAGATTTCATTGAACAATCTTCTGATCCCCATCAGAGACCTTGAGAGTACTATCCTCATAAGTACTACTCATTCTATAAAAGAAGGGGACATGAGACCAAGTCATGTCGAGAGTAAACTTCATATCAGATCTCCTAGAGGAACAATGATGTTTACTTGTAGATATGTTCCTTCTCACGAAAAATACCAACCACAAATGACAAGGGTTAGTAGCCCCTCAAAACTCAAATCTAAGGATCTATCGAAATCCTTTCCCAACCCATCAATAGGGAAATAACTCAAACTAGTTAATGTCTAAAATGAATAACACAATTTTTTGAGAAGAGATTAAAATCCTAGGTCAATTAGGCATCAAATGAGAAATGAAAATGTTGGGATTTAATCAAGTTAGTTTAAAACATGAACATTCAAGAAGATCCTATGATCCCCCAAATAGATAGTTCTAGTGATAGATCTGATGCCTATCCCAATTGATTCTTATTACTTGGCTAAGGACCTAAGAAAAAGCTTCACTAAGATCCCATTCATTGATCTTTTGATAAACTATCCTTCCCATCAAGCAACTCTCTTGTAGGCAATAAGGTTGAAATACCTAAATCGTATAACCCCACCTCTGAAGGAGCAAATAAATCAAGTGGATATTGTCATCAATCCTCCAAATGTAGAATTACATGATTTAGTATTTTTGTTTGATTTAAAATAGATTACCACAACATAGAATTAACAAGATGAGGTGATCATACTTTATATGTGGAAATGTAGATTTACAATACCTGTATAAAATGAACACTTGTCATTGATGGGGCCATAGTGACATAGTTTCATTTTATCTCTTAGAAAGAATGGAGTATGGTCACACCAGTATAACAACTTGTAGAGACACCTTACAAGGTTATGACAACCCCAAGGCAACGACAATTGGAAAAATCATGCTCCAAATATCTTTAGGGCCTAAATTGGTATCCACAACCTTCTCTATAATTGACAAAGAGATAGGGTACAACTTATTATTAGGAAGGCCTTGGATCCACAAGATGAAGTCCATTACCTCTATGTTATTCCAAGAGATCCATTTCCTTGACTTAGGAAAGGTCTATGTTGCAAAAGGAGATCTTGAGCCATTCAATATGATAAAATATGACACAATGGAGAAGAAGGTAAGTATATTAATAGATTATGAGCTATCAACAAATAAAATCATAGTGCAAGAACCTACCCCTCAAATTTTACATTTAAGAAAGACTAATGATTGCATCCAGATTGTTAGAGATCTTGAGATTAGAACAATCAAGAAATGAGAATACTCAAAGTTAAGATTAATTGTGTCAAAAAAACAATAGATGAGTTCCTATTTGTTCCTTATTCAATAAAACCTTATGCCCCTTTAACTTGGAAGTAATTCCACATGAAAAGGACACAAACATCTATATAGTTGAATTAGTTGAGGAAGGTTGGGGTGAAGACATTCACATCCACATGGCAGGAATTACTGTAAAAGGTAAATAAAAAGAAGAAAAGGTAGAAGAACGAAAGTGTATATAAACAATGAGAATAATCAATCATACAAACTCCTAATAACCTATTGGTTCTCCATTTTGATGGAGCAAGTTGTAAAATAGGAGCCAAAGCCATATTAGTCTTGCCTTCTCCATAAGGGAAGGTCCTCATTTTTTCCTTTCAACTTGACATTTTTTTCATTAATAACATGGTCAAATATGAAGCTCTATCCTTGGGGATCATGATAGCCATGAAGTTAGGAGCCAAAAACATCTTGATCTTTGGTGACTCTTAGTTGATTATAAACTAGGTTTTAGAGAGCTATGAGATAAGATCAGAGTGTTTGTGCCCTTATAAAGATGCTATTAAAAAATTGATACATTTATTTAATTTTTTTGTAATGAAATACATCCCAAGAGAATAAAATCAAATGACTGATTCCATGGTTAGTTCAACCATAATGTTCTCACCTCACATAGAGTTAAAACTTTGAATTCATTATCTTAGACTTGCGAAGTGGATTATTGTTTGAGAGCAATGACTTGCCAGGTATCCTTAGCTATGCTGAAGATATGACATAAATCCCCATAATATACTATGTATAAAATGTTGAGGCCATACTAGAGTACCTTCACACATATGATGGCCTCCCACGAGTTTACCACAAAAGATGATACACGCTCTTGCCTCATCTAGATGAGTACTTCATAGGTAAATTACAAGTCTTCCAAATTGATAAAAACATTGATTTACCTCCTCCATAAAAAATTGAGGAACTTGGTCATTCATCATTAGAAAGAGACACTATTGATCTTAATGTAGGTACACAAAAAAGTGAAAAATTCTATAGTTGGGAGAAGAGTTAACAAGCAAAGAAGTAAGAGAATACACAAAATTCCTTATCAATTTCTTTAGCATATTCACATGGACATATGTAGACATGTTCAAATTAGACCTAGACTTGTCATGCATAACTTAGTAACCAAGCTTGAGGCAAAGTTGATCAAGCAAAAGTTGAGGCCCATTGATCCCCAAGAGGCCAAAATGGTAAAAGAACTAAAGAAACTCCTAAATATGGGATTCATCAAACTAGTAGACTATAAAGAATGAGTGTTTAACATAGTCCCTATGCTTAAGAAAAATGAAAATATCAGAATATGTTTTGACTTCAAATATATTATCCAAGAATGTACTAAAGATGACTTTCCCCTCGCTTCTATAGATCAAATCATGGACTTGATTTCTAAGTATGAGATGTTGTCTCTCATGGATGGGTCTCAGGTTATAATCAAATTTGAATTGCAGAAATTTATCAGAACAAAATAACATTTACTAACCCTTGGGGAGCCTTCTATTACATAGTGATGTCATTTGGGATAAAGAATGTAGGGGTCACTTAATAAAGGGCCATGACTCATATTTTTCATGATCTCATTCATAAAATGGAGATTTACGTAGATAATTTACTTGTGAAATCTAGGAAAAGATCTAATCATATAGAAGACCTTCACATAAATTTCACTAGGTTACGTGAGTATAAGGTTAGGGTTAATCTTGAAAAGTGTGTTTTTGGAGTCACAACTAGAAAGTTGCTTAGTTTTATCATTTCTTGACATGGAATTGATGGTGACCTAGCTAAAGTAAAAGTTGTTCTAGATACAACTCCTTTGACGAGAGAGTCAGTGGTTAGGACATTCCTAGGTCAATTAGGGGTGATGCGACATTTCATACTAGATCTAACCTTAAAAATACATTTGATCAACTAGCTATTGAAAGGAAGTTAAGAAAATTTGGACAATGTATTGTCAAAATGCTTTTGATCAGTGAAGAAATTTCTCCTTGCCACACTGATGCCACCCAAGAAAGATCGACCTTTCATTCTTTACTTTAGGACAAAAAAATGTTAGTGGCATGCATCCTAGCATAAGAAGATAACGATGACAGAGAAAGAACAAAATATTTTTTCAAATGCACTCTATTAGACTATGAGAAAATTATACTCAGGAAAAATTTGAGTACTTGGCTATAGCCTTTGCCACACAATGTTTAAATTATTACATGTTAAATCAAGAAATATGTGTTATCATTAGATCAAAGTCACTATGAACTTTTCTCATTAAACCAATGTTGTTGAGAAGAGTTGGGTATTTTTAACTTTGCTTAGTGAATTTGAGTCAATATACATCAACCAAAAGTCCATGAAGGGACAAGTAATCACTGATTGGTTAGCTAACCACACCACTTCCCATGATGAACTAATAAATGAGGATTTTCTTGATGAAGGAATCTATGCAGTAAATCTTGAAAAATGTGCATCTTCTTATTGGTATAGAGATATTGTCAACTATCTAGTGAATAAAGCAAGTTCCCTAAGAACATGGTCTCTCTTGGTTAAAGGTGACTAGTGTTCTAGTTGCAAGGTATGCAATGATCAATGACACCTTATATCGAAGAGGTTTAGATGGGATTTTTCTTTGATGTGTAGACAAAGAAGAGGCACATAATATTTTAGAGTAATGTCATAGTGGCATCTATGGATGAGACTTGGTGCTCACACCACTACTAGGAATATTCATTGTTTAAGGTATTTTTGGCCTAACCTCAAAGAGGATGAATTTAAATTTATAAAAATGTGCTCAAAAAGTCAAATGTATGCGCATGTTGATCATAACCCCACATGAGATCTCCAACCAATTGTTACCCCTTGGCCATTCTCCACAATTCTCTCCACCATTGACAGATGGTCATACATTCATTATAACATCAAATGAATACATTACCAACTGGGTAGAAGCTATGCCCCTAAGCACAATTTCAGGAACACTAACTGCAAAGTTTATCTTGAACCAAATCATCTATAGATTTAGGATTCCATAGGTCATTGTTATAGATAACACCTCATCATTCAAGAATCCCAAAATCTAGGATTTGTGTGAGAGATTCCATATTAACCACAATTTTGCATCAGTTTATTGCCATCTAAGAAATGAACAAGTGAAAGCGTCAAATAAAATGTTAAAGTCAATCTTAGTCAAAATTGTGAAGGATTATAAATGAGATTGGCATTTGTAACTATATCCTACCCTCTAGGCTTATAGGACTAGTGTGCAAACACCTACAAGAGCAACCTTGTATTCTCTTACCTTTGAATCAAAAGAAATCTTACCCCTAGAAGTTGAATTATTGAGTCTCTAAGTATCTTTACAAGGGCTTCTAAATGATGAAGAATATCAGGGATTCAGATTTGTAGAATTAGACACATTGTCCATGAAAGAAGGTTAAGAGTAGTGTAGAGGCATGATTCATATCTAGCAAGAGTAATAAGAAAAAGTTCATCCCTGGACCATTTCAGGTTAGAGATCTTGTGCTCAAATTTCACAATTTGATTAACAAAATAGCTGGTGAAGGCCAAAAATTTAGACCAAATTAGATAGGACCATACATAATTAAAGAAAATGTTGGAAATGGAGCCTATTTCCTATCCACCATGGAAGGCAAGGAATTTAGTGAAATAGTTAACATCTTTCATTTGAAGAAATATTATATCTAAAAACATAAAAAAGCATAAAATAGCTTGAAAATTTTTAAAAAAGCATAAAAATAATATATTTTAGAAATTTGTGCATTACAGTCTATTCCATCATTGCATTTTGTTAGTGGTTTTCTCTAATATGATTCTGGTCCTAGTAAGGAGTCTAAAGTTGCTAGTATAGTTTTCCTTTACTAAACTATAGATTTCTCAAAATCATCACTAGAATTTCCCCTTTACATTCTTAATAATTTTAAGTAAAGTTAACTTCAATCTTTAAATTGATCTCAGTCTTAGCTATCATTTAGTTGAGTCTAAACAAAGCAAGTTTCAAACCCACAGTACCCAATAGAAGCTAACAGAAAAATATTTCTAGTTCTTTCAATAAGAGAGAAGTTTGAGGAGCGAGTCACCTTTTGGTTGCACCTAGCCCCTTATTCACCAGGACAAATAATATTAGGGGTTCAAAACATTGAAAGCAATAAAAGAAAAATCAAAAGAAAAGAAAATATAAAGTAAAAAAATTAAAAGAAAAATAATGAAAAAGACAAATTGTTGATGTTTGTAATCTCAGGTGGGGAACAATCTAATCTTGAAGCTACAAGGGTGACATCTAGTAGAGAAAAAAGGGTGAATAAAGCACGCACACACACAAGTTACACAAAGCCAATAGTCTAGCTTGCTTTCTAAGGCCATCCTTATTGAGAGTTAAATCCTTTATCCCAAGTTTGACTTGTTGGCCATCTCTTTTGATCTAAGTCTAGAAGGTACCAATGAATTTCATTGCTTTTATGTGTTGAAATATAGTCTTAAGTGTTTAGTCTAGACAAGTATCATGTTTTAGCCTTTTGTACAACTTAATCAAAACATATTTCATCACCTTCCTCATTCCCACTTTATTCCCTAATAAATCCTATTTCATAAGCTTAGTGAGTCATCCTATGTTAGTCAACTCACAATCTCCTAGGTTAAAAATCCTACTAAAGATCACCCACAATGTTAGTTCCATATGCATATCATTCAAAACATAAGCAATAAATCTAGCCATAGAAATTCAAATCTATTAGAGAACATAAAAAATGGTATGTGTACATTTTTATTTATATAATCTCATACATTCATACAATGTTCACTTTGCATCCATTGTTAGAAATGAAAGCAACACTATTTTAATGGAAATCTGATTCAAATAAATTTCAGCAATCTTTAAGTGTGCTTTAACAATGGAGATTGTAACAAAACATAAAACTCACTATAGAAAAGATGTCAAACATGAAGAACTTGACACAATAACATAGTGTTGACGTGGAGAAAACCCTTGCGGGTAAAAAACTCCACCAAGAAAGAGGCACAATTTTGTATTAATCTCAACAAGATTGTACAATACATCAACTAGTCAACTCTCTCCACAAGTCTTCAATCCGACAGCATTCCAGCAACACCTAAGTACCTAAAATATGTATTGCAGTAACAAATACATGGAAAATACTTATAGAAATGTTTTCCACTCCATTCTAGGCGTTCACCTTCTCTCTCCTAAGATTCTCCAACCTGTAAACATTAATTACCATCTTACAAGCATCTTACACTTGTCCAAAAATAGCCATGCAAAGGTTGGGCGCCCAAGACTAAACCTGGCCTCTTACGACATCTTATGACATGTCATAATCATCATAGATTCCACAAAAGAGTATCTTTCCAAGATAGGAACCTTGGGCTAAATATAGCAAATATACAACTAACATATTCGTCATATGTGTCATACAATCTCAGAATCTTATGACAACTTGCAGTTGTCATAGATTCACTTACCAAACATTATGACAATTGTCATATATGCCAAAAATAGTATATTCCTCAAGGGAGAACACCTACCCTCATTTAATTTGAGTTTTTACATTTTCCAACAGTAAAAGTCACTTCGTAATTACATCCAGTTACTCTGAAATTACCCCTGCCAGTGAAACTAGTACATCTCCTCATGGATAATTACAAATTACATATAATAAATGGAATAAATACAATATTGGGATTTACAAGGTTAATGGCACCTTATCCCAACATTCTCCCACTTGACATTATACATTGTAAATCAACCCATAGGAAATCAAATGGAAAAATAATTAGATACTAGAAACAAGGCCCATGGCCTCTCTGCACCACACAAACTTCTCTATGCTCACAGGTTTGGTCAATGAATCTACAACATTCTCCTAATTGTCTATCTTCTTTAGCTCAATCTCTCCATTTACAACCAACTCTCAAACAAAGTGATGTTGAACATCAACATGTTTAGTCTAAGCATGATACATGGGATTCTTGGCCAAACAGATAGCACTCTGGCTATCACAACCAATCTGAATGATCCCACAATCAAAACTAATACCTATACATAGTCTCCTCAACCAAACAGCCTCCTTAGAGACATGAGTAGCAGCCATATATTCTGCTTATGTGGTGGACAAAGCAACTGTGGGCTGCCTCTTACTCATCCAACTCATTGCACCTCCAAACAGAGTAAACACATAGCCACTAGTGGACCTTCAACTATCCAAGTCACTTGCCCAATCTGCATCAACAAAACCCTGTATGTCCAAAGATTTATCAGCACTATCAGTACTAGAATAAACCAAACAATAATTAGGAGTACCTACAAGATATTTAAACACCCTCTTCGCATAGTTCCAATGCTGTCTACCAGGGTTAGACATAAATCTGCTCAAAACTTCCACTACTTGGGCAATATCTAGTCTAGTTCAAACCATTGCATACATTAAACTCCCTACAGCACTAGCATATGGCACATTAGACATGTCCTCAAGATCATCCTTAGTCTTTGGACACATATCTAATGAAACTTAGTACCAATGGGTAAATAACTCTAACTGGGTTATAGTCATGCAAACTAAACCTCTGCAAAATAGTATTCACATACTTACTTTGTGACAACCAAAGATTTATGTTAACTCTGTCCCTCTTAATCTTCATTCCCAAAATATACCTTGCAGCACCAAGATCCTTCATCTCAAATGCACTTGAAAGTTGGGCTTTAAGCTCACTGACCATACCCTTAGTATTGCTAAAAACATGTCATCAACATACAAAGCAAGAACCAGTATAGAATCATCAACACAATGAATGTAAACACAATGATCCTACTCACTTCTAACAAAACCCAATTTCAAAACAAATGAGTCAAACTTTTGATACCACATTCTGGGGGGCTATTTCAGACCATAGAGAGACCTCTTTAACCTGCAAACCCAATGTTCTTTTCCTTTTACCTCAAAACCTGTAGGTTGTTGCATATAAATTTCTTCTTCAAGATCTCCATGCAAGAACACAATCTTAACATCCATTTGCTCAATCTCCCAATCATAAGCTATAGCAATGGATAAGAGAAATCTAATAGAAGTCAATTTAGCAACAGCAGAGAATATCTCACCAAAATCAACTCCCTCTCTCTGGGAGTAGCCCTTGGCTACCATTCTAGCCTTGTACTTCTCCAATGACCCGTCTGCTCCAAACTTCTTCTTGAAGACCCACTTACATCCTATGGCCTTTCTTCCTTTAGGCAAATGAACAAGATCCCAGGTGTTACAAGAGTCTAAATCCATCATCTCTGCCTGCATGGCTAGCTGCCAAGACTCACTATCATCTATAGAAATAGCTTCCCTGTAGGATCTAGGTTCATCATTAGTACTCAATAAAGCATATACACAACGGAAATCTTGTGGGCTATACCTGTCAATTGGATTCCATTGTCTTGTGGATCTCCTCAAGAAAAGAGTAAGAGACTCTACTCATTCTTCTGCATGATCATCTGCAACAACTTCTTCTGTAACTATAGACTCATCTTCATCAGAACTACTCGAATCTTCTTCTTCTTCTTCACCCCCCAATCCATCATTCTATTCTTCCTGAGGTGCATCTTGCTGCTCTAAATCAAAGTGCACCTTCTTTACCTTTTCTTCATTCTCTTTTAGTTGCTCAGGTTTAGAAATAGCTCTAAGTTCCCTGAAAATAACATCTCTAGAAAAGATAATCTTGTGGATTAGTGGATTCCAAAGCTTATAACCTTTGACATTATCACCATATCCAATGAATGTACACTTTTCAGCCTTTGGATCCAACTTAGATTGCTTTTCCTTAAGCACATGAACAAAAGCCTCACAGCCAAAAACCCTTAAATGTGAAACAAAAGGTTTCTTACATGTCCACACTTCATAAGGTGTCGAATCAAGAGCCTTACAAGGAGATCTTTTTATCAAGTAGCAAGCAGTACACAGAGCCTCTACCCAAAAACATTTATCTAATTGTGCATCACTAAGCATACTTATGACCCTTTCCATAATTATTTGGTTCATCCTTTCTGCAACACCATTCTATTGTGGTGTACACACAGTTGTCTTTTGTCTGATTATACTTGCATGCTTGCAAAACTCATCAAATTCCTTAGAGCAATATTCCCCTCCATTGTCAGATCTTAATATTTTTATCTTTAAACTTGATTTGGTTCTTTACTAAGACTTTGAATTCCTTAAACTTATTGAAAACTTCATATTTATGTTTCATAAAATAAATCCATGTATATTTGGATATATCATCAATGAAGGTGACAAAATAACGAGATTTTCCAATAGATTCATTATCCACAGGTCCAAACACATCCGTATGAATAATTTCTAATTTCTCTTTTGTTCTATTGCTTCCTAAAGGAAATGATTTTCTATTTTATTTACCAAATACACAATGCTCAAAGAAATCAAAGTGCTCATCAAAATAAGAGAAATCGTCCAACAATTCTTTATTCTTAATAGTTTTTAATACATTATTGCTTGTGTGGCCCAATCTACGGTGCCACAACATACATGTAATTTTAGTAGTGGCCTCAGATACATAGGAGGCATTACAAATTGTAGTGGCTTCAAGCTTAAACAATTTCCTAAATCTCTTCCCTTTTGCTACCACCAAGTTCCCTCTCACCAATCTGCAGCCATGCTTGTCAAATGTCACATGCATTCCCAAATCATTCAACTTCAAAATTGAAATTAGATTTCTAGCTAATCTAGGAACATGCAAAACACCAGGGAGGGTTTTAATCCTCCCATCATTGAAACACAACAATACCTTTCCTTTCCCAACAATCAAATATGAAGAGTTGTCACCAAGGTAGATATTACCTCCATCATATTCTTCATATGAGGAGAACCATTCCTTATGCGAGGTCATATGAAATGAGCATCTTGAGTCAACCAACCAGTGATCATTAGAAACAAGATTACATGTAGAAAGTAATACTTCTTCATCTGCATTCAAGGACTTATCTGAAGCACTCTCCCAATATTTCTTGGGATTTCTTCACTCCTTTACATGTCCCCTTTTACCGCAGTTCCAACACTTAACTCTGTTCTTTTTACTAGGAGTCTTAGACTGGCCCTTGGACTTGTCCTTAGCCCCTTTCTAATCTCCTTTAGGTCCCCTTTCCTTAGACCTTCCCCTGACACTGAGAGCATCCCCTGAACTATCTAAACTCTTCTTCCTCAATTCTTGTGACAGTAGCACTGAATTAATAGCATCCAACTTCGGATCCTCAAGGTTAGCAGTGATAGAAAGGATAACATTCTCCCAAGACTCAGGCAAAGAACAAAGAAATAAGATACATTTATCTTCCTCGTTAACCTCAACATCTATTGAATCAAGCTGACTCAATAACAAATTAAAAGAATTTAAATGCTCTGCAACTGATTCACCTTCTCACATTTTCATGGAAAGCAATTTTCTTTTTAAATAAAGTTTATTTACCATACTCTTGGCTTGATAGATCTCACCCAACCGATTCCACAATTTTTATGCGGTCTCTTCCTTTACAACATTCAACAGGACAAAGTTTGAAAGACACAACCAGATGGTTCCATGTGCCTTCTTATCCAGTCTATCCCACTCATCTTGAGAGACATTGTCAGGTTTCTTCTCTTTTTGAACAACCAGCCATTGGTTTCTTTCTTCCAAAAAATCTTTCATTTTCAGCTTCCACAACTTATACCCTATTCTGTTGAACTTCTCAATGTCCATTCGAGAGGTTGATGCAACGGTGGATGCAGCCATAATAACAACACAAGATCTACAAAATAAACACAACCAAATCTCCCACTACAACTACAGCTTCCACACTACCACCCAAGAGTCAAAGCTGGCTAGACTCTAATACCAAATGTTAGAAATGAAAGTAACACTACTTTAATAGAAATTTGATTCAAATAAATTTCAACAATCTTTAAGTGCGCTTTAACAATGGAGATTGTAACAAAACATAAAACTCACTACAGAAAAGATGTCAAACATGAAGAAATCAACACAATGACATAGTGTTTACATGGAGAAAACTCTTGTGGGTAAAAAACTCCACCAAGAAAGAGGCACAAGTTTGTATTAATCTCAACAAGATTACACAATACATCAATTACACAACTCTCTCCACAAGTCTTCAATCCGACAACATTCCGGCAACACCTAAGTACCTAAAATCTATATTGCAGCAACAAATACATGGAAAATACTTATAGAAATATTTTCCACTCCATTCTAGGCATTCACCTTCTCTCTCCTAAGATTCTCCAACCTATAAACATTAATTACCATCTTACAAGCATCTTACAATTGTCCAAAAATAGCCATGCAAAGTTGGGTGCCCAAGACTGAATTTGGCCTCTTATAGCATCTTATGATGCATCATAACCATCATAGATTACACAAAAGAGTATCTTTCCAAGATAGGAACCTTGGGCTAAATATAGCAAATATACAACTAACATATTTATCATATGCGTCGTAGAATCTCAGAATCTTATGACAATTTGCAGCTGTCAAAGATTCACTTACAAAACATTATGACAGTTGTCATACATGCCAAAAATAGTATATTCCTCAAGGGAGCATGCCTACCCTCATTTACTTTGAGTTTTTATATTTGCCAACAGTAAAAGTCACTCCATAATTACATCCGGTTACTCCAAAATTACCCCTTCCAGTGAAACTAGTACATCTCCTCATGGATAATTACAAATTACATATAATAAATGGAATAAACACAATGTTGGGATTTACAAGGTTAATGACACCTTATCCCAACATCCATCTCATCTATGTAGAAAATTTATAAAAGAGCATGAGCATAAGACTATAAATCTATAAGCATAAACATATTTACAATAAAGCTCTAAAACCATCCATGTGCATAAGAATAAACCAATCAAATAACATCAATTGCAATAATAAACCAATACCAAACTTGGTAATCATGATAAGTGTCATAAAATGTCAAAATGTCTGAGTACAAGTGCTCCATTGTAAGGAGCCTAAAAGAGGAAAAATTATGCAAAAAAGGCATGCAAATATCCTCATGAAAAAGCGAAAGTCTAAAAAATACAAAGCAATAAGAGTAAGTCTCTCAAAGACCTCAAGGTTAGCTCTAGCCCATAGATCCTCCAGGGCTCTTGCTCCACAGTCTTCTCCTTCTATATACAATGATAGAGTGTTTGGGAGTCCTTTTAGAGTGTCCCTATGAAGGGACTAGTGTGCAAACCTGTGAGCGTGGTTGACTTGGTGTTGTGATTCATGAGTGTAAAGGTGTCTTCCAACTAACCCCAAGGTTAGCTATCTCTCATAGTATGACATTCTCCTTCTCTAGTATATGGATCTTGTTCATTAAGATCTAATGTGTTGACTGACATGGTAAATCAAAGAAAAAATATCAGTGTGTATACCTATCATGGTAGGTATGTGCACATCAACTAAAATATCATCACTCATAGATCTTATAACAAGAGTGAGGGTGTTGATTGACAAAGTGTGGACCAAATAGAGATAGGTAGACATGATGCCTGCATCAAGTGTAAAGAAAAGCAAATAACATTATATAAAAGTGTTAAAGTGAAATAAATTTAAAAGGAAAAGTATTAAAATAAAGAGAAAGCGGAGAAGTTTTGTACTCACAAGGATCTCCAGGTTTCCATAAGGAGTTAACTATCCTCATATCCTCCTATGTTATCTCTATAAGTAGGATAAGACAGGGTGTGGATATTGCCTCCTTAGGTGCAATCTCCTCTCCCTCTAATTTTGTCTCCTCTACTCATCCCTTAGGAACATAGTCCTCAACAAATTCATCATTAGTCTCATCAACATTTGTGACAAGTCATTAGGATCAACTCACTCATCATTGTCTTGGGCTTGGCCCTCAAAGTGTTTGTGTGATCATAACACTCAGAACATTTGGAACTGAAGTAAGTGCTACCTGTTATGCATCAATCAACTCCTGAGAAAACCTGTAACATAGGGGAACTATGGGAAATTCCTTAAGGTAATCATCTCCAAGCTACTATAGCACCCATATGATAAGACAAGTCTCCATTAATCCATTCCTATATTTATAGAAGGAAACTCCTCGGTAGTAGGCTCACATGACTCTATCTCCTGGCCACAAACACTCCATCTCTATATAGGATTCTATAATGAAGTCCACATTAGTCAAGGTAACCATCACTGACATAGATGCATCAAAGTGCCCAATTCAGCTCCATCTCGTGGCTCTAGGAAGTGTTAGATTTGAGGGAGGCATATCTCTCTGGTAAGAAGTAATGTGCTTGAGGATCCAAGTCATCACAAAGGAAATGTGACTAAAAGCAAGTGCCCTATGCCATGAAATCTAGTAAAGGTCTCTCTAGACTAAGGCTAGTATGTTAACTTTTAATGCAAAAACTATGCCTCTCTTTAGTTGTTGAATAATCAGTGACCAACAACATCTTAGGAACATTCTTACCTCTTAACAAGTGGGTTCAATTTGATAAGAACCTTCCCTAGAGGTGGAATGGTTGTAAGATGAATGCCAAGCTTATTTCCAAAATGAGTCTCTTTCATGATAGCTACCCAAGCTAGTCTCTCTCGCTTCAACCTCCTCTCTAGTAGTGTAAGTCATTCCCTTCAAATGGAAATGCCAAGGATATAGTAAACATCATAGAGGGTGAGCATCCAATCTCCTAAAATTAAAGAAAATCATAAGGTACTCTATTGAACATCCCAATAAGTAAAAATGTCGCAACATATATGGGACGAAAAATGAAGGATCAATATTTGCACTACTTTAGCAAGTCTAGCTCTTTGAAGGATGGCACAGTCTATATCAGAAAATGCCTCCAAGGAATCTATGTACCAGGCCTACTCATGAGTGACATTCCACCATATTTAGGTGTCTTGAAAGGAGAAAGCATTAAGTCACACCTTCATTGAAACCTTAGAAAATTGTAAAAATAAGAAAATTTGAAAATCATAAAAAGTTGCAAAACTTTAAAATCCCCTAAAAACTGAATAGATCCTTTTAAAAATCATTAATAAGTTAAGTATTAGATAATAAATCAAGTAAAATGATCAAAATTAGTTTAAAATGGTTAAGTTCCTCATCTATCTCGCCAATAAAAGCGATTGAGAGGGTCTCTATGTGACCTATAGGGTAGCTCAAGTGACCCAAGTTCAAGTGGTAGGGTTGCACGAGTAACTTGCCTTCGTAAAAGGGTCAAGCTAGGGTCATGCCCTAGTGTGCCCTAGTACACCCAAAAATATTTTAAAATAGGTAGAAAATAGAAAATGAAGAAATGAAAGTAATTTAAACCTAAAACCTAGTCAAATGCAATGAAAAGTTTGTGGATCAACAAACATTTTCAACTAGATTAACTAAAAATAAAAGTTGGGGTTTTGGAAGAGGTTTTTGCTCATTTTACACACCTAGGGATCCATAAGAGGTTGAATGGAAACCATGATCTTGATCCCCTCATCCTAGGCTTTTTGTCAGCTTCTCACTTGTGCAATTCATCATCATTTTGTTTTTTCTTTCCTTTTTCTCTTTCTTTTCTTCTCTCCTCTTCACTGTTTCTTGTGAAAGTCACTCTTTATTTTGCACTGTCTATCTTTTGTAGCATAGGTTTTATTTTTGTAATATGTTCTCTTTCATCATTCTGTCAGGTCATTGAGCTAAGTTGAGGCAACATAGGTAAAAATCATCTCACACATTGAAGGTATGTCCTCTCATCTTTATTTTACACTTACCCAGAGGTAATCACTTATCAAGTTACACTTGAATAGATTTGTTAGTTTTTAGGTCTAGATGTGGAACAACAAAAAATGTAAGTAAATGTAAGTATGGGTCCCATAATGCCATTCTTTAGTAAATGTACCTAACTTCTATGTAGGCTACTGTAATCGAGGGGGAAATATGTAAATGCCTAAAAATGCACAAGCCAACATGGTAGTCCAATGATGATTTGGTGATGCAACTCATAGCCCTTGAGGGAATGAATTATATCCTCTCAGTAATATTCATGCTTGATGACATTTTCCCTAACTTGTTTGGCCCCTGATGATGAATCAATTAGAGGGATTTGAAACATTGATTTTAAAATTTTACACATAATTTCGTCCATAAGCCTTATTTCATGATGTTGCTTCATTGAATGTGATCTGAAACATACATTTAAAAATTTAGTACACAGTTTCATCTAGAAGCTTTCTTTCATGATGTTAGATCATTGAGTATGATCTAAAACATTGATTATAAAATTTTGTACATAGTTTAATTGAAAATCTTTATTTCATGTTGTTGGCTAATAAGTGTGAGCCAAAACACGGATTTAAAAATTTTGTACATAATTTCATCCAGAAGATTTATTTCATGATGATAGTTCATTGAAAGTGATCAGAAACATTGATTATAAAATTTTGGGTAGATTTTTATCTAGACACTTTATTTCATGATAACAAATTATTGAGTGTGATATGAAATGTTGATTTTAAAATTTTATACACAATTTCATCCAAAGGCTTTATTTCATGATGATGGATCATTAAGAGTGATCTAAAACATTGATTTTAAAATTTTACACATAATTTCATCCAGAAGATTTATTTCATGATGTTGGATCATTGAGTGTGATCTGAAACATTGTTTATAATTTTTTTTACACAGTTTCATCTAGAGGCTTTATTTCATGGTAATGGATCATTGAGTGCAATATGAAATGTTGATTTTAAAATTTTGTATACAATTTCATTCAAAGGCTTTATTTCATGATAATGTATCATTGACTGTGATTTGAAACGTTGCTTTTAAAAATTTGTACATAGTTTCATCCAAAGGCTTTATTTCATGATCTGATGTATTATTGAAAGTGATATGAAAAATTGATTTTAAAACTTTACACATAATTTCATCCAGAAGCTTTATTTCATGATGTTGGATCATTAATTGTGACTTGAAACATTGATTATAAAACTTTGTACATAGTTTAATCTAGAATCTTTATTCCATGATGTTGGATCATTGAATGTGGTCTGAAATGTAGATTTTAAAATTTTGTACACAATTTTGTCTAGAGGCTTTATTTCATGGTAATCGATCATTGAGTGCGATATGAAATGTTGATTTTAAAATTTTGTACACAATTTCATCCAGAGGCTTTATTTGAGATGAAGGATCATTGAGAGTGATCTAAAATTTTGATTTTAAAATTTTATACAATTTCGCCTAGAAACTTTATTTCATGATGTTGGATAATTGAGTTTGATATGAAATATTGATTATAAAAATTTTGTACATAGTTTAATCCATAAACTTTATTTCATGATGTTGGATCATTGAGTGTGATTTGAAACATATTTTAAAAATTTTGTACATAGTTTCATTTAGAAGGTTTATTTCATGATGATGGATCATGGACTGTGATCTCAAACATTTATTATAAATTTTTTTACGTAGTTGAATCAAGAAACATTTATTTTATGATGTTGGATCATTGAGTGTGATTTGAAACATTGATTGTAAAATTTTACACATAATTTGATCCAGAACGTTTATTTCATGATGATGGATCATTGACTGTGATCTCAAACATTGTTTTTAAAATTTACACATAGTTTCGTCTAGAAGCTTTATTTCATGATGATGGATCATTGACTGTGATTTGAAACATTTATTTTAAAATTTCACACATAGTTTCATTCAAAAGATTTATTACATGTTGATGAATCATTGAGTGTGATATGAAACATTGACTTTAAAATTTTACACATAGTTTCATCCATAGGATTTCTTTCATGATGATGGATCATTGAGTGTGATTTGAAACATTATTTTAAAATATTACACTTAATTTCATCTGGAAGCCTTATTTCATGATGTTAGAGCATTGAGTGTGATCTGAAACATTGATTATAAAATTTTGTACATAGTTTAATCGAGGAGCTTTTTTTCATTATGTTGGCTCATTGAGCGTGATCTAAAACATTGATTATAAAGTTTTGCACATAGTTTCAGCTAGAAACTTTATTTCATGATGATGGATTATTGAGTGTGATCTGAAACATTGATTACAAAAAAAATTACACAGTTTAATCCAGAAGCTTTACTTCATGATGGTGGTTCATTGAGTGTGATCAGAAACATTGATTATGATTTTTTACATAGTTCCATCTAGAGGCTTTATTTCATGATGATGGATCATTGAGTGTGATCATAAACATTGATTTAAAAAGTTTACACATAATTTCATCCGGAAGCTTTATTTCAAGATGATGGGTCATTGAGAGTGATTTGAAACATTCATTATAAAATTTTGTATATAGTTTCATCCAGAGGCTTTATTTCATGATATGGATCAATGAGTGAGATCTGAAACATTGATTTTAAAATTTTACATAGTTTCATCCAGAAGCTTTTTTTTCATGATGATGTATCATTGAGTGTGATTTGAAACATTGATTTTAAAAATTTACACATAGTTTCATCTAGAAGTTTTATTTCATGGTGATGGATCATTGAGTGTGATCTGAAACATTGATTATAAAATTTTACACATAGTTTCATCCAAAAACTTTATTTCATTATGATGGATCATTGAGTGTGATATGACACATTCATTATAAAATTTTGTACACAGTTTAATCTAGAATCTTTATTTACTAATGATGGAACATTGAGTGTGATTTGAAACATTAATCTTAAAAATATTGTACATAGTTTCATTCAGAAGCTTTATTTTATGATGATAGATCATTGAGTGTGATGTGAAACATTGATTACAAAATTTTGTCACAATTTCATCCAAAGGCTTTATTTCTAAATGATGGATCATTGAGTGTGATATGAAAGATTACTTTAAAATTTTTACATCCATAAGCTTTATTTCATGATCATGGATGTATGAGTCTGATTTGAAATATGGATTATAAAATTTTGTAGATAGTTTAATCTAGAAACTTTATTTCCTAATGATGGAGCATTGAGTGTGATTTGAAACATTGATATTAAAATTTTACAAAAAGTTTCCTCCAAAATCTTTACTTCATGATGATGGACCATTCAATGTGATCTGAAGCATTGATTTTAAAATTTTACACATATTTTCATCTAAAGGCTTTATTTCATGATGATGGATCATTCAATGTGATCTGAAACATTGATTTTAAAAGTTTACACATAGTTTCATCTGGAATATTTATTTCATGTTGATGGATCATTCAGTGTGACCTGAAACATTGATTTTAAAATTTTGTACACAGTTTTTGCCTGAATCTTTACTTCAAGATGATGCATCATTGAGTGTGATCTGAATCATTGATTATAAAATTGTGTAAACATTTTAATTTAGAACATTTATTTCCTAATGAGGTAATATTGAATGTGATGAAACATTAATTTTAAAATTTTGTACACAGTTTCATCCAGAGGCTTTATTTCATGATGATGGATCATTGAGTGTGATATGAAACATTGATTTTAATGACTTGTACAAAATTTCATCTAGGGGCTTTATTGCGTGATGATGGATCATTAAGGGTCATCTGAAACATTCATTGTAAAATTTTACACATAGTTTCATCCAAAGGCTTTATTTCATGATGATGGATCACTGACACTAATCTAAAACATTAATTTTAAAATTTTACATATTTTCATCTAGAAGATTTATTTCATGATGATAGATTATTGAATGTGATGTGAAACATTGATTTTAATATTTTGTATAAAAACTTTATTTCATGATGATGAATCATTGAGTGTGATTTGAAATGTTGAATATAAATATTTGTACACGGTTTCATCTAGAGCCTATACTTAATGATGATGGATCATTGATTTAAAAATTTTACACATAGTTTCATCTAGAGGATTTATTTCATGATGATGGATCATTAAGTGTGATATGAAACATTGATGATAAAATTTTGAACACGGTTTAATCTAAAACCTTTATTTCCTAACGATGGAACATCGGGTGTCATCTGAAATATTGATTTTAAATTTTTTTCCATAGTTTCATCCAAAAGCTTTATTTAACGATGATGGATCATTGAGCACTATGATTTGAAACATTGGTTTTAGAATTTTATACATAGTTTCATCCAAAAACATTATTTCATGATGATGGATCATTGAGTGTGATCTAAAATATTAATTTTAAACTTTTGTACATGGTTTCATCTAGAGGCTTTATCTCGTGATAATGGATCATTGAGTGTGAATTGAAACGTTGATTTTATAATTTTGTACACAGTTTCGTCTAGAGACTTTATTTCATGGTGATGGATCATTGAGAGTGATCTAAAACATTCATTTAAAAATTTTCCACATAATTTCATTCAGAAGCTTTATTTCATGATAATGAATCATTGAGTGTGATCTGAAACATTCATTATAAAATTTTGTGTATAGTTCCATCCAGAGGCTTTATTTCATCATAATGGATCATTATGTGATATGAAACACTGATTTTAAAATTTTGTACATTGTTTCATCTAGAGGCTTTATTTCATGATGATGGATCACTGAATGTGATCCGAAACATTGATTTTAAAATTTTACACATAATTTAAATAGAATATTTATTTCTAGATGTTGGATCATTAGTGCGATCTTAAAAATTAATTATAAAATTTTGTACATAGTTGAATCCAGAAGGTTTATTTAATGATGATGGAACATTGAATGTGATTTGAAACATTGATTTTAAAATTTTATAAACAATTTAATCTAGAAGTTGTAATTCTTAACAATGAAACATTGAATGTGATATGAAAATTTGATTTTATAATTTTGTTTACATAGTTTTATCCAAAAGTTTTATTTCATAATGGATCATTAAGTGTGATATGAAACATTGATTTTCAAAGTTTACACATAGTTTATTCTAGAAGCTTTATTTCTAGATAATGGATCATCGAGTGTGATCTGAAACATTGATTTTAAAATTATGTCCACATTTTAATCCAGAAGCTATATTTCATGATGATGGATTGAATTAAGTCTGATATGAAACATTGATTTTCAAATTTTGTACATAGTTTAATCCAAAAGCTTTATTTTATGATGATGGATCATTGAGCGCGATCTGAAACTTTGATTGTAAAATTTTATACATAGTTTAATACAAAAAATTTTATTTCATGATGATGGATCATTGACTATGACCCAAAAAATTGATTTTAAAATGTTGGACACAATTTTGTTTGGAAGATAATTGAGTGTGATCTAAAACATTGATTTTGAAATTTTGTACACTTTAATCCATAGACTTTATTTCATGATGATGTATGATTTGTTGTGATTTAAAAAATTGATTTTAAAATTTTAGACACAGTTTGATCTGGAAGATTTATTTCCTGATGATGGATAATTGAGTGTGATCTGAAACATTGATTTTAAAATTTTGTACACAATTTAATCCAAAAATTTTATTTCGTGATGATGGATCATTCAACATTGATTATAAATTTTGTACACACCTTAATCCATAGGCTTTATTTCATGACGATGGATCAATGACATTGATCTAAAACATTAACTTTAAAATTTTGTACACACCTTAATCCATAGGCTTTATTTCATGATGATGGATCAATGACATTGATCTGAAACATTGACTTTAAAATTTTGTACACACCTTAATCCATAGCCTTTATTTAATGATGATGTATTATTAAGTGTGATTTAAAATATTCATTTTAAAATTTTGTACATAGTTTAATCTAGAAGCTTTATTTTATAATGATGGATCATTGAGGGTGATCTAAAATATTGATTGTAAAATTTTGTTCACAGTTTAATCTATAAGTTGTATTTTACACATAGTTTCATCAAAAAGATTTATTTCATGATGATGGATCATTAAGTGTGAAATGAAACATTTATTATAACACTGATAATTACAAATAGCACAACATTTAAACTTCTCAAAAGTGACAATGTTAAAACTTATGTGATATCCTTACACCGGGCAATTCCCTTATTCAAAATTTACTCTTGTCTGTCACAAAAATGAATCAAAATGATAACCCATTGCTTGAAACTTGATTCGAAACAAAATGGAGAGTGAAGCTCTACAAGTTAGTCAAAAACAGCAGAGGAAGCCTGATATTAGTTGATTTAGTTACATGAATCCAATGATGTGAATACAATATTAAATAGATAATTTTTAGAGCAAGATACTCCCTAGTACTTCATCTCTTTCCAAGTAGGAGTTTGTAGAGAAATAAGCTTCACCTATCCCAAAACTCAATGGAATGAGAAGATTAAATATTCTTTGTGAGGTGAAATGTGTCCTCATTTGCGGTAAAATTGAAGCTAAACTATACATTGTAGTCTAAGATTAAAGAAAACCTACGTCCAATAGAGATAGTACATATCAATATATAACTCTTTTCAAATTAAAGAAAACCTACGTTCAACTTTAGTAGAAATGAATATGTGACAAATAAACATTTTAAAACACATCTCTAACCCTACAATGGAAATGGAAGTGTGAGGAATGTGCTTCTTCCCTAAACAATAGCTAAAAACTATTACAAGCTAGTCCTCTATTCTGTGCTCATCTAGGTTTGTTACTTAAATAAATCAAAAGCATAAGTGGTTTCCTATAAAATTTTGAATTAAGCACAAAGGATAATTTGGAATCTTCTCCTATAATCGTAGAATTACTATAGTTTAGGGATTAAAATATACTATAAAAAAATAGGAGGTTGAAATTATGTTGTGAGTACATAGAAAATATTATATCACATAGTTTAGCACATTTTATTCCCTCCTTTTGTATATTTCCCTAAAATTTTCACCTCCAAATCTTCCTTTATTTACATAATTTGCATGGTTAAAAAATTACAATTCAACTACTAAAAACAAACACTAAAATAAAAAAGTCATGAGACCACTAGCTTTTGCAATATTTTTAATTGGTAAACACAATATTAAGGGAAATCCACATGGCTTTAGTTGAGTAGATGATTTTTTCTCTTTCTTTTTTAAGGTAAAACTCCTTTACTTCAAGCCCATGGAGTTTTAAAATTAAGTCTTTCTCCTAGGAATACCCTATCTCATCATTCCATCCTAGCTTGATGGAATTAGTGATAAATTCTTAACGTAATCTGACATTTTTTGTAGCAATATATTTTAAATTACCAAACATTTGATGGTGCACTACTGTCATCCAAATGCATGTTGCTTGGGAGAAACTATACATGTAATGGTAAAAATTATATTTTCATGCATTTCTTAATTAGTTTTGAATTTAATTTTGTGTATCTATTAATGAATTTATATTATATAGTTATAAATCCCTATATGCACACATAATCACAATCCACTTGTATTATCTATCTAATTTTGATCATTAATCCAATTATAATCAATAATTTAAGTCTATAAAACATATATCTAATTTGTTTGTGTGGCCTAATTCATATCCATAGGTGCACAGTTGTTCTCACAACTACAATCTTGATCAAAAATTAAAAAAAAAACATTTAAACTAACATTTCCCATCTTACACTTTGGTCTGAGGATGCCTTTCACAAATCTCTGCAATCTTGTGTTATGTTCATGTATAAAAAGACATGAGTTACAACAAGAACAATGATTCACATTTGGATTCTAGAATTAAGGAATCTGTCATATCTAATCATACCCATTCTAGTGCCTATAAATCACCTAGAAATTATTCTAGAATTCATATACAACTTTGAAGCATGTTGTCTATCAAAGTACTTTTAAATGTTGCTAGCTTGAAAGAAAAACCCTAAGTGCAAATAAAGATAACATTGTCTAGCAATCCATTTATCTAATAATCTATAGGGCACACTTAAAATTATCATCAAAGATTGAGTTTGTAGGTGTAGAACAAGGTTGCATCTACAAACAAGTTCCAAATTTACAAAATTGACACTGCACAAAAAAAAATCTAATTCTTTTCCACATATCGACTATCTAAGACATATCCTTATCCCAAGGCATACAAATCTCATTGTCTTGAAAAACCAACAATCATTCTTTGATTGCAAAGCTAAGCAATCTATCTATTTAATTGCTTTAAAGCATGATTATACTTTGTGTTTTATATTACTTGATCTAAACCACTCCATCTAACCAACAACTCAATTTAATATAGGTTAATTTACTTTATTTAATTAATTAACCCAAATTACCTCTAAAGGAAGTTTATTTCTATTTTCTCTTGTACTCATTTAGTAGATAGCAACACTCTTTCGTATAAGGATTGTATCTATCTCATTCGAAAGTGCATTTATGAAGATGATGCACTTTTCAGTGAGATCAATATAATCACTATAATAGCAACAACATTATTTTTGATAAATGCAATTTTTAATGAGATCAATACAATCCTTATATAAAAGAGCATTTCTATCTACTAAATAAGTATCATATATATGTTGATTTGAGGATTAGGCATGTTCCCTATGTAAAATAAACACTTTGTTTTCTACTTCACAAGTTTTACATTTTAGCTTGCATAAAATCTCCATCCATCCTTATACCTTATTTTCAAGCATAGGCTAGAAGTTTGGAATTAATGGGACAAATTGCATAATTTCATGGACTTGTTTTCTTTGTTAGATATATATTCACTCTTATATTTCCTATATCTTCCCTAATATTTCCTTAGTTCTAATTATATACACCGTTATGACATTTCTTTGTGGGTGGTTATTAGGTGATTGAAAGGGTTGTTATGTTAATTATTTCAATTTTGATCATCAAGAGATACAAGATTTTTGTCAATATATTGTGTTTGTTACTATTCCTTCATTTTGTATCATTAGGAGGATCTTGTGTTGTTTCATTGTGTGGCCATGAAGAAGAGAGATACGCATCCTTCTACTAGCCACACTATCAACCAATCATATTTCTAGATTGTTGGCACACAAACAATGTTTAAAGGTTGAAGAATTTGCAAGCCTAAAGCACTAATGCAAAAGAGGAAAGTCTCTTAAATACAAACCGACAAATGCCCAAGTGAGCAAGCAATCTAACATTAAACTAAATTAGCATGCAATCCTCATCATGGATAGAACATTACTCTGACAAATTATGAGGTCTTTCCTCTAGCAAAGTCATGTTACTACTTGATTCTTAGCAAAACATTTCCTAGTTTGAGAGAGTGGTTCTGCTATTGCACAAGTATATATTATCTCATGAAATGATATGTAAACCCTAGAATATATAACAACAGAAATATTCACCCTCTTTCGAAAGGGCGGTGGGGTGGCATTTAACTAAAACACATAAATAGTTTTTTAAAGATACCAGCATCGCAAGTTCGAAACCAAAAAAGAAATACATTAAAAAAATTAAGAGTATAAATCCACAGACCTAAAAAATAAATTAAAACAATAGATGTTGAAAGACATCACAAGTTTGAACCTTAAGAAGAAACAACAAAAATTAAAATACCACATGCAGTTGTGAAACCAAAAGATTAAAAGAGGGTAGAGTTGTGATCTCTTTCCTTGAACTCGCAACTTTGAAAGAAAACAAAGAATCAACTTTTATATTTCATTATGCATATTCTTTTGAGCCTTGCTTCGTATTGCATTCTTCTTGTGAATGCTTTCACACTTCACAATGATGGATTACAATGAGTAAGTGGACATAATTGTAAATGTAAAAAAGGGAATGCATATTGTATCTAAAAAACTGCCTATGCTTATGAAACCAAAAAATTAAAAGAGGGTACAACAGTATAAAAAAAATGAGAAGAAAACAAAAGGTGAAATACCTAACTAGATTTAATGTCAAGTTGCATTCTGATGATGCTCCTCCAACAAACGCTTGGAGTCATATTCTCCAATCTTCTTCCTTTCCATTGTTAAAACCTCCTTGAATTTACCCTCGAGTGATTGATACGTTAAGACACAACTAATGCATTGACATGTGCCTACAATCTCATGTCCACATCTCAACAACATGTGTTCAAACTATTTCTCATCCGTCCTCATATGTCTGTTTGCCCAAAAAAATAGTAACTAAAAAAATATAATATGTGCTGGCATATTAGAGCGAATAATTCTAACATCTGGCTTTAGAATTTGCGTCTACTTTTTTGGGGGGCTAATCTTAAGCTAACATATCTAAATTTGACTTATAAATAGTTAGAAGCTTAGTAACTAAAAAATTGTCTAAAGCTCAAAAACAGGCCACATATAGTTTATTTTCTAGGTCTAAAGCACCAAAATTGGGATATCCAAGCTTGTAGCACATAATAGAGACTCAAATTTCTAGGTGTGGTTGGATATCCATATTACATAAGTCAATAAGAAGGCTACAAGTTTCAGACAAAAAAATTTGCAAGCTTAAAGCATCAAAATTGGGATATCCAAGCTTGTAGCACAGAATAGAGATTGCAAATTTCTAGGTGTGGTTGGATATCCATACTACATAAGTCAGTAAGAATAGGCTATAGGTTGTACACTCAAAAATTTACAAGCCTAAAGCATCAATTCCAGGCAATAGTCTGGCAACAATTTCAATAACTAAAACACAAGCTTTCTAAGCATGGCTTGATGCCCATATTACAAAAATAAACTACAAACTGTCAATTTCTAGAGTTAAAGCTTAAGATTTTGCAAGCCTAAAACATTAGTTCCAGCCATAAAGTTGAGAACTAAAACATAGGATTTTTAGGCATAGCTTGATGCCCATAGCACCAAAAAATAAACTACAAACTGCCAATTTCTTCGCCTAGAGACTCAAAAATTTGCAAGCCTAAAGCACTAATGCAAAAGAGGAAAGTGTCTAATGGATTTTATAAGCAATATATTCGTTGGTACTGTTGGAGTCCAGGACAACACTGAGAGGGGGGTGAATCAGTGTTGTGTAAAACCAGACAATCTAAAACTTATCAAAATTGAGGGAGAATATGTTAACAATCAATTGTCATATCTTGCATCAAGGAAATAAACATTGAATGTTTAGACTTGAAAGACAATCAACAACACACAATTTATGAAACAAGGACATAAAGAATTAGGAGTGGAAAACCCTCTAGGGGGAGAAAAGCCACTCATGAACTGCCTCACTGGCTTAACTTTGAAAACCTTCTTTACAAGGCCTCACTCGCTGATAGATGTGTCTCACCGACAAATGTAAGGTCTCACTGACCTACAAGCCTCACTGGCATATTGTGTCTCACTGGAAAACATAATCACCATTAGAAGAGATAAACAAAATCAAAGGGTTACTCTATTTCCATTCAATTCATTATTCCATCACTGCATAATACAAACTGCTTCAATCAAAATAGATTTCTCTATGTGTATATCTTCAAACTACATCTAATGCACAATCAATTCACCTTATTTAAATTATCTCTACACATTCAATTGCATATTGTCTTGACATGGTTCAATTTATAAGTTTGTTGCATAATGTCTTCATCCTTGTTTGATTCATTCCTGTATAAACATAATCTCATCTATATTTTTAAAATATGTCTTTATCACTGCATTTTGATCCACACCCACAAAAATCAAAACACCTATATATATAAGATTAAAAAAACTTTTGATCTTCCATCTTCAAAACTTTATTGCATTTTCATCATCTTCAAATTTTCATTCACTTGTAAGAAAGTTAATTTGACCTTGCATCTGAAACAAAAATCACATTATTTCATCTTCATCAATCTTGTTGAAGCACCTGTAAATTCTTTTCCAAAACTTCACATAACAAAATCTACAATATTTCATTTTTGTCCTCATCCATAATGTATCTGCAAATGACCCTTCATATTCAAAATCAAACTTCCCTACATTAAAAAATCTTCTATTCAATATGCCCTTAGAGAGAATAAAAGCTCTTTCAAACATGATCTCCATCTGCAAAAACATTTTCATCTTCATGTGCAAAAATAAAATCAATCTCCTGCAATAAAAACTTTTCAACTTCTCTCTACAATTTTCTCTTTCAAAAAATCAAAACCCTTTCATAAAAAATTACTCTTCAATCTCTTCAATCTGCAAGAAAAAAATAAAAAGACTCTCCAAGAAAATCATTTGAGTCTTCTCACAAGAAAGACCAAAAAAATCTCTCCTTAAAAAAACTTCTTTAAAAATAATACTCTCAAAACAAAAAATCTCTTTCCTTAAAAAAAACTTCTCCTTATTGATCTCTCTGCTACTCGACAAAATCTGCCTTTTTCATAGATACTCAAATTAGCTTTATAAAGCTAATCTCTGCTCCTCAAATTGGTTAAAATTAGCCTCTAAAAAAAACTTTATCTAAATTTGACCTTATAGCCTTTATGGGCCCACAACACATGATATTCGATGTCTTTCTCTAAGCAAAAAAAACTTCCATGCTCTTCCTTCGAAAGAAAAATTTTGCATATAAAATTTACTTTCTTAAATATCATAAAGATATGAAATAGGTATAGGGGCCGACAAATACAAAGCTTCTAGCTTTAAAACAAAGCTATCAAAATAGCTTATTCGAACTTTAAAACTAAGTCTCACTTTTTGGTGCTCAAACCATATTATGAAGACCGCTTGAAGAGGTAAAGAGTTGAATGGGGCCGGTCCCTCACAATGTGTAATGCCCCTCAATTTTGGGTTAATGATTTGTCTTATCTTGATGATTGACTTGTCTTGAAGAATTGACTTGACTTGATGATTTGACTTGTCTTAAAGAATTGACTTATCTTGATGAATTGATTTGGCTTAATGATTTGTCTTATCTTGATGATTGACTTGTCTTGAAGAATTGACTTGTCTTGATGATTTGACTTGTCTTGATGTTTGAGTAGACTGGATGATTTGTGATGATCTGAGTTGTCTGTGTCAAACCTTTATCTATCTTCTTGTATCCCTTGACTTAGTGGAACCTCATTGTTTGTTATCTCCTAGCTCGGAGGGGTGGACCTCAGGGTTCCACATGGTTGGGTGGAAGAGCTTAATCCATTAGTTTTCTTGGATGTACTTGTTCGAGGACATTGTAGAAGTGTTTCTAGTTTTAGATTTGTTCTACATCTTTAGAGTTGTAGTATACCTTCATAATTATTTTATTTTGTTGTATATTGTAAACCGATGTGATCGGTCATGTAATCTTGTATTTGAACCTTTTGTAATTATTCATCTCTGCAATTGAATGATGTAAATCCTCTGCTGTTGTATTATAATGCATATCTCTTGTATTGTTATAATTTTATGTTTTTTTTTTTTTGATGCAGTTATTTTCCCTAGAGGTGTTAGTTGTTCATTTTATTTAATGTTGTTAATAGTGTAGATGATTAATACATTTACTTGCTTCAAAAAAAAATATTTCTATAAATTTTGCACTTGTTAGACCAATGCTCTAGGGTTGCATGATGGGGCATCCCGTTTGGTATCAGAGCCAGGTTTGAACACTGGGTACTCTGGTTAATATTGAGCCCATTATGTAACCTAATGCTTAAACTTTGTAGATTAAAATTATTTTTCTTTTAAGTAGTTCTTGTTTTGAAGTTGACCCTCAGAGGTATGTTTGTATATGAAGATACCTAGGTCAAGATGTGAGATCCCTATCTTTATCTTATTGTAGGCTTCCAGGAGTAAGCCTAATCCTAGGGGGGGAGGATGTAATGCCCCTCAATTTTGGCTTAATGATTTGTCTTATCTTGATGATTGACTTGTCTTGAAGAATTGACTTAACTTGATGATTTGACTTGTCTTGAAGAATTGACTTATCTTGATGAATTGATTTGGCTTAATGATTTGTCTTATCTTGATGATTGACTTGTCTTGAAGAATTGACTTATCTTGATGATTTGACTTGTCTTGATGTTTGAGTAGACTAGATGATTTGTGATGATCTGAGTTGTCTGTGTCAAACCTTTATCTGTCTTCTTGTATCCCTTGACTTAGTGGAACCTCATTGTTATCTCCTAGCTTGGAGGGGTGGACCTCAGGGTTCCACATGGTTGGGTGGAAGAGCTTAATCCATTGGTTTTCTTGGATGTACTGGTTCAAGGACATTGTAGAAGTGTTTCTAGTTTCAGATTTGTTTTGCATCTTCAGAGTTGTAGTATACCTTCATAATTGTTTTATTTTGATGTATATTGTAAACCGATGTGATCGGTCATGTAATCTTGTATTTGAACCTTTGTAATTATTCATCTCTACAAATGAATGATGTAAATCCTCTGCTGTTGTATTATAATGTATATCTCTTGTATTGTTATAATTTTATGTTTTTTTTTTTTTTTTTTTTCTGATGCAGTTATCTTCCCTAGAGGTGTTAGTTGTTCATTTTATTTAATGTTGTTAATAGTGTAGGTGATTAATGCATTTACTTGCTTCAAAAAAAAAAATTGTAAAGTTTGCATTTGTTAGTCTAACGCTCTAGGGTTGCAAGATGGGGCATCACACAATGACTTATGACCCCTCTAGTGGGTTGCATAAGTGAAAAGACCTTCTATCGTAGGTCAAAGTCCAATTAGAACATAAAGTGTAAATGTCATAGTAAGGGCAAAGAATGATATGAAACTAGGACTTAGTCTTTAAGATTTTAAATCTTTAATAAACCTTGAACTCTTAAGCAAAAAATTCAACTTTTGATAAATCTATTAGTCATTGCATATCTTTGATAAAGAAGACCTGCACACATCTGATAAAAAGACCTCCTAAATATTGAATACCTGTGTCCACTTCTATTGAAGAATGTTAAGACAATGAGAACCTTAGAGATTGCTTGAGTCCTTTAGAGTTTATGTGTCTGATGAACATGAATGAACATATGTCTCTGCACATGAATAGCCTTTGTATATGATTATGTCACCATACAAATTCCTCTGCAACATGAAATCAAGACAATATGCAGTATATGAAGACCAAACACAAAACCCAAGGACCACTGACCACCTGATGTCTTGACCAACATCAAATGAGATATTTCTCTAATAACAACTTTGCATCATCAATTCAACATCAACATGACAACCAGAATGAAACCTCAACAAGATGAACTGTATCATGATCCCCTGACATGAAGTATGAGCATCAAATATTATTCAACTGAGATCCTCTTGTCCAACCTTTGACATTTTCACATAGTACCTAATGACATCACCTGTCCATAATATGTGAGCATCAACAAATGATGTAATCAAGCAGATCAAACAAGTCCTGTCATAAACATGAATCTTGTATCTGTCATAACTTATATATGTGTATATGAATGCACAAGAAATGCATGAAAGCACACAAGAACATGAAGCAACTCCAAACAATATTATGAGTCCATTATCAACTTTCTTTGCAACATAATGAAGTCCTACAAGTCTCATAATAGCAATGCATGATAACATGATAAAACAACCTTCAACCAACTCTAAAAAAGATATGAATTACATCAAGCATCCTGAAATAAGAGCATCATGAAGTAAACAACTCATGAATTGTGATCATGAAACCATGAGAAATCCCATGATGAAGACTTTGAACATCCACTGATCCTAATGACATGAACAACTCCTGTCAATACCAACACCTTTTTGACATCAATGACAATCTACTTTCATCAATCTCCCCCTTTGTCATTGATGTCAAAACTACCTGATATTTTTTTCTTTCTCCCCCTTTTTGACATTTGATGACAAAAACTATTATCTCCCCCTGAGAAAAATAACTCATATAGATCATTAGTAAAAGACTAGCAAAGTATGCTGATATCAATCAACTGCTTACTCATTTCTTGGATCACAAACACTATCACTGACCTTGTTATCTTTCATACCAACCAAGAATTGAAATATCACTTACCCAAACCTTTGATACCACTAGTCTCTGAAAATTTTAAGGCACTGATCATTTTTGTAATTTGTTGTCCAAAACTTATCCTGAGAGCTCTGTCCATGTTCATCTGCATATTGAACAACTTTTCAACTTGTGAGCAATAAGACACCATGAAGCATAGGACCTAAAAGCAACATCAAATGAGGCACACCAACCACAGAATCAAACCACCGTTATAAATTGCCCATAGATTGTACCAAACTCTCAGCACAATACCACTTCTTGTTACAATACCACTTATGATGATGAAGACTAACACACTCCTGATGACATCACATGTAATTTAAAGACAAACTTTCCAAACAAACAATTCTTCCATAATCACCAACACTATTTGACACACATGATAAGTCTCCAAGATCTCCCAAAGTATAAAGTCTGATTGCATAAAGATAGCTCTTAGGTTTTAGATGATTCAGACATATGAATTTGAACACCATGCAAGACTACTCATTACACCTTTCACCCATAATCACTAACATGAAGACTACACTTCACACAATTTACAACATATGATGACATGATGACCACACAAGAGATAACCTTGAGCTCCATGCAAAGATATTATAAACACTTCAACACCCATGACACAAAATAATGTAGGCTCAACAAGCAACATTCTGGATGATGAAGACAATTCATTATAATATACACAACTCATGAAGACCATTCTAGAGATAATCTTGCCAAGACTTCAAAGATGGACAATCAACCTACAATCAATTGACTTCTGCATACACATCTTGACATTAAAAAGAATGAAGATCATCTTGTAAGGCATGAAGATGAAGACTATCCTCTTGTTCCTACACATGACACCTTTTTGCAACACAATATCAAATCTGATATATACAAAACCATATTTGAAACATACTACAATAAAAAAGAGTTGATGACTCTTGATTGTATCATTCAAATCAGCCCATCAAATATGCACAATCTTCACCATCAAGTACTATGAAATGACTTCTTCAATTTTCAGCCACCTTAGCCAACACATGCTAATATCTGATAAGAGCTTATTGGAAACATCTTAAGTTCTTGCCATGACAACCAATACTTCTCAATATCAAGATCACTTTGAACTACAATAACATGACAACTCAATCTTTGTAAGTACCAACATGATATGACAAAGATAGAATCATTTATAAATCAAATCACTTATAAACCAAGTCATTCAAAAACACCAAACTCTTTGTGAATTGAGCCCTTGAACTTCTTATCATTGATCACCTATAGCACTTACATACACATATTGACAAACCTCAACAATCTCCTTCCTGAAACTTCTTGGGGATAATTGATGGGACATGAACAACTCCCCCTCACATTATGCTATATGTTATGCAACTGCTGAAGTGACTTGTGCAAGATGCACAAGCTTAGAATTTGACTTCTCTTGACTTTCTTTCTGCTTCCAAATTTTTACAGGCTCTTTCTTCTGTTCATGTTTCTTTATCTAAACCTTTTCAACCTTTTTCTTTTTCCAATCTGATGCTATTGTTTCATACACTCTGCAACTATATGCCTTGTGACCAAGAGAATTACACTTGAAACATACAACATTAGTATTCCTTCTGCAATCAAATACTTTATGCCCAAAATGATTACAAGTATAACAATAACCATTAAATGAATAATTATACCTATACATGTATTTTCTTCTTACAAAAGCAGTTCTACTCCTTTGATTGTTCATTTTTCTTTCAGGAGCAGCATGATGAAGATCAATTTTTCTTCTAGGAGTCTCTCTAGCTTTAGAAGATTCTCCTTTTTCATAACCAAGTCCAGAAGTATCCCCATGTTGTTTTTGTTTACCTAAAATCTCATGTAACGTGTTTGTGCTCTCTTCAAATTTCAGATTCTTTTCTAATTGCTTTTTAACATCCTCAAGATCTTTTCTCAAAGAAACTATTTCTCCTTCAAGTTTTTGACATTCAACTAATTTAACTTCCAATTTAGATTTTGTTGCATCAGCTATCCTCTTAACTTCCTCAAGCTCCGTCTTTAACTTGATAATCAATTTGTCTGATTCACTTGCTTGATTCTTTAAATATATAATCAGATTTCTAGTATTTTCAAGGTCTGATTTAGTGCTTTGTCTTTTAAGTCTCTTTCTTGTTGCAACTACAATTCTAATTTCTGGTTTTCCTTTTTATATCTCTTGAGTTCACTCAAAGCACACATGAGCTCTCCTTCTATGTCAATTTCACATTCTTGTTCATCATACTCCTGATTGTGATCACTCATAATGTTACCTCTTTCTGAAAGAGACTGGACCTCATCTTCTTCATGTGAAAGTTTCCTATCATTGCCACTTTCTTCAAACACTAAGCAGTCCTCTACTTTATCATTACCTTGATAGATTCTCATTAATTCCTTCCATATCTCCTGAGCTATTTCACAATGTATAACATGATAAGAAATTTCATTAGATAAACCAGATAAAATGACCCTCTTGGCTATATGATTGCATTCAAGAGACTCTTTGATATTTGCAAAATTAGAATATCCATTCTCAACAAATGTCCATACACCATATCCTAAAGAGGATAGATAAATTTTCATTCTAATGCACCAAACAGAAAAATTAGAACCATCAAAGAAAGGAGCTTTTGGAACCTTTTCTTCTAATACAATATCAGATTCAACTCGGGGAACATTTCTATCAACAAGTTCTTTATCAACCTTTGAATTTGATAAATATGGAGACTTTTGACCAATCTGAGACTTGACAATTTTCTTTTCTCTATTTCTTTTGCCCTTACCCATGGTACTCCACTCACAGGACCTACCCAAGCTGATTAAGCTTCTAAAGGGAACTTGGCTCTGATACCACTTATTGGAGTCCAGGACAACACTGAGAGGGGGGGGTGAATCAGTGTTGTGTAAAACTAGACAATCTAAAACTTATCAAAATTGAGGGAGAATATGTTAACAATCAATTGTCATATTTTGTATCAAGGAAATAAACATTGAATGTTTAGACTTAAAAGAAATCAACAACACACAATTTATGAAACAAGGACATAAAGAATTAGGAGTGGAAAACCCTAAAGGGGTAGAAAAACCACTCGTGAACTACCTCACTAGCTTAACTTTGAAAAACTTCTTTACAAGGCCTCACTGGCTGATATATGTGTCTCACTGACAAATGTAAGGTCTCACTGACCTACAAGCCTCACTGGCATACTGTGCCTCAATGGCAAACACAATCACCATTAGAAGAGATAAACAAAATCAGAGGGTTACTTTGTTTGCATTCAATTCATTATTCCATCTCTACATAATACAAACTCTTTCAATCAAAATAGATTTCTCTATGTGTATATCTTCCAACTACATCTGATGCACAATCAATTCACCTGATCCAGAGTATCTATGTACAAACAATTCACCTAATTTAAATTATCTCTGCACATTCAATTGCATATTGTCTTGACATGGTTCAATTTGTAAGTTTGTTGCATAATGTCTTCATCCTTGTTTGATTCATTCCTGTATAAACATAATCTCATATGTATTTTTAAAATATGTCTTTATCACTGCATTTTGATCCACACCCACAAAAATCAAAACACCTATATATATATAAGATTAAAAAAAACTTTTGATCTTCCATCTTCAAAACTTTATTGCATTTTCATCATCTTCAAGTTTTCATTCACCTGTAAGAAAGTTAATTTGACCTTGCATCTAAAACAAAAATCACATTATTTCATCTTCCTCAATCTTGTTGAAGCACCTGTAAATTCTTTTCCAAAACTTCACATAATAAAATCTATAATATTTCATTTTTGTCCTCATCCATAATGTATCTGTAAATGACCCTTCATATTCAAAATCAAACTTCCCTACATTAAAAAATCTTCTATTCAATCTGCCTTTAGAGAGAATAAAATCTCTTTCAAACATGATCTCCATCTGCAAAAACATTTTCATCTTCATGTGCAAAAATAAAATCAATCTCTTGCAATAAAAACTTTTCACCTTCTCTCTGCAATTTTCTCTTTCAAAAAATAAAAAACCCTTTCATAAAAAATTACTCTTCAATCTGCAAGAAAAAAATAAAAAGATTCCAAGAAAATCATTTGAGTCTTCTCACAAGAAAGACCTATAAAAATCTCTCCTTAAAAAAACTTCTTTAAAAATAATACTCTCAAAACAAAAAATCTCTTTCCTTTAAAAACAAAACTTCTCCTTATTGATCTCTCTACTATGAGTGGAAACATAGAAAGAGTCTCCACAAAATTTGCCTTTTTCACAGATACTAAAATTAGTTTTATAAAGCTTATCTTTGCTCCTCAAATTAGCTATAATTAGCCTCTAAAAAAAAACTTTATCTAAATTTGACCTTATAGCCTTTATGGGCCCACAACACATATGATATTCAATATCTTTCTTTAAGCAAAAAAAAAACTTCCATGCTCTTCCTTTGAAAAAAAACTTTGCATATAAATTTTACTTTCTTAAATGTCATAAAGATATGAAATAGGTATAGGGGCCGACAAATACAAAGCTTCTAGCTTTAAAACAAAGCTATTAAAATAGCTTATTCAAACTTTAGAACTAAGTCTCACTTTTTGGCACTCAAACCACATTATGAAGACCCCTTGAAGTAGTAAAGAGTTGAATGGGGCCGGTCCTTCACAACGACTTATGACTGCTCTAGCGGGTTGCATAAGTGAAATGACCCATCGTAAGTCAAAGTCCAATTAGAACATAAAGTGTAACTGTCGTAGTAAGGGCAGAGAATGATATGAAACTAGGACTTAGTCTTTAATATTTTTAAATCTTTAATAAACCTTGAACTCTTAAGCAAAAAAATAAACCTTTGATAAATAGAAATGAATATGTGAGAAATAAACACAAAAACACATCTATAACCCTACAATAGAAATGCTTAATGCAGGGTTAACTCTTCTTTCGGGTTACCTTACTGGTCTACATCATTTGTGTATATATGATGTGTACAAACGCTTGGATGAATCCCCTTCATGTCCCTATATTCCCAACCGAAGGCTTGTGTATGTTTTTGCAATAGGTTGGTCAATTTTGTCTCTTCCATATCTGTCAACCAGTTGTTGATAGAGAGTTGTTTACCTAGCTAAACGGTGATTTTCTTTGTCCCAGAGTGGACAGAATGGACTTCTTTGTAAGAATTGATTAGTGTATTTAAGGGACAGTAGTGAGGTAAGATCTGGTGTAACATTTTTGCCTATTGGTAGTTTATTCTTGAGGCCACTACTTTAGAGAATGGACAGTTAAACACTCTCAGCAAGTCCCTTGGATCTCTCTGGAGCCATCTAGAGACATCTTGTTGTACACCATTATGGAAAAAAAGTTGATCTTTGTCTTCCTACTCATTATATTCTTCTAAATATTCCACAAATGTGACCATAGCCAGTGTGGAAGCATCTTCTTCATCAGATTTCATAAGGTCGTCTACCCATAGTTTATTTTCATATTGTAGGAATGCTTTAGCAAGTGGGTAGTGGAGATCTCCTTTGATTTATTTCCATTGGAAATGGTCATGTTCCATATCAACAATCAATGAGGATTGTTGTTGTAGCCAACCAAGGTCTGCCTAATATGATTGGGTATCCTGATTTCTTCTTCCTTGTTTGGAGGATGAGAAAATCCACAGAGTACTCCCAAGTGTCTATTGTGGCAATGACATCTTCCAACACTCCCTCAAGTTTGGTGATAGATAAATTAGCAAGTTTCAAGACTGTGGATGTAGGCTGCATATTTGTTAAATCTAAATCTTCTGCATTATCTACAATCATCACATTTGTTGCAAGTATGTGCTAATCGATGTTGTCATTGATGTCAACAAGCTTGCATTGTCATTGGTGTTAACTGTGTCTTCTGATGAGGTTGTTGTTGTTTGATTAAGTTGTCTCATTAAAAGTGATTTGGTTGCTTTGTAGAGGTGCTAAAGATGTTGAGGATATGCTTCTATTGTTGGGTTTCCAAGTGCTTTTGAGAAAATTTGATTAATATTGGAAACAATGTGTTGAAGAAGTCTTCTGGCTTACAGAGTGATGTTCGCGTTTTTGTTCCGCATTTCTTTTGTGTTGGAGATATGAGTATGCAGTTTGGATATGTTGTTTAGAAGTATTTGAATATGCTAAATCTAGAATTTGGTGCTCCAAATTGTTGTGCAGCAAAAGTTGTGTTCACAGTTTGAGAACAATGTTTGACAATGTTTACAATGTGTCTAGGAAAAAGTGTTTTACTCCACATTTCTCCGTAGAGTGGTTTTAAATGTTGCAGTTCTAGTTGTGTGCTTATAAGGTCCTTATCTATCTTCAATCTAGAAGGTTTGTGATTTGATGCTCCGGAAAGTGATTTCATATGTAGCAGAGTTTGATAGTGTTGTTTGTAAGCAAATTGTGAACTTTCTTCAGGTGAAAGTTGTTGTGGTTGAATTTGTTGGTTTTTAGATGACTTCAAGATATTCGTGGATGTTTCTAGTTTGTGTTAAAGATTTGTGTAAGATTTATGAGGTGTTTTTACTTTTAAGGAAGCGTGTGCTTAAAAGTCCATAGTGTTAACTCAAGTTTAGCCGACTTAGTTGTTTGCACTAATTTTTGTTATGCTTTGTTGATTGAGGAAGCGTGGAATAACATGTAAGAGGGAATTTAGGTCCATGCTAATATGTGGCATGGTCTGCATTCATTCCTTTCCTCTATGGAAATGTTTAGGTCTGGACCTAATTTGAATTTTATAGGTTAAGATGTGTTACCGACCTTGGAGAATGTTTTCATGATTGATGATGGTATAAATAAGTGTCAAGGATTCGTGGATGTATGTATGCATGAAGGATATGATGTTTGTGATGTGAATTTGATCAGCGTAGTGAGATATTTCATGTGTTAGGCTATTGGATGCAGTGAGCAGAAAGTGTCTACTATTTTTCAGTGTTACTATGAAGGTGATGTTTGTGGTGTGATGAATATTGAGCTTCATTGGAACTGAACCCATGCATGTGTTAGATGAAATTTTATCAGTTCAAATCTTGGCAATGATCCACTCTTCTCTTCACTCTTTCTTTCTCAGTGAGCAATGAGTCAACTTGGATAGTGAATCCTCCTGTAGTGAGCATTCTTTCTTTTGGGTAGTGAGCCTTTTATAATTCAGTATTGCTACTACTTTATATTGTGAGCTAATCCTCACTGCAGTTTTTCCCTTTTTGGGTTTTCCACATAAAATCTGGTGTTATCTTGTGATTGGTGCTGTTATGTTTTAGTTTCCGTTATTTGCTTTTCATGCTTAATCATCATAACAAGTTTAAAGGTTAACGTGGATCTGAATGTTTGTGAGGGTTTGAAATTTTTGATACAATTGATTCACCCCCCCTCTCAGTTGTCTTGTGCATTCAAAAACATTAATAGTAGCCCCTAAATTAATTAGCACATTTGAAACTGACACCCCTTTTATCATTATTGAAATGATAGGACTACCTGGGTCTCCACACTTCCATGGAATTAATTTCCCCACTAAGACATTTGCAAGTTTTCCCTCTACCTAGATAGTGTTTGACAACTTTTTCTTTCTTCCGTGAAATTTTTAGCATCAGCAAAATTCAGTCATTTGGTTTATTTCATGGATGTCTTTGATGACTCGCAATACAGGAACTTCTATTTTTATTTTCTGGGGTTCTCTAACCAATTAGGAGTCATCCTAAGTATTCTAGAGCTTTTTGGATCTCTCCAGAGAAGATTGTCTCAGTCGCTCTGGAAATGGGATAGGCACAACTTTCAGAATTTCTCCAAAATTCCCTATTTTGGGTGTTTCTTCTTGAGGTTGATCCATCTTATCATCATTGAGAAAAGTATCACTTTCCTTAGGATTTCCACGGAAGGGGATTTTACTAGAATGTTTCGAGAATGTAGTTGAATGTCATTGATTTCCACTATATTCAAGGTTGTTGTGTTAGTATCAATGTTATAGACCTATTGTTGAGGGAAATTATTTTTGGGATTTGACATAGGTTGAGTTGGGAGTTGAGGTTGATTTACCTATTCATTCTGGTTTATTAGTTGAGATGGTCTAGGAAGTAAAGCTTGAGGTTGATTTCCATAACATCTTGGGTCGTGGTTATATTGGGGTCCCCATGGCTATTGATATTGATTGTGAGTTTTCCACTAGGAAGTGGTCTAGGACCAATTCATCCACTCAGGTTGAGGCCAAGGAGGTCCCCACTGAGGTGGTGTCTACATTTTTGGGAGTGGACCTCCCCAAGGTCTAGACCATTGGTTTGTTCACCAACTAGAATGGCCTATTGGACCAAACTATCCAACATATTAGTTAAGACCATAATTTGATTATTTTTGTTCCATAAAATTCAATTCTTCCTCAACCTGTGGGATCTTTTTCAATCAATTTTTTTATTTTGGGCAACAATCCACATTCATTTGCGGGATGACTTTTTTCTCAAATTCCACATAGTTGTGTCCAATTTAATGGGCATTCTCTTAGTGGATGCTTTTATCTACATCAAGGATAGTAAATGGTTAATTGTTCAATAGTTTTATTGCTTGCTTGAATCCCATCCAGGGTAGTGTTCAAATGAAGTAGGATATCAGGGTAAGTTCACAAAGATGAGGGACCAAAAAGGGGTCTTAAGATGCCACTCTTTTTTTTTTTCTGAAATTAGGAAACATTGATGTTGGATGAGAAATTGAAGATAGTTACACTCAAAATTTGAAGATACAACAAAAAAAAGAGTCGTAGTGCTCTGAATCTAGTTTCTAAATTACTATTTTTTTAAATGGTTGAGATTAAGGGATTCAAAAAGGGGAGCACACAAATTGGTCCTATTTTTCTCTAAAAAACATAACATAGCATCTGGTGTGCCCCCCCTAAAATGTTAACTTTTTTTTAGTATTTCAAAAATTGCTTCGGTGAGAAATTAGCTAACACCGTTTAGTTAATTTTTTCATGAATAATTGATTTTTTAGTAATTTTCAAAGTGGACACATCCTGAAAAATAGAAAATTGAGTGTGCTCCCCCCTAAATTTTTTGAAAACTAATCAAAAATCAAAATATTTTTTTAAATACGTGTAGAATGGAGTCTAGTTTCTAAAAATGTAACTTATTTGAAATTTCAAAAAACGGTTTAAAAAAGTCAAAAATATTAGACACTGTTTTTTGACAAAAACAGATACACTAACTAAAGAAATTAAAGATGAAACACTTAACGTACTCAAAATGTGAAAAAAATTATATGGTAAGATAGCCAACAGAGAGATTAAGACTATGGTGGTATTTTTTTTACTTTTCATTGCAAAAACTACACTCCTGATGGGGAGCATGCTCCAGATTATCTGGATTTTGTTAGAAACTGGAAAAACATGTCCTTGGATGACCTAAACATAGTACAAGCCTTTGGGTTAGAATCTGAAGGCAAATCCAAGCCTTAGTCTTGGTAATTACCAAGCCTAAGAATAACGCGAGTGCTTTATAACATGCTTGTATTATGCTGAGCTAATTTGGCTTTACACATGCCAATTGCATTTGCTTGAAAGTTTCTAAAGTCTTTTCAACAAATCTATTTTTTGCATATCTTGCAATCATTGCATTCTATTACAGAACATCTCTTTGAGGTCTTAGGTCAAACAATTGACATGCCTTGTCTATGCTTCCACACTTTACATATATGTCTACAAGGGCAGCTGCACTTCCTACCGTCTCTCTCACTCTCTACTTCCCTCCCCTCTCTACCTCCTACCCTCTCTCTAAGTCTCTGCTTCCCTCCCCTCTCTACCTCATACCTTCTCTCTCACTCTCTTCTTCCCTCCCCTCTTTACCTCCTATCCTCTCTCTCACTCTCTACTTCCCTCCCATGTCTACCTCCTACCCTCTTTCTGAGTCTCTGCTTCCCTTGCCTCTCTACCTCCTACCTTCTCTCTTACTCTCTTATCCCTCCCTCTCTACCTCCTACCCTCTCTCTCACTCTCTTCTTCCCTCCCCTCTCTACCTCCTACCCTCTCTCTCACTATCTTCTTCCTCCACTCTCTACCTCCTACCCTCTCTCACACTCTCTACTTTTCTCCCCTCTCTACCTCCTACCTTCTCTCTCACTCTCTTCTTCCCTCCACTCTCTACCTCCTACCTTCTCTCTCACTCTCTTCTTCCCTCCCCTTTCTACCTCCTACCCTCTCTCTAATTCTCTACTTCCCTCCTGTCTCTACCTCATACCTTCTCTCTCACTCTTTGCTTCCCTCCCCTCTCTACCTCCTACCCTCTCTCTCACTCTCTACTTCTCTCCCCTCTCTACCTCCTACCCTCTCTCTCTCTCTAGTTCTCTCTCCTCTCTATCTCCTACCCTCTCTCTCACTCTCTTCTTCCCTTCCCTCTCTACCTCCTACCCTCTCTCACTCTCTACTTCCCTCCCCTCTCTACCTCTTACCCTCTCTCCCACTCTCTACTTCCCTCCCCTCTCTACCTCCTACCCTCTCTCTCATTCTCTTCTTCCCTCCCCTCTCTACCTCCTACCTTTGCTCTCACTCTCTTCTTCCCTCATCTCTACCTCATATGCTCTCTCTCACTATCTACTTCCCTCCCCTCTCTACCTCCTACCCTCTCTCACTCTTTACTTTCCTCCCCTCTCTACCTCCTACCCTCTCTCTAACTCTCTTCTTCCCTCCCCTCTCTACCTCCTACCCTCTCTCCCACTCTATACTTACCTCCCCTCTCTACCTTGTACCCTTTCTCACTCTCTACTTCCCTCCCCTCTCTACCTCCTACCCTCTCTCTCTCTCTCACTCTCTTCTTCCTTCCCTTGTCTACCTCCTACCCTCTCTCACTCTCTACTTCCCTCCTGTCTCTACCTCCTACCCCTTTCTCTCTCACTCTCTACTTCCCTCCCCATCTCTACCTCTCCTCATCATTCTTCCCATCTAATGAAATTTCATAAATTATCTTGTTTCCATTTCATCATCCCAATTTATATCCTCATCCCTCTTTGCATGTCCTAGTTTTCTTGTTTCCACGTTCTTTGTCGACAAGGGGGAGAGAGAGAGAGAGAGAGAGAGAGAGAGAGAGAGAGAGAGAGAGAGAGAGAGAGAGAGAGAGAGAGAGAGAGAGAGAGAGAGAGAGAGAGAGAGAGAGAGAGAGAGAGAGAGAGAGAGAGAGAGAGAGAGAGAGAGAGAGAGAGAGAGAGAGAGAGAGAGAGAGAGAGAGAGAGAGAGAGAGAGAGAGAGAGAGAGAGAGAGAGAGAGAGAGAGAGAGAGAGAGAGAGAGAGAGAGAGAGAGAGAGAGAGAGAGGAGAGAGAGAGAGAGAGAGAGAGAGAGATGGTCAGGTTTATGAGTTTAGGGTTTATGGTTTAGGGGTTAGATTTAGGGGTTAGGGATTTAGGGGCATTATTTAGGGTTTTGGGGTTGAGAGAGAGTATTTAGGGTTTAGGGGTTAGGGTTAAAGGGGAATTATTTAGGGTTGCTCGGGTTGAGGGTTTAGGGTTTAGGGGTTAGAGAGAGATAGAGCGAGGGGACTGATAGAGATTGGGAGAGATAAGTGGATAGAGGTTTAGGGTTGCTTCTAGGGTTTATGGTTTGGGGGTTAGGGTTTCTTGGTTTTAGGGTTTAGGGGCATTATTTAGGGTAACTTAGGGTTTATGGTTTAGGGGTTAAGGTTTAGAGAGAGGGAGAGGACCAATAGGGAGATATAAAGGAGACCGAGAGGAGAGATAGGGAGATAGAGGGTGAGGGACATGGCCAGAGGCATATGCAAAGAGATTGAGAGGTAGAGGGATGATAAAGACAAGGAGATAAGGTTTAGGGTTGATCAAGTTTAGGGTTGATTGGTTTAGGGTTGATCAGGTTTAGGGTTTAGGGGTTAGGAGTTTAGAGAGGGTGAGGGACATGGCCAGAGACATAGGCAGAGACATTGAGAGGTAGAGGGATGATAGAGACAAGGAGATAGGGGTTTAGGGTTAATCAAGTGTAGGGTTTAGGGTTAGGAGTTTAGAGAGTGATAGGGAGATAGAGGGTGAGGGACATGGCCAGAAACATAGGCAGAGAGATTGAGAGGTAGAGGGGATTATAGAGACAAGGAGATAGGGGTTTAAGGGTTGATCAGGTTTAGGGTTTAGGGGTTAGGAGTTTAGAGGGAGAGAGATAGGGAGATAGAGGATGAGGGACATGGCTAAAGACATAGGGAGAGAGATTGAGAGGTAGAGGGATGATAGAGACAAGGAGAAAGGGGTTTAGGGTTGATCAGGTTTATGGTTTAGGGGTTAGGAGTTTAGAGAGGGAGAGATAGGGAGATAAAGGTTTAGGGGCATTATTTAGGGTTTAGGGGTTTAGAGAGAGAGGGGGAGATATAGAGATAGATATATACTTATAAATAAAGGTTTGCATAGATATGTCTTACATATATATACATATAGATATATACTTATACATAGAGACAAAACACTAATTTACTTGTTTGCATGCATGAAAGCTTAATGTTTTCATGCTTCCTAAAACACGTTGGCATTGTGGGAAGCAAAAAAAAAGGAAAAAAACCATGTGGGATATGTAATTTAGACCCCACATGTCTATTATTCCTTGCTTTTCATGTGTGCTATCAGACAAGAAAATACTTTTTCATGTTGTTTGACATATTAAGAATCATTTTTTGATCAATCCACCACCTTTTTTATTTTTTCAATGTAGAAGAGCTAATTTTGCATGTTTTTAGACAAAATTTGATTATTTAAACTGAAAGTTTCATATTTCATATTGTTTCAAAGCTAATTACTATTGATATAGATTGAATTTGATGATATATGTTTATTTTTTTCATAAATTTCACTAATCCTATTCTAGAGTTATATAGAATTCATAATCAAACTTATGAAAAAGAAGAATTTGAGGATTTTGAAGCCAAAATTTGGAGGATTGGTCAACTCAAATTCTAAGGTATGTTCTTTATGTCCAATTTAATTCACTTTATGTTCTTTAGAATACTCACAATCACTAAATGTGGAACTAAGTTAAAAACATCACCATTATGTGTATTAATAGAATTACAATCATTAAAATATAACATATATATGATTTTGTTGTATCTTGAATCACTAATAGAATTTGTTGTATCTTGAATTTGAACTATGTCATCGATACCTCCCTATAACAAAGTATTATCATCATTCTCTCTAATGTAACCAGTTGTATTAACATTTAAAATATAGTGTTATTGATGATGCAAATTTGATATATATTTGATTCTCATATAGTAATGAGTTGTCATTATCATCCTCTTGGCCATTCAAATCATGCTCATCATTAGGACTAGGTGTGCCATCATACTCAATGTCTTCTTTACTGCCAATTGACTGATTTGTATTGATTGATTATGATAATTCAACACTTTCAGTGCTTACAAGGGTTCATTGGATACTTAGCTTGTTTTTCATACTTGTCTTCATACTTAGTCAAAAGTTGTTGACCAAAACACATGAACCGTGTATGTATGTCTTCCTATATTGTAACCATAATCAAACTATGGCTTGCGATAACAAAGACAAACTCTCAATTGCTTCTTATCACTTGTGATACCTCAAAACATTCTCTAGAACGTATACATGTTATCAATTGTCATTGCATGCACTCCAACACTGCCACATGTGCCCTTGCACTACCATACATGCTCTAGCAACTCAATTAGCTCATGATGCAATAGCGAGTTCTTCACCAAGCATGTTGCAATTGCATGGTTACCACATAGGCTTCTATCACTATCTTATCAATATATGATCAAACTCTTCAACAAGATCTTGAACAATCCACAAATCTTAGTATGTAACAAGTTCAAGTCCTAAAGGTCAATTGACCATACTCACCACATGACATAACCAATTTGTATCCTCAAGAGTTGCTTTTAGAGTAGATCTATTTTTAATAAACACATTTGCTTGATAGAAACATTCTACTTGTTGTCATGAGAAATTCTTCCTTAGATCTTCTATTTGTTGTCATGAGAACTTCTTCCTTATATATTTATTAGATCTTCTTCCTTCTCATCTTCTCATCATTATATTCTTCTTTAATAACCTATCTCACCATTTATCCTGAAATAATCTTGTGATTGCCCTTGTAATGCGCCAATTTACTTATGAAAGTCCTAGGGTTTGGTCATTCTTATTTTGGACTATTGTTCGAATAATGTCATGTGATATTCCTAAGGTTACAACGACTGTCCTATACATTTATAATTCATAGAAAACCCCTCCTTTACACCTTGACAAGATATGAAATTATCTTCATAGGGTTTGATGTTCCTATTGACTATCATGATAGACCTAGTTCTGTTGATAGTCCATTTAAGGTGCTTGACAATTCTAATATGTATATAATTAGTCCATTTCATCATTGTCATATCTTACCTTGTAATCCTAAGGAGTACCATACAATATAGGTGACCATGCATTGATATCCTCGTAATCATCCAAAATTAGTAGAAAAATAACTATCCATAAACCTAGGCATGATAGACTAGCAAGTAGTTTGTTTCTAGGTGTTCTTAGGTCACTAGTTAATTTTTCATGATACATAACAAACAATATGAAATGAGGAGAAATCAACATGAATGTTATTGATAGTGTACATTTGTTCAACTTACAAACTATGATTGTCTTCTCCCAAAGTGCCAATACCTTTGTATTTGATGTAGTAATCTTTCATGTGATTAGGGTACTGAGAGCCTATTGCATATTTTGAATATCTGACCTTAATAGTGATCTAGAGTTTCATGATAGTCTTCTATGTTTATGATGTGACAGTCTATGTAGTTGTTTGTAATAGTCATAACACAATTTGACTCTCAATGCATGGTTACCACATAGGCTTCTATCACTATCTTATCAATTTATGATCAAACTCTTCAACAAGATCTTGAAAAATTTACAAATTTCTTAGTATGTAACAAGTTCAAGTTCTTAAAGGTCAATTGACCATACTAACCACATGACATAACCAATTTGTATCCTCGAGAGTTGCTTTTAGAGAAGATCTATTTTTAATAAACACATTTGCTTGATAGAAACGTTCTATTTACATTGTCATGAGAACTTCTTCCTTAGATATTCATTAGATCTTCTTTCTTCTCATATTCTCATTTTTATGTTCTTTTTAATAACCCATCTCACCATTTATCCTTCAATGATCTTGTGATTGCCCATGTAATGCACTAGTTTACGTATGAAAGTCCTAGGGTTTGATCATTCTTATTTTGGACTACTGTTCGAACAATGTCATGTGATATTCCTAAGGTTACAATGACTGTCCTATACATTTATGATTCCTAGAAAACCCCTCCTTTACACCTTGACAAGATATGAAATTATCTTTATAGGGTTTGATGTTCCTATTAACTGTCATGATAGTCCTAGTTGTGTTGATAGTCCATTTAAGGTTCTTAACAATTCTAATCTATATATAATATGTATTTTTCATCATTGTCATCTCTTATCTTGTAATCCTAAGGAGTACCATACAACATTTTGATATCCTCATAATCTTCCATTTGATATAGTAATCTTTCATGTGAATAGGGTAGTGAGAGCCTATTGCATATTTTAAATATCTGACCTTAATAGTGATCTAGAGTTTCATGATAGTCTTCTATGTTTATGATGTGATAGTCTATGTGGTTGTTTGTAATATTCATAGCACAATTTGATAGTCTTTTCCCTCAACATAACCTCCATAAGCAATTTTTCTATCATTGTATATGATAATGTTCACATATGGGATATACTCAAAATATAGTTTAGGACAACTTGTTTTACATGAAATGATGATCTTCAATCAAGTATATCAGATAATTGTGCATCACAATTCAAGAACACGCAGATGTTCTATTGGTTGAGCAAGATGCATACAATGAATGGTGTTCAACATATGTGGAATTTTTGTGAGGTCAGGCATAGAAAGGGGGAGCATGATGGTACAGGAGCATGTATCAAAAGAGCATTGGCACGAGAAGAGTTGAAGTACAAAGAGAATCCAAAGTTGACAGATGCAAGATCTATTATCGAATGGTGTAACACTACAATGGGTCTAGGTAATGAAGGTAAGTCTATAGTTCATATATATTTTTGGTTGGTTGATGATACTAACATTGAAAAATATGACTGTTGTACATTAACAAGATCGAGTGAGCTACACTCTTATAGAAGCTCTAATGCAGGTTCATGGAGTATTCATACGCGACATATGACTTGCTTTTGTTCTTCATGTACATATGAATCTTGGTATGATTGTGAGTCAAAGGAGTGGGTTGATGATTGGTGTATAAGAGACCTAAACCCAGTTGACATGTATCGACTACCGACATCACTACAAATAACAGAGATTGAATCATCGGTTGATTTTGACCATGTTTCAGATCGAGTTCATCCAAGTATTATCAGCATTCAAACTTAATAAAATTCAATATGCCATCTTTTTGTATTTTTTATTATATTGTTGACTATATTCATAGAACTAAATGCATGTAGTTTATGCAGTTATTGCAGCTGAAGACAATGAAGAAGGAACATATTATTATTTGTGTCACTGTATTAAGGCAAAAAAGAAATTAGATTCCCCTATTATAGATGGAGAAAACATCAAGTACGCTACAGGATCAGTGGTTGTTACTGGAACATGGCTTAGAAGATACCCAATGAAGAAGTCAGATGTGTGGGTGTTCAAGGACTTTGACACACATAGGAAGATTCTTCATTATTCTAACCTTGTTGTGGCTTCAAACATTCATTTGATCAAATATGGGGGTAGGCCATTGAACATGACCTTATGGAAGGTTCGCGAGTCTGATCACAAGGCAATACTAGACACAATAAAGAGTAGAGCAGACCTTGATGGTTCATTGGATTGAATTAGTGGAATGACAGAAAGGTATGTTATTTTTCTTTGTTATCCTCATTTCACCTTGTATATTTTAGCTACTCATTTTAGTTAAATAGTGCAATTGCATTTGCATGTAGGATTTTAGTATTATGGAGGTAGGCATAATCCTTATGAAGTTGCCTTTGGAAGGGAAGTAAGGTAGGTTTTCATGATTATTTCACGATGATATGTCTTTTACTTTCTATTTAATAACGAGTTTTAATGAGTTTTAACGATGTTACTATGAGTTCTAATTTGTTTTAATGATGTTACTATTTCATAATGAGTGTTAACAAGTTTTAATGACAAACAATTGATAGCAGTGGTAAGGGCAACCTCAATTGATGCCCTACAAGACAATGGATCAAGTGAGAACACATTTATAGTACTAAATTTTCATCTACCAGAAAGGTATTATGAGTGAATTTTTACATTCAACATCTCTTGGGGCCAAATGGATGGTGCCAACGCATCTGAGTAGGTAGGTAAATGCTAGGGGGGTGTATTTTTGGTGGCAAAGCCTCATGGTCGTTCTTGGCTATATTAAATGCAAATAATCTCTCAAGAGCCCTAAGAAGAAAATGTGATAATCTTTGGATCGACTGTTCCATCAAACTATGATACCTAGGAATATCTTCTTTACATGTATAGGTGGATGTCAGGTCCACCTACAAATACCTACCTCAATTTTTTCTAAATCAATTTCATTTTCCTATGGTGGTAAGGAATGCATTGTTCCAAAATGCTTCAGTTTCATGCAGTGGAAAGGTGTTAGGAGTGACATCTTGCATTCCATAGGTCATGGGGCTGAATGGACTTTGCCTATGCATCTAGATAGGCAAGTAAATGCTGGGAGAGGTCTCATTTCATTTTCCAAGCATCCCAGTCATTTAGGGCAGCAGGCTATCGACAAAGTCCCTTAAGATCCCTAAGACAAAAAAACTAGCAAACTATGATGGAGCAGTTCTTAGAATTTGTGGAAACTAGAAACATTCTATTTAGACTTATAGGTGCATGTGAGGTCCATCCACAATAACCTCTCTCAGTTTTGGTCAACTCTAGTTCATTTGACTGTGTCAAAATCAAATGCATTCTTGCAAAATGCTTCAGTTTCATGCAATGGAAAGGTACTAGGAGTGACATTTTACATTCCATAGCTCATGGGGCCAAACGGACTTTGCCAACACATTGGAGTGGGAGGGTAAATGCTAGGGGAGGTCTCGTTTCATATGCCAAGAAACCCAGTCGTTCGGGGCAACAGGCTACCGACAAAGTCCCTTAAGATCCCTAAGACGAAAAAACTGCCAAACTTTGACGGAGTAGTTCTTAGAATTCATGGCAGCTAGGAATGTTCCATTTGGGCCTACAGGTACATGTGGGGTCCATCCACAATAATTTCACTCAGTTTTGGTCAACTCCAGTCCGTTTGACCGTGCCAAAATCAAATGCAATCTTGTAAAATGCTTTAGTTTCATGCAATGGAAAGGTGCTAGAAGTGACATTTTATATTCCATAGCTCGTGGGGTTCAACCGACTGTACCAACAATTCCAGGTGGGCAAGTAAATGCTAGGGGAGGTCTCGTTTCATGTTCCAAGTGTCTCAATCATTTCAAGTTGCAAGCTACCGGCAAAGTTGAAAGGTGCTAGGAATGACATTTTGCATTCCATAGCTCGCGAGGCAGAATGGACTTCACCAACGCATTGGGGTGGGTGGTTAAATGCCAAATGAGGTCTAGTTTTGTGTGCCAAGGGTCCCAATCATTCGAGGTAGTAGGCTACCGGCAAAGTCCCTTAAGATCCCTAAGACCAAAAAACTACCAAACTTTGACGGAGTAGTTCTCAGAATTCATGGCAGATGGGAATGTTCTATTTGGACCTACAAGTGCACATGGGGTCTGTCCACAATAATCTCTCTCAGTTTTGGTCAAATCTAGTATGTTTGACCGCGTCAAAATCAAATGCATTCTTATAAAATGCTTTAGTTTCATGCAGTGGAAAGGTGCTAGGAGTGGAATTTTGCATTCCATAGGTTATGGGGCCAAATGGACTTTGCCAACATGTTGGGGTGGGTAGGTAAATGCCAAGGGAGGTCTTGTTTCATGTGCCAAGCATCCCAGTCATTCCAGGTTGTAAGCTACTAACAAAGTAGAAAGTTGCTGAGACTAAAATATTGCATTCCACAGGTCGTGGGGGTGAACCAACTTTGCCAACATTTCTAGGTGGGTGGGTAAATGCTAGGGGGAGGTCTCTTTTCATGCGCCAAGTGTCTCAGTCATTCCGGATTGCAAGCTACCAACAAAGTCGAAAGGTGCTAGGAGTGAAATTTTGCATTCCATAGCTTGTGGGACTGAATGAACTTTGCCAATGCATCAGGGTGGGCGGGTAAATGCCAAGAGATGTCTCATTTCATGTGCCAAGGGTACCAATCATTTGGGGTAGCATGCTACCGACAAAGTCCCTTAAGATCCCTAAGACCAAAAAACTACCAAACTTTGATGGAGCAGCTCTTAGAATTCATGGTAGCTATGAATGTTCTGTTTAGACCTACAAGTGCATGTGGGATCCTTCCACAATAACTTCTCTTAGTTTTAGTCAACTCAAATCCATTTGACCGTGTGGAAATCAAATGCATTCTTACAAAATGCTTTAGTTTCATGCAACACAACCTTGTCAGGTGCTATATTTTTTGATCTGCTCATCGTGAGGCCAAACTGACTATGCCAATGTGTCAGCGGTGGGTGGGTAAATGTTAGGGGAGGTCTCATTTCGTGTGCCAAGTGTCCCAATCATTCTAGCTTGCAAGCTACCGGCAAAGTGACTTTGTCGGTAGCTTACAATCCAGAATGACTAGGACCCTTAGCACACATAACGAGACCTCCCCTGGCATTTACCCACCCACCCCGATGCATTGGTGAAGTCCATTCAGCCCTACGAGCTATGGAATGCAAAATGTCACTCATAGCACCTTTCGAGTTTGTCAGTAGTTTACAGCCTAAACTGACTGAGACACTTGGAACATGAAACAAGATGTCCCCTATCATTTACCCACCCATTCAAACATGTTGACATAGTTGGTTTGACCCCACAACTTGTGGAATGCAAAATTTCAGTCTTAGCAACTTTCTAGTTTATCGGTAGCTTACAACCTGGAACACCTAGGATGCTTGGCACACAAAATGAGACCTCCCCTAACATTTACCCAACCACCCCAACATGTTGGCATAGTTAGTTCGACCCCATGACAAGCAGAACAAAAAATATGGCACCTGGCAATGTTGTGTTGCATGAAACTAAAGTATTTTGCAAGATTACATTTGATTTCAACATGATCAAACAGACTAGAGTTGACCAAAACTGAGAGAGGTTATTGTGGATGGACACCACAAACACCTGTAGGTCTAAATAAAATATTCCTAGCTACCACGAATTATGAGAACTGCTCCATCAAAGTTTGGTAGCTTTTGCTCTTACGATCTTAAGTGACTTTGCCGGTAGCCTGCTGCGTCAAATGACTGGGGTGCTTGGTACATGAAACGAGACCTCCCCTGGCATTTAACCACCCACCTCAACTCATTGGCAAAGTTTGTTTGGCCCCATGAGCTATAAAATGCAAAATGTCACTCCTAGCACCTTTCCATTACATGAAATTGAAACATTTTGCAAGAATGCATTTGATTTTAGCATGGTCAAACAAACTAGAGTTGACCAAAAATAAGAGAGGTTATTGTGGATGGACCCCACATGCACCTATAGGTCCAAATGGAATGTTCCTTGTTGCCAGGAATTCTGATAACTGCTCCATCAAAGTTTGGTAGTTTTTCGGTCTTAGGGATCTTAAGGGACTTTGTTGGTAGTCTGCTACCTCGAACGACTGGGGCGCTTGGCACATGAAACGAGACCTCCCTTGGCATTTACCTGCCCACCCCGATGCATTGGCAAAGTTTGTTCAGCCCCATGAGCTATGGAATGCAAAATGTCACTCCTAACACCTTTCCACTGCATGAAATTGAAGCATTTTGCAAGAATGCATTTGATTTCGGCACGGTCAAACGGACCGGAGTTGACCAAAACTGAGAGAGATTATTATGGATGAACCCCACATTCACCTCTAGGTCCAAACAGAATGTTCTCGGCTACCATGAGTTCTAAGAACTACTCCGTGAAAGTTTGCCAATTTTTTGGTCTTAGGGATCTTAAAGGACTTTGTTGGTATTCTGCTACCTGAAATTACTGAGATGCTTGGCACACGAAATTGAAAATAGATTGATCTTAATGCATATTGTCCACCAAACAAACACTTAGAAATTGAATAAAAACTGAAAGCTTCATTAATATTTAAAAGGATCAAGATAACTAAAATTACACAATGAGAGTGCTTAAATCATCTCCTACAAAGTGAAGACAAAGAAAATGCAGCAAATTTTTTTTAGAGAACTGAAACTAATACCTAATGTACACAAAGACATGTAAAGCAACCCCACTCCTAGCATTGACATTTAAAATTATTTATGAAAAAACTAACACTTATTGATTAAGAAATATAACAGACCCATTGCACAACAGTGTTCTTGAAGTTGCTTTGACAAGAATTGAATCTTTGACCTCAAATCTTGTATGCTTTTACATTGTTCCATAGCTAGCTCATGGTCCTCTTCTTTTGGAAATTCAAGGTAATGCATAGTGAGTCATGCATTCTTTAATTCCAGAGACACATCGTACCACACATTATTGGAAGATTTGAACTCTAACAGTATTGATTCCTTATTTTCCACAACCATTGCTCATGCAAATCTATCTGTAGATACTATATCATTTAATGAAGCCTTAGAAGTGTTCTAGGTTGGACATTTTGCCAGATAACTGAAACCATAACCGAACGACATAATTATAAATGGTGTTCTCATTGTCGTGAGGATTCAGTCAAGTAGTCCTTAGGTTGATATGACCATTCTAAGCTTTGTATGGAAAGCAGAGGTGCGGAATACAACTTCCCTAATGTTAATTCAAAGGGGATAATGCAGACAGGTAACTTGTAATTCAAAACACCAGAGATGAATACACCAGATAAAAAAAATGCACATTCTAGACAACAGAGAATGACACCAGATTTACGTGGGAAAACCCTTTCGGGTAAAAAACCCACCACCACAATAGAAGCTTTCTTTATTACAGTAAACAAAATAGTTACAATAAAGATCCTAGCCCTTTTGCTCAAGTATCGATTCTCAACAACTATACAAAAACTGTTTATTCCATCTGCACATCTACAGAATAAACTGTATATTCAAAAATAGTTTTCATCACTATATATCTACAACGATGCCAGAAGATCAGATTATATCACCAGTCTCCAAGAGCACAAAAAATGGTTACACACTTTTGCCCTAACTGATCAATTATACTTCTCCGGCGTTGCTGCCTTCCAACCGTCGCAACGGTTCACATTCCAGCGAGACCTTTAGTCCCACATGCACCTAGTCGCGTATACTATTCTGGTTTATAACCACAAACGATCAATAAGACTATCGTCGGCAATTTTGTTGCCGACGATGACAGTCAAAGACTCATCGGGATACCCTTCATCATCGGTGGACTGTTCAACACTCACTCCAACGGATCCTTGTCCCACCGATGCCAACGCTATGCCAACCCTTCATCGGAGTGACTAGTAGCTTTGGAGAGACATCTCAACGCTGGGCTGATAATAGTTCTTACGCTGATGATTCATTTATCTCAATGCATACTTTCATCGGGGTAACTCAATACTATCAGAACGACCACCATGAGTTTACCCAACTCCCAACCTTATGCCGATGGACATCGGTTAGACCCTCATCAATCGGAGAAGAAACCTAAGACCGCACTGATAGAGAAAGTCTGCCCGATCACTATCTCTACATCGGTGTGAACATAACTGTCAGTGTAACATTACCAAGGTCTGCCGATAGCTTCTGTGTGGCCGATGACCAAGGATAGAATAAGGTTCAAGTAGTAATTTGAGACACACGTTCTCTTCAATCTCCCACTTGTCGAGAAGATTACTGCTACCTCTCAATCCTCATTCGATTATTGAGAACTATGGGCCCGAAGACCCATTCCATATGAACACCATTTAAACTTGGCCGTGCTCACTAGTTTAGTTAAATCGTCAGCGACATTTTCCAAAGTGTCAACTTTTTCCAGCTTCACTTTCCTGTCTTTCACCATATCACAAACAAAGTGATATTGGACATCAATATGTTTTGTCCTGGCATGAAATGTAGGGTTCTTTGCCAAACATATAGCACTTTGACTATCACAATGAATTTGTATTTGCCCTGTAGTAAAACCAACATCATAACACAACCTCTTCAACCAAATAGCTTCTTGACATGCACGAGTAGCAGCCATGTACTTTGCCTCTGTTGTGGACAAAGCGACTACAGCCTATCGCTTGCTCATCCAACTGATAGCACCACAATTTAACGTGAACACATATCCACTGGTGGATCTTCTACTGTCAATGTCCCCTGCCCAATCAGAATCAACATATCCCTGAATGCTGATAGATCTCTGAGATCTATCTGAGTTTCCATGATAGCAAATAGCATAGTCAGAAGTTCCCTTCAAATACCTCATAACTCTTTTCACAGCATCCCAATGTGACCTGCCTGGATTCGCCATAAACCGGCTCAAAACTCCCACTGCTTGGGCAATGTCTGGTCTTGTATAGACCATTGCATACATTAAACTACCAACAACACTTGCAAAAGGCACATTTTTCATATCATCAACTTCATTCGAAGATTCTGGACAATCTTCAACATGTAGTTTCGTTCCCTGCATCATTGGAACAACTAACTGTTTAGAATCAGACATATTAAACTTATCAAGAACATTAGTAATATACTTGCTCTGGCTGAGCCAAAGCTTTCTCTTAGATCTGTCCCTTTTGATTTCCATTCCCAGAATGTATTTCGCTGCCCCAAGATTCTTCATTTCAAATTTCAAGGACAACTGAGATTTTAATTCTGAGATCATTCCCTTACCATTGCCAATGAACAACATGTCATCCACATACAATGCAATTATAAGAATTCGATCACCATCAGTTTTATAATAAACACAGTGATTAGACTTAGATCTCACATACCCCAAGGATAAAACATACGTATCAAATTTTTGATACCACATTCTGGGAGATTGCTTCAAACCATAAAGAGACTTTTTAAGTTTACATACCAGATGTTCTTTACCTTTTTCCACAAAATGCTCTGGCTGGGACATATAAATCTCTTCTTCAAGGTCTCCATGAAGAAATGTTGTTATCACATCCATCTGCTCAATTTCAAAATCATATGCTGCTGCAAGTGACAACATAAATCTAATGGATGTCAGCTTAGCTACACGAGAAAAAATTTCTCCATAATCAACACCTTCCTTTTGGGAATACCCCTTAGCAACCAGTCTTGCCTTATACTTATTGATACTACCATCTGGACCATATTTCTTTTTAAACACCCACTTACAGCCCACAGGTTTTCTACCTTTAGGCAAGGGCACCAGATCCTAGGTTCCATTTTTCTCCAATGATGACATTTCATTATCCATGGCTTCCAACCAAGAATCTGAATCAGATAAATTAATAGCTTCTCTCACAGTCCTAGGTTCATCAGTATCATTAAGCAAAGCATAGGCACAACTTGAATCAAGTACTCAAAATCCATACCTATCTGGTTGTCTCCTTTCACGTGTAGACCTCCTTAATGGCTGAGGTGCAGGTTTAGGTTCTTACTCTGGATCAGAATCTTCGGAGCTACTAGAACTCTCTTCTAAATTATCTACACTTGGTGCTTGTTGTTCCTCTTTTACAGGGGTCAGAGGAATAGTAACAACACTCTTTTCTTTCTTCTTTTCTGTCTTCTCTAGCTGAGGATCAATAACCAAAGTTTTCAGCTCTCTAAAAATGACATTCCTACTGTAAATTACTTTTTCAATTTTAGGATTCCAAAGCTTGTATCCTTTAACACTGACTCCATAGCCAATAAAGATACATTTGACTGCTTTGTAATCCAGCTTAAACCTTTTTACCTTAGGAATATGAGCATATGCCTCACAGCCAAAGACACAAAGATGTCTTAAAGAGGGTTTCTTTCTAGACTACGCTTCCATAGGCGTCTTATCAACCAATGCCGAAGTAGGAGAACAATTCAACAAGTAACAAGCTGTAGCAACTGCTTCAACCCAGAACCTTTGTTCAAGACCAGCATAACTCAACATACTTCTTGCTTTCTCCATCACTGACCGATTCAACCTTTCATCAACTCCATTTTGTTGTGGAGTATAAGGTGTAGTTTTGTGCCTTTTTATACCATGATCTACACAATACTTATCAAAATCCGCATTGCAATATTCACCACCGTTATCTATTCTCAAGCATTTTATTTTTCTACCAGTCTGGTTTTCCACAAGAGTTTTAAATTCTTTAAACCGACTGAACACTTCTAATTTATTTTTCAAAAAATATACAAATGCCCTCCTTGAATAATCATCAATAAACGATACGTAGTATCTTGATTTAGATAGAGAAGGAACATCAACTAGACCAAAAACATCAGAATGTACATAGTCCAGAACACCAGAAGATTTATGAGAACTAGAGTAAAAAGAAACACAGTTCTGTTTTCCATATATACAATGTTCACAGAAATCAAACTCTAGATTACAATCAATCAGTCCATCTACCAGGGTTTTGTTTTTCAAGGTTTTTAAACCTTTTTCACCTATGTGACCAAGTCTATGATGCCAGAGCATTATTTTCTCTGCAGGAAGTTTAACTTCCATAGAGTTTGCATCATGTGTTACCATAGTAGCTTTTTTAGATTTTACAGAGACATTATTATAGCACACTGGTTTAGCATCTAACCTATACAGAGTTCCAATGCGTTCACCCTTTGCCAGTACAATAGACCCTCTAGTCATTTTACAGCCACCATTCACAAAAGTAACTTGCACACCAACATCATTAAGCTTACTAACAGAAAGTAAATTTTGAGCCAGACCTGGTATGTGTAAAACTCCATTCATTCCCTTTATTCTGCCATCTGGGAACTGGATTCTAACTCATCCTCGGCCAACAATTTCCAGTGTCGAATCACTTGCCAGGAACACCTTTCCACCAGCATACAATTCATACTTTGTGAACCATTCTCTGTGAGATGTCATATGAAAAGATGCTCCTGAATCCACCAGCCACACATCTTCAGATGCAGGTGTTGCCAAGGCAGCAATGAAGGCATCAACATCACTCTGAGAAGAATCGTTATCAAAAGAGTTCTTCTTCTTCTTCTTTTTCTCCTCTTTGTAGTCTCTTCTGATGTGTCCTTTCTGCCCACAATTCTAGCACTTCACCTTGGACTTTGTGCCAGGAGATTTTGATCTCCCCTCTGACTTGGACTTTGACTTCTTGTCCTTCTTATTGCCTCTTTCCTTTGATCTACCTGGAACAGACAGGGCCTCTTTGGCTGTCTCAGAAGATTTCCTCCGCATCTCTTCAGATAACAAAGAGGTAACAACCACTTCAGTTGTAAATGTGGTTGTTGTACTTCCAATAGCCATCACAAGATGATCCCAAGAGTCAGGTAAGGAACACAATAGAAGCATACAGCGATCTTCCTCTTCTATTTTTACACCTACAGACGTCAATTGTGCAACAATCAGATTAAACGTGTTCAGATGGTCTGCTATAGATGCACCTTCATCCATCTTCAGAGAATACAACTTCTTTCTAAGAAACAGTTTATTCACCAAGGACTTGCCCTGGTAAATATCTCCCAACTTCTTCCACAAATCTTTGGCTGACTTCTCTTCATGGACGTTCAATAGAACAGAATCCGCAAGACTTAATCTTATCAGTCCTCTGGCTTTTCTGTCAGCTAGGTCCCAATCTTCTTGTTTCATGCTTGTAGGTTTAACCCTAGACACAATAATCCAAAGATCTCTGTCGACCAGCAAATCTTCAGCCTTAATCTTCCACAACTCAAATTTTGTGTCATTGAACTTTTCAATGTCTATTTTTCCTGATGTACTTGCCATCTTATTTAATAGAATAGACTTCGACAGAACTCCCGCTTTCTAAACTAACACAAAAAACCCAACCTACCAACAAGGATAACACAACGGGCCAAGCTCTGATACCACTTGTATGGAAAGCAGAGGTGCGGAATACAGCTTCCCTAATGTTAATTCAAAGGGGATAATGCAGACAGGTAACTTGCAATTCAAAACACCATAGATGAATACACCAGATAAACAAAATGCACATTCTAGACAACAGAGAACGACACCAGATTTACATGGGAAAACCCTTTTAGGTGAAAAACCCACCACCACAATAGAAGCTTTCTTTATTACAGTAAACGGAATAGTTACAATAAAGATCCTAGCCCTTTTGCTCAGGTATCGATTCTCAACAACTATACAAAAACTATTTATTCCATCTGCACATCTACAGAATAAACTGTGTATTCAAAAATAGTTTTCATCACTATATATCTGCAACGATGCCAGAAGATCAGATTATATCACCAGTCTCCAAGAGAACAAAAAATAGTTACACACTTTTGCCCTAACTGATCGATTATACTTCTCCGGCGTCGCTGCCTTCCAACCGTCGTAACGGTTCACATTCCAGCGAGACCTTTAGTCCCACATGCACCCAATCGCGTATACTATTCCAGTTTATAACCACAAATGATCAATAAGACTATCGTCGGCAATTTTGTTGCCGACGATGACAGTCAAAGACTCATCAGGATACCCTTCATCATCGGTGGATTGTTCAACACTCACTCAGATGGATCCTTGTCCCACCGACACCAACGCTATGCCAACCCTTCATCGGAGTGACTGGTAGCTTCAGAGAGACATCTCAACGCTGGGCCGATAATAGTTCTTACACCGATGATTCATTTATCTCAACGCATACTTCCATCGGGGTAACTCAATACTATCAGAACGACCACCATGAGTTTACCCGATGCCCAACCTTATGTCGATGGACATCGGTTAGACCCTCATCGATCGGAGAAGAAACTTAAGACCGCGCCAATACAAAAAGTCTGCTCGATCACTATCTCTACATCGGTGTGAACATAATTGTCGGTGTAACATTACCAAGGTCTGCCGATAGCTTCTGTGTGGCTGATGACCAAGGATAGAATAAGGTTCAAGCAGTAATTTGAGACACACGTTCTCTTCAATCTTGACATATGACTGCTACCATTTGCATATAACTATACATTTATAAAATGAGTGTTCTAAGATCTTTATAATAGCCTTCTTTGTTTTGATGGGACAACACTATCCTAATATGTGTTGACAATGCTAAAATGTGAATAATGGTATGATCACATGCTTGTCCATAAGTGTACTATGTCATAGTTGGACTATTGGCCTTGCTAGGGTTATCTTTATGTGGGAATGACATGCTTGACTTGATGGGGCCGTCTTCCCTTCTTAATTTAGGATTTCTACTCTCTGATTACCAACACAACTATCTCTTCATTATGACAGTCCTCTTCTTTCTCTCTTCTACACTCCCTACTTGTAGACTTCGCATTCGTAATGCCAGGGTATAAGTATCCTCTAGGAAGACAATAATGCCTTTGATACATGATAGTCAACCTAGGGTTGTCTTTGATCTTTGTATGACAAACACCTAATTAATTCTAGATACTTGTAGTACCTCTAAGCATCTCCTATAATATCACCATGTTCATGGTCATTACCATGTGTCCTTCAACAACAATACAAGTGTACCTACACTATAATAAATACTTAGAATGACATACCTACAATTATGTAGTTGTGAGTTCTCCTTCAAAATGGCTTGAGGTTGGAAAATAGCGGCATTAGATTTATGTAAGTTTCCATGCTAAAATGCAACACCTAAAATTCATTGCTACCTTCTATAGCTCACTACAGTTGTTTTCTATTCTACTAGGTAACTATCAACATAATCCTAGAACAAAGTCCATCAACTTATTTCATGAGAAACCTTACTAGGAACTTTATGTAGGTGAATAATGCACCAAAGTTCCAATAGTAAAATTAAAAGTTTTAAAATACTAAATTTCTTAGAATTAGAAGATGAAGTTTTCTAGGAATTTAGAAGGTCGTGCAAGTTGATTTGTTTGATTTTGGACAAAGGGGCAGGCCTCGTCCTTATCTAAAACCTATGCTAGTAGCCTAGTCCACTAGGGAGCAACCTAGTCTAGAGAGTTTCTATAGGTATAAAAAATTATAAGAGGTCAAGAATAGTATGTACAAGATTCTATTAGATGTAAAATTGTCAACATGTAGTGGAAGATGTGAAACCAACTAAAAATTGGAAGCAAGTCATAAAAATATTTATAAGAAATAATGAAAAAGAAAGTAAATGGACAGTCATAGGAGGCTAAGCAAGGACTGCCATAGTTTTAGGGGCAGTTAAGGAGTCATTTCTTGTTTGAAACCTTCATCAAGATGGTATTATATGTAGATATAGGATATCTTTAGTTATGCATACCTAAAATAAGGACATGTTGTAGTGTCGAAAATGTCACCATGAGCAAGAGATAGTTTTGATGTCATACATCTTAAGGATTAAACTATTGATCAAAACTCCTAGCATGAACTCAAGTTTTCAAAAGGACTTCATCACTAGTCTTGGATCAAATCTAGAGACCTAAAGTTGACTACCATTATTGCAAACAGGGTATGGGCACCCATTAAAGCATAAAGGATATAGGAATTTTGTCAGACGTTGTAATTGCAATTGCCCTTGTAGACATGTATGCAAAGTATGGAAGCATAGACAAGTCACGTGGACTGTTTGATACAACGCCTCAAAGCATAAAGGATATAGGATTTTTTGTCATATGTTGTAACTGTAGCTGCTCTTGTAGACATGTATGCAAACTATGGAAGCATAGACAAGGCATGTGGATTGTTTGATAGAACACCTCAAAGCATAAAGGATATAGGATTTTTTGCCATGTGTTGTAATTATAGTTGCCCTTGTAGACATGTATGCAAATTGTGGAAGCATAAAGGATATCGAAATTTTGTTAGATGTTGTATTTGTACTTGCCCTTGTAGACATGTATGCAAAGTGTGGAAGTATAGATAAGGCACGTGGACTATTTGACCTAACACCTCAAAGCATAAAGGATACCAGAATTTTGTCAGATGTTGTATTTGCAGCTGCCCTTGTAGACATGTATGTAAAGTGTGGAAGCATAGACAAGGCATGTCAATTGTTTGACCTAACACCTCAAAGAGATGTTCTGTCATGGAAAGCAATGATTGCAAGATATGCAAAAAATGGATTTGTTGAAAAGGCTTTAGAAACTTTCAAGCAAATGCAATTGGCATGTGTAAAGCCAAATTCCACAACCTTTGCCAGCATCCTCCAAATTAGGATCTTTAGAACATGGTATGGTCAACCATCAAAGCATAAAGGATATAGGAATTTTGCTAGATGTTGTAATTGCAGCTGCCCTTGTAGACATGTATGCAAAGAGTGGAAGCATATACAAGGCACGTGGAATGTTTGACCTAACACCTCAAAGCATAAAGGATACCAGAATTCTGTCAGATATTATATTTGCAGCTACCCTTGTAGACATTATGCAAAGTGTGGAAGCATAGACAAGGCATGTCAATTGTTTGACCTAACACCTCAAAGAGATGTCCTGTCATGGAATGCAATGATTGCAAGATATGCAGAAAATGGATTTGTTGAAAAGGATTTAGAAACTTTCAAGAAAATGCAATTGGCACATGTAAAGCCAAATTCTACAACCTTTGTCAGCATCCTCCCCATCTCTACCAAATTAGGATCTTTGGAACAGGGCATGGACAACCATCAAAGCATAAATGATATAGGAATTTTGTCAGATGTTGTAATTGCAGTTGCCCTTGTAGACATGTATGCAAAGTGTGGAAGCATAGATCATGCACGTGCATTGTTCGACCTAACACTCAACCATGAAAATTGGAAGCATAGACAAGGCATGTGGATTATTGAAATGCTTTAGAAACTTTCAAGTAAATGCAATTGGCACGTAAAGCCAAATTCCACAACCTTTTCCATATCTGTACCAGAATAGGATCTTTGGAACACCGTATTGATAGCCATCAAAGCATAAAGGATATAGGATTTTTGTCACATGTTGTAATTGTAGCTTCCCTTGTAGACATGTATGCAAAGTGTGGAAGCATAGACAAGGCACATAGACTATTTGATAGAACACTATAAAGAGATGTTCTCTCATGGGGTGCAATGATTGCAAGATATGCAAAAAATGGATTTGTCGAAAAGACTTTAGAAACTTTCAAGCAAATGCAATTGGCATGTGTAAAGTCAAATTGCACAACCTTTCCTAGCATCCTCCCTATCTTACCAAAATATGATCTTTGGAACAACGTACAAACAACCATCAAAGCATAAAGGATATAAGAATTTTGTCACATGTTGTAATGGAAGCTGACCTTGTAGACATGTATGCAAAGTGTGGAAGCATAGACAAGGCATGTGGATTGTTTGATACAACACCACAAAGAGATGTACTCTCATGGGATGCAATGATTGCAAGATATGCCAAAAATGGATTTGTTGAAAAGACTTCAGAAACTTTCAAGTAAATGCAATTGGCACATGTAAAGCCAAATTCCACAACCTTTGTCAGCATCCTCCCTATCTCTACCAAAATAGGATCTTTGGAACAATGTATGGACAACCATCAAACCATAAAGGATATAGGAATTTTGTCACATGTTGTAATTGCAGTTGCCCTTGTAGACATGTATGCAAAGTGTGGAAGCATATACAAGGCATGTGGACTGTTTGATACAACACCACAAAGAGATGTCCTCTCATGAAATACAATGATTGCAAGATATGCAAAAAATGGATTTGTTAAAAAGACTCTAGAAACTTTTAAGCAAATGCAATTGGCACGTGTAAAGCCAAATTCTACAACCTTTGCCAACATCCTCCCTATCTCTACCAAAATGTACCTGCCCTTATAGACATGTATGCAAAGTGTGGAAGCATAGATAAGGTACATGAACTATTTGACATGATGCCTTGAAATGAAATGCCATTTCATGGAATGCAATGATTGCAAGATATGCAAAAATAAGGATTTTTTCAATATAAGGCTTTATAAACTCTCAAGAAAATACAATTGGTGGGTGTAAAGCCAAATTCCACAACCTTAGCCAGTATCCTCCTTTCCTATGCCAAAATGGACATCCATCAAAGGATAAAAGATATGGGAATTTTTTTAGATGTTGTAGTTGCAACAGCCCTTGAAGACATGTATGCAAAGTGTGGAAGCATAGACAAGGCACGTGAATGGTTTGGCATGATGCCTCAAAGAAATGTCACCTCATAGAATGCAATGATTGCAAGATATGAATAAAATGGATTTTTGATAAGTCTTTAGAAACTTTCAAGAAAATGCAATTGGCAGATGTAAAGCCAAATTCCAAAACCATAGAAATGGTATCTTTGGAACACGGTATAGACATCCATCAAAGCATAAAGGATATAGAAATTTTGTCAAATGTTGTAGTTGCAACTACTTCGTGAGACATGTATGCAAAGTGTGGAAGCATATACAAGGAACGTGAACTATTTGACACTATGCCTCAAAGAAATGTTGTCTCACATAATGCAATGATTGCAAGATATGCACGAAATGGAGTTTTCATAAGGCTTTAAAAACTTTCACAAATGCACAAAAGAAATTTTCAACTAAATGCAATTGGCAAGTCTAAAACCAAATTGCACAACCTTATCCAACATCCTCCTTGCCTATGCCAAAATGGGATATGGGGAACATGGTGTTGACAACCATCAAAGCATAAACAATATAAGAATTTTGCCACATATTTTATTTGCAACCACCCTTGTAGACATGTATGGAAAGTGTGGAAGCATAGACAAGGTGTGTGAACTGTTTGACATGATGCCTCCAAGAAATGCACAATCTCATGGAATGAAATGATTACAAGATATGCACAAAATGGATTATTTGAAAATGATTTATAAACTTTCAAGCAAATACAATTGGCACATGTAAAACCAAATTCCTATAACGATAATTAATCATCATATTAAATATTTAATATAAACTGTCATATACATAATGTCATGAACATAACATCTAGTCTATATACAAAGCCATATAGGCATGTCCAAACAAAACCATATAGGCATGTCCAAGCAAAGCCATACAGGCATATACAAAAATATACATCAATAACATATAAAAGTATGTATACAAAGCCATCCGGGCTTACAAAAAATGTCCCAAAATCTAGTTTCCTATGGACTTTCATCAAATAATCGGCGGCCCTTGCTTGACCGTGAAGATGGAGATCCAATCAGTGACTCATCCTCTCTATGTCATCGAGTAGACCTTCTCGACAGATGTTCATGCAGCTCCACCCGTTAATACAATTAAACAATATGCACATTAATATAGAAAACATGAAATATATAACATCATATATGTAATCAATCACTTACCACTATCCAATGATCACTCTCGATCATCTTTTCTCTATCTTTGTCCGTAGTTGGATGGGCTGGAGTTGTGACCTCCTGTGAGAAGCATCAAGAAGCAAAATTGACTAAACATAAATATCATTTATGTACATCAAATGACATGAGATAAAATAATAAATACAAAATTATGACATTTTCATGTTATTGGCTCAGACCTTAGTCAAAGGATTTGAAGACATCATGGCTACAACAATGCCTACCTGCGCTAACTCACGAAGATGAGGAAGAGTCTCCATATTCAGCATCTGAAAATAGAGTTCAATATTATTTTACCAAAATAAATACATAACATTATTTAAATGCATAATGATTAGAAATGGTTAAATTTACCTCCATATAAATGGTGGTTTTGCATCTAGGGGACAAAGGAAACTATGGAGGTGCCGGTAAAGCTCCCCGTTGAAATCATCAAATTGTCAAAAAATAATATTACCATTGATATATGTACAATAATTACGATCATGTGATAAATTAAATACTTGTTGACTTGACCTCCTCTCATAACCCGCCAATGGATGGATAACGGAGGCGGGATGAAGACTCTGACCCTGGAATTTCGTTGCGCAGACAATTACATACATTATTTTTTACTTATAATATATATAGTCATAAAATTAATTATAAATTTCAAATAAGAATATATTAAATCAAGATGAAACTTGTAAAAAATTACTTGAGAGTCAATACCAAATGCACGTTGTAAGAGATCATCGGTGAGAACTATCTCATCTAATATGGATGTCTCCATCATTGGATGTTGCCCCTGTGTCGCAACATCCTATTGAGAGTCCTGCCATGAGTTTTGCGTCCCATAATCACACATGTTCCCACATGAATTGCACAAATGTGGGGATAAATGAGACTTATCGCTCTCACCCTCATCAGCCTGGGTAAGATCATCGGCATGTTGTGCTAGAGACTACATGAGAGTAGTCAATGAATGTAATGTCTCCACCTCAACACTCTCCTTCAACATTGAAGGGAGTGACACATGTTTTGGCCTCAACAGGAGTCTAGGTACATGGTTTTCATCTCGCTGATCCCCCTCTCTATCTTGGGTAGAGCCACCACCTCTGCCATGGAACTCTCAAATGCCAAAATAATTGGGAATCTTCTTGAATACAAACTCGCAATGGAGTTCCCTCAAGAAATATTGTGGCACCTCATTGTTTTTGCATGGGCGCTCATCGAAGACCATGTACCATCTATCCCAAAAAATTTGGGATATATTTTGATTCCTACACCAATGAATAGGGAACCGTTTGCAAGTTTCTTCTAATCTTTGGCTAGTTTTAGGATTAATAAAGTGTGCACATAATTGAGATTTTGTATTTTTTTCATTCTTCACTTGTTCATATGACAATTTGTTGCCATAGTATTGCCGACACCTCTCCCTATAGTCTTGAAATTCGGTGATTTGTTTTGTCATTGATTTGGTGTGGGAAACAATCTCTTCTTATGACTTCGCAAGTGCTCTCCTACGATCGGTGTTTGCACTTGGATTGTTTAGCATTTCAATAAGAGTTTTAAGATGTCTTTTGTTTTCTTCTATTTGCCCTAGGTAGTTTTCTTGAGTATCCCTTACATTGTGAGGACGTGAAGGTGGGTTTTGAGGGTTTGGAGGGTTTTGGGGGTTGTTTTGACCCTCCTCAGCTGGATTTGTCTTTTCTCTTGCCTAACTAACTATAAATGCAATATAAAAAACTAATCAAACATTGCAAAAGTCAAAAATTCTTCTCAAACTATCAAAATTTAATCAAACCCTACCTTCTTTGGCTGCTAAACCCTCAACATTTGGTTCTTGACGTCTTTTGAAGCAAGTTTGGCAAGGTGACATCACGAAAATGTCAATTTCTCTCTTGCACTTGCTTTGTTTGACCTTCCTTTAATGTGCTCACACTATATTGTTACTTTTTTTGCAAACAAACTGGTTTGGCCGTGAGTAATGGGAGAAATGGTAGGTTTTTTTAACTTTTTAAGCAAAAAATAAAGAGAGCGCATTATAACGTGCTCACATTTTGGTGTGTATGGGACCACCTAAAAAGTAGAGTGGCAACTTTTTGGTCCCTCATCTTGGTGCATATACCCATCAGTTTTAAGATTGGCCAACTCTTCCATTACTTTAGTGACATTTCTACTACTACTATTCCCTCTTTTACTGATTCTATTACTAGCTTGAGTACGAGAATAATTCTTGTTGAACTCAATAATTTCTACAAAGCTTACTTTGTTGACGTCACCTCTCCCCATAAGATTTAAGGCTTCTCTAGTGTCTTCATCAATTCCTCTCACGAAGATGGTTTTACTTAGTTCTTCATCCATACTACTACCACGTCTTCTGTGAACAAACAATAAGTAGTCAACATAGTCTTCTAAATTTCCATCTTCCATTTGTTCCATTCTAAAAAGTTCCTCATTTCTATCCTGAACTCTACAGTAATCTTGATATTTATCAAGAAAAAAATTCTCCATTTGCTCCCAAGTGTGTATAGAATTAGTAGTTAATCCAATGAACCAACATAAAGCTGATTCTTTTAAAGTGGAGAGAAATAGTTTCAGCTTCTAATTGTCTATTCCATAGCCATAAGTTTGACAGAGGACCTTGAATTTGAATAGAAATTGGTCTGGATCTTCTGAAACCTTTCTCCTGAAGGTTGGTAAAATCAAGTGAGAGATAATCTTCATAGGTGGTTCATTTCTCTTAGGGGTTGTGGATATAGGATATTAAAAGGTCTTATTGACTGGCTCATCTCCACCCAAAAGGTCTCCCATTCTGATAGGAGATTCAGAGGCTCTAGGGGATTCTTGATTCAATATATGGTTTGGTAATTCCTCCAGATTGGATTTTGATGATGAATTTGGCTCTCCTAGTGTACTGATCGAGGATTTTTTTATGAAGTGACCTAAAGCATCTCTAGTCCTACTCATAAAGTATTAATCCCTTGATGCGCTTGTTTAACAACCTTACCAACACCTTAACCTACAAAATCTATAGATTAATTCCCTAGCAACAATGCCAAAAATGATGAGGTGATGTCATTTTAATTACCCATCATTTAATTTTATCAATTCGGTGGTGTCTGGAGCTATCTGCGATAAGGTTCATTTTTGTTTTGGGGTGTTTGAGTGATGATCCTATTTCTAAAGGAAGATAAAGATAATACTAAAATTCAAATTATACTACTTGTTGAAAGAAACACACCTGCATAATTGAAATGAAACAACTATACTATTTACAGAAAGAAGTTGTGTAATTAAAACTAAACTAATGAAAGAAATTGTAATTTACTCTATCTGTTGAATGGAAACACACAACTAAAATACCCAACTAGAATGAAATTAATCTAAACCAAAGCAGAACTATTTAATTATTTTTGTATTTTTCTTATCAAAGGAATAACCTATAGGTGAACAACAAATGGGGATAACACAGAATTTACTCTAAACACGTGATCTAATTCTAACATAAAGGAAGAAATGAAATAAAAACCAAAAAAAGAATACCGAGAGATCTCCTCCATTGGGTGAGTGGGCCCTACTCCCCACCTAGAAGGATCCTCCTATGCTAATGCAAATTCAGTAGAATTTCCTCTTTATTTTCATAGAATGAAAGCCCGAATGGGCATGCTTACAAGATGAAAAATGGAAAAGAGTTTGCTGCTTGAAAATAATAATTTCTGAATAAAAAAGAACTACTCTAACTACCTTTCTGGCTCACTTTTATACAATCAAGCTTTATTTGCTTAACTAAACTTGATCTAAGTTGAACTGAACTAAAAGATTTAGCAACTTAACTCTTTCTATTTTAGACTACTTGAGTCTCTTATTAGAGAACTGAAGATGCCAATGACTCAACAACAGAAATCTATGACTAAAAGCATGAGACAAGGAAGGTGAAGCTTGAATCATGGAACTTAGGCTAAAGCAAAGCTTCAGTTATTTAGACTGATCATTCATTAAACTAACATTATAAGGCACAAAGCGAACTTGTGGTGACAACAGTGCGAGTTAGCATTGCCTGATTTCTTGCGTGGCATGTGCTAAGGTGGAAACTAGTGCAAATATTGCCAACTAACCATCGACTCAAAGAGAGGATGCTTTTGTGTGGTAATCTGAATTTGTCTAGAGCTAATAGTCTTCCTTTCAAAATATGGCTCCAGAGAGGTTCAGTGGCTCCAGAGAGATCCAAGCTGCTTAGTTCACAAGTTCAACAACTAACTTTCCACAAAACCATTAATATATATGCATATATGACATAAATCATAATAATAATCACAAGATTCTATATAAAGAAATCAAATACCAAAACACAACATTTATCCATTTAATTAGAACAGTTATCTAGCCATTAATAATGTATTAGGGATGCCAATCCATAAAAGTGAAAGGTAATACAATGTCTTAGATAGAAATTAAACATATGTTTATTCAAGCTCATCAAAAAGGACCTAGAGGTTGTATGGAAAGGCTTCAAGACATTTGTTACATCTTCTCATATTTTCAAATTTATATTTCTAGTGTGTTGTGAACCTCCTAATTGTTTCTACTTTGATGTGAATGATGAATCGACAATTGTTATTCAGGATGATCCATTATTTTTTATTACAATGTTCAAAATTAAGTTAATGATTTTGTGAATGTAACATTACTAGCAAATATTACTAGCACAAATCATAATATGTGGACCATGGGGACTGATTTCTAATATTAATATGCAAATTATTGGTTTAAATAAATGGACAAACATATTCATTATGTAAATAAGGATGGTCATGTAAATGCTCTTTACTCAACACCATCCGTTTATACTGATTTGAAGCATGCAAAAAATGAACCTACAAGTTCGACAATGATCGCATTCTCATTATTGCACTATATGTTGATGATATGTTGCTGATTGCAAATGGTAAGAATATGATTTCTGATTTGAAGTCTCAATTGTCAGCACAATTTGAAATAAAAACTTAGGGGCATCCAGGTACATTCTTGGGATGGAGATCAAAAGAGGCAGAGCAAACATAAAACTTTGGTTAAGCTAGAGTAAGTATGTGAAGACCGTATTACAAAGATTCAGTATGGCAAATTGCAGACCATTGTGTGTTCTTGTTTCATTGGGGACAAAATTATCTGTTAATGATTGTCCAAAGTCTCCTTCTGAGACAGAGGATATGAGCAGAGTACCTTATGCTAGTGCAGTTGGCAGCTCGATGTATGCTATGGTCTATATAAGACTAGACATTTCCCAAGCAGTGGGAGTCCTTAGTCAGTTTATGGCTAATCCTGGTCGGGTACATTGGGATGCAGTAAAGAGAGTGTTTAGATATTTGAGGGGTACTTCCAAGTATTCCTTATGTTATCATGGTTATCCTACAAGACCTCAACATTCTATGAGTATTCATGGATTCTGATTGGGCAGGTGACATTGATAGCAGGAGATCCACCAGTGCTTATGTGTTTACCATGTTTGGTGGTACAATTAGTTGGATGAGTAAGTGACAACCTGTAGTTGCTTTGTCCACGACAGAAGTAGAGTACATGGTAGCAACTCATGCTTGCGAGGAAGCCATTTGTCTTAAGAGGTTGTGTTTAAGTATTGGTTTTGATGTCGGACAGATTACTATTTGTTGTGATAGTCAGAGTGCAATTTGCTTAACAAAGAATCCTACTTTCCATGCTAGAACAAAGCACATTGATGTTCAATATCATTTTGTTCATGATATGGTAGAAGATGGGAGGGTGATATTGAAGAAAGTAGACACTTTGAAGAATGTTGCAGATGCATTGACTAAGCCTATGGGCACAAATAAGTTCAGATGGTGTTTAGAGTCTATGGGCCTCTTGGCCCCTAGTAGTTAAACCTTGTCTTTCTATTGGCTCTTACAAGGTGTTCGACAAGTGGGAGAATGTTGGGAATTAAGGTGTCTCAAGCTTGTAATTCCTAGCATTGGTTATTTGATTATTTATTTATTTATTTGCTCAATTTTGTATTTACTTGCACATTCAGTTTTGGCATTTAGTTTGAGGTGGCATTGTGACATGTCATCCTACTTGGAATATTCTTTGAATGGTCAAGTCAAACACATGTGGATTTGGGCATCCCATTTGAGGTGGCGATAATATGCCATGTGTCAGAATCTTGGAATATGACAGAGGTGTTATTGTGTATGATAGAATCTATGACATGTAAGAGCCAAGTATAGAGATTCCTATGACAAGTGAAGACAAGTGTCAAAAAGCATCTTTACATGTGGAGAAGGCATCTTTGGGTGCCCAAGTTGGGCTATGACATGTTGTAAGAGGAATATGCTATTTTTAGTCATGTATGACAGATTCTCTTACAACATTAAGTGTTGTCATGTTGTAGTTTTTTATGATAGCTGTAAGATGCATAAGAGCATCTTTCATTGCCTATTTTTAGCATTGGAGTGCTCTACCTTGGGAAGTCAAATCTGCCATGTTATGACAAATGTAAGAGAGCTAAAAATGTGTTGGACAAGTGTCCTTTGACTGGGTGAATGACCATGTGGCCAAGATGGACGCCCATCTCTAGAGGCTTCTCAATATTGCCTTGTAACTCTATATAATGCATTGTTTTGGAGTTGTAGTTGCATAGTGTTGATACATGTATTATTATGCTATTGGAACTACTCCAGAAACGACATTTGCAGACTCCTAGAAGAACTTGCATTGCAAGTGTATTGTAATCCTTTCATAGATTTGATAATACATTGTGCAGGTTTTGGAGTGTGGGATTTTTACCTGAAAAGGTTTTCCCCACGATATATCTCGTGTCACTCTCTTTATGTGTTGTGTTGCTGCTATAATCTTTATGTTACATGTTTAACATTGTTGCAATTATAAGGATTAAAAAGAATTGCATACTATTCCCCTCATTAGATTGGTGTAGGAAGTGTGTTCTACGTACCTTGCTTCCTTTCAGCAAGTACCTATGCAACATAGCCTTGCTGCAAAGCCAAGTAGAAATGGATTGGATAATGAAAAGGAAAAAAAAATGTTGAAAAGAGGGACAATGGTACTCCCAAGAAGGTACCAAAAAAGAAGAAGATCCTAACACAACCATCAACAACAAAAAAGTACGTGCAAACTTGGCTCCAGCACATGTGGTGCAACCAATTATTGTATCTGTCCCAAAAGTATAAAATTTAAAGGGGGATGCCAAAGAAGACCAACCCTAGTTGCCAAAATAACAAGAAAAGAGCAAGGAGAAAATGAATGTTTTGAAAGGTATGGATATTTCTATCAACCGGTTGATACCTTTCATTCCAACTACAAATGATGTTACCATATCATGTAATGCCCCTCTACCAACTTATCACCCTATAGATATGGATCAAGTTCTTAGCTAGGTTAGAATTTCATTACCAATAGGGGAAGCCCTTAGAATTATTGAGAACAGGGATAGAGTTTTATCATATGTCAATGTTGTTAATGCACTAGAACAACTTGTTGTTTCTAGTAACAATGATGAAAGTAAAAATGAACAAGAGATCATAGAGCTATATTTGGGGTCATCTATTGTTAATAGCCAAATGGATGTTAATCCTTTCTATACAACATTGATTATCAACGGGTAGTTGTTACACAATTATATGCTTGATTCTAGATCCTCTAGTAATTTCATGCCGTTAGATGTCATGAGTGATAGGTTTGAAAGTGTCTAAGTCTTATGGCAAGTGTTTTGTATGGATTGTGGAGAGCTGAATGTAATTGGACTAGTAAAAGATGTTGAAGTCCAACTTGTTGCCTACCCTGATAAGTCAATCCTAATGGATGTCAACATTGTTGATTGCCCTGCTAAGTGGGGTATGCTTCTATCTAGGAAGTGGGTAGCTTCTATGGGGGTAGTATCCAAATGGACCTATCATATGCTACCATCTTCGTGCATGGATTTGAGGTGAAGTTGTATAAGGAAGCTAAGATGGATGATGGTATAGAGGATCGTTACAAGATAGCTGATGAAGAAATTTTCTTTCATACTAAGATAAATCACTTCATTGGGTATTGTGATAATGATAATCATGATGTTATTATTGATCCTCCTGATCACGATCATTCTGTTGGTGATGTATATGATTTGTGGATGATACACTTTGATGGTGCATGTTCTAGGGATGGTTCAGGTGCAAGCATCATTTTGATATCACCACATGGGGGATATTTTAGATTGTCCTTTAGGATTGATTTCCAGTGCATGAATAACATTACCAAGTATGAGGCTCTTTTATTAGGTTTGAATATTGCTCATAAACATGTAATCAAATGCTTGAAAATCTAGGGAGATTTTAAACTTGTGGTGCAATAGGTTAGAAGTGTTTATGCAACCAAACATAATAGGCTAAGAGCATACATGAATGCAATGTGGGATACTTAAATGGAATTATTTGATGTTGTTGGCATCAACTGGATTGAAAGGACAAAAAATGAAGAGGCATATACTCTAGCTATTGCAGCCTCAAAGTTTAATCTACATTCAACATCTTCTCCTTCCTAGTATGTTGTTAAGGTTCTCACAAGGCCCACTATTCCAAACAACATCTATATCTAGCAAGTATTCAATTATAGTAATCAGATTTGTAGTTTTATGAATTGTATATATGAGTTTGATAACCAGCTAATAGATTGGCAGTCCATGATAGAGGTCGAAGATGGCAAAGAGATTGTTTGGTAATGTGGTGGTACAACTAAAAACAAACACAATTTCTAAAGGGCTTGTGGCACTGGAAATAATGTTTGATAATACAAATCACTGGAAAAGCAAAGGCAAACCAATTGAAGAAGATAGTGTTGAAGGTTTGAACCTAGGGATTGAGGCAACTCCTAGGATGATCTACATTGGTAAGAAGATTAAACCAAATAAGAAGAAAATGTTGATTGCATTGTTGAAGAGATTTAAGAAGTGTTTTGTATGGTCTTATGATGAGCTCAATGCTTATAGGGAGGATATATTTCAGCACACCATTCCCCTCTAGCCTGAAGCAAAGCCTTTCAGGCAAAAACAGAGACCAATTAACCCCACTCTTACTCCTCAAATGTATAAAGAATTAATGAAATTGAAAGAAGGTGATATCATCAAACTTATCTGACATTCAGAGTGGGTATCTAACTTGGTCCTTGTAAGAAAGAAGAGTGGAGATTATATTGTGTGTATACTTTAGAAATTTGAATATCAAGTCTCTTAAGAACAATTATCCTCTATTAATGTCCATGATGGATGGATTCTTAGGCTATAACCATGTATTGATCAAGGAGTTAGAGCAATACAAAACAACATTCACCACTTCTTGGGGTACTTATGTTTATGTGAGAATTCTATTTGGTTTAAATAATGTAGGTTCAACATTTCAAAGAGCAATGGATGTTGCCTTTACAGGCCTCATAGATGAGATCATGGTAGTTTACCAAGATGATCTGACTGCATTCTCTAAAGAAAGGAAAGATCATTCCAAACACCTAGAGTTCATCTTTGAAAGGTGCCTTGAGTATGAGATTTCTTTGAATCCTAAGAAGTGTCACTTTGGAATTGAAGAAGGCAAGTTACTAGGACATATTGTATTAAGGGTTGGGGTAAGAATTGATCCAAAAAGAGTAATGGCAATTGATCTTATTCCACAACCCAAACCAATCAAAGGTGTCCAATCTTTCTTCTGACAAATTAACTTTGTAAGGAGGTTTATCCCCAACTTCGTTGAGAAGACCAAGGTCATATCCAATATGCTCAAGAGAGGGCATTCAATCAGATGGGGTAGGAATCAATTGAAGAATTTGTTGACATAAAGGAAGCCCTCAAGGATGCACTAGTCTTGGTAAGCCTAGACTATTCTATGCCATTCCAGTTCTTTTCTTTTGCTTCCTGTTACACCATAACTGAGTTGTCTTGTTGTAGAAGAACAAGGATGGGTATGGGTAGCCCATTGGATTTTTAGTAAATCCTTTCAAGATGTAGAACTAAAATATTCCATAATGGAGAAGCATGCATATGCCCTTGTTAAGGTTGTAAATATTTTTAGATCATATCTTATGGGTGCAAAAACTATTGCATATGTGCCACATACAACTGTGAAGGATATTTTAATGCAACAAGAGGCCTCTAGAAGATGTAGATGAATTGATAGGATCCAAGAATATGATATAGAGGTACAGGTCACCAAACTGGTTAGAGGCCAGAGTCTAGAAAAGTTGATGGTAGATACAAATTTAGATTCTGTCGAGGTAAACAATGTGGATTCAGTCCCAGGTCGTTAGCTCTTGTCATCTAGTTGATAATCCTTGGTATAAGGATGTTATTTTCTATCTGGAAAATATGTGTTGTCCTCCAAGAATGAATAGAAATCAACAAAGGATGGTCAAACTACTATCCCAGAGGTATGCATTGATTCAAAATGATTTAATATGGAGAAATCAAGAGGGGTTGCTACTTAGATGTTTAGACTAAAATCAGTCAATGAAAGTGATTAAAGAGTGTCATCAAGGTATATATGGAGGACACTCTCATGCTAGGACCATAGCACATAAGATCACTAGGGCAAGGTATTGGTGGCCAACTTTATTTAAGGATGTTGCTAAAGAAATCAAAAAATGTGATGCTTAACAAAGGTTCTTAGGAAAACTAAAGCATGCTGAAGGTTGTGTGGTACAAGGTGATAGTTATAATAGAATTTAAATGGTTTTTTTAGTATGACAAAATCATAATGGATAACCTCTTTTTGAGTGGATCTAGGGAACCATGTGTTCTTCGAATCCTATGCTTAATATTTTTTTCAACCCTTAGGTGTCGAACCTAGGTTATTTAGCAAATGTATGTGATGAATTGGACATAATATCTATCGCATGATTTGTGTATAATGAAAATTATATTACATATTGATTGGGATATAAAATGATATTGTAATAAAAGTCTTGATAATAAATCACCCCATTCTTCCATTATAAAGTAATCAAACAATTGAAATGTTGTATATTCTATTTCACTCAATAGTGTGATGCATTACATTAGTAATGGTTTAAAATAATTATTATATCACCTTAGTAAAGGCGGATGTATGGCTTAAAATTACAAAAAATGTAAATAAGTTTAAAAGGGGTATTACTGGTTATAAATTTCATTTTGAGAAAATTAGTATTATGATGAATTAAATTATTTCGTAATATGATATTTTATTGTTCCATTGGGGTTTGGAATGAATGTGAGTTAAACTATATAATGTAAAATTTGTTTTATATATATGATAAGGAGTATTTAAATAAATTTTATTTAGAAATTTGATTTTGTAATTAAATGTAGTTTAACTCTTTACAAAAATAAATCTCAAGGAATCCTTGGCCTCAATTTATTATTATCTTATATATTATTACAATATTATGTACAGTAGTGTTAATTAAACTGAGTGTTGGATTGATTGAATGTTGGATTGATTCAATATTGTAGATGTATAAACATAATTATAAAAAGTGTTATTAAATTAGTGTAGTACTAAATCATTTTGATTATAATAAAAGAAAAGTAGGTTTCTAATTGGCTCATTTTAAAAATCATTGCAATATATGGATATCCCATCATATATAAATCTAATTGAAATTAACTTATAAAAGACACAACACAAATATACCTATATGGATGTGAATAGAAACATAATTACCATCTAAGTTAATTGAATCTTGTTTTACATATATGCATTTGGTCGTGTATAATAAGAGTTAATTTTGTATTGAGAATACCATAACATACATTCTCGTGAAAATTGTTCATATCAAAATAATAAAATTGTTTAACTTGACCTTTATTAATATATTCAAAAGATGCCCGTAATTGTGACAAAAATAAATATATAATCTAAGAAAAGATAAGGCCAATAAAAAGGGTTATACGATAATTTTCCCCTTAGTCCTAGACGCCTCAAATAGCATGTGGTTTGGATTGTATTGTCATAGGGTGAGGTGAAGTAGTGGAATCGAAAACAAATACTAGATAAATATTTAAGTGCCATGTGATGCATTTATATAAATTAATATCTATTTCTCTTTTACTTGGAATTTATCAGTATGTATCCTCAACATGTGTGGTATCATGGGGTTTTTTATGTGGCAACATCACATGGGCACACAACACATTACCTTGTGTAGTGCTTTTGATTATTTAAAAAAATGGTCATGTTTTGCATGATTTGCTCATGTGTGAATCATGGGTATTACATTTGAGTCTATATTTGTAGTACCAAGAAGCATGACATCTCATGGTACTATACCTTGATAGATCAATGGGAGGATTACATGATAATCAATTATGTAGGAGGCTATCAAGTTCCATTTGCATTATAGTAGAGTTTCTCGATGTCAGTCTTGAAGTGTACTACCATTTTTATCTAGCAATATACTTAGATGTTGGTGGGTGCAGCAAGGAAGAGAAAAGTGAGCTATCTCAACTGTCATATGTATTGGATAGATCTTATACAGAGGTCGAGTGACAATGGCTCTTGAATGGAGTTCTAGTAACTATTTCAGTTGCACTTGTTGCTAATGTGCCATTGTAAAGATGAGTGCTCATTGAGACTATGCAACATAAAATAAAGCAAGATAAAGACAAAGCCCTAGCATTGAAACCCTCGTGTAATAAGAAAAGGATTGGGACCATTCACATTTAATATAAGGAGGGTTGTGAGGAAGAAAGGCAAGTTGAGTAGGAAGGACAACAATAAATGACTACCTAGAATATGTAGAACACCCAACAATAAGACATTGATGAGGAAAATACTCAAGATGCTAATTCTTCTTCCTGATGCAATCCCATTGATGTCACGCATGGAGCCACCCATGGAAGCCATACTCTAATCCCATTTACACATAATCTTGATTCTAGTGCATAATACAAATCACCATATTTTTATATTTCCTAGCCAAGCACCTAACTTTTTGTTCAAAGAAGGATCTAACTTTTTGGTGTAGCTGTTGGGTGGCTAGCTAACACCCAACTTTCCCCCACATAATTATTTTTCTACTAACCAATGCTCGAGGTGTTTCTCTTTAAGAAAATGGAGAAGGATAATAACACATAATGTTGGCACCATCCACTATGATGGATGGTAGCTTGGTGACATTATCCTTACTAGCAACAAATGATATAATGAAATGTGTAACAAAGAGCTGTTAGAATTTGCCAAAGGCCATTTTAAAGAAACATCACTTGAAAACATTTATCATTCACCACCAGAGCAAGGCGAAAGAAGAGTGTAGGGATTTCAAAAATCTAAGGCTAAAACAATTGCAAGGGTACTAGCTCCCCTCTAGTTGCAAACCTTTGCAACTTATGCTGCCACCAAGATACACTTGATTCAGAAGGATATCATGAGTGCACACACAAACTTATTCTTAGATATCACACCCTTAGACTGAGGGTACTTTGGTTGCACACATTGATTAACTTGAAGTGTTGGTCCATAGATTGCTTCTTGATATAATCCCTCCACTAGGTTCACCAAGTTTTGTATCATTATCTATCTAGGAGATAATGACAAATGAAGGAGTTATAAACACCACATCGCATAGGAGATGTCCATAGAGAATGTTCTAGTGCTAGAAGATGAACTTCTAACCACTTTATGAGTAGTCTATCTTGATTACGAGGCCATGGAAAATGGAATGGTTTTAAACCATATTATTTTGAAAGATATCTTAAAGCCCACTTCTTAGATTGATGTGTGGTTGGCATTTGAACATGTAAAGTTGGAGCATCTTGGGTAGAACTACTTGCACATTAACATCAATGTCAACGAGCCCACAAATATTAGCACCCAAATGATTGCATTAGAATGGGAAATTAAGTAACAGAGAAAGGCATATGTGGATTTGTTACCCTATTGGTTCAAGTAATATGCACCAAATTATCCAATATGGTTGAGTAAGAGATGAACTAGAAATAACTAGAAATAAATAGTTTTGATTTTGAATGAAATGTGTGCTATTGTTGCCGGAGTAGATGCATAAACATTAAAAGTAATGGTTGATGATGCCAAGTTTTTGGCTAATGGATTATGTAATGTCTATGCATGCTGACAACAAATTTTGTAAGAAAAAATTATAATGGTTATGCTACATGTCACTCTAGTAGTTCATGTAGCAAGTGTCAAAGTGATGGACCTATAAAGAAAGGTGCAAAGGAAGTTTGAGAAGAGATTGCATCTCAAGTCATAGAAGATGTTTTTACACAATGATAACTTTTGAGGAAGTTTTTAGAAAATGGAGAAGGATAATAACACATAATGTTGGCACCATCCACTATGATGGATGGTAGCTTGGTGACATTATCCTTACTAGCAACAAATGATATAATGAAATGTGTAACAAAGAGCTGTTAGAATTTGCCAAAGGCCATTTTAAAGAAAAATCACTTGAAAACATTTATCATTCACCACTAGAGCAAGGTGAAAGAAGAGTGTAGGGATTTCAAAAATCTAAGGCTAAAACAATTGCAAGGGTACTAGCTCCCCTCTAGTTGCAAACCTTTGCAACTTATGCTGCCACCAAGATACACTTGATTCAGAAGGATATCTTGAGTGCACACACAAACTTATTCTTATATATCACACCTTTAGACTTTGAGGGTACTTTGGTTGTGCACATTGATTAACTTGAAGTGTTGGTCCATAGATTGCTTCTTGATATAATCCCTCCACTAGGTTCACCAAGTTTTGTATCATTATCTATCTAGGAGATAATGACAAATGAAGGAGTTATAAACACCACATCGCATAGGAGATGTCCCTAGAGAATGTTCTAGTGCTAGAAGATGAACTTCTAAACACTTTATGAGTAGTCTATCTTGATTACGAGGCCATGGAAAATGGAATGGTTTTAAACCATATTATTTTGAAAGATATCTTAAAGCCCACTTCTTAGATTGATGTGTGGTTGGCATTTGAACATGTAAAGTTGGAGCATCTTGGGTAGAACTACTTGCACATTAACATCAATGTCAACGAGCCCACAAATATTAGCACCCAAATGATTGCATTAGAATGGGAAATTAAGTAACAGAGAAAGGCATATGTGGATTTGTTACCCTATTGGTTCAAGTAATATGCACCAAATTATCCAATATGGTTGAGTAAGAGATGAACTAGAAATAACTAGAAATAAATAGTTTTGATTTTGAATGAAATGTGTGCTATTGTTGCCGGAGCAGATGCATAAACATTAAAAGTAATGGTTGATGATGCCAAGTTTTTGGCCAATGGATTATGTAATGTCTATGCATGTTGGCAACAAATTTTGTAAGAAAAAATTATAATGGTTATGCTACATGTCACTCTAGTAGTTCATGTAGCAAGTGTCAAAGTGATGGACCTATAAAGAAAGGTGCAAAGGAAGTTTTAGAAGAGATTGCATCTCAAGTCATAGAAGATGTTTTTACACAATTATAACTTTTGAGGCCTTTTTGTAATTTTGGGGTTTGTCTTATGTTTTGTATTATTTGGTTAAGTGTTTAGAGGCTTGAACATAGTTTTACCAAGAGAATGTTGGCACCAAATAATGCCACTCTCACATTTTGCACAATCTTTTAATTAGCCACTTTGATTGTCAATTTGAATTTGCGCATGCAATCAACTAAGTGATAATTGAGACTGTAATTGATTGTAGAGATTAATATAAATCTAATTCCTTATATTCATGCACATGTTCACTTCTAAGTATACTTTGCTTTAATCTTGCATGTGTAGTTATTTGCTAAGATAAATAATTCACTACATGAATTTCTAAGTGAGGGTATCAGGCCCTTCTAACGCTTTAAGCACAACTTGTGTTTTTAAGCTAGCACAAACTACATCCATGTGTTGATAGAATAGAAAAACTAGAAATAAACAAATGGTTAACAATTGACTCACAACAACTATTATCATTTTAGCAAGATTTAAATTTAAATTTTAAAATATTAAAACTTAGGGTTTAAATTTGTAGAGACAAAAATAACATGGGTGACGTTTTACAATCATAGATCTAAATCTTAGTAGAGAATGGAAGATCTAAAAATTACAACTAGAATCAACGATGGTGAAATCAGATTAAAATAAAGTCCTAAACTAAATTCCATACAAAAATATACTAGTCATAAACTTGTTAATAATTGTTATTATTACATTAATAAAAAACACTTTTAAGTGCCTCAAAACAATAGAGAGAAAGGGCACGGGTGATGCAACTTTCACCACTAAACTTTTTTAATAACAATTTGATTATGTTATATTTGTTTTTTGGAGTAGGGGCCGAACGGTGGGTTGTGTGCAAGGGGTGGACAGGGCGAATATTGTGTATAAATCCGTTAAATCAACATTTAATCTCATACTTGTTTGCGAACCAGCTGCGCCGTCTTCCCCCCTTCCTCTGCGTACAAGAGCAATGGAGACTTGTTTGAGATATAATGCGGAGGAGAAGCAACTCCATATCCACGCGAAGGAGAAGTTTCTCATCGACCCATCCTCCTTCGTGCAGGTATGCATATGCATGAGAAAACTAAAACATCACAAGTTTAAAAGAATGCCGCTCCTAAATACTAGCTTGGAATGTCGTTTTCTATTTTCAGTATACTTGTTAAACATTTTATAGGACTTTAAGCATCCCCAAGTTTGTATGACGGGGAACCCAGCTTCAATAATAATGAAGTGGAATGCGTTATGAGTCATGTCGTATTTTATGATTCAGGTGACATAGGGGTTTGTAGACGTATATGGCATTATCTCTTCTCAATCGTCTCACCGAGATTCAGAAGCACGATGAAACCTGAGTTATTTTCTGTTATCTCCGATTGCACAAACACAAGCAGGATTATACATTACTACTTGTGCAGTATTCAGTGATATGCGGTAAAAGTGCCTCTTGAAATGCCATTCACCCAGACAAACAATCAGAGCGTCCTCCATCTTTACCTTTTAAAACTATAGATGTTGACCAGTTGCTAGCGATTGCAGCAGACAAGGAAAGTGAATGTCAAGCTCCCCTCTCTGGACACATATATTTTCCATGAGATAGCCAATTTATCGTTCTGATATAGAGGGAAGCTTATAAATTATACACTTGAGGTCCGTCTGAATCCATAAAGGTTATAAATGCAGATTCGAACTCAGAGACCTGAAATATTGGAACCTGCAAAGTATGATCTAGTATCAATACAGGGTTATGGATTAGTGTATTTCTTAATTCACATTATTACATGTACCTAATCGCATCAGTCATCACCACATTCAGAAGGACAAAGAAAATAGCTAAAATTCTCTTTTGTTGTAGAATTTGGATCAAGAGGTTTAGATGTGTCTGATTCAAAAGCTCAATCTAGTTATAGAGGCATTCAACCACAGCTCCCTTAAGTTTTAATGTGAAGGTAATTTTACTTAGATATTTACAGTCTATTTACTAGAATTAAAGGGAGAAACGTACAATCTAAATCTTTTCCAAATACTGCAGTCTTCTGAGAGGATGACTCTAACTGATGCATTAGGCAGAGCATTGATATGCGGTCACAAGTCTCTAGTTCATTTAAAAATATTGGTGCTCTTTAACTGTTTTGTTTATTCTGCCTTATGTTTTGCTCCCGGTGGTGTATTTTTCTCTAAAAAGTTTGTCAGTACCAAAATATGGGTACCCCTATAAAACATTGTTTTTCATGTCAAACTTGTAGTCAATATTCTTGCCATGTTAGTCAATGATTAGTTAGGTTATCTTTTCTGTCAATCCAGGTCATGGCCTAGTTTGTCTGCTAATAGTGTTTGTAGATCATTCATGGATGAGGAATGACAAACTATGATGGGTCAAGCTTTTGAAGGTTGGAAGGCGAGGACAATGGGACGAAATAGTTTACAAAGACTCTTCAACGCTCTGTTCAAGCAAATTAAATGTGAGTGATAATGCTATGAGGGAAACAAGTTCAAATGGCTAATTTAGTTGAAAATGGTGATAAGGAGAAAATGTATTCACCTAAAGGAAGAATGGCATCTTTTTAGTGACGTTCCCAGTCTAAAGCTCCGATTGTAGTGGCAATGGCGTAAAGAAGTCATGCCAAAATGGCTAAAGCCTAAGAGATTCACGCTAGGTTTTGCGGATATAGTAAGGTAAATGTGTCACACTTTTCCAATGGCTTTGCTATGTGAAAATGGCAATTTAGATGGCTATGGCTTTAGGAAAGTGCAACTGACTAAGAGGAATTTAAAGTGTTAAGTTGTGTCACACTTCTCAGGTGGCATAACCAGTCCAAAAGCACGACTTGAGTGGCCAAGTGGGAGGAAAAGTGTTATAAGATGGAAGCAAAATTTTGCTTAAGTGAAAGTCATGTTATGTTAGTGGCAACACTAATGCAAAATGGCAATTTAAGTGGCAAGTCATGAAGAAAAGTGCAACTACCAAGGAAGAGTTTAGCACTAAGTAAAACTGCAACTTTAGGCTGGCAATGCCAATGAAAAACTCCAGTTTAAGTGGCTAATCTCAAGTGAAACTGCACCAAGTAAAGAGATGAGTTAAAATATAAGCAAATTGTACTGTTTCAATGGCAGTGCCTTTTTAAAAGTGCAACTCTAGTGGTAAGAGATGATCAAAAGCACAGCCAACATGAAAGCTAAGTGGGAGGAAAAGTGCAACAAGATGGAAGCAAAATTTTGGCCAAGTGAAAGTTGTGTAATGTTAGTGGCAACTCCAATGCAAAATGACAATTTAAATGGCAAGTCAAGAAGAAAGTGCAACCAGCAAGGAAGAGTTTAAGCATTAAGTGAAATTGCAACTTTAGGCTAGCAATGCCAGTGGAAAATTCTGATTCATGTGGCTAATCTCAAGTGAAATTGTGCCAAGTAAAGAGATGAGTTAAGAACATAAGCAAATTGCACTTTTTCAATGGCAATGCCATCCTAAACGTGTGACTCTAGCGGCAAGAGATGATCTAAAGCATGACCAACATAAAGTGAAGTTAAGAACTAAACATAAATTTAACTTTTTGCTTAACAATGCTAGCTTAAAAGTGCGACAAGGGTGGTAGAGTTGTTATGCAAGAGTGACAAAGGTGGCGAATGCCTCATAAAAGTGCGCCAAACATGAGAGGAGGTCTTAAGTTATAAGAATATTGCACTTTTGGAGTGGTGAACATATTAGTGATCTATGATAGCCTAAAGAAAGATGGCATAACCAGGGGAAAAATGTGAGGCGAGTGGGTGGAGAAAACACCACAAGTGTGTAAAGTGAATAAAGAAGAAACAAACATAAAGACTGACAAATATTTGAAGGGAAATAAACATAAAGTGAATTGCATTTTTTGGCTGGTACTGCCACCCAAAACTTCCTACAATGACACTTTTTAGTTGGTGTTGCCACCTAAAAGTTTCTACAATGTCAAAACAAGCCAAAAGTTCGTACTATCACACTTTTCAGTTGGCTTTGCCATGATAAAACTCCTCCAAGCGTAGGAAAATCCAAGTTAAAGTGTTTGGCATAATGTCATAGTCAAGGTTTTAGTGTTTAGTCGAAAATCTGCCTAGTTTTCAAAACAATTCTATTTTTAGTAGTTATGCTTTTTCAAGAAATGATGAGAAGAGCTCAAAAAGCCAACTTTCAATTTTTAGAAAGTCGCTTTTTAAGAAAGTTGGGTTTTTAGAAAATTACTTTTTTAGAGGCAGTCATTAGTTTCATATCCATGGATAGGGTTTCAACAAATTTCAGAAGCTCTTGAAGATTTGACATAGTTTGCCAGTCAAAGTCATTTTAGATTTTTGAGAATGACTTAAGTGGCAAATGTTTATATTTTTCTAGAGAGGATAGAGATGAGATTATTTTGAGGCCTTTGTATTTAGTTATTTGTTTTATGATTAAATTGCATTAAGAGTTGTTTTTTTTCTCTTTTTCAAAGGATTGGAATAGGGCTGCTTTAAATCTCTAAAAGATTCTATTTCAGAGCTTATAAATAAGTGCTTTGAACAAATTGATTAGAAGCAAAAATTTATGCAAGGCTTATGCTGTAGAAGTTTTCATTCAGCTTTGAAGTTAGTTTATTGTGTTGAGATTCAAGAAGTCAACAATAAGAAGATTTGTGTTCAACTATGCTTAACACCTGTCCTCTATTCTTAATTAGTAGCTTTGCATGCTTTTAAGGATTGTTGTCTTGGATCTCACATTATGTTTCATGTTGTTTGTGGAACGTTTGTTATGTCAAATCAATCCTATTGTTAATACTAATTCATTGGTCTCTGCTTTAACCATTGGATAGTATTTTGTTTCTAGTTCATATTGGTATTCATTTGGTCAACAGAAAACCTCATGGTGAGATAAGAACTCTTCAAGTCTTGTGCTCCTACCTCTGAGATCCAAAAGATAGGTCTAGATTGTTTAAATGCAAAAACCCTAGAGGATAATCTGTACAGTGTGCATAAGTAGCAATTTAGTTTAATTGTTTTAGATTAGGGAGCTTCCCCTGCAAATTTGAAGAGATGATTTCCTCCCATATTGTTCCGGTTTGAGTTGTCTTGAAAAGGGCAAATTAAAATGCTAACAAAGTTTAAACTAAAGGGTTTAGGAATACTTTTCTTGTGTCATATGCTATAAGTATATACATGGCCATTCTTTTTGTGAAATGTTTGTTCATGGTTGTGCAGCTTTTGCTTTTTATACGATTTCTTTCTGCCTTGAAGCAACTTTATATGTTCTATAATTAGTAGCCAAACAAAATTTTCATACTTGATGCATGTAGTAAGAATGTTTTTCTTTTCAGGGATGTGGCATTTAGAATAGCTTTTTTGTTTTTCCGACAAGTTTATTTAATGGCTTGTGTGATATTGTAGATTCACGGAAGATTGAATACACATACTGGAGCAGCTAGTGGCATCGCTCAATTTAAACGTAGATTTTATCCCGAGGTTAGGAAAATTCTAAAATTCATTGTTCTTGTTTTTTTGTGCCAGAAAGTAAGATATATCATTCATACTGGTATTTATATGAAGGTAGCTTCTTTTTGGCATCCACTACCTGAGATTTGTTTAGAGTATTACTGTAAAATTGAACTTTTAGCTGCTATTATGAAGAGTACGATAACAGAGATATAGCTGAACAATTAAGACCTCAACTGTACCAATAAATAAAGGAAAGTTTTTGCTTGCTGCTGAGTTGACCATGCTATGCCTGCAAGAAACCACAAAAATGCAGGTACCAGATGCCTAAGCAGGTGGGATGCAATCAACCAGAATAATGAAGTCCTCTGCTCTTCTTGAATCAGCTTGCTTGATACCGTCATATTAGGTTACTAATGCAGTCCTTGATCTTGTTAAGGTGATTGCAAACCTCCCACGAGCCTGCCAGTTATCATCCTTAATACTCTTCTGTGCTTCAATCAGGTCCTTAGATCAACTTTCTCAATCTTATTCTATAGCAAATCAGCAGTGGCTACATAGATATCTGACTTTTTCAACAATACTTGTATGAATATCTGTACTTGCCTCTTTCATTTCTAATTTTGAGGCTAAAATAGAAACATTTCCCTTAGAGTGGTAGTTAATAGCATTTTGCATCCGTAAATTTGGTTCATCACGTAACTGGGAGAAAAGCTTTCCCAGCCTCTAAAACAATCCAGACTTCCTTGCAGGTTCATGCATGTATAATGGATTATCATTAAATATCTCTTCTACAGAACCCTTGTACTGGATCCCATTTGTTGGTCTGCGTGTTGCCTGTACAATGAATTATCATTAACTGCCTCAGTGTGTGCTTCAAATGAGTCTTGAGAGACGACTTCTCACCTATCAACATTTTATTCTGTTTGATCACTGCCAGCCTCTCCTTTGCTACTCATCTGGTGGGCCGTCTGTTTTATTTATGCATGCAACCTCTAAAGTGTTGGGTTGCTGGTTAGTTGTGCAGATGAAGGTGATGCAGGAGCAGAAGACGGTTAATGCAGGAGCAGAAGAAGGATCCACTTCATAGACAGATGGAGGAAGTGATAACTGCAGGGAGGGAAGACATCAGCTTAATTTGTACCAGCTACCCCCAGATACCCCAATGCCTAATTATACAGTATGTTATATGGCTTATGTTTTGAGCCAACTAAGAATGCAGTTCCCTATGGTCAAATTGGCGAGGATACCAGAACACAGGGACTGGGTGTTTACTTATATTGGGGTCCATACTTCCCAAGCCACATCCTTTGTGGCCTTCTCTTCCTTTGTTTGCCCTTTCTGCCTCTACACATTCTTTTTACACTTAGTTGTCTGCGGGACAATTTCTCTGCTCGGAACACTACTTGGTGTTATAGTTTTCACCTTTAGTTGCTCAGTCAGTATTCTCAGCAGTAGATCCAGACTTGTGTGTAGTTCAGAGATCAGCATGGAGAGGATGTAGTTATATAGAAGAATAAGGCCTAGCTGTGTAGGGAGTCTTCTTTGAAATCAGCTCCCGATTAACTATTTGAGACTTGGGTGATTTGTAGATGTAACTTAGTTTAAACTACTTTGATTGGGAGTTATTAGATGTTAGAGTAGATTGATTGATTAGTCAGACTAGTTGATTGACTAGACAATTTGAGTGTCACTCCAGTAAGTTGTAAGCCAAACTTAGAGCTCTATTTGACACCTCATCTAGTTTCTTTTAGTTAGATTCTTAATGCACTTATGTATTTAAAGGGCACATTCTAATTTTAGTTATGATGCATATGGAGTCTCTTTTCCAAAATTTCATTCCAGTATAGTGTATTTCTTTTGAGATTTAATCTTAAGGAAGTTGCAAGTTTGAGAGTACAATACTGTGTATTTGTTGTTCATGTTTTTAGTAGTACGTGTGTGTAGATTAGCGCACTCCTAAGTTACCAATTCTGCATCAGAAATCCCTGGGTCCCGATTTGGTCCGACCCGGGTCCTGGTCCGGGTCTGGTTCGGCCAGGGATATGCCCAGGGTCTCTCCATTCGCCTGTAGGTTCGTCTGGGAAGTACCCGGATAGAACCCGGGTCGAATCCGGCCCATACCCGCGTCAGGACGCAAAAACACATGTTTTTATTAGTTTTTTTAATAAATTTTTGACATTTTTTAATTTTTTTTTGGATTTGACACTCCTCCAACCCTAAAAGCATAATGTGGAACCAATATAGAGACCAAAAACATTCTATTTCCTCATTCCAAATGAAAAAACAAAACTCTTCCATATTGAGCTGAACTATTATTTTTTCTTGCCATCAAATCTATAGAGTTGAAGATCAATTGGTGAAGGATCTAAAGCGATTGTTTTGCTATTCCTACGAGTGTGCAATAGCTGGTTTGCTACAAAGGCGATTGTAGAGGCAGATTTTGCAAAAAAAGTTGGTTTTTTTTGGTGTTTTTTTTCTACATTTTTGTTTTGTTTTGAATCTTTTTTGTTCTTTTTTCTAAATTCTTCTATCTACTATGAATCAATGGCACATGTGTAAAGCTTTTAAACTCAACTAGGTTTTAAATTTTTAATTTATTTTTTTTGTTTTCAATTTCATTTGTTTGGAACTTTGTATTCATGGGATGTGTTGTTTATTGATTTTTTAAAATTTTTGGCATAGGGATTACAATGGCAAGTGGTTCAACCTTGTCAGAGAAATCCAAATTCAAAACAGATCCAAATTCACCCCTTTGGAAATATGTTAAAATGTTAGAACCACTTCCAGGCGGTGGAGGTTATATATGGATGTGCAATGGTTGTGGAGTTCAGTATAGAAGCTATTACAGTCGGGTGAAAGCTCATTTGTGTAACATACCTGGGTTGGGCATCAAAGCTTGCCTTGGAAAAAATGGTGTACCCATCCCACAAGCTCAAGTCCTTGCATATATCCAAGAGCAAGAAAAAGTAGAGGAAGCATCAGGTCGTAAACTAAGTCACCCTTTGCTAAAGAGAGGTTCTCGAGGAATGAAGCCCCCTCAATTAGCATCACCATCAGAATTTAAACGGGAACATGTAGAGAGCCACCCATTTTTGCCCACAGTTGAAGAACCTGTAGCACGCAAGAGATCAAAGGGACCATTGGAAACGACATTTCACAATGAGTCTCGTGAGGTTGTTGATCAACAAATTGCAAGATGTCTCTATGCGAATGGCTTAGCTTTCAATGTTGTTCGCTCACCGTATTGGAAACTAATGGTGAAAGCAATTAAATGATGCTCTAAAAGGGTACAAGGGCCCAGGTTTTGAGAAGGTGCGCACCACCTTATTGGAAAAGGAAGTGAAGTTTGTAGAGGATTCATTGAAGCCCATAAGGGAATCTTGGGCTGAGACAAGTTTATCTATCGTTTCTGATGGATGGAAAGATTCAAAAAATGGGCCATTGATCAAAGTTATTGCAGTGTGGCCTAAAGGGGCTATGTTTTTGAAGGCAGTCGATTGTGAAGGGGAGGTGAAGGATGGTCCATTTATTGCTAATATTCTTTGTCAAGCCATTGAGGAAGTGGGGCCTCGAAACGTGGTTTAAGTGGTAGTAGACAATGCAAAAAATTGTAGAGTAGTTGGTTTATTGGTTGAGGAGTGTTACACATTTTTTGGACACCTTGTGCAGTCCACTCCCTCAACCTTATGCTACAAAAAATTGGCAAAAAAATTGATTGGATCAAACAGGTGTATAGTGAGGCAGAAGACATCCAGATGTTCGTCACCAACCACCATATGTCAGTAGACATTTTTAGATCATTCTCAAGATTGGAGCTGCTAAAGGTAAGTGAAGCTTCAAGCAATTTTTATTTTTTTCTTAAGTTTATGTTTTGAGTTTTGTAAATTTATTTTTTAAGAAGCCTTATTTTTTATTTTTTTTTATTTTGATTTTTATAGGTTGCTAAGACTTGTTTTGCCTCCAACACAATTGTCTTAAGACGACTTGTGAAGGTTAAAGAGGCACTCTCTAGCATGGTCACCGGCCAAAATTGGTCCATATGGAGGCAATCTAGCACTGAAAGGGCAACAAAAATTAAGCAACTGATCCTAGATGACCATTGGTGGGATCGTGTTGAGCATCTCCTTAGTTTTACCGAGCCCATATTGAGTATGATCCGTTATACTGACATGGATAGGCCTTGTTTGGGAGAGGTATATGATGGCATCGACTCAATGATTGAGAAGATGAAAGCCATCATAAATGAACACGAGCGAGATCTTAGAGAAACTTTCTTCAATCAAATACACCAAATTATTGAAGAGAGATGGGACAAAATGACAACCACATTGCATCTGCTTGCCTTTGCACTGACTCCCAAATATTATAGTACTCAGCTCCTTTCTGTGGGGACAAGGGTTGCCCCGTATAGAGATGCTAAAGTCAGCCGGGGGTACAAGGCAGCATTTCGCAGACTCTTTGTTGATCCTGACATATGAGAAGCAGTTAGAGCCGAGTTCATGCATTTTGTGAGCTCCACGGACATGGGTGTTGATGCTCTTGTTGACAAATATAAGGTTGATGCTCATATGTGGTGGTACTTCCATGGCCAATCATTCACACACCTATAACCTCTTGCAATAAAAATTTTAGCGCAAGTAAGTTCTATTATCTTTTAGATTTTTAAGTTTCATTTCTAAATTCGAAATTTTTAATTTATAACTCTAACTGTCTAATGTTGTCTTGTATTAATAGGTTGCTAGTTCATCAGCTTTTGAGAGGAATTGGAGCACGTACTCCTTCATCCACTCAGTAAAGCGTAACAGGCTGCACTCAAAAAAGGCGGAGGACTTAGTGTATGTGCATTCTAACTTACGCCGCCTTACACACAAAAACAAGGACTACAAGGAAGGGGACTCAAGGAAGTGGGATATCGAGCCAGAGCATACTAACCTGGATGCTACCATTTCCCACCTTGCCGCACTTGAAGCCGATGTTGATGTTGAGCTTGGTAGTGGGCATGAGAGTGTCAGTGCCAGTGCCACTGCTAGTGCGGGTGCCACTTTTTGTGGTTCTACTAATATACCAGTACCTGCTGATGCTCATATGGATTGTGGTGATGATATTTTTGAAGACCCATATGATAGTGATGCCTAATTAGTGATGGCATTGGCTGATTGTTGACATTTGGCATTATAATTTTGATTTTTGAATTGTAATAACTATATATATCATGACATTCGACATTCGTGTTTGACTAATTGACATTGTAGTGTTTTCAATTTCTAATACTAGTGTGGTTTTGTTTATGATATTGTCATATTCATGATGCTATGGTATTCTGAACTTAATTACTGCTGCAAATATGAATATATTTTTGATTTTTATATGTTTTTGTATGGACGAACCCAAAACGAACCCACACCCAAATTTTTTTTTGACCGAACCCGCAAACCCAAACTTGAACCAGTACCAGAACCGGTAACTTAGATAACAAGTATAAATAGAGCTCTGGCTTATTGTTGCTTTATCAAGCATTTTGAAGAATTGTCATGCTGCTTAGAATAGTCCTTGATGTAGGGATTGGTGTTATTACACACCTTTTAGCCCATTGGTTATCGGCATTGTGTCTTAAAGCTGAATCTGTCTGATACAATCGGGTAAACAATAAATTGATTATTTAATCATTGAGTAAACAATACATTAATAAATTAATCCTTGAATAAACAATAAATGAGTAATAAAATCCAACAATACATTAATAAATCAATCTTTGAATAAACAATAAATCAGTAATAAAATCCTTAAGTTAAATCTCATGTCCAAGGCTTGTTTTGAGATGCCGTATCCATGTTTGGGAAGTAATTAGCCAAGATATATCTTTCGATATTACATGTTGCCCCTCCTTATCCTTCTAGTCTTAGGTTATGCTTTGGATGTTCTTAAAATTTGAGTGTGTGTGTGCTCTTTGCAGTGAGGTTTGCTTTATATTGCATTTAAAATTTAGGAACGTGAATGAAGATAGGTTCCAGGTTTAATGAGCTAAAATCAATCCATTTGATAAATGGGCAATGTTCTTTGTTCTCAAGTTATTTTTCTTTTTCTTTTGCAGAGTCTTTCAAGCATAGATGTAGGTGTGAAGTATCATTCAGAACTGAGAGAATTCACTTGTGATCTCCAAGGAAAGAAGACACTGCCCATCACTGATAATGGGTTGTTTAGTGTGGACACAAAAGCAGGGTACAATTTCAACCCAGCATCACAAAAGGTTGGATTATTTAGGTAGAATTATACAATTTTATTTCATTAAAAATTATAGTTCTTGAAATCATGTTTGGGATAGTAAGTTTAAGTTCAACTGCTTTGAAGATTCAGGTAAATTAATAGATTTATACATACACCCAAAGAGAGCAAGAGAGGGGTGAAGGGTAAGTGCTTGTACGATAACCTTTCAACTTCATCTGCACTAATTCACTACTTATAACTGAACTTTCACACTTCTTACACTGCTCCAAAATTACATTTCTAAGTGCTTGTACATGTGACTCACACACATTTATGCTTCCATTTTAGTATGCGAAACGCTGGGGGATACACTTTGGGAAAATGCTGCTCAACAGGGGGAAGTTGAGACATTTCTCTTTGTTTCTGGGCTATTGTGGTCACACTTTGTGAAGATGCAGCTCAACACCAGGGAAGATGAATCATTTTGCTTGTTTTTGGGCTATTGTGGTCACACTTTGTCAGGATGAATCTGAAAAGTGGGGAAGATGAGACATTTCTCTCTTTTCTCAGTTGGTGAGGTCCACTATTGTCATATTTTATGAGTTCGGCAGTACCACTGATCCTGTTTGGCTGAATTATGACAAGTTTGCTAAGTGCAAAACCCCTTTGATTTTCCCATGGGTCACTAGACTGAGCAGCAGGGAAATGAGGCTTCTGCCTTGGCTATTCGGAGCCCCCCTTATTGCATTTGGGCAAGTTAAGTAGGTGTCAAAGTCTTCTGTTTTTTTTGGCAGAAACTGGTCAACTGGTTCCTCATGTGCCAAACCTGTCAAGATGAACATGTATTCAAAACAGAACCTGTCACCAGGTTCCTAGGTGTCTGGATATTTTCTGGGGCCTCTTGTTAGGTTCAATTCAGCTGTTTTAGTCTGTCCTTATGCTTGTCACCCTCTTGACTTGTTGGTTGTGGTCTTCAACTTTGACAAATTAGTTGTGTGGGTTCGGTTGTTTGAGTGTGAGTGGGTCAAAACATGTGTCCCTGTACTGAATCGGTTCATTTTGGATCAATTTTTAACAGATGACTTTCCTGTTCCAAGCTTGGAAAATTAGCAATATATGCATAGAAGGTTCTATGCAAGGTTGCCCTCCATACACTAATAATATATTTATGCTCACACCCATTCATAAAAAGAGCAAGGGAGGAAGGCAGAGAGGGAGGGAGTGTTGATACATAACATAAATAAAGGGGGTATATATATTTAATGGTTATATATATAATATAATAAATAAAAGGGTATATATACATGCTGTACTGTTATAAGAAAAATATAATTAAAGAATTACTTAAAGACATACATACATACATACATGGAATCTTGGTTTTGAATGGGCAAGGATCAAAACAATTATTTATTATTTTTTTGGTAGAACTAGTTGGGTAGGAATGAAGAGAAGGGTGACCCGAGCACAATTCCCAAAAAGTCAACCAACTAGCTTAAGATGATATGATTTTACTTTTTTGTTTCTATGATCAACTGAGGAAGTGGTTAGGCTACTAGTTTGGGTAAGGGTGACCCTATCCCCTTACTCAACCAAGTAGTCAAGTTTTCATGTTAGATACAAGGGTTAGATAAGGATGGCCCTGTTCTTACCCTAACTGGGAATACAATAATGATTCAACAATGATTAATCATTCCACTTAAGGAATCAACTAATAAATAATCATTCCTCTTAGATAATGCAATAAAACTAATACAACATTACCTAAGTAATGTTACAAAGTTACATGAAACTGAATAATGTATTATGTAATGTGTTATTTACATGAGTGAGCGAAAGCTCAATATAAAGGAAATACAGAGTCTAAAAATAGACAGACAGCCTGTAAAAGGCAACAGCTAAGAAAGCAGAAAGCAAAGAGATAAGAACTAAACTGAAGACTAAAAAGCAAAAGCAATCTACAACTAAGATTGACCATTATCTAAGATATATTAACTTAATACCCCCCCTTAATGGTCAATCCACTAACTAAAACTGATGCCCCCCAAAACAGACTGCCATCCGAGACAGATGGAGGCATAACCAGAGAATAGAACCCGAGCACGGGTGTCGAATCACAAATCCCGAGGAATCTGAAGAAGCAGTACACAAATGAGGAACGTAGATCCAGCTGGAGACAAGAAGGGGCTAAGTGCTGTAAGCGTAAACCAAGAAAGCCCTCAAAGCTATGAACCACGGCGAAAAGGCAGAAAGCACTCCAGAAACAATGACAAGGCAAAAAAAAACATTTGCCGAACAAGAAAGCCACCGAGAGCAGAAAATAGAAACCCATTCACAGGGCTAAGAAACAGGTACCAAACTTTGATAAGATCCTGCAGAGAATACTGATGATAAAAAATTTGTTGCCGTTGAACTTTTGACTGCTTTTGAACCAAGATGCCATGTTACACGTTTTCCGAGTCACGAAAAGACGGGTTACAAACTGATGGCATGAATACTGAAGCAGATAGACGGCACAGATGCTGAATAGAACCCTTGCACGGGTTACGAAGCACAGATTCCAAAAACACGGAATAAATCTGAAACACAGATAGTGGGGCACAGATCTCGAGATAAATCCAAACATGGATTTCAAAAGCCGGATCTCGAGAATATGGAAAACAGCTACCCCAGCGATCAAAGCCGTCAACGAAAGTTGTGACTACACAAAAAAAACCGCCGGCTAGGTGAAAAAGAAACTACAGAAACTACTATCTTCATATCCACTGGGCGTTCATGAAGAGAGAGGGACCCACAGAAAAGATTTCGCCAAAGCTGTTGGCGTCCAAACAGGTTCCACAAAAAAACTCAAACCACGAACCAAAATTTTTAAAACCGCCGCACAATAGGATCAAACACATAGATCAAAGCAGATGAACACTGATGAAGAACAGGAACACCAGAATCCTACCCAAGCGACCAGATTAGAAACAAAACACCATTGCAAAAAGAAGATCCGCAATTTTTAGAAGGGACCCAGAAAAAGCAACCCGTCAACAGAAAAAACAACAAAGAATACCATGATCAATGAATACCCAAATGGACACCACCGAATCACACAACGGTGACCAAAATATAGAATGGTGATGATATCAAACGCTGACCACGGAGTAAGATAAGCCTCGACTGGTAGTTGACGGAGGTATAGAATACCGCCAAAAATCACTTTTCAGAAGCCAGAGATTAAGAACCCGCAGCAAATGGAAATTACTGAATCTATAAACCACGGACCAAGAAAAGTCATCAACAATGCCTCAAAAGCTGCGACCAAACAGCGTATACAAGAAAACGTGGTTCAAATAAGGGCAAAAGTCGCCATTAACAGCAACCCGCAACTTCAATCTCAGCTTCAAAACAACGATCAAGGTTGGCAGTTCGCGAGCAAAGAAAACCCGCCGAATAACACAGATCCCGCAAGTAAGGAAAGATCCGTGAAACATGAAATCACCGAAACCCTTGAAAATGCGAGGTTTGAACAGAAAATACTGAAGGAAACAAAGATCATGAGCATGAAGCCCGCCAAAACCCACGAATCGCGGCCTCAACATGCTGAAACATGAACCACGTCCAGAGAACACGTGAATTAAGGTAGAAATCGCGTCCAGAGTTGTTGGAAGACACGAACAGAGGCAAGGAAATTAATGCCTTAACATCACGATTTAAAAATAACCCATAAATCAGAACGAATCGCCATCAGAGATTACACAGAAATCGCGGGTTTCTTGAATCAAAATACTGAAGCTCAGAGGAAAACGCCAAACTAACTTTCAATAGAACAAAAAACCACCGCTTCCCTCAATAAACAGAGGCATGCAAACAAAAATGCGGCAAAAGTCGCAACCAGAAACACCGCGCCAGTAACCAGAAACAGAAACACTGCACCAGTAACTAGAAATCGCGTTGACGAAAACCACGACTTACAGAAAACGCGAGCTTAAAATAGGAAAATCTGGATGCAAATCACGTCCAAAGGAAGGTTCGTAGAAAAACGAAAGTGTCAGAGAAGCATCCAGACGATGTCCACAAACCAAGGGCACAAAAAAATGTCACGAAACCCTTCACGAGATCGCATCCACAGAACTTAAAAAGCCATGAAAAATCCTTCAAAAGTGTTACTGAAAACGGTTATAGAGGTGACGATGTGCAAAAAAGAGAGGCCAAAAAAATGACTACCAAGAACAAACAACGCCCATGAAAACGGATGGCGACTTCCAGAACAGACAAATCGCGATTTGTAGACACGACGTCAGAAATCTCCAGATCCTTAGGGAATACGAAGAGCCCAGGAAAAATTTTCCATCTCTGATACCATGTTACAAAGTTACATGAAATTGAATAATGTATTATGTAATGTGTTATTTACATGAGTGAGTGAAAGCTCAATATAAAGGAAATATAGAGTCTAAAAATAGACAAACAACCTGTAAAAGGCAACAACTAAGAAAGCAGAAAGCAAAGAGATAAGAATTAAACTGAAGACTAAAAAGCAAAAGCAATCTACAACTAAGATTGACCATTATCTAAGAAATATTAACTTAATAAGTAATTCACTTAATCTAGGAATGTAATTTCTCTTTTCTAAATTCCAGAATAATTGCAATGTGATATAGCATTTTCATAAATGGGAACATACAATATACACAATTTCACATTTAATCAACCTTGCTAAATCTACACATTCTATTTAATCATCAAGTGTACTCCAACAAAATCCAACACTGACAATAACTGGAATTTCACAAGTCTTGTCACTTAGGTAGGACAATCTGCAATGAGGACCCTGCCACATCCTCTAAAAGTCACGAAAGGAGTGGTTAGCCACCCAACTACGTTGGCATCATCCATCCTTTTTGATGAGCCAAACCCTCCTAGCCCAAGGGTCCCACTTGGTTTCTATCTCCTTTGCTTGGTCAATACACACATTCCACCTAAGCTCACTGATGAGAGCTATTTATGTCTTATTTTACGCCATATTTAAGCCTATTTCATACACCTTCATAATCATTTCCACATAACATTTCTGTTGCATTTTCATACCATTTTAACATTTACATTGCATATGATTAAATATATATAAGTGATCTTTAATATAGTTTTGAGATAAACATATGGAAATTAATTATTGGTTGTGTTTACTAATGAGCATTGTGATTTCTAGTCTTGGAAAATATATCTTGCAGCATGCTTCCTGTCACCTTCTGTGCAGGAACCTTCCTATCACCACAAGTGGACTTTGATCGCCATCAACATTATGGTATCTGCATTCCTGCTTTTGACATGTGTGCTTTATTGGCTTCATAACTCCCACAACAGTTGGTGGAGTTGTTTACATTGTTGTAACTATCATTTTATGGTTGTGATCTTTAGATATTTTATATATATTTATAACAACCACCGTTCACCTGCAAAATGGATTCTCCAACTCAGCATATAACTTCTCCAGCTCGGCACATAAGAAGGATCGAATTTAGGAAAAGAATTCATGGCAGCGGTTGTGCTTGTTAGTAGGTTGGAGGAAAAACCAAAAATCTGCTATTTCCTATTTTCGGTTGCTGTTATAACAAATTTGTTTTTAATCTGAAGACAACAGTGAAGGTCTTACGTAGACCATTACATTATTTAATTTGCTGGTTGCAATAAAAAACAAACAAAACTATTATTGTATGCATTTGTTATAGCTGCGTATATATATAAGCAGCGTAAGGCATATTTCTGTACAGAGACTTTAGTGTGAGCAGATTGTTGTATGTAAGAGCAGATTTATATATGCCGACTGTAATATTTCCTGAGCAATAAAAGAATGTGTTTCATGATCGAAGCAGTGTAGAAGACATTTGTATTCCATCACTGGATATATTGAGGAGGCGGGGCCCACTCCAAGATTACCTGGTGATCTTTTATTTTCAGCTGTGTGGTATGCATTAGTTTATTTCAATTCCTGGTACGTGTGATTTTAGTTGTAAGATTTCTTAGTGTGTTTATCATTAAAACTAGTTTATCATTGAAGCTTGTGTTTAATTCATTTTGTTCATAGCATTAATAGGTTGCTTGAATTCACTTATCTATTTTTGAGCATTCTGGGATTAAAGTATAAACTTTGAATCAAACTATTATTTCACCAATCTGTAATAGTTCCTGTAGCAATTTCTGTGCAATTCCTGTCGCCAGACCTATTTGATTTGCAATAGATTTACTTTCGTAGCTGCATTTCATCCGCACTCAGCTCACTATCTTCATCCCTTCGGCAGATAGCCACAATAGCTTCCACAAGTCTACGATCTGCGGATTGACATTTTAGGAACAAACTAAGGAAGTTAATGTAAAACTTTTATAGCAATTTGATCCCAAGTCCTGATCCATAGTTTTGTCCATCACTCACAAGGGTACAATTGAATCAACATACAATTGGCTGAATAGAAGGTAACTTGACCATGTAAATATTATGTATATAATCCTAGGGTATAGTTAATGCGTAATAATAATATTTTATATTATTACAAATATTATTCTTTTGTAGAATCTAAAGAGTCATCTTAGAGATGAATTGAATGGTCATAGATTGTTGATAAAATTTTACACTGCTGCTCATTTCAATGAGTACAATTTTGGGTTTGCATCTCCATTTCATATTGCATTTTTGCAGTCCAATTTCCTAGCGACATTGATATCAGAGCACAAGCACTATTTTTCTTTTGCACCAAATCCCCGTTCTTCATTCCCAGCTCTAGTTATAATTCATGTCCGCCATTATTTTGCTTGTCCTCATTCTTCCATCCATTCTATGCTTCCCTCATTTCTAATTTTGTAATGAAGTCCAAGAGGGCTTGGCTCATGCATTCAAAGGCCCACACGGACTAGTATTATTTTTTGTTTTTAGTAGAGTTGAAGGGCGAGTGTTACACATGCCACCTCATCCACTCTATAAACCTCTCATTAAGCCTCAAACACTGCTTCCTCCCATATGACTCAATTTCTATGTGCACAATACTCATCTGTGATGACGACCTGGAATATAAGATACAACTTTGTTTCTATGCATGCAGTACCTAGCTTTGCCTTGTGCCTTTGATCTTTGCATGGAGGAAAACGAAATTTTGACTTCTTTGCCCGCACTAATGACTCCAAACTTTAAACAAATTAAAAATTGCGTCCATATCTTTCAAATCGGCCCTCTCCAAACCATTGCACCTTGAAAGTTCTAGTCTCCAGTGAGCACAAATTAGCAAATGTATCGGACAGAGACGAGAGAGTCGCAAGAGGAGAAATTGGGATGTTGTAGCAATAAGTTCGTTTCAAACTTTGCAGCCTCCTACATATCTTGTCCCATATCGCCCTAGTTTTGTATGCTCTTCACCTCCAAAGTTTTTCATGTGGGAATTTAGGTTTTGAGTGTTTATTTTAGGTTTTCAATATATGATTGGGGGGTATAAAGATTATATTTAGGTGTTTGTAAAATGAGGGTGTTTCATCATAGTTGGGTTATATGGGTGTTATATTTGTTTAAAAAGGGTCATTTTTATTTTAGTTCGGGGGCGTTTTAATTGAAAACCATAGTATTATATTTAGAAAGGGAATTTTTTATTAGTAAGGGGATATTTTTTAGGTGGTCATTTTACCCACTTTAGAGTATTTTAGGGCATATTTTTTTAGACTTGTTGAATATTTCGAGCAAAAAATCATTTTTTAATTTTTGGTGCAAACATAATTCAATTTTTTTTTGCAAACCTAAAACAAATCAATATCAGTGTTTGGAATACGAGGTACCCTTGGTTCACGTTTATTGGCAAAGTTGTGCCTAAACTATTGCACCTAATGCCTAACATTGCTGCAACAATGACATTTGAGGCTTCAACCTAATAAATCATCGGGGAGAAATAAGGACACAATTTTTTCGTTTTCCCATTTCCCCTAATTATCCTTTCGTCTTTATCATTAGACATAAATCTTGATACCAAGAAATCTTGAGTATATGGGGATGTTATGCTCGCATATGAGGATTTCTTTCTATGTATGTGTTATTGATAGAGCAAATCCTTTTCACGTGCCCTCATGTGTTGTGTAAGTGTCACGCACCACTCTACTCTCACGTGCTTTAAAGTTTGTTTCATGTACCGATGGGTATATTGAAAGAACAAGCTTCTTCCACATACCAATGGGTATTTAGGAAGGGTGAGCATATCAAGTGGTTTGGTGTATCGATTTGGTAGTATATATAAAAGACAACCTATTGGAGTGATAAGGAACCAATCCATATTCCTTTGACAACAATGCATTCAGTCACATCAATTGTTGGTAGAACACCAACTAGGTAGGACACTTGGTTAGAATGGTCAAGGCAAGTTGAGAATATTCTTATCTTCAATGATTTATGGTTCAACATTTGTGATGGAGACACAACCAGATAAACCAATAGATGTAATGTTCCCTTTTTCAGCCTAGACTTTGGTGGGCCAATAGCCTATTTCAGGATCCCGATAGGCTATGTGGTGGGGTAAGGGATTCCTTTTGTGTTGGACTTCTAGTTCAGTTGTGTGTATACTGACGTGGATTTTGAGCTCTTTGTGTTTTCATGATGACTTTGCCACTTTCTGAGGCTCAACCGGGCTCCTGGTTAGTTCTCCAAGATTTTTGGAGAAGCTATCTATTTATAGAAAGTCATTCCGAGGGCATCTTTTCTCATTCCTAATCATTTGGAGCAATTTGGTTCAGTTTTATTATCAAATTGGTGAAGTTTGGAGTTTTCCATAAAAGTGATAATTAAACAGGCTATTTTATTATTTTGTGCACTTAAGTTATATAAGGTTGGAAATATTAAAAAGGTAACTTAAGTGTTATAGCATTTTGGAATGAGAAAATGTCTTATTATTTGCCTATGCACATTAAAGTGGGCATATCTCTTGGAAAAAAGGGGACTTATTATGAAGTTGAGAAAAAAAAGGTGTTTTTCCAAGAAAGGATTAATTTCTTGTGTAACTCCCCAGGTGCCTATAAAAGTGAAGTGAGCTCATTGTTGGGTTTATGCTTGGATTTTGTAATAAAATGCTGTTGGAATTGAACCAGAGAGTTCATTCTTCCTTCTTGAGGATGAAAACCCTCTAGAGGATGATCAGTTTCGGTGGTGGAATATCCACCCTAGCTGATAATGGTGGTTTTTACTCAGAAAATCACATGGAGCTGAATGGAATTAGCAGATTGTTGTGGAGTTTTGGCTTGTGGTTATGAAAGAACTGTTTATAATAAGCTTTAGTTGATTTTTGGTGTGGTTTGGAGGACTTTTCTTATATTTGGAGTTAGTTTTCAACTTTTATGCCTGTTCGTGCCATGCTGTGCCGTACACGTAGATTGGAGCGATTTTGAAATAGTAATTAATGTGAATGTGTTTGTTTCAAAATCTGTGTGGGATTCCATTGTCATGTATGGGCTCCTCTTTTAAGACTGTGTTCAATGATTTTGGAGCAGATTTGAGATTGCTGTGATGTATCCGTACCTTCCCAGGCCGTATGGACCTGTAGATGACTTTTGTTGAAATTCAAATGAACTCTTAATGGCATTGGGTCTTCTTTGGTTTGCATTTGAAACGTTATGACATGTGAATGGTGGTTGTGTAAGAGTTTACTCAGGGTTTTCAGTTTTGTGCTCTTCATGACTATATGGTTGGATTTCATGGCCGTACAGCAGGGATAGTGGCCTATGTGAAATGCAGTTTGACTGGTCTGTTATCTTTTTGGCAGTCTTTTGGGAATAAATTCAGTGTGTTTGACCTGCATTAACTGGTATATGGTTGGTCTGGTCTTTTTTGAGTTGATTTGCCATTCTTCCTTGATCAGGGCAGTCCGTACGAGTGGCTTGAGGCAGAGATTACAATATTGGATCTTCATCTTCTGTCTGCAGATCAGAATCAGTTGATAATCAGTATTTTATGGATATGAATTACAATGTTTATGTTGCAGGTGCTTCCATGAAATGAGACTTCAAGCTTATTTGCTCAAAACCCTAGTTGATAATATTTGTTTTCTAAGTTGTGTTATGATGTACATTGTAATTACTTTTGTATTTGCAACTCACTAAAGTACCCTTGGATGGTTTACTGCCAGTGTGGGCAAATTGGACAATTCTTCTTTCATGTTTCTACCCACTAGATAAGTGGTGAATACCCACTGAATAAGTGGATGATTTGTAACTTTCATTTTTGCACCCTTACCCACTGAGAACTGGCGAATCCCCACTGCATAGTGGATGCCTGCTCATAGCAGATGAACGTACTTGTTGCACAATTCATTTGATTGTAAACCAAAGCACATTATGCTCTCACCTCGCCCCAGTTGGGATCTTGGTGATCAAAAGTGTGGAGGTCTTTTAGTTGTTTATACATGATTGTGCGAACATTGATTATCATTGTTCATTTTATTTTGAAAAAATTTGGGGGTAGTTTGTTACAATAGATAAGGCAGAAAAACAAATTTGGAAGCATAAAACTCTAAGGCATTGGCTTTGATAAGGGCCTTTGTTGATGATGAAATCGTTTGTCACATACAAGGGTGCAACACACCATGGGAAGTACTAAACAAGTTTAAGGATTTGTATGAATCTCATTCAAAATTGGAATTCATATAATTGCAATTGAAACTATTTAAATTTGAGTTGAAAATGGTGCTGTGATGAGTTTGGCTTCAAAAATCCAAGCAATCAAGCATTATGTTGTAGTAGTGCTAAGATTGATTATATATATGATTGCCTTCATAAAAGATATTTTTCCCATATATTCAACCTATTTAGAGTCATTACAAGCAAGCAATCAATTGAAGTCACTCACTTTGATCAATTGATTGAAAAGATGGCCGAAAGTGAAAAAGCCTTTGGAAGAAAGACTAAAACCATGGAGAGAATATTTATTATACTCATCAATAAGGCAATTCTTCCAATAAAGTTCCATTTTCCTAGAGTGAAATAAATGAGAAAAGGAGGAAATAGAGGGCGAGGAGGTAAAATTGGTAGAAAAAATGGTCAACACCATGAGAAGCAAAATGATAGACAAAACTTGTTTTACAAACGATGTGTTAGAAAAGAGAGTCATGAGGCTCGTGAATGCAAAACATTATGGGGTAAGATTACCTATCAAAAACAAAAGAAAGCAAATAAGAGAAAAAAGAAAATCTTTGAATTAGATCTGGCTCAATTTGCAAATGAATGTGTGCTTTCCATATATTAGATGATGTCAACTACGTCCGAGTGAATTCAACTGGTTATGATGCTTGGGTCCTAGATGCTAGTGCCACACAATACATGACTCTTTGAAGGGACTTCTTTGAGGAGTTTAATGAAGAAAGATGTGGTCTTTAATATACTGTAGACAAAACAAGTTTGCACCTTGAAGGAAAAGGGACAATTCGACTCAAATCACAAGGACTTCCAAATTTCATTCTCATTAATGTCCTATACCTTCCTCAATTGAATTGAAATTTGTTGTCCTTGGTGCTTATTCAACAACCAGGCCACTCTATTTTGATGGATGATGAAGAGGTGATAATCAAAAGAAAATGTGATAATATAGTTGTTTTGAGTGAATTTGAAGAAGGAAAGTTGTTGAAACTCAAAGGTGAGACTTCAATTCCAAGAAACTTTGCTCACCTCGTTGAAGGAAGAATGCCAACAAGTCTTTTGTGGCATGCAAGATTTGGGCATACTAACTATTGCGACATTTGAACAATGCAAAAGAATGGTGTTGTAGGTATGCCAATTCTCCCTAAAACAATTGAAAAATGTGAAACATGCATCTTGGTTAAACAATAAAGAGAACCATTTAAAAATCAAACTGGAGAGTGAAGAAAATAGCAATTGATCCACTTTGATTTGTGTGGTCCACTACTACTCTCTTATGTTAGTGGTAATAATTACTTCATGTTGTTCCTTGATGACTACAATAGAATGACCTAGGTCTATTTTTTGAAGCAAAAATTAGAAGCTTTTGAAACTTTTCAAAAGTTTCACACAATGGCTGAAAATGATGCGCAATCCCATATTGGCACATTGAGGATTGATAATGGTGGCGAATTCACATTAAAGGTGTTTGAAAACTATCTCTAGAAAAATGGGATCAAGCATCATCTCACAGTCCCTTACACTCCTCAACAAAATGGAGTAGTTGAGAGGATGAACAAAATGGTGATGAATTTGGTTTGGACAATGTTGTATTTTAAAGGAATAAAATTGCATTTTTGGGTAGAAGCAGCTCAAACAATAGTATATGTCTGCAACATGTCATCTTGAAAAGCTCTTCAAATAAAGACTGCATATGAAATTTAGTGTGGTCATCTTCCATTAGTGCAATATCTTCAGATTTTTGGATCCACCTGCTATGCATTGATTCCCAAGAAGAAAAGGAACAAGTTGGACCACAAGAGTAAAAAATGCATCCTCTTGGATATTTAGAATCCTCAAATGCCTATAGACTATTTGATGAGAAAAGCAAAAAATTTCTCATTGCAAGAGATATTTTCTATGAAACCATAACGACCACAATTGACATTGCTCGATAATTGAGTCGACTTGAAACATTTACAAAATTTGATGTTTTTAAGGAGAATAATACAAAGATTTCAAACAGTAAGAGGGGAAATATAGTTTGGAATCTTTTGAATCTGTTTTGCCTCCTGTAATTGAAAAATAAATTCCCCTTGAGGAAGAAATTGAAACTTCATCAGAAGATGAAAACTTGTTTCTAGAGCAACAATTAGAAGATTAAGGAGCTTTAGATCAAGAAAATGAGGCACCAATTGTTCCACAAGTAGCATAGAAAAAGATGCCAAAATGGGCCACATAGACATTGAAAGAAGTTAGATTTGATGAAGTTGGAAAATCATGCACAAGAAGTGCATACAAAGCCACAACGAGAATAAAGGTACCTAGAAGAGATTCAAGATAAGTAGCCAAATTTACCTGGGGAGGGCATTTAGAAGAAACCAACATTGCTTTTGTTTTAGAACCAATTTCCTAGAAGCTTGATGTGTGGAGAAAAGTAATGAAAATTGAATATGATGACGCCTTGGTCAAGAATGGCACTTTGGAGTTGGTTGATCCTCCACTCAATTATAAACCCACTGGTTGCAAGTGGGTCTTTCGAAACAAATACAAAGTAGATGGCTCACTTGACAAACATTAAGCAAGGCTTGTCGCAAATGGATATGCTCAAAAAGAAGGGATAGGCCATGAGGATACCTTTGTACTAACAATGCAATAGACCACCATTTGAGTTTTATTGGCTTTGGCAGCACAAAACGGATGGAAAATTCATTAGATGGAAACGAAAATTGCTATTCTGAATGTTGATCTCAAAGAAATGGTTTACATGACTTAGCCAAAAAGTTTTACAGTTAAAACTCAAGAACACAAACTGTGCAAGTTGGTAAAATCGCTATATGGTTTGAAACAAGCCCTAAGAGCTTGCTATGAAAAATTCACTGAGCACCTCTTGAGCATGAGCTTCAAGTGTTTTGAATTTTAAGATGCTCTTTTTGTCAAGACAATTGAAAAAAAATTGTATACGTAGTTGTATATGTGGATGATCTGCTCATAACAAGAAATAATAAAAAGTACACTGCAAAAGTGAAAGAAAAATTGATAAAAGGTTTTGAAATGATAGATTTGGGTCATCTTCATTACTATTTGGGTATTGAAGTGATTCAAAAATCCAAGTATATTTTCATCACACAATAATAAGTTTGGTGAAATTCTGAGCAGATTTGGAATGGCATACTGTAAATCATTCAGCACGCCCATGGAACAAAATATAAGTTGACATAAAATGATACTGTAGAGTTTGAAGATGCAACTGAGTACAAATAGTTCATTGGAGTCTGATCTATGTAACCACAACTAGATTTAGACATTTCTTTTGTTGTTGTTGTTATCTCTAGATTCATGCAACAATTGAAAGAGTCGCTTGTAGCAACTAAGAGGGTTCTTCGATATCTGAAGGGAACTCAAAATTTTGGTCTAAAATAGTAATGCAACAGGTTTCAAACTAGTTGGATATTTAGATTCAGACTATGTAGGTGATTTTGAAGATGGGAAATCCACTTCAAGTTTCCTAATCACTTTAGGATTAGCAATCATCACTTGGAAGTTAAAGTAGTCAGTGCCAGCTCTTCCTTTAGAAAAAGAAAAGCATATGGCAGGTTTAAAGGCAACCAACAAAATATTGTTGTTCAGAAGGATTCTTGAGGATTTGTACATAAAAACAGGTTTCTTCAACACTACTCATGGTTGACAACACTTCTATAATCAAAATGGAAAGAAATCCAGTATTTCATGACTGAACCAAGCACATCAACACCAAATTCCATTTGATTTGGCATTATGTGGAAGAAGGTAGTGTCAAATTGATATATTGTCCAACTGTAGAGCAACCAATTGATATCTTGACAAATTGGAAGAGAGAAATTTGAAAAATTCAGAGGCATGTTTGGTCTCACTTTAACCCTTGTGGATTAGGGGAAATGTAATATTATGTATATAATCTTAGGATATAGTAAATGTGTAATAATAATATTTTATATTATTATTACAAATATTAGTTTTTTGTAGAATCTGAATAGTCATCTTGGAGATGAACTGAATGTTCACAGATTGTTGATAAATTTGTACATTGCTTCTCATTTGAATGAATACAATTTTGGATTTACATCTCCATTTCATTTTGCATTTTTGCAGTCCAATTTCCTGGCTTGACAAATCAGACCCCTAATTTAGTGACACGATAGCTAGGATTGAAACACCTTCCTACTAGATCCATTCGATATGTGCACACACCAAGCAACACAACCAAGAACCAAGACACAAAGTAACCTCTCCCATGATTACCTTCAATGAGAGCAACAATAGTAGCAATTGAACAATTCATTCTTAATTGGATTAAGTAAAATTCTTGGTTGTAGGATTCAATTAACTCCCTAAATACATGTTTGGATTGCTGAACTCTCTTGAGTTTTCATAAACCCTAGCTGGGTTGCAAGACTATTAGAGTCCCCTCAAACCTCAAATTAACTTGCAAAATTTGTTCACATTTGCACTGCATTGGAATTGAAGATCATTTTGGAGCAGCATTTGAACATCATTTTGGAGCAGCATTGAAGATCACTTTGGAGCAGATCTGAGCGCCCACTTTTGAGGGCAAATTTTGGCATATTTTGGAGCAGCAAACCCTAGGCGCACCTCCTAGAGATTTCGCCCAGCTAGGGTTAATGTTTTGTCATCTATTTTGTTTGTAATTGGTATGTACAATCATACTTATCAATCTGATTTGCAGTGCAGAACTTCTGGGCATTTGTTTGGCTTGTTTGTGCCCTAGACTCCATTGTAAAAATCAGATCAGAACTTTAGTTTGTAGCAGCAGAGTTTAATTAAAAAACTCAGACTTGTTGTTGCAATTTTGGTTGCCCTACATTGTGTATTTCATGGTGTAATTTATGCTTATGTTTAATGTCAATTTGTAGTATCATGTGCCATCATTATTTGCCATGTTTGGATGTGTTTATGTTCGCTGGAATTCTTATTTAAGAGCAGAAATAAAATCAGAAAATCAGAGCAGAATTCTAGGGTTTCAGCAGAAAACTAAAAGTGCAGAAAACTAGGGCAGAATTCAGAAAAATAAAAATCAGAGTTTAAGCCATATCCTATTTGGGATATTACAAAAACTAGCATAGCAAACCCATGTCTCAATTTTGATGTCAGAGGTGATGTTTTTTCTTGAGAGGAGTGCACCAAAAGGTCTTGTAGGAGTGGTAGAGATCAGAACGGAGGGCAAGTCGTTTAGATGCAATAAACTCTCCTTTCTTGCGATAGAGCAACAATAGTCCCTACGGATGGAGGGTATGGAGGGAGGACCATGGGTGAGGGAAAACCAAAGTCTTTGATGAAGGGATTTACATTTATCATCATACCGCCAATTCATATGTTAGGATTTGTGGGAGTGAGGTGAGTTGGAGTAATGTATAGTGTGGGGACGAGTCCAAGGCAACATCCCAAAGGACTTGACATAAGAACTCATACAAGGAATCAATGGTGGGAAGGGAACTCGAACAAAAGAAGGGAAAAACAAGCAACATAGTCAATGGTGGAATCATTGTCAAAGCATATTGTGGTGTGTCTAGTAATGGTGGGGGGGAGTGTGGTAGGAGGGGGTGGGTGAAAGGGGTGAAAATAAAGGAGGGTGAATTTCAAGGCAGCATGGTAAGTAAGTGGGAGCTTTGGGCAAATAAGGAAATCATAGATGTGGGGAATAAGGGATCTGTTGGTGAGAACATAGACTACAACGCTTGCACCACCTCCATGAGGAGAGCAAGGGAACCTACGAGAGTTGGGGAAGCATGGGAGCTTGTTGAGAATGTGGAAGCTTTGGGATTTCCCCAACCAATGAAGGTGCCTCCCATAGGCCATGAGTGTAGTATTACCATTAGTAGATACTCTGTAAACCAAACTCCTCACATCATGAAGGCATAGCTCATCTTGCACAAGATCATGAAGAGGTGTCTAGTGACTACTAGTAAGGGCATTAAAGTTATCTAAAAGAATGATATCACCAACAGTGGAGTACTGGGAGATCTTTGGATAGAGTTCAAGGTATGAGTTCCCATTGATGTATATGGAGACCGAAGAAGAGGTGGGGGGAATAACATAGCAATGAAGACATCCCAAGTAGAGGATGGACCCTCTAAACTTGCAGCCACATGTATCTAGAGTGGGTATCAGGAGCTACCAATGAAAATCTAGACGTGAGGCTATCACGAATGAGCCAGGCCACTCCACTAGAACAATGGACACAACTCGATCTATGGTCTCATTTCAATAAGCTGAGACCTAGACCCAGGAGTAACTTGTGACTGTAGGAGGGCCCATTCAAGGCTCTCATGGATCTCAGTGAGGGAAATGCGATCTCAGGAAGTAATAACATCTTAGAAAGTACCTAGAGAAGACCATTTAGTACCATCTTAGTTCCAGCAGGCAATGGAAATGCCATCACCACCTATTGAGACCTAAGGTTGTTGTCATGCTGATGGTTTAAAGCATCACCACTGAGGAGGGGGAGGGTTACAAATGATTGCCCTACAAAATCCCACAGCACAGCCCACTTGTTCTCTTTCTTAGCAGCTACAATTTGAATATGAGCTTGCCAAAGCTCCTCTGACTGGAGTCTTGTAAGATCTATATCTAGATAAATCTGTTGAGGGAGGGAAAAGAGCTTCTTTTTGGCCTTGAGAGCTTGCAAATGTTCTTTTGCAGATTAGAATTGGATGACGAGGGTGTTGTCAAATAATGTCCAAGCCCTGTTAAGGGTGATATCCTTTAAGTCTAAAGATTCATGCAGGAATGCGTGACCCACCTATAAAGGATCAGTTGGGTTAGGGAGGCCACGAACATGAAGGTTGAGTGCCTTGGTTTGTTGTGCCCTTTCTTTTTCAAACTTTGCTTGGACAGCCATCTCAACAACAGGAGGTGCCTTCTTCCCTTTAACTACTTGCACCCATGAACTTTGCTCCTCGACTTGTTTTTCGATAGACTGTCGTTGGGCCATGTTTCTTTTTTATGAGGTTTGTGTGGAGTAATTATCTCTGATTGTTGAACCTTAATTTTGGAGACCACTTTGTTGAGTGGCTGAAAGCAAGGGGATCAACAGGATTGGCTTGAACTTGTTCAAATTTAGTGCTCCTTGCCTACAAATTGGCAATAATATCATCTTTTCATGTAGCTGTTTTTGAAATAGTGACAAAAGATTCTGAAGTTCGTGGCCTAGAGTTTCAATCCCAAATATTCGGTGGGAAGGACTGGTGTATTTTTTTTGTGGTGACAAGGCCTAGTGAAGGTAGGGAGTAAGCTCCTTTGTTAATGGGAACTCCATGCTCTTAGAGAAACTCTAGTTTGCATGCACCAGAAACGCTAGAGCACAGAAAAAACTCATCTGCGCACAGCAGAAACCCTAGGGCAGAATTCACACATCCCAAAGAAAGAAGAAAAAATGCAGCAAAAAATACAGCCAAGTGAAGAAAAATTCATATACAGAAGTTTGCAAAGTAGAAAAAATTGTGTGCAGCAGAACATTAGGGTTTTGTGCACAAAACATGAGAATAAAATTTGTGCACCAAAAACAGTATGGCAGAATTCATAGAACTCGCACAGGCTAGAGAAAGAAGAAAAGTCATAGTAGATAAAAAAAGAAAAAAAGAGCTGAATGATGAAAAATTTGTGTGCAGGAGAAAAATTTGTGCGCAGAATTTTGCACAACAGAAAAATTTGTGCTCAGTAGAGGAATGTCAAAGGGCAGGGGAGTGGCAATGACCATCTCCAAAGCCTAAATTTATTAATCATTGATCTAACCTGCAAAATCTTACATAGGTCTGCAACATAAGTTTAAACAAAGAATTTTATATTTAGCATAATAAAGTCCATCATTAAAAGATGCATACACAGTTTGAATAATGAAATTGTATCTAACATAAGAGAATTATCATTCACAAGTTTGCACACTTTTGACAAACTAACAAAAAATGTATTGCAGGTAAATTCTTACAAGCAAAATTACATTCTAAAAATACTCTGAGGCCCCCTATACAATTGACACGGCACTTATTAATAAAGATATCCAAAGACAACTTGGAAACTTGCACAACACTCTTAAGACCTAAAAATAGACCAGCTTTCCTATTTCCAATCCTTTTACTTTCACTTCTGTTTTTGCTATTGTGGTGGAGATTTTGCATGCTTTTTTCACCTTTTGTCTAATTTTACAAATTTGTATGGTCCATAAATAAAATATCTTTGCACACTTCATAATTTATTAATTGTAAAAAGAATTAATGTGCAAGGATTAAGAATAACTAAAGGAGATTTATTTATGTCCTTAAGCACATAATTAGACATCCCTTGGCACATTTGACTAACTTGAAGTCATGGCTTGACCTCTAGATCACTTGATGATGTGTGAAGACCCTTTGATGAAGCCAAATTTCAGTCCAGTGCCTCATCCATTGGGCAACAGAGTTGACGAATGCTATAATTCATCAAGTCCAACCACTGTAAAATGATGTATGAACCATATTTGATATTACATACCCCTTTCTCAATGTCACTAGGTTCCCAGTTTAAAAAAAAAAGCGGACCCCATGTTTATAGTTAACTTCTGATTGTCTCAAATAGGGTGATTAAAGGGTTTATCCCTATATGGGGGCAACAATTATCTTCCAAAGTTGTCATACAACTGAATCACTGACTATCAGCCTGAATTGTCAGTATGATTATTTGATGCCTATTTTCTCCTGTTCACAGATTCTTACCCTGTTTATTTGTTCATTATTTTGAATTTATCTATGATCTAATCTAGCCACATCATTTATCATAGCTAGTCCTGACTGTAGTCTCTTGGAATAAAATGTGTCACAATCTCTGGAGTTACTTAAAGGGTATCACAATATTGATCTAAGGCTGACTTAGGAATTTAGCCAACTTTTCTTGGAACTTTATCTCGAGCTATAACTAATTCTTGATGACTTGAAATTTGACAATGTTCCAGAAGTGGTTATATATATATATGATCCAAGTTTTTGCCATTAAAAAAAATTAAAGAAAGTCTAGTTATAGCATTTATCTGGGCAGTCAGGTCTGTGCAGAGCCTAAAGTTGCTAGTTAAAGCTGGCCTTTCATGATTTTTAATTCCTGTTCTGTTTTTTCATTGACAATTAATTGATTATTCTCTCAATTTGGCATATTTCAAAAATGTTTACTTGATCATCACAGGATCTAGGCTTCAAAATATAATGGCCTTGATTGCTTTGCTTAAGAAATTTAGATTTATAATTTCTGACATTTACTATGTCTTATATGCAGGGAAAGCAAAGAGGAGTTGTGGAACTTACCTATAAGATATTCAATTTTACTCAAGATCAAGATGTAAGGTTAAAGATTGGTTATGATCTGTTTGATAAGGTTAGCCTTCTACTCTGAGATTTATGGATCATTCCCGCATGCCACTGTGCAAAGTTTGAAGTATGTGTTTTTTAATTTTTCAAGAAATGGAAACGGTGGTGCCATTAGTGATTGTGTCTGAAACACAATTGTACTTGCCTGTCAAGAGAGACAAATACTCAGTTCAAAATTACATTTAAACTGTTTATCCTATACATTAATGTGAAGAAATGCCATAGAAGGTAGCTATAGAACACATAAGATAGGTTAAAGACATGATATTTCCACAGTCCATGTAATAAATTGCAAAGCTTCTGGTAGAAAACTGTGTATAGCTTTTTTGCATCAATATTTCCACAGTCCATGTGATGAATTTTAAAGCTTCTGGTAGAAAACCGTGATACAAAAAAGCTATACACAGTTTTCTCCTAGAAGCTTTACAATACACATAAGATAGGTGCTCTTCATTCCAAGGAGAATTGATTGAATTGACCATTAGAGTAAATATTGGTATCATTTCAGTTGAGGCACAAGCACAATCTTGTGGCATGCAAGAGACGCACCATGGTCTTGATAACTGTGGGTTTTTGGATCCCCTTGCACTTGTAAATGAAATCAATCCCGTGAAACTTGATGCAGTTTCTGCAAGCGTCCTTGGATGCTTGTTAAGAAGTCTCTGGATTATTTGCACGTCTGCAAGTGGATTATTTTCTAAAAACTGAAAAACTTGGCAGACCAAAACATAGGGGATTTACCATGCCATGAAAGGTCCTCTACATAGACGTTACGTTAGGCTTATGGCAATGGAAAAGTGAATATGGAGCTGTCAAATGTACATAAAACATTCCACTTATTTAGTCTGTTGGCTTGTAGTCTAGCATTAGGTACTAATGCAGCAAAAAATATCAAACTTGGCAGATATTCCCCCTATGTGTCTGTTTCATCGAGGTGTTGTAAACAGATGGAGGCATGTGCTTGGAACACTAGGCACTTTATCCACCTACCCAAAGAACTATACAAAATTTTTAATAGACATAAATTTCAAATAGGCTATCCATGCATAATGGAAAATCACATGCAACAAGATAAAAAAATGCAGGCAAGTTTCAGTTTGCAGAAAGATGAATTTGATGGAAAATGTTTTTGACTTGCAGCTCAATTCCAATGCCCCCTTTAAATGTATAAACAAAGTCAGTTTATTGAGTTCACTGGTACTGGCAGGTTATTTGACTATGCTTATATTTTGACTTGGGAAGCCCCATCATGTAACCCTGGATTTTTTTGGTAGCTTCTTTGTGGCTATTACATCTTCAGAATCTCCGTCAGAGGCTTTCCCAAGCAAAGTAATTATGTTTTTTAAAAGATTACCAATTGTTAACATTCCATCAACCACAATGTGATACTCTTAGTTTAGCATGTCATCCATTTGAATCTAGCCCTCGGTGGGTCTTATGAGTTATCTTCTGAGTAGGAAATCTAGTTTTGCAAGATATTACATACTAGAAGTATATGACATGCTTCAAGAAAGTTTAGAAAGTTTATTGTATCATCATTCATGTGTGCATGCAAGGACTTCATATTGCTGAAGTTTGTCTAAAACAAAATGCTTTTGTATGGTGGAAGGATCTCTACTTTTGGTCACAACGATTATTTCAGTTGTAACAGTGTAACTTCGATACTTCAATTGTAATTGACCATTTTCTATTCTTCTCCATTAGGGCTTGGTCTTATTTTGTTTGATTCTTTGCATTTATACACTAAGTTGTCATCATAACAAATGATTGTCTTTTTGTGAAGCAGAAGCCATATTTTCAAGTTAGGGAGAACAACTGGACGCTCAACGCTGATATTAATGGTCGTTGGAGTGTGAAATATGATTTATGAGTTATTGCCTAAGCCTGTTATTTGGGCACCACAATTTGAACATTGTATCATCGTTTTTTTTTTCTGATTCTCAAGTCTGACTCTTATTTACTGAAATGCTTCAGGGTTTTGAAGGCAATGTTCTTCTTGTATTGTGCTAGATAATTATTATGATTATTTCTTTATCTCTCAATCTTTTTATACAGAGTGATCACTGTGCAATAAATAACTGTGCAATTTATTTTCCCAAGTCTTATATACTGTAACTTTGTAAATGTTATTATGTTGGTGGGGATTATAGTCAATTGCATAGAGGTACAAAATCATTGCACAGTTTATTGTCAAAGCAGAACAGGAATATCTTTAGACTCACAACCGACTCAAGTGTGTTTTATCAAGTGTTTGTGTGTGTATGTATATATATATTCCTCTCCCCTGTATCTTTGTGACTACCTGGAACAGTCTCTAATACCTCTTTTCATATGACCCATCCATGAGACATGTACCTCCATTGATCCAAAATATATTATTTAATATTTTAGTATCTGACACTCGGTAAAAAACATAGTTAACTTTATTATGTATAAACATTAAATACCAACACCTGCTAGTTTTGGTTACCATTGATGCTAGTATGCTGAAATTTATTTATATTTTACCTGGACAACACAACCAATATTCGGCAGTGTTGAATGGAAATACTTCCAGTTTTTTAAAGTTTAGCTAGTCATATTCTCCATTGGGTACCTTTGGTATATCTAAGCTGGGCATAGTGGGCATAGTTCAAGCTCTTCCGGTTTACATACTACCAAATGTTAGTTTTCTTCCACCCTTTGCCTGCTTGTCATCATTGTTGAAGTTGAAACTCAGTTATTGCAAAAAATACATCATAAATCATGAACCTCAGTTATTGCAAAACATACATCATCAATCATGAACCTCAGTTATTGCATTTCCCAGATAGTTTATGGAAACTCTGGTAAAGCAATTTACTAGTTGCCAGAGGATTTCGATCTGCAATTTGCTTAGCCCTTCGTATCTGAACTTAATAAGTGGGAAAACAATCTGGCATAAGAAAAAAAAAGCTACCTGTCAAGCAACTTATCTTGTAATGACAGTTCAAATCAATTAGGTAAACGATAGAATAAAGGTCGATACTGGCAGTTATTATAGATTTAGTCACATCCTATCAAGTCACCAAAACTTGCATTTAATATATCTCATGGTAGAGAATCTGCTGTTGACGGAACACTCAATACCATAACACATTTTTCAAAAAACAAAACTAGAAATGGTTTGAAGAATGAAAATATAAGTTATAACTGATTGATTATGAAAGTTTCCAAAACAGTCATACTTGCAGAGAGTGTTCCAAGGACATGCTAAAGATACAGCAGAGACAAGAAAAAAGATTCTTTTAGCTTGGGAAGAAAGATGTAGCGTGAACATCTGGTATTTCTTTAGAGCTGGATAGGAAAAGTTTGCAGGATGACCAACAATAAAACCCATACATAGATAAGAATCCCTTGATAATCACCAGATCTGACTATTTCTGCTATTGATTTATGTTTTGGTTCGTCCGGTATAGATCAGTTGCTTTAGCTAGTTCCAACCATAGTAGCATTCCATTTACACAATAACAACAATTAAAAAACAGCAGTTTATTTCATGCAAATATTAGTTGTAGACTATGTCACAAGGTTTGGGGTCAAGTTCGAGTTCGGCATGATAAAATTCCAATTAAATTCAACAACAAAAATAATGGGAAAAAAAAAATCTGTGATTAAATTTGACTAATATAAATTTTTAATTTTTTTTAATATAAGAAATAAATGCACTAAATTATTAATATACCTAAACATTACTAAATAAATTTAAAATCTATATAAAAAATAAGCATTATAATAAATCTAAAAATATTAAAATATAAATAAGTTTAAAAAATTTTAATTTAAAAATTGTAAATATATTAAATATATTAATAAATAAAAATCTAAACTAAATATTTTAGAATATTAAAATTTAATGTATTCAATTTTAATTTAAAAAAAAAAACCAGATAAAAAATAATACAAAATAAACGTCACATTAAAAGATTTGAAATCTTAAATTTTATAAAAAAACAAAATAAAAATAATAAAAAAAACAAATTAAAAATAAAGACTATGCAGCGAATTTTAAAAAAAAAAGGCTCTGCTACGATTAAACCTACGAAGGTGTTCTGTTCGCGATTAAACCAAATAGTGAAAGCCCGCGATATTATTTTACATATTGCGAGGGTTTGTTTATAAAAACATTTTTAGGAAAGCAGATTTTTATATTATATTATAACCTCAAAAAAATAAAACCCTGTTCCGTACGAATTTCAGGGTGAATTAGAACTTTTTTTTAAAAAATTTGCTGATTTTCAAACTTAACCGATTAAAATCGCTGAACCTTGTGACATAGGTTGTCGACATCAAAATGAACATTAAATATATATTAAATAATATTATAACAAATATCTCCCGTTAATGAGATTCAAGATAAGAAGACATCATGAAAATCAGCTTAGGCAGCACCCCTACTAATAGGCAAGCTGAAATTGACCTTTGATGGGGGCATCGAGGGCAATCTTGGCAATGTTAGGGTAGGATGCCAATTGAATTCATTTTAGATTCTTTTTGGGTGGCAATGCAATATAGATTCCAAAGGTCATCAATAATAAAGAATTGACCTAGTAAAGAATTGTGAATGTTAGTGTGGGAAGGGATAAAGAAACTCTTGATGGGAGGGGGACTAAAATAATCATTGAAGTAATGAAAAGAACATGTCTAATTGGAAAATTGAGTGTATCCTAAGCGAGGCTAGATAATATGTCTGGTATTCAAAGAGGTTTCTTACCAGCATTGCTATAGGGAGTGCAAGTGCCTTGTTGATGATCTTGCTAATGTAGGAATAGATCAATTCCAACTAATGTCATCCCAGGGGAAAAGGGTAGAGTGGTGGCAAGGTGCTCCCTACCTTTTTAGCATTGAAACTTAACACTCATCTCCTAACCTAAGGTTTGGTTCATTAAGAGATGGAAGCAAAATCAATATTCATTAATGATTAATCATAGTGTTGGGGTGGGGTGCCACACATGAAAGCAGGGGTCCTCAATACTGTTGGCATTATGATAATTGCAATGCCCATCCCAAAAAGCAACTTGGCTGAGTAGAAGTTTGATAAATGTTGTGTTTGATGACCCTCCTTAGAAAGTTTGGTGTTATCACTTGCACTTCAACTTTGCTTCTATGTTTCTTCTTTGTGTTTTTGGTCTTGAAAGAGTAAGATTACCATGGGTTGGGTGAGAAGAATGGAGGAAGGATCGAGGGGTTAACAATATGTAGGGTTGATAGGTGGTTAAAGTGAACATTTGTAATTGATAGGGGGGATACTTTATCAATGGTGAGAAGTGTATTAGGAGAGGAAGGCATGAACAATACCAACGTCAATTGTAGAATGGGCTCAATTGAAACATATTTTTAGTTGAAGTTGGTTGCATTCATAAAAAAACAAATAGATCTACATTGGATTGTAGATGTCATGTTACATGATGAAAATTGCAGTCCATGGTAGGATATGTTGAGATGGCAAAGGAGTTCTAGCAATGCAAAGGTAGACAATAGATAACTTATTAAGCTTTGAAGTGTGAAAGTGCCACTATATGGATTTTGTGTAGTGTGTCAATGAATTGTAGGTTTTGTACCATGGGGGAGATGTTATGTTTGACAAGCACGTTATCTTTCTTGCTCCTCAAACAACTCAAGACTATGTATGCACTACTAAAGCATCATGAGATTTAGAAACTTGGGTCTCGTTTTGTGTCATCCTCCCAAGAAGAGAGAAGGATGCATAGAAACATTATCTTTCTCGGTCCTCAAACAACTCAAGACTATGTATGCACTACTAAAGCACCATGAGATTTAGAAACTTGGTCTCATTTTGTGTCATCCTCCCAGGAAGAGAGAAGGATGAATAGTCCTATCAGATTGGCTTCATTGATGTCAAATGTTGTTCAATGTGGTGTGGAACTGAAAGGTAAGAAGGTTGTAGCCTCCTTGAAATGGAGTAAACGTGTTACCATACAATTCAAAACGGATTGTCCAAGAAAGGAATTTGTGTCTAGTTTGCTTTTATGAAGGTATTTAGAATAAATCATTATGCTTTATTTGCATGTTTAAAATACAAATTTTTTTATATACACAACAGTTTTCTAAACGAACCATTGATCTGATGTAGTAAATTCTAAATTTGACTGCAACCTTGTTCATAATGGCAAAATATCATAGGAATATTGTCTTATTCGAGTTCTTTTGCCGAGTAATGTTATTATAGTTCCAAACCTTATGGTGCACGTGATAGCCGTAAACTATGGGGAATATTTTGTGGTTGATATATTCAATTAGCTAATTTTCTATTTTTTTCTTAAATATTTTAATAATTAAGTATTTTCTTAATTTCTATAAAACAAATTGTTTTCTTAAAGAATCCATAAACGTTTTATATAAGACATACAAGAACTTGGGAAGTGGAAATATATCAACTCTTATGGAACACATGAAATTGAGAATAAGTATTGAATTTCTTAGTCTTTGAGCTTATAACAATGTTTTTGTTAATTTTATTTATATATATATATATTTATTCACCTTATATTATTTTGTAGTTATATATATTAGAATATAATAAATATCTCAAGTATTAAATTGAAAATGATTTCTAAATTAAAGAATTTAATTAGTTGTTACAAGTTTGTCTCATCTAGATTGATTGGGACTAGACTAGATTTAATAGTTTAATCCCAAATTTTGAGGACTAAGAATAACTTGAGTATGATCTAAGGTTAACTTGAGTATGTTTATTATGTTTATGATCTAAGTTTTACATCCTTCACTACAACCTGCTATAAAAATATTGTTGCTAAGAAATTGATCTATGATTTGATCTTTCTCTTTACTCTCGTGCAAACAAACAATCTGATCTTCATGAGAACACACAACACCATTATCAACATGCTCAACCAATGAGCCCAAAATGTGTTCTCAATGCAATCTACACTAGCATAGGATAGCTGCTCCAAACCAAGTTTTAAAAATTCATCTATGTCAAAAACTTCATGGCCTGGAACAACATGATCATGCACATCCTCACATCCTTTCTCATTTGCAACAAGGGGGGTATGAGCATCGTCCTCAACAAAGCAAGGAAGTACATCTAGTGAATAACAAAAATCTTGTACTTTAACTTCCTTATCTCAACAACATCAAGATCCCTGTCAAGAGGAACAAATCATGGGGGTTCATCCAATACATAGTCATCATCATTTTTAAGACCATGAACTAACCCATCTGAGCATAAATTAGTGCAACACTGCTATCATCACCTACATTACTATCACATGTTGATGCACTATCATTAATTCTAATCCTCCTGACCACACTATCAAACTGATCCAATGTTGTATCCATCTTTCCAACACCATGGTTCAGGGCAAGGTCCTCAAATTGGAAATCAATGCCTGCACCATTATCTATCTCAGATCAATTATCATCAAGTGCATGCACACCAATGTCATCCTTGACCTCAAGCTGGTAAACAATTGGCAAAGCAATATCATTATCCTCCCCAAGGGACGATCCATCCAAGTGAAGATAGGTGGCCACCCTATCTTTACTTTCGACATAACTGTCATATGATGTTGCATCACACTGTCCTGGCATTGGCCCAAGCAAAAACCACCTTTATACTTCTTGGTTTATATTCTAGGGGAAGCTAGCTTGCACTAGGATAGAAAGTCTCACAATACAAGTCTATACATACACTTTCATCAAGTTTGCATTCATTTGGAAGGTTATTGATTGCAACAACAAACCTATTATGAAAGTGTGAAACTAATTCACCATCCTGCCTCCTAAGGCTTTCCAAATGTTGGGCAAGGGAGTCAGGGTCATAGACATGTGTATATAGCTCATCGAATTTGGCAATAAAATCATCTTGTTCATCATCAAACATTGTTATTGTAACCTCTTGTGCACTTGTAAATGCAGAATGACTATGGGACTAACTGGTGCCTAAAGTAAGCATGTTTATGTTTATGTGGCTCACCAAATTAATTAGGGATTTTGAGATCTAAGGTTTCTTAAAGCCTCTCTTACGATATGAGATAACACTCTTTTATTTAACTACACCTAATGTGCATTATTCAACATTAAGGAACTTGAGTTTTTTAAATCTATTTTCTTTTAAATAAAGTTGTCTCCATTTTGTATCAAGGCTTTGTGAGTTAGTTTAGGGAAGTTTTTATCAATCATGATACTTTTAAAAGGGCTTAAAACTTTGTTATGGCATCCAAGGTATACTCGATAATCTTTTCTTAAAGCATTGTCAGTGTGTTTAGTAGCAATTACAAATATGACAATGAATTTTGGAAGATACATAGAAGGGCCCTCCCTTTGTGTTTAGTGAACCCTAAATGATTGGAATTGCTATTACATGGTTTTGATATGCTAAAATGTTTGAACATTGTTGTGGCTATTGTCATTTTTCAAAATTTGAATTTTTTTTGCTTGATCACTAAAACGTAAGTTTTTAAAACTCAATCACTAAAATCTAAGTTTTTCTTAAAAAACAAGAGAGTATTAAAAATTTGAGCTAGAGATAAAATGAGAGGGCTTTCAAAGATGGTTTTGGTTTTAGGTTTGTGGCAAATATGTGGCAATTGTTTTGTTAGCTAGATCTTCCATTCAAAATCTTGACCTAAGGTTCATGCTTTCATAAACCTAGAAAATTACACCATTGCATTATCTTTGTGGCCTCGTCTTGCATTATTATTGCGTATGCTACTCCTACACTAATGAATTTGTAGAACACCATTCATTTGTTATGCGTACACCACTAAACTTGCATTACATGTGCATATGTTGCTCCTAAACAACAAAAGGCCTTTTGTTGTAGTTATGAAGTGTATGTACTCTTTGTACATTGCATGATTCCTATATCCAAAATGACACATTTTCTATCCTATTTCCTCTCAACCCTTTTAGATATTTCTTAGCAAATATCCATTTGGTAGGTTGCTCATGAAGCTTGACAAGAGTGTGGTGAAGGGTCAAAATGAACAAACCATCAATCACTCATTTTCTTAGAGTGCACACACATTATGGAAGCCAAGATGAGGGCAATTTTGGAATTGGAAAATATGACATTCTAAAATGGAAAATATGGCAATCTTGATTGATTTATCAAGAAATCCATTATCAAGTATTCAACATAAACATATAAACAGACCACTCTTTATTGTGCTCAACCTATAATTTTACACGATCTACACCTATCTCAGATTTTGGACTTTCTAGCAATAGTTGCAAATTGTTCTCACTAAATTCCTTGTTAGCTTTCCTCACTTCTACCTCTTCCAAATTCCAAAATCCCTTATCTCAACTTCAATTCAAATATTTATCTTCATGGTTTGTGTTTATTAAAATATGAAATGTTTCACCTTCCATATGCTATAAGAAGAAAATATTTCATGATAGAAAGATGAGATGATCCATTTTCTAAAGATTACAAAATTATGTATCCTAAGATTAGTACAAAGTGATCTAGATGTTTGATAAACTATAATACATGCCATGCTTCTAATGTAACATGTACATAAAGTTTGTGACAAAAATTCTTAGTAAATTCATGATATCTTTGTTGTAACTAAATTTTGACAAGGTATAGCCCTTGCTAGTCAACACACTCAGGAAATAGCTTGACTATGGCATCATTTTAATTTAACCAATGCATTTGTCTTGAAAAAATATGCAAAATTTAAAATGGGAGGAACTTAATTTTGAGTTTGTGTGAACAAGATCTAACGTGCAAGATAATGAGTACTAGACCACATAATTTGGCTTCCACGTGGTCAAGCAATTGCTTGATTATAGATTCTTGAGTTTTGAAATATGATTAAATTGAAAACTCCCTAATATGTGAAATAATAGATGGATAATATAAGTGTATGTATATTGTTCAAATATATCTCTATAAGATTCAAAAGATGTAAGTAGAGGGTAGGGTTAGAGGGGTATACAACTCTTATTACATGAGTGCATGGAAAAAATATATTTTTCTAAGTTGAGTAGAGGCCACTTCATGTACATGAGAATCGAAGAATTTTACATTACAGGGATACATAAGTTTTGTATTATGTAGTGCTTCTCTATGAATAGTAAAAAATGTTATTAATAGTTTTATCTCCACTAAAATTGTTTGTTCCATCCTTGATGAGCATCCCTAGTCAATAGGCAATCCTTTCACTTAAAAAAAGTTGTTTTCAATTTTGAGTTCTCTTTTTATTGTAGTTTTTGTGTTTGTGTCTAGGGTTGGAGTTTGGAGTTTCATCACTCTATTTTTGGAGGTCTGTAGATGCTTTCATAGTAACATGAATGTTATTGGTTGTGGCTTTCTTATCGCACATATTCATATTTGGTCCAAGCACACTTTCTACAACTTGTTGAACATTTTGAACTATGTAGTAATGACACGATCATATTTTTAACCCAAAATTTCCTTGTTATTTGTAATTGGATGGATCTTCACATGTGATCTCTTAGAAGTTAGATTGAATAAGGATTCTTGGTGAAAAGAAGACAACACACCTCACAACTCACATGCAATGCACAAATGCAATTTTTAATTTTCTTTTTATGACAGCAAACAAAATTTAGATTTATTCAAATTTCAAAATATACAACTCTCCATAGCCTTTCAATGGCTTCATCTACACAATCAAAATATGACATGCATTCACTCTATCATTAGCCTAACAGGGCTTCCAAAATCCAACACTCACAGGCAATCTTCTTTGCCTCTATATACACTCATCTTCTCTGGCCAAGCCCCTTCTCTTCTCTGACATTCAACACCCACTGCCTTGTCATTCTTTGATTTAAATAGAGAATTCAAATCATATGCACCGGAGCTCAAAATTGCACTTCTGTGGAATCGACTATGCAAAACCATCATGAACACCATTAGAAGATCAAATAAATCAAAGAAAACCAAAATTGAACCTAAAATGTTTTTGGTTGATGTGGATCGCTGATTCACCCGGGATGCTCCTGCATCAATTCTTCAGTTATTTATGTTTTCACCCAAAAGAGGAATACTTTCCTATGCCCAACATTGAATTCAAATTTTCAAATCCTTTGTGTGATGGATTCATGTCATAGAGACGTGTCAAGGAGCAACAATACAATTGGATTCTTGCATCATTGACACAATAAGGTTCCAAAAGTTTTGCAAGCCTAATTGCCCTAAACAAAACACAAATCAAAAGGGATGCCAAAGGAAAATGTATCACTGATATGAAATGTGGTTTTTAATAAAGTATCTTGAAGATTCCAATTGGATACTCATCTACAATGAATAGATAATTCAGGTTTGCAACAAAGCGCCATGTTTGGGAGGGTAGTCATGATCCATAGGCAATTGTAATGGGTCTTGTTGGGACCTCAGTGTGTACAAATGTACACTCAAATTTTAATGAAAGGGAATATCTTTTTGGATCTAGATTTCAATTTGCAAGTAGTTGTATGTGTTGTAATTCATTCAACCTCACACTAATTGTAATGTTTCCATTTTATAATACAACCATATTATCGTCTACATCCCTATGTTTCTACATCACACATGTTTATGATGCTTGATGTTTGGTTTGATAGCTATTAAGTAGGTTCTTAAAAGTTGAAATTAGATAAAGTATTCCTTAGTGTCATGTGTATGTTCAAAAACCACTACCTACAAAAAATTGTGTGCAAAAAAAGGTCACACTTCCAGAGGCCTTGGACTATTTTTTTTCATTTATTAAGTCTTGCCAAATTCAAGTAAAATCTAACGTTTGTAACCTTTGTAATTAAAATATTCATAGGTCATTAGATCTAAATAGATCAGAGGGACCACACTCATTTAGTGACTAACAAGTTACTAACATTTGAAAAAGGTACATGTACCATTGGTCATCTTCAATCCAATAAAGCAATAAAATTGTTAGATCTAAAAGGTTCCAACAAAGGATGTCTCCCCTTCCTTTTGATAATGTCTTGATCAACAACAACCATGAAATCATGTGTTAGCTTAATAGATTGAACGACCTATGGGATTCAAGGCAAAACTTTTGAAGGTTTACGAAGAAGATCAATGTTATTAGCCAAAGATGTAAAGATGGGGCACACATGCCTAAAACATTAAGATAAGCTAAGGTAAAGATTTGACATAAAGTAAAGGTACATAAACCTCAAAGGCACATGATAATGCCATGCTCATTTGGGGATTGATTATATATGCCTAAAATTATATAGGCATACATGATAGTTTGATGATCATCTGGTGGTTGAGATGGCATGAATAACTATCTCTTTCTACTTTTATGACTCTAATGGAAGCTCCTTTTCTTATTTAGGGCCCTTCCTCACAAGTTTTTCATTTTTTCAGAATACATACCCTACATCTTCTGAAACCAAGTTTTTGTGCCTTTAGTTGCAAGGGCACTTGATAGATCCTAGGGTTTCTTGGGTGACCCAGGTCAAGTTGTAGGGTCACTTAGGTGACCTACCTTGGTAAAATGAGAAACCTACCTTAACAAGAGGGGTGACCCTATCGTGTTTGATCATCATGTGAATCCTTCAATACTGACTATTTCTCTTCCATTTTTGCTTGTGATTGGGAGTCTAGTCTAGTCCTAATTGTACCTACCACTTGTTCCTCTTGAATTCTTCCCCAATCACAAATCTGATTGTAAATTACCCCCCTAATCATGATTGTGATTAGGATTCCTTAGCCTATTTAAGAAGCTCCAATTCTCCTCCCAAATGTTTTTTCACTCTTGATTCTTGCCTTCTTTATGTCTGATTTGCTGCCCTCTGCCCACGTGCTCGAGTATGATAGAAAGTCCATTCTGAGGTGTCAAAGCTAAAAGTCCATAGAGTAAAAACACTCACCATCCATGGCCCATTCTTCTTGAAGCTTCAGAATCCTACTTAGCTATTGTCACAACAACCCATCACTCATTTCTTGAGCTTAGTTTCTTAGCTTCTATCCTTCTTCCATCATTCAAAGTACTTAGGTTGGAGAGAAGAGGAGGATATGAAAAAGTGAGTCCATTGAGGACTACTGTAGCTTCACCAAGTATCTACTAACATCTAGGTGTGAGGTGTTATTTATTCACTACTTTCAAAATTCTTAGCTTAGTTTATTATGAAAAGGTATTTAGATTAGAATTTAGAATAGCTTCAAGTTTTGCCTAGATCAATGAAACTCTATTACCATATTATGGATTAGAGTAAGATAGAATAGATTTATTTATGCAAATAGTTTGGATTAGATTTAAATCTCATTTCAGTTCAATAATCATTCTTCAAAAGACCTTGATTCCAACACAAGGAACTTAAGAGGAAAGCCCTCAATACCAACATGAGGCATCAACACATCCAACATATCAAACCAAAACTGAAAATCTAAAAAACATTAGTTTAAATTGCATTCAAATCATATAGATTCTTTTAAACTACAAATAGCCAATTAGACACTTAAATCTGGGAAAATACAAAAAAGGATAGAATAGTGTTTCTTTTCATCCATTTAGTTTAGATCATTTAGCTAATTATCATTTAGTAAAAAATATGAGAAAACAAAAGCCCTTAATATTAGCATGAGGTGCCCAACAATCAAATGATCAATAAACCAAAGGCAAACCCAAGGATGACGTGCAACAATCCAATGTACAACCATCGAACAAAAAACAAGCCAAGCAACAAATGAACACAATAAAAAAAGGTGCAACTACAACAAACAAGACACACAACCCTTTCCTTTCTCTCTTCCATTTTAGGTCCATGTGTCTTGGGATTAGAGAAGATTGGGTTAAATCCATCTAAATGCATTTGTGCAACCAAATCAAGAAATCTTTAATGTTGAACAAGTTTACCTTGCTAAGAGCCCATTTAAGTTTGAGTCCCATTTATATTAGTCATGCACCTATTTATGAATGACCCATTTGATAAGCCTATTATGGATGGGCCTATTATGAATGGCCCAATTATAGATAAATATTAACCAGTTGGAGATCGAGATTGATACCCTATTGGAGCAAAGACAAAAGATGTAAAGCCAATTATATCACTGACATTCTTGCCAATTTCTAATCTAGATCTACTAGTTGCAAATAAAGATTCAACACCTATTGTTTGATAACCAAGAATTGGTAGGCAGAGAGGAAATGCTATCATTGGGTTGACTATTAGCTAACTGAACAAGCAATTACATAGGTTGCATAATGTGATAGTAGTAAGCCACAACCTTAGCGAGTTAAGAACAAGCCACTATCTTATGCCAAATCTAAGAAGAAAACACCAGGAGGCGTGAAAGGGAACTAGCCCGTGTAAGAGAGTTAGATCTCTTAGAAGAATTAATTGAATTAGAGACCCATAGGTTAATATATTTCATGTCTTTTCTTAGTATGAGTTAAACTTGATTCAAGTAGATGATTCACCTAGTCAAATAAGAATCATTACAACTACACCTTTGCATAGATTCACTAGGAAACACCCAAATATCCCATCTCTAACTCCACAGTTGAACATAATTGTTTGCAATCAAGCACTCCTTCCTCATGAAGTGAGTGAGAAAGTTGGTGCAACTCTCACTCATTGCATTAGTACCATTGTCATCGATGGTGCTCTTCTTCTTCATGAAGAGGGTTGCTCGGATTCTCCCTTGCTCCATTGGATTTACCCATATGAGCAGGAGTGATTTGATTCACACCAACAAGGGTGCAACACATGTGCTAGACAGAGTCTAATTCATACACATTTGTGGTGAGTAAGTAGATTTAGAGCATCACATATTTTGTTCAAATCAATGTAAAGAGAAAATCCTTCTGGGACCAACTCTCTCATTTTTCCATTTCCATTCCACCTTGTTTTCTTCTTCATTTCCATCATCCCATTTATTTTGTAATACCCAAGGCAACCCTAAATATGTTGGGACTGATAGCACCTCAGGACAAAGTCCCTCCAACAAAGCTAGTCCACCCTCATTCGACCAATAAATCCCTTTGATCCCATGGAACCTATCTCAAATAGGTATGACTATGAGGATAATGACTTGAACAATTAGTATTTAGGGTATGACAACAATGCTCGTATGGGCTAGGAATTTATAACTTTTGATAAGCCCATGGGGGATCATAAAAGGCCCATCTTACAACCAAACCTAGACCAACCAAGAGCTTGTCATGTCCTAGTCTGATTGGAGATCTTGAGATAGGAGCCTAGCTTAGATTCTTGCATGGAATGGACACAAAAATCAACAATGAGGTTGATCACCTTGAAAGGAATCTAGTAGAATCTCAAGTGACATGAACAACCCTCGACATGGTTTTTCATATCGACCAAGCCTCCACTCAAAGGGCGAGACTTGAGAATCCAATAAAAGTGACAATGAACATGGCCCATGCACTTTAAATAAATAACCCACCTCATGGTGGTGAAACATGACATATAGAGGAAGAAACCCTAGAAGAACTTATAGCTACCCTATTCTAATGGATTAGAACACTTGAGGTTAGGGGTACTTTGTGGCCACTATAAATTTTTTCCCAAATAAGTGGTTAACCAAGGTTCGTGAGGCATCAACCTCACACTAATCCCTTCACTATTGGTGCAAACAAATCAAGCCAAGGGGTAGTCTAGCTACCCCCTATGTCAACTTGTACTTATACAATGCGGTCAATGAGTCTTTTATGCCTCCTCTACCTTTGTCATTCAACACAATGAGTTTGAACCAATCAAGTGGGATGCCTACAATGTAAAATCTAAATCAAGAAATCCCACCAAGTTTTTAACCTCTAGGTGCTTCTCTATAAAATTATCTAGTATTCTCCAAGTATCAATAACCCAATGTGCCTTTCCAAATACAACCCACACAACAAGCTCCACCTATAGAGTTCATGTTTGGATGGGTCATTCCTTGCACACATAACCTCTTTTCAAGGACATATCTTGAATAACTTAAGGAGATTTTGGACCACATAAATCGTAATGTGATGCTGCCTCAACTGCTTCCTAAACTACCTAAGTTCAGAGGAGTGGGAGATCCCAACAACCACATCAAAGTATACATTACAGTTGTTCAAGAACTTCTTCCCTAGGATGGAGTTGTGAGATTTTTTCTAAAAACCTTAGAAGGCATAGCCCTAGATTCTACAAACTTCTAGAGGCATCCATCCATTCCTTTCAATAGATCATTGAAGAGTATGTCACTACATTTGACATGAATAAGCTCGTGAAAACAAGAATCTAAGAAGTGCTAAGCATTAAACAAGAACGAAACAAATCAATTATGTACTTTATAATGTGATGAAGAGAATTCTCCTATTCATCCATGAGTTTTCCAAACATGGATCACATGGAGCTATGCGATCTCTTCTTGCATGCACTCAAAAGTTACTACTAATGAAAGGTTAATCACCCAAAGTACCAGCAATAAACATAATAAAAATAACCCCTCAACATTAAAAATTCTAAAGAATAATCAAAACACTATAATTGATTTATGGAAGGAGCCAATCAAGTGGTGGTGGGACCAAGTAGTTGTTCTATTCACAAGGAAACATAACATCGTAGATCGTGGTTGGATTGATTGTGTGATTTGTTTGTGTATATTTGTTGATGGTTTTGATTATCTTGATTTAGTCGACACAATTGAGAGATTAGTTCTTGTAATAAGTTGAGGTTTGTAGGTATTTCTTCATTTGTTCATAGAATTGATTGATAATTTGGCCTTGAACTTGAAAAATCCTTAGGATGTGAGTCTTGGTTGTGTTATGCTCTATTTATTGTAGGATTTTTGTTTGTTCCTGAATAACTTCTTTAGTAGGGTTTTCTTGAATTGGTAGGTTTTCCCTTATCTCTTCTAAGATTAATTTTCTCCAATCTTCCCTCACTCTATGGCACATTGAGTGTTGAGTTGAGGAGATGGATGTTCTATTTTCATTTGAGAGTGTTGTGTGCCTCATGATGGGAATAAGGGATTTCCTTTGTTTGTTTCATTGAAAGTTGCAAGTTGCATGCCTCATGGTGGGATCAAGGGATTTCCTTCTTATTTTGAATGTTTGATTTTTGAAAGTTATATGAATTTATAAATACAATTACTCTAAATCAACACAATCTTCTATTTGTTATTTTTCCCAATTTTCAAGTATATGATCTAATTACTATTGAAAATGAAAATGATAATGTTTTTTGAATGTAGATTTAAATAAATTTTCCTAAATGCGGTTTTGCTATGTTTTTTTGTTGTTTTCACATTTGATCTTTGAATGACAATAATTATAAGAAAGTGAAATGCAATTTCTCTAAGCACAATGAAAAATAAATCTAAATATAGTAAGTAGTAAATTCTAAACTAACCAAGAGAAAATACAAATGAATTGTTACTTTCCCAAGGGTGAGAGAATGTGCTAATTAATATTGAATTTTTTTTGAAAAGAACTTGTGAATGTATAAAGGGCGTTGGTGCTAGGATTGTGTCTTGAGAGATCTAATAAGCAACTATCTCCTCCTTTGCAACAATGGGGTCCTCCTCTTGATGACAAGGATAAAAATTAGGGATATGAGGGAATTTGGATTGATTATGGCTTAGAAGAAAAATCAAAACATAAATAAAAGGGTCACAGAGTCCTCTATGAGCATAAGAATACTATGGGGGGTGTTATGCATAATCTTGAATCCTCAAGAGATGAATTAGATCCTATCAAAGAAAAACAAGAATTCATGAATAATTCTCAAAATCCTTAAGGGAAACTAGGAATGATATAGTAGAAGCTTAGAATATTGGGAAAAATATAAAGGAAAAGGCTCATAGAGTCATGTACAAGCATAAATATGCTATGGGGGTTAGTATACATAAGCTTGATCCTCTAGAGATGAATTAGCTCCTATAAGGAAAAATAAGAATGCATGAATAATTTGTAACCTCCCCTAAAATAATAGAGGAGGGGGTATTTATGGGTAGAAAATCAACACCAATAGTGATTGGGGAGTAAACTAGAGAGTTGATTGGAGGATTACAGAAGCTAAAGAGGAGAGGACAAGAAACTAATTGGAAGATTACTACAAATTAATTGGGAGTTAAGAAAAGTTTGATTAGGACCTAACCAATAGTCAGTGGAAGTGATGGCTCAATTGTGCATGAAGGAACTCTCAATCAAAAACCAAAAATAGAAGTAAAGTGGGTAGAGAACTAAGCCATCACTTACCTTAGTTGTTGATTGGGATCTAAAAAATAGTCAGTGTAAGTGATGGCTCATGGTAAGTACATGTAACTTAAATATGAGTCACCCAAGTGACCCTAGGGTCTCTCAAGCGACCCTCCTACTGAGGATCTAAAAAGGGTTGTCTTGCAATTGTGAATTCCTAGAACTTAGTTCAAAGGCTAGAAAAGATGGTCAAGGGAGTAAAAACACTAGAGGACACATCATAAAATGTGAGATTGCTGAGAGGAGTGTAATTCACGCCTTCAAGGGCCATGAGCTAGACCTCCATATCATCATTGGATTGCTATCTAGGCCCATGTTCTCTTTTAGTGCTTAAATATTTGCCCCCTCAAGTACGGTAGTCTACATAGAAGGTAGGTATTGTTCCTGAAGGGTGACCTTCTGGGACTTGCACTTGCTTGTACTTAGCTTGGTTATTGTCTCACATTTGGACCTAGAGATGGACAATATAGTTCAAGCATAAGTTCAATATATGATAAGCTTAAAATAAGTATAAAAAGGAAGATAAGAGAATGTACCATTGATGTGTGAGTTTGAATTTTACTTGTGTTGCCTTGCCACGATGACCTGTCAAGATGATGAAAGAAAATTTAAAACAAGGAAAAAATATACTCTATGAAAGCTGAACTAAGAAAAAAATAAATCACTATCACAAACTAAGATAGAGAAGAGAGAGAGGAGAAGGAAGAGGGAAAATGAAATAAAGATACCAAACAATGACAAAACTTCACAAGGGGATAATTGATGGAAAGCTTGCGATGAGGAGATCAAGATTATGGCTGTTGTTCAACCTCCCACAGATCCCCATGTATGACAAATGAAAAAAAGCCTCTTTGAAACTCCAGCTTCCTTTTTTGTTTGATTTGACTTAAAAATTTATGTTGAATTCAATCTTTTCTGTTGCATTTGCCTAGGTTTTTACTATTTTTACTGCTTGATTTTTTGATTTCTGCCTAATTTTAATTTTTTGTGACACCACTAAGATATAATAGGGTGTGGCCTAGGGTAACCCCTTTTTATAGGGCAAGTAACTTGGGAAACCCTACCGATTCAACATAGGTTAGTCTCTCAAGTGACTTTCCACTTCAACCTGGGTTACCTAAGAGATCGGTCAGGTCACCTAAGAGACCTTACTAGGATGTTCTATCAATAGGATCAAAAGTAAAACTAATGATTTGATTCTTGAACCTGATTACTTTCTTCATTTTAATGCTAACTTATCTATTTATTACCAATTTTTCAAGAATGTATTTGATTTTTAGGTATTTTTAGAGTTTTACAATTTTTTACGATTTTCATTTTTTTAAAAAATTTTTAGGGTTTTTTAAGTTTTTGACAAAGGTCTTATCTAATGTATCCTCTTGTAGGATACATACATATGGTGGAATGATACCTGGGAGCAAGCTTAGTATATGGATGCCACATATGTGGAACATCTTAACTTATTGAGACATTTGATAGAAATGAAGGTGAACAACTATAGAATGGAAATACAATTTAAAATGTTATAAATCTAGTGTATAATGAAATGGAGATTATAGAAAATCAAATAAATGATACAAAGAATAAAGGAATAGAGAAACTAAACACATAATACAGTATTTACGTGGAGAAACCCTTTCAGAAAAAAACTCCACACAAGAAGAGATGCACCAGTTTGTATTAACTTCAATAGAGTTTACAATACATCACTAACAACCTCCTCTTTAGTTTTCAATCCAGCGACACCTATTTTTTAGTCTCAACTCTCTACCACTCCCTGGTCATAATACAATGCCCTCATTAAAAGAGTGTTGTCATCTAGGGAAAAAACCCTAACATGACTTCTACTGTCAAATATGTGACCTAATGATGAATGGTCCAAATTGATTATGAAATTACAATATTTTTACAAGGCAATTTTCTAAAAAAAATCCTTTAGGGGCGTTGTCCCCAAACTCGTCAGTTACTGGGATCCAAATGTGTCTGAAACAAGAAATTACTTGGTGAATACATCTTCCCTTATGGAAATTTACCAACAACATTAGGATTACTTAGTTACATAGGATTTACAAGGTTGATGGGACCTTAATCCTAACATTCTCCCACTTGACATCATACATTGTAATTTCATCCATAGGAAAACATAAAATAATTAAGTACCAGGAACAAGGCCCATGACCTCCATACACCACGTAAACTTCTTTGTGCTCATAGGTTTAATAAGTGAATCTGTAACATTCTCCTGAGTGTCAATCTTATTCATCTCAATCTTTCTATTAACAATCAATTCATGAACAAAGTGGTACTGAACATCCACATGCTTCGTCCGTGCATGATCCATAGGATTCTTGGACAAGCATATCGTACTCTAGCTATTACATCCAATTTGAATAGTCCTACAATCAAAACCAATACCTACACATAATTTCTATAACCAAACTGCCTCCTTAGAGACATGGGTAGCTGCCATGCACTCTCCTTCAGTGGTCAACAATGCAACTATATGCTACCTCTTACTCATCCAACTCATTGTTCCTCCAAATAGAGTAAATACATACCCACTTGTGGATCTTCGACTATCTAAGTCACCTGCCCAATTTGTATCAACATGACCATGTATGTCCAATGTCTTTTCCAAACTGTTGTCAATCAAATAGTAATCAAAAGTACTAGCCAAATATCTAAACATCCTCTTTGCATAATTCCAATGCTATCTACGAGGGTTAGACATAAACCTGTTCAAAACTCCCACTACTTGGGCAATATCTGGTCTAGTGTGTCATGCCCGTGATGAGCCCTCCTGTATGTCACCATACAAGAGGGCTAAAAGGTAGGAATATTTTTTTTGTTTTTAATTTAAATGTGTAAATGATAACTTGCAAGGATAAGTTTACCTATAGTTTGTAGTTGACAACTCCTAATGAGTTAAGACATTAAAAATGCTTGTTTGCAAAAGTCCTATTAATCATAAGGTAATGTTTAGAATAATTAAATAGTTTGGATAATTTCCAATATAATTAATTATTTGAAACATTTACAAGTCATGGTTACAATTGATGATCAAAATTCCATTAATTAATATATTTATTAAAATAATAAAACTATACTATAAAACATTTACACTTTATAATTAATATTCTCCTTTTTGCTTTTAGATTAACCAACTTAATTAAACAATTCCTTTATTCCCAAATTAACTAATAAATTTAAATTTCTATTTTCAATTGAACACAATAATATAAATAAGATTTACAAAGCTTTCCAAAATAAATAACACAATTCTTTAAGCATTATTCTCTTTTAAAATCCAATAAAACAATCGCTTTTTCCCTAAATATATATTAAATATAACTAAGATTGATTCATTCTTCATACATAATGATATCATCCCAAAATTGTTTTTATTCTAATTTCGAAAGCAATAAAACAAAGCTTGTCATTTTATTTTCCTTTCTAAACTTATAATTCCTCTTCCATTAAAATAATAATAAGAATAAAACATATATCTCTTTCCTAGATAAAGTTGGTTTTTTTATCTATCCCTGAATCTATAAATCATAGTCTATTACTGATAACAAACTTATTTTTTTGTTTTAATTTTTATCTTGAATCCAAATATGATATGCAATATGTTTTAAATATTTTTGTGTATATGTATTTTACAGGGGCAGATTGAAAGATAGTGAACAAAATATACATTATATATATATATAGTATGTTATATCGCATTTTTTTTAATTGATAATAGAGGAGAATTGAAAGATATAAATCATTGAAATTATCTTAAGTTTTAATAGTTTTCAAAGAGGGCTTAAAGGGGGACAATGACTCTTTATGGAGAGCTGTGACCTCCGTGGAGGCTTGCAGCCTCCATAGAGGCCACCGTGAGGGGGCTCATGACCCCCCCACAAGTTGTAAGGCCTGTGGGTGGGCCGTGGGTCCTCCCACCGTCCCCTAAGGCCCAACCAAAAAACAATGCATGGTTTTATTTTTATCACTACTAAATTTTAATGAAACTCAACTCTTATACAGATGCTCAACGAAATAAAAAAATACACAAACATCTAAATCTGCCAGCTACTGTAATTTTTTTAATCTAGATCCACATTCTTTATATATAAGAATGAGTGTATATATATATATTCATAATCATAGATACAAGTTTTTATATATACAAAAATTAGATTTTATTGAATAACATAGTAAAAGTAAATATTTGACCAGAATAAAGTAAAATTTGTTCTTCTTATATATTTAACACAAGTGTATTTGTTCTCATATAGAAAAATAATTACCTTCATGAGAAAATTAACATATTCTAGGTTTACAAGGACACAATAAACCAACAAGTTTATAACACCACAATTTTACAAAGGGAAATGACGGTATTAAGTTTGACCAACAAAAAAAACGTCGAACCAATTGTCTTCCTACAATCAACAATTTTAGTATACACAAACTTCTTGAACACAATGAAAGAATTTCCATTGGAAATCTTGTCCAAAGGCACTCTTGCCAAAACTTGTAACATAAATAGTTTCCTTCTAAAACCCCATAGAGAACTCTTTCCACTTCCAAGATTTAATTGCAACTTTTTATGACCTGCATACATACATACAACCCAAATAGGTGGCTAAGTCCTGCTCTCCACCCTACCATAGGGATTGCATAAGCACATCCCACCCCAAGAAGGACAACTCCATAAACTAGGTTCACATAAACAAGCACAACTTGCAATTACACAAAACCCAAAAGAAATAAAATCAACAAGTATTCCCATAGATAGACTCAAAAACAAGAATCCTTCATGGATTCAAATTAGGGGGAGGGAGGGGCAAGTCAAGCCTCTTGGGGACACAAGATCTATCAAGAATCACTATAAATCACAATACACAATTCCATTACCACCAACCCTTATACCTCCACACATACCTCCACAACAATGCAAAGAATCAACCCCAACACCACTAATCACCACCACAACATAACAACAATCTCCACTTCTCCACACACCTCAAAACCTCCATACACCTCAATCATAGAAAAAAATGCCAACATGCATCTCCACAACCTCCACAAAAATTAGATCAACATAACAAATTTAACCAATAAACATCTCCACAACCTCCACAATTACACATTAACATAGCCAATTTTATCAATAGACATCCCCACAACCTCCACAAATACACATCAACATAGCAAGTTTTAACAATATACATCTCCACAACCTCCACAAAAACACCAATCACATATTCAACAATGAATCATATAAAACCAATAACCATTCCCCAAGAGAGGTTTGCGCCTCCCTCAAACCCCAAGACTTGGGAGGCTCTCATCAATTTGGAGAGCCGCTCCCATACAACCCAAAACCCACAAAATCAACGAAAGACAAATAACCTAAAAATATCATACAAATCCCAATTCACATACCATTCATACTTTCTTCATAAAAATCAAAATGCAATATTATTTGGAGGGTTACCTCAACTCCCCAAGTTAGGGTGAGCCCAATCTAAAACCCGAATGAAATTTCAATCCTTTGCTCTTGAATCAAACACCCTTGAAATCTAAATTCCACCAAACTCTTCAAGCCAAAATCTCTTTATTCTTCACAAATTCTCCATTCACAAACAAATCCATGATTAGCAAAAGTGTAAAAACTCTTCCCAAAAAATTCCCATAATAAAACTTAAAAACTTCCAAAAAAGAAAGAAAAACAAAAAAGAAAACAATCTTTCTTTCTTTTCCCCCAAAAAAACTCTTCTTTTTCCAAAATAAAACAAAGAAATAAAAATACTCTCTTAAAAGAAATATTATAATATTAATTTAAAGCATTTATCCTCATCCCCATAAAAGAATTAACTAAAATAAAAAGAATAGTTAAATTGACTCTCACCACATAAATACAATTAAATAAAATTTCACAATAACACACAAAATGAAAAATTAAAATAAACAATAGCTTTACATCACATTTTAGCCTTAACCCCTTCCACGGATTAGGCTAGGCTAACTGGTATAACATAGGGTTTATAGAGTCTCCGAAACCACTTAAGGAATCTTGGCCACCCACTTGCACACTTAAATTCAAATATCTTTATGTCATGATAATTATAGCTGAAGCAACTTAGTGCATATCAAGAATCATTTAAATAATCAATTTACATTAAGATCACATTCTCAAATAATTTAAAAATAATTTATTTAATCACTAACGTATAAGCATCAATTTCTTTTCACACTTTCTTTCCCACATAATATAAGTCTGAAAAATCATCTACTCAATTTAATCAAATCATATAGTCCAATTATGTAAATCCATAAAGTATAATCATAATAAATGTCCATAGTATCACCTAGCATAATGCCCAACATAATAACCATAACTGTCCATAGTATTAACATAATGTTTCACACACATAAAAAAAATATAACCCAATGAGTAAAGTCTAGTACTACAACTAAGTCAACTAAAATATCTGAAAGGGATGGGCCTCACATAGTGCAAACTATTGCATACATCAAACTTCGTACAACACTAGCATATGGCACCTTAGACATATCCTCCAAATCATCTTCATTCTTAGGACATGTATATCTAATGAAATCTTAGTACCAACCGGCAAAGGAATTTTAATTGGATTGCAATCTTGCATACTAAATCTATTCAAAATAGTATCAACATACTCTACAATAACCAAAGATTTCTGTTTACCCGATCTCTTTTTATCTCCATCCTTAGAATATACCTAGCTGCTCCTAGATCCTTCATCTCAAATGCACCTAAAAGTTGGGCTTCCAGCTCATTGACCATACCCTTAGTGTTACTGAAAATAACATATCATCCACATACAAGGAAATAATTAGTATATGATCATCAATACATTGAATGCAAATACAACGATCCTCTTCGCTTCTAACAAAACCCAATATCAAAACAAAAGAGTCAAACTTCTAATACCACATTAAGGGAGATTGTTTTAAACCACAAAGAGATTGCTTAAATCTGCATACCCAATGTTCTTTCCCTTTTACCTCAAACCTTGTAGGCTGTTGCATGTAAATTTCCTCTTCCAAGTCTCTATGCAAAAAAAATGTTTTAACATCCATTTGCTCAATATCAAAGGCATTAGTAACAATATTTAGATAACATAAATCTAATCAAGAATTATTTAGCAATAGGAGAGAATATTTCACCAAAGTCAACTCCTCTCTTTGGGAGTAGCCCTTGGCCATAAGTCTAACCTTGTACTTCTCCAATGAACTGTCTGCTCCAAAATTTTTCTTGAAGATCCACTTACATCCGATGACCTTTCTACCTTTGGGTAAATCAACAAGATCCTAGGTGTCACATGAGTCTAATGCCATCATCTCCTCCAACATGGCCTTTTGCCAAGACTCACTATCAGCTGAATCTATACCCTCCTTGTAAGATCTAGGTTCATCATCACTACTTCACAAAGAAAATATACAATGAAAACTTGGTGGGCTATACTTGTCAATTGGATTTTCTTGTCTTGTGGACATTCTAGGAATAGGAGTAAGGGACTCTTCTTGTTCTTGAGCTTGCTCAACTTCTTCTTGGTTATCTTTGTCAACCTCTGCAGTTTTCTTAGTAATCTCACCTAAACCCTCTTCTTCTTCATCTTCGTCCTCCACATCCTCAAATCCATCTCTCTGTTCTTTTGGAGGTGCATCTTCCTGCTTAGTATCAAAGTGGACTCTCCTTTCCCTATCTTTTTCTCTTGGGTGTTTAGAATTTGAAATAACTCCCCTAAAAATGATATCTCTAGAATATATAATATTATGGGTTAGTAGATTCCAAAGCTTATAACCTTTAATATTATCACCATATCCAAAGAAAATGCCCTTTTTGGGCCCAACTTAGATCATTTTTCTTCAGGTACATGAACATAAGCCTCACATCCAAATACCTTTATATGTGAAACAAAAGTTTTCTTACCTATCCACACTTTGTAAGGGGTTGTTTGAAGACTTCCAAGGAGATCTAACCAACAAGTAACAAGTAATACTCACAACTTCTACCCAAAAGCATCTATTCAAGTGTGAACCACTTAGCCTACTTCTATCTCTTTCCATGATTTTCTGATTCATCCTTTCTACCACTCCATTTTTCTATGGAGTATATGGCGAAGTCTTCTATTTAACAATTCCTGCATTCTTGCATAATTCATCAAAGTCTCTAGACTAGCATTCCCCTCCATTTTCAGATCTCAAAACCTTTTTATTTTACAATCTGATTGATTTTCAACTAAGGCTTTAAATTCCTTAAGCTTACTGAATACTTCAGATTTATGTTGCATAAAATAAATCCAGGTAAATCTTGAGACATCATCAATGAAGGAAACAAAATATCTATATTTTCCAATTGGTTCAACATCCACAGAACCAAATAAATCTGAATGAATAAGTTCCAATTTATTCTTAGATTTATAACTGACTGAAGGAAATGGATTTCTATTTTGTTTACCAAACACACAATGTTCATAGAAATTAGAACTCTCATAAGAATAAGATAAATTGTTTAACAATTTTTTATTCAAAAAGGTTTTTAAACTAGTTTCCCAATCTGTGGTGCCACAACATACAAGTATTTTTAGACTTTTCAATTAAATTGGTAGAGTTATAAATGGTAGTGGCTTCTAGCTTAAATAGAGTCCCCTTCCTTGTCCCTCTCTCTATCACCAAACTCTCTCTTACCAATCTGCAACCATGCTTATAAAATGTTACATGCATTCCAATGTCATTCAACTTAGAAATTGAAATCAAATTCCTAGCTAAACTTAGAATATGCAAAACACCATGGAGGGTTTTCATACTCCCATCGCTGAAACACAATTGTACCTTACCCCGACCAATGATAGGATATGAATTGTTGTCACCAAGGTATACTTCACCTCCATCATACTTCTTATATATGGAAAACCATTCTCTATGAGGATTCATATGATAGGCGCAACTTGAGTTAGTCAACTAGTATTCAGTAGACATGACACTGTAAGAATAAATCAAAACATCATCACCTGAATCTTAGGACTTCTCTATGGAGGAATCAAACTACTTTTTATTCCAACATTCCTTCTTCACATGTCCCCTCTTTCGTAGTTCCAACACTTCCCTATGCTATTTTTCTTGGGAGTCTTAGATATGCCCTTAGAACTGTCCTCGGGTCCCTTCTAATCTCCCTTTGGCCTCTTTCCTTGGACCTTCGCCTAACATGGAGTGCATCCTTTGAACTATCCATAACCTTCTTTCTCATTTCATGTGCCAACATTGTCGTAACAAGAGCATCTAATTTCAAATCTTTGAGATTAGAACTAACAGTAAGGATAAGATTTTCCCATGGCTTAGGTAGAGAACAAAGTAACATGATACATTTATCTTCTTCATCTATCTTAACATCAACAGAAGCCAATTGACTCAAAATCAAATTAAATGTATTCAAATGCTCTGCTATTGAATCGCCCTCCTTCATTTTTAGTGAAAATAACTTTCTTTTTAGATAAAGTTTGTTACCAGACTTTTCGATTCGTAGGTCTCATTGAATCATTTCCATAATGTAAATGTGGTCTTTTCTTCATAGACATTTAGTAGGACAGAATCTACAAGACACAACTAGCTTGTACTCCATGCCTTTTTTTCCATCTTGTCCCACTCATCTTGACTGATTGCATCAGATTTCTTTTCTTTTGTCACAGCCAACCATTGATCTCTTTCTTCAAGTAGATCCTCCATTTTCAACTTCCATGGCTCATAACCCATTCCATTGAATATTTTGATGTCCAATCGGGATGAGGATGCAACCATGGCTTCTACACAAAATCTACAAAGTAAATTTAACTAGAACTCCCACTACAACTCAAAAAATCTTCACATTTCCACCCAAGACATAGAACTGACTAGACTCTGATACCAAATGTTAGGAATGAAGGTGAACAACTATAGAATGGAAATATGATTTAAACTATTATAAACCTAGTGTAGAATCAAATTGAGATTATAGGAAATCAAATCAACAATACAAAGAAATAAAGGAATAGAAAAATGAACACATAACATAATGTTTACATGGATAAACCCTTTTGAGAAAAATTTCACACAAGAAGAGATGCACCAGTATGTGTTAACTTGAATAGAGTTTACAGTACATTACTAACAACCTCCTCTTCAATATTTAATCCAACAACACTTGCTTTTTCAATCTCAACTCTCTACCACCCCCAACCATAATGTAATGCCCTCATTAAAAGAGTGTTACCATCTATGGAAAAAACCCTAAGATAAATTCTATTGCCAGATGTTTGACCTAATGATGAATGGTCTAGATTGACTATGAAATTAAAATATTTTACAAGGCAATTTTCTTTAAAAAAATCCTTCAGGGGCGTTGCCCCTGAATCCGTCAGGTACTAGAATCCAAATGAGGTTGAAACAAGACCACTGCTTGGTGAATACATCTTCCCTTATAGAAATTTACAAACAACATTAGGAGTAATTAATTACATAGGATTTACAAGTTTAGTGGCACCTTAATCCTAACAACGTTGAATGAAACACATTCTAATTTCCATCTATTTTTAGAGTGGATGATCACTCTTTATGATGTTTATAACATGCTTGGTGTTCCTGTTAGAGGGGAACTACTTATGCTTCTTGAGAGGGAGTACGAGTGAGAAATATTATCTTATACAACTATAATGGGAGAGACATGACTTGGAGATAGACTTGGCATTCAACTCACTTCAATTCCTAGACTTGCCTTTTGTCCCTATCGAAGGTCTTAATTGGCCTGGTTGCTACTCACTTATCGAGAGATAAGAAGGTTCTGATTCTTAGGTGGTGCTAGGCACCAATCATTTAGTAACTTGAATGAGGGACATTTTTTATTGGAGTGTTTACATTTTGATGTTGGTTTACATAGACCTGTACCTCATTTCACGATGGGGACCTTGTGTTTAGCCACCCTTCACTGGTTATGTTATGGATCCTTGAGCATATTATATCATATCAAAGAGAGATTCCCCCTTCAAATCTAATACTACTGAGATCTATGAGATGGGATCATATTGGGCACTTTGATGCATCTACATGAGCCATGGCTACTTGATAGATACATATTTCATTTTAACCCCTATAGAGATGGAGGGGATATGACCAGGGGATAGAGTAGTTTGATCTTACTGAAAGGAAGCAAGGTATGTAGAAACACTTCCTACACTGATCTACTGAGGAAAGACTTATGGAAATTTTTACTTTTATAGTTATAGATTAAGATGCACATTAACAGAAAGATAATAACTTCCAAAATGCAAACACAAAACTCACAACACAAGATATACATGGGGAAACCCTTTCAGGTAAAAATCCCCACACTCCAAAGCCGCCCATTATATTAATTAGGAATCATGAAGATTACAATATACTTGTAGAGAAATTTTACAGGAGTATATCCAACTAGAGATCTAGGAAGTAATTCTACATCTATAAGATTCTTACACACAACCTCTATCTCTAGCTCTTGATATATACAATAAACTATTACCGGTAATTACAAAACCATGAGCCAAAACCACCCATAAAGTGGCACCCAAATTATCTCCAATAAAAGCTGCCTTGTGATGTGCCAAACCACACACCAACACATGTAACTCTCCCCTTTAAAACTCTTTTATGTGTCCAACATGTTTTTACATTTCCCAAAAATAGAAGGTCCAACTTCCGGAGGCCATAACTTTTGATCCGGGTGTCTGATTAATGAACCTTTTGATGCTTTAGAAAGCTCGTGAAGAGATCTATCACCCTATAACCTGCTATGCCAGTTATGACAATTTTTGGGATGTTTAGAGAAGTTTTGATTCTGGTAATTGAGTTCAAAACTTTTTTCTGGTAGTTTCAAAAAATAGAAACTTTAATATCTCATGATCCAGCTATGATCTTGAGACGAAACTCACCTGAGATGTTCACTTAGTTGTTCCACACCTTTTGGGAAAAATTTTAGGTCAATCTGAGCTCAATCAAAGTGTGTATGAGGAAAATTGACTAATTAAATTAAACAAATCAAAAACCCAATAACATAAAGAGAACTGATCTAAATAAAAGCCATTAATAATAATCAATGAAACATGAAACCTTTTACCGAGATTTGTATTGTTCCTTTTGGATTGAATGTGGATTGCTCAATATTGCTGCAAAACCATAGTTGCAACAAGCAAGTGTAGTGCTCAAAAGATCAATGTTAAGAGATCGTGAAGTTGCTCAATCGATGCGATGTATGCTCAAAGCGCTGTTAAGTATGCCTGAGAATAAGTGATCGAAGAGAGGGGTAATGAAGGAGATGAGGGGGGTTTATAGAGATTTCAATAGAGATCGATCAACGGTCTAGATAATTCAAAAGAATCAACGGAGGAGAACAGTTGAGGAACGTGCAACAAATAAGAAGAAGACAAGTGTCACACACAAGCTATTTTATTTGAGTTAAACACCTTCTTTTCTAAAGATAAGACATGCTTTTCATAAATTAGAAAGATTTTTTCTAATTTAAGAGAAATTGATAACAACAAGGTTGATTGAATAGATAACTCAACTTAAGATTTGCTTTTGCATGATTTGAGAGAAATTAAATAATAAATTATTTAATTTTGTGTGCATGGAGAAGAAAACTTATTTTTAGAAGATTTGAAAGATATTTGTAGATAAGAAAGCAAATTAAATAAATAAATTTATTTAATTGTTTTGCATGATTTGGAAGAATAAATAAAATATTTGATTTATTTTATTTTTGGAGAATGAGAGAATTTAAATAAATTTGATTTGATTTATTTAAATTTGGAAGAATGAATTTGATTTAATTAAATAATTGGGAATTATTAAATTGTTTGGATAAGACGAAATTTGTAATGAATTAATTAAATAATTGGATTTATTTAATTAATAAAGACTTGAGATTTGGAAAGAGGATAATTATCTAATCAAATAATTAAAATTATTTAATTGTGGAAGAATAATAGAGGAATTTGATTTAATTAATTAAATAAAGAAAATTTATTCAATTAATTTTGCATTTATGTGATTTAGAAGAATTTGGTGATTTTGGTGAAATTAATTAAATAATTAGATTATTTAATTAACGTTTGAAATGCAGGTGATTAGACAGATTTGATGAAATGCAAGTAGTGCGACGACTTGGTCATTTTAGGGTGTCTACATTTTGCCCCTCTTTGATGCAATGTAGTTTACAACCTTGTGTCAAAGAAATTGATTGTTGAAGACATGATACAATTTTTGATGCCCCAGTGCAGGTAGCTTCCCCAGCGTATGCCCCCTCGAGCGGAAAGACGGGGAAGTGACAGAAGGACTGGGTTGACGCTTGACTAGAAGAGTGTGCGAGCAGATTTAGAAGAAAAAGCAGCAGGGGGAATTCAGAGGAAAGAGGGAGGGATGCTATAAATAGGTCCCATGGGGACCACAATCCTCATTTGCACACTAGGAGCTTCTAAATTTAGAGAGTAGAGCCTCCAAACTTAGGGTGAGAGAGTTGAGTAGACAGTGCGGAGAGATGTCAATTCCAGTGCACCGGCATCAGGCGGAGCTAGTGCGGACATACAGGAGGCCAGCAGGAGCTCCGACAGTGGTAAGTGTCCAAAAACCCCATTTTGATTTGGTGTTTTAGGGCGGTTTAGGGATAGGTTTAGGGAGGTCAATTAGGTTAGCCAGAAGTGCTTTAGGCGATCGCGGCACTATTGGTAGTCGGTTAAGGTGCTTTTGGCACGCCGCAGCGCGTCCGGTAGGGAAGCTCAGCGCTATTGGCAAAATCAGAGTGCTTTTGGTGTTGGGGCTCTGCGCTGCAGCGCTTTTGGTATAAAGCCACAGCACTTCTGGTAGTGTTGTGCGGCGCTATTGGTGGGATAGTTTAGCACGATTGGAAGGGTTAGCCAGAAATTAGGTCGCCCTTGGCAGCATAGTTAGGCGCTTTTGGCAGCAGAGTGCAGCGCACTTGTGAATCAAGTCACGGTTGGTACAAGACAATTCAACGCTACTGCATAAGTCGTAATGCGCTTTTGGCGGAATAGGACAACGCCTTTGTGCGAAACAAAGCACTTTTGGTTAGCTGAGAAGAGGAACCTAGTTAAGGTTGACCGAAGGGTTGACTACCCTAGATTAGAAAAGGGGTTGGATAGAATAGAAGTAGATAGGGGTTGGGGGATATGATACAGAAGAATTGACAAGTGGTTTGCTTATGGAGGCAGAGGATTATGCCACCGTTGATGTCGCGAGAGCGACACCACCCTATAGCACATGAGGTAGTATAGTTGACGTGGGAGGAGGACATGTTCCTAGAGCACGTGGGATTGTGGCACATTGCACACTTGACACACATTAGGGTGAATCTCGCCCTAGTGACAGTAGTGGTGGAGAGGTTTCGCAGTGAGACATGCTCGTTTCACTTTCTGACAGGGGAGGCGACAATGACCTTGGAGGATGTATATCGCATCCTGAGGATTTAGATTGATGGGGAAAGGGTGGACTTTGACCTGGTGTAGGGAGAGGCAGGCATGGTAGAGGTATTTTGCACCAATGATTTGTGGATAGAGGATGGAGAGATTCGGTGGGTAGACATCCTGAGACTCTGTGACAGGATTAGGTGGATCATATCTTCATTGATTGGCGGCTTCCTTTGCCCAGATAAGAGATCTAGAGGATTATCAGTTAGCTGGGGTACTATATTATCTGGGATGTTTACACATGGCATTCAGTATGCATGGGGCCCATGTGTGTTGGGACAGTTGTACCATGATATGCACCACTGCATGTACAGGAGAGGCAGGAGTCTCTCAGCAGGGGTGACTCTTCTACAGATGTGGGTGTGGGAGCATATACCAGTGATTTGACCCCTGACACAGTGCCATCGGGACAGGGGAGAGCCATACACATTCTTATATGAGGGAGTGATTACACATCGGAGGCTGGGATCTGTCAGCCATTGGAGGCGATAGATCGACAAGATGGACCTTTTTGTTTGGAGGCCCTGGCTACTATGCGAGGAGTGGGAGGACGAGCATGAGCAGCTGATGTATTGCAGACAGGCTCGGTGTTTGTTTGGGAGATAGACATACGCGATTGAGAGATACCTGCCAGAGCAGGTACTGAGGCAGTTTGGGTTACCACAGGGGTTACCAGTTGGAGAGGCGACTCATGCCCAGACATGGAGAGAGGTTGGAGACTGGGATGCAGAGATTCCAGTGGCTACAACATTGACAGATGTATGGGGACTTGTCCCTGTGAGATGAGATTGGGACACAGGACTGGCAGACCCAGGTACACTGCTAGAGTATGATAGGTACTGGTAGACACATAGGCCGGTTAGATTGACGATGCCAGGCGTGGCAGGGGCAGTGGGGGAGGTACTAGTCCTAGGTGTAGAGGCCTGGATCAGACGACAGGCTAGAGCGGCCAGACAACAGGCAGTTGGAGAGGCCAATGGCTAGCAGGCAGTCGGAGAGGCTAGCAGCCAACAGGTAGACATGGAGATGGCGGAGGAGGGGGAGCCAGCCGTAGAGACCGATTTGGAGAGGGCTGAGCAGTTACTACAGGAGTGTTGCAAGTATGAGGTGAGCCAGTGTTGTCATTGATGTCAACATACTCATATTGCATTAACAAGAAGGATTTGATGAGCTGTGTGCTGAGGATATTGAGAAAATTAGCCTCAGTCAGGAACAGTGAAGAACAGTGATGAGAAGAAGGCAAATGTACTGTATAGGATGAGAACCGGAGGATGCGGATTAAAGGGTTAGTAGATATGAGTCTTGAGATGCTACAATTAAGATTTCAGAGGTCCGCATGAAGATCTGAAGGAGTTATGGCTGCCGGTATAGAACCGGGTCCGGCAAGTATCCAGAGGTGACAGAGGATCACAAAAAGGTCTGGTGAGGTCCGGAATTGTATTATCCTAATCTACGGATTGGAAGGAGCGTTTGGGATGTCCTTGTGATGTATCATCATGATTTGTGTATGATTTGGAGGTCCGGAAGTACCTCTTGCATTATGATAGTGGCGACAGACTGTGTTCTTGAAGTTCCGGATGAGGAAGACAAGAGATCCCAGTAAGCAGAGGAAGTGCGGATGTATCCGGACATTCAGACAGGCTTGTGAAGGTTCTTGGATCATGTTTAGGTTGTGTTGTTGGTCCGCATTGATGGTAGAGCCCGGAATTGAAGTTATTCTTCCGGATGAAGTTCTTGCTCTGTGTAGCCGACCGGATGAGTTGTTCATCCTGCGAATGTTCTTGTGATGGCCGACCGGATGTGTTATTCATCTTGCGGATACTCCTATGGTTGTTTGCCGACTTAGATGCTTGTTCCTAAGTCGATGTCTTGTATAAATAAACGTTTGTAAGTTCATTTCAGTGTGTGGTATGAGGATGAGTATGGTATAGCGAAGAAACGTGCGAAAGGTAGAGCAGAGATTGTTGGGCTTAATTGGAACTGATCCGGACATGGTAGAGATGTCATTCTCTAGTTCAAGACTGTGATTTTCATCACTTTGTAGACAGTGTGTCTCCTTGTAGGCAGTGGGCCTCTTTGTGAGCAGTGTGCTCGGGCAGTGAGCCCTTATTGGCATGTGCCATTCATTTTTCTTTATTCTTCTAACAGAGAATAATTCTTGGGTTAATCACCCCGTGGTTTTTCCCTTAACCGGGTTTTCCACGTCAAAATCTTGGTGTTCAATGTGTTGATGCTTATCTGCTCTTGTGTTTATGTATTATGCTTCCATGAATGATTATTTGATATGCTGCTAACTAACAACAGAGAATTAAGTGTTTAAAAGAGAAGAAGTTCTATACAACTGATTCACCCCCCCCTCTCAGTTGTATGCCCTAGATCCAACAATTGGTATCAGAGCCAAGTTCCTCTGATAGGAGCTTAACCGCTTGAGGAGATCCAGGATGTCGTCATACAAGAAGGATAGTCCGAAGTTCGATGGAACCAACTTTACTCTCTGGAAAGGTCGCATGAAGTGTCATTTGGAATGTATGGGAAAAGCATACTTGGCTATGATTTCTAAACCATATATACCCCCACAAGGTGGTCCGACAACTCTGAATGAAATCACAGAAGCTGAAAACAATCTGCGGACCAAGGAAGCTCTTCTAAGCGCATTGAATGACTCAGATCTCTCAAATGTCATTGACCTACCAACTGCATATGAGATCCTAACTAAACTGGAACTTCTGTATGAAGGAGATGAGTTTGTCAAAAGTGCAAGGTTGCAAAGTCTGAAAGGGAAATTTGAAAGATTGAAAATGAGAGATGATGAAAACATCACTACCTTTATGCCAAGAGTAAATGAGCTGGTATGTGGAATCAGAAATGCTGGTGGAACTTTAGATGAAAATGAGATTGTCTGCAAAATCCTAAGATCCCTTCCTGCTGCCTACAAAATCAAAGTTGCTGCCATTGATGAATTCAGAACCCACACAACTGTCACAAGAGAACAACTGGCTGGCAAACTAGCTGCATTTGAAATGACCGAGTTTGGAGATGATCCACCCAAGACTGAATCTGCTTTCAAAGCCAGTGCCTATGTGAAAGGCAAACAGAGATTTGATCCGGGTGAAAACTCATCAAGGAAAATGTCATGGTATGATCAAGCAAGAAGAGACATGGAAGAAGAAGAAGCAGAAACAGCTCAACTTGAAGCCCTCATTGCAAAAAGACTGCCAAGAGGATCCGGTAAGTATGAAGGAAAACTACCCTTTAAGTGTTTCAACTGCAATAAGATTGGTCATTTTGCCTCAAGATGTCCGGAGAGATCTGCAAGATCTAATACTCACAGACAAAGGTTTCAAAAGAACTGCTATTATGTTCATGAAGAAGATGACAATGAAGGAGTAACAGATGATGAATCAGAACCAGGAAACAAATCCGGAAATGAGTGGGTGTTTATAGCCATCAAGGAAGAAGATTCCATGCTCTCTGAATCTGTCAATCACAAAGTTGTTGAAAAAGCCTTGGCTGCTCAAGTGGAAGAAAAGGATGATTGGGTTATTGACAGTGGATGTTCTCACCATATGACTGGTGACAAGAATAAGTTCTTAGACTTGGAAAGATATGAAGGAGGAATGGTAAAGTTTGGTGACAATTCTGCTGGCAGAATCAGAGGTAGGGGAACTATTTCCTTTGATGGTAAGAGCAAAACAGGAAATGTACTGTATGTTGAAGGATTGAAGCACAATCTTCTCAGTGTTGGTCAGTTAGTGGACAAAGGCTATGATCTCCGGTTCAAGAATGGAAAATGCAGAATCTTTACAAGCTCCGGAACTGAAATTGCATCCGGTACTCAGACAAGAGGTAACATCTTTCATCTGGTTGGTTCAAATAAAAGTTGTTTGTTTGTTCAAATTGATCAGAGTTGGTTATGGCATAGAAGAATGTGTCATGTAAATTTTGATAACATCATCAAAATAAGCAATACTCAGGCTGTGAGAGATCTTCCAAAGTTGATGAAACCTACAAATAGTATGTGTAAAGAATGTCAGTTAGGCAAACAAAGCAGAGTCTCTTTTAAAAGCAAAGATCAGTCTTCTACCGGATTGTTGGAATTAGTACATACTGATCTATGTGGTCCGACAAGAATCAAGAGTCTACAAGGTGATAGATATTTCATGTTGTTAATTGATGATCATTCCCGGATGATGTGGGTTACCTTTCTAAAAGAAAAATCAGAAGCTTTTGAGAAGTTCAAAATCTTCAAAGCTATGGTGGAGAATCAAACCGGATTGAAACTAAAGTGTCTAAGGTCTGATAGAGGTGGTGAATTTACATCTGGTGAATTCATTGACTTTTGTGAGAAACAGGGTATAAGGAGACAGTTGTCTGCTCCTAAGACTCCACAGCAGAATGGAGTAGTTGAGAGAAAGAACCAGACCATCCAGGAAGCTGTTAGGACAATGATGTTGGAAGCAAATGTTCCTCAAATGTTTTGGAAAGAAGCTATCAGCACTGCAGTTTACACTCTCAATCGAGTTCAAATCAGAAACAACACCGGTAAGACCCCCTATGAACTCTGGTTTGGCATCACTCCTACTGTGAAATATTTCAGAGTATTTGGTAGCAAGTGTTATATTAAAAGAGATGAAGATCTAGGAAAGTTTGATGCTAGAAGTGATGAAGGAATTTTCTTGGGCTACTCCACTCAAAGCAAAGCATACCGGTGTTACAATAAGAGATTGAGGAAGATGATAGAAAGCACCAATGTAAAGGTTGATGAAGGAATTGAGAAGCCTTCAAGATTTTATGAGTTTGATGAAGATGACCAAGACAGTGTTCAAGGACCTCAATCCTCTCCGGTGAGACAGAGTCAGCCTGATCCGGTAAATCAGGAAGAAGAGTTAGGTTTGAATGAGCCTGATCAAGAAACAGCAGTGCTGGATACTCCCAAAATTCCAAGGTATGTAAGACTGAATCACTCTGAAGATCAGATCATAGGTGACAGAAGAAAAGGTGTACAAACTAGAAGGAATATTGCTCAAAATCAGAATGAATGTTGTCTGATTTCAAAGATTGAACCTAAAACAATAAATGAAGCCTGCAATGATGAAAACTGGACCAAAGCAATGGAAGATGAATTGATGCAAATTGAGAAAAATCATACTTGGGATCTTGTTCCCAGACCTAGAGACAGGAATGTAATTGGAACCAAGTGGGTCTTCCGGAACAAACTAAATGAAGCTGGTGAAGTAATCAGAAACAAAGCTAGATTGGTCTGCAAAGGCTACTCTCAAATAGAAGGAATTGACTTTGAAGAGACTTTTGCTCCAGTAGCAAGAATTGAAGCAGTCAGATTACTTCTTGCATTTGCTGCCTTCAAAGACTTCAAGGTATATCAGATGGATGTCAAGTCTGCCTTCCTAAATGGTGATCTGGAAGAAGAAGTCTACATTGAACAACCGGATGGATTTCAATTGTCTGATAATAATGATATGGTCTGCAAGTTGAAGAAAGCTTTGTATGGATTGAAGCAAGCCCCAAGAGCATGGTATGAAAGGTTGGATAAGCATCTTGTGCAGATTGGATTCAACAAAGGTACTGCTGACAGTAACTTATATTTCAAAATTGATCATGAAAACATTCTGATTGTTGAAGTGTTTGTGGATGATATCATTTTTGGAGGAAGAGATAGTATGTGCAAAACTTTTGCAAATCAGATGAAAAGTGAGTTTGAAATGTCTATGCTTGGTGAAATGAATTTCTTCTTGGGTCTGCAAATTACTCAAACAAAAGAAGGGATCTTCATTTCTCAGACCAAATATGTGAAAGAATTGTTAAAGAAATTTGGTATGGAAGACTCAAAGCCTATGAACACTCCTATGGCAACCGGATGTAAGTTAAGCAAAGATGATGATTCTCCAAAGGCAGATCAGACAAAGTATAGATCAATGATTGGTGGATTGTTGTATCTCACTCAAACTAGACCAGATATAATGCAGGCTGTTGGTCTTGTGGCAAGATTCCAGGCTGATCCTAGAGAATCTCATGTTATGGCAATCAAAAGAATTTTTAGATACTTGAAAGGAACAGTTGAGTATGGTCTATGGTATCCTAGAGATCCGGATTTCTCTCTTCATGCTTACACAGATGCAGATTGGGCAGGAGATGTGGATGACTGGAAGAGCACTAGTGGTGGAGCATTCTTTTTGGGGAAGAGATTGGTTTCTTGGCTAAGCAAGAAACAAGATGCAATATCTCTGTCTACAACTGAAGCAGAATATATTGCACCAGCAGGTAGTTGCACTCAAATCTTATGGATGAAGCAGATGCTAAGAGACATCAAAGTTGAATATGAGGAGCCTATCACAATTTTCTGTGATAATTCAAGTGCAATTAATATTTCCAAGAATCCGGTATTGCATTCTAAGACTAAGCACATATCTATCAAATTTCACTTCTTGAGAGAACAAGTAAACAAGGAAGAAGTCAGATTGGAGTATGTTCCCTCCAAGGATCAGATTGCAGATATCTTTACAAAACCTCTTCCCAAGGACTCTTTTGAATATCTCTGGGAGAAGTTAGGGGTCATGGCCCCTCCGGTGATGAACTAAGATGCACTGATGTGCATCAGTCCGGTGGCTATCACAGTCATATCTTGTGATCCGGACTAATGGGGAGCTGCAACTAAGGGGGAGCAGCTGGTATGATTCTGATGCATGAGAATTGCAAGTATGAGCCCTTTGCCATTGATGTCAAAGGGGGAGAGAAGACATGTGAAAAACAAGTGGTTGATGATCAAAGGGGGAGCAGTAAAGGAAGAGAAGACATATGAAAAGTTGAAGTTCTTGTCTTAATGGTTTTTCACATCATATGTTGCCATCAATGACAAAGGGGGAGATTGTTGCAAGTATGAGGTGAGCCAGTGTTGTCATTGATGTCAACATACTCATATTGCATTAACAAGAAGGATTTGATGAGCTGTGTGCTGAGGATATTGAGAAAATTAGCCTCAGTCAGGAACAGTGAAGAACAGTGATGAGAAGAAGGCAAATGTACTGTATAGGATGAGAACCGGAGGATGCGGATTAAAGGGTTAGTAGATATGAGTCTTGAGATGCTACAATTAAGATTTCAGAGGTCCGCATGAAGATCTGAAGGAGTTATGGCTGCCGGTATAGAACCGGGTCCGGCAAGTATCCGGAGGTGACAGAGGATCACAAAAAGGTCCGGTGAGGTCCAGAATTGTATTATCCTAATCTGCGGATTGGAAGGAGCGTTTGGGATGTCCTTGTGATGTATCATCCTGATTTGTGTATGATTTGGAGGTCCGGAAGTACCTCTTGCATTATGACAGTGGCGACAGACTGTGTTCTTGAAGTTCCGGATGAGGAAGACAAGAGATCCCAGTAAGCAGAGGAAGTGCGGATGTATCCGGACATTCAGACAGGCTTGTGAAGGTTCTTGGATCATGTTTAGGTTGTGTTGTTGGTCCGCATTGATGGTAGAGCCTGGAATTGAAGTTATTCTTCCGGATGAAGTTCTTGCTCTGTGTAGCCGACCGGATGAGTTGTTCATCCTGCGAATGTTCTTGTGATGGCCGACCGGATGTGTTATTCATCTTGCGGATACTCCTATGGTTGTTTGCCGACTTAGATGCTTGTTCCTGAGTCGATGTCTTGTATAAATAAACGTTTGTAAGTTCATTTCAGTGTGTGGTATGAGGATGACTATGGTATAGCGAAGAAACGTGCGAAAGGCAGAGCAGAGATTGTTGGGCTTAATTGGAACTGATCCGGACATGGTAGAGATGTCATTCTCTAGTTCAAGACTGTGATTTTCATCACTTTGTAGACAGTGTGTCTCCTTGTAGGCAGTGGGCCTCTTTGTGAGCAGTGTGCTCAGGCAGTGAGCCCTTATTGGCATGTGCCATTCATTTTTCTTTATTCTTCTAACAGAGAATAATTCTTGGGTTAATCACCCCGTGGTTTTTCCCTTAACCGGGTTTTCCATGTCAAAATCTTGGTGTTCAATGTGTTGATGCTTATTTGCTCTTGTGTTTATGTATTATGCTTCCATGAATGATTATTTGATATGCTGCTAACTAACAACAGAGAATTAAGTGTTTAAAAGAGAAGAAGTTCTATACAACTGATTCACCCCCCCCTCTCAGTTGTATGCCCTAGATCCAACAAGGAGGTGATAGCCTAGAGGAATCGACTAGAGCTCTGGATGGTACGATTGAGGAGGGACAGGGATGCCGTGAGGGTTGAGGCGAGACAGGTTGAGGCCCTAGCCCAGGTGCAGACATAGGTAGCAGCAGCAACACAGACAGCCTTGGCACATGCATAGGCACAGCTACAGGTCCAGGTATAGGCATAGGCACAGGTCTAGGCACAGGTACATGCACAGGTACAGATACAGCTGCTAGCCACACCAGCAGCAGATGATGGGCAGCTAGCACAGGTGACGAGGGAGAGAGATGCAGAGGTACAGCTACGACTGACGACAGAGGCCACACTCCATAGAGTGAGGCGAGAGAGAGATGAGGCACGCCATGCACTAGGTGTAGATCAGAGGACCTTATACAATGAGCTCGTCCACGTGCAGGGAGAGTTAGTGTTAGCTGGGAGAGAGGTTGAGTACTATAGGGGGCTCTACGTAGGTGCGGTACTAGTGGCCGAGCAAGCACCCAGCTACAGAGACAAGAGCAGATCTGGGGCATCTAGATCCTGCAGGATATGGCAGTCATTGTCCTCAGTGAGAGGACCATTTATGCCACCAGGGAGAGGAGGACCAGCAAGGGGACCTGCACCGAGCACAGGGGGAGGACAGGGGCCACAACAAAAGGGCAGCTCAACCCGCTAGAGCATGTATATACGTACATTGTATCATTTTGTATCATTATGGACAGATGCCTGCGCACATCCTGATGTATATTTTGCAGGCTCTTGATAGCCTTGATGTACTATATTGATGTATATAGATGGCCTATTGATGTAGACACATACATTTTGTATTTTGATGACCTTTACATGAGATATATGATGATCGATTTTGCTCACTGTTGTTCATGATGTTGTGTATATGCACTTCTTGATGTCATGGATGTGATGATATGTATGTATGATTATGGATTTATGTGACGATGTATATTGCGTATATGATGCTTATAGATATATGATGAGAGAGAATTACAATGATATAGATGTTATGACTAGTGATATCTAACATGTGGGTTTTGCAGATAGGACTAGAGAGAAGAAAAGGAGGAGACGGAAGACAGAGACTGTTGATCGGTCTTTGTTCTGAAAATGATATAAGGCCATTGGCGAGCGGATGGGTGAATGATGAGCTTGTTGCAATGGTTTCACATTTTGTATATAAAGAGCAATCCTTATTTTTGATATAGCACGTGGATAGTTCACCACCAAGGTATAACAGACCAAGGTGCAGTAATATCCGAGTGCATGGACGTTGACTCTGCAAGCAAGCGATTTGAACTTAGATCCTTTTAGACATAATATAACCTTGTTGGAACATGTGAATAAGCCATAGTCTTGGACATAAAATAAACTTCACTACATGTAAATGCAAGAAGAAATATTAATATGTAAGATGCTAGGTTGTAACACACACAAGATAAATATGATGTTAAGAAAGATACTAAAGATCATTCCTCAAACATGGCACACAAAAGCAATGACTATGCCCCCAATCTGTACCGCATCACAACATACCAAGATTATAGATAAATCAATGTAGCCTTGAATAGGTAATGGATAGAGGAGCAAAAAGATAAACCATAAAGTAAATTGACTGACTTACAAAGTAAACATACAGCCAACATATTCTCTTGCCAAAGAGGTTGCTTAGGATAGATTGGATAGGAAAGATACCAGCCTTATTGTAGGAAATCTATGTCCGTTAAAGGGTGCTATCTACCTAAAAACACAATGTCTCACTGCAGGAAATGCCACATGTCGCAGGAGACGCGTGTGTTGGTCTCGACAATGGAACACTTCGCAGAAGACATGCCTGTTGATCTGGGGCTTTGGTTAAGTGGGACTTAGCTGATGTTAGCAATCGGTATGCAGGACAGTAGATGACTCTAAAAGGAAGCTGCTTGGCTTTAGTTTGTTAAGGACTCTTGCTTTGAAAGGATGTGCTAGCCTACTGCTTGAGCTAATTAAGTCGAGGCGAAAGGATTTTGATACATGGAAGACTAGAAGGATGACATGTCAATGGATTGGGGTGGGTGGAGAATGATGAATCATATGTGCCTGAGTATTAGATACATCCTTCGTATTCCAGACTGCCTACATACCCTGTGTCCACGGGATCAAGGCACATGACAATGAAAGATGAAAATGATAAATATGTAGTTCTGGTTAGAGTGATGAGATGGATTGAGGTGGAAGGGGGAGATCTTATGTACCTAAGTACTGGATACTTCCTTCGTATTCTAGACTGCCTACATACCCATATCCATGGGATCAAGGTACTTTAAGACTGAGAAGAAATGATAATATGTAGTTCTGGTGGTGTGATGATGTAGGAAAAGTGTTGGAGAGATAACAACCTTATCGTAGAAGCGATGTGCCCATTAAAGGATGCTATCTGCGGAAAGGAGAAAAGATTGAAGAGCATTTTACAAACCATGAACAAAGAACCAATCCTAGTCCTAAGTTAAGGAAAGAGTTGCCCCCATTCTGATAGAGGAATTTGCATGGGTGACTACCAAAGAAGACATAGAAAGCTTTGACCTAGGACAAGATAGTGTTAACTGTAGACACAGATCAAGACGTGGGGTGACGATGATGGACATTGACAAATTTCCAAGCTATACTAGATAGGGTGATGGAAATGCAAACAAGGTCAATGGTTTTATTATGGATGGATGGATGAAGTGCGTTGTGAACTAGACATGGAGTGGACAAGACTTGATAGATGATGGGTGCTAACTCTACACATAGCGCCTGTTTGCCAGGTTTTCACCAGAGGACGGATTTTTTTGTTTTTTGTTTTTTTTAATACAATATATATATATATATATATTGGAATACTCTGAGGATTAGGCATAGAACTTCTTTAGATGAACATTGTTAAGTGGCTCATCTAGAGGAATGCCATCAAGTGTAGCTAAAGTATAAGCTCCTGATCCATATGCTGCTGTGACAATAAAGGAACCTAACCAATTAGGCTCAATCTTGCCCTTCTTTTCTTGATCTGCTTGATTTCTCTGATTCTCTTTAAGTACAAGATCACCAACTTGAAACCGTCTTTCTTTGATCTTTTTGTTGTAGTTACGCTAGAGGTAGGTTTGATAGACATGGAGATGATTGAGCGCTGCCGGGCACCTCTCATCTAGTAGTTCAAGCTCCGCTAATCTAGAAGTACGATACCCATCTCCGCTGATCAAGTCCTGCGTGGATACTTTGAGGGATGGGATCTCAACCTCTATAGGTAGGATGGCTTCAGAGCCATAGACCAAGGCATAGGGTGTGGCACCAGTTGGTGTTCTGATACTAGTGCAGTAGGCCCATAGGGCGGGATTGAGTTGCAAGTGCCAATCACGACTAGCTTCATTGACTATTTTCTTGGGGATTTTGAGAATGGTTTTATTAGAAGCCTCAGCTTGGCCGTTACTCTGCGGATAGTAGGGAGTTGAAAAGTGATGTTGGATATTGTATTGTATGCATAAGGCACGAACATCTTGGTTCTGGAATGGTCTCCCATTATCAGTGACAATGGCTTGGGGAATACCATACCAGCATATGAGGTAGTTAAGGATAAACTTGGCTATTTGCTTACCAGTGATATAGGTCATGGGAATGACTTCAACCCACTTCGTGAAATACTCAGTGGCGGTAATGATAAATTTGTGGCCATTAGAAGAGGATGGGTGGATTTGTCCTATAAGGTCGAGACCCCATTGAGAAAAGGGCCAAGGAGTTGTCATAGGCTATAGTTCATGAGCTAGTGTGTGAATCAAATCTCCATGCTGCTGGCATTGTAGACACTTCTTAGCAAATTGTGCAGCATCTTGCTCTATTGTAGGCCAGTAGTATCCAATTCTCAGTATCTTCTTAGCGAGATTAGGACTGGTAGAATGTGCGCCACAGACACCTTCATGTATTTCTCGTAAGGTAGCTTCAGCTTCTTCCGCATTAAGACATCGTAAGAGGATACCATCGAGACTCTGGCGATATAGTGTATCACCCAGAATGGTGTAACGGGAGGATCGTCGGATAAAGGTTTTGCATTGGGTGGATGATAGGTTAGGGGGAAAGGTATTGTGTTTAAGGTATTCATAGATATCTTCATACCATGGGGAATTGGGACCAACAAATTTGCAGATGATTTCAGTAATGGGAACATCGATGACTGGTATCAACAATTGCTCGATCAAGAATTCGTATTTTGTGTATTAGCCGGCATGTCAATCAATGACCCTACAGAAGCCATAGAATCTACAGTTTTGTTATGCTCTCTTGGAATTTGCTCAAATGTGATGCTAGAAAAGTGTGGTTTATAGGCATCCACTAGTTGCTTGTAGGGAACCAACTTTTCATCTTTTGTTTGGTACTCATCTGTGACTTGGTGAATGACTAGCTGTGAGTCTCCATATACTTGTAATTCTGTGATGTCCCATTGAACTGCTGTATTGAGACCTATGAGGAGTGCTTTATACTCGGTAATATTGTTGGTGCAAGGGAATGCAAGCTGATATGACTTTGGAATATAGTCATTCTAAGGTGTGACAAATAAGATGCCGGCCCCTGATCCATGCTGTGTGTAGGAACCATCAAAGTATAACTTCCACATTATTAAGTTGGCAAGAGTGAATAGATTCTCATCTAGAAAGTCTGCTACCATAGGGTGTGTATCTGTCATGGGTGCTTCTACTAGTTGATCTGCTAGGGCTTGTCCTTTGATTGCTTTGCGATCCGTATACTCAATGTCGAACTCACTAAGGATCATGACCCATTTAGCTAGTCTGCCTGTAAGAGCTGCTTTTGCAAGTAGATACTTCAAGGGATCAATTTTGGCTATAAGATTTGTGTGTTGGTTTAACATATAATGCCACAGCTTTTGAGAAGCGAACACTACTACTAAACAAGCCCTTTCCATTGGTGAATATTGAGTTCGTATCCCACCAAGGTTCTACTGATATAATAAATTGCATGCTCTTTTCCTGTTTCATCATGTTGTGATAACAAGGCCTCTAGGGCCGAAGTTGTAGTAGAGATGTATAATATCAAAGGTTTATCAGCCACTGGTGGTACCAATATAGGAGGTGTAGCTAGATACTCTTTAAGTTGATCAAATGCTGCTTGACATTTATCGTCCCATCGAAATGAGACATCCTTTCAGAGTAAGTGTTGAAATGGTTGACATTTATCTGCTAGCTGTGAGATGAAACACCTAATGGATTGCAACCTTCCTTGAAGGCTCCTTAATGCTTTGAGGTTCTTTGGTGGAGGCATCTCCACTATAGCCTTTACTTTTACGGGATGTACTTCGATGCCTCTATGAGATATAATGTATCCTAACAGTTTCCCTGATGTTACACCAAAGACACACTTCTTTGGATTGAGCCTTACTTGGTATTTCTCGAGCCTGTCAAAGATTTGTCCTAACACTTGTATGTGATCTACCCTAGAAGATTTAGCTAGTATGTCATCAACATAGTCCTCCATGATATGATGAAATAGATTGTGGAATATCACTGTCATTGCTCTCTGATAGGTTGCTCCTGCATTCTTTAGACCAAACAACATGACGCACCAACAATAGTTGCCCCAAGGACAAGTAAAAGTTGTTTTATGTTGATCTTCTTCTGCTATCCTTATCTGATTGTAGCCTGAGAATCCATCCATGAGAGAAAGCATTTCATGACCTGTTGTCAAGTCTACAATAATATCAATGTTTGGTAATGGAGAGTCATCTTTGGGACATGCTTTATTAAGATCTCTAAAATCATTGCACATGCAGATGCGCCCATTGGGTTTAGACACAGGTACAATGTTTGATACCTAGTTTGAATAGTCAATAGGTCATATGAACTTTGCATCTAACAGCTTCTATATTTCCACTTTTACTAAGAGAGCTATATGTGGGTGCATCTTTCTCAACTTTTGCTTGACTGGTTTCACTTTTGGATCAATTGTGAGATAGTGAACAACTAGCTTAGGGTCTAACCCTGGCATATCAGCATAGGTCCACGTAAAATTGATGGTTCTCTATAAGAAGAATGTATTAAGATTCCTGTGCTTTGTCTCTGATAATGATGCTGCTAGGAATGTGGTTTTTGGATTTTGCTCAGTGCCCAGGTTTATCTCTGCAGAATCTTCCACTAAGAGAGCTGACTTCTCTTGATACTTAGATGGTAGGGGAAGGTCAAATCCTCCATCCTCAGGTGCCACAATTGGGTTTTCACCTTTGGATACATCCTTTGTTTTTACTATTTTGTGATTAGGAGGTGCCACAGTGTGGTTTTCACCTAGAGATCTTTTTTTATTTTTACTTTTGTGACTGGAGGATTTGGCATTCTCACCAAAATAAGCTGTTGGCTCTAGTTCCATTACAAAACCTGCTTTATGATCGCCAAGAGGGATACCTTCTTGACTCCCATGAACTCAGCCAGAGCTTCGTCATTCTGAAATAGATCTATAACAGGGGACCCTTGTTGGTCCCAATCGATAAGTTCAGGGTAGACAAGTGTTACATTCTAGGTGTTAGTGGTGGAGGTTAAGGATACAGAGGATAGCGTAAAAATGGAGGATTCTGCAAATAGCTTGGTCATATGGAGGGAAGAGTCATCGATGATATCCTCAGTAAACGTCGAATTGGTGGGAAAAGTTTCAGCCACCTCGTCGAGGATATACTCGATGTCCAAGGTGCACGGTACCTTCTTACCAAATCCTAAACCCTTCTTGTCTAGTTTCTTTGTCACAATAATGGGTTCCATAGTTCCTTGATTCTATTTCCCAAGGCCACCTTTGCCTTTATAGCCCATGTTTTTTACTATCTTAAGCCATTACCATATTGCTTGACTAGTATTGTGACCAGTTCTTTCTCTTTATAGAGCCAAGAAGAAATGTCCTCAATAGTTTCCTCCTCCAATAATCATCCCTGCTGGAATTGGGTTAGGAATGTTGGGGGAGGAACAACTACTTTTTTAGTTACTTTGGCAATGGGTGTTTGGCTATAAGATTTTGGAGATAAAGGCATCTGCCCTACACAACAAGATTTTGAGATATCATAAGTTCCAAAGCCTATATCACAGATGTGCGCTTTGATTGTAGGGATAGGATTAGGTTCACTTGTAGAGGCTGGTGTTAGAGTTTTTGGATCAACATATAGTGGGGATTCAAGGGCTTTTGCATTGTTAGGCACTTGGTTGCAATTCTTATAACTGCCTTGCAAGACACGACAGAATTCAAAAGAATTGGGGTCTCCTGGGATAGTTATCTCCGTACCATTGTATGGGAACTTTAGAGACTGATGGTACGTGGAGGGAACAACTTTCATTGCATGGATCTATGGGCGGCCTAGGATAATGTTGTAAGGCAGCTCAATATCAAGGACTTGACATCTGGTTTCAAGCATGACAGGACCCAGTTGTATAGGCAAGTGGATAATACCTTCTGAACGGTGTTCAACATCATCATATCCCTTGATTGTAATACTTTGATCAGTGTTGACATGATCCTCAGAGTATCCCAATTGCTTAAGTAACTTTAAAGAATAGATGTTAAGACCAGCACCACCATCTATGAGTATATGTTTGATTTTGCGCTTATGGATGAGAACCTCAATATGAAGGGCATCATTGTGACATGGATCATGGGATGGGAGATCTTTCTCAGAGAAGACCACATTGTAGGGTGAAGCAATGTTACCTACTATAGCTTGGAAATCCGCAACCTCTATGTTGTTAGGAACCGAAGACTCTTGGAGGGCTTTTTCTAGCACTACTCTATGTGCAGGTGATGACCGTAGTAGGTCCAAGATAGAGATCTATGCTGGTGTTTTCCCTAGATGTTCGACAAGATTATAATCAGATTGAGCCGGAAGACTGGGTGTAGGACCCCGAATGGTGACACGACCATGATGAGTTGTAACAGTACAATCCGTAGATTTGCCTTTGATTGTGAGGGTAGACACTTGACTCTCTTCAAAACAACCTACAATGGAATCAAAGGAAGTGGAAGCATGATTGATACCTTTACCTCTATCTTGAGGAGGAGGTGGACCATGATGAGGGAATGGTTCCTTGTCCATATCGAGATCTTTGTTCGTGTGCTGAGCTAGTCGATCTTCCTATAGAGATATTTGATTACCTTCAATGAGAATTTGGATTAGGTGCTTGAGTTTCATGCACGATGCAGTTCTGTGCCCCTTGCTCCTATGGAATTCACAGTATTCATTTTCTCTATACCACATAGTTTTGTAAATAGGTTCACCATACGGGGGAGCATCAGGTAGGGTGATGAGTCCTTTCTATAAGATATTTTGTAAGACTATCTCTATGGGCTCTCCCAAGGGAGTGAATTGATGCCGCATAGGGTAATCTTGTTGAGGCTGCTCTTGTTGTCATTGCTATTGGTTTTGATAAGTTGCCTTTGTTGTTGCTATTGTTGATGTCGAGCTTGACTTGGTTTGGAAAGTTGTAGAGGTGTTTGCAACATTTGGACATGTTTAGTATCAACCACACCATCATTGACCACATTTTTGTTTTTGTTCCAATATTTGGGTTTATCACTCGATTGTTGATGAGGAGTACTATCTTTCATTTCCTTGAAGATTTTGACCACACCCTTAGCAATGAGGGCCTTCTCGATATTGATTCCCTTGTATGTGATTTCGTCGAAGGTTGTAGCACTAAGAATTTGCAAATGAAAACCTAACTCTTGGTTGAGGTTCTACACAAATATGCTAACAAGCTGTTTCTCTGGAATCTTGAAAGGGAATTTGCTAGCCATTTGTCTCCATCGTTGAAGGAAAGAAATGAAAGTTTCACCATTTTTTTGTTTATTGTTGCATAGATCAGTCATGGAGATCTCATGCTCTGCATTATAGGAGAAATGGGTGGCAAATTTCTCTGCTAGCTCGTTAAAAGATTTGATACCTGTAGGCAAGTGTGAGAATCATTCTATTGCTTGACCTCCAAGACTGCGAGGAAAGAGACGCATAAGGTATGTGTCGTTATGTGAAACCTCGAAGCAAGCAAGATAGAATTCCCTAAGATGGTCTTTTGGGTCACCTTTTCCTTTGTATTTATCAAACTTAGGAATAGTAAAATTCTGAGGAAAAGGGATCATAGGTAATGACCGATCAAAAGGATAAGGACACACTTCCTCTTAAGAGAAGGTCTTTTTGGTGTGGCCAAACGTAAGATCAGATAGTTGCTATTGAACTTCTGTGATTTTTAGCTCCATCACTATGGGAGGGGTTGGAAACATCTCCTGTTGTCCTAGAAGTGGTTGTTACTGCCCATATGGTAGATTGTAGTGTGAACCATGAGCATTGGTATTATAAGGGTTGTAAGATTGGTTGGGGTCATACGTGTTGTATGTTGGATTTGGATTGGTTTGGAATTGAATGTTTTGATTTGGAAGAGGTGGAGGTGGCGCTAGGTAAGAATGTTGGCTTTGTGATGGTTGGAGAAAAGAATTAGGTGGAGGAAAGCTAAAGTTTGTTGGGTTAGGTTGCGAGTGTGGAACATAGATTTGGGAAACTTGATGTTGGGAATGTTGAGAGTGGCTAGGCAACGTGTGAAAGAAATTTAGCGCTGATGAATGTAGCGGAGGAGGGACATAGGTAGATGTAATTTGCGATGGTTGAGGTTGATTAAGGATGAGAGTAGAAGAATGTTGTGGTTGGGGTTGCATGACTCTAGTTGGTTGAGAGACATGAAGGTTTGATGATATGGGAGGTGGTGCATGTTGAGACCCTTGTTGGATGGCTACATAGTTGATCCCCGGATTGTAATTGAGTGGGAAACTTATTTGTGAAGGAGTAACCAAAATTCCACTTGCGGTTGGTGTGGACACTTTAGGAGCTTGTTGTATATTTGCTTGAGCTAAGGTGGCTTGCTTAGCTAGCTCCGCTTGACGTTGTAGAGTCTCCTATTGATTTTTGTAGATTTCCATAGGAGTCAAAAGTAGTGATATAGCCCTCTTTCCTGTTAGGTTTTGAAAAAGGGGATTCTTATATTGCACCATTGTTTTCCCTTGTGAGCCTTGTTCGGGTAAAGGCGTGGTCATAGTTGACAAGGTTTGGACCACCTGTATGGCACTTAGGGTGTTGTTTGTCTCCTTGAGAGTGGATAAATCAAAATCTTGAGGTAACTTGGCTCCTTGCTCTGTTAGCAAATGAAAGAAATGATCTTGGTTCTCACTAAGGATTTTGTCAAAGGCGGCTACAGCTCTAGGATCTTGTATGAATTCATCAAGATCTTGCCCATCTTCTTGAGAGGATTGACCCATTTCAAAGTGTTGCTCTTCTTGAGGTGGGGCTAGATCTGTAGTATAACCTTGGGGGACAAAATCCAGAGGCATGCCAGTGGTATAGTGAGGTGTACTTACCAAAGGGACCCTACCTTCTTGAGAAGTGACTTGATCAATAGTATATCCTTGGGGGACAAAATCTAGAGGCATGCCAGTGGTATAGTGAGGTGTACTTACCAAAGGGACCCTACCCTCATGAGGAGTGCTAGGGTGGTCAAGGTGCGGCACGTTTAGAGAGCTGGTTGATTTTGCCGCGGGTGTCCTAGGAGTAACCTTGGGGGTAATGTTGAGATGGCCCGATTGCAGTGTGTGAGGAGGTGACTTGCGCTTTGTAGGGACAACTTGCTTGGACTTCATAGTTTGCTGGAGTCTAGTGGTTACATGGAATACACTAGAACAAAAAGTAATGCTGGTATTCTGCTTGTGTTTGGAAAAAGACAAACTTTGATGCACAAGTGACTAGACCAAAGGCGCTATACTGTTTGACCAGAGGCGCAGGACTGTGCAACCAAAAGCGTGCTACTGTAATATCAAAGATGATGGACTGAGCTACCAAAGGCAAGGTACTATTATACCAAAGGCAAGCTACGGTGACCAAAAGTGAGCTACTGTACCACCAAGGGCGAGCTGCTGTAATACCAAAGGCACTAAAGTAGTGTCGGATGTTTTTAAAGGCAATTTTGACAGATTTGGTTATGGTTCTAATTAGATTTGTTTTTGGCAAGAGAAAACACAACAAACAAGTGGTCAAAAAAAGACTGACACAACAGATAGTGTATGTTCGAGGCTTACAAAAAAGCCCAATGTTTCCATAGGTATAAGACAATTGCAATCAATAACAAGTACTTTTTATCCCTAGAGACAAGGTTTCATTGTAGTAGATCAGCTCACAGCTTAATACTCCGTCGATAAAAATATCATTCCATAAAGGTGTCAGATATTTTGTATCTTTACGAGAGGCGATAGGTAGGGATATCTCACCCTCCCCTTGGAAAGCTCAAGTAGGTCACAAGAGCTTTATGGCCAAGGGAATACTATCTCTTCTCAAGGGAGCCAATGGTGAGTATCTTAAGGGCTTAAATCGATTCCCCTTGCACTGATGATTACCGCAACGTTCAGAGGTAGATCGAGTAGTCTCTATCTAGAATAGTTCTTAGCAACTTTGAGGGACCAACGCCTTACGAGCAATGCAATAAGCTACTAAAAGTTTTAACCAATCCTACTAAGAGTATCAAACACTTCGCTCAATGTGAAAATTATTTCCACAAAGAGCTAGTACACCTCTTTTTAGTTTGGCACCACAAGGTAAGGTTGACGTCGGTTAGGACTTGGCTTTCACCTTATCCCTCTTATATAGCAGTTCAAAGGAAAAATCCGCTTAGGGTCATCCCTTTTGGATGAAACACAATCCAAAAGCAGGCCCTTCTAAAGGAAATGCTGAAATGTAAGAGCAAGCACGTCAAACAAAGGTTCAGTTGTCCCTTATCAAATTGAAGTGTTTGGCATTCATGTCCATTGTCCCTTAGAAAATTGAGGTGTTTTCACATACATGTCCATTGTCCCTTAAGAAAAGCAATATGTTCCTAAGACTTAGATTGCCAAAATGATTTGTTCAATTATCCCTTAAGAAGGCAATATGTTTTCTAAGACTTAGTGAGATAAATCAAGATTTCTTCAACACTCGTCCTGCGTGAACATATTAAAAAAACCTTTTTACTCTGTGTGAGTGATAAGAAGCTGCAACAAGTCAATTAGTTCCACAAAACCCACAAGTTAGCAAAAAAAAATCAATTTGACCAAAAGTGCGTTATTGTCTTACCAAAAGCGACCTACTGTGCTACCAATAGCACAGGGATGCAGATCAGAAGTGCCTTACTGTATTACCCGAAGCACTACAACATAACCAAAAGCGCGGTACTGTGCTACCGGATACGCTGTACTGTGTGACCAAAAGTGCTGTTCTGTCTCAAATCAAAAAAAGGTTATACTTTGTCAAAATAACTAGGTTTAGATAGGATTTCATGATTGATCTAATGTTCTGAGAAGTAATATCTGCTAAATCTGGATCCTACAATCAATCAAACTCAAAAAGGTGTTGCGAATAAATAGGTTAACTCAAATATCAAAAATACCCCTAAATAAATTAGCTTAGGAGGTATCAACAGACAATTGAATGACAAATACAACAGCTTGTCAGACAAATTAAAGATATGTATATGAATAAACCCTGTAAAAACACCAAATAAAGTTAGAAAACCTATTTTATTGAAAGCGCTGAACGATACTACCAATAGCGCTATTATGTGTTGCTAAAAGCACCGCTCTGTGCTACCAGAAGCATCGTAGTACCGCCCTAGGGTGCTGTATTGTGCCTTTAGAAGCACTTAAGGATACTGCCAAAAGCATTTTTCTGTGTCTTTTGCGCTGTTATGTACTGTAACTTTAAAAAAATCAATTTTTCAAAGAAAAAGATGGATTAGTGGGTCCCACCGAGCTTGCTAGAATGTGTACGAGGAAAATTGACTAATTAAACTAAACAAATCAAAAACCCAATAACATAAAGAGAACCGATCTAAATAAAAGCCATTAATAATAATCAATGAAACATGTAAGCTTTTACTGAGATTTGTATTGTTCCCTTTGGATTGAATGTGGATTGCTCAATATTGCTGCGAAACCATAGTTGCAACAAGTAAGTGTAGTGCTCAAAAGATCAATGTTAAGAGATCGTGAAGTTGCTCAATCAATGTGATGTATGCTCAAAGCGCTGTTAAGTATGCCTGAGAATAAGTGATCGAAGAGAGGGGTAATGAAGGAGATGAGGGGGGTTTATATAGATTTCAACAGAGATCGATCAACAGTCCAGATAATTCAGAGGAATCAACCGAGGAGAATAATTGAGGATCGTGCAACGAATAAGAAGACAAGTGTCACACACAAGCTATTTTATTTGAGTTAAACACTTTTTCTAAAGATAAGACATGTTTTTCATAAATTAGAAAGTTTTTTTCTAATTTAAGAGAAATTGATAACAACAAGGTTGATTGAATAGATAACTCAACTTAAGATTTGCTTTTGCATGATTTGAAAGAAATTAAATAATAAATTATTTAATTTTGTGTGCATGGAGAAGAAAACTTATTTTTAGAAGATTTGAAAGATATTTGTAAATAAGAAAGCAAATTAAATAAATAAATTTATTTAATTGTTGTGCATGATTTGGAAGAATAAATAAAATATTTGATTTATTTTATTTTTGGAGAAAGAGAGAATTTAAATAAATTTGATTTGATTTATTTAAATTTGGAAGAATGAATTTGATTTAATTAAATAATTGGGAATTATTTAATTGTTTGGATAAGAGGAAATTTGTGATGAATTAATTAAATAATTGGATTTATTTAATTAATAGAGACTTGAGATTTGGAAAGAGGATAATTATCTAATCAAATAATTAAAATTATTTAATTGTGGAAGAATAATAGAGGAATTTGATTTAATTAATTAAATAAAGAAAATTTATTCAATTAATGTCGCATTTATGTGATTTAGAAGAATTTGGTGATTTTGGTGAAATTAAATAAATAATTAGATTATTTAATTAACGTTTGAAATGCAGGTGATTAGACAGATTTGATGAAATGCAAGTAGTGCGATGACTTGGTCATTTTAGGGTGTCTACATAAAGGACTTACTAAAAATAGTAAGTCTCACTATTTTTAGCTCTTTTTGAAACTTTAAAAGTTCCAGACCATTCTCTAAGATAAAGGGTATTCAAAAAGACCAAAACTAGGAAGAATAGTAACCTTTCGAGGTTGCAAGGTTGAGACACTTTTTCTAACATTCTCCCAATTGTCAAACACCTTGCAAGAGCAAAGGGATTATCAACACCATGATTTAATTGCTAGGGGCCATGAGGCCCATAGACTCTGAACACCATTTGAACTTCTCTGTGCTCACAGGTTTTGTCAAGGAATCATCAACATTCATCAAAGTTTCAACTTTTTCCAAGTTTACCTTCCCATCCTCTACCATGTAATGAACAAAATGGTACTAGACATCAATATTCTTAGTCTTTCCATGGAAAGTAGGATTCTTCACCAAACATATGGCACTCTGACTGTCACAACAAATAGTAATCTTCCCTACATCAAACCCAACATCAGAACACAATCTGTTAAGCCAAATGACTTCTTTACAAGCATGAGTTGCTTCCATGTACTCAACTTTAGTAGTGGACAAAGAGACCACAGGTTGCCACTTACTCATTCAACTAATAGCACCACCAAACATAGTGAACTCATAAGCACTAGTGGATCTCCTGCTGTCAATGTCACCTACCCAATCTGAATCCACAAATCCATGAATACAAAGTGAATGCCGAGGTTCTATAGGATAACCATGATAACATAAGGAATACTCAGAAGTACCCCACAAATATTTGAACACTATCTTCACTGCATCCCAATGTACCCATCCAGGATTAGCCATAAATTGACTAAGGACTTCCATGGCTTGGGCAATGTCTGGTCTTGTGTAGATCATCGCATACATCAAACTTCTAACCACACTAGCGTAATGAACTCTACTCATATCCTCTATCTTAGAAGGAGACTTTGGATAATCTTCAACATATAACTTTGTCCCCTTCAAATCTAATACTAATACTACTGAGAGCTATGAGATGGGATCATATTGGGCACTTCGATGCATCTACATGAGCCATGGCTACTTGATAGATACATATTTCATTTTAACCCCTATAGAGATAGAGGGGATATGACCAGGGGATAGAGTAGTTTGATCTTAATGAAAGGAAGCAAGGTATGCAGAAACGCTTCCTACACTGATCTACTGAGGAAAGACTTATGCAAATTTTTACTTTTACAGTTAAAGATTAAGATGCATATTAACAAAAAGATAAGAACAACTTCCAAAATGCAAACACAAAACTCACAACACAAGATATACGTGGGGAAAACCCTTTCAGGTAAAAAACCCCACACTCCAAAGCCGCCCAATATATTATTTAAGAATCACGAAGATTACAATATACTTACAGAGCAATTTTATAGAAGTATATCCAACCAAAGATCTAGGAGGTAATTCGACATTTATAAGATTCTTACACACAACCTCCATCTTTAGCTCCTGATATATAGGAGATGCAATACAATAAACTGTTACCGGTAATTACAAAACCATGAGACAAAACCACCCATAAAGTGGCACCCAAATTATCTCCATAAAAGATGCCTTGTGATGTGCCAAACCACACACCAACATGTGTAACTCTCCCATTTACAACTCTTTTATGTGTCCAACATGTTTTTATATTTCCCAAAAATAGAAGGTCCAACTTTCGGAGGCCATAACTTTTGATCTGGGTGTCTAATTAACGAATCATTTGATGCTTTAGAAAGCTTGTGAAGAGATCTATCACCCTATAACATGCTATGCTGGTTATGATAACTTTTGGGATGCTTATAGAAGTTTTAATTCCAGTAATTGAGTTCAAAACTTTTTTCTAGTAGTTTCAAAAAATAGAAACTTTAATATCTCATGATCCAGATATGATCTTGAGACGAAACTCACCCGAGATGTTCACTTATTTGTTTCGTACCTTCTGAGAAAATTTTTAGGTCAATCTGAGCTCAATCGAAGGACTTACTAAAAATAGTAAGTCTCACTATTTTTAGCTCTTTTGGAAACTTTGAAAGTTCCAGACCATTCTCTAAGATAAAGGGTATTCAAAAAGACCAAAACTAGGAAGAATAGTAACCTTTCGAGGTTGCAAGGTTGTATAACATTCTCCCACTTGTTGAACACCTTGCAAGAGGAAATGGATTATCAACACCATGATTTAATTTCAAGGGGCCGTGAGGCCCATAGACTTTGAACACCATTTGAACTTCTCTATGCTCACAGGTTTTGTCAAGGAATCTGCAACAGGAACAATCAGAGGTCTACAATCCATCATGCTGAATCTCTCCAACATAGAGTTAACATACTTACTCTGGCCTAACCAAAGTTTTTTGTTTTCTCTGTCTATTCTAATTTCCATTCTTAGAATATATCGAGCCACCCCTAGATTTTTCATCTCAAATTGTGCTGACAACTGAGACTTCTAATAAAAAATCAAACTTTTACCATTTCCAATGAGTAACATATCATCAACATACAATGCAATAGTGAGAATGTGATCATTGTCAAACTTGTAGTAAACACAATGATCTAATTTCAATCTCTGAAATCCAATACTCAACACAAAGGCATCAAACTTCTGGTACGACATCCTAGGAGACTATTTCAAACTATACAAATACTTTTTCAAACCATACAAAGACTTTTTCAACTTGTAAACTAGATTTTCTTTACCTTTCACCACGTAGTGCTCTAGCTGTGACATATAGATTTCCTCCTCTAAGTCACCATGAAAGAATGTTGTCTTCACATCCATCTGTTCCACTTCTAGATCATACACTACTGCAAGAGATAACAAGAACCGAATAGATGTCAATTTTGCAATAAGAGAGAAAATCTCACCATAGTCAATTCCCTCCACCTGAGAATACCCCTTTGCAACCAATCTAGCCTTATATTTCTGAACACTACCATCGACACTGAATTTATTTTTGAACACCCATTTGCATCCAACAGGTTTTCATCCTTTAAGCAAAGGCACCAAGTCCCAAGTATTATTATTTTCCAAAGAAGCCATCTCCTCTTCCATGGCCTCCTTCCAGGAACCTACATCTTTCATACCCATAGCCTCTTTCACAGTTCTAAGCTCATCAATGTTAGAAATCAAAGCAAAAATAGAACTGGAATCATGTAATGAATAACCAAACCTATCAGGTTGCTACCTTATCCGCGTGGACCTCCTCAAAGGTTGAGGTTCTTCATATTCTTCTAAACTTTTAGAGCTACTAGAGCTCTCCTCATTATCAGGTCCAATAGATGTTTTTGGTTCAACTTTCTCAGGGGTGGAAGGAAGCTGAACCACATCATCTTTCTTTTCTTCTTTCTCTGGCTCCAAGACAACAAAAGAAGGATTGAGCTCTCTAAAGATCATGCTTTTGCTATACAAAACTCTCTTAGCTACTGGATCCCAAAGCCTGTACCCTTTCACATTGATGCCATAACTAATGAAGATACACTTTACAACCTTGTTCTCCAACTTAGACCTCTTCTCCTTAGACACATGTGCATATGCCTCACAACTAAATACTCAAATGTGTCGTAATGAAGGCTTTTTACTAGACCATACCTCCATAGGTGTCTTATCAATGAGCACTAATGTAGGAGACCTATTAACCAGGTAACAAGTGGTAGCAATAGCTTAAGCCCAAAAATTTTGTTCAAGACCAGCTCCACTTAGCATTCTCCTTGCCCTCTCCATCAACGTTCTATTCATCCTCTCTGCAACTCCATTCTGCTGATGGGTATACGGAGTTGTCTTGTGCCTCTCAATCCCCTGCTCTTTACAGAACTTGTCAAAATTTGCTGAACAGAACTCACCACCATTGTCAGTCCTCAAACACTTAATCTTTCTATCCTTTTGATTCTCTATAAGATCTTTGAACTCTTTGAATCTATTAAATACTTTAGATTTACTTCTAAGGAAATACACCCATGTCCTACTATAATTGTCAATGAATGAAACAAAGTAAATAGATTTTGAAATCAAAGGAACATTAACAAGACCAAACACATCAAAATGAATCAAGTCCAACACCTTAGAAGATTTGTGAGAATTGGAATAAAAATAAACATGGTTTTATTTTCCATAAATGCAATGTTCACAGAAATCAATCTCAAGTTTACAATCATTTATACCCTCAACAAGATTTTTATTCTTTAGGGTCCTCAAACCCTTTGCATCAATGTGACCAAGCCTTTGGTTCCATAACATTGTCTTATCAGCTGGAAGTTTCATCTCCATAGAATGAGCACCCTTAGGTATCCAGAAAGTACGAACAATGAAAGTAGATGCAACAGTCTTCTTCGCTGCTAGTTCCAATGGCAAGGATGAAGACTCTGAAGCTCTCTTCTTTGAAACATAGGCACTATTGCACTGAACTGCGCATGCATCAAGTTGAAATAGAGTGCCAATCCGAACACCCTTAGCCAACACCGTAGATCCTCTAGTCATCTTGCATCCTCCATTTGAGAAAACAACCTGCACAACCACATCATTCAATTTACTTACAAAAAGAAGGTTCTGTGTCAAACCAGGGATATGCAAAACATTGATTCCCTTTACTCATCCATCAGGGAATCGAATCAAGACTCTTCCATGGCCAACAATATCTAGGTGAGAATCATCACCCAAGTACACCTTTCCACCATCATATTCTTCATTCTTTGAAAACCAGCCCCGATGCGAGGTCATGTGAAAAGATGCACTAGTTTCAATAAGCCACACATCCACAAATGCATGCATTTCCAAGGCAACAACAAATGCTTCTACTTCATCCTGAGAGGACTTGTCAGAATCTGAATCTTAATTCTTCTTCTTTTTCTTTTTCTCCTCCTTGCACTCCTTGAGGAAGTGACTAGGTTTGCGACAGTTCCAACACAGGGCCTTGGACTTTCTGGGAGACTTAGATCTCCCATGGGATTTGGATCTTCCTTTTTCTTCCTTCTTCTTATCCTTTTTCTTTCCCTTCTCTTTAGATCTACCACAAACTGTAAGAGCCTCCTTAGCCAATATAGAAGACTTTCTCTGCATCTCTTCAGTCAATAGCAAAGAAGCCACTTCGTCCATCTTGAAGGTGGTATTGGTACTCCCAATGGCCATAACAGGGTGGTCCCACGAATTTGGTAAGGAACATAGTTATGTCATACATTGATCCTCCTCCTCCATCTTCACACCAACAGAAGTCAACTGGGCAACAAGCATATTGAATGTGTTTAGGCGATCAACAATAGATGCTCCATCTTCCATCCTCAGAGAATACAATTTCTTTCACTAGAATAACTTGTTCACCTGGGATTTAGCTTGATAAACATCTCCAAGCTTCTTCCAAAGTTCCTTTGCAGTCTTCTCTTCATGGATATTTAGGAGCACTGAATTAGCCAAACGGAGTCTTATCAAACTCTTTGCTTTTCAATCTTTGAGATCCCAGTCTTCTTGAGACATTGCCATTGGTTTGTACTAGATATGGCTTCCCATAAATCCTAATCTACAAGCATGCCCTCCATTTTGAGTTCCCACAACTTGAAATTACTGCCATTAACCTTCTCTATCTCAAACCTCCCAGATGTGCTCACCATCTCTTACCCGCAACAAAGATTTCAAAATCCACTGCACAAGCTACCACTCAAATGAAGATTAGCTCAAAAAACTCTCTACCCAACAACTAGAAGCAAAGGTGATCAGGTTTTGATACCAACTGAAAGGAAGCAAGGTATGTGGAAATGCTTCCTACACTGATCTATTAAGGAAAGACTTATACAAAATTTTGCTTTTACAGTTACAGATTAAGATGCACATTAACAAAAAGATAATAACAACTTCCAAAATGCAAACACAAAACTCACAACACAAGATATACGTGGGGAAAACCCTTTCAGGTAAAAAACCCCACTCCAAAGCTGCCCAATATATTATTCAGGAATCACGAAGATTACAATATACTTGCAGAGCAAGCTTTTACAGGAGTATATCCAACTAGAGATCTAGGAGGTAATTTGACATCTATAAGATTCTTACACACAACCTCCATCTCTAGCTCCTGATATATAGAAGATGCAATATAATAAACTATTATCGGTAATTACAAAACCATGAGCCAAAACCACCTATAAAGTGGCACCCAAATTATCTCCAATGAAAGATGCCTTCTAATGTGCCAAACCACATGCCAAGACATTTAACTCTTCCCTTTACAGCTCTTTTATGTGTCCAACACATTTTTACATTTACCAAAAATAGAAGGTCCAACTTTCGGAGGCCATAACTTTTGATCTGGGTGTTCGATTGATGAACTGTTTGATGCATCAAAAAGCTCATGAAGACATCTATCACCCTATAACATGCTATGCCGATTATGGCAATTTTCAAGATGTTTAGAGAAGTTTCAATTCTAGTAATTGAGTTCAAAACTTTTTCCAGTAGTTTCAAAAAAATAGAAACTTTAATATCTTGTGATCCAGATATGATCTTGAGACGAAACTCACCTGTGATGTTCACTTAGCTGTTCTACACCTTCTAGGAATTTTTTTAGGTCAATCCAAGATCAATCTAAGGACTTACTAAAAATAGTAAGTCTCTCTATTTTTAGATCTTTTAGAAACTTTGAAAGTTCCAGACCATTCTCCAAGATAAAGGGTATTCAAAAAGACAAAAACTAGGAAGAATAGTAACCTTTTGAGGTTGCAAGGTTGAGACACTTTTCCTAACACTTACTATGGGGTTATCCACTTGATGAACAAGAGTGGTTTGATCAAGACTCACCCTATTACATGTGTACTCCAATAGTTAGGAGATGAATTTCCTTAGGACTTGTTTCCAGTGCCTCTTGTTTAGGAGGCAACACATGCACTACATGGAGCTTGTTTATGGGTGTCACTTGTTTTGGGAGTTTTGATCACACTACCATTTTCAAGACTAGCCTTGAGGTAATAGAGGGCTTGTGGATCTTAGATACTTATTCCTATGTAGAATAATGGGATCAATGATGAGACAAATGGGGACTATGATCTCAAGAGTGAGAGAGATAAGATAACACCAGAGGGTGATGACTTGACCCTAAAGAATGAGGAAGTAGTGCCAAACAAGGCCGCACTTGCACAATGAGTGGTTCCTTTCATAGAGCTGACAAAGGAGGAGATGGGGATTAATGATTCCTAATGGCATCCTAATGATACACCTGATTACTCTGATAATCTTCTTTGTTTACTTTTTTGCACTTTCTCATCTAAGAATGACTATGCTCTAACATGAGACTAACTCTCTCCATGTTTGTGTTTTGATACAGACATTGTTGATGGGTGGAGGGATCTTTTCATAAATTCTTCTTTAGATGTTTTGATCTCATCTATAGGATGAATGAGGGAGGCACTCTTGGTTTATGTTGGGATGCCTACACTAGCAAGTCAACACATGGATATCCTTTCCCCCACTTATTATGCTAGTCAGGAGATGGCCTCTTGGAGGACTAGAGTTGTTGCATAAGAGGGCAATGTTACTTTTCCTTGGGGTCCATAGGCAACCTTCTACTCATTCATGGGCTCAGACACTAGGATAGTCACATTCACAAATTTGTAGCTACGTCTCTTCATAGGGACACACTCATAGGACTCCCCAACCCTCCAACATGGTATATAGTAGGAGGAGACCATGAAGCAGGAACCTTGTGGGCTCACTAAGTCAAAGTGATCCTTGAGGACTTCGAGAGACCTTATTTTTGTTCTAGAGATTTCTACTTACCCACTTGCATGGGGAGACTTTTATGTATGAGTACTCACTTCTTTCATTTTAGACTCCTTTAATGGATTGACTTGTACTTAGACATTATTTAGCACTTATTAGTATTACCTTGAATAGCTTGGATCTATACATGGTTGTAGTTCATATTTTGTACTTTTCTTTATCTCTCATGCACATGGTTATAAAATTTATGATATGGATGTTCTATGCTTATACATGTATGATGGTATTATGATCATGCTATTTTTGTTATCTATCTGTTATGAATGAGATGTATGCAATGTGAACACATATAGATGCATTTGATACACATATAGATATGCATATACTTGTTGGGATAAGCTACCATTAACTTGCAATCCTAACCAATTCATGTGTCTCCAAAATTCTTGGAATGTGTTAGCCAACACATAAGGATTTTGAGAGATTAATTATTTATTAATTATATCACTTTGACTTATTGCAATTAATTCCTAATTGATAGGGTCAAACTTGGGCACCCACTTTTGGGGTGGGGGCCATGAAGACTTTGTTGACTTCTTCTAAGTCTATTTTGAGAGTTTGATAACTCCTAGTGAGTGGGAGTTAAACTTGGGCATCCCCTTTTGATGGGGACTTATATTTAGACTTGGAGTTGTGTTTTTTTATGTACATGAGTGGATGATGTTGAGACACCTTGTATGGATATAATGTTGGAGTTAACTAAAGTGTTAGAGATGCATGAATTGGATATTGCTTGCATGAGTTCATAAAAGCTTGCATGTTTTTGAATGTCACTTTCATGTACTTGCATGTTGTTGCATGTTACTTGCATGTACTTGCATGCTACTTACATGTACTTACATGTTGCATTGTTTCATGTTGTTGCATGTTCCTTGCATGTGCTTACATGTTGTTGCAGGTTACTTGCATGTGCTTACATGTTGTTGCATGTCACTTGCACGTGCTTGCATGTTGTTGCATGTCACTTGCATGTGTTTGCATGTTGTTGCATGCCACTCCTATGGACTTGCATGTGATTGCATGTTGTTGCATGTCACTCCTATGGACTTGCATGTTGTTGCATGTCAGTTATATGATCTTGCATATTGTTGCATGTCAGTTTTGAGAGATTACTTGCAAAACACTCAAACTCCAAAAACTTGCAAGATGGTACATCTCAGTGTTTCAGATAATGGGTATCAGTTGCATGTTGAATCAAGTGTTTGCATGTCACTTGCATGTACAAAACAAGGTAATTTAGAATAACCTTGGGGACATCAATCTTGCATGTTTCCTACTTGTAATAAATCTCTTTGTAAAAGATTACATTCAATACTAAAATTCCTCTAATTCCTTGATGCACTTCAAAAAGGTGTTTTGCTTTTTTCTTCTAAGTCTTTTCAAAAAACTTCTTGTTTTGTTTTCTTCTAAATCTTTTTTATAATTCAACTCTCTAGAAAATGTATGGGTCTTTTTAATTAATACAAAACCTTCTTAATTGGAAAGCTTGAAACTCAAATTATAATCAATTGTAATTAATAACATGAGAACAAATCCTCATGCAAAAACTAATTGCTCCAAATAGAGAAGACTAAAGTCAAACAAATTCAAGCCTTCTGTTAACTGTCTGTCCTGGATGTGGGCACCCAAGTTTTCCCAAGTAAACTAAGCCAACATCAAATACATTTCCAAATAAAAGAAACAACAAAAAGTCCTCAAATTAGGCATCTAAGTTTGCTCAATCTCTTTCTATTAACTGAAGTCACTTTCATGTACTTGCATGCTACTTACATGTACTTACATGTTGTTGCATGTTGTTTCATATTGTTGCATGTCACTTGCACATGCTTGCATGTTGTTGCATGTCACTTGCATGTGTTTGCATGTTGTTGCATGCCACTCCTATAGACTTGCATGTGCTTTCATGTTGTTGCATGTCACTCCTATGGAAATGCATGTTGTTGCATGTCAGTTATATGATCTTGCATATTGTTGCATGTCAGTTATATGATCTTGCATATTGTTGCATGTCAGTTTTGAGAGATTACTTGCAAAACACTCGAACTCCAGAAACTTGCAAGATGGTACATCTCAGTGTTTCAGATAATGGGTATCAATTGCATGTTGAATCAAGTGTTTGCATGTCACTTGCATGTACAAAACAAGGTAATTTAGAATAACCTTGGGGACATCAATCTTGCATGTTGTTTGCATGAGATTGGTGTGTGTTGATCACTTCAGTTAATAGAAAGAGATTGAGCAAACTTAGATGCCTAATTTGAGAACTTTTTATTGTTGCTTTTATTTGGAAATGTATTTGATGTTGGCTTAGTTTACTTGGGAAAACTTGGGTGCCCACATCTAGGACAAACAATTAACAGAAGGCTTGAATTTGTTTGACTTTAGTCTTCTCTATTTAGAGCAATTAGTTTTTGCATGAGGATTTGTTCTCATGTTATCAATTACAATTGATTATAATTTGAGTTGCAAGCTTTCCAATTAAGAAGCTTTTGAATCAAGAAGGTTTTGTATTAATTAAAAAGACCCATACATTTTCTAGAGAGTTGAATTATAAAAAAGATTTAGAAGAAAACAAAACAAGAAGTTTTTTGAAAAGACTTAGAAGAAAAAAGCAAAAAACCTTTTTGAAGTGCATCAAGGAATTAGAGGAGTTTCAGTATTGAATGTAATCTTTTACAAAGAGATTTATTACAAGCAGGAAACATCTTTGAGTGTGGTGTTTTTTTCCCTTAGGGGTTTCTCTACGTAAACACTTGTCTTCTTCTTGCAAGCTTCTCTCTTCTATTCTCTTCTTTTCTACATTGGATTGAAAGTGCAAAGTCACTTGTTCATTAATTGTTACAACTTAATGTTATTTTCATCTTTGCATACACATAATTATAAAGTTTATAGAAACAATTCTACCTTCATTTTCAACATTTGGTATCAGAGCTAATGATTCTATTGAGTGAGGGACACCTTTCTCTTAAAGTGTTGAAGGTTTTTTGGCTGCAGCGGGAGCTTTGTTTTGTGGGTTTTGCAGATTTGTGAAGAAGATTGTATACAATGGGTTCTACCTCTTGTATGGATATTGAGAAGTTCAATGGTTTAGGCTACGAGATGTGGAAATTGAAAATGGAAGATCTCTTAGGAGAAAGAGAACACTGGATTGTTGTTTCAAATGAGAAGAATCCATCTACAACTACCAAAGATGAAGAATGGTTAAAACTTGATAAAAAAGCATGAGGAACCATAAGGTTGTGCCTTGTAGATGTCATCCTTTTGAATGTTTCTAGTGAAGCTACTACATACAAGCTATGAAAGAGGATAGGTGATATTTATCAAACCAAAAGTTTAACAAACAAGTTATACCTCAAAAGATAGTTGTATTCTTTAAAGATAAAAAATGGAGATACTGTTGCAAATCATTTGAATGCTTTTAATTTGATTTTAAGTCAACTTGCATCTATATATGTTAAGATAGACGATGAAGATAAATGCATCTTATTACTATGTTCTTTACCAAAATCTTGGGAAAATATAATTGTTGCTATCAGTGGTAGTGGTGCAAATCTAAAGATGGACAATATCATTTCTACTCTTCTTTTAGAAGAAATGAGAAGAAAGTCCAAAAATGGTGGATCCCAAGATGCTTTACATGTAAGGGGTAGGACTAAGGAAAAGACACCCACATGGGATAAGAAGAAGGGCAAGTCTAAAGGTCATTCTAAAACCCCTGGTAAGAGCAAAGTAAAATGTTGGAACTGTGGAAAATGGGGACATGTGAAGAAAGATTGTAAGAACAAGAAAAAGAGTTCTGATTCTTCCACTGAAAAATCCTCAGATGATGGTGACAATGATGCATTAATTATTTCAGCTAACACTATAAGTAATGATGCTTGGCTTATTGATTCAGGTTGCTCCTATCATATGACTCCCAACAAGGAGTGGTTCTTAAAATATTTAGCATATGATGGAGGGGAAGTTTTCCTTGGTGACAATAGTACAAAACAGATAATTGGAAAAGGAAAGGTAAAGTTGTATTTCAGTGATGGAAGGATTAAAATCCTTCATGATGTTTTGCATATTTGAGGACTAGCAAGAAACTTACTTTCTATATCAAAGTTAAATGATTCTGGAATGCATGCGACATTTGGTAAGTTTGGTTGCATATTGGTAAGAGGGAATTGGGTGGTTGCTAAAGGATCTCAAATGGGAACTTTGTTTAGATTAAATGCATCTAATTTGAATAATTCAACCAATGTAATAGACACTGAAAATGCATGTATGTTGTGGCACTAAAGATTGGGTCACATCGGTGAAAAAAGTCTTAGGACCATTATTAATAAAAAAATGGTTGATGGTATTTCAAATTATTCTGTTGGCAAAAATTATTGCTGTGAGCATTGTGTGTTTGGAAAACAAAGTAGATCATCATTTCCTAGTGGAATAAATAATGCAAAGAGTTTATTAGAGATTATACATTCATATGTTTTTGGACCAGTGGATGTTGACTCTTTTGAAAAATATCGATATTATGTCACATTCATTTATGATGCATCAAGATACACTTGGATTTATTTTATGAATGCAAAATATGAAGTTTTCACTAAGTTTAAAGAATTTAAGGCCTTAGTTGAGAAGTAAATAGATTATAAAATAAGGGTGTTGAGATCATATAATGGTGGTGAATATTGTTCTAAGGAATTTGATGAATTTTGTAAGCATGCAAGTATTGTGAGACAGAAGACAACACATTATACTCCCCAATAAAATGGGGTAGCAGAAAGAATGAACCAAACCTTAATGGAAAGAGCTAGGAACATGTTGAGTAGTGCTAAGCTAGATCAGTGTTTTTGGGTTGAGGCTGTAAGTACTTCTTGTTACTTAATTAATAGATCTCCTTACTATATTGTTCATGTGACTAAAGAAAAGCGAACTAAACTAGATCCAAAAGCTCAAAAATGCATCTTTGTAGGTTATGGTGAGAATGTAAAAAGTTACAAACTATGGAACCCTTTAACCTGAAAAATGATTTTATCATGAGATGTTATTTTTAGAGAGTTTAGAGCTTATGCAGGTGAAGAACAACCAAAGGAACAAGAAAAAGATAAAATAGTGCATTTTAAAACACATAGAGAAAAGAAAGAAGATGCACATGTTGAAGAACAACTAGATGGGTTTGAGAATGGAGAAGAAGAAGAGAGTTTAGAGAGTTCATATAATGATGTTCAGGATAAGCATACAAAAGAACAAGCATAGCCTCTTACTCATACTTTGAGAAAAGCCACAAGGCAATGAAATCTAATTAATAGGTATAGCCTTCCTGATTTTCATTGTGTATTTGCTTTATCGAGTACTGATGATAAACCTAGATCTTATAGGGAGGCTATATCTTTAGAAAATATGAGTCTTGGTTGCAAGCTATGCATGAGAAAATGAATTCTTTGGATACTTGTGACACTTGGGATCTTGTAAATTTGTGCAAAGGAAGGAGGCCCATTGGTTGTAAGTGGGTATATAAAAATAAAATTGGTGCAGATCGTAATCTAGAAAGGTACAAGGCTAGATTGGTATCCAAGGGATACTCCTAGAGAGAGGGTGTTGATTTTAATGAAATTTTCTCTCCAGTTGCTAAATTAACTTCTATTAGATTCCTTTTGTCTATTGCTACAAATTATGATTTTGAGATACAGAAAATGGATGTTAAAACTGCTTTCTTGCATGGGGATCTTGAAGAGGAGATTTATGTCATGTCCCTATAAATGATAGTTGGATCGATTATGTACAACTAACATACTAAATATTATAAAATAAAATACAATATAATTATTTAAATATAAATATTAATTAAACGTTATTATATAATTATAAATGTATAAATGTAAATATTAAATATTATAATAATATAAATACAATATTATATATATCATTATCATATAATAATAAATATTATATAAATTGAATATCATAAATTAAATATTATATATTCAAATATTATAAATTAATATAATATATAATATTTATTTATTTAAAATATATTATTAAATATACTATGTAAATTATAATATATACATACTAAAATAGATATTATTATATATAGGATTATAAATATAATTATTATTATATATATTATATTATATAATAACAAATATAATTTATATATTATATGTTATTAAATTATATATAAATAAATATTAATAATCTGAATATTTAATATAAAAGTTATTACAAATATTAAATAGTATACCATATGTTGGTATACCCCACGATGGGTAGCCATTCATACTAATCATATAAGGCAGAGTATATATTAATTATTAAGTCTAAAAGCAGTCTCTAAAAAAGATTATACAAGGTGCAATTGTGATGGGAAGTCACATCTCTTTGGAAAGTCAGGATCGATGTGCATGCTAAAGGATATAAATAAGAACCAGTAGTCATCTAGTAGGGACATGGCATCCAATCATCAATGCAACAAACATATCATTGACCAGTGATAATGTTAGAGCTACATCTAATTAACAAATGACACAACATTTGGTTCCAATTTCATATAAAATGGCATTGATCCTTCAAAATGGGGAATATGATTAATAGGGCCAGCATCAAAGAACAATAAAAGAATAAAATTTAATTTATCCAAGGCATCAAATAGTCTAAGAGGTCAAAGGGAAGAATAAGATCTCAACTCATGGTATCATACAACGATATCTCAAGTATCATATTATGACTTAGCAATGAATTCTAATACAATATTATTACACCATCCAAATATATATCTCAGTAGTCTACTAGAGCATCTTATATTATTTATCCACACTAGAGAAGGGAATCAACCATATATTTCAATATATATCAATTCCTTGACAACAATAACATTAGATGCAATATGCCAACAACGAATCAAACTCTTATATATCATGGAGTTAGGAAGACATATTATATCTGATCTATCAATTAATCATGAAATCATATATACAACAAGATATCTCATGTGATAATCAAATCTCCTCATGATCGACTACCTCATGTTATCTATATCAGAATTATATATATATATGTATATATATAGCTATATGTATATATATATCTATATATATATATCTCATCTGCTGTTATATCAGACTTCTAATGTTTGTGTGAAGCAAGACATTCCATGCATTGGAGTCATTCATCAAATACATACAAAGAAGGATCACACACTATCATCATCAAACAATTGATCAAGTATCATTTAACATCAATTCAACATTAAACAGGTTATATTCTCAAGGAGCAACCATTATAGCATTATTACAAGGTATTCGGATCATCACTTATCATATGATCATCGTTATCAATAATCTAATCAAGGAATGAATATATATCTATATTGAAATAAATCTACTAAGGAATAGTATTACCCCATATATATATCCATCTGATAGTGATGGTATGATATCTAGTTCCCATTGAAGGAACAATATACATAAGAAAGTATTATCTAGTTCCCATCATAAGAAGACATTACCTTCGTGATCCATAGGATCATTAGATCGAGAGGAGGAGCTCCTTATTGGTATGATCTCTCTAAGCTTACTCATGATATACTAGGGATGAGTGCGATATTGTCATGTTGTTAATCTTGTCTATTATCCTATGAGAGCGAGTAGATCATTAGGGAACAACAATTTTATTCAGCACCTTAAAGAGTAATCATTAGGGAACGATGATTTATTATTATTAATAGTCTTACATGGTAGGTGACCCTCAAGTGGTGAAGAATTGCTAGGTGTGCAATGAAGCCCTTGAGCCAAGTGGTGAAGAATTGCCAGGTGTAGCAATGAAACCCTTGGGCTTATGGCAGTGGAGCATTTTTATTTAGCACCCTAACGAATGCATTCCCCATCTCCACTAGGATTAACGAATTAGGTTAGATTAATAACTAGACACGATGGTCACCATTCCTAAAGTATATCATGAGGCCTAAAAATGGTTAAAATATAAATACATTTAAATATATGTATCATTGACTATGATTATGATATTGTTAATCCTAATGATTATGAAAGAGTATATGTACTTGTATATATGTTAATATTTGTGGTTGCAGGAATTGAATATATGCGCACAAAGGTAACATTCATTCATATTCATTGTTATTGATCATAATTATAATGTATTAATTTCATTATGGAATTGATCTTTAATAGTACTAATGTCTCTTTCTAGTAGTTATTCTTGTGAACAGGTTAAGAAATCAAGGATAACCTAAAAGGGGACATTACAATTTATATGAGGCAACCTGATGGTTTTGTTGTTAAAGGAAAAGATTACTTGGTTTGAAAATTAAAAAGATCTTTGTATGGTTTGAATTAGTCACCTAGAATGTGGTATCAAAAGTTTGATGCTTTTGTATTGAAAATTGGTTTTGTTAGAAGCGAAGAAGATCATTGTGTTTATCTTAAGATTATTGATGATTGGGTTCTAATTATTGTCTTGTATGTTGATGACATGTTTATTGGAAATAGCAAGGTAATGATTAGAGAGATTAAAACTTATCTTTCAAAATATTTTGATATGAAGGACTTAGGGGCCACAAAATACATTCTTGGAATGGAGATCGACAGGGATCATGTTCACAAAAAACTATGGTTAAGTCAAAGTAAGTATGTTGATACAATTTTACAAAGATTTAATATGCATGACAATAAACTAGTTAGCATTCCTTTTCTGATTGGTACTAAGCTGAAATTGGACATGTGTCCTACTTCTAATGATGCTTTTGAAGAGATGTCTAATGTTCCTTATGCTAGTGTTGTTGGTAGTTTAATGTATGCAATGGTTTGTACTAGACTAGATATTGCACAAGCAGTGGGAGTTTTAAGTAGGTTTATGTCTAACCCTGGAAAAGAATATTAGAATCATGTTAAGACGGTGTTTAGATATTTGCGAGGAACTTCTGATTATTGTTTGGTTTATCATGGTATTGATAATGTGGATAAATCATTGGACATATAGGGTTTTGTTTATACTGATTGGACATGTGACTTGGATAGTCAAAGGTCCACAAGTGGCTATGTTTTTACTTTGTTTGGAGCTGTGGTAAGTTGGATGAGTAAAAGGCAACCCACTATTGCTTTGTCCACTACAAAAGCAAAGTATATGGCTACTACACATGCCTCCAAAGAGGTAGTTTGGTTACAGAGACTTGGAACTATAAGCAGAAAAATCATGCACAGCCTCCACGAGGACCCCTATGATGATTTTTTTCCTTGTCATGAACATGTAAGTGTGAAATAAAATCCTCTCAGTGGCAATCCTCTTGGTGACGTGTCATTTCTTTCATCTTGTGTTGTTTTCCCTTTGTCATTTTCTCTCTCTCTCTCTCTTTATTGTCGATGCTTTTTGACACCTGTCAATTTGCTCTTAGATCAGTAATCTTATTTCTTTTTCCTTGATAGGATAGTTAGATCTTGCATTCGTAGACTAATTTTCTTTCATAGTTTAATCCATTTACATGCAATTTCCTTTCTTAGATTAAATCATTCCAAATATTCGAAAAACCCCCAAAAACATAGTTAAATTGCATTAGGTAAATTCATTGTAGCTTGCATTCATTCTTTGATTCCTAGATTAAAAAGCATTTTTTATTTCCAAAAATATCAAAAAAAGCACAAAAAGAAGTTTTGCATTCATAAAAACTAAAAAAAAAGAAAAAAAAACATTAGGGACTTAGAAAATTTGCAAACCCTTGATTCTATCACAAGGTCAAACCATAGTCAACCATTTGGTCAAAACCCTTGATTACATCACAAGGTCAAATGAGGTCAACGCAGAATCAAACCTTAGGTCAATCAAACCCTATGTCAAACCCCAGGTCTAGTTAAGGCTAGCTCACAAACACCTATCTCTTGTCTCGACTCACGAATGTGCCCATGATTAAGAGGTGAGTGGGCGAGGGTAATGTAGACACCCAAAAATGACCATTTTATTGCATCACTCACAAATCATCAAATCTGTCTAATCACATACATTTAACATTAATTAAATAATATAATTATTTAATTAATTTCATCAAATCATCAATTTCCTTTAAATCAAATATATTCAACATTAATTAAATAAATCCTCTTTATTTAATTAATTTCAATAAAATTCCTCTATATTCTTCCAAAATTAAATAATTTTTATTATTTAATTAAATCATTATCCTTTTTCAAATTTTAAATTCTCATTAATTAAATAAATCCAATTATTTAATTAATTCATCATTTATCACCTCTTATCCATAATTAAATAATTTCTAAATTATTTAATTAAATCAATTATTCTTCCAAATTTAAATAAATCATTCAAATTTATTTAAATTGAATCTCAATCTCTAAAAATAAAATATAATAAAATATTTTATTTATCCTTCATCATGCAAAACAAATTAAATTAATTTATTTGTTTAATTTATTTAAATCTTCAAATCTATTCTATGTCTTTAATCATGCACAAACCATTAAATAAATTTATTTATTTAATTTTCTTCAAATATCCTCCAATTCCTCTAAAAATAAATCTTGTTCATCATGCACTCAAAATTAAATAATTTATTATTTAATTTATCTCAAATCATGCAAAAAACAAATTATAAGTTGAGTTAATTGACTTAATCAATATTGTTTTTGTCACCAACTCATAAATTAGAAAAAAACATTTCTATTTTTATGAAATCTAATTATATCTCATGTCTATTCTATGTCTTTGATAAATCAAGCAATTAACTCAAACAAAAATAGCTTTTTGTGTGATACATGTCAAGTACACATTCATCATGAATTCTAGATTTATCTCAACCATCCATTTTATGAATTTATTTCATCCATTGATCGTCATGTCTGAAATCTATATAAACCCCCCTCATCTCCATAACAAATCCTCTTTGATCATTTATTCTCAGGCATTCTTACAATGCTTGGAGCATTCATCGCATCGTTGAGCACATCTACTTTTTGAGCACAAACACAATCTACATCCTCTTGTTGCAAACATGGTTTCACAATTTATAGAGCAATCCACATTCGACCAAGATAACAATACAATCTAGGTGAAATCTTTCAGTGTTTTTGGTATTATTCATTGATTATTTGGTTGTTTGCTTAAATCGTTATCTTGATGTTATGGGTAATTAAGTTGTTATTATCATTACTTTTTATCTTATCATTCAACCTCTTGATTTTTCCTATACACATTTTGGCACATGGCTCATTTGACCCTTTTTGCATTTCCATTTCCCTATCTAGAATAGATTGGAATTTTTTCAATGTAAAGTTATCCATTCCAATCGTCAGCTTAACCTATGTCAATCGTTAGCTTATCCTATGTCAATATTATCCATGTCAATTGTTAGCTTAACCTATGTCAATCATTAGCTTATCCTATGCCAATGTTATCATGTCAATCGTCAGCTTATCCTATGTCTATATGATCCATGTCAATCGTCAGCTTATCGTATGTCAAAATGATCCATGTCTATCGTCAACTTATCCTATGTCAAAATGATCCATGTCCATCAGCTTATCCTATGTCAAGTTATCCATGTCAATCATCATCAGCTTATCCTATGTCAAGTTATCCATGTCAATCATTAGCTTATCCATTTAACCATCCATTTATCCATGTCATTATATAGTTTTTCAAGAAAAGATCGATCAACAGTCTTTCTATCATTTCTCTTCTATCTCTACTTTCTGCTATTTATCACCACCTGATGCATATATGCAAAAACCACATGTTAGATATCACATGCCATACAACTAAGTACATCATCATATCATAAATGTCATCACATGTCATCCATCTATAAGTATCTATATCATCATGTCATATAATATCATCATCATTTCATCATATGTCATGCATCTATAAGCGTATACATCATCACATGAATCCATAATCATAAATACATGTCATATAGAAATGCGTCACAACAAAGCATGAACAGAAATGAGCATAATATGTCATCATATATCATCATGTTAGGTCATAAAAAATACAAATGTCTGTGTCTACATCAAAAGTCTATATATACATCAATGTACATCAAAATAGTAATCATATACATCATGGCTATCAAGAGCCCCAAATATACATAAATAAGTACATCATGGCTATCAAGAGCCCGCAAATATATGTGCTCTAGTGTCAGCTAGTGGGTAGAGTTGCCCTCCTACTATGATCCCTGTCCTCCACCTGTACTTAGCATAGGTCCCCGTGCTGGTCCTCCACCTGGGTGTAGTGGTGGTCCCTTAACTGATGAAACTGATCTCCCCATCCTGCATGAGGAAGAGGCTCCTGACCTGTTCTGCTCTCAGAAGCTAGGCTCTTGTTGATTTGCTGGCACCGCGCCAAAGTAGAGACCTCTATAATACTCAACCTCTCTACCCACTGTGAATAGCTCTCCCTAAGCTTAGGTGAGCTCACTAAATAATGTCAACTGATCTGCACCCACTACTCGACATGCATCATCTCTCTCTCGCCTAACCCTCTGAAGGGTGGCCTCTACAGTTAAACACAACTATAATGCTACATCTCTCTCCAATGTTAATTGGGCAATACACTCATCATCTACTAGTGGTGGTGGCACTACCTATGCCACTGCTAAAGCTACCTGTGCCACTGTTGCTACCTATCCATGTAGTTGGGTATGGGCCTCAGCCTGTCTAGCCTCTCTCTGAGCCACATCTCTATCTCTCCTCATCTGGACCATCTGCAGATCCAAGTGAATCCTCCTTGCTATCTCCTCCTGTAGCAGTCTCTGTGCCTACTGCAGTGGTGTCTCTACTGGCATTGCATCCTACTATCCTCTAGCCTTGACCATCTACACATCAACCTGATCCCATCCATCATCTCTCCCAGCCTATCTTTGTGCTATAGCCTACTGTTAGGCCTCTCTCCTAGACCTCACCTCTGCTCTTGCAACTGCAACATCTCGCATCGCTCCAACTGCTCTAGGTCGAGTCAGCATCACTGGCCTGTGTGTCTGCTAGTAAGTGTCATACGCTGGCAATGTGCCTGGGTCAGGGGGCCCTATAATCCAATCCTAGATAACTGGGGCAAGTCCTTGTAAATCTGCTAATGTTGTCTCAAGAGAAATCTCTAGCCCCTAGTCATCGACCTTCCTCCTAGTCTGCGCATAAATGGCCTTGCCTATAGGAAATCCCTGTGGTAAACCAAACTGTCTCAAGACCCTCTCGGGAAGGTATCTATCAATGACATCAGTGCATTTGCCAAACAAGTATCTAGGCTACCTATAGTATACCAGTTCCTAATGATCATCATCCCATAACTCACAATCTCTCCATGGCTGCCACACGAAGATGTCCATCTCATCTAGCTGTCACCTCCAGTAGCTCACTGAACCTATTTGTCGGTGTGTCATAACACCCTTGTACAAAAATGTGTAAGGCTCACCATGATCTCAGCGATGCTGAGAGATCAGTCTAATAACTAGGATGTGCTCCCAGGCCCATACCTGCAACAATGTGACCCCTACTGACAAGCTACTCTGTGATCTATAAATATAGTCATGCAAGTCGTGATATAGCTAGCCAAGGATGCAAGGTCCCCATGCATATCTGATCCCGTGAGTGAACATCCTGGATAGCACTGTACCCCATCCAACAGATAATCTTCTTGACTGTCAATCAGGACACAAGAATCCTCCAACAAGTGATACAACAATCCATCTGATCCTGTCACAAAGTCTGCGCACTCGAGCCCAATGGATCTCCCAATCCTGCACACCTAGATCATCTATCGTAAATACCTCTCACAGGCTAGCCTCTCCCCACTCTATTTGATAATCCACTCTTTCTCCCTGAATAGGAATCTGTAGGATGCGCCAAACATCCTCTAGAGTCACTGTAGCCTCTCATATCAGAAAGTGAAATGACAAGGTCTCGCTATGGTATCTCTCCACAACCGCTGTCAACAGTACAAGATTCACCCTAATAGGCATCAAATGAGCCACTTGCCATAGTCCCATGATCTCTAGGAAGAGCTCCTCCTCCTCGCCAAGATGTACAACTAAGTTAGCAATCAGATAGTGTCTCTCTCAAGACTGCAAGGGTGGTAAGGCGACCTGCATCCATGATGACCACTTGTTAAACACATTACAAAATTCAACTTGATCACTATCCTCCACCTAGCCCTATCCATGACCCAACTAAATCCACTTCCCTTGATGAGACACTTGGTCCCCAAGAAACATAGATAATCAAACAAATAACTTGGATCCTATCCCCTCATCTTTTGCTGAGCATGATGTTAGTCAAGATCCAAGCATCCATGTCATCCATCACATGATCCCACATTGTCTCTTGTGGATCCTCAATTATCTCTGTTGATCCTCCACCATCCACCATCAATCCCATTAAAAAAGCATTATCATGTTTTCTTGGTCTTACCACCTTCATCCATGAATGTTCCTCCTTAGGAGAGAAACAACCATTATACACCATCTCACCTTCTCCATCTAATAATAGACTCATGTCTTGTTTCCAAAACAAACATCCCATTGCATATCGTATGTTCCAAATCATGAAATATCAAGGCAAAGGTTTAGGCCTTCATGAACAAGACATCTTAGAGCCCATCCATGTCACAATCCATCCATGAGGACATGGCCTTAGTTTTTCATCCCAAGATGATGGTACCACCTCCATGCCTCCACAAGCTAATTGTTCCACTCCATATCCGGGTGCACCTTATCACACCTCTCACTCATATGTCACCATCCCTCCTCCATTGTCATACCATTCACAAAAGCATGTGACTATACATCTCCCTCCATCCAATCTAATTCCACTTATCTCAAAACCTAATATCCCTATCATCCAAGCCCCTTATCCATTTATCTATAAATCCACTTTTAATCTCTCCATCCATAAATCCCCTATCATTCCTAATCACGGCCAAAGAATGCACACATTAGCCACATATGAAGCTATTCCCAATCCCATGAGATTCAAAAATAAAAATTTGGATGCTTCCACCTATATAGCTGATGCAGACAACTTCATAAGATACCAACAACTTATCTCTGTCGAAGGACAATTCAAACCTTCAATGCCATAACTCACCAAGCTCACTGTCTCTAACTGAGATCAACCTTCTTACAAGGAAGTGTTTCAACACCATAACAACTTGTTCTTGGCATCAAAGAGAGAGAGGACTTTAGGGCACACCTTCCAAGATGCCCAACTCCAATCAAGACTCATCTAACCCACTCTGCAGGACAACAATCCTTATTCTGCCTTTCTAAGACAGTCACAACATCTCTGCTTCACTAGAGAGACAATCATAATAGCCTTCATAGGATGATCCCTAATGAGACAAACCCTATCTCATACAACCAACCAAACCAATAACATGCCAAACATTTAATGACTTTCCTTGACCAATCAATTACAAGCCAAACATACCTAGTGTCCTCCCTTGTGGTGACTGTCTTCAGAGATGACTGTCAGGACAGCGTAAGGCATAATGAATGGGTTTCTTAGAGAGGTCTCTTCCTACCTCTTAGCATAGGGTCATTGAAAGATCAGGAGCCATTTGTATTGTTCTCAATGTATGGCATTCTCTAGTTGACCACTGAATACAGTCAAGGATAATCACCAAGCTGCTGCTGTCCTTCACCAAGTCTCAACATATGGTATTTGCAGAGTCAATTGCATGGAGAAATCAGACCAAACCATCCTCCTGCCTCCCAAAACCTTCACAAGACTATGGACTAACTATCTTACAACCCATTCCATTGAGTAGAAACAGAACAAAATCAATAGAATGGGGAGATCTCCATCGGGTTGTTCAGAAGAACCCTAATCTAGGTTTTAGGACAACCAACAATAGAACAACAATTTCTCACACCAGGATTAATGTCAAGAGCCCAAACAAGATTCAACACAAATCTATTTCAATCTACTATCCATCCAACATGCCCTTGTGCTATGATAGTTTCGTACAGGTACAAATTTCTTAGGAGAATAGTGAATAACTTATGGAGACAACAATTTCAAGGGGCTGTATGGAGTTCTATAGTCATATTGTGCTTTTCACTCAATGTCAAGAGCCCAAACTTGCCTCAATGGATAGTCAAAGCATCCACCTTCACTTCCAAGCATTCAACACTCCATGACAGAGCCGTACTGTACAGTAGTACGGGCTCAAATACACATAAACTCAGAAAATGCAGAAAAATAGTTTCTTTTGCTTATTTCTTTTCAAAACTTCTTTCCTTACAAAATGAAAAGGTTCTTGGCCTTCTTAAGCCTGCCTCGAAGCCTCTTTCATGTTGGAGGAATTTGAACCGATGGAGGGGGGTGTGGAAAATTGTCCCCAAGCCATCAACTGCCCGATCTGCACAAGATTATAGTTTGTAACTGTCCTATCTTTGGACTGCATCGATAGTTTTTGGTTTAAATGATGCTCATTCACCTTGGACAAGGTTCAAACATGTATTCCTAACCTTCTACATGCTAACAATCCAAAAAGGTTTGCCTCCTACATATCCTAGGAGGGCTACAAACTTAAATGACTACCTGTGACTGCCTTTTTACCACAAGACAGTCCTCTTAGGACTTACAACAAGATAATAGATTCTTTTAGACATTTAGACATAGCCCAATTACATGCATGGATTCAAGCCTTATACAACATTTAATGGTCTCAAGGTCCTTAATAAACCAAACAACTACTTGAAGATCAAACAAAACCCTGATGTCTTGGTGCTCCTGCACCATACTCCCCGGCATAATGAAAACTCTTGTCCCAAGAGTTAGGGGATCTGCTCCAACCATTCTTCAATCTTGTTGAGATGTTCCTTTGATTATGAAACATGAATTATCCAAGAGTAATCTTCCTCCTTCTCCAACCTGCATGGCTCCTGTAAATAGTGTTAGAACCATAAAACCTGTTTTGGTGTCCTTGTCTAGGACCTTGCTACTGCAATGCTTTTGTTCTTCCCAACTAGAAGTTCTAATTCATTTCTCCTTGTACTATCTGCTATTTGCCTTCCTTCTTCTGGCTCCTTGTAGGGCACTCAATGTCTCCAATCTTGACATAACTCAAGTCCCAAACTTGCTATTCTTTAGAACTGTCATCCACCTTCTTCTGCTACAACTGTTCCTGCTGTTTGCAATCATCCTTAACCTGCACTTTCAACTGCACTTTCTCCCAAAACAAATAGTGACATGTTCCTTCTTCTCTTCACAAGGTAAAGGCATCAATTTGAACTTCTTACCATCTTTGTGCACCACATAGTTATTAGTATAACCATCATGAATTGTTCTCCTCAAATGCTGCCATGGTCTACCCAAAATAATATGCCCACATGTCAGTGGAATGACATCACACAAAACATAATCCTGATATGGACCAATTGTAAAATCAACATATGCCTTCTTAGTAACCCTTACTTGCTGTTCTTGACTGACCCAAGTGACATGGTAAGGACTAGGATGATCAAATGTTTTCAATCCCAACTTATGCACCATTTCCCAAGAAACTAAATTATCATGAGAACCTAAATCTATAATCAACTTGCATATCTTTCCATGGCTTAAACAATTAGTTTTGAAAATAGATACTTGTGGTGCTTGCTACATTTTACCTTTTTCCACCATGAGCATTTCTCCAACCATCATTGGAGAGGCTGATGACATTTCTGGTTCTTCTAGCTTCTCCTCCTCTTGTGCCAAGTGAACCCTTCTATCCTTGCTCTTATCAACATCATCCTTCTTAGGACATTTAAAAGATGTGTGTCCCACTTAATTGCAGTGATAACATCTGCCTATGAACACTCCTCTTCCTAATCCAAATCTACCTCCACCTCTATATCCACCTCTCTGATCTGTAAAAATCTCCATACCCTTCTCATTGCTGTTCTGTACTTCATTTGTAGGTCTGCCCCTACCTCTGTATCCTCTTCCACTACCTTGTCTTTCTTGCTTCCTCTTCACCCTCTCTTCAACCCTGATGGCTAACTGAAAATATTCTCCAAGTGATTTTGGTACTATCAAACCAATTTCATCTTGCAAGTTATACCTAAAGCCCATTAAGGTACCTTGCCACTTTCTCTTCTTCATCTTCCAATCCTCCTCTAATACTAAGCTTATGAAATTGCTCAGTATAGGACATAACATCCATGTCCTTTTGTTTTAGATTCTACCTCATCCTCTTGTTTGAATGGAGTAATCATATGGAAGGAATTGATCCTTCATCATATCCTTCATCCTACCCCAAGAAGTGATTCTTACTGCACCTCTAGCCACTCTTTCTATTTGCACACTACTCCACCATGTAAGTGTTGTTCCTCCTGTAGACACCCTAAAATGACCAAGTCGTCGCATCACTTGCATTTCATAATCTGTCTAATCACCTGCATTTTCAATGTTAATTAAATAATCTAATTATTTAATTAATTTCATCAAATTCTTCTAAATCATATACTTTCAACATTAATTAAATAAATTATCTTTATTTAATTAATTAAATTAAATTCCTCTATTATTCTTCCACAATTAAATAATTTTAATTATTTAATCATTATCCTCTTTCCAAAAATCAAATCTACATTAATTAAATAAATCAATTATTTAATTAATTCAACAAATTCCCTCTTATCTACAATTAAATAATTTACATTATTTAATTAAATCAATTGTTCTTCTAAATTTAAATAAATCATGCAAATTTATTTAAATTATCTCAATCCTCTAAAAATAAATAAAAGCAAATATTTTATTTATAATCTTCTGTTCTTTCAAAAATCATGCAACAATTAAATAAATTTATTTGTTTAATTTTCTTTCAAATCTTCTAAATTAAACAATTCCAATTATTTAATTACTTCTTCCAAAATATCTTCTCTAAATTTAAATAAATCAATTATTTATTTAAATTGCTTTTTCTTCTAATTTGAGTTATCTCTAAAATAACTCAAGCTTTCTTGCTCATCAATTAAATATTTCTATATTTAATAAAGCAAAATATCTTCTTTTCTCATGCAAATCTCTTCTTCTTGTTTTAAATCACTTAACTGATTGCTTTATTCTTTTAATTGATTTATCTCTTCAGTTAACTCATTCTTCTATTCTTGATAACTCCTCTCATGCAAAAGCAAGCAAGACACATGTCTTCTTCTCATTCGTTGCACATTCCTCAATTATTCTCCTCTGTTGATTCTTCTGAATTATCTGGACCGTTGATTGATCATGTTTGAAATCTATATAAACCCCTCTCATCTCCTTCATTAGCTCTCTCTTCGATCGTATTCTCAGGCACACTTAACAGAGCTTCGAGCATACAAAATGCGTCGATTGAGCACTCTTACGATCTTTTGACATTGATCTCTTGAGCACACTACTTGCTTGTTGCAGCTATGGCTTCGCAACTTCATTGAGCAATCCACATTCAATCCAAAGGAAACAATACAGATTTCGGTAAAAGTCTTTATTTCATTGATTATTTGTCATGGCTTTTATTTAAATTCATTTTCTTTATGTTATTGGGTTCTTTGATTTTATTAGTTGAATTTAATCAATTTTTTTTCATACACACCTCTAGTTTTGTTTTTGCAAATTTGATCTTCTTCTCATCATTCATCTCCTCATACACAAATTTTTTTTCCAGGGCATCTATCCACCCTAATAGCTCTTCACTATCCATCTTCCTCTGATGGGTAGGTAACTCTATGTTTTCCTTTGTTCCACTTCCTTGGACTGCCTTCAGCAATCTCACAAATTTCTTTTCTTCAGCATCCAACTCATCCTCAGGAGGATTCTCATCTACCTCCTCATCTCCTTCTTGGTCATCTTGCTCATCCCTTCTAGGATTCTTCTTCAATGCTTCCAATCTAGCCAAGATTGATGCATTCTCCCTTCTTACTTGCCTTAACTCTCTTTCCCTTGTAGCATCTTATTCTCTTCTATCCCTCAATTCTTTTTCTCTTGCCTCTAAGGCTTCTCTCAACTCATTGTTCTCCCTAGCCATCTGATTCTTAGGAGGCATCCTTACACCTCTCACAAACCCTTACTGTTTCACAAGATACTCTACTCCCTCAAGGACCTACTAGTGGCTCTAATACCAATATGATGCAGACAACTTCATAAGATACCAACAACCTATCTCTGTTGAAGGACAGTTCAAACCTTCAATGCCATAACTCACCAAGCTCACTGTCTCTAACTGAGATCAGCCTTCTTACAAGGAAGTGTTTCAACACCATAACAACTTATTCTTGGCATCAAAGAGAGAGAGGACTTCAGGGCACACCTTCCAAGATGCCCAACTCTAATCAAGACTCATCTAACCCACTCTACAGGACATCAATCCTTATTCTGCCTTTCTAAGACAGTCACAACATCTCTACTTCACTAGAGAGACAGTCACAATAGCCTTCATAGGATGATCCCTAATGAGACAAACCCTATCTCATATAACCAACCAAACCAATAACATGCCAAACATTTAATGTCTTTCCTTGACCAATCAATTACAAGCCAAACATACCTAGTGTCCTCCCTTGTGGTGACTGTCTTCAGAGATGACTGTCAGGACAACATAAGGCACAATGAATGGGTTTCTCAGAGAGGTCTCTTCCTACCTCTTGGCACAAGATCATTGCAAGATCAAGAGACCTTTGTATTGTTCTCAATGTATGGCATTCTCTGGTTGACCACTGAATACAATCAAGGATAATCACCAAGCTGCCGCTGCCCTTCACCAAGTCTCAACATATGGTATTTACAGAGTCAATTGCATGGAGAACTCAGACCAAACCATCCTCTTGCCTCCCAAAACCTTCACAAGACTATGGACTAACTATCTTACAACCCATTCCATTGAGTAGAAACATAACAAAATTAATAGAATGGGGAGATCTCCATCAGGTTGTTTAGAAGAACCCTAATCTAGGTTTTAGGACAACCAACAATAGAACAACGATTTCTCACACCAAGATTAATGTCAAGAGCCCAAACAAGATTCAACACAAATCTATTTCAATATACTATCCATCCAACATGCCCTTGTGCTATGACAGTTCCGTACAGGTACGGATTTCTTAGGAAAACAACGAATAACTTATGGAGACAGCAATTTCAAGGGGTAGTATGGAGTTATACAGTCATATTATGCTTCTCACTCAATGTCAAGAGCCCAAACTTGCCTCAATGGATAATCAAAGCATCCACCTTCACTTCCAAGCATTCAACACTCCATGACAGAGCCGTACTGTACAGTAGTACGGGCTCAAATACACATAAACTCAGAAAATGCAGAAAAATGGTTTCTTTTGCTTATTTCTATTCAAAACTTCTTTCCTTACAAAATGAAAAGGTTCTTGGCCTTCTTAAGTCTGCCTCGAAGCCTCTTTCATATTGGAGGACTTTGAACCGATGGAGGGGGGTGTGGAAAACTATCCCCAAGCCATCAACTGCCCGATCTGCACAAGATTATAGTTTGTAACTGTCCTATCTTTGGACTGCATCGATAGTTTTTGGTTTAAATGATGATCATTCACCTTGGACAAGGTTCAAACATGTCTTCCTAACCTTCTACATGCTAACAATCCAAAAAGGTTTGCCTCCTACATATCCTAGGAGGGCTACAAACTTAAATGACTACCTATGACTGCGTTTTTACCACAAGGCAGTCCTCTTAGGACTTACAACAAGATAATAGATTCTTTTAGATATTTGGACATAGTCCAATTACATGCATGGCTTCAAGCCTTATACAACATTTAATGGTCTCAAGGTCCTTAATAAACCAAACAACTACTTGAAGATCAAACAAAACCCTGATGTCTTGGTGCTCCTGTACCAATAGCAAAATATCTGCAAAAACCTAAAGAATATCATGCCATATGGCATCAATACACAAAATCAAATCCAAATCCATCTCAAAAGCTACATATACCCACACACCTCAAAGAAAAAATGAAAATGGTGTGGGTCCCCAAGCAACAAGCAATTAATCCAAAAGAAGCATCCATATCTCAATCTATCCCCAAATTCCAAAAATCTCATTCCCCATTAAAAAATCTTACAAATCCCAAGTCCATTTGGGTTCCTAAACTCCTAAATTGATGATTCCCAATTCCTCTATCCCGAATCCCATTTCTCCCCACTCCAAATCCTAGTCAAAGGTTTTAAAATCTATCACGATGTGTGAAACCATTGGTCTTGGTTCCCCACAATTCCATGACATTTCTACATACCTCCATCGCTCCATCTTACATCCTTTATCCAACATATTTCTCCCATCATACCTCTATGGTCCATGCTTTTGCTCCATCATCCATTTATCCTTCCATCCCCATCTATCCTTTACATCATAATCCACTATCCATCCATCCATAATTCACTATCTCCATCTCCATCCATCATCCATATCATAATCCACCATCCTTTCCATTTCATCTTTCCACATCTACCAACATCTATGTGCATAATGCTACCTGATATAGTTCATGTGCAAACACACATTCAAGTGCTAACATACTACGTTGCTATTGGAAACAGATGCTTGAGTCCACATCCTCCATCCTATCCAAACAAAAGTCAAAAATAAAAAAAGTAAAGAGAAATCCCTTCGTCCAATGGTGAAAACTTGGCAAATAGGCACCTTAGATAAGTACCATAATGAAAACCTAGCAAACATGCATCATGTGTAGGTTGATTGTCTATGTACCTTACACTTGGGGGCATGTCATCTCATCTACCCATCATATCATTCCTTCTACCTATCCTTTATATCATATCTTCCTTATCCATTATATCCACATAATTATCCCCTTGATCCAATCCATCCTCCTTTCCTCCTTTTGATCTTGAAAAAGATAGAGGCAAAATGTTGAAACAAGCTTTGAAAATCTCTTGATATACCTCATCATTTCCAAACAATCCAATCAATCCTATCATCATAAGCTTTGTTGTGTAGAATCCTAAGCATTATACCTACAATGGGGCATGTTATTCCTATGCAATATAGTCTTTAGAAATCACATCCTGAATTCTTCCATCTTTCTTACACTATCTATCCATCCCATCCACTATCACCTTTCCTTTTGTCTACTTATCTAATCCCATCTTTCTCCTAGCATCTGAACCTGGTTTTCCCTTGTCATCGGTATCTAGTACTTAAGGCTATCCAACACAATCCAATGTCATCTCAAAGCATTTCAAATTCCAACCATCATAAACTTAAAAAATCCAACAAAATAAAAAAAATAGAAAATTCCAAAAAAATCAAAACATTCTAAAAAACAACAATAAATCATCATTCGTCATCTCAATCCACTAAAATTTCGTCTTTCTAGACTTCCATTTATCACAATCCATCCTATCACCTAGGCTTGACTAACTCAAGCAACAAAACAAAAAAAACTATGCATCCTTTCAAAGAAAAAGTCCTTAACAAACTTGAAGCAAAAACACCTACTTGCAGAGCCATATGCTGTCCTACCTATCGATTGCCAACATCTGCTACATCAATCAAATTGTCTTATACAGGATGTTCCATTGTTGAAACTAGACCAAGCATCTTATACGAAATGCTTTCATTTCCTGAAACTAGACATTACCCTTTCAACATATCAACACCCTTTAATAGATATATCATTCCTATAATAAGGTTGTTATCTATCTTGTCTACCCAACCAATCCAATCTATCCTAAGCAAGCTCTTTGGCAAGAGAATATGTCAGCTGTATGTTTACTTTGTAAGTTAGTCAATTTGCTTTTTGGTTTATCTTTTTTTTCCTTTCCCATTATCTATTCAAGACTCCCTTGATTTATCTATATCTTGGTATGTTGCGATGCTGTACGGATTGGGGGCATAGTCATTGCTTTTTGTGTGCCATGTTTGAGGAATGATCTTTTTTTCTTACTTAGCATCATATCTATCTTGTGTGTGTTACAACCTAGCATCTTACATATTAATATTCTTATTTCATCCATGTATTGAAGTTTATTTTATGTTCAAGACTATGGCTCATTCACATATCCAACAAGATTATATCATGTCTAAGTGATCTAAGGTCAAACCACTTTCTTGTAGAGTCAACGTCCTATGCATTGGATACATCAATAGCTTGGTCTTCTATACCTTGGTGCATAACATCCACATGCTATATCAAAATAAGGATTTCTCTTTATAAATATTTGTGTAACCATTGCAACATCACCCCATCTCATCCCACCATCTAGAACTACATATCATCTCATCTCAATCTTAAGGTACCTTGATCCCATGGATATGGGTATGTAGGCAGTCTAGAATACGAAGGAAGTATCCAGTACTCAGGTACATAAGATATAATCACTTCATCCCATCCATATCATCCATACATCCTAATAAAAATTATAGCTTTCATGAAGATGGATCAATCATCATTTCTCTATTCTATGATATCAATTCTTCTATTCTTTCTCCATTTATCTTCCATCTTTCATCTCACTTTTCATCTTCATCTCTTCTTTCATTTCAAGAGCACACTTGTGTTCTTTGAACCCAACTTTCCTCTCAAGGGGATGCTCATCATCATCATCATTCATCTCATCAATGTTCCTCATCCTTTTCATACCAATCTAGCTAATCAATCTATCCAAATTATCCAATCACATCCTTTGGTCTTGATCCTAATCATGTTGTAAACCAAATCAATCAATTATAATCAATCAATTGTCTTATACAGGATGTTGCATTGTTGAAACCAGACCAGGTGTCTTATATGACATGTTTCATTTCCTGAAACTAGATATTATCACCAATCAATTAATCATATCAATTGTCTTATACAAATTGTCACACTCTCGAAACCAGACTAGGCATGTCTTATACGAGGTATTTCATTTTCTGACACTAGACACTGTCATCCTTGTGTTGATCTAGGGATATATCATTCTCCACAATGACAACACTATCCTTATCAATCATTAGCAATTAATCATTGGTTTACAACTTGACAGGGGCAATGCCTTGTTTGTCTTAGAATAATAATAATAATAATAATAATAATAATAATAATCATCACCATTCATCTTATCTTTCCTTGTCATCCTCGCTTTGAGTGACTGGGGCATCACCACTTCTAATCTAATCATTTTCTTCCAAGCATATTCTTTTGAATCAATCTTCTTCTATCAAATCAAGCATTATGTTTTAAACTTCTTTGAAATGATGTTACTTCTCAACACCATCTCAAAGATGGGCAAAATGTAGACACCCAAAAATGATCATTTTATCACATCACTTGCAAATCATCAAATTGTCTAATCACATACATTTAAAGTTAATTAAATAATTTAATTATTTCATTAATTTCATCAAAATCATCAATTTCCTCTAAATCAAATATTTTCAACATTAATTAAATAAATCCTCTTTATTTAATTAATTTCAATAAAATTTCTCTATATTCGTCCAAAATTAAATAATTTTTATTATTTAATTAAATCATTATCCTTTTTCAAATTTCAAATCCTCATTAATTAAATAAATCCAATTATTTAATTAATTCATCATTTTTTTAAAAAATGTACTTGGTAAACTTTTTAACGTGATCGGTGATGCTGGCACGACACGCCCTCCGGCTCCACACTAACACTTTTTCTCAGAGCGATGAACTGGTGAGGCCACAACATGGGGGACCTCATCCCCAAGTAAGAACACTTCAAACCCCTAAGCTCGTTGGCCCAGCGAAGGCGTAAATCCTGCGAGCTCGTTGGCTCGACGGAGGTTTGAACTTTGGTGGCCGCCACTACAACCAAGCGACTTAACCACCGAACCATGCCCTTAACGACTAATTAATTTATCATTTATCCCCTTTTATCCATAATTAAATAATTTCTAAATTATTTAATTAAATCAATTATTCTTCCAAATTTAAATAAATCATTCAAATTTATTTAAATTGAATCTTAATCTCTAAAAATATAATATAATAAAATATTTTATTTATCCTTCATCATGAAAAATAAATTAAATTAAATTATTTATTTAATTTATTTAAATCTTCAAATCTATTATGTCTTTAATCATGCACAAACCATTAAATAAATTTATTTATTTAATTTGTTTCAAATATCCTCCAATTCCTCTAAAAATAAATCTTGTTCATCATGCACTCAAAATTAAATAATTTATTATTTAATTTATCTCAAATCATGCAAAAAGAAAATTATAAGTTGAGTTAATTGACTTAATCAATATTGTTTTTATCACCAACTCATAAATTAGAAAAAAATATTTCTATTTTTATGAAATCTAATTATATCTCATGTATATTCTGTCTTTGTTAAATCAAACAATTAACTCAAATAAAAATAGCTTTTTGTGTGACACATGTCAGGTACACATTCATCATGAATTCTAGATTTATCTCAACCATCCATTCTATGTATTTATTTCATCCATTGATCGCTCATGTCTAAATCCATATAACAAATCCTCTTTGATCATTTATTCTCAGGTATTCTTACAACGCTTGGAGCATTCATCGCATCGTTGAGCACATCTACCTTTTGAGCACAAACACAATCTACATCCACTTGTTGCAAACATTGTTTCACAATTTATAGAGCAATCCACATTTGACCAAGATAACAATACAATCTAGGTGAAAACTTTCATTATTTTTGGTATTATTCATTAATTATTTAGTTGTTTGTTTAGATCGTTATCTTGATGTTATGGGTAATTGAGTTTTTATTATCATTGCTTTTGATCTTATCATTCAACCTCTCAATTTTTCCTATACACAAGTAATCCTCGATGAGATAGATGAAATCCATTCGCGACTACAATAGGATCCACTTGTCTTACAACAACAAGAACATAGGTAATTCTTAGTACAACAAGCATTCATTCAATACTTTAAAAGACAACAAGCCATCAATGAAAATAATAGATTGCCCACACAAAGGTGGAATATCAGAAACCCTAACAAGAGAAGAGTGACTAGTGACCCTTTAGGTCATACGGTTATCTCTACAGCAATGATCATTGAATAACACATCTATACTAGCGCACAACAACATAGGCCTCAAGACGTTTTGACCCTTCATTGCGAAGTCCAACTCTCCAACGAGCCAGACCACCCTTGTGTCTTGCCTCCTCTCGAGTGGCTACTTCCACGAGAGTGAGAGTGAGAGTGACATGGCAATTCACCCCATGGAAAGGAGGGAAGGGTCCATGTGCGCGCTGAAATCTGACTCGACATCCCTAGGCAACTGAGGTCATGATTTTGAGCATACATATTTTGATGAACCTAATGTGAATTGCAAAGCCTTCTAGTTATGTTGTTTGTGTTCCCATTACATGGACTTCATTATCATTGTCACATATGCCATCATCTTTACCACATATTTTGGTGAACGTGGCGTGAAGAGAAAAAACTTTTATTTATGCTTTTCGCATTCCAAATGCACAGATCACATCAAAAAATTAAACATTCAACACTTCAAAACAACAACATCAAGCATTTTCACTTTATTCTTCATAGCCGCTTCTGCTGCTTTAGCCTCTATAACCTTCATCATCATCTATTTCATTTATTCTGTGGTGTCTATGGCAGCCCCGAATATGACGAAACCCGATCTAAGTTTAGGGAATGTTCCCTCAAGAGAACCATAAACTCCTTTCGATAGGTATGTTCCACCTCACCCAGATGCACCAATCACAAATTGTTACAATTATGAAGACTCTGTCTATGAGCACTTGACCAAAGAGAACCTAGGCGTCTCTGTCATTTAACAACCTAGCTTGGGAACACAATCTGGCCATACCAAATGTGCCACATAAAGCTAGGAGGGTAAGGTCAAAAATACATTGACCTGATCAACCTTCCACAAGCACTTCAAGTAATCATCTCGATGAGGAAGTGAAATGGTTAGAAAGACACTTGAAAGAGGCAAGAGATGCTCAAGAAGCATTAAGAGTTGCCTTGTGAGAAGAACAAAGAGATAAAGTGCACAATGATGAGTGTCAGGTAGCACTCAAAATAATACACCCTTTTTACCTCTCTTTTACACCCTTTTATCCTGATGCCCTGGTAATTGCACCATAGTAGACTGATAAGATTCATTTTAATTACATTAATGAGAGAAAAATTGCCAAAGGTCATGATTTTTGATTAAAGGACTAATGTGCAACAAACTAATGAAAATGTGCAGATAAGTCTCTCTTTTTACATCTACAGGTGTAGTTGTACAGGTGAAGGCAATTTTGAGCATCTCTAGAGATGGTTCTAGCAATCTTCGGAGATGACATGAAGGATACTACACTAGACTCCAACATTTTCCTAATATGTTGGGGGTATTTTGAAGCAGGGGAGCCAAGGGTGGATCATCTTCAGATCCACACAAGAGTCAGGGATGTATCTCTGGAGCTTCTGGCAATAACACACATCTCTGGAGCTCCTTAGCAATAATGTAGAGTCTCTAGTGCCACTACCAGTCTGCACCTTCGGAGGCAACTGGAGTGCTCCAAAGGTTACTCAACCAGCACTAGAATGATTAGGCAAAGACTTTAGTTGACTGGTAGCAGTCTAAATCATCTTTGATTGATTTTGCATGATTTCCTAAAGACTTATTAAATGCCTATATTTTAAGGCCTCACTGCCCAATTGTTATTAAAGTTAAGACTCCAGATTTAGTGGGACTGCTGTACCACTAAAATCTATTTCAGTTGCATGATTGTACTCTGTAGTTAAACAATTGTTAAAATAAGAAATTGATGATATCTCATAGATAAACTGATAGTTAGAATAGATTGATATCTCATCACTTGATTTGATATATAAAAGGTAGAAGCAGAAAAAATAGAGATGATTGATATTAGATTATTGTAATCCTCATTTTGTTCTAGGACATACTTTTTGATACAAATATACTAATGGAATTGGATTGAAGAAAGATTGTGTTATTATATTTCTATACCAAGTTTTTTGCCTTAGTCTTCAGTCCTAAGGGCGAGGAGCAAGGGCCCACTCCCGCCATCAAGACAAGATGCTAGTATTTATTTGTTTCATTGTCTAGTTTCATATTCTATTAGGAAGATAGTTTACTTCTTTAATAATAATAGATTTATTTCTATTTATATAGTTGTTTCTAGTAAATGCATAATTTCAGTTGTATGGATTAGAATAGGTCAATTTTAGCAATTTACTATTTTAGCTTTGTTTTTAGTATTTTTAGAACTTCCTTTCAAAACAAACATATTAGCAGTGCCAATCTTTGAAGTTGTTAGATTAGTAGAAGTAGTTAGTGGACTAGTAACCATGGAACCCCTTATTGCAGATAGCCTAGGACAACCTTGGATTTGACACATGAAAACATGATTAAATTCCAAGGTACAACGACCCTTATCATTTTTGGTGTCATTTCTGAGGACTTTTATGTTAATAAGGAAATTGAATTAATAGTCTTTTTTAGGTTAAATTGAATCTATATGGTTAGACCTAGGGATTCAAAAGGTAGATACATAAAAAAGACACCCCAGCACAAAACTATAGGAGAAATAAGTAGGGTGGCACAAGATCTTGTTGAAGAGGAACACTTAGAACCTACCTTGGAATTCACACCCCAACCTGATATTCCCTCAAATCCTCAAAGTCCTTCACTCTCTGAGTATATCCAAGAATTACAAGAAAGATGCCAGGCAAATCCTTTACCAGAATCTACTTCCTTAGAACCCCACATTGAATCTCAAAGAGAAGAAGCATCAGACATGAATGATAATCATGATGAAGAGGAGAATCAAGCTCCCAGGACCTTCTCATACCCTATTGTTCTTGCTTATGGAGATAATGCCCCTATGAAGAATATCTCACCTGCAAACTTGCCAAAGTTTAGGGGTCTCTCTTCTGAAGACCCAGATCAATTTATGTTTGAGTTTAAAGTTGTATGCCAGACCTATGACTACGGATCAGATAATAAAAAACTCAAACTTTTTCCATCAACCCTGAAAGATTCTGCGATGAGGTGGTTCACGGGCTTAACCCCAGACTCCATTCACTCTTGGGATCAAATGGAAACTGAATTATTGGGTAAGTATCAGGATTACTGTAAGGTCAGTGATAAAAAAGAGGAATTGGTCAAAATTAAACAAAGAGAGGACGAAAGCTTAGAGGACTATCTGGATAGGTTCAACTTTTCCTTAAGGAGATATGGCAATCCTGTAGCTCACCCCTTGATCAGGATATTGTTTGTAAAAGGACTAGATAGAGAATCAAGACATGCACTAGATCTAATGGGGAGAGGAAACATTAACAAAATGGATATGCCTGCTATAGAAGAACTTTGTAGAAACTACTCTAGAACACAAGATGGAGTGAGAACGCCTAGATCCTTTAAAGGGAAGAATGAGATAGGACAATTAATGGAAGAGATTGCAAATCTTAAGACAAATATTCTATTCCAACTAAATACCACATTAGATGGGATTTAGGCAAAGACTAAAACCACTGAACAAAGTAGAACAACTGAACCTCTCCATATATTGTCCTAGATGTAGGAACAAACACCTGTTGAGATAATGCCCTTTAGACAAATTAGAAATCTGTCAGATCTGTGATAGGGAACACCCTACTAGTTAGTGTGATCAGCTTCCAGCCTTAAAAAGACTAACTAAAAAGAATGCCATAATAGAGGAGGTGTTGAATTTTGTAAGACAAAAATAGATTGGCAATTTCCCTTATAATTAGTGCCCAAATCAGGCTTCCTATAGGGCTCCTTCAAACTGGGGACATAATCAATGGAATCCAACATGGTAGGGGCCTCAAAATATTCCCCCTTGGGGACCACAGGATTGGTCAAACCAGTAATGGCAAAATCAGCATTGGCAAAACCAGTCTTAGGGAAATCAACAATGGCCACAATAGTTCCCACAATAGTTTGGATCACAAAATATGTAGCCTCATGGGGGTCCTCAACAAGGTTATAATCAACAATACCAAGGACAAGCTAGACATTTCTGACCTTAGTGAAAAGAACTACTAATTGGACCACCAATACATAGAGATAGTCACAAAATGATCCATTTAGCCAGCCAACTTTACCACCCCAACCTATAGCAAACCCACAAAATAAACAGGGAGCAACTGTTTACATGACAGAGCAAGAAAATATGGCTGGTGTCAATGCTATTTATCTCAATAATCTCCAGCTACCTTCTAGGAAAGCACTTCCAAGACCATCTCCCCCACTTATAGTTGAAGTAACCAATGATGTGGAACCTAAAAATCCATCCACTCAACCTCAGGAGGAGATTACTATCGAAACTGTGCTAGAAAAATAATCCTTAGGTAACTTCGGAGTTCCTCCTAAAGGAACAGCTCCAGAGAACACCTCTCAAGCCACTTCTATGAAGAACTCCGATGCTGCTCTAGAGATAGAAAAACCAACACCTTACCCAGAATGGATCAAACAACACGTCCCTCATAAAACTGTCCTACAAAAACAAGACCAACCGACCATGGAATCAGATTTTCTACAAGAAATCAAACAATTGAATATTGAAATTCCACTCCTACAAGAAATTAGGGACATGCCTGGATTGAACCAATTCATCAAACAAAATTGTGTTAAGACTCAGGGTAGAAAGAAAAAATTCCCTGCCACCATTCAGGTGGAAGGGAAAGCAGTAGACCTCCTGATGGGAGGGATGCTCCTCCCAAAATATGGAGACCCTGGGAACCCTGTCATAACTGTCTATATTTTAGGGGTAGAAATATCTAATGTTTTGGTTAATTTGGGAGTAGAAATAAATGTAATGACTGTGCATACCTTGGACAAATTAGCTTTGATAGGTATATAGGCCACATCCATAATCCTCCAACTGGATGACCAGTCAGTAGCGATTCCAAAAGGGGTGTTAACTGATGGCCCAATCATGATAGAATCATGGGAATTTCCAGTAGACTTTATGATATTAGAACCCAGAAACTAGCGAAATGCTTACCCCTTGATCTTGGGAGGACCATGGCTGGCTACAACAACATCTATTGATTGTCAAATAGGAGATATGGTCATTTCCAATGGGATAGATTTGAAGAAAATCTCTTTATACCCTCCAGCTAAACCATCCATACATTACTCAAGAAAAGTGTGGGTAGATGAGCCTAATAACATGGGAAACAATGCCTCAGTAGCTATGGTTACCATCAAGGAACATTTGGGTGAATTAGAAGAAGAAATCAATTATGATACAACATAAGACATCACCCACATTCTTATTGACAAGGATATAATGGAATTAACCCAATACTCAAAAAGAGAATTCCTCACTGCTGCCCATTGTACCCTTGCAAACATTATTCCTTGTGGAGAAACCTTTTATAGAGACTTGGCCACATTCCAAATGCTGCTCTCACATTCCTATCCTCTTAATACTATGACTCCAGGATATGTAGTAGGGCCATCTATGGATTAGATCACAAAACAAGTCATGATTTTACTTGGGAAAACATTGAACATTAACACCCAATTATCAGGAAAGTAGGAAGAAGCACTCCTCAATCTTTTGGTCTTCCATGCAACAACTTTTGCTTGGGAATACCAAGATATGAAAGGCATTCCTCTAGAGATCTATACTCATCATATATACACTAAAGATGTCAAACTTGTCAGATAACCCTAGAGGAGACTAAATCATGCCTTGAAGGATGTTGTTAAGACTGAGATAGAGAAATTGCTGCAAGCAGGGTTCATATATCCTATCTCAGTTAGTCAGTGGGTCTCACCCCTAGTCATAGTACCTAAAAAAATGGGAAGTAGAGAGTGTGTATTAAATAAAGAGAACTAAACAAAGCCACAAAGAAGGATTATTTTCCCTTACCATTCATTGACCAAGTGCTAGATAACCTTGCAGAGAAAACGTACTTCTCATTCCTAGATGGGTTTAGTGGGTATAACCAAATTCAAGTAGCACCTAAGGGCCATGACAAGACAACCTTTACTTTTTCTTGGGGAACCTTTGCATATAGAGTTCTTCGATTTGGACTATGTAACGCTCCAGCTACCTTTCAGAGGGCTGTTTTGTCTTTTTTTGCTGAATTGGCTAATGAGTGTATGGAAGTCTATATGGATGACTTTACTATGTATGGAGACATCTTTGAGGAAGCTCTTAGAAACCTAGATAATGTGCTATAGTGTTGTGAAAAAAACCAACTATCCTTGAGCCATGAAAAATGATTTATGATGGTAGAGGAGGGAATTGCACTTGGACATCACATCTCAGCAAAAGGGATTAAAGTAGACTAGAAAAAAATAGAAGTAATAAAGAAGTTACCCTCACCTAAAAATCAAATAGATGTTAGAAGATTTCAAGGTCATGCAAGCTATTATAGGAGATTTATAGAGAATTTCAGCAGAATAACTGCTCCTATGTTTTCCTTGATTACCAAAGATACTGACTTCTCATGGATAGAGTACTACCAATCAACATTTGAAACCATTAAAGAGAAACTTACTATCACACCTATTTTTAGAGGACTCAACTGGACTTTGTGCTTTCACATACAAACTGATGCCTCAAATGAATCCATTGGGGGAGTCCTAGGATAGAAAGAAGAGAGAGAAGGTATGCATGCCATCTACTACATCAGTAAGAACCTTACTTGAGTAGAAAAAACTATACCACAACTGAAAATGAATTCTTGACAGTCATATATGCTATAAACAAATTTAGGCATTATATCACAAGATACAAAATATTTGTGCATACTGATCATGCAACTATCAAATACTTAATGAACAAACCTGTAGTGGGTGCAAGGATAATTAGATGGATGTTACTATTATAGCAATTTGACATTACCATAGTTGACAATCCAGGAAAAATTAATTTGGTTGCTAACTTTCTGTCAAGGTTGCATACAGGTGAAGAAAACCAAACAGTGGAGGACAAATTCCTAGATGAACATCTTTTTACTGTCTCCTCTACTACACCTTGGTTTACAGACATAGCAAATTTCTTAGCTATAGGCTTGTTTCCATCTCATTTCATCTCAAAACAAAAGAAGCGATTGGTAAAAGAAAGCTTATCTTCCAAATAGTTAAATGGTTTACTATTTAATTGTGGTCTTGACTTTATTTTACGTAGGTGCTTGAGAGTTGATGAAATTTTTGATGTCTTAAGGGCATGTCATGATGAACCCTCTGGTGGGCATTATTCCTTACAAAGAACCATTCACAAAATTCTGGGAGCTGGTTATTACTAGCCCTCTCTTCATAAGGACACCAAGAGGTATGTGCAGTAGTGTGATCAGTGTCAAAGGATGGGTAAACCAACCTTTACCTAGGAAATGTCACTTCACCCTCAGGTAGTGTTGGAACCATTTGAGCAATGGGGTCTAGACTTTGTGGGACCAATTTCTCCACCATCTTCAGGCAAAGAATATATTTTGGTCTACATAGACTATGAAACTAAATGGGCAGAGATGCAGGCATTGTAGTTTGCAAGGGAAGAAAAAGTTGCTGATTTTCTCTATAACAAAATCTTCTTAAGGTTTGGAGCTCTGAGATCCATAGTTTCAGATAGAGGACCACAATTTACTTCTCAGGTAATTCAAGATTTCATAGACCTATACCAAGTTAAACGTAGAAAGTCTTCACCTTACCACCCCCAAGCTAATGGGCAGGTGGAAGTGACTAATAGGGAGCTAGAAAATATCCTGACCAGAATAGTGGCTATGAATAGAAAAGATTGGGTTAGCTAGTTACCTGAAGCAGTTTGGGCCTACAATACCACCTGGAAGTCCACAACCAAGTTCACACCATATGAATTGGTTTATGGAAAGAAACCCATTTCGTCCATAGAATTTGAATTGCAAACACTGAAGACATCATTAGATATTGGCCTACCATTGTCTATAGCATAGTAGAACATGATTCTTCAACTCAATGAGCTAGATGAAATCTGAATAGAAGCCATACAACAAGCAGAACTTGTTCAATATTAGAGAAAATAGTGGCATGACCAACACATCAAGAAGAGAACCTTTCAGCAAGGAGATTGGGTTCTCCTATATGCTTCTAAGTTTAAGGAGTTCAAAGGGAAGCTACAAACTCATTGGATGGGCCCTTATCAAATTAGGGAAGTCTATGAGAATGGAACGGTTTTGCTAGCACCCATTGATGGAGGTGAAGATACATTCTTAGTAAATGGCCATAGAATGCAGCTTTGTACAAGGCCAACAACTAAGGAAGAATTTATCGAGGACTTGTGCTTGGTGACAGGGGTCATAGCCTCTGCCACAGGTTAAAGAAATTCAAGGTTATTATTAAAAAAAAAAGAAGGGTTGAAAACCAACAAATGATGACCTTTCTCAAAAAAAGAGGAAGTTAAAAAACCAGTAAATGACTATCTTTCTCGACCAAGGGGATTGAAAACTAGTAAATGATGGTTCCCTTCTTCTTGCAGGATTTCAATAAATATTCTCTGGAGCTAACCAGGCACCTAGGTGCTACTAAAACACATCTTTGGAGCAATCTAGGAGCACCTCTGGCACTTCATAAATAATGGAATCATCTCAAGGGATAAAAGGAGGGAGGTGACCCACCTCTCCAAGTGTCAAAGTGGGGACATTACATGAGGTCAGCATGACTCATCCTCCACTTTTGGAAAGAAAAAAAATGATGAAGTCAGCACACCACATCATCAACAATAAAAAAGGGAAATCACTATTGCATGCACACATCATTTTGGTTACTCTTCCTGATGTCACCTAATAACACATCATTTTCAAATCTACCTCCTGACATCACCTAGTAACACATCACTTTCAAAGCTACTCATGAAGGAAGATTTTAGACCACATGACATTGAAGACACTGACACCATTCTAAGTGACGCAGGGGCTGTACATGTGCCAAGTCACACCATACCTCATCAAAACTGTGGCGTAGTAGCCAAGTACATTAGACCAATATCATGAAAATTGATCTAGGTAATTCGCTCAAGTTAGTTAATTATAACTTGTCTTGTCATTTCTATTTTTAGGTGCAGTTACTTTGGCACATACCTCTGCCATTATTTCCCTTTACAACCTATGCATGTCACCTTAAATGCCACACAATTGACCTCACTCCGGAGTGTCATGTCATTCCTTGAGATATGAATAAGCCATTAATTAAAAAAAATTGAAATTGATTACCCTTCCCATAATCCAAGTAGCGGCTATTAATGAATATCAAGCCCTAGTTCAAAATTTGTAGAATTTTCCCAAACATTAGAGGTAATCTTTCAAGTTTTACGGCAAAAGTCTTCCAGAGAGCAAAGAAGAAGAACTACAAAGAAGGCCAAGAGAAGGTTCAGTCATAAGGGATCAAGTAAGACATGAAGATGGGGGTGAAAAAGAAATTAGAACCTGAAAATGCAATAGGATTGTTACAAGACCAAGCTGCAATATATATCTTAAGAAACACTGGCTAGTTGGAATTTCTAGAGAAGTTTGAGGGATTTCAAGAGGACATTGTAGATAATTTCTTGTACCACCTGAAGAACAACCAAACCATAGTATGAGAGGTTAAAATCAATGTCATGCCCACCATTATCAACCATATTTCAGGGTTACCCAAAGAAGGTGGGAGGTTCTATCATCTAAAAACCCTATACACTAATTTGATTAAAATTTTCTCAGTAGAAGGTGAGCCTAAAATCTAGTTGGATTTAAGTAAAAATGAAGTCAAGGGAATTGTTAGGATCTCACTCCCACAACCATGGTAATTTCTAGCTATGTTGTTAATGAAATATTTTACATGTGATGGGAAATTCTCTTTGGTTTTAAGACCAATCATGAAGATGCTAATTTTCTTAAGGCATGGGCATGCCCACCTAGAATTTAGTGTAAACCACCCAAACTTTATGTACTATGCTATTGTAGCCTTGGTAGACAAGTATCAATAGGGGAAGGGTCCCATGAAACACCATGGCCTCATTTTCCTGATTGTAAAACACCACTTCCTGTCCCAAGCTAATGGAGATGCCTTATGGTAGATATTTTTAGATAACAAACCATAGGACATGACACCAAGAAGGGCACGGGGTATAGACGAGACTTCCTCTACTCAGCAAGATGAGGAAGCAGTGCCTTCTAATTCCTCACCAGCTACTAAAAAGGGGAAGGGAAAGAAACAAATAGTGGAAGAAACACCAACTTCCACCCCTGCTACTGCAAAGAAAAAGAAAGGGAAAGAAGTTTTGGGAGAAGCTTTAGCTACCACAGAACAACTAAAAGAAACTATTATAGAGTAACCCATCCACATGACTCACTCAACCAAAAAAAAGATAACCTTAGCTGAGGAGTCTACTCCAACCAAGCAAACAAGGGGCTATGTCATCATGGAAGAGGGAATTACATTGACCTCTACCCAGACTTTTGGCCACAAAAGGTAAAGGAAAGAGACAGGGCGGAAAGAGAAAACAAAAAGGACTTTAGGGACACCTAGGTCCAGCAGACATCATAGAGCTGAGGAAGAATCTGATGAAGTCCCTCTGGTTACAAGGAGAATGCAAAGAAGAGTAGTTAAGGGAACTACTCTGCAGACACCTGCTCAAACAAGGTCTCAGACTCTAGAGCCACAACAAATTCCAGCTCTAGAGACAACAAAAAAAGAAACCCTCACCATTTCTTTAGAATCTGAGGATAATGCACCAGCTCCAGAGACACAGGGTCCACCAATTCTCCAGAAAAGCAATAGAAAGAGACAACCTACTCAGGCTAAATAGGACACTGCTCTCCTAGCTGAGGTCATCATGGGCTTCAGGACTTCCATGTCTTGGCTAGACCTTTATCACCCTCAACATTTGTAGAAGAAAGCCAGGAGGAAGCTCAGGGAAAAGAGACTTCAGGGGATGATGAGGATGAATAGAGGGATGCAACTGACAATGAAGGGCAAAGAGACACATAAACCCCTAATGAGGAAAGAATAGAAAGGGGAGAAACATGAAGTTGCTCTCACCCCTCTGATCAAGAGGATGTGGAGATTCCAAGATAACAACAACTAGTAGAAGAAATTGACAATCTAAAGAGACTATTGTGGGGGAAACCTAATCATTGTTGACCTCAAAAAGTCCATGAAGGAGAAGGAAATAGAACAAAAATAGGCAATTGAGGAGTTGCAAGTTGAGCTCAAAGAGAAACAAAGGATAATCCAAGAGAAAGATGCTAAAATCAGAGAAAAAGAAGAGGAAGCAACATAGAATATTGCTGACATTGTTAAAGCCAGAGATAATAGTCTCACATTAATTACAACACTTATTGAAAAGACATAGAGTCAAGCTCATCAGCTAACATGGGCCAACAACAAGTTGGATGATTAAGAAGAGGCCATTTAGGAGCTGACCAATCTGACTGCTACCATGGAACAAGGGACTCAAACAAACACATACCTAGGGGTGCTTCTAGTAGACATTCCCAAGGCCCTGTTTCACTGGGGAAGGAGATGTCAAGAATATGAGCAATCCAAGCCAATGCTATAGCTACAAAGGGCAGTGATTCTCTTGTCACAAAAATTACACACCTTAGAGGAAAAGGTCATCAAGGTGGCCACCCTCTCTATTGAGATCATATCTTGCAGACCTCCCAGTGGCAGGTATGCTTTGTTTTTGCAGGAATGAATCCTCCAGAAAAAGATGTCATTGGTTTTGTTTGATTTAACCGAGGATATACAAAAAGAGGTAGACTTCATGGAGGTATACATGAAAAGTTCTGACAAAGATAAGGACTTTTTGTGTGGGTTGCATTTACAGGGTTTCTACATCAAAGATTATATTTTCTTTATCAACTACTTTGTGGGGGAATGCCAACTCAGAGCATTCATGTCACTAATGAGAAATCATCAGATTTGGAATGAAAGGATGGAAGCTTACACAAAGAAAGATGCAGAAACAAGCCTCTTCCTTAGGAGGGAATGTCCAAATCCCATGGGTTTTGAGATTCGTTTCAGGGTAAAAATTTACTCCCCAGAAGGTAGAACAAAGATTTTGCCTCTATATCAGAAACACCTACAGGAGTGTGCTATTGATTTTGGTCTCCTCATGCATAGCTCATCTAGTTAGATGCTCCCAATAGCAAAGAAAAGGTGGAATACTCTAACTACAAAGCAAAAGATGAGAGAAGTAGTGTCGCCTGCCAACCTCAGGTTATTTATGAGGAAATCCAGAGCAATGTCCATACTAATGGATAAATACAAACAAGATTGGATAGGTGGCCATTTTAGACCTCATCTCATTATTGAGCCTCTTCCTATATGGGTAGAACAGATGGAAGATGCTAGATTTCAAGAATGGTTGGGGTAGGTTGAATAGTTTAGGGGGAACAACGATACAAACTACACTACTTGGTCCACATATGAAAAAGAGTTCAATTTGACTAATAGAATATTCCACCTCAACAAGTCCAGGCTGTGAAGTGTAGGAGGACTTGCTAACCTTCAAGTTTAGGGGGAATGATGAGTCTCAGGTAGCACTTAGAATAATACACCCTTTTTACCTCTCTTTCTACCCTTTTATCCTAATGTCCTGGTAATTGCACCATAGTAGACTGATAAGATTTATTTTAATTACAATAATGAGAGACGAATTGCCAAAGTTCACGATTTTTGATTGAAGGACTAATGTGTAGCAAACCAATGAAAATGTGCAAATAATTCTCTTTTTTTGCATCTAAAAGTGCAATTGTATGGGCAAAGGCAAATTTGAGCATCTCCGGAGATGGTCCTAGCAATCTCCAGAGCTGACATGAAGGATACTACACCAAACTCCAACATTTTCCTAATATGTTGGGGGTATTTTGAAGCAGGGGAGCCAAGGGTGGATCATCTCCATAGCCACCCAAGAGTCAGGGCTGCATCTCCAGAGCTCCTGGTGATAACATACGTCTCTGGAGCTGCTTGGCAATAGTGTAGAGTCTCTAGGGCCACTATCAGTCTACACCTTCAGAGGCAACTAGAGTGCTCCAGAGGTTACTCAGGCAACACTAGAATGATCAGGAGAAGACTCTAGTTGACTGCTAGGGGTCTAATTCCTCTTTTATTGATTTTGAATGAGTTACTAAAGACTTATTAAATACCTACATTTTAGGGCCTCGTTGCCTAGTGGTTATTTAAGTTAAGACTCCAGATTTAGTGGGACTGTTGTACCACTAAAATCTATTTCAGTTGCATGATTTTACTCTACAGTTAAACAATTGTTAAAATAAGAGATTGATGATATCTTATAGATAAACTAATAGTTAGAATAGATTGATATCTCATTGCTTGATTTGATATATATAAAAGGTAGAAGTAGAAAAAAATAGAGATGATCGATATTAGATTATTGTAATCCTCATTTTGTTCCAGATTAGACATGCTTTTTGAATACAAGTATACTGATGGAGTTGGAATGAAAAAAGATTGTGTTATTATATTTCTGTACTGAGTTTTTGCCTTAGTCTTCAGTCATGAGGGTGAGGAGAAAGGGGCTACTCCCGCCATCAAGATAGGAGGTTAGTATTTATTTATTTCATTGTCTAGTTTCAGATTCTATTAGGAAGATAGTTTACTACTTTTATAAAGATAGATTTATTTATGTTTATATAGTTGTTTCTAGTAAATGAATACTTTCAGTTGTATGGATTATAATAGGTCAATTTTAGTAATTTATTGTTTTAGTTTTGTTTTTAGTATTTTTAGAACTTCTTTTCATAGAAAACAAATTAGTAGTACCAATCTTTGAAGCAGTTAGATCAGTAGAAGTAGTTAGTAGATTGGTAACCATGGAACCCCTTATTGTAGATAGCCTAGGACACAACCCTAGATTTGACACATGAAAACATGATTAAATGCCAAGGTACAATGACCCTTGTCACACGAGAAGAGCATACCATCATGAAAATGCTTGAAGAGATAACTCTAGAAATGAGGAAACACCTAGAGTTGCCACCCCTGCAAACTTAATTGCAACTCTAGTGCAACGGATTAGAACCTTGGAAGTAGAACAAGCTACTCTTGAAAGGAGGAAAAAATCCCATGACAACATTTGAAACAAATAATACCAGGGGGCATCTCAGAATCCCCCTATCTCAACTATTATTCATGAAATGCAAGAAACAACATGTGTCTGAATGGGAACCCTCTTGTTTAGAACAATCTAATAGTGTTGGGAAATTAAACAAATCACACAATGGGTTATCAAAACCCTCCTATGAGGTTATTGCTATCAACCCCTCAATCACAAAGCACCTTCCTTGGAACATATCTCAAGTACTTGAAAGAACATCTTGATCTAAACATAAGGAACGTACAGTTACCTCAACCATTACCTGACCTCCCAAAATTCAAAGGGGAAGGAGATCCAAATTCACATATCAAAGCTTATACCACTGCGATAAGAGAACTCCCTTGGAATAGGGTTGTTGCCAAGATCTTCCCAAAGACCCTCGAAGGAATAGCTCTAGATTGCCAAAATCTTCAATCCACTCATTCAAACAACTAATTAGAGAGATTGTCATGGCATTTGACATGAACAAACTCGTCAAAATAGGGATAAGAGAATTCCTGAGCATGAAATAAGAGATGAATGAATATGTAGCTCATTTTGTTACTAGATGGAGGCAAGTCCTCTAATCCTCAACTAGTGCCCCCAACATGGACCATTGTGAGTTATGCAATCTTTTCTTACACATCTTGACCAAAGATGTGAGAGAAGACGTTCAAAAGTTACCATACAAATCCTATGAAGAAGCATTGGAAAATGCTTTGAGGATTGATCAAGTTGCTATTGACAGTGGTTAGAAGATTTACGATACTAATGGAAAACTCAAAATATCAAAAGGAGTTGAAAAGACTACATCAAAGGTCTATCCATACTAATGTTGTGAAGAGAAATACCAGTTATGAAAGGTGGTGACAAAAAGGAAACCAAGGATCGAATCATTACTCCTACAACCCCAATATGTATTGTTGGTTCCATGGAATAAAAGGTCATGAAATAAAAACTTGTTATAGATACAACAAAGCTATCTCCAAACTTACTCTGGATCAACAATGAAACTTCCTCAAATTCTTCAATCTCAAAGGAAGGAGAAGGAACCTCAAATGAGAAAGGGAAGGCCAATCAAAATAGCTCCAATCACATAGAGTTGAACCAAGAAGTGTTCATAATCCAAGAAGAAGAACAAATATATCAAATAGAAAATGTCTTCTCACAAGTAATAAATTTGTTGAGAGCCTCTCCCTCACACTGGAAAACATTCTTGGAAGTATTAAAAGTGGGATGTTCAACACAAGAGGAACCAACCCCTCTCACATTTGATCTCCAAACTACCTCAAAAGGAAGGATGTAAGAAAAGGGATTCACCGCTATACATACAAATTCAGGTTGAAGAGGTCACCATAAAGAGAGTAGTGGTGGATGAAGGATCGACAGTCAATCTCTTTCTAATGTTGTTCCTATGAAGAACGGGATATAGAAAAATAGGAATAAAGCAACAGACTGCCACATTGAGGATATATGATAGTCACGATATTCAAATAGTTTGGAAAATCAGCCTACCACTTACTCAAATGGATAAAACTATTTCCGCAGACTTTTATGCCATCAACAAAGAAACCAATTATAATATGATCCTTGGAAGACCTTGGATTCATGCTATGGAGGCCATTGGCTCCACCTTATTTCAAGAAATCCACTTCCATCATTTGGGAAAGATCTTCATTGTCAAAATAGACCCTGATCCTTTCAGGGTTTACAAGAAGGAACATGAGGAAAAGGACAAAAAGTTAAAAATGCAAGAGAAAGCAAAAGAAGAAACTCAAGATTCTCAACCAAACACGAGTACTCACAATATATCGTATGAAAGAATGGACAATCTTAGAGAATTCCCCTTCGATCCCAACCCAACAAAGCCTTACGCTCCATTGAACTTAGTGGCCATTCCAATTGAACTAGACATAAGCATCCCTATGGTTGAAATCATGACTAAAGAAGAAGAGCCAAAACCCACACAGAAATTAGGAAATTTAGCACCAACATCATTTGCCCCTCAAAAGTTCAAAACAAACATGGTAACTTAACAAGAATAGAAAATGGTAAAGCTAGGGGGAAAATCATCAAACAATGAAACATGCAAGTATGCAAAATTCCTCACTAAATACAAAGACATTTTCACACCAAGTCTTCGAGTGTCGTTGCAAAGACTTTCAAGTGAAGTTTAGACCAAATTGGATACGTCCACACATATTTAAGGAAGACATTAGAAATGATGCTACCTCTTCTGCATTATAGAAGGAGAAGAGTTCAACATCTCAAAAATGTGGTTAAAGACTATAAAATATAAAAAAATAAATATCCCAAAAATGCAAAAAAAATTACAAAAATAAAAAATACCAAAAAGAATTTGTTTCTTACATTTTAATATCATTATGTTCATCTTGCATTACAATCAATGACTTTCTCTAATATTATTTACATTTCAGTAAGGACTCTAAGGTTGCCTAAGTATACGTGATCCTTTGAGGTCCTAGAGATTCCACATTTTCGCAATCACCATATCCCTTTTCATTCCCAGTGATTCTAATCAAAGCCTAGCTCTTAGCTTTACACTGATCCCAGTCTTAATAATCCAAGATGTTAGGTCTAAACAAAGTCAGTATTCAAATCTACAATGTTCAAAGGAAGCTTGCAAGAATACCTTCCCAATTCTTCCCTAGTAGAAGATAAATCCCAATAGATTACAAAAACTTTAGGTGGCACTCAACCACTTATCTTCCCTGGCTAAAATGTCAGGAGGATCAAAACTCTAAAGTAAGCAATCTAAAATATGAGTGAATAAAAAAATGAGTGATCAAAATAAGAGTATTGAGAAAAGTAAGAATTGAGAGATCAAGCCATTGCATATCACAAGTTCCAAAAGTATTCATTTTCATACAAGTCAAATATCCAAAAAATGAGAAAATAAAGTGAGAAAATACCAAAAAAAAAGAGATACAAAAAAGGAGTGAAAGAGAGAAGATTGCTAAATGTTCATACCCTTGGGTGTCTAAGCTCAAAGCTTTAAGGGTGACATTCTAATAGAGAAAATAAAAAAGAAAGGTATAAAGCACACACACACACACTAGCTGAGCAAAGCCAAGAGTCTAGTAGTCTTTAGGATCATATTCTATCTAGGGCCCCTACTTCTTTCCCATTTATCCTTTAACCGAAGTCTATCTTTCTTGCCATCTAGGATCCAAGTCTAGCGAACATCAATTAAATTTGATACTTGTCCAAGTTGAAAGCTTGTCAAATTATCTTATCTAGATAAGGATCGGTGTTTAGCCTCTAGCAAAGCCTAAATTTAGAAACACTCCATTTCACTCCTGCTCCCCACCTGGGTTCTAAACCCTATCTCACAACCTTGAATAGGTTTCTTATATCAGGACAACTTGCAATCCACTAGATTGAAAATCATATTGAAGAGCAGTCATATTGTTTGTTCCACATTGCATTCATATCAAAATTAGAAAAAGAGTCTCAAAACAATAAAATCAATTTCATAACTTGTGACATTCAATAGAAGTAAAAGTTTCTTTTCAAGCATCCCTTGTGTTCTTGCATTTGCATATCGTAAACTGTATTTCATATATATGCCAAAAAAATTACAAAAACATGTCATCGTTATCATACTTGCATGGATAGAGTTGAAGGTCAAAAACCTAATCAAAGAGTTCTTAAACTTCCATAATGCATAAGAGATGAGTACCCAATCGATAGCCAAAACCATAAAAAGACAATATTTCATTGATATATCCAAAGTTTACATGTATAAGAGTACAAAGAGCTAGGACAAAATGCTCTCAAGAAAAGTAAAGGCTCCCCATGCAAGGGGGCATGATTTAAAGGGAAAAGCAAAGTAAAATCAAGGATGATTCCCTCTAACAGAACCCTCAAGACTTTTGTTCCTTTACCTAAGTGTACACTAGTCGCTCCATGAGATCTTTGGGAGCGAGGTCCCCTGCTATGAGCGTGTGATTGCAAAGGCCCCACAACACTAGCATCTCGCCGTCCAAAGCCAAGATGAGCCATCTCACGAAGAACCTGATTCTCACCCTTAAAGATGAGATTCTCGGCCTTCAAATCCACACTCCCCTAACATCCATTATAGGCAGAAGCAAAAATGCCAGTGTGTCACCCAGCAGTAGGGGCACACTAGGATTAGTGAAAAGTTTCTCTTGAGTCATCCTAGTGAAGGGGGAAACCAAGCTAATATTGACCTCACAAACAAAATCCCTCCACTCCTCAACATTACCTATGAAGTAAACCAAAACCAAAAATTGTGTTAGTTCTCCATGAAAGGAAAGGAAAGAAAAGGAAGGATAAATTGCAAAAGTAGTAAAGCAAACATAGACTTACGTGGGTCACCAGGTTCCAGGTAGGGTCAAATTACTGCATCACCTCATCAGATTGAGGAGGTTTAGGAACCATGGGTGGACCCTCTAGAACATCATGAGCATCATCTGTATCATTGGCACCATTAGAACCATCATCCTATGCATCTTCTGGTGGGCCCTCATCTGATGAATCATCCCCATTAGGAATATAGTTCTCATCAGTAGAATCTAAGTCCTTGACCACAATAAGTGCTCAGGAAGGAGTCCCTCTCCCTCCCCTCTATCCTCCTCTTGAAGACCTAGGAAATCTAGTAATGAGGACTTTGGGAGTCAAGTGAGTCCAAGTAACCATCCTCTAACTAACCTCACCCATCTCCTAGATAGATCTATAGCAGGTAGAAAATAGGGGTAACTCCTCAGGAAAATCCTTGCCAAACTATTGCAAGATGCACTCAACATGATGAGCCTGACTAGACCATTATGGTCTAAAAGCTCTGATACCCCAAGGAAATACTCCCTGATCTCACCATCACATGATCATAATCCCTTCAAAACCACATAAGGATCAAAAATCATGTCCTCATCCATAAGAGTAACCACAACCTACAGAGAAGTATCAAATTGACCCACCTGAACCCATCTAGCTGCTCTCAATAATTGCCCATTAGGAATTACAACTAGCTTTTGATAAGGCCTAATGTGTCAAAGATCCAAGTCATAATCAAAGAAGAATGGCCAAAATGTCTAGCCCCCAAGAGTAGACTTTGCCTTGCTCAAGACCCTATATAATTGGTGCCCAACACTATCTCAAGCGGGTCGAGGTCTTGTCTCTAGACAAATTCGATGCAATCAAGCCGATCAGGAACTTCTCAAACAAGGAATGCAAAGTCATAGGAACAGAGGTAATTTGAAACTCCTATTTGATCCTTAGGGTGACTCACTCCATGAACTGTGCCCAAGAACCTTGTCCTTAAAGGACTCACTAGTAGGCAGGATGAGAGGATGCCCTCTCACAAGAACTCTAAGAATACCATTAATGTCAAAAAGAGTGATAGTGAACTCTCCTGAAACCTATGGGAACTTGAAGGAGTTCCTATACACATCCCAATACATCAGAATATCACAAAAGATGCATGCCACAGGATGAACAACTGGCACATGACAAACTCTGCTAAGCCACTCTCTTCAAGATGACACGATCATCATCACTCAATGAAGCAAACATCTTTGAGAGCCACAATGCTCTTTGCACGCATTCCATCAAATGCATGTCCTACAAATCAGACAAGAACTTTAGATTAGATCTCGTCAACTCACAGAAATCCTAAAAATCATAAAACTTGTAGAAAATCCCATAAAAAAGTGTATAAACCATCAAAATTGCAATAAACAGGCGAATATAGTAGTCAAACTAGATCAAAACAAAGTGAAGTAAACATTAGAAACCATCAAATTTTAGGCATAAATGATCAGTCAAGGTCACCCCTTTCATTAGACTGGATCTCCCCTCGGGCAACCCACATGTCAACAGGATCTCCCCCTGGACGACCCTGTTGTTAGTAGGATCTCCCCTTGGGCGACCTTGTTGTCAGCAGGATCTTGTTGGAGTACATGACCACTAAGAGGGGGGTGAATCAGTGGTCAATAAACATTTAAAACCTTTTGCACCTTTTAACTTATAAGGCAAATAGAGAGGAAGACTTCACTGATCTATCAAACACATATGCACAAGTATGATAATGAAAAGTATGAATCGGGACCTTAAGAACAAATCATTAGGGCAACATGAACACATGAAGACAAACAAGAAATATAACACCTGATTTGATGAGTGGAAAACCCTCATAGGGATGAAAAACCACTCTAAAAATTTGTCTCACTAGCTTAACTGAATCTCCAATTACAAAGCCTCACTGGCATACAAAGCCTCACTTGTATATTTTCAGTCTTCACACATTTCTTCTTCACACCCATTTTTCCTCATCAAAGCACCTGCAATTTATTTCAAAAACCTCACAAGACAATGTCTTCAATGCTGCATTTTTGTCCTCAATAAAAAAAATTCCATTCACAATGAACTTGTAATAAAAATAAATTGACCTTTCATATTCCTCTCCTCTTGATGAGGGTCACTCCAGTCCTCATCATTTAATTAAAATTTTTCAATCCAAGGCGGTGTCTATGGTGATATGCAAGAGGGAGAAGAAATCATTTGCATGACATTCTTTTTCTACAAACATAATTGAAAGGAAATGCATGAAACAAATTGCTACAATCAAATCTAAACTAAGAGCTTGTAAATGAAATTGCTGGAATCAAATCTATCCTAAAAATCTTGTGAAGGGAAATACTGGAAATGTAAAGAATTGGAAATGAAATGACTGCTAAGAAATGAAACTACAAACAACTACTGCTGCTAAAAAACTAAAATTTATTATTTCATAAAAATCTTCCCATTTGATTCCTTGATTACAATGAATTTATAGAATTCTTATTCTCAATCAATCCTCCAAGAATGTGGATCTGAGATCCTATTCTTGAGGATAAAAGATACAACTTCTTCCTCTAATTTCACTGTCTTCTTTCACGTCACTTTTATTTCAGTCAACTTTAGTCGTGAATTTCTTGCTTATTTTGATGAGTCTCTTGAAACAGTTTCTAGGTTTTGTTCCTCTTGTTCCCAGCTTTCCAGATTGTTTTGAAATTACAAATTTCATTAATAAATGATGGATATATTGCCATTTTATTGCGATTGCATTTTTAACTTCCTCTTTTCGTGCTTCTTTATAGGAAGTTTTCTGGCACTTCAATTTGGCAGAATTTACTTTCCAATCCTCTAATTGTTTATTACAAGGAAAACATAAAATATCATTAAGACATGTAATGACACTAATTAAGAAAAATATATGCTTTATTTAACTAATAGATGAGATAATTTATTGTCTCATCATCTCCCCCACTCCTAAAATGTTGCAAGTCCTCCTGCAACTCATAGTGAGCTTTTGGAGCCAATCTCTTCACCTTTATTGCAATTTCTTTGGAGATTTTTCTGAGAGGTGCATTGTAGATGCTCGAAAGATGTTCTGAGTTACTCTGGAGTTATCTAGAGCTAGCTATCTTTCCCCCATGGTTGGTTCTGAGTTACTCCGAAGCCCTTTGGAGATCTCCAGAGCTAATTTGGAGCTCTCATGAGTTAATCTGGAGCTATCCAGAACTAACTATTTTTTTTTCCTCAGCAACTTCAGAGAGATCCAAAATGTTTTAATGCTAGAAATAGATCCCCTGTAAAGCTATGGAGAGATCTAGAATGCCATCAAATGTCAAAATAAATCTGCAAGATTTCTTGGGAGCAACATTTTTTATAGAGAAATGCATGTTCAACTTTGGAAGAAGGAATAACATATGCCAAACACTTATTTGTAGAGAAGAAACCTACTCTATCCTACTCTACTTATTGATGTAGAGATAGGTTACACAAAACCATTAACTAGTTGTGGAAAATAACATCCTTTTCTCAAAAAATGGATCCATGCATTCAAATTTTTGAAAGAAGAGGAAAACCATGAGAAGATGACTAAATATTTAAACTCTGATGCTTCACCTTCCTTTGAAATGGTATCCTTCTCCATAATATATAATTCAAGTAGATGCATGGGCTAATTGAAAAGATCTTGCAATCCTTTCTCACATTCTGTTGCATGCATGACTAGATGCAACTACTTATCCTTCAAATATCTGATTGGGCAGCCCAGGGCCTTGGACTTTGAAGGTGTCCAAATAATAATCTTTTTCTTGCTGGGGCTTGAAGTCATGGTCCTCTAGTTGAGGAGATTACACAAGAGCTATCACCTTTGCATGCAAGAACCTCTTCCTTTGGATTTGTTGTTTTTGGGGGGAGTTTCTAAAATAATAAACCTAAAAAGACTTCCCAAACCAATTTTCTCTTTTGACCTGCTGTCACTAGATCAACAACAACTCCCTAATGATAGCTATCCCCGGCAACAACGCCAAAAATGATGAGGGTTGCTGCAGTCCTCATCATTTAATTAAAAATGTTAATCTAAGGCAGTGTCCATGGCGATATGCAAGAGGGAGAAGAAATCATTTGCATGACATTCTTTTTGTACAAACAAAATTGAAAGGAAATGCATGAAACAATTTGCTGCAATCAAATCTAAACTAAGAGTTTGTAAATGAAATTGTTGGAATCAAATCTATCCTAAAAATCTTGTGAAGGGAAATATTGGAAATGTAAAGAACTAGAAATGAAATGACTGCTAAGAAATGAAACTACAAACAACTATTGTTGCTAAAAAAATAAACTTTATTATTTCATAAAACTCTTCCCATTTGATTCTTTGATTACAATAAATTTATAGAATTCTTATTATAGACATGATATTTCCACAGTCCATGATATGTAATATGTGAGCTTTTGGAAGAGACTGTGTGTGCTTTTTTTGAATCAAAAATGTTTCGGATCACACTCTGTGATCCATCATCAGGATGAAAAGAAGAGAATTAGTGAGTTGTGATTGTAGAGATAGTTTCTTATAAAGAGAGAGGGGGAGGTGTGGTCACAAAGTTTAACCAAGAAGGGGGTGAGGAAAGGAAATTGATCAAAAAAGATAAAAAGAAATACCAAAAGTTGATGATAAGCAATAAGGGAAACGAGGGATGGAGAAAATCATAAAGGAGAATAAAATGAAATTATGTTGTATAAAGCCTAAGAGAATTAAGAAGGGGGGAGAAAATAATAATAAATATAAATAAAAGTGGTGAGTAGATATATAAGTAAATATAAAGGATGAGCATAATGAAAAGACTACTAAAAATAAGTAGATAGATAGGGTATATATGTATGTAAAAATAAAATGTATAGAAGAATAAGAAGAATAGAAAGGATAGATCTATATATATACAGAATTGACGTATATAAATATATATAAATAAGTTATTATGTGTATATATATATATATATATATATATATATATATATATATATGAATAAGTAGAATAGAATAGATAGAACTATATATAAAAGAGAAGAAACGACATATATATATATATATATATATTATACATTCCTATTATTTACATATATACCCCTCCCCCTTCGCTCCTTTAGTTTTTCTTCTTTTTTTCATCTCTTTCTTCCTATAGGGTTTTGACTTATAGGTTAGTAGGTCTATCTCTACCTTTATATATATGTAAATAATAGGAATGTATAATATAAATCATATAAGTATAAACAAAACTATTAATAAAAACTTATATAAATATGTAAAAGTAAATATATATTAAATAAGAAAGGAGTAAATATGTAAAACTTAGTGTATTTATTAAACATATTTACTAAAAATAAATTGATACAAAATAAAAATGAATAAATATGGTAAGTAAAGAATATAAATATATACAAGGGACAAACATATTTATGTAGATACAAAATAAGAGAATAAGAGAGTATATATATGTATAAACGAAAGACATGTATATATAATTAGTATATATGAAAATAGAAATAAATCGGTTGGATATATATATATAATCCAAAAAGGTAGATATACAAGTAGATATAAACACTCAAAACCCACGTACACACACATATACATAAATATAAAGAGATGAGACTAAATAATAATAACACACTCCAAAATTACAAGCCACTGATAACCAAAAGAAAGGAGTAAAGCTAGGACGGGGAGAGAGAGAGAGAGAGAGAGAGAGAGAGAGAGAGAGAGAGAGAGAGAGAGAGAGAGAGAGAGAGAGAGAGAGAGAGAGAGAGAGAGAGAGAGAGAGAGAGAGAGAGAGAGAGAGAGAGAGAGAGAGAGAGAGAGAGAGAGAGAGAGAGAGAGAGAGAGAGAGAGAGAGAGAGAGAGAGAGAGAGAGAGAGAGAGAGAGAGAGAGAGAGAGAGAGAGAGAGAGAGAGAGAGAGAGAGAGAGAGAGAGAGAGAGAGAGAATTGTCTCATCTATTAGCTAAATAAAAGCATATATTTTGCTTAATTAATGTCATTACATGTCTTAATGATATTGCATGTTTTCCTTGTAATAAACAATTAGAGGATTGGAGAATAAATTCTGCCAAATTGAAGTGCCAGAAAACTTCCTAAAAAGAAGCACGTAAAGAGGAAGTTAAAAATGCAGTCATAGTAAAACAACAATATCTCCCTCATTAGAGAAGAGGAACACGATTCAAAAAAAAGCACACATAGTCTCTTCCAAAAGCTCACATATTATAATTCTTATTATCAATCAATCCACCAAGAATGTGAATCTAACATCCTATTCTTGAGGATAAAAACTACAACTTCTTCCTCTGATTTTGCTGTCTTCTTTCACACCACTTTTATTTTAGTCAACTTCGGTCACGAACTGCTCACGTATTTTAACAAATCTCTTCAAATGGTTTCTAGATTTTTGTTTCTCTTGTTCCCAAATTTCCAAATCATTTTGAAATTCTTAATTTCATTAATAAATGAGGGAGATATTTCTATTTTACTACGACTGCATTTTTAACTTCCTCTTTTCGTGCTTCTTTTTAGGAAGTTTTCTGGCACTTCAATTTATTCTCCAATCCTCTAATTGTTTATTACAAGGGAAACATGCAATATCATTAAGACATGTAATGACATCAATTAAGCAAAATATATGCTTTTATTTAGCTAATAGATGAGACAATTTATTGTCTCATCACCTCTCTGCATATTTTCCAACTCTTCTCCAATCTGTTCATCTTCTTCCATTAGAAAAAATAAAGATCATAAATAATATCCTTTACCTTCATCAAATAAAAAAATATTCAATAATATTTTGTCAATTTGCCTCTGTAAGAGAAATAAAAAACTTTATTATCTCAGACCCCACTTCTCAAAAATATTCTGCATAAGTTCCATAATTACCTCTCCAAGAAAAAATCTCCACAAAGAAACTTTCTTATTTAAAAAAAATAAAGACTCCTCCATTAAAGTCTCTAAAGCCTCGAGAGTATGGTATAAAAATAGAAAAAAATCTTCTTAAAAAGACTCTATTAAATCTCACAAAAATTGCCTTTTTGAAATAGTCTAAAAATAGTCATTAAAAAGAAAGAATACTGCATTCATAAGAGGATGACGGGTAAATGCACGTCAATGTTCATGCTTGAGGAGAGAAGGCTAAGTTCAAATTCAGACCATTGATAAAGGTCTACGCACCCATCAAAACTTTTAAAAAGAACCTTTGATTAAACTTTACCTCTCGATGCATAATAGGTGACCAGTGTATACGGTAGAAGAGAGAGGAGGGGCCGGTAAAGATATGTTGTAAAGCCTCCTTTAGCAAGTCACTTAAGTGACTGTGACTTTTGATAAAAAAAGTCAATAGAGAATTAAAAGAAAAGTGCAAGACTTATATGATGGTTAAGTTAGGTTATAATGTATGCTTTAGGGTTTAGTGTAACTAGATTTTAGAGTGTTAGAACTCTAATTCCACTATAATTCTGATCTACTTTGAGACTGCAACAATGAACATGATCCCTCTGATAATCCAAGAACATCCTGAGACAAACATAAAGTGTCTTTGCATGTATGACCATGTGTCTCTGCACATAAGTAGCTTGACAAGTAAAACTCTTTGATTATCTATACAAATGACATCAAAGTATCAAATACTTTGAACACCTCTTCATTGAAGAACACCAAAATAATACATGTCTTCAATGTATGAAATAGAGTGATGATCACCTTATCATGTGAGTTTTTGAAGATATTTGGAGCATGAATACATCATGCATGTGAACTATTCTTGAATGAAAACATTACAAACCCTGATGAAGACATAATCCATCACAAGAAAATTTACAAACAAATGCCTTATCCTGATTGATAATCTTGATTGAGTGAACAACACTATCTCATATCATCACCATGAATGAATGTGAATGAACATCCTTATCTTGAAGTAGAAGCATGATGATCTTGACCTTATAAACTCTTGTTTGGGATCCTTTGACTTCAAAAACTAAAAACTCCTAGATAAAAGACCTCTGATATCACCATGTCCTAAGAGACTGCATCACATGTCATGTCTTGCATGAGTGATATCTTCTTTCTCTTTGACTCAACAACTTAACCTGTGATCATGAACACATTATCAAAATGAAGAGGTCCTGAAAACTAACTGAGGCATGATGATGAGCACACTGAAGCATGGCATTAAGTAACATATCAACTTTGAGTATCATGTCAACTTTCTTCAAGTCAAAAATCATGAACATCATAACATGAAGCATGGTGAGTGAACTGAAGCATGTCATTAAACTAGGTGACACAAATAATGATAAGACAAGTCTTATGAAACATGAGAGATGAAAACAACCAAACCTTTCCTTTTATGAACACTTGAAACTCCTGATATATAAACTTCACACACTTTTAACATTAATGACAAATAACTCAACACCTTTTTGACATCATTGACAATCAGTCTCTATCAGATCTCCCCTTGGGTGACCCTGTTGTCAGCCAGATCTCCCCCTAGGTGACCTGCCTGGAAAAAGGGATGACCCTATGTGGAGATCCCCCGAATGAAAAGTGCTTAAAAATCTCTATTTCTTAGTTGATTTCAGTAAACAAAAGACCGATCCTACTCTAAATGATGAAACAAAGACAATGCAACAAAAAAAATCACCAAAAATAGACAATTTTAAGAGGTTTTTCACAAAATTCAACCTAGGGTTTAGAGAAGGGGTTTTCACTATTTGTGTATTTGATTCTCAACTGTAGAAGAAGTGGCAGCCATCTTCATGATCTCCTCGACAATATCTACCCAATGACTATTCACACAATCAATTCCATCGTCGATTCACTCAAATTTCACTAATTTGCTTGCTTTGCTTGCCCTTAGCTTAGTTTCTTTTATGCATTCTTAGATTAGTTTTTTGCTTTTATGCATTTCTCATGCATCATTTTGTACGCATTCATTCCTACAAGTCTCACTGACAAAGGTAAACAACTAGTTGAACTCTCACGATCTATGGTAAGTTCGTCATTTCAATTTTTATTATTCATTTTGATATATTCAGATGACGGGCTAACACTAGTTATTGCAGGTACAATTGTGGGAAAATTGACACTAGGTAAGACCTAGTTTGATAATAGTTCCTACCTTTCATGTAGACTACCGTCCCTAAGGGGGTAAATATGTAATCATAAAAATCACACATAGCCTCTGTGAGGACCCTTATGATGATTTTTTTTCCTTGTCATGTACATGTAAGCATGAAATAACATCCTCTCAACATCAATCCTCTTGGTGACGTGTCATTTCTTTCATCTTGTGTTGTTTCCCCTTTGTCATTTTCTCTCTCTTTTGTTAAAATATTTATATTTTTCACTATTACATCATTTGTATATCCCAACTAATAACTACTTCATAGTTATAGTTGGTTGGTAGTTTGTCAGGTATGCTCGACTAAGTGGTTATTCAAACCACTTTCATATGTATATATTTTGCTGCTCTCAATAAACAATTTTCTTACTGCTCATCAATATGGTATCAGAGCAAAATTGATTTTGTGCCTGTGAACTTGGAGGTTGAAGAGCCAGATTGAAGGAGGATTGGAACATAAATTGAAGCATCTTTGTTCAATGATGAAGGTGATTGTTGGTATTTAATTATATTTAAATTGTTGAGTTAATATATATTTCAAGTTATTTCCTTGTTATTCAAACATTCAAATGGTCGTAAATTACTGAATGAAATCATTGTGAAATGAAAAATTGAAAGGAAGACTGTGAATTGGTTTGGGTCTTGTTTTTTGTCTATTCTTATATGAATTAAACTGCCATTGCAAAGACATTGAAACATTTCCCAACATTACTTTTGTACCGGCAGGCCATACCAGCGATCCATATAGTTGCTACAATTCTCCATTGAAAGGTCCATTCTATGTTGCCAAAATTTGCAGAAATGTTAAGAGGTGAAGGTCTTGGAGACATCTAATGACAATTGATTGTTGTTTTTGAAGAATCTATTAAATTTTTGTTGTACGATAGGCCATACGGTGCCTAAACAGTGCTGAAGCAATCCAATTTTCTTTGACAAATCTGCAAGAAAAGGTTCAGATCAGCATTGAAATTCTGTTGATGAGGATTTTGAAGTCACCATTTGAAGATTCAAATCAAGTTGAAGAATTTGGAGGAAGAAAAAATAAAAGGTGCACAGTATTTTTTTCCATATTTTAGAAAAGCCCTAATTTTTTTGCATAGTTAAACTTTAGAAATAAAAAGTATTTTATTAATTTTTCTCAAATATTCATTTATTTTTAAAGTACTTTTTATTTTCTATAATTTTAACTTTAGAAAAATTAAAATTGGGTAAATTAATTGATTTTATGCATTAAAAATCAATTTTTTTTGGAGCAAAATAGTTTGTAAATTTGAATTAAGTCTTGAAAATTCAAATTGGAGATATAAGGAAATTCCAAAATATAGAAATGGCTCCTAGTGCACCTAAGATAATGCTCCCAAACTCTCAACTCCTTAGAGGTGACAATTATGCCGCTTGGAAAACCAAGGTTCAAACCTAGTTAGAATTTGAAGACCTTTGGGATGTTGTCTCTGGAAGAACCACGAGACCTCAACAAGCAAGTGAAGATCAGAATAAGTTTGACAAGGCCAAGGCCAATCAAAAGGCTAAATTGATCATTTTGTTTGGTGTGACTAATGAGGTTCAACCTCACATTCATACTACCATCTTTGCAAAAGATGCTTGGAATCACCTCAAAATAGTGTATGAGGCTAAAAACCAAACCAAATCCTCCACTTATAGTGTCAACTTGATTGTCTCAAAATGGAAAATGGTGAGAAGGTAGAAGCCTTTTTAAGAAAAGTTGCCGAAATAAGAACCGCTCTACAAGCGTTAGGGGAAGAAGTAGAAGATGACTCTCTAGTACCCATTGTACTAAGAGCACTACCCCCCCTCATTTAGAGTGTTTGTCACATGTTTAAATGTGGCTAATAAAACCCCTTCATTTGAAGAACTAGTCAAATTGCTTCAACAAGAAGAAACAATATTTGGTGAGACTAAATCTCAAGACAATCAAGCCCTCAAAGCAAAGAAAAAGGGAAAACAACCTGACCATCAGAGTGGTCCATCAGGACAGTCTAAACAAAATCAAGACAACTCTTCATATAAGAAAAATAAATGCCAAATTTGTGGTAAAAAGGGTCATGAACTCAAAGAGTGCTAGTATAACTCCTATGTCAATGGTGAGTCTAGTCATAAGAAGCCACAAAAACCACCTCAAGGGGACAAGAAAAAGCCACCTCATTAGCAAAAAAATCCAAATAAGCAACAAGGAAATGTTGTCTCAATAGGTAATTCAAATGATGAAGAATACTTATATGCTACAAAAAAAAGGACTCCATATCAAGTAGTTCAGGTTGGTATGTTGATTATGGTGCATCCAGACACATGACGGGGGAACAAGAATGGTTCAGTGATCCCTTCCACATCCTATGGGCATGTTTCATTGGGTGATGATACCTCTTATGAAATTCAGGAATTGGTGAAATTTGTCTTCCACTAAGAACTCACAAATGTTGGATTACAAAGGTTCTGTATGTACCTGGGCTCACTAAAAACCTACTTTCAGTAAGTCAGTTACTTGAACACAATTTTCAAGTTGAATTTGATCAAGACAATGGTGAGAAAATTTATCTTGTCAAAGACAAAACTCACAATGGAGCAATTGTAGCTCATGCATCAGGGGTAGGAAAAATGTTCCAACTAATGGATGTTTCACAAGAAGATCAAGCCCTTGCAGTAAAAACCAATCAATCCACATTTTTGGCATAAGAGATTTGGCCACCTCAGTTTTGGTTATCTTCTAGAATTGAGAAAAAGAAATATGGTGAAAGGACTTCCCCCCATTCAGAAAATAGTTCTTTGCACACATTGCCTTGCCAGGAAACAACATAGGGCTCCTTTTCCTGCTATAGAAAATAGAGCCACAAGTCCCTTAGAATTGGTGCATACTGATCTATGTGGACCTATGCCATCTAGCCACTAGAATGCTTGATATTTCCTTCACTTTGCAGATGATTACACCAGAAGAACGTGGTTCTATTATTTGGCTCACAAAAGTGAATCCATTGAGAAATTCAAGGAGTTTAGAGCCCTTGCAGAACGGTCATCAGGTCAGAGTCTAAGAGCCCTTCACTCAGATCGAGGAGGGGAATTCACAAGTAAGGAATTTGTAGCCTACTTGCAAAAACATGGAATTCACCAACAATTGACCACTACATATACACCTCAACAAAATGGTGTGGTAGAGAGGTGAAATCATACTATAGTGGAAGTAGTACGATGTATGTTGAAGGATGCAGGTCTTGATTCTACATTCTAGGCTGAAGCAGTTCATACAATAGTTTATTTATTGAATAGAACACCCACCAAAGTGCTAGGTAACATCACACCCGAAGAGGCTTGGACTAGGAAGAAGCCCTCTATTTCTCATTTTAGAGTGTTTGGATGTACTATCTTTATGCATGTCCCCAAGGTTCAGAGAGAAAAATTAGAAGATAAGTCTATGAAGTGTATTTTTCTTGGGTACAGTTCAGAGTCTAAGGGATATAGGCTCATGGATGCAGTCATAAAGAAGGTATACATAAGCATGGATGTTGTCTTTGATGAGGATTCTGGTTGCAGTACCTCTTCCTCTCCATCACCTATTTGTTCCCAAACACTTAGAATTCTTGATCCTGAAGATGAGGAAGTTGATGAAGAGACTCTTGATGAGATTTTGTTTCCATTGGATGAGTTTCCCCCTCTATCATCACCTCAATCTTCATCTCATGTACATAAGAAGCTACCTAAGTGGTACAAAGCCACCATAAAGGATGCTAAAGATGATGTAGTTGTTGATACATCTTTCACAGGGCCTAAGACTCGCAGCAAGTCTTGTGAAGAAGTGAACAGGGCCCTTATGTGTATAGTTATGAAAAGTTCAGAACCTAAAATAGTGCAGCAAGCGCTTGAGTCAACACCTTGGAAAGATGTTATGAATACTAAATATGAGGCACTTCTAAGGAATAATACATGGGAACTTGTTGATCTTCCACTAGGGAAGAAGGCTATTGGTTGCAAATGGGGTTTTCAGATCAAATATAAGGCAGACGGTAGCATTGACAAGTATAAGGCCCGACTTGTGGCTAAGGGCTATACACAAGAGGAAGGCATTGACTATGAAGAGACTTTTGCTCCTACATCAAAGATCAAGACTATTCATATGGTATTGGCTATGGTAGTGCAGTTTGGATGGAAAGTTCACCAGATGGATGTTAAGAGCACCTTCCTTAATGGGGATCTCATGGAAGAAGTCTACATGACTCAACTAGAGGGATACACTATACCTGGGCAACAACACAAAGTAGCAGACTCATCAAATTCCTCTACGGTCTTAAACAGGCTCCTTGGGCCTAGTACATAAAGATCAATGAGCACCTCCTTAATCATGGATTCACCAGGAATCCATATGATCCCAATCTCTACCTCAAGGAACAAGGGGGAGATTGTCATATTGATTGTTTATGTCGACAATCTAGTCATCACAGGGAGTTCTCCATAGATGATTGATGCAACCAAGAACGATCTCAAATGATTGTTTGACATGATAGATCTCAGACTCCTGCATTATTATCTTAGCCTTGAAGTATGACAACAAAAGAATCAGATCTATGTTTCACAAATGAAGTATGCCATGACAATGCTCGAGCGGTTCCATATGGAAGATTGCAAACTAATGTCGACTCCCATGGAGACAAGTTTGCAACTTTCCTACCATGATCCATCTGATCAGGTGAATGCTACTCTTTATCGATAGTTGATTGGGAGTCTCATCTACCTGACATATACCAGGCTAGATATCACTTTGCTATTAGCTATCTTTCTAGGTTCATGTAGAAACATAAGGTTGTTCATTGGAAGGTAGCAAAGAGGGTTTTGAGATACATCCATGGTACAGTGGCATATGACCTAGAATACAAGTAGAATGTAGATTTTTCATTGTATGGATACATGGATGTGGACTATGCAAGTTCAGTGGATGATAGGAAGTCTACTTCAGGCTTCATTTTCTTTTTGGGATCTGGTCTGATTTCTTGTGAGAGCAAAAGTAGACCACTATTCCTCTCTCTTCCACAGAGGTAGAATATCGCACCGTAAGGGGGCTGTCTGTGAGGTGATATGGTTACATGATATTTTGACAGGTATAGGTGTTCCTAATATAGGTCCTACCATTTTGTTCTATGACAATTAGAGTGTACTAAAGCTTGTTTGCAATCCAGTCTTTCATGAGCATACCAAGCATATTGAGGTTCAGTGCCATTATATCCGTGAGCATGTTCATTAGCACAATATTTAGCTCCAGTTTTGTTCAACTCAAGAGCAGTGTGCTGACATATTTACAAAATCACTTGTAGCAGTAAAGTTCAAAGCTTTCTAGACTTTCATGCTTTTGTCTCCCAATGTTTTCACCTTTCTCCAATGTTTTTCATCTTCTGCACCCCCTAGGAGCCTTCTAGAGGTCCCCTAAGCCATCTCCCACTTTCATTTTTTAGTTTCACTCAACCAATCCAAATCTCCCCCTATTATTTCCATATCTCCCGTTAGGAGGTCCTACTTTGCAAGTGGAGATTTGGATTCTTGCACATGACTGAACTGTGTCTGGAGGCAGAACCCCTTCTTTTCTCCTCTTTCATCTCCCATCTATAATTTCAACCCAGGTGCTCTCCTTAGTGGGTTGCCCATGGGTTGCCCCCCGGGTGACCCCTGAGTGACTAGACTCATGAAAGGGGTGACCCTTGGGTAACCCTGTCGCTTTTCTAGTCACAAAAAAACTTGAGTTTCTAACTCTAAAAAGCTCCATTTTTGCCTGTTTTTCTTCCTATTTGCATGGATTTTCAAGCATAATATGGAGTTAACTATTTCATGCACCCACACATACATAATTATCTCCATTTCATCTAAAATTAACAACTCATAGATTCTAATGCATTCCCATGCACTCTTTCTTCTTCACTTCTTCTTGAGTGATAAGCTTTTACTGGGTAGATCACTCTAATTTTAGCCTAGATAACTCTTTAATTCTCTGTGTTAACTCTCCAATCTAATTTAGTTAACTCTCCTTCTTCCTCACCTCTCATCCCTTCTTCTAACCTATAAATACCCCCTCCTTCAAGCACAAAGGGAGGCAATTTTATTTGTGCACATAGCTCTTGCAAGTTATTGCTCTCCACATTCAATATTCTCATGCTCATATAGAACATAGGAGCTTTTGTTTTGTTCATTACTCATCAAGATTTCACATAAATCTCATCACATGTCCATACGTTGCTCAAATCAAGCCATTGTACTCATCAATATCTCTCATTGAGCTCTCTTTGCAAAGCTTCTAAAGCTTCTTTTGCTTCTTTTGTCATCTTGTCACCAAGAGGATTCCCCACTGCTACAAGAGGATATGAGGTTGCCACTCAAGGAAATTTGATGGTAGTGGAGGCTCACAAGTCTTCTTTATTTCAGGTTCCTCTATGATTTGTGTCAATTGGTAGTAATTAGATAACTAAAATTGCTCTTGGGATCAGTAATCTTATTGCTTTTTCCTTGATAGGATAGTTAGATCTTGCATTCTTAGAGTAATTTTCTTTCATAGTTTAATTCATTTACATGCAATTTCCTTCCTTAGATTAAATCATTCCAAATATTCAAAAAACCCCCAAAAACATAGTTAAATTGCATTAGGTAAATTCATTGTAGCTTGCATTCATTCTTTGATTCCTAGATTATAAAGCATATTTTATTTCCAAAAATATCAAAAAAAGCACAAAAAGAAGTTTTGCATTTCATATAGTATTGCATTCATAAAAACCCAATAAAAGAACAAAAACATTAGGGACTTAGAAAATTTACAAACCCTTGATTCTATCACAAGGTGAAACCATAGTCAACCATTTGGTCAAACCCTTGATTACATCACAAGGTCAAATGAGGTCAACGCATAATAAAACCTTAGGTCAATCAAACCCTAAATCAAACCCTAGGTCTAGTCAAGGCTAGCTCACAAACACCTATCTCTTTTCTCAGCTCACAAATGTGCCCAAGATTAAGAGGTGAGTGGGTGAGGGCAATCCTTGATGACATAGAGGAAATCCATCCATGACTACAACAGGATCCACTTGTCTTACAACAACAAGAACATAGGCAATTCTTAGTACAACAAGCATTCATTCAATACTTTGAAAGACAACAAGCCATCAAGGAAAATAACATCTTACCCACACAAAGGTGGAATATTAGAAACCCTAATAGGAGAAGAGTGACTAGTGACCCTTGGAGTCATACAGTTATCTCTACAACAACAATTTCATTGAATGACACATCTACACTAGCGCACAACAACATAGGCCTCAAGACGTGTTGATCCCTCTCTGTGAAGTCTAGCTCTCCAACGAGCTAGACCAACTCCATGTCTCACCTCCTCTCAACTGGTTACTTCCATGAGAGAAAGAGTGACGTGGTGGTTTGCCTCATGGAAAGGAGGGAAGGGTCTGTGTGTGCATCGGAATCTGACTCGACAGCCCCAAGCAATCGAGGTCATGATTTTAAGCATACAGGAACAAGTATTGGTTTTATTTGTAGGACAATGAGGTTAGAATGTGACAGTCAGAGTGCTATTTGTTTAGCCAAAAATCACATGTATCATGCTCGTACTAAGCATGTTGATGTTCACTATCACTTTGTGCGAGAAATGGTTGAGAATGGTAAGGTTTTGAATGAAAAGGTTGTCACTTTGGTTAATGTTGGAGATTATCTTACAAAGCTAGTTACTATAGATAAGTTCTCTTGGTGTAGGAAGGCCATTGGTCTTGATCACTATACTTGATTTAAGGTTTGATTATATCATTTAGAGTTATTGCAATGTATAATGTTAAGTGGGAGAATGTTGGGATAAGTTGCCATTAACTTGCAATCCTAACCAATTCATGTGTCACCAAAGTTCTTAGAATGTGTTCCCCAATACATAAGGACTTTGAGAGATTAATTATTTATTAATTATATCACTTTGACTTATTGCAATCAATTCCTAATTGATAGGGTCAAACTTGGGTGCCCACTTTTGGGGTGGGGGCTATGAAGACTTTGTTGACTTCTCCTAAGTCTATTTTGAGAGTTTGATAACTCCTAGTGAGTGGGAGTTAAACTTGGGCGTCCCCTTTTGATGGGGACTTATATTTAGACTTGGAGTAGTGCTTTTTATGTACATGAATGGATAATGTTGAGACACCTTTCATGGATATAATGTTGGAGTTAAATAAAGTGTTAGAGATGCATGAATTGGATATTGCTTGCATGAGTTCATAAAGCTTGCATGGACTTGCATGTTTTTGCATGTCACTTGCATGTTGTTGCATGTTACTTGCATGTTGTTGCATGTTGTTGCATGTTACTTGCATGTTGTTGCATGTTGTTACATGTTGCTTCTATGGACTTGCATGTGCTTGCATGTTGTTGCATGTCACTCCTATGGACTTGCATGTGCTTGCATGTTGTTGCATGCCACTTGCATGTGTTTGCATGTTGTTTCATGTTACTCCTATGGACTTGCATGTTCTTGCATGTTAGTTATATGATCTTGCATGTTGTTGCATGTCAGTTTTGAGAGATTACTTCTAAAACACTCCAACTCTAGGATGGTACATCTTAGTGTTTCAGATAATGGGTATCAGTTGCATGTTGAATTAGGTGTTTGCATGTCACTTGCATGTACAAAACAAGGTAATTCAGAATAACATTGGGGACATCAATCTTGCATGTTGTTTTCATGAGATTGGTGTGTGTTGATCACTTCAGTTAACGGAAGAGATTGCAAAATTTATTTGATGTTGGCTCAGTTTACTTGGGCAAAATTGGGTGGCCACATCCAGGATAGGCTGTTAACACAAGGCTTGACTTTGTTTGACTTTAGTCTTCTCTATTTAGAGCGATTGGCTTTTGCATGAGGATTTGTTCTCATGTTATCAATTACAATTGATTGTAATTTGAATTTCAAGTTTCTAATTAAGAAGCTTTTGAATTAAGAAGCTTTTCTATTAATTAAAAAGCCCCATACATTTTCTAGAGGGTTGAATTATGAAAAAGACTTAGAAGAAAAGAAAAGCAAGAAGTTTTTTGAAAAGACTTAGAAGAAAAAAGCAAGAAGCCTTTTTGAAGTGCATCAAGGACTTAGAGGAATTTCAGTATTGAATGTAATCTTTTACAAAGAAATTTAATACAAGCATGAAACATATTTGAGTGTGGAGTTTTTTCCCTTAGGGGTTTGTCCATGTAAATACTTGTCTTCTTCTTGCAAGCTTCTCTCTTCTATTCTCTTCTCTTCTAGATTGGATTGAAAGTGCAAAATCTTTTGTTCATTAATTGTTATGGGTTAATCTTATTTTCAACTTTGCATACACATAATTTTAAAGTTTATAGCAATAGTTCTACCTTCATTTTCAACAATACTTATTTACTTGGGATGTAGATACTTGTATACTTTCTTTTATTATGAATGTTGTTTTTCTATGACATGATTTATTATTTGTTTTTGTATGATATAAATATAAGAAAAATAGTGTGGTTTCCATTTAGCAGGATTTTTAACCTAGAGGATTGCGAGTTGACTTAGCATAGGATGACCTACTAAACTCTTGAGATAAAATTTATTAGGAGATCAAGTGGGAATAGGGAAGATAATGGAACAAGTTTTAAATTAAGTTTCACAAAAGGATAAATATTAATCCTTATCTAGAACAACCGCTCAAACTAGCTTTCAACATAGACAAGCAACAAAGTTTATAGGTACCTTCTAGACTTAGATCAAAATATGGCCAACAAGTCAAACATGGGGAAAAGGAAAATCTCCTTAGTAAAATATGGCCCTAGAAAATAGTTAGACTCTTGGCTTTGTCTAACTTGTTTGTGTGTGCTTTGTATTTTTCTTTCTTTCTCTCTTTTATTTCTCTTATAGGATATCACCCTCATAGCTTTGATCTTGGATTTTTTTCCACTTGCGAATATGTACATCAAAAATTTTCTCCTTTTCTCATTATTTTCTTTTCTTTTTTGCTCTTTTTTTCTTGCTTTGAAAGGATTTGGCCCCATGACATTTTTCTCTAGGTGAGTAAGGGGCTAGGTGCCACCAAACTAAGGAGGATTGGGGGAAATCTTCTTGTTAGCTTCCATCAAGTATTGTAGGTTTGAAAACTTTCTTTGCTTAGACTCGACTAGATGATGATTAAGACTAGGATCAATATAAAGCTTAGAGTTTGACTTTATTTGAAATTATTGTGTATGTAAAGGGGAATGGTAATGATGATTTTAGGAATCTAAGGCTTAGTAGGGACAACCTGTAGTTACAAATTTATGACTCCTTGGTAGGATGAAAATTGAACAAGAGCAAACTACTCATAGATGCGTGTGTGGATAGATGAAATACATGTTTTTATTTTTTTGATTATTTTGAATTTATTTTGATTTCTTTACTTTTTTTTGATATAGTATTTATTCAAATGAAAGTCGGTAACCATTTCACTAAAGTCTTCTCCCTCCATGGTGCACAAGAGATAAGCATCATTACCAACATCTTCCTTACCCATATAAGGTCTTTTCCAATCTTCATGGAACTTTGGTTTATTCTTATGTCACTTATTTTTGTGCTTCCCTTTCTAAGGATAAATTATCCTATCTTGAATGTTCCAGTTGTGATTTGTTTCTCTATGAGTATTCTTGTACTCGCTTGCAAAGATTAGTTTGTTGTAAGATGAGCTAGAGATTGATATGCTTGTTTGTGGGATGAGGTCTAGTATAGGGCTCCATCTCTAGCCAATAGTTTAGTAAGAAGATCAACTCATATTGCTTGTAAACCTTGACTTCAACCCACTCTTGGATGGTATAGAAAAATTGAAATAACTTGAAGGGAGTTTGGGGTTCCATTTGCTCTTCTAGAGGAATAAAGATTATAATCATTTTTCCATTAGGTTTAGGTCATAGGTCCATGAAGTATCCTATGTGCTTTTTAGGAAGTTCAAGAATAGTGGCATCTTCTACCCCAATAGTTATGTGTAATTTGTTCTCTTTTCATAATTCTCCCAGATTCACCTCATCCTCATTATGTAATCTTTCAACCATTTTGATTTGGATGTGTAGTGGTTCCCACATGTCATTTGATTCTATGGAGGTTGATCATGATAGTGGGTCATGCAATTTATGAACTATAAAAGCTTTAGAAGACACTTCAGGTTCATTCATAGACTCATTGTCAAATGAGTTAGTGTAAAGGTGATATTTGGAGTCCATCTATATTGGTAGGTCCAAGGATTGTAAGACTCACTAGGGGTGTGAGAGGTGTATAAGCATTGCTTGACATTCAAATTAAGGGTGTTTATGATTCACTTGATGAGGTTTCCCTAGGTGGTATGAATGGAGTATAGACTTCAAATGAGTCTTCTTCAGTGTTGGTGAAGGCATTAGGGCCTATTTTGGTTAAGTCAATTGTATTTAACTGGACTTGATTTTGAAGGATATGCCATTTTAAAATGGGAGGAATTTTGTTTATTGCGAGATGCATTTGAACATGTCTAGTGAGTTGAATTGTTTTGTCTTCCTTAGTATTTTCCAACATGTTTACTTTTGGGACCACGTTGATGGTGCAAATTTTTGATGGGAATTGAATAGGGTTATCCTTTTCTAATAGTTTTATGATCTTCATAGTTGTTTCTATTGAGACGATTGATCCTTGTTTTGACAACTCACCTTTTTCCATAGTTTTGATTCCTATGTTAGTTATGGTTTTATCTCAATCATCATTATTTCCTAGATGCAAGATTTGAGGAATAGGCTTTGGTATGAAAATCTTATTGGTGGATAATTCATAATCAGTTGAGATATGATTTTTTCATAATTGCATCAACTTTTAGCATACTAAACGACTCAAGGTCTCATTTTTGACATAATTTTTCCAAGGTGTAGGAAATGAACCTCTTAGAATAGGGTCAAAGGGACTTCCCTCATCATATGAATCAAGGGTCTTCGTAACAACAAATTATAATCCATGTCTTTGTCAATGACATAAAATGAAATTAGAATCATTTTAGGTCCTAGAGAGATAGGGAGTGTTATTAATGCAATTGTAGTTGCTTTCATGTTATCATAGTCACATAGGGTACTCTACATGATGCTATGTTGGTGTGACTATATCCCATCATTTCAAGGAGGGATAATGGTGCAATATTCATAGTTGTTCACAATTGCACCATCATCTATTAACATCCTCTTGATGTAAGTGTCATAGATCCAAACTTTTAGATATAAGGTTGGATCTCCTTTTTTTGTTAATTCAACTTCTGTAGGCATTTTCTTTAAATCAAGGAAGAAACCAAGATCATGGAGATATGCATTTAGTGGGTACACATCAAGATCTACGTAGTTTATTTTCTCACTTGGGGTTGGGGGTTATTCAATCAAGATACTTTAATCCAATGGGTTGTAAAAGAGTCACATGATGTGATAGTGAATTCCTAAGAAGATAAAAAAAGGATATTTTTTCATAAGTCTTTTTGAGATCTTCGACAAGATCATACGATTCGGTAGGAAATGGCATGGAGTCAATAGTTGAAATGGTTTTTCCATGAAATTTTGTGTCTTTCTCAAGATTAGGCTCTATGTCTAGTTTTTCATTGACTACCTCAACCAAGCCTAAAATTTTGTTTCTCCTTTTAGCCCTAACTGACTTGGCATTTTATGTTTGTCAGTATGTGTTACGTTGGTTAACCTTGAAGTTGCCAAATTTTGTACATTTGTTTCATTGTTACAGTGGGTATGGAAAGGGTCTTGAAATATCCTCATATTCACATTATGTGGTGCAATAGGCACTTGTCAAACATTGTTATTATTGGTTGTCATCCATTTATAGGTTGAGGAATATTTTGATGAACAAGCAATGTTGGTCATCAGGTAATCGTGAGATGAACCTATTGTAATCTTGATAGGATTTAGTGTTATCCCCTTTTATTTTATGAAATGATAAAATTTGATTATGCTCATATGAATGATGATATGGTTCATACCCATTTTCATAGTACTAACAATTTCATTATTGTTGATTATCCCTTTGATTATAGTTGTTATTTTGGGGATAATCGATAGTGTTAACATTTTAGTTATTTTGAGGGAAGTAAATCTACTATCATACCCATTATTGTAACCCTTACCGGCATCATTCTTTGGGGGATATGACAATTATCCCACCTATCATTATGTTATGATTGTTTTTAGTATCCTGATAGTGGAAGGTTTTTTTTGTTATTGTCACTAGTTTGGGAAGTTATCAACCATACATTTGTTCCATAAACCCTTCACCCACTATGAATAACAACTTGCTTGATTCATAATATGATTTCTAAAGATTCCTCATAAGACTTATAAGGTAACTTCTGAACCCCCTCCCTTGTATCCTTGCTAAGTGCATGTAATAAGAGGTTGTGGAGTTCTCTATGATCCATATTTAGGGCACTAGTTGAGGAATAGAGGACTTTTCTCCAATGCATAACAAAATCTGCCACCAACTTGTTGGTGTCTTATTCCATACTCAAGAACTCTTGAATTCTTGTTTTGACCAATTTGTTCATATCAAAATCTATTACAAACTTGCTAATAAGTTATCAAAAGGAATGTATGGAGGCCTCTAAGAGGTGATAATACCAATCTAGCATGATTCCTTCAAAGGTCTCAGGAAATATCCTAGTCATGATTCTTTCCCAAGGGAGGAGTTCTCTTATGCCCATCATATATGCCTTGATGTGGAAATTTGGGTCTCCCTCTCCTTTAAGTGTTGGTAAGTCTGAGAGGGGACACAGTACTAACACATTGCAAATGTTGAAGTTGAGAGGTTCTTTTAAGTATTCCAAGTGAGTTCATGAAAAGGGGTTTTGGGAAGTTGTCACTATTCCTATGAACACAAGGGACTTAGAGGTTGTGGAGTTCTCTATGATCCATATTCAGGGCACTAGTTGAGAAATAGAGGACTTGCCTCCAATGAATAACAAAGTGTGCCACCAACTTGTTGGTGTCTTATTCCATACTCAAGAACTCTTGAATTCTTGTTTTTACCAATTTGTTCATATCAAAATCTATTACAAAATTTCTAATAAGTTATCAGAAGGAATGTATGGAGGTCTCTAAGAGGAAATAGTACCAATCTAGCATGATTCCTTCAAGGGTTTCAAGAAATATCCTAGTCATGATTCTATACCAAGGGAGGAGTTCTCTTACAACCATCATATATGCCTTGATGTGGAAATTTGGGTCTCCCTCTCCTTTAAATTTTGGAAAGTTTGAGAGGGGACACGGTAATAACACATTACATATGTTGAAGTTGAGAGGTTCTTTAAAGTATTCCAAGTGAGCTCCTAAAAAGTGTTTTTGGGTAGTTGGCACTATTCCTATGAACATGAGGGACATAGATGGGACTTGTATACCAAGTTGATTTTCCATTTGAAGATTTGTTTGGTATCCTAGATATATTGGTTGCACATTGATGGCTGATACACTAGGGGAATTATATGATTTGGTGGTGCATAAACTCCACTAGGTTATTGAAGAGATGGGAAAGTCTCATTACTAGAATTTCAAGAGTAAAACTTTAGATAGGGGGAGTTTGATTTGATGGTTTTGATTGTCTTGACTTAGTTGACACAATTGAGAGGTCGGTTCCTATAATAAGTTAACATTTCTGTTCCCTGCCTCTCTTATGATATTTAGATCTTGCCTTATTTGTTCATAGAATTGATTGATACTTTGGCCTTGAACTTGAAAAATCCTTATGATGTGAATCCTGGTTGTATTATGCTTTATATATTGTAGGATTTCTATTTGTTCTTGAATAGATTCCTTAGTAGGGTTTTTCTAAACTGGTATATTTTCCCTTATCTCTTCTAAGATTGGTTTGATCCAATCTTTCCTCCTTCTAGGGCACATTGAGTGCTGAGTTGAGGAGATGGATGTTTTTTTTCATTTGACAGTGGTGCATGTTGTGTGCCTTGTATAAAGGTCTTTCCTTTGTTTGAAATTTTATTTGTGCCTTGTGATGGGATTGAGGGCTTTCCTTTTTGTTTTGAATGTTTTTGAAAGTTATATGAATTTATAAATGCAATTACTCTAAATGAATGTAATCTCATTTTTTCTATGTCCCAAATTTTAGGTATGATCTAACTACTATTGAGAATGAAAATGACAATCTTTCTTGAATGTAGATTTAAATGACATCTTAAATACAATTTTACTATGTTTTTTGTTGTTTTTATAATTCCCTTTTTGAATGACAATTATTCTAATAAAGTAAAATAAAATTATTCTAAGCATGATAAAAAGTAAATCTAAATGTATTAAGTAGTAAATTTTAAAATAACCAAGAGAAAATACAATCAAATTGTTACTTTCCCAAGGGCAAGAGAATATGTTAATTACTATTGAAAAATAATTGAAAAGAACCTATGAATGTATAAAGGGGACCAGTGCCAAGCTTGTGTCCTTAAAGATCCAATAGAAACCATCTCCTCCTCTATAGTAATGGGGTCATCCTCTTGATGAGAAGGATAAAAAAAGGATATGATGGAATTTGGATTGGTTATGACTTAGAATCAAATGAAAAACATAAATAAAAGGCTTACGAAGTCCTATATGAGTATAAGAATTCTATGGGTGCTTCTATGCATAAGATTGTATCCTCAATAGATGAATTAGGTCTTATGGAAGACAAACAAGAATACATGAATAATTCATGGGATCCTTAATGGAAACTAATAATGGTACACTAGAAACTTAGAAGCTTGGGGAAAACATAAAGCAAAAGGTCCATGAAGTCTTTTACAAGCATACATATTCTATGGGGGATGCTATTCATAAGCTTGATCCTCTAGATATGAATTATCTCCTACAAGGAAAAATAAGAATGCATGAATAATTCCCAGTCTCCTTAAGGAAAACTAGGAATGATAGTTGGTAAGTCAAAAGATTAATTAAGGATGAATAGAAGGAAGAATAAAACATGAGAGCTTTTTTTCTATAAAAAAAGGTGCAATGGTTGAAAGGATATAAAACTTAGAAGAAGAGGATGACCTAGTGGATAAACTGAAACAATTCTCCAATTATTGGAATAAATAAAAAAATAAACATAAAAGAAAGCCATTAGTTAGAAATGCAATGAAAAAACAAAAAATGGAAAAATAGCTAGTGCTACTAGATCTTAGTTTTAATGGGAGGTTGGTAAATGATGCATTACTAGACCTAGCTGCTGATATTAATTAAATTCCAAGAAGAATATGGGAAGCATTAGGAGAGATTGAACTACATGAAATGCCATATGATATTGATTTGGTTGATGACAATCACAAATGTCCCTTGAATACCTAGAGGAATGTGGAGGTGAAATTCATGGTTATAAAAACAATCTAGTAGACTTTGAGGTGATAGAAATGCATGAAGGCACACATCTATTCACAATTATTTTTTATTTATAATGGCATGTACATAATATCAGAGTATTTTTATGTAAATTAAGAAGAACTCATCCTACAGAGAAATGGTAGAGCAATGCACATGCCTTTTAATTTAAGTATGAAAGGAACATTTGTGGAAGAAAAACATACTATAGATGAAGATGTGGAGGATGCAAAAAGAGTCAGAGGACTCTATAAAATCATAAGAATTCCAAGAACTAAATTAGATGGAAAACCTACATTAAAGGGTGAAATAATTATGGTGACATAAAAGTTGTAATAAAGGCATGTGAGTCGAACAAGACAAAAAAAAGAGAAAAAGAAATCTATTGAGGGAAAGAAAGGTATTTAATATCAAAAGAATACCTAAGAATGTATCAAAGAGCACCACAAAGAATCTCATGGCAAATAAAAAGTGTACCACATCAATAAAGCGATATCACATGTTAGGTTACCACACTATTATCAAGTGAGTGACCTTTTAGGAAAACTATAGAAAATACATTTGAGAAGGAGGACCTACAAATGTAAGACCTAGATGATAAAACTAAGTGGGAAAAGATGGTGGAATATGCAAATAAAAAATACCCCTACCTAGAAAGCATTAATGATTCTAATTAAATACAAGTACTTGAAAGAGGAAATAAACATGGATGTGGTGAAAAATATGACAAAACCACAAACCCTCAATGCCACCTTACAAGGTGTGAAGAAATATGGAATAGGATAGGAGAAACAAATGAGGGTTTGAGAATACAATTATTTTATTAGACACTGGCCCCTATTGCAAAGACACGTTATATACATCAAGAACAAAGGGTGGAGACTATGATTTGGGATCTGATTAGAATGGATTTTTATAGAACTTTTATTTTTTAGGACCTAGATTAAACCTCTCAATAATGTGTTATAAAGGGTTAACAAGATTGTGACTTTACCAACAGAGGTGGTAAGAAGTAAATTTAGCAAAAAGGAAGAATTGTTGGTGCCACATAAAGAGGAAGGAATATGTAAGATGATTGAACAAAGAATGAAGATAATCACCCAAATGAAGGAGTCAATTTTAGAAGTGAACATTCATTTATATTAGTTATCAAGTCTTCTTTTGGAAGTTAAAACAAATGGTCCCTAATCTCATAGAGCCTTCCAAGTTGACTATTGTATGCACCAAATTTTGAAATAAACTAGAGAACCAAATGTAAATAAAAATCTTTCTATTCTAAATTAAATGAAAACCTCAAGATGAGAAAAGATGGAATTTAAATTAAAACATGCAAGTAAAACAAGTTACCATATGCAACTTCCATGTTGAAATAGATTTTGGTCCATAGATTTAGGATGTGGTTGCTCAAAATCACTTCAAATGTCAGTAACATGTACTTATGAAAGATAGTGGATGCCTTTTGATATGGTTGGAGCTTGATTTATAGTTTTTGAGAGGGAAGATGAATGGTGGAGATTTGCTTATAAGATCGACGATAAAGAATGAATGAGAAGACTTTCATAGGATTAAGGAGAAAATGGAGGGTTTAGATTTAGTTTTTTTGAGATGAAAGGATAAGATTGCATTTACTAAAAATAATAATTTGTTGCAACCATAATCCTATTTAAAATTGGGAAAGAAAGGTAATTAGTTGGTCATTTATTTTTTGAAATGGTGGAGAGAAAATAGGTTAATTAAATGATAAAAATAATTTAATTATTTAGCCATGTGATGTGGAAATGAAATGAAATAATAAAATTATTAATCAAATTAACAATGGACTGAATTAATTAAATAATATAATTAATTAATATTGAAAATATCGGCATGGAATGAGTTTAATTATAATGTCATTAGGAGTGATAATAGATAAAATTTAGGTGTATACAATTTACCCCTCTTTGAAGCATTGTTGTGACTAAAAGTCTTTGAGACTAAGAGGAGTAATGGTGTTTTGAAGAAAAGATAAACATGAACACCATGGTGGGATGGTGATGGTAAAAAAGTTGTGTTAGGGATTTTGACTTAGGACTTTACTTGATTAATTGATTGATTGGGTTGGATTGGTTAATTGAATTTTAAAATTAAGATGCCTCAAGAAATTAAGGATGAATTAGGGATGGTGCAAGGGTGCTCCCTTGAGAGAGTAGGTAGGTGCAGAGAATGTGGATGGGATCTCAAAAGGAGAAAATATCAAAAGGAGGCTTGGCCAAGATGGAAAGGAAAAGGGGGGCTAATGAAAATGGAGGGGAGGGGTGAAGAATGGTGATGGTTATGTGGATTAGTTAGTTTGATAAATGTTGTGGAGGGTGTAGATAGGTACATGCTAGTGATTTTAAAGAAATCTTTAGATGTGTTGAACAACCTAGATTTGATATAGCATATGATGATATGCACAAGGTATAAGGAACCATGACGACATTTTATCATATGTGTGAATGATTGACTCATGCATGCAAGCAAAAAGTGCAAATAAGAAAGATGCCCCAATAAACATATAATTAAGACATATCATGATATGATGGACTATGATGACCTTGGTAGAGTATGTTGTGGGATGAAGATAAAAAGAAAGAAAATTCAAACAAAAATACACACAATGAGTTGCCTCTCGTCAAGTTGAAAACCAAATTACAAATTCTTGTGATAGTGAGTAGTGATATCATATTTGGGAATGATATATCCTAGTAAATGATATGATCGAGCTTTGAACAAGGATTTTGTCAAGAGGAAAAGACAATTTTCTATGTGAGGTCATGTGAGTGTATGTGTGGGAAGTGATTGTTTTATTAAGAGTGAATGCAAGGCAAGGTTTCTAGGGTGTGCATGCATGTGTGTTGTGGCTACTGGGGATAAAGTGGTAAGAGGACATGTGCCATAATGTCAAAATGTTTTCTAGATTAAGGATAATCAATGTGTCTTATTCAAAGAATGAACCCAAATTTGAGGCAATGCCTAACCAAAGGCAAGAGGTGACATGGGTGGATGAATGTAGAAAACATTAGGACAAAAAATGCAAGTGAAAGTATATGGAATAAATAGGGTGGAATATACCTTAATTTGCCCCCAAGTGCAAAGATGCTCATGGATAATAGAACACATGTGTTTACACATGACTCCCATGAGAAGGATTTAATCACATGGTACTTTCCCAAGGTTCCATAGACATGGTTTTCACCAGATAGCAATTTTTCTCTTTACTTCTTTATTTTTTGATGTTTTTTTATTTTTTTATTTTTTGGATTTTTCTATTAAAAAAATAGTAATTTCTAATGATTCAAGTATGAAAATATGCATGATGATCTAACGTAGCTAATTGGTATGCCCTTATCATGATATGCCAAGAGTATCTTGCTCTGAGTAATTGATGTGTTAGGATCCTGCCAATAATGTACAACCCACAAATGTTGTTGTGATCCTCATGGAGAACTGAGTTGGATTTCTCCATGTTTGAAAATCTCAATAAAGTACCATGATAACCTATATGGTGTAGATTTTTGGCCAAGGTATGGTTGATTCAAGATTTTGAATTGTTGGATTTAGTTTGTGGGCTTTGGGATTTTATCATGGGAGTAGGAGTTCAAATGCATCTTGACTTAAGATCTTTGGATTAGGATTTGGGATTTTAGAATTCCAGGGTTTTAGATTGTTGGATTGAGAATGGGAATAGTTGACTTTTAGATTGGGAGCCAAATTAGGACCAACAATAACACATGCCATGGTGGATCTTGGAATTGTGTGTGTTGGGACCAATAATAGTTGTGAAGGTGGTGCACACTTTTTATGTCCAAAGTGCTTCTTTTGACTTTTAGTTGCAAATGCAATGACAAATTCAACATGATATTTTGCTATATTTAGATCTTTTGATTCTCTTTGATTTATGGAATCATGTTGCCCTTTGGATTCATTTGGATTTTTATTTGATTGTGATTCGGTGTTTCATGTCGATGTTTTCCACTGAAACTCTCCTTGGATTCTTCTAGATGCTTTGCTTCATATGTTTGTGCATAAAAATTAATTATAAATATTTTATGGTGATCCCTTGATGGGATGTCCTAAAGTCCCATGATTTTTTTGACTATTTCACCATATTAGAATGTACGATTTCATTGGTCCAATCAAGGATTTTAGGATGATGGGGTTCAAGGTTGATACTAAAGATGGAAGTACCATTGAATAAGTTTGTGGCAGCTATATCATCATAAATTCTATGGTTGGGTTGTGTTTCAATATCCTCATTGGGTGAATTTTCCTCAAAAATGTAGAAGTATCATCAACCATGTTAGATTATTGATCAAGAGTCATGTATGCTAGTCCCAAGTTGTAACATTCTCTTGTATATGCATAGGTTCTAGAATTCCTTGTTCATGAAGTCCAAGGCCCTTTCCTTTGTAATTCATATTTTTACACACTATGTTGGCTACATGATATTCTTTATTTTTGAAATGGGATGTAAATTTTTGTCTTCCTCATAGAGCAAGGAGACTTTGTTTCTTCTATCTTTTCATCTATTAGAAGCCCATGTTTTATGAAGGCCATTGATCCATACTGAATTGAGATCTTTTATTTCTTGAAATTGTTACTAGGCTTGCCAAAAGATCAAGGAGAGAAATAAAGTTGTCCTACATGGAAGGCATCATGCATCTCATATTCTCCACAACCTTTGCTAATGATATTGATGTGGGATTTAGGATGTGAGGTTGTAGATGTGGATGCCAAGTTGGTTGGATCTATGTGTGAAGAGGATTATTTGGGTTTAGGATTTAAGGTAACATTAGTAATGGGGTGATGATTGATTTGTCAATAGTGACCTTCCAACATCTTATAATATTGAAAAAGCTGGTGATTGACCAAAACTGTTGCTTATGTTCCTAGGTGAGGGAATTTAATGCATTGATAGAAGGTGGAGGGCATGGCTTGCATTGCATGGATCCATGGATGACCCAATAGAATATTGTAAAGAAGATCAAAATTGATGATATGTAATAAGGTTTGTTTTATTAAAGGTCCCACTTCAAGTGATAGATGTATTTTTCTAGTTGACTCTCATTCTGCATTGTCATAAGAATTGATGGTGATTTGATGCAGGAGCATCCTATGTTAATGAATTTTAGTATTCATTTTGATGTTCAATATCTTACTTTGGGTTTGAATAGGTGTTAGAGGATCCTTGAGGTCCATTTAAATAAGCCAATATAGGTTTAGAAGTCTAGAAATGTAGATTTGGAGTTTCCCACCTAAAGCAAATTTGAATTTGCTAGAGTAATTTTGGTTTGTAAAGAGTTGAAATTTATTCTCCAACCTTGGTTTTAAGTTTATTTGTGCAAATAATGTCCTTTTAGACCATATAGTCTAAGTAGGAAGTCATTTTCATGTATTGATTAAAAAGTCCTAGTTTGCAAAGGACATTATTTTGCCAAAAGTAAAAAAATTTCAAAAAAATCTATTAGGGATTTTGATGTAAAAAATATGTAATCAGTTAATAACTATTTTGGGAAGGATTTTTTTACAGGAAATGAAGGTTGCATACAACCCAAGGATGGGTAGAGTGGTTTCATGAATAAAAATGTCATTTTCTTGTGTTTATGGACTTTTTTTGAGTATTTTCAGTCTAAAAACGTGTTAGTACGGACATGTACTGAATGATGGAGGCCTAAAACAAATTGGAAACGTTAGCCCTATATTTTAAGAGATGAATTTTTTTTGTTTGAGTCAATTTCATTAAGTTTTGAGTGAGATATGGCAATTTCATTGAGGGTAGGTCTGTAAAGTTTATTTTCTGAAAAGTTGCAGTCTGAAAATCACATTGTATGGATTGGTACTATATGGTATAGTCCTAAAATTGGTTGGAAAAGTTAGAGGAGAGAGTTATCTTTCAAATTCTTTTGGTTTGGTAGATTTTCATCAAGTTTTGTGTGAGATATTACAATTTTGGTGAGTGTAGGTCTAAACCCTATCTAGGGTTTCTAGCAATCAAGAAAATTTGATTCCGAGAGTTTCCAACATTGAAAATTCATGAAACTTGGTGGAAAAATCTATACCAATGATGCCTACACTCCATCTAAAGGAGAGGTTCTAATTGTTTAATTTATACAAGTTATTCAAGACTGTTGGTCTCATTCTGCAAAATGACAGTTAGAAAGACCTAGGTGATGGAGGGTTCGGTAGATTAGTGCATTGTTTTGAATTGGTTGATGGAATGATAGTTTGTAGGTCATCAAAATGCATGGTGAGAGGGCTTGAACAGGCCAAGATTGCATGTTATTGTTTAATTTTGGAAGATGTATACCCAATAGGGCCAAGGAACAATGTGCTTAGATTGTGAAACTAGGATGCATCAAGATTGAATTGGTTCGATTTTTGTGAGATTGTGTGTATGAAATTTGAAATAGGTTTTTCCTCTACATCATTTTTGGTATCAGAGTCCAAAGATATGGGCAAGGGAAGTTTTGGAGGTTTGTGTATTGTTTTTGATAGGTTGAAGTGAAGAACCTGGATGCCAAAAGACTAGGTAACCTAGTGAGAAAAGGAAAGAAAACCTAGGTGAGGTATCATGAGAAGAAGACAAGAAGAGAGAGAGGATAGCAAGATGCAACATCAAACTTAGAAGGAGCCAATGAAAGTCAATAAGGTAAGATCAAATGAAGAGTTTGATAGGAAAATGGTAGAATGGAAAAACAAATTTAATCTTGTAGTACAACAGTGTCTTGAGGAAGCATACCAAGAAAATGTTTGGCATTGGCCAATGAGAAAGAGGGTAAAGTGGCCTATAAGAGTGATTTTTCAAAAAAGAAGGAAGCAAAGGATAGCTGTCTTGGAAGGTGAAGGTGAGCGTAGTTTGGATAGAAAAGAGTTTCTAAATGAGTGTACAAAGAAAGATGAAAGCCAAGAGTGGAAGATAAAAGAAGGTGCAACAATAGAATGTCTTTTTGATGAGGCAGAATGAGAGATTGCAGTGATGTTTGGTCCTTTGGAGGATATGGAATGTGCAGGACAACGATGGGAAAATGGGGAAACTCATGAACTAGTTGATACTATTACCCATTTTTATTTTTCAACTCAATCATGTGGGGCTGATTAAGTTTTCTAGTTTTGAGGGGTGCATGTTTGTTATTAGTAAGTGTTTTTCCAAGAAAAAAATTCCATAAAAGAGCTTCAATTAAATACAATTGTTTACAATCAAGAAGAAACATACAATATTATAGATTTTGAAAGGCTTTTTCATTATTCATAAATGTCAAATGAAATTCTCCCACACAAGCCGTAGGAGTAACTGAAATAGGCTACATAATAGTAAATTTTACTTTTGAAAAGAAACAAATTGCATAGGAAAAGAAAGGGGACCTGTCATTAAATGGGAATGATGAATCTCGTGGTCGAGCCAGCTACTGTCTTCCTCCATCTGTTTGAGCTCTAGCATACCTAGAAAATAGCTTTTGTTAATGCTCAGGGTCTCAAATTTTTCATACACAATCAAAACTTCAAAAGTACTATCTACTTTTATGTAGCAGAAAAACCAGTCATCAAATATTAGCATAAGAGAAGTCAAAATGAGCAAACATAAGTGCTACATCAGAAAGAGATAGATCCATACAAGTCACATCACATCATAAAAAAGGTATGTTTTATATGCTAACATGTTTGCTTCCTGTGTAGAGATAGAGGATGTTTTGTTACTATTTTGCTATCTCATTTTTAGCATGTGGGTTAAAATGTGGCTCCCACAAGGGTAGAGCCCAACATGCTTCCTTCTTACTCATTCAAGAAGGATGTCAGATTGTGATAAACAACATGCACTATCATGTATGCATTGGAATAATTAACATAGTAGATGGAGTGAAGTCATCAATGAAGAGAAACAATTGCTCCTACAAACCATGCTCATTTTAGAAAGAACTTATTAAAGTGAAGTATCATGTTCACAATGCCTTATAAGAGATAGAAGATGCTTCATTCAAAATCCACTTGAATAGTAGTCAAGACATAAACTCCTTGACAATCCTCAAATACCATGCATAGAAAACAACCATTGTTGATGCAGTCAAAGTGGAATCATAATAAAAAGTCAAAGGGGTAGTTGCTCCTATAAACTATGCCTCATCACAAGAGGAATCTATCCAAATCAAACAACTATGTGGTACTTAATCACTTCATGTCACAGAATGAACAAATGCATCCATGCAGGAGAGGGATTAATATACAGATACAAAAGTATAATAGTCAAAGAAATAAGTAGAAATCATGAGAGGTATCTTTCTTTATTTTTGTTATGACTAAAATATCTTTTGCTGTCCACATATATGTCATAACTATGACAATCATCTAAATAGGTGAACATCATTATAAGTTAACACTAGATGCCATGAAAAATGCATAAGAAACACCATTTGGAACAACAATGTAGCGAGATTGCCATCATAATAACAAATGCAACCAAGTATTATAAGAGAAACTGCCTTAGGAGGAGCTATAAGAACCATATGTGCATGAATGACAGAGTATCTACATCAAGTGTTGTTGTCATCATACCATCACTGCCTTGTCCAAGTCAATAACAACACAAAGAAGCACTGTAGCAGTCAAGAATATACAAATGATACAATCATTATTTTGATCCGAGTATTAAGGTGCACATTGAACTACAGGGGAGCATCTATTACAAATGCAAGAAGAGTTGCATCATGTTCAGGAAGAGAGTCACAAGCTTGTTTAAAAGTTCATCATCACACTTGGCATGGATCAATGAACTTGAGGAGTAAGTGTTCAGGCTTAAGAAACATAGTAGTGAGCATGTAGAGGAAAACAAAAGATGATAAGATAATGTGTAGCACTACAGGGGAGTTATGGGTAATGCCAAAAGAACTCCAAGAGCAAATAAGGAAACAATAGAGGTTCCTCACAAAGTTCTATCATAGAAAGTGGAACATCTTACAAGTCTTCTACATCATGAGCAATAGTATCAAACAAGTCATGAAGAGAGCAACTGAGTAAAGGTATTGTTAAAAATCATGATGAGGATACATATATTTGCTGTTACAATATCATGTGCATGCATTCAAGTCTTTATTTTAGATAGTAAAAGGTCATAGAGAAGCTAGATGAATGCTCGAACAAATGAGGAATAGTGGAACAACCACATCATGAGTATTGTCATAACATGCTTCAAATAGAGCAGCATAAGGAACAATTTATCATTGAATATCATATGATATAGTCTTTATTCAAAGTTAAGTCAAGGATAGTCCTCATAAGGGAGTAACGCATCTCTAAATTAAGAAGAGTGTTATTTAAATACCAAGCATAAATGAGAGAAGATGGAATGACAGTCATTATAATAGGTTAACATAATGTTAGACCAACCTTAGGTATCATAAGAAATGCATCAGATGCATTAGGAGCAGCCTTGTAACAAATATAGAATTATATGTGAGAAAGGACTGTAGCATGACTGTTGTGAAGAAGCCAACTGTATGAGCAATCATATCAAGTGCATATGACTATACAAGCTATAGGAGCCATATCAACATCATGCAATGCCATTATAGTCATAGTTTCCCTTTCAAAGCATAAAAGAGTGCATAGTTCATCACATGTCAAGAAGGATGACAACACAAGTACCATAACAACAATACATTAAAAGAGACGGTTATAAACAACAATGTATGAAGTGACAGTCTTCTATGTTATTATGCAAAAGATATAGATTGATTGCTACAGGAAGTACAGTGATCAAACCATGATCAACTAACTTGCATATGAGAGAAACTAGAAATATAGTAAAAGTGCAGTCTTGATGGAATGGAAAGCAATAGTGAGTAAGAATAATGCTTAAACACCCATTATTGACATCAAGATAAATTGCAGGGGTAGCATCCAAAATGAAGACATATGATGCATAACAAAGACCAATATGAAGACATAGTCATCATAGAAGGAGTATTCATGACTGAATGTTCAAAGGTTTGGTTATCCACAACATATAGAGATAATGTAAAAAAAACATCAATATAGTCCATAATAAGAGCAACATTTTAGTTCCTGGTACTCACAAAAGGTAGCCCTCATTTTTACATACAATGAAGAGTGTAAAAATGGTAGTCTCCATTATAAAAGAGAAAGTTAGTTACAAGATGATTTCTAAAAATAGCAAAATCAAAGGGCACCTACAGGAGGCAGCTAGCAACAAGAGTGCTCACTGTGTTAGTGAGGAGCTACAACATATACATGTGAGAATGTAGAAGGAACAACAAAAATGAGATTGTAACCTTCCCTTTAATGATACCATACCCCATAGTATTTTGCAAATCAAGAAGAGATTCGGTGAATACAATGAGGGGCAAAAAATCAAGGCATGTAATAAACATCATGTTGCTACAAAATAGATTTAAGCATTAAGAGACTGATGGTCCTGTGTAATGTCAAAGGAAGGTTTATTTTTAGCAAATGTAAGAACATCACAATCTCATTATCTCCATACACATGAAATAGATGAAAACCCTTTTGTGCTACAAAACCTTTAACATATTGCATTGTGAAAGTCATAAGTGTAGAGAAGATAAGGAGTCTTCAGCTATGAGGTTTGTATTTTTGCAAACTTGAAAATGGAGAATATAGTCTCACAATCCTCTGCATATTGAAGTCATGATGAGGGAAGCAGTGTAGGTCCTACACATAGTGATTCAAAGAACATTGCAGATGTAGAGTTTAAAGAGAAGATCTATAGGAAATGCAAGAAAGGTTGCAACTATAACAGAAAATGAAGTTTTTTCAAGCCTCATGCTATAGCCAACAAAGAGAATGTAGATTTCTGAGTATGTTTATGCACAGAGGTGTTTCTTTTGCAAGTTTTTTGTCAAGGCTGAGGCTCATTTTGAGCCAAAATAATACAGATACAGAGCAAAGAAAATGAAGTTTGTTAACTCATTTCAAACACAGAGATACTCAGAAAAGCCACATAGGTCACGGCCTAAAGCTAACAAGGTTTTTTTTCCTATTTGTCAAAGAAAATCTGCAGTTGAAAATAAAGGAAAAGTGTAGATACAGAGGAAAATGAAGTTGTTCAAACTCATTTTAGAAAAAGATACTCAAATACCAGTTAAAATTGTCGCCCCAGGCAACGGATTCCATAGTAAAAAACTCAAAAAATGAAATTAGATCAACAACAAAGGTGAATTACCTCTTTGTTTTGTCATTTGTTGTGTCAAATCACATATTTTTCCTCAAAAGACCTCCCAGAATGGCCTCATCATAGTGGAAACAAATGCATAAGCCAGAAAAATGCATAAGAACCAGTCAAAATCGCGGCCTCAGAGGCCCAAATCGCCCTCAAAATTGACAAGAGGAGGTCAGGATCTCAAAAGGGACAACTTACCATATATTTTTCTCTAAAAAATCAGCATGAAAACTCTCATAGTCGACCAGAATCATACAATTTTTTCCTACAAACCGTTCCTGTGGCGGTGACCTAGCTTCTTCATGAAGCTTCGAACAAATGAAATATCCTCTTCATTTTTTGTTGCTTTTGTTTTAGGATTCTCATAACCCTAGGTCAACATGCCTTAGTGGCATTTTTGTCCATGTTTTATAAAAAAAATGAAATATATGACTTATGCATACCTTGTGGGCTAAGACTTTAAGTCTTATGCTTAGGATTTTGCCCCTCTTCATATGCTATATAAGTCTTTGAAGACTTATACTTTTATATCTTTTTCTCATATAGGTCGAGTGTCTCATATGTTAGAAGGTATGTCTTGGTGCTTGTCACAAGGTAGGTATGATGTTGTATTTGAGACATTGTCATGCATAGGGAGGCATAAGGGTCTTTTTATAGCATTTTGCATTCGACCTTGTGGGCTTGACGATGTATGTCAATGAAACGTGCAAATTGTAAGGGGTGATAAGGAGTTTGATATCTTGGTGATGATAAGAGATGAAATAATGTATGAAGTCTTATGTGTGATGGAGATATAAGGGTGTCATGAACTTATAAATGACAAGAATATATGTATATAAGGCATTGTAATGCATAGGGAGATTAAATATTTATGTCCTAAATACCATTATTTTCTACATAGGTTTGTAATAAATTGGGAATGTAATACATTTAAATAAGTGGTGTAGTTATAAACCACTTACTCAAATGTTAAATAAATGCAGAATTGATTGTATTTATGTCATTTATTATGCAAGTATCAAGCATTTATGATGCTGCAGGATGAGGTTGACAAATAGGTTGAGGAGTTATTGAGATATTTGGCTTGATTTTTATGGCCTTAAAGAGCATTTAAGGGCATTTTCTGGAGCTTTTATGGTGGGTGATGACATGCCTTGACTATTTCTTCATTGGGAACTAATTTTGGAGGACTTTAGACAGATATTTTGAGGGCTTTTATGAGATGCACTAAAATGGAGGTTTCTCATCCTTATCTTGTTACAACTGCTTAGAGAGTATATAGTCATTCATTTGACTCTTTGTAAAGGAGTTCTTTTCATGTAAATTCTGGAGTTAGTGATTTTTCTACAATCCTTAGTTTGAGCATGTTTTTGTAACCCCTTTGAGATATGAAATATAGAACAAACCTCGGATACCATTGATAGTCAGGTTTTGCCTTCTAATTTATGCAGTATTGTGTATCACCAAGTATTAGATTAAGTCATTTATGATGTTAGTTTTATCTCCTTGTGATTTTGTCTCATTTTTCAAATACCTTTCTGCAAAAAGTGTGTTGTGCAGGTTGCAAACTGTGTCTTAAAACTGTATATGTTTTTTTAACTATGAAGTTAGCTTCCTTTTAAAAGATTAATGCATTTAGGCCTCTTTGTGAAGTGTTTTTGCAAAGCATACAGTAATAGGTTGTGCAGGTTTAGTATCTGATGTCTATGGCCAAGTGTATGCAAATCTGAGTTCCATAAATCATATCAAGTTTGGTGTATCACCCTTGTTCTCATTTTACAGTTTTACATTTCATTTTTTAAGCATTCCTTTTCCCTTTTCCTCTGCAAATCCAGTAGTTTCTAGGTGATAACTAGCTAGGAAGCTAGCCCTCTTTGGAGGTTCTTTCCATAACAGGTGACCCACAGGCCTAGAAAGATCCCATGTTTCTCTAGATTACTAAGTTCTGCAACTTAGCAAGGGTGCAAATATGAGGGACAACAAATACCTTGAAGATTATAGTAGTATGTATGGAGAAAAAGAGTGAAAAAGAAGAAGATATGGTAGCATATGAATGTCTTTTTTAAGACATGAATGAAGAGGTTAAGTGTGGAGTTATAGTTGCGATAACACATCCTTGGGAGGATGAAGGAAAATAATTTGCAGCGAGTGCAGACATAGAGATGACAAAGCTTGACGAGCCTCAATATGATGAATGAGTAGATGAAGAGGATAATGATCTCCTATAGAAAGAGATGGAGAAAATAAACAAGTTGCTTGAAGGAGGCTTGATAGAAGACCATGAAGATATGGATATGGCAGCAATAAATGATGACAAAGCAATTGGGACAGCAAAGACAAATGAGTAAATAATGCATATTTTGATTCTAATTTGTTTGAATTGAATGATGAAATGAAGGAGATTAAACAAGTTGAAGATGGACACATGGCAAGTTTTAATTTCCATGAGAATTTGTATGAGAAAGCTGCAAATTTGATTATTGGTGATGAGTATGATTTGTTGGATAAAGAAATTGAACATTGTGGAAAGTTGTTCAAGCATGTACACTTGATGGAAGATGAAGAAATGGACAACAGTAATGAGGCATATGAAGAAGACATAGAATTTTGGAGTCTTGTAGTTGAGAAGAAGATCATCAAGAGGAGGTCCAAAAAGCAAGCACGACACAAATCCATGAAGATCAAGAACCCTGGAGCAGATCAAGTCAAGCATGGAGAATAGCTTTGCATGCAACACAATTGGAAGAAGAGAAAGAAAAGTAGACCATCATTTGAGATGGAACTCAAATTTTTTTTTTCCTGGGGAGTATGATGTAGGATCATCCTAAGTTGATGAATTTATTTATTCATTTTGATGTTCAAGGTCTTACTTTGGGTTTGCATAGGTTTTAGAGGATCCTTGAGGTCCATTTCAATAATCCAAGATAGGTTTAGAAGTCTAGAAATATAAATTTGGAGTTTCCCACCTAAAGCAAATTTGAATTTGCCAGAGTAATTTTGGTTTGTAAAGAGTTGGAATTTGTTCTCCAACCTTGGTTTTAAGCTTATTTGTGCAAATAAGGTCCTTGTAGACCATATAGTCTAAGTAGGAAGTCATTTTCATGTTTTGATTGAAAAGTCCTAGTTTGCAAAGGATATTATTTTGCCAAAAGTCAAAAAAATTCAAAAAAAGCTATTAGGGTTTTTGATGTAAAAGCTATGTAATAAGTGAATAACTATTTTGGGAAGGATTTTCTTTACAAGAAATGAAAGTTGCATATGCCCCAAGGATGGGTGGAGTGGTTTCATGAGTAAAAATGTCATTTTCTTGTGTTTATGGACTATTTTTTGAGTATTTTCAGTCTGAAAATGTGTTAGTATGGACATGTACGGATGATGGAGGCCTAAAACCAATTGGGAAAGTTATCCCTATGTTTTAAGAGATGAATACTTTTTTTTTAATCAATTTCATTAAGTTTTATGTGAGATATGGCAATTTCATTGAGGGTAGGTCTATAAAGTTTATTTTTCTGAAAAGTTGCAATCTAAAAATCATGTTTTACGTATTGGTACTATATGGTATAGTCCTGAAATTGGTTGGAGAAGTTAGAAGAGAGAGTTAGATTTCAAATTCATTTGTTTTGGTATATTTTCATGAAGTTTTGTGCGAGATATTATAATTTTGGTGAGTGCAGGTCTAAACCCTACCTAGGGTTTCCATCAATCAAGAAAATTTGATTCCGAGAGTTTCCACCATTGAAAATTCATGAAACTTGGTGGAAACCTCTATCCCAATGCTGCCCACACTCCCTCCAAAGGAGAGGTTCTGATTGTTTAATTTCTACAAGTTATTGGAGATTGTTGGTCTCATTCTGCATAATGATAGTTAGAAAGACCTAGGTGATGGAGGGTTTGGTAGATTAGTGCATTGTTTTGAATTAGTTGATAGAATGATAGTTTGTAGGTCATCAAGATGCATGGTGAGAGGGATTGAATAACCCAAGATTGCATGTTATTGGTTAAGTTTGGAAGATGTATACCCAATAGGCCCAAGGAACAATGTGCTTAGATTGTGAAACTAGGATGCATCTGTAGACACCCAAAAGTGACCATGTCATCGCTTCACTTGCATTTTCATCACATCGGTCAAACCACCTGCATTTCAACATTAATTAAATAAATCCTCTTTATTTAATTAATTTCAATAAATTTCCCCTTTATCCATCCAAATTAAATAATTTTAATTATTTAATTAAATCATTATCTTCTCTCAAAATTCAAATCCACATCAAATGAATAAATTAATTATTTAATTAATTTCTCATTTAAATTGTCTTATCTATAATTCAATAATTTCTAAATTATTTAATTAAATCAATTATTCTTCCAAATTTAAATAAATCATTCAAATTTATTTAAATTGAATCTCTTCTAAAAATAAAATAAAATAAAATATTTTATTTATCCTTCATCATGCAAAATAAATTAAATCAATTTATTTGTTCAATTTATTTAAATCTTCAAATCTTATCCAGTCTTCAATCATACACAAACAATTAAATAAATTTATTTATTTAATTTGCCTTTTTATCTTCTAATTCTTCTAAAAATAAATATTATTCATCATGCATACAAAATTAAATAATTTATTATTTAATTTATCTCAAATCATGCAAAAAGCAAATTATAAGTTGAGTTAATTGACTTAATCATTATTATTTTTATCACCAACTCATAAATTAGAAAAAAACATTTCTATTTTTATGAAATCTAAAAATATGTCTGTTCCATGTCTTTTTATGTCAAATCAATCAGTTAACTCAAACAAAAATATCTTTTTGTGTGACACATGTTAGGTGCACATTCATCATGAATTCTAGATTTATCTCATCCATTGATTCTATTGAATTATCTGGACCATTGATCGAGCTTCATTAAAATCTATATAAACCCCCCTCATCTCCATAACAAATCCTCTTTGATCATTTAGGCTTTTTCCTCCCTACAATGCATTGAACACACATCATTTTGTTGAGCACTTCTACCTTTTTTAGCACAAACACAATCTACATCCGCTTGTTGCAAACATGGTTTCACAATTCAAAGAGCAATCCACATTCGACCAAGATAACAATACAATCTAGGTGAAAGCTTTCATTGTTTTTGGTATTATTCATTGATTATTTGGTTGTTTGCTTAGATCATTATCTTGATGTTATAGGATTTAGTTGTTGATTATTTCATTGTTTTGATTATCATTCGATCTTGATTTTATTCCTATACACATTCTAACATGCCCAGTGGGACCCTCTAATCACTATTTTCTTTTAGAAAATTTATTTTTTTGAAGTATAGTACAAAACATTGCAAGAAAACATAGAAAAGCACCTTTGGTATATAAGTAAAGCGCTTTCAGGTGACAGTAACGTGCCTCTGGTAGAACAGTACAATGCATTTGCTCAGCAGTACAACACCTTTGGATACATAGGGTTTCTAACTGGTTTTCTGATTTGTATGGTCTAAACTTATCATATTTTCATCATTGCTTATAGAACTCAGCTTTATCAATCATTCTAGAGCATATTATAATTATGACATTATCCTTCAAATCTAGATTTTTGATGAAATACTAAGTTTTTTAGATCTAGGACAGTGCCGCACCTTTGCACTGCAGTAGCGTGCTTTTGCAATATAGTAACATGCCTTTGGTATCACAGTCCAGTGCCTTTGGTTAGAAACAACGCACCTTCAGTAGCACAGTCAAGCACTTTTAGTAACTTAGTGTTGCGCCTTCGGTAACATAGTAAAGCGCTTTTGGTCAAATTGATTTCTTTTTACTACCTATTGAGTTTTTGTGGAACTAATCATCTTTTTGCAGTTTCTTATCACTCAAACAGAGAAAAATGGGTTTTTCTAATATGTTCATGCAAGATGAGCTTTGAAGAAATTGCCAAATCTATCGCACTAAGTCTTAGAAACATATTGCTTTCTTAAGGGACAATTGAACAATCATCTTTTTGCAATCTAAGTCTTAGGAAAATATTGCTTTCTTAAGGGACAATGGATATGAATGCAAAAACACTTCAATTTTCTAAGGGACAATGGACATGAATGCAAAACACTTCAATATCATAAGGGACAATTGACAACTACAATCGTGTGTGTGCCTAATCTAGTTGCACCTTATTTTTCTTATAACGGGACAATTAAACCTTTATTTGACGTGTTTGATCTTACTTTTCAGTTATTCGTTTAGAAGGGCTTGCTTTTGGATTGCGCTTCATCCAAAAGGGATGACCCTAAGTGAAGTTTTCCTTTAAACCACTCTATAAGAGGGATAAGGTGAAAGCCAAGTCCTAACCGATGTTAGCCTTGCCTTGAGGTGCCAAATTGAAAAGAGGTGTACTAGCTCTTTGTGAAAACAATTTTCACATTGGGCGAAGTGTTTGAAACTCTTAGCAGGATTGGTTAAAGCTTTTAGTAGCTTGCTACATGCTTGCAAGGCATTGGTCCCTCAAAGCTACTAAGAACCATCTAGATAGTGACTATCCGTTTCACCTCTGAACATTGCGATAATCATCAGTACAAGGGAAATTGGTATAAACCCCCAAGACTACTCATCATTGCCTCCCTTGGGAAGATATAGTATTCCCTCAGCCATAAAGCTCTTGTGACCTACTTGTAGCTTTCCAAGGGGAGGGTGAGATATCCCTACCTATTATCACTCACAAAGATACAAATGTACGACACCTATATGGAATGACATTTGATCGACAGAGAATTAAGTTGTGAGCTGATCTACCACAATGAAACCATGTCTCTAGGGATAAAAAGTACTTGAATTGTTTGTCATTGGAAATATTGGGCTTTTTCGTGATCCTTGAACATAGACTATTTGTTTTGTCAGTCCTTTTTGCCACTTTGTTTGATGTGTTTTCTCTTATCAAAGCAAATCCAATCAAAATAAAATCCAAATCTATCAAAATTTGCCTTATAAACATCACTGACACCATCTCAACAGCTTTGTAACACAACCCAGAGCCTTTGTAGCATAGTCCAACGCCTTTGATATAACAGTCACGCCTCTGGTAGCATAGTCTAGTGCTTCTAAAACATAGTAACTTGCCTTTGGTATCATAGTCCCACGCCTTTGCAGCACAGTCCAGCGCCTTTGGTCTAGTAAACTATTCATCAAGCTATCTCAACAAAATCTCAAACATATCATCCTAGTGCATCCCATGGTAACCACTAGACTCCAACAATCTATGAAGGCTAAGTAAATTCCCCCCAAGAAGTGCAAATCACCTCAACCAAGTCAATCCAACATGTCTCAAAAGGGTACTCCCCAACACCAACAGAAAGACCAACCAACTTTCAAAACAGGCTACAACATGACCCACCAGCCAATCCACAAGAGAATTATGTCCCTTTGGTAGATGTAACTCAATTTACTACTGACATGCCTCATGATTTTTCTACACCCAGTTATACCACGGTTGAAGCCCATCCCAAGAAGAGTGAAACTTTCAAGAAGGTCAATCCTCTCAAGAAGATAGACAAGACCTTGATGAAATCATGCAAGATCCTAGAGCCATAGCCGCATTTGACAAACTCCTTAGTGATAATCAAGATCATTTCTTTCATTTTCTTGTAGAACAAGGAGCTAAAGTACCCCAATACTTTGATCTATCCAAACTTAAAAAGCAAAATAAAACCCATGATGCTATAACTGTTGTCCAAACTATGTCAATCGTGACCACTCCCATACCCGAACAAGGCTCACAAGGGAGAACGACATATCCTTTTGACACTCAATATGAGAATCCTCTTTATCAAAATCTAATAGCAGAAAGACCCATATCACCACTCATGACTCCTATGGATATTTACAAACACTAACAAGAGACTACAATGTCAAGCAGAACTAGCAAAACAAGCCACTCTAGCCAAATCAAACACACAACAACCTCCTAGCATATCACAAATGCCCATCGCAAGTGGAATATTGGCTACCCCATCACGAGACAGTTTTCCACCAAACTACAATCTGGGAAACACTTATGTAGCCATGCAACAAGGGTCACAACAAACACCACCACCAACGTCACCAACCCTCCGTATCACTAATCCAAGCAATGTCATGCAACCACAACATTCCCAAAACATCAACACAAACATCATCACTCCCCCACAACATTCCCAAAACATTAACATAAACATCATCACTCCCAGACAACACTCCCAAAACATCAACACAAACTATCTTCCTCCACCACAATGATCATCCACACTCAATCTCTCCAACAGTTATCTCAATAACCCTCAACATTCTCAAATCCAAACTTCCTATAGTTATACCCCACCATCACAATCAAATCAAAACACATTCAACTTTCCTCCACAAAATCCTTTCATCACCCCCCCTCAACAATATCAATGACAAACATCTTTCATCATCCCATCACAACAATCACAAAGCCAACATTCTTATCTAGCACCACCTCCACATATGCAAAATCAAAACAACCAAACCCAACCTAATCCAAATCAAGCATACAACACATATGACCCAAATCAATTGTACGACCCATATAACATCAATTCTTATGGCTTCAACTACAATCTTCCCTATGGGAAACAACAACCACCCCTAGTGCAACATGAGATTCTTCCAACACCCCCAACAACTATGGAGCTTAAACTTGTTAAGGTACACCAACAAGTTGCCAATCTTACATTTGGTCATACTAAGAAAACCTTCTCCTTGGAGGAGGTTTGTCCTTATCCATTTGATCGGTCATTACAAATGATCCCTTTTCCTCCCAACTTCACTATACCTAAATTTGATAAATACAAGGGAAGAGGAAACCCAAAAGACCACCTTAGAGAATTCTATCTCACTTATTTAGAGGTTGCGCATAATGACACATATCTCATGCACCTCTTCCCTCGTAGTCTTGGAGGTCAAGCTATAGAATGGTTCTCGCATCTACCTATGGGTATCTAATATTTTAACGAGCTTGCAGAAAAATTTGCCACTCATTTCTCATACAACACAGAACATGAGGTCTCCATGACTGATTTATGTAACAACAAACAGAAAAATGGGAAAACTCTTATCTCCTTCCTTCAAAGATGGAGACACGTGGCTAGTAAATTCCCATTCAAAATACCTGAAAAGTAGCTTGTTAGCATATTTGTATAGAACCTTAACCAAGAATTGGGTTTCCATTTGCAAATACTAAGTGCTACAACCTTTGATGAGATTACCTTTAAAGGTATCAACATTGATAAAGCTCTCATCACTAAAGGCATGGTAAAAATCTTCAAAGGCAATAAAGACAATCCTCCCCAACAACAATCCAACGATAAGCCCAAATACTGGAACAAAAACAAAAATGTGGTCAATGATGGTGTGGTGGATTCTAAACATGTGCAAACATTACAAACATCCCTTAATCTTTCATCCAAACAAAACCAACCTCCGCCTCAACAACAACAACAACAATGACAACAAAACCAAAACCAACAATATCAACAAGAGCGAACTCCCCAAAATTACCCTCCAAGGTGTAAGTTCACTCCCTTGGGAGAGCCTATAGAGTTGGTTCTACAAAACTTGTGGAAAATGGACTCATCATGCTACTAGACTCTCCCCCATATGGTGAACCTTCTTTCAAACCCACATACTACAAAGACAATGAATATTGTGAATACCATAGGACCAAAGGACACAAAACCATATCATGCATGAAACTCAAGCACATGATCCAAAACCTTATTGATAGAGGTGATGTCACTTTTGATGTACCTTCTACTCAAAACACAAACAAATATCTCAACATGTACAAGGAACCATTCCCTAACCATGGTCAAGGTCAAAATCTTGAAAAAGGTAAAGGTGTTAACAAAGCCTCCACTTCCTACGACTCTATTGTAGGTCATTTTGAAGAAAGTCATGTGTCTACCCTCACTATCAAAGGTAAATCTACGGATTGCACCGTCACAACTCATTGTGGTAATGTTACCCTTTGTGGGCCTACACTAAGTCTTCCAACCCAATCAGATTGCAATCTTGTCGAACATATAGGGAAAACCCCTGCACAGATCTCTATTTTGGACCTTCTACGGTCATCACACGCACATAAAGCTGTGCTAGAAAAAGCCCTATAAGAGTCTTCTATTCCTAACAACATAGCGGTCACAGATTTCCAAGCTATAATAGGTAACATTGCTTCACCTTACAATGTGGTCTTTTCTGAAAAAGACTTCCCATCCCACAATCCATGTCATAATGATGCCCTTCACATTGAAATTTTCATCCATAAATGAAAGATCAAACGCATACTTATAGATGGTGGTGCTAGTCTCAATATCTGTTCTCTCAAATTACTTAAACAATTGGGATACTTTGAGGATCATGTCAACATTGATCAAAGCATTACAATCAAGGGGTATGATGATGTTGAGCGCCATTCAAAAGGTGTTATACACTTGCCTATACAAGTAGGCCATATCATGCTTGAAACTAGGTGCCAAGTTCTTGACATTGAACTCCCTTATAACATTATCTTAGGATGTCCATGGATCCATGCCATGAAAGCTGTTCCCTCTGCATACCATCAGTCTCTCAAGTTCTAATTTAATGGTACAAAGATCACTATCCCAGGAGACCCTAATCCCTTTGAATTCTATCGTACCTTATAAGGAAGTTATAAGAATAGAAACCAAGTGCCCAATAATGAAAAAGCCTATGAATCCCCATTGTATGTCAACTCTAAAAATCTAAACAAAGCCTCTAAAGTTGAACCTAATCCTAATCCTATGCCTGAAATCACAACCCACATCTGTGATATAGGCTTTGGTGAATATGATATCTTTAAATTTTGTTGTGTAGGGACGATGCCCTTATCTCCTAAATCCTACGACCAACCACCCATAGCTAAAGTGACTAAGAAAGTAGCTATCACCCCACCAACATCTCTAACCCAATTCCAAGAGGGAAAATTATTGGCAGAGGAAACTATTGAAGACATCTCATCTTGCCTCTACAAAGAGAAAGAACTAGTCACCATACCAGTCAAACAATATGGCAATGGCCTACGAATTGTGAAAAACATGGGCTACAAAGGCAAAGGTGGCCTTGGGAAAGATAATCAAGGTGACATAGAACCCATTATTGTGAAAAAGAAGCTAGACAAGAAGGGGTTAGGATATGGTAGGAAGGTACCACGTGCCTTGGACATCGAGGGTATTCTCGATGAGGTAGCACAAACTTCTCTTGTAGATTCAATGTCTAAAGAGGATATCATTGATGACTCCTAGCTCCATATGACTAACCTATTCAATGAATCCTCCATATTTATGCTATCATCTATATCCTTAACATCCACCACCAACACCTAGATTGTAACACTTGTCTACCCTGAACTTATCGATTGGGACCAACAAGGGTCCCTCGTTCTAGATGTTTTTCAGAATGACAAAGCTATTGCAGAGTTCATCAGACTCTAGGATGGTATCCCTCTTGGTGATCACAAAGTTGGTTTTGTAATGGAACTAATTCAAGTTGCTTATTTTGGTGAGAATGCCAAATCCTCCAGTTGCAAAAGTAAAAATAAAGAAAGATCTCTAGATGAAAACCACACTATGGCACCTCCTGATCATAAAATAGTGAAAATAAAGGATGTATCCAAAGGTGAAAACCCAATTGTCGCACCTAAGGATGGAGGATTTGACCTTCCCTTACCATCTAAGCATCAAGAGAAATCAGCTCTCCTAGTGGAAGATTCTAGAGAGATAAATCTTGGCACAGAGCAAAATCTAAAGACCACATTCCTTGCAGCATCAGTATCAGAACAAGAGCACAAGAATCTTACCAACTTCTTCTTATAGCAAACCATCAACTTTGTGTGGACCTATGCTAATATGCTAGGGTTAGATCCTTCACTAGTAGTTCACTATCTCACGGTTGATCCAAAAGCTAAACTGGTCAAACAAAAACTAAGAAAGATGCACCCACAGATCACTCTCTTAGTGAAAGTTGAAATATTGAAGTTGCTAGATAAAAAGTTTATCAAGCCTATTAATTATCTAGAGTGGGTCTTAAACATTGTACCTATGGCTAAACCAAATGGGGGCATCCACATGTGTTCTGACTTCAGGGATCTCAACAAAGCATGTCCCAAAGATGACTTTCTATTGCCAAACATTGATCTCATAGTAGATTTGACTGCTGGTCATGAAATGCTTTCTCTAATGGATGAATTTTCCTATTATAATAAGATAATGATAACAAAGAAGAATAGCATAAAACAACTTTTACTTGTCCTTGGGGTACCTATTATTTGTGCGTCATGCCATTTGGTCTTAAAAATGCAGGTGCAACCTATCAAAGAGCAATGGCAGTGATATTCCACGATCTCTTTCATAACATCATGGAGGACTATGTCAATGATATACTAGCAAAATCTTCTAGGGCAGCTCACATACAGGTTCTATGCCAAATCTTTGATAGACTAAAAAAATATCAAGTAAGACTTAACCAAATAAGTGTGTCTTCAGGGTAACATTAGGAAAATTATTGGGATACATTATATCTCAAAGAGGCATTGAAGTAGATCTAGCAAAAGTCAAGGCTATAGTGGAGATGTCTCCACCAAAGAATCTGAAAGCATTAAGGAGCCTTTAAGGAAGGTTACAATCCATTAGGTGGTTTATCTCACAACTAACAGATAAATGTCAACCATCTCAACACTTGCTCTGAAAAGATGTCTCATTTCGATGAGACGATAAGTGTCAAGCGACATTTGATCATCTCAAAGAATATCTAGCTACACCTCCTGTCTTGGTACCACTAGTCACCGATAGGCTTTTGATCTTGTACATCTCAACTACAAGTATAGCCCTAAGGGCTCTTCTAGCACAACATGATGAGTTAGGAAAAAAGCAAGCAATCTATTATATTAGTCAAACCTTGGTGGGTTATGAACTCAATTATTCACTTATGCAAAGAGCTTGTTTAGCCTTAGTGTTTGCTTCCCAAAAGTTATGACATTACATGCTAAACCAACACACAAATTTAATAGCCAAAATTGATCCATTAGAGTATCTCCTAGCAAAAGTAGCCCTCACAGGCAGACTAGCTAAATGGGTCATGATCCTTAGTGAATTTGACATTGAGCATGTGGATCCTAAAGCAATCAAGGGACAAGCCCTAGAAGATCAACTAGTAGAAGCACCCATGATAGATGTACATCCTATGGTATTTGAATTTTTGGATGAAAATCTTTTCACTCTTTCTACCTTAGTAATGTGGAACTTGTATTTTGATGGTTCCTACACACAACATGGATCAGGGGCCGACATCATTTTTATCACACCACAAAATGACTATATCCCAAAGTTATATCAGCTTGCATTTCCTTGCACCAACAACATAGTCAAGTATGAAGCACTCCTCATAGGTCTCAATACAGCAGTCCAATGGGACATCAAAGAACTACATGTATATGGAGACTCAGAACTAGTCATTCGACAAGTCACTGATGAGTATCAAACAAAAGATGAAAATCTGGTCCCATACAAGCAACTAGTGGATGCCTACAAACTACACTTTTCTAGCATCACTTTTGAGCAAATTCCAAGAGAGCATAACAAGGATGCAAACTCTATGGCCTTTGTGGGCTCACTTATAGACATGCCTGCAAACACACAAAAATGTAAATTCTTGATCGGGTAAATGTTGATACCAACTGTCGATGTTCCAACTACTAAAATCATCTACGAACTTGTTGGTCCCAATTCCCCATGGTACGAAGATATCTATGAATACCTTAAACATGGCACCTTTCCCTTTGAACTATCTACAACCCAATGCAAAACCTTTATCCATTGAGCCTCCTGTTACACCATTCTGTGTGATACACTATATTGCCGGAGTTTCGATGGTATCCTCTTACGATGTCTTAATGCGGAAGAATCCAATGCTACCTTAAGAGACATACATGAAGGTGTCTATGACACACATTCTATTGGTCCTAATCTCGCTAAGAAGATACTCAAAATAGGGTATTATTGGCCTACAATAGAACAAGATTGTTTACATTTTGTTAAGAAGTGTCTACAATTCAAACAACATGGAGATTTGATTTACGCACCAACTCATGAACTACAACCTATGACAACTCCATGACCTTTTTCACAATGGGGTCTTGACCTTGTAGGACAAATCCACCCATCCTCATCCAATGACCATAAATTTATCATTACCACCATGCAGTACTTCACGAAGTGGGTTGAAGCCATTCCCATGACTTATATCATCGGCAAGCAAATAGCCAAGTTTATCCTTAACTACCTCATTTGCCGATACGGTATCCCCCAAGCCATTGTCACTAATAATGGGAGACCATTCAAGAATCAAGATGTCTGTGCCTTGTGCACCCAATACAATATCCAACATCACTTTTCAACTCCCTACTATCCATAGAGTAACGACCAAGCTGAGGCTTCCAAGAAAACCATTCTTAAAATCTTGATGAAAATAGTCAATGAAGCTGGTCATGATTGGCACCTATAACTCAATCCCGCCCTATGGGCCTATCGCACTAGTATTAGAACACCAACTGGTGCAACAACCTATGCCTTGGTCTATGGCTCTGAAGCCATTCTACCTATAGAGGTTGAGATCCCATCCCTCAGACTATCCATGCAGCACCTGATTGATGGAGAGGAGTATCGCACTTCCAGACTAGCTAAGCTAAAACTACTAGATGAGAAGCACCTTGTCGCGCTTAATCATATCCATGTCTACCAAATTTTCCTGTAGTACAAATATAACAAGAAGATCAAAGAATGATGGTTTCAAGTTGGTGATCTTTTCTTAAAATAATACTAGAGAAATTAAGCAGATCAAGAGAAGAAGGGCAAGTTTGAGCCTAATTGGTTATGACCCTTTGTTATCACAGCAACATATGGATCAGGAGCTTATACTTTAGCAACACCTGAAGGCATTCCTCTAAATGAGCCACTCAATAGTGTTCATCTCAAGAAGTTCTTTTCCTGATCCTTAGAGTATCCATGTCAAAAAAATCAAAAAAAAAAAAAAAAAAAAAAAAAAAAAACTAAAAAAAAAAAAAAAGAAATAATCCATCCTCTGGTGAAAACTTGGTAAACAGACACCTTGGATAAGTACCATAGTGAAAACCTGGCAAACATGTACTATGTGTAGAGTCAACATCCATCATCTATCAAGTCTTTTTCATTCCATGTCCATTCCATAATAACTCTTCATCCATCCATCCATAATAAAACCATTGACCTTTTTGCATTTCCATTTCCCTATCTTGAATAGCTTGGAAATTTGTCAATGCCTGTTATCCATGTCAATCATTAGCTTATCCTATGTCAAGTTATCCATGTCAATCATCAACTTATCCTATGCCAATTATTATGTCTTCTTATCATCCAACATCATTTATCCATGTCTTGTCTTCATCCTATCTCAGTCATCCATAATAAAACACCTCTACCAGAATGGGGGCAACTCTTTCCTTAACCTAGGTCTAGGATTGGATCCTTGTTCGTGGTTCATCGCCCATCTCACCAAAACAAAAACATTTCAACCATCTCACCGAAACCAAAACACTTCATCCTATCCTACATCATCAAACAAAACTAGAACTACATATCATCATCTCATCCATCTTAAGGTACCTTGATCCCATGGATATGGGTATGTAGGCAGTCTGGAATATGAAAGAAGTTTCCAATACTCAGGTACTTAAGATATCATTATTTCACCTACCCAAACTCAAACACCTTGACCCACTCATCACTCTATCCACAACTACATATCATCATTTTCATCTTTCATCATAATGTGCCTTGATCCCATGGATACAGGGTATGTAGGCAGTCTTGAATACGAAGGAAGTTTCCAATACTCAAGAACATACAATTCATCATTCTTCATCCATCTCAATCCATTGACATTCCATTTTTCTAGTCTTCCATTCATCACAATCCATCCTACCATCTCGACTTCACTAACTCAAGCAACAAAACATTGAACTACGCATCCTTTCAAAGCAAAAGTCCTTAAACAACCTGAAGCAAAAACACCTACTTGCAGAGCCATCTGCTATCCTACATATCGATTGCCAACATCTGCTACATAAATCAATTGCCTTATACATGATGTTCCATTGTTGAAACTAGATCAGGCATCTTATACAACATCTTTCATTTCCTAAAACTAGACATTATCCTATCAACAGATCAACACCCTTTAACAGATATATCATTCCTACAATAAGGCTGTTATCTATCCAATCTACCCAACAAATCCAATCTATCTTGAGCAACCTCTTTGACAAGAGAATATGTTGGCTATATGTTTACTTTGTAAGTCAGTCAATTTACTTTTTGGTTTATCTTTTTGTCCCTTTCCCATTACTTATTCAAGACTACCTTGATTTATCTATATCTTGGTATGTTGCGATGCAGTATGGATTGGGGGCATCATTTCTTTTGTGTGCCATGTTTGAGGGATGATCTTTTATCTTACCTAGAATCATATCTATCTTGTGTGTGTGTTACAACCTAGCATCTTACATATTAATATGCTTCTTGCATTCATGTATGGAAGTTTATTTTATGTTCAAGACTATGGCTCATTCACATTTCAAACAAGGTTATATTATGTCTCAGGGATCTAAGTTCAAACTGCTTGCTTGCAGAGTCAACGTCCTCACACTTGTATATCATGATACCTTGGTCTTTTATACCTTGGTGGCAAACTATCCATGTGCTATATAAAAAATAAGGATATCTCTTTATAAACATTTGTGAAACTATTGCAACAAGCTCATCCATTTAACCATCCATTTGTCCAAATCATCATATAGACTTTCAAGATAAGATTGATCAATTATCTTTTTATCATGTTCTATTATGTCTCAACTTTCTTCTATCCATCGCCAACTGATGCATATCTGCAAAACTACATGTTAGATATTGAATATCATATCATCATCATATCCTCATGTCATCATATGCCATACATCTATAAGCATTTATGTCATCATATATCATATCATCATCATGTCATAATGTCATCATATGTCATACATTTATAATCATAAACATCATCATGTTAAATCATAATCATTAATACATGTCGTCACATCAATATCATATAGAAGTACATCAAAAACAAAAGCATGAACATCCATGAGCATAAAGATCATCATATGTCATCATATACCATCATCTGAGGTCATCAAAACAATACAAATGTCCATGTCTACATCAAAAGTCCAAATACACATCAAAAAATGCATCATGGCTATCAAGAGCCCGCAATATATATTAGATGCACGCATGCATCAATCACAATATACAATGGCCATAATGATACAAAAATGATACAAAATAAATATGTCAAAATTAGCTCTAGTGTGTTGAACTACCCTGCTGCTATGATCCCTGCACACCTCCTGCACTTGGTGTAGGTCCCCCTCCTACTGGTGTCACTCGCGATGGTCTCATCACTGAAGATCATGATGACCCTGATCTACATGATGATGAAGCATCAGATCTACTCTACTCCCTGAAACTTACCTCCCTTTGGTTAGCCAGAAATGCTCCAAAGTAGAGACCTCTATAATACTCGACCTCTCTCCTAGCTGTAGCAAGCTCACCCTGAACTTGGGTAAGCTCCCCAACCAATGTCATCTGGTCTGCACCCACTGCGCAGTGTGCAACATCCCTCTCTCACCTCACCCTTTGTAGGGTGGCATCCACTGTCAAACACAGTTGTATTGTTGTGTCTCTCTCTGCTATCAACTGGGCAATCTGTCCATCATCTGCTGCTGGTGGTGGCGGTGGCACTTCCTGTGCTACTTCCAATGCTACCTGTGTTGTTGCTGTTGCCTGTGCATGTAGTTGTGCTTGAGCCTCTACCTGTCTAGCCTCAACCCAAGCATCATCTCTATCTCCCCTCATCCTCACCATCCTGAGCTCCAAGCGAGTCCTCGCTATCTCCTCCTGCAATAACCATTGTGCTTGTTGCAGTGGTGTCTATGCTGGCAATACAACTTGATGTCCTCTAGCCTCAGCCATCTGAACATCTACCTGGTCTCCTTCGTCATCACCCCCAGCCTATCTCTATGTTGTAGCCTGTTGTTGGACCTATCTCTGAGCCCTCATCTCAACTCCCACAACTGCAACCTCTCACGCTACTTCAGCTACACTAGGTCTAGTCAATCTAATTGGCCTGTGTGTCTGCTAGTATGTGTCATATGCTAGGAGTGTGCTAGGATCCGCTCCCCAGTAATCCAATCCCATATAACTGGGGCAAGCCCCTGTAATTTTTCCAAAGTTGTCTCACCTAATACCTCAGGCCCCCAGTCCTCCACCTCCCTCTAAGTGCAAGCATAGATAGCCTCACCTACTAGCTCCCCCTATGGTAAACCAAACTATCTCAATACCCTCTCTGGAAGGTATCTCTCAATGATATCAATCCGTCGACCAAACAGGTATCTAGCTTGTCTACAGTACACCAGCTCCTCCTGGTCATCCTCCCATGACTCAATCTCTCCAAGGCCGCCAAATGAAGATATCCATCTCATCCAAATGTCTCCACCAATAACTCACTGAACCCATCTACTGATGTGTAATGACACCCTCATACAAGGAAGCATAAGGCTCGCCATAATCTCGGTGATGCTGAGAGATAGGCCTAATCACTAGGATGCGCTCCCAGGCCCATACTTGCAACAATGTCACACCTGCTGATAAACTACTCCCTGATCTATATACACAATCATGCAAATCGTGATAAAGTTGACCCAACACACACGGTCCCCATGCATATCTAATCCCATGTATGAACATCCGTGATAGTATTGTACCCCATCTAACTAATAATCCCTTGGACTGTCTATCTGGACATAGGAAACCTCCAATAAGTGAAACAACAATCCATCGAATCCGGTCACAGAGTCTCCGTACTCGAGCCCACCGAATCTCCTGATCCTACACACCTAGGTCATTAGTCAAAAACACCTCTCGTGGGCCTGCCTCTCCCTGCTCCATATCATAGTTAACTCTATCACCTTGAATAGGAATCCGTAGGATGCACCGAACATCCTCTAGTGTCACTATAGCCTCCCCTGTCAGAAAGTGGAAGGAGGAGGTCTCACTATGATATCTCTCAACAATCATAGTCAATAGTGCAAGATTCTCCTTGATAGGTGTCAGATGAACAACGTGCCACAATCCCATGATCTCTAGGAAGAGCTCCTCCTCCTCGCCCAACTGTACAACTAGGTCAGCAATCAAATAATGTCTCTCTCAAGATTGCAAAGGTGGTAAGACAATCTGCATCCATGACGACCACTTGTTAAAAATCTTGCAAAATTCAACTTGATCTTAAGTAACACATTGCAAAATCACTAAGTCAAACCTAGTCAACTATGGTCTAAACCTTTGAAACACTTGTTCCAACATCAACATAGCTCACACTGTATCTCAAAATAAAAGTGCTTAGATTTTTCCTAAGGCGCTTCACTGTGCCACCAAACGTGCTTAGCTACCTTACATAGGCACTTAGAAACAAATGACCAAAGGCACTTAGTTTTAACCAGAGGTGCTTGACTGTTATAGCATAGGTGCTTTTTTGCTTTGCATAGGTGCTTAGTTTTTTATCAAATGCTAATCCAACAGTGCCGAACTGTTTTACCAGTGGCGCTTCGCTGAGCTACCAAACGCGTAGTGGCATTTGCCAAAAGCACTACGCCGCGAACACCTTAACCCAGAGCATCGAGTTTTAACCTAGGGTGTGACACTGTGCACCAAAGGCACTTTGTCATGCTGAAAGTGCTTTACCAAGCGCTAAAGGTGCCGAACACAAACACAACACCTTTGGAAAAAAATTTCAAAACCCTAGAAAAACTCTCAAAAAATTGCAAACCAAACCATGGTTTTCGATGACTTACCGCTCCTGATGCTCCCGCTAGTCTCCCGCAGGTCCGCACAAGCTCCACCTGGTGCTTATGCACAGGAATCGACATCTCTGCAAGCTATAATCTCACTCTCTACGACAAGCACTCAACTAAGCAAAGAAGGCAAAGAGCTCTAACTTTTGTCAACTCTAGGTGTGCAAATGAGGAGTGTTGACCCTGTCGGCCCTATTTATAGTGTCCCAACCCTATTTCTTCCCACCATCTTATCCTCATGTCTACATCATGTTAGCCTCCGTCTATCCAATCTCGTCTATCTCCAACACAATCTTCTAGTCGAGTGTCAACTAGTCCTTCTGTCACTTCCCTATATTTCCTCTTGAGGGGGCATCCTACACCAGCTACACTGGGGCATCAAAATTGTATCATGTCTTCAATAATCATTTTCTTTGACACAACGCTATAAACTGCATTGCATCAAAAAGGGGCAAAATGTAGACACCCAAAAGTGACCATGTCATCGCTTCACTTGCATTTTCATCACATCAGTCAAATCACCTGCATTTTAACATTAATTAAATAATCTAATTATTTAATTAATTTTATCAAAATCATCAATTTCCTCTGAATCACATATTTTCAACATTAATTAAATAAATCCTCTTTATTTAATTAATTTCAATAAATTTCCTCTTTATCCATCCAAATTAAATAATTTTAATTATTTAATTAAATCATTATCTTCTCTCAAAATTCAAATCCACATCAATTGAATAAATTAATTAGTTAATTAATTTATCATTTAAATCCTCTTATATATAATTTTTGCATGATGAAGGATAAATAAAATATTTTATTTTTAGAAGAGAGATTCAATTTAAATAAATTTGAATGATTTATTTAAATTTTGAAGAATAATTAATTTAATTAAATAATTTGGAAATTATTTAATTAAATTAATTATTCTTCAAAATTTAAATAAATCATTCAAATTTATTTAAATTGAATCTCTCTTCTAAAAATAAAATATTTTATTTATCCTTCATCATGCAAAATAAATTAAATCAATTTATTTGTTTAATTTATTTAAATCTTCAAATCTTATCCAGTCTTCAATCATGCACAAAAAATTAAATAAATTTATTTATTTAATTTGCTTTTTTATCTTCCAATTCTTTTAAAAATAAATCTTATTCATCATGCACACAAAATTAAATAATTTATTATTTTATTTATCTCAAATCATGCAAAAAACAAATTATAAGTTGAGTTAATTGACTTAATCATTATTGTTTTTATCACCAACTCGTAAACTAGAAAAAAAAAAGCATTTCTATTTTTATGAAATCTAAAAATATGTCTATCCCATGTCTTTTTATGTCAAATCAATTAGTTAACTCAAACAAAAATATCTTTTTGTGTGACACATGTCAGGTGCACATTCATCATGAATTCTGGATTTATCTCATCCATTGATTCTATTGAATTATCTGGACCGTTGATCGATCTTCATTGAAATCTATATAAACCCCTCTTGTCTCCATAACAAATCCTCTTTGATCATTTAGTCTTTTGCCTCCCTACAGCACATTGAGCACACATCGTATCGTTGAGCACTTCTACGTTTTTAGCACAAACACAATCTACATCCACTTGTTGCAAACATGGTTTCGCAATTCAAAGAGCAATCCACATTCGACCAAGATAACAATACAATCTAGGTGAAAGCTTTCATTGTTTTTAGTATTATTCATTGATTATTTGGTTGTTTGCTTAGATCGTTATCTTGATGTTATAGGATTGAGTTGTTGATTATTTCATTGTTTTGATTATCATTCGATCTCAATTTTATTCCTATACACAACATCAAGATTGAATTGGTTCATTCTTTGTGATATTGTGTGTATGAAAGTTGAAATAGGTTTTTCCTCTACATCATAATCCTTTTAGGATTCAAATCCTTTTCTAAATACCCAAGGGATCAAATTAACTTTAAAGTGAAAATATTTAAACTAGATCCATTATCCACTAGCACCCTTTTGAATTTATGTTTGGTGAAGATAACTTCAATGTATAGAGAAAGGTTATAATCTGGTCCTATGGGAGGCATATAACTTTGGCTAAATGTAAGATGGTGATTTGAGGTCAGATATCCCACAAGATCTTGGAATTGTAATGGGTCAATGCCATTTTGGACTTTTGAGTCATGGAGGTTTCATTCAACACGTTCTTATGAACATTGGATGTAATTAGAAGTTCTATGATTGATATTTATGTTGTAGTCTTCTCTAATTTCTCAATGAGAATGTATTGACCCTTGGGAGGAGTCAAGGAATCCCTTGGATAGTGACCTTGCTATGTCTTGTGGTAATAGGACGAGCATGAGATTTAATTTTGATTATGGCTATTTATATTTCAGGATGATGGATATGACCTATTATAGCATCATATGTATGGGATGATTTATTATTGTAAGAGTTAGTGTAGAATGCTCTATACCATGCAAGATTTGGATATGGAGGTAGCCACCCAAGATCTAGGAGCTTCAATGAAAGCACAAAAGAGACCCAACATGAAAGAATAAATCTAATCTATCAAAGGATGCAAATATGCATACACTATGTACCTATACATGAATAAACATTATATTACAATGAAAGGCCTTTAGTTATATAGAACAATATGAAATATATGACAACATAAGATTATGACAAGTGTCTTAATCTTATGAATTGAGATAAAAAAAGATATCCTAAGTGTGCCCTAATTGTTCTATAAGTAAACTTAACTAGACAAGTCTGAATAGGACCTAGTGTGGAACCAATTAGGCAATATACCCCGTTCACACCAACACCCCCTTAAGTGAAACTTAGGGATCTAATGCAAAAACATGAAAAGATGTAGAGATGGGTCCTAGATACAAGGCCATGTTAGGTATCCATGTATAAAAAAACATCTCACAAACAGAGAAAAGGAGAAAAACTCAAGAAAAAATCCCTCTCCAAAAGAGAGAAAACACAAAAAGATGCATGCTCTCTAATGTATGAGAAGAAAAACACCCACATGAGACAAAATTCTCCTGTAAGAGAGAAGAAGAGAAACCATGTATCCCCACCAATTTAGAACTTCCTACATTGATAGTAGAAGCTCAACAATGAATGTTGAAGATAATCCAAGATCATCGAACAACATTCCTTCCCTTAGGAAGAAACAAAGCCAAGGATGTATGCAGGATGTTTTCCCATTCGTAAAAGGAATATGAGGGAAAATATCTCAAGATGTATGATGTCTTTGAACTCTATTCAAGCGTCACCATGTTGGTGCTAAAAGGTGCCACAATAAAATTAGGGATCCCAAGCCAAATTGAAGAGTGTGACAATCTAGAACCTAGTGGAAATGAATTTAGAACATGATCTAAAGACAATGAAGGTGAGTCCTCCAAATGCTTCTCAAGGATCTCCAACCCAATGTCAAACTATGACAAATGAATAAGAAAAGGAAGAACAAGAGGGTTTTAATGTGACTTCAACACATAATAAGAAAATGATGCAACTCCATAAGAGATAACATCAAAGAGGAAATGAACATCCTCAATAGTGTCCTCCAAATATACATGATAGAACTCACAAAATATAATTGCAATATCTATCATGTACTCATCCCAAGTATTTGTATTTGGAAGATGATGTATTTCCTATTACACTAAATCACTAGAAGTCCTATCCAAAGTAAGACTAAACTCTGATGTCCAGCAACATGTGATGATGGAGGAGATGGAATATCAACATGTCTCTAAAATATCGGTTGATGAAAGAACACCAAGATACAAATGACCATATTATATCTTCTCAAAAGTGTCCACACTAGATTCTTGAGTTTGTACATTAGACAAAGGAACAATAGGATAAAATGTAAGAAGGTGTACACTCAATATTGATGATCTAGCTCCCCAACCGCAACAATATCTTTGCTATGCAAATACTAAATAATCATAGAATCTAGTGTGAACTCAACACTCTTCTCTACTCCACCATGTGTGATCTAATAGATAGAAAGGATATTGATTGGCATCACACAAAGAACATCATTGAATGATCCTTCATCTATGTCAATAGATCCTTTCCCATAAACACACATATATGTGTTGTTAGCCATTAGGATGAGTGGTGTTGAAAAAGTTTCAAATGAAGAGAACATATTGTGATGAATCCATATGATGTGAAGCTCCAGAATCAAGGATCCATCTCCCTATCTTAGAATCTACAACTACAAAAAGTTATTGTCCCTTATGTCTCTATGAATTTGAAAAAGAAGAACAAGATGAATTGCTTAAAGGTGAATTGGTCTTCTGTAGAAGAAGTGTTAACTCTAATCAATTTTATTTGAATAACATTGATGTTCACATGCCCTTATTTCTTGTAATATGCATGTTTTATCTTCTCCTTCTTAGATGATCCCCCTTGTGATGGAGATTCAAAATTTGATTGTGTTGTTTATTTTCAGGATTACTAGACCCCTTCTCTCTTTGTGGTTGAATAGCCACCAAAGCTTGTGACTTGGATGGCTCAAGAATGCCCATTATGATTAACTTTGCTTGTTCAAGCATCATCATTTCTAAAAATGACTCAAATGATGCCATAGTCTAGGCCTTTCCCATAGTCAACCGATGAGTCTGAAACTAGAAACAAATGTTGCATATTTAGAAGGAAGAGCTTGCCTAACACATTGAATACTAATTGTACACCATTCTTCTCAATACCACATTCTTTGAGTATGCCCTTAGTTCATTAACTTTAGTTACATAATCTTGGATATTGTCAATTTTTTTGGATCTAGATTAGTAAGATTGTTATCAATTTGATATCCCCTAACCTCATTAGTTTGACCATACAATTGTCCAAGTTTTTCCTAAGCCTCCTTAGGTGTAGAACACTTATCAATATGATAAAGAAGGTCAAGTGAAATAAATGTACATAGATATGCAAGTGCCTATCAATACGATAAATACAATCAAGTGAAACAAATTAACATAGATCCAAGTGACTTAGCCATTCCATCCTTTCTTTAGAATACTTTGGTTTTGGTTCAAGATCCATGATGTGAGGTACATACCCCTTACTCATCAATGAATTCCATGAATTTGATTTCCAAGTTACATAGTTATATGGAGTCAAATGAGGAAACTTAGGATAATCCATGGCAAAATTATAAGAGCACAAATGAGAACTCAAAAAGAAGATGAACACAACCACACACCATCCCCCCTAAATTCACTCAATCATTAAGGACCCCCTAGAAAAGTAAGATCTTGACACTTTATACTTAGTGTGATTATAGTTGCCACTAGCCAAGATGGCAAAGTGGTTTTGATCTTAGTACACTACAGATGCCAAATTAGGCCACACAACTAAAAGTACAATTATAATATAGAATGTGATAAATTAGATACAACAATAAAATTACATGAAATATTATGCACTTTTTAAAAATTTGTACCAAAAAATGTTACCATATGAGCCAAAACAAATCCCTGGAAGTTTCTAAAATGAGAACTCAACAACATCTGTGAGAATCTATAATTTTTGGAAAATGTAGAAACCAAAATAAAAAACTATCTACACCACTACAAAGCTCTTGAAATTTTTCCTTAAATAAAAAAATTTCTTTGAAAAAGGAGTTTGTGAACCCAAGATATTAGCCTCCAAAGTTGGAGTGCAAATTCAAAACTGTCAATGGTGAGGGGGGAAATTTTTTCAAAATTCCATGTTGATGTTAGCATGATGTCACTACCAAATTTGGTAGAGATTCAACCAAGTATATAACTATCACTAGATGTAGAAGTCTGCTATTTAAATTTAGAACTTTGTAAAATATGGATCTCTACTAAAATTGGAGGATGTTGCCAAATATACAGGGACTGCCAAAAAACTCCAAATTTGGTGGAGGAAGGTATAAAAATGTACAAAAGGTGTTCTAAATGCCATGTAGGCCTATTCTAGCGGGGTCTGTGCTGAATAGGAGGGGTCCAACACCTTTTTGGGTTCTGCAAATCCAAAGGGTCCATGGAAGGGTTAAGCCCCTACTAGGTGGGGTAAGGGCTGTTGAGTGTGTGTTTGTCATTGATGTCAAAATGTTTTGGTGAGAGTTGAGGAGTTCACAACATGCTTCATGAGTTCATAGGTTTCTCCATGAGTTCATACATAGCTTTGGTTTCTTCATCATGAATTTATACTGGTTCATGTTTCTTGAAGCTCACAGTGAGATAAACAATGAGATAAAGTCAATATTGATAGGGTTTCATCAGCCTACTACCTAGACTATCCTGGTTTGTAATGATTCACAAAGCTGAGTGTTGCTTCAGAAAGTTCACTGAGTTGAGAATGTTGGAAGTTTGTATTAAAGTGTGGTAACAATCTTCTTCATGAGATAACATGTATCAGTCAACATCAGTCAGAGCTTCTTAAGAACAAATAGATCATGACTATATCAGGTTCTTTGAAATATTTTCTTAGGGTGCAGTTATGTGAAGTTATGATATGACATAGTGGTTCATCATCAAGAGTTTATTTCAGATGATTTATCATTAATGTTAAAAGGTTGGATGTCTAGCAAGTTGTCTAAAAGAGTTGGCAAGATGGAGATAGTATGACAAAATGCATAGAAGTTGTTTAAATTTAGGGGTTCTTCATGACAGTGAGCTATGAAGAATTTGGGGTTTGAGAAATACTTAAAGATCAAGTTTATATTCCTTAAAACCCTAAGGGTTTCTAATATCTTAAGTCTAAAACCTAAACCCTAACTAAATGTAAAAGGCTCAAAGGTAAATGTTGCACTTTTTATTTTGTTTTTGAGTTGACTTACAATAGCAAGTCACCTAGTCACATAAGTGACTACTTAAGGGCACTAAGATCATTCAGTGACCGGCCCCATACCTAGGGAGATCGATTCTATTCGAATAGACAAAATTTGACAGGCACCAAATACAGATCAACAGGTCATATTTTAACGTTCCAAGGGTGTGAAAGATCTAATCAATGAACATGACTTAAAGTTATTTTAAACCTAAACGGTCATTCAACTGTGTATAAGATTGACGGCCATTTAAAAGTTTTCTGTTGTAAGAAGTTTGAGTAGTTTCTTAACTATTTTTTCTTTTCTCCCGATGGAAAAACTGAAAAAGTGGTTTTGTGCTTGAAGTTTTCTTGTTGAGGATAAATGCATACGGTGTGATATACAGCTGACAGAGGTGAGAGACTCAGGGTTTTATAATTTCTTGAGTATGTTATCAAAGACAAAAAATAATTGTGCAAACCAAGACAATTGATATAGAGAAATTTGTGATAGTCACGGCAAGAAAATCATGGTAAGAACTCAACTTATTTGAAATTGATATGCTGACTTAATGATCCTAACATGTGTAGATATGAAGAGATTACATATATGTCAGAGGACTGTATGTTTTGATGATCTGTGTTGTTGATGAAAATATCTATGAGGAAATGCTGTGGTAATCAAACATTTGATGATATAGATTGAAAATAAAGCTATATGGATATTCTTGTATACATATGAAGTTGTGTCTTATCAACAGAACTAGATGTTTGAGAAAGTTAGCAAGATGATCTGCAGAGATTTGTAAGAAAGCAATGTTATGCAATGAAACAGAGTGTCCCTTTGTATTTGTTTTTCTTCATGATTGAAGCATGTATTGAAAGGTCAAGTCAGTGAGACAAGAAATGACCTTTGCCAGTGAGGCAACTGTAGCTAGTGAGGCTTGAATTGTAGCCAATGATGCAACTGTAGCCAGTGAGGCCTGTAATTGGTGAAATTCATTAAATAAGCTAGTGAGTCATTTTTCGAGTGGTTTTTATGCCCTGGAGGGTTTTCCACTCAGGACAATCTCTGTGTTATGGTTACTTGTTCTGCTAATGAGTTTTTGTTCATTATTTCATAATTTAACTGTTATATGATGATCAAAGTAAATTAGTACAAATGCATAATACTTTGATGCTTATCTCAGTCCAATCAAGCAACAATCTTCCTTTATTGTTTGTCTTGATGAATTGTTCAAATGATTCCTCATAGTTCACAAACAGTTGTTTTGTCTTTTCATGCTCACAAGTTGGTTTGATCATTCATCTTGATTCTTAAATGGATGTCTTGCTTTACCATTCAAGGTTGAGGTTCACAGTTGGTAAAAGTTGATTAGGTGTTTCCAAAAACAAGTCTGTTTTATAAGACATTGATTTACCCCCCCTCTCAGTGTCTCATGTACTCCAACAAGTGGTATCAGAGGTAGACCCTTACAAGAAGTCTAACCAACTTAAGGGTTCCTAGCAAGTGGAGTACAGTGGGTAAAAAGAATAGAAATAAGGCCTCAAATAGAGAAAAGAAAGATGCTGATCAAAAAGTTGAAAAGCAAGCCTTAGTTAAGTCTGGCAATGAGTTGTTGCATGAGTCAACCATGATTGTAGATACAAAATGTCATAAAGAAATCAGTCCTGCAGTTAAGAGTCTTGACAATGTGAATGTTAGAAGACAAGAACTTGATGATTTTGTAGTTAAAATTGATGATGAAGAAGGAGACCTATTTGTGGATGAATATGAACAAGTGTATGATGAACTAGATTATGAGATTGATTTAAAAGGAGAACTCTTGTGTGCATTGGATACAATCAATCAACTTGGAAAGGAGAATTAGAGATTAGAAGACCAGCTTCAACAAGAAAAAGGCTCCAAAGACAAGGTATGTTCAGATTCTGAAAAAGTTTCTTTAGAGCTTGAAGAGACAAGAAATTAGATTGTTGACTTAAAGGTACAAGTTGAAGAGTCTAATAAACTGATTATTAGTCTAAAAATTGAAGTAGAAGAAGCAAAAAGAGAAGTTGATTTTAGGAAATCTAATCTTGAAGTCAAAACTAATGAATGTCTAAGATTAGAGTTAGACATTATTTCTCTGAGAAAGGAATTAGCAAAAGCATCTTCTGAGTTAAACAAGAATCTGTAATTTAAAAAGAGTACTGATTGTTTGAATGACATGCTAAGCAAGCAAAAGTATTGCAGGGATACTACTAGCTTGGGTTATGAGAAAGGAGAATGTTCCAAGACAAGATATGGATGTCGGAAGAAAATAGACCTGACCACTTACTCTAACACTCCTGAGGATGAAGCCAAGAAGAAAGAAAAAGACAAAGTTACTGATAGAAGAAGTACAAACAGGCACTCAAGATCATTATTTCTCAGGCAATATCATTCTGTAAGTTGCCACTACCCTCAGTTTTATGGTTATTGATATTCTTTCCATAATTATGGTCATAAGGCAAAGTATTGTTGCATGCATGAGAAGAAAAAGGGGTATAATAAGAACACTTTTGATTGGTCAAGTAAAAGAAACAAGGTCATGTGCTTTAAATGTCATAGGATTGGACATGTTGTAAATATTTGTAAGACTAATATGGTAAAATCATTTGGCCATCATAAGAAAACAAGGACCATAATAGTTTAGAGAAAGAAACAAAAAGAGGAAAAGAAGCTTGGGCATGCTGCTCAAGTTCCACCCATAAGTGCATAAAAATTAGCATAAAGTTGAGGGGGAGTTAGTTAATGTGTTATCTTTCAGCCCCATAATTGATTAGACATGCATATCTTATCAGGAGATTGAATAAAGGAGATTTAGTTGTCATTGTTGGTAATCATTTAAGATGGCAAAGGTGAGTGGTTGTTTCAAACCATATATGATCATTCTTTGAAGAATTTATAGGGTATGCCAATGCCTATGTTAAGGTATATTTGTTCTCTGACTTCATTTTGCAATGAATATATAATGCCCAATGTCAATGATCAGTATTTGGATTAGTGATTGTATCAGTGATTGCATCAAGGCAATTTGAATCATAAGACAGTCAGCTAGGGGAAGTCACAGTGTCATGAGTAATGCATTGTTATAGACTATGTTAGGAGATCCCCACCTTTGTCCATGATGTCAAAAGAACATGTGACAGGTTTTTGGAATGACAATAGTGTTTAGGAGATGCTTATAGTTTTTATCATTCATCCCCATGAAGAAGTCAAAAAGATTATGTGTATTATTTGTCTTGGATCCAGCACAAGGGTACAATACAGTATATGTTTGGCATGAGTCAGGAACACCATGTTAGCAACAAAAGTTATGTCACAGATTTAGGTATCTCAGGTCAGTATTATGTGGATTTCACATTGGTCTAAGTGTTCATACTGTTAATAATATTGTAGGGGCAGTGATATAAGTTTCATGTTGTAACATGACTATGCACTTATGTAGTCAGTAATGACAGTAATCAAGATGTTTAAAATGATATTGCTTGGATGAGTTAGATGCAATTAGTGTATTCTTTGGGTTTAGATGCAATGTCATAGTGCCCTGGTAGACATGTTTGCAAAATATGGCAAGTATGTAGGTTTACAATGTCTTTACTAGTACATTTCAGATGACTAGTTTAGTGCTTTTTGGAGATGACAGTGATGTTTTTGGGTGAACAAAAAGATGACAGTGTATGTCTTATGACAGTGACTTAGTTTGATGACCTTGACTTGACAATGGGGATATAACTTGGATAATATCTATGAAGTCTTCCACATTGACAGTAGTTGTGCAAGATTTCTTTTTGCTTTTGATTACTTGATAACGCTCTAGTGATAATATGATAGTGACTATCCAAGGTTCTTGTAGCATTAGTATAGTGGACAGTGACAGATGCTCTTCAACAGTGGATAGTGACAGTTGCTCTTAGACAGTGACAATGAAAGTCATGCAATAATGTACATTATTTAGTGTTTCTTGGCCTTCAATGGTGTCATATGGTATGGAGTAGTCTCTTGACAGTGAATAACATTGGCTTGTATTAGTTTGACTAGTGTAACTAATAGTGGTTTGGCTCGTGAAGTGACTTTGGCTTGATCTATGTTGATAGTGGTTATGACACATCCTATGTCTTCTTAGTCATCTTTTGCTAGTGGATTGTTGACTTCACACTACTTTTACAACTTTATCTTCTATATGTGCTTTTATTGAAATAATGGTATAGATACTTTGCTTCAATGATAGGTTTGGTAATAGACAAGTTTGATAAGACTATTCTATGCTTTTGTCTAAGCTACTAGTTCTTGGCTTTCCATGGAGATCTACCTATTTTTCAGAGAGAGTTCATTTTTTTTACTTAACTTTGAAACTGTGTCAACACTTGTAAGTTATTTGTCTGTTATCTTGAGATTTCTACTCTGTCACAAGATAGTGGAAGTATGTTCTTAACAATTTGGTGGTATTTGGTCCTACCAGTGATGTGACAATGATGGAAAGAAATATTCTAACAAGTTACAGTCTTAACTTGATAGTATAGAGATTGTGTTCTCTTTATCAAACATGTTATAACCTGTTGTAGTATAGAGAGATAACTGTACTCTGCTCTGTAATGTGCTCCTTATGCTATGACGACTAATGATTGGTGATAGTGTAGTGATTGAGTTGTGATGACAATGATCACATTGCAAACAATCTCTAATCTTATGCATTGGTCTGCAACTATGGAGGTGACTGATCCAGGCTCTGTGATGTGGTGGATTGATAGTTTTGTAAGTATTAACAAATAGTTCTATATACTTGAGATTGTTAGTTCTGTGGGAGGCATGTAAGACTTATTTGTTCAGGGTTTTGGAAACTTACAAAGACCATTCAATATCTTATATAGTCAGATTTGAGGTAGAGAGGTGGACTAATAAGAGTGCAGATGACTGTTCAAGGTATTTAAAGGTTTGTAAGTCAATATAAGGGGCAATGAAATCTTCCAAGGCTAGTACAGACATTAGTAAATCTCTCCATACATTCAAATGCATACAAATAATGAGAGGGCACTAGGACTCCATAGTAATGAGATAAAATACCAAATCTAATATATATTAATCTTAGAAGGTGAAATTGGTGCATGCACACAGGGGGAGTTTCTTGTATCTTTTTGATCCTTGATGGTTTTCAGTTTCATATGACAGTTGGCATGATGATTGGTAGTTTTTGCTCATTGTATTCTGATGCTATTTCTATTCTAACCATTTTGATGGCAGTTGTACTTATTCTTGTTCCTTGATTTGATACTAACAGTTGTTGTTGTTGTGCACAGTATATTGGCTTTGACTGTTGGTACTTGATACAGATGCTCATTTCTTTCTCTCTCCCACTATGCCTTTGGCATTATTGTCAAAAGGGGGAGAAGACTCAGTTCAAGCATTTGATGAGGTATATTTGATACAGGTTGAGCTCATAATTATCAGTGGTACCTTTGGTGATAGCATTTGATGAGTGAGGTTTATGGTTCAATTTTGTAGTTTCACATCAATGCCAAAGGGGGAGTTTGTTGAGTGTGTGTTTGTCATTGATGTCAAAATGTTGTGGTGAGAGTTCAAGAGTTCACAACATGCTTCATGAGTTCATAGGTTGCTCCATGAGTTCATACATAGCTTTGGTTGCTTCATCATGAATTTATACTGGTTCATGTTTCTTGAAGATCATAGTGAGATAAACAATGAGATAAAGTCAACATTGATAGGGTTTCATCAGCCTATTGCCTGGACTATCATGGTTTGTAATGATTCACAAAGCTAAGTGTTGCTTCAGAAAGTTCACTAAGTTGAGAATGTTGGAAGTTTGTATTAAAGTGTGGTAACAATGTTCTTCATGAGATAACATGTATCAGTCAGCATCAGTCAGAGCTTCTTAAGAACAAATAGATCATGACTATATCAAGTTCTTTGAAATATTTTCTTAGGGTGCAGTTATGTGAAGTTATGATATGACATAGTGGTTCATCATCAAGAGTTTGTTTCAGATGATTTATCATTAATGTTAAAAGGTTGGATTTCTAGCAAGTTGTCTAAAGGAGTTGGCAAGATGGGGTCACTAACACAAGATTACCAAGATGCAAACACAAATGATATGGTGATGTTATCTCAACAAGATATAAACACACTGAAGACAGTATGACAAAATGCATAGAAGTTTAAATTCAGTGGTTCTTCATGATAGTGAGCTATGAGGAATCTGGGGTTTGAGAAATACTTAAAGATCAAGTTTATATTAATTAAAACCCTAAGGGCTTCTAATATCTTAAGTCTAAAATCTAAACCCTAACTAAATGTAAAAGGCTCAAAGGTAAATGTTGCACATTTTGTTTTGCTTTTGAGTTGACTTACAATAGCAAGTCACCTAGTCACTTAAGTGACTACTTAAGGGCACCAAGGTCATTCAGTGACTGGCCCCATACCTAGGGAGACTGGTTCTATCCGACTAGACAAAGTTTGATGGGTGCCAAATACAGATCAACAGGTCATATTTTAACGTTCCAAGGGCACGAAAGATCTAATCAATGAACATGACTTAAAGTTATTTTAAACCTAAACGATCATTCAACTGTGTACAAGATTGACGGCCATTTGAAAGTTTTCTGTTGTAAACAGTTTGAGTAGTTTCTTAACTATTTTTTCTTTTCTCCCGATGGAAAAAATGAAAAAGTGGTTTTGTGCTCGAAGTTTTCTTGTTGAGGATAAATGCATACAATGTGATATATAGCTAACAGAGGTGAGAGACTCAGGGTTTTATAATTTGTTGAGTATGTTATCAAAGATAGAAAATAATTGTGCAAACCAAGACAATTGAAACAGAGAAATTTGTGATAGTCACTACAAGAAAATCATGGTAAGAACTTAACCTATTTGAAATTGATATGCTGACTTAATGATGCTAACATGTGTAGATATAAAGAGATTACATATATGTCAGAGGACTATATGTTTTGATGATTTGTGTTGTTGATGAAAATATCTATGAGGAAATGCTGTGGTAATCAAACATTTGATGATATAGATTGAAAATAAATCTATATGGATATTCTTGTATACATATGAAGCTGTGTCTTATCAACAGAACTGGATGTTTGAGAAGGTTAGCAAGATGATCTGCAAAGATTTGTAAGAAAGCAATGTTATGTAGTGAAACAGAATGTCCCTCTGTATTTGTTTTTCTTCATGATTGAAGCATGTATTAAAAGGTCAAGTCAGTGAGATAGGAAATGACCTTTGCCAGTGAGACAATTGTAGCTAGTGAGGCTTGAATTGTAGCCAGTGAGGCTTGAATCATAGCCAATGAGGCCTGTAATCAATGAGATTCATTAAAAAGCCAGTGAGGCATTTTTTGAGTGGATTTTATGCCCCAGAGGGTTTTCCACTCAGGACAATCTTTGTGTTATGGCTACTTGTTCTGCTCATGAGTTTTTGTTCATTATTTCATAATTTAACCGTTATATGATGATCAAAGTAAATCAGTACAAATACATAAAACTTTGATGCTTATCTCAGTCCAATCAAGCAATAATCTGCCTCTATTGTTTGTCTTGATGAATTGTTCAAATGATTCCTCATAGTTCACAAACAATTGTTCTATCTTTTCATGCTCACAAGTTGGTTTGATCATTCATCTTGATTCTTAAATGAATGTCTTGCTTTACCATTCAAGGTTGAGGTTCACAGTTGGTAAAATTTGATTAGGTGTTGCCAAAAACAAGTCTATTTTATAAGACACTGATTCACCCCCTTCTTAGTGTCTCGCGTACTTCAACAAGGGCATGGGGCTTGAGCCCTACAACTCCCTGTGGTCAATACGACACAGTAACAAGTGGGTATAAGGCTTGATAGAAGGTCAAGTACCCTACACTTAATTTTCTTTTAATATTTATTAAATTTTGCAAATTTAAAAAAATTGCAAACTAATTTTTTTAATAATTTTTTTATCTGTAAAAAAGAAAAGCACCTGCACAATTTTTTTTGCAAAAGATGTTGAAGGATGACATAGTGGCTGAAAATTGCTTTGATGGACCAAGGCAAAAGTGTCTAATTTTGATGAATTGATAGTCAATCCTTAGGTTCTTCAACCTTTTGGATGTGATGGAAGAGTTTGATTTGACCTAAAATTCTTCATAAATGTAGCTACCTTCTAGATCTAGCAACCACCTCCCAACTTCAAACCCTTGTAAATCTTGCCTCCAATGTCTAATTTAGACAAATCAAAAGGCTAAACTAACTTTCTTAGACACCCTAAACTCAATGGTGAGCTCATATTTACTCCAACATGATCCTAAATGAACTTGAAATACAAATTCACAAAGAAGAAACCCTTCCAAATGGATAGTATTTCTATCAAGTTTTTATGATTCTCTAGGGTATCATTTGATGCATGAAAAGAGAATACTCAACTTTTTAAAAGAAACCAAGACTTGCAACCTAGATCTCTTAAAATACTAACATGAAACAATCCTAAAAGATCTAATACCATGTAATAATTGGTATAGAATGCTCTATACCATGCAAGAATTCGCTATTACATCATTGTAAGAAGAGAAAATTTCTAAACCTTTCCATCATTGTAAGAAGAGAAAATTTCTCCATTACATTGTTTGCTATTACAAAGGTCCATTATGGTGTGTTTGTGTTCTATATTGTATGAAAATGTGTAACAAATCTTTTAGCTAAATATTTGAATGTAGTGATGGTGTTCTTTGGTGAGTGTAAGAACCATTTAAGTGCTTGTCCACCCAAGCTTTGTGGAATAGTCTAATCAAGTACATGTCATCAAAATCAATTTCTTGGCTAGCCATAAAAATTATTTAACATGCTCTCCAGGATCCCCCTTTCCCTTATATTTATCAAAATTTGGAATCTAAAAATGTAGAGGAAAGGGGATTTGTGCTATGGATATGTCTAGTGGATAAGAACATAAATCTTCAAACGTGTATCCCTTGCATTGAGTTTGGTTTCTTGCTTGCAAACCTCCTATTGTGTCTTTTATGGCTTTCCATTCTTGGTTGAATGATATATTAGGATGTGGTGGTTGGTTATTTTGCTTGTGTTGATTATGCATATATTATAGGTATGTTGCATTATTGATATTGGATTGATTTGATTGATGACTTAGATTGGATGGATTCTACATTTTTTTGTGATTGGTTGGGATGTGTTGATTATGTTGATTGGATGGTTGGTTATTTTGAGTGAGTTGATTTTGTTGAGGATTTTTATTAGAGTTTAGATTGGTATAATGGATTGGGTTGCCATAGAAACTTGAGGGATGAGGCTTTAGCTTTTCCTTGATGTTGGGGATTACATTGTGATTTGTTTTATGTTGAATATTGACACTTTAGGATTAACGTTATTGAGTTCCACATGAGTTTGACTGACATTAGAGTTGTTGGGATTTGGATTGGATGGATCTTGGTTTATGATGTTATTAAGGTTATCCAAGTTATAATCGATAAGTAATTTGGCTCTTGATTCAACAGGACTTCTAAGTATGTCATTTGTATTTTGATGTATGAATTAGTGTTTCAAAGTCAAAGAAATCATGATAGTCATAAGAATACTCACTTTGATTGGGGAGATTCACTATCACTATCATTATCTTCCTGGATTTCATGTGGGAGTTGACAAGAGGTTTCTCCAACTAGATATGGATTTTGGACACATGAGTTCTCAAGAAGAAAATGATTTTATTCAAGGAATTCTATGTTACAATTTTCTTAATGCCTAGTTGTAGGAGACATGAAGATGTACTTGATTTCTTGGATTTTTGAGACTTTTTTTTTAAATCTTAGATGTTTTATAGGTTTTACACAATTTATTTAAACACACCAATAACTCAGATTATTCAAATGGGTGTGTATGCACTTGCGAGCCCATGTATAATGCCTTGTCTAGGTACGGAAAGTAGGGCCTATGAGGAAGTACTATCCACTTTATCCTCAAGATTAGACTAAGGTGTGAGGGGAGAGCATACGTGGCCTACAATCTCATTTCTAGGGGCACATTGTGATTAACTTCCTAGCACTAACTGCTAATCGATGCATCAAAATTATGTACGATTGAAAGGTCTTATCTAGGCTTGACATGGCTTGCTAGGGGCATCCTCTTTATAATTGAAGGTACGTGAGGCCCAAGTCAATGAAATGAGGGGTATGTCTAATGGCTTGGTTTGAGAGGGTAACACACTCTCCACCTTCACTTTGTAAGGTATAAAGTTCCTTGCAAGCTTAACCAAAAGTGACAAATGTCCATCAATGGGATGAGTCTTTTGATTCTCTCCTAAATTTTTATCCCCCAACGGAACATGAGGGTTTAGGTTGCCACTTGGTGATGAGATCCAAGCTAGGCCCATTAAAATAAATAAAGAAGAAAGGGTGTTTTTATTCTCAAGATTATAAAATTGTACAAGAGAAGAGCTTACTCACTTTAACTTCAGGTGACAAAAAGTGAGATGGAACCACTTTTGATCTTCAACATCACCAAAAGGTGTGAGAAGAGAGAATACATGGGTTTTCAAATCACACAAATACTTCCACACATAAGAAGACAATATAAGTTTTTAACTTAGAAAATTAATGTGTGAATATTTTGGAAAAAGATGGTCTTCGATAATCAAAGATGCAATGAAAAGTTTAAGTCTTTTCCAAACAAGAGACACTAAATTCAAAGAGAGTTAGCCATGCATTTCAAACATAATCTCTGCAATATCAAAAAATAAGCTAGTCAAGTAGAAAATATATATCATCAACAAATTGCTTGTGATTTTCTAATCAGTTTTTAAAAAAATTAAATATTGAGTTCGTATGAGAAAGTTATGCTTGTTGCAAGATCAAAAGTAAAGAGGGAGCTTTAAATTGATATACTTGATATATAGGGTAGTATCAACAAATATCACCTCATCCACAATGAAGTGCTCTAAACCAACTTTCCAACACCTATAAAAACATGAAAATTTGATAGCCTACACAAAAGTTACACGAGTTTGAGAAAAAGGCTATGTTATAGGTAGAGGGTTGGAGGCTTCAAGGTAGGACAAGTGGCACCTGAGTGGAGGGAGGTGGTGTTGCTCATAGGGAGGTTGAGGGAGTATAGACCCTTGGCCTAGAAGAAACTATGTCCAAACTAATGCACCCACAAGACCTGGGGTTCAGTGGCTGGCCCAGGTTGCTAATATAACAAAGGGCTAAGTAGACTAAAAATCTAAACACCTGCCAAATTGTAAACAAAAAGTGCATGCACCAAATTTATAAATAAACTAGAAAAAAATGTAAACAAAAATACTTCTATTCCAAATTAAATGCAAACCTCAAGATGAGAAAAGATGGAATTTAAACCAAAACATGTAAATAAAACAAGTTACCATATGTAACTTCCATGTTGAAATAGATTTTTCTCCATAGATTTGGGATATGGTTGCCCAAAATCACTTCAAATGTTGGAAACACTTACTTACCGAAGATGGTGGATGCCTTTTGAAATGGTCAAAGCTTGATTTATAGTTTTTTTAGAGGGAAGATGAATGGTGGAGATTTTATTAGAAGATCGACAGTGGAGAACAAATGAGAAGACTTTCCTAAGATTAAGGTGAAAATGGAAGGTTTAGATTTAGTTTGTTTGAGATGAAAGGCTAAAATTGCATTACTAAAAATAGCAATTTGTTGCAACCATAAAGCCTATTTAAAAATTGGGAGGGAAAGGTAATTAGTTGCTCATTTATTTATGGAAATGGTGGAGGGAAAATAGGTTAATTAAATAATAAAAATTATTTAATTAGATGTGAGTTGGAAATGAAATTAAATAATAAAATTATTTAATTAGGAATGAGATGAACTAGGTTAATTAAATTTAATATAATTACTTAATCAAATTAACATGGACTGGTTGTTTTTGGTTTCTCTCTGTTTCACCACTTGTGAAACTCGCTTCGTTTGCCTGTACGCCTATATGGCTTCTTTGTATGGGTTCGAGCCCTTCTTGATGTTATCTTAATAAAAAACAATGGATTAAATTAATTAAAATAATATAATTAATTAATTAATTAATAATGAAAATGTTGGTATGAAATGAGTTCAATTAGAATGTCATTGGAAGTGAGAACAAATAAAATTTAGGTGTCTACAACTAGCACAAAGATATCTTACATTGACATCATTAGGAAGAGAAACAAATAGAGAGATAGATTGAAGAATTAGGTCTATAAAAAGAGGGTGTGGGCTAAAATAACATGGAAAACAAGGGTTAAAGGAAGAGACAAGATACACAAGTAAGCTTAAATAATAATAAGAAAGATACAATATAAGTAAATAGATAGGGACAAGAGAGAAAAAAAAGGAATGAAATTCAAGGAAAAGGATATGGAGCAAAAAATAATAAAAATAACAACTAATTGAATTATTATTAAATGTAGAATAGAGATTCAAAATATAGAAGTGAAAGGAAATGCAAGCTTGAACTATGTAAGAACAAAAAAGAGTTCAAAATTAAATCTTAGGAATAATGCGAACAATAAAGATAATGAAAAATAAAATATTCATAATTACCAAAAATGTAAACCAAAGAGTAAATTTTCACAAATAATTTAGGTGAATAACATAGATAAACCTAAACTGGAAGATCATGAAACAATACAATCTAAGCATTAAACAAAAATGACACCTAGACAAGATTGAAGAAAACAAGAAAAGAGAATACAAATTAGAACACAATATCAAGTAAGAAAAAGCAACAATAGACTAAAATAAAAAATAATGAAAGTTAAAAAAACACCAAGGGAGAAAGAAGGTAGAGGTTGTTCAAATGCACAACAATTTTTTTTAATAATCATATAGAAGCTGAAATAAGAGAGAAAGGAGGTAGAAAAAAGAAAGATAAAAAATACAACATGAATGAAGATGAAATTATAGGAGAAAAAATAAGAAGGAAGCCAACATTGGAAACTGGAAATAGACAGTGGAAGGAAGAGGGAAAAGAATGAGACTCAAAATTAAGGGAAAGAAACTAGGTGGAGTTGGGTGAGCAACCCAAGGAGGAGAATGAGTAGACCAAGGTTGAGAAAAGAGGTAGAGAAATGATCACAGAGGGAAAATAGAGGAAAGGTAGGTGGAGGAGGGGAGTTACAAGAAAGGATAAGAGATGGGAGGGATCAATGAGGATGGGTGGGGAATAGGATGGGAACACCAAGGTAGAAAGAAGGAGAGAAATAAGGAGGAAGAAGGAGAGAGGACAATAAGGGGGAGAGCCATGATAAGCATGAATCCAGGTAGGAGGGTAAGAGGAAGAGAACTCAAAAAAAGAGGGGGTTGGATTAAATGGAGTTTAATAAAGGATGCCGAGCAAGGATCAAGTGCCACCCTTCATCTCTTAAGGTTAGTAGGGTGGTTCCTAATGAAAATAACTTCCTTGATTTTTCTCTTGAAAAAGCTATCTTCATTAGAATGGACTTGCGCATCCTCAAGGTGAATGGTGTTTAGTGGAGGACAAGTGTTTTGCTAGGGCATATTTAGCAATCTACTCATGCTTGATGTCTACACCATGTTCCTTGTTCTTGTGCTGATGCAATGACCCCTCTCACCAATGTACGAAGTCCCATAAGAACACTTGATCTTATGGACTCTTGAGTCGAGCTAAAAGTCTCTAAATATTTGGTAGGAGGGATGTAATTTCTAATAGTAGTGAAGGGTTTGAAGACACACCAAAGGCTCTTTTTATGTAGGATTTGGCAATTTTATTGGGAATGCCTTCAATATAGGGGAGGATGACAATAGGAATTTAGATTTAGAGATCTTAGGGGCTTTAACTTGCCTAAATGCTCTATTATCTTCTTGTTATCTTGAAAAACTCTGAAAAGGTGAGAAAGCTTGAGGTTAAGGTTATCTTCATCATAGATGTGAACTACCAATACTGGTGGCTAAGGTCTTTAAGACCCCCATTTTTTGGGCAAGATGGTGATAGGAGGCATGGAGATAGAGGTCACTATGAGTAGATTTTTTGAAGTCATGATGAGCTAGGCCTGCCATTAACTTTTTAACTAGGATAATGTCCAAAAAGGGAGTTGGGTATTGGGTTCGATTTCTTTTGTGAATTTGATTGAGTAAAAAATATTGTTGAGATGCGAGTGAAAAATGTCAAATTGATTCAAGCCACGGGGCCCCATATGTTGGTATCATCAACATAATGCTTCCACCATTTTGGTTTAAGATCTTGAAGGAATTGAGGGCAAGATGTTGAAAGTGTTCCATGAAAAGGTTGACCATGACTAGGGATAAAGGGGAACCTATGGCCACTTCATTAGATTGTTCATAGAATGCATCTTGAAAAGAGAAAAATGTGGATTCAAGGCATAAATCAATAAGGGAGGCAATCTCACCATTAGTCCTGCACCTAACTAGCTCCATGGAGTCATTGATAGGTACTTTGGCAAACAAAGACACCACATCAAAGCTAACTAAGTTGTCTCTGTTGGCAAGAGACACTATATGGATTCATGATTGTTGTCATTGATGGCAACAAAGTTCATCCCACACATCCACAGGACATGGTGTGTCTCTACCGGAAGTCAGAATGAAGAATGTGGTGGTCCGATAAACAAGAACAGAGCATGTGGCAAGATCTGACAGACAGGTCCAGATCTCTCAGAGGAAGTATCTTGGTAAAGTGTGGATTTGGGGAAGTCAAGAGGACTACCTTGAGTGATAGATTCCAAGGTTTTAGCCTCCGGTGACAGATGAGGTAAAAGATATGAATACTTGAGTACTAGGCTCTTGAGTGACAGTGTGAACAGAGGAAGAACTGACTGACAGAACATCAGACTATTTTCCGGATGTGTTTCTGATGGTGGTAAAGGTTATGAAGACATGAATTATGTTTGGCCAACATGATTAATGATTTCTACAAGTATATGCTTGATCCGCATTACTTAATGTGCAAGGATTTAGCTGACAGAACAGAGTTTGTGAGAAGATTGACTGTTCCGGGTGCCGACTAGAAAGATAATGAAATCACTTGTGCAGATATATATAGGATGGATTTAGTTGTGAGAGTAGTAGTGATGACATATGATGTGCGAATAAAAGTAGAGTAGAGCAGAAATAGTAAGGAAGGTCTGGTATGTGAAAGGAAAGTAGCATAAGAGAAGAGGAAAGATGAAGTGCAGCAGATCAGTGTACTAAGCCTAATCGGAACTGAACTCTAGCATATGTGGATGCTACCAATCAATTCAAGTATTGTATAACACTCTTTTGTAGACAGTGTGTCTCTTGTAGGCAGTGTGCCTCCTTGTGAACAGTGTGCTCGGGTAGTGAGCCCTATTTGGCAAGTGCCATTTTGTATTTCCTTATTCTTCTAATAGAGAATAATCTTTGGGTTAATCACCCCATGGTTTTCTCCCTTAACAGGGTTTCCACGTCAAAAAAATTGTGTCATGTGTATCTCCATTTCATGGTTATGTTTGCTTGTTTGAATTAATATTGCATTGATTAATAAGAAAGTTTAGAAAGAAGAAATTATTAGGATAACTGATTCACCCCCCCCTCTCAATTATCAATAGTTGGTATCAGAGCTAAGTTCCTCCTAACAGAGTCTAACAGCTCGTGGAAAATCTAGGAGTCCAAATGGATGCATATGGTTTAAGGGAGCAACTCAAGACTACCCTTGAGGATCTTGAACAGTCAAACTCTGAAGTCAATGAATTAAAGGAAAGACTCAAACAGGCTGATGATTTCATGAGAGAACTAAAAGACAAATTAAGTCTCTCTATGAAAAAGAGAAAGGAGCTGCTTCAGCAATTGGCAAGACAAGATGAAGAAAATAATGCAAATGAAGAGCTAACTAAAAAAACCAAGTTATGTGAAAAGTTATCAAAAGAAGTCATTATGGTAAGACATGAAATGGAATCAGGAGTTATAAAGTTTACTCAAGAAATTGAAGAAAAAAGAAAAACTGAAGATAATCTAAGACAATCTCTCAAGGAGAAATCAGAAGATTGCCATCAAATGGATAGAATTATCAGACATCTTGAATCTAATCTTGAAGATGCTAAAGAAAATGAAGAAAAACTTGAGGATCAAATTGTCTCTCTTAAAAGGGATCTTCAATCAGCAAATGAATATAAAGAGAAATTCAAGATAAGTTCTGCTCAACTTGAAGTTCTTCTTGGAAGTCAAAAGAGGGCAGATGACAAGTGTGGTTTGGGATATGAGAAAGGAGAAAGCTCCGGATCTGGTCAAAAGAATTTTGGATCAGAAAATCCAAGGAACAGGCATAGAAGACCTCTGGTAAGACAGCCCAATGCTCAAAGATATCCATCCGTCAATGGATACTGCCACAGCTGCAATCACTTTGGTCACAAAGCTAATCAGTGTAGAAAGAGAATGAGTCAGACTAATTCATCCTTCTTCAGACAGTGTTTCAATTGCAAAAGGTATGGTCACAGAACTCATGAATGCAAAAATAGGCAAATGAACAAATCATTCAATGGTAGATGCTTTGCATGCAATAGAATAGGGCATATGGCTAATCAATGCAGATCAAGAGGATATCAATCAGATATGCAAAGAAATGTTGTTTGCCATATTTGCAATAGATCCGGTCATATTGCAAAATTCTGTAGAAATAAGAATCAGGACAAAAGAGGTTTGGTATATCATAATCAGAATCAAGATAAGGGTAAACAAAAGGTTAATGCGGATGAAGTCAGAAGTGAGATGAACAAGATTTGGGTGAAGAAAAATATAGAGAATGTGGAGGTTAGATCCGCACCAGACTCTGGTGCTGATATTCCTTCTAGAAATTGAAAAAGTGAGCTCTAGCTTAGGGAGAGACACAAAGAAAACCTTATTCCCCCAGCCAGTCAAATGGTGCCTAAAATTGGCACATGAGAAGCTACAGATTAAAGGGGTTCTAGGGAAACATCTGAAGAAGGTCAGGCAAAGATTTGGGAGATCCGCAAGAAAATTTAAAAAGCTCAATTCCTTCAGAATTGGTCCGGTTAAGCAAGTCTTCCGATAAAACAGGTTTCTCACAAGATTGGTCCGATATGAATCCAAATTGATACAGCTTGATCTGCAGATACATAAGATGATCAGAAGGACAAGTGGATATGATGATTCATCACTAACATCAATCACAAAGGAATCATAATGATCGGGATGAATTTCTTCCTTCTTGAACAAGGAAAACAAGGCAAACCGAAATGAGTTAGGTTATGCATTTATTGCAGGGTAAGAATTAGGGCTTTTTGGAAATAAAAGAGTTCACTCGTTTGTCATTCACACATTTGCACATTCGAAGAAAAGAGAAAAGGAGCTCTGCTACTACTTCTCCCAAAGACCAAGATGATTCTTCATACAGCTCTATCCGAATTTCATCGTGTGCCTTAAATTGCGGAAAAGGTATTTTTCGTTCTTGATATTCTTCAGTAAGATTTCTTGATGATGGCTACTCCAAATATAGTAAAAATCTCTAATAGGCCTCACCCTAAATTTAAGAAACATCCATACAAATCATTGGAGGTAGATCCCCTAGGAGCATTCTCTAGTGTTCCGCATGGCGTTTTACACACAGAAGACATTAGGGTTTACATACATGCCAATATTGAAGAGTTTGGGGAATTCAAACTAAGAGACATCTATCACAAACAATTGATAGATGACGCTTTTGAGCTTAAAACAGAATATAAGGGCATTCAGGAGAAGCATTTTGATCAGTTCATTCATTTCCCCTACTTTGAAGAAGATGAATGGGTCCGGTATGTTTTAAGTAGGGTGCATGATAACTTCCTATGGCTGAATAGACCTTGCAAGATCACCAAGGAAGTAATTAGGGCAGTAACTGGTTTACATTCCTCCGGAGGAATTCCTGTCCTCAAATCTGTCAAAAACAACATTGTCATAGAGGCCACCAGATCAAAATTTGATAAGAGGGCAATGACCATTGAAGATATTACTGACCCAGATATCAAGTATGCATCTATGATAATAGGATACAAGATATATCATTCCAGTAGGGAGAATTTAGTATCCGGAACTGCAGTATACACAACCTATGAGATGCTGAGAAAGAATGCAGATTATGATCTCTATGAACTTCTGTTGAGCCAACTAATGGAAAACATACAGAAGATCAAAAAGGACAAGAAAAACTTCTTTAAATATGGTGGACTAATAATATGCCTATTTTTCTAATTCATGAATGAGCTGCCCGGATCAAATGGATGGGTATGGGTAAATGACAAACTGGTAGCTATCCAGATCAGAGATTACTTGCATGAACTTGGAGATGATAAAGCAAGAAATACAGCTCTGTGGGGTTACTTCAAGCAATTCCAAAATACAATGCAAATCAGAGAAAGAATCCCCAAATCAGTAGTTGAAAAATACAAGAATACAGTGTGCTTCATGGTAGACACTGATTAATGTCTTATGGAGGCAGTAGAGCCAAGGATAGTCTGGATCATGCCCATGGGGTATGAAGTCGATGAGAAAATTGTTGAATTGCATATTGAACACATGCTGAAACAACCAAAAGATCCAAAGGCAGAAAGGTTTGGCACCTTTGAGGAGCTGAGTGTAAAGATTCATGTGGAACTCAGACAGCCAGAAATCAAGAGAAAGGTGAGAAAAGAAGTAGAAAGTATTGCCCAAGGCCTTGGTATCTCAAAGGAGGCACTTGATGCCAACCAGGAAAAGAGACAAAAAGTTGAGGAAGAGAAGAAAGAGGCAGAAAAGGGAAGCAAGAAAAGTGCTCAAGTAGAAACTTCCACTCAGACCAGATCTTCAAAGAAACCAGCACCTGTCCCTACCAAAAGCTCAAAACTGGAAGTCCAAACATCTGAAAAAGGAGAAAAGAGAACAAAGAAAAAGGCAACAAGGTCATATGTTAGCCTAAAGGATAATGAGGAAACTGAATCAGATGAGGAGGTAGGGAAACTAAAGAAAAAGAAGAAATCATCGGGAGAAGAAGAGAAGGAAGAGGAATTTGTTGAAAAACCCACTCTCTCCTTAGATGATGTAGTGAAAGTGGTCACAGTGGATGGGAACCTGCAACCCTTAACAGAATTCTATGATGATTATAATGAAGCAGATAAAAAGATTTTGGAGGAAGCCACAGTTAGGTTTTTAAACATCTACAATAAAGCTTTTATTGAAATTATCTCTCTAATTCCTAAGAGTCTAGAAAAGGAGTTGGAAATGAGAAAGACCAATGCCATGGCAAAAGACCTTGAGATCCGAGAACAGATAGCTATTTAGCTATATCCTTCAATTGATCCCAAGACAATGAACATGGTATTCAAAAACTGCAAGGATGAATTCAGGAGCAAGGCAAGGATGAATCAGCTTATGCTTGGTGAGACCGACAAGATAGCCAAGGACACTGAAGATATTCTTCAGAAAACCTTCAAAAGATTTAATCTTCCTATTATAGAGGACTTGGGCACTGATCCCTCAACCACAAGTGTTGCAAAAGAAACTACTGAGAAAATGACAGAAGAGGTGGGCTCTGAACAGACTAACATTTCTCCTCCAGGTTCACCTACAGTCTTTGGATCTAAAGGAGAAGAAAAATTGCAGGAGAAAGAAGCAGAGGTGAAGGAAAAAGAAGATGTCAGTGCTAAGGTTGCAGAAGGAGAGAAGACTTTAGCATAGAAAACCACAACTGCTAGTGGTGGGAATGTAGAAGGAGAGAAAACTCCAAAGGACAGCTCCAAGACTGCAGAAGAAAAGAAACATCTGTCTCCGGCAAGAGACACTGCACAAACTGTCCAAGAATTCCAAAACAAAGAAACAATGGAGATTGATGAACCGGAGCTTCTCCAAGGTCCATTCAATTTTGATTCTCTTTCTCCAGTACAGACAATGAAGATAGCTTCATTTGCAAATGCTAAGGCTAATGAAAAACTCCTAAAGTCTCATATGGAAGACTGTGAGTTGATAGAAGCTGCATCCAGAGTGCTGGAAAAGATCATGCCATCTTTTTAGAAGGATCCCACAGCCTCCTCCTCTGGTAATCTCAAAACCTTAGTCAGCGGTGTTAGTACACATTTTGATTCTCTAGAAAAATCAGCTGAAGAAAAGGTCCGGAAGGAGTTTTTGGATAAGAGACTCTCCGAAGTACAGGGTCTAATAGCAAATGATAGGAAAGTAATGGATATCGGGATAAAGAGCTTGGAAAATGCTCTTAAAGATGGTAGAAATATGTACAAATTTTGCTTATCTTGGCCCACAGTGACCAAAGACATTGAGAAGAAAGTAAAAGAACATGAGGATAAATTACTAAGTCTGTCTCAAAGTTTTGATCCTCTCTCATCCTCTATAGCAAATCAAGAGTGTCAGTCTATTGCAATCTCAAATGCAATAAAGAATTTTGAGAAGGAGAGGAAGAACATGATCAGCCAGATGGGTGAACTTAGGAGAATCATTGTCCCTAAGTTAGAGGCCATGCATGAGGCCATAAGTGATGCTTAGACCACTACCCAAACCAATGATCCGACAGATCTTAAGAGGGCAAAAGATTTTGCATTTTTGTTGAGTGGTCACATTTCAATTTTGGATAGAATGAAGCAAAGTTCGGCTACAAAACTTGTCCAATTGAAGACATCCTTTGCAGACATTCTTTAGTTTATGTGAGTATGTAATATGCGGCTAAGTATAGTAAAATTTTTGAAAATTTTGGTGTGCGGACCCTACCCTTTGCCATTGATGTCAAAGGGGGAGTGAGGAGCAGTGAAAAATGAGGAATCCAACTAAGGGGGAGCTCTAGAAAATGTATATAAAAATAGAGCATCAGCCAAGGGGGAGCATAGTGTAAACACTTAGTCATTTTTCATTAAGTGTTGCCATCAATGCCAAAGGGGGAGATTGTTGTCATTGATGGCAACAAAATTCATCCCACACATCCATAGGACATGGTGTGTCTCTACCAGAAGTCAGAATGAAGAATGTGGTGGTTCAGTAAACAAAAATAGAGCATGTGGCAAGATCCGACAGACAGGTCTGGATCTCTCAGAGGAAGTATCTTGGTAAAGTGCAGATTTGGGGAAGTCAAGAGGACTACCTTGAGTGATAGATTCCAAGGTTTTAGCCTTCGGTGATAGATGAGGTAAAAGATATGAATACTTGAGTACCAGGTTCCTGAGTGACAGTGTGAACAGAGGAAGAACTGACTGACAGAACATCAGACTATTTTTCGGATGTGTTTCTGATGGTGGTAAAGGTTATGAAGACATGAATTATGTTTGGCTGACATGATTAATGATTTCTACAAGTATATGCTTGATCCACATTACTTAATGTGCAAGGATTCAGCCGATAGAACAGAGTTTGCAAGAAGATTGATTGTTCCAGGTGTCGACTAGAAAGATAATGAAATCACTTATGCAGATATATATATAGGATGGATTTAGTTGTGAGAGTAGTAGTGATGACATATGATGTGCGATAAAAGTAGAGTAGAGTAGAAACAGTAAGGAAGGTCTGGTATGTGAAAGGAAAGTAGCATAAGAGAAGAGGAAAGATGAAGTGCAGCAAATCAGTGTACTGAGCCTAACTGGAACTGAACTCTAGCATATGTGGATGCTACCAATCAGTTCAAATATTGTATAACACTCTTTTGTAGACAGTGTGTCTCTTGCAGGTAGTGTACCTCCTTGTGAGCAGTGTGCTCAGGCAGTGAGCCCTATTTGGCAAGTGCCATTTTGTATTTCCTTATTCTTCTAATAGAGAATAATCTTTAGGTTAATCACCCCGTGGTTTTCTCCCTTAACAGGGTTTCCACATCAAAAATATTGTGTCATGTGTATCTCCATTTCATGGTTATGTTTGCTTGTTTGAATTAATGTTGCATTGATTAATAAGAAAGTTTAGAAAGAAGAAATTATTAGGATAACTGATTCACCCCCCTCTTAGTTATCAATAGTCTCCTTCTTTTATCTTTTTGTCTTTGATGAAATCAACAAAAAGGGTCGAGTTCTTGATGTAAGAGTAAGATTTCCCAATAAGAAGGGAAATAATTTTGGCAAGGTATGAGGCAAGATTATAGGTTGAAGAACTAGTAGTTTCCATGATTGATTTGAGAGGAATGATCACCTTTTGGATTTTAGGTGTGCCATAACTGTAGTGGGTGATTTATTTAATGGAAAGAAGATGGTTCTTGGTTTTCTCATCTAAGGAAGATTGGGCTATGGCGATCTTAACTTTTTTCAAGATCTTGGTGACGAGATTGAAAGGCAAGACATTATAGTTACCACTATTGCACAAGTGGTCTAAGATTTTGGTGACATAGTCATGTCATTCAAGAATGACTTTGACATTTCCCTTACCAACTTTAACAAATATCTTTATTTGTTGCTAGTTTCTTGAAGGCGAAGAACTCATCTTTAAGGACATTCCAAATGGGGGGTTTGGCATGTCTCAGAGCCACCACATAATCTTGCTTAACTTCATCTACTAAAGTATGTGATAAGGACCTAATGACTTTTTCAATTTCAATTACAAAATTAGTGGAGACAATAGCAAAACCTAGGCCTCTTTTTAAAAAATTGAAGGCTAGAGGCTAAATAGGAAACGATGAGAGGTTAACGTCCATCTTAATTTCCCAGCTGTGAATACAATTCAAGGACAATGAGTGGAGTAAGAGGGCAGTGGGAAAGCCATCGAGGTTGACTAAAGAGGAAGAAATTACAAAAAAAGTACGAGGGATACAAATTAATGTGGGTTGCAATTAAGGGATGAATGAATGAAGAATTTTAATAACGTCCACGAGGTCACAATAACCTATGGGACCCAGTAGTCACACACAGTCCTGTCAAAAAAGAAATGACAGAACAACATCACAAACACCCCCTAAGTCGCATGTAACTCTTTCTTGAGATCTCCCCTTCTGTTGTGCAATTTGATCACAAGGTTCGTTGTACTACACAAACTTGCCTCTTCAAACAATGTGCCAAGGTTGGTGATTTTCAAACTATCATCATAGCTGGAATGAATGTCGTTGTATGCCTCGCACTCCAAGAGGAAGTGCCACTTCATTTCCACCATGTCTTTTTTGCCAAAAAGACATATTCTCTTTTCCCACTCCTCTTTAGGAATTAGCCATCTATGCGTTTCACACCTAAGATGGTGCGAACTCATCCTAAGTTGGGCAATCAACATTTTTGCTTTCCACTTAATATCAACTCCAATATAGACTTTTTGATGGTTGATGGGCCTGAGTGAAGCAACATCAAGGAAGATACTGAAAGAGATCCACTCACCCAAGGAGGACATGAATTGAAAGAACCCAGAGGAAGGTACATGAATTAGGGCAACATCTATCCAGCCCTTTAGATGTACATTTGACCGTATTTATTAAATAGACAAGGCACGTGGACTATTTGATCACACAACACCTCAAAGCATAAAGGATATAGGAATTTTGCTAGATGTTGTAATTGCTACTGCTCTTCTAGACATGTATGCAAAGTGTGGAAGCATAAATAAGGCACATTGATGGTTTGACCTAACACGCCAAAGCATAAAGAATACCAAAATTTTGTCAGATATTGTATTTGTAGTTGCCCTTATAGACATGTATGTAAAGTGTGGGGGCATAGACAAGGCATGTCAATTGTTTGACCTAACACTTCAAAGAGATCTTTTGTCATGGAATGCAATGATTGCAAGCTATGCAAAAAATGGATTTGTTGAAAAGTCTTTAGAAACTTTCAAGCAAATGCAATTGGCATGTGTAAACCCAAATTCTACAACCTTTGCTAACATCCTCCAAATTAGGATCTTTGGAACATGGTATGGACTACCATCAAATCATAAAGGATATAGGAATTTTGCCAGATATTGTAATTGTTGCTGCCCTTGTAGACATGTATGCAAAGTGTGGAAGCATAGACAAGGCACGTGGACTATTTGATCATACAACACCACAAAGAGATGCCCTCTCATGGGATGTAATGATTTCAAGATATGCAAAAAATGGATTTGTTGAAAAGACTTTAGAAACTTGGTTGACAGTGCTAAAATGTGAATAATGGTATGATGATTAGTAAATACTCTTAGGACCTTGGTTGTTCATGATTGTAACAAACCTAAAAAAGATCATGGAAAAATCCCTTCTTTTAGTGTTTGATCTTGAAATCACTTTGATTTTCATGGTGATTTCTTGAGTCATAGGGTCTCTAAGATGGCATAATGATAGTCTTTCATGATTGTGATAACAACAGATACTCTTTTGAAACCTTCTTTGAAATTGACTTCTCACATTCACCCAATAACTTCACCTTTTTGACACATCATGGCCTTGATAAGGAGCAATTTAGCATGGTCATACATCTTTCAAGGCAATCCCCCTATGGATAACAACCTTATGATTTCATGATAGTCCCTTGACCGTCCATGCTTTTGATTATTTTGTGCCTTCTTGAGTGTGTACGATGGTAGGGTTTGGAAAGATGGAAATTTATTGTTGAAATTAACAACATCTTGATGGTATTGTGACCATGATCTCCTCATATGATGTGAGAAGAGCTATTCCATAACCTTGCTATCTCATAACCTTGATTATTGTGATTAGAAGCATGGAAACAAACCCTACAAGAAATAAAGTAATGATTAGATCTCAATATGATCATGAGATACCCAAGCATCTGTATTAGTCTAAATCATAAAATATCTTCATTTATAAAGATTGATCCGAGGGTTTGGTGAGTTGCCATTGGCACCCAAACCCTAGGTCTTCATTACAAATCCTTGAATGCTAATTATTGCCATTATGCTTCTTTCTTATTAATTCTTACTAATTAGGGTAATCATATTGAAATATATAGTATCTCATGTATTCTTACAAAATGCATATGGGAATTTTATCAAATGTCGTAGTTACATTGAATGATGCCTCAAAAAAATGTGGTCTATTGGAATTTTGAAAAATGTTGTAGTTGCAACTGCCCTAGAAGACATGTATGCAAAATGTGGAAGCATAGAGAAGGTGAGTGAACTATTTGACATGATGCCTCAAAGAAATGTGGTCTCATGGAATGGTATGGTTGCAAGATATGCAAATAATGGATTTGTTGATAAGGCTTTAGAAACTTTCAAGCAAAACCAATTGGTGGGTGTAAAGCTAAAATCCACAGCCTTTGACTACATCCTCTCTACTAGTGCCAAACTAAGATCTTTGGAACACAGTACATGGACATCCATCAAATCGTAAAGGATATGGGAATTTTGTAAGATGTTGTGGTTGCAATTGTCGTAGGAGACATGTATGCAAAATGTGGAAGCATAGAAAAAGGAAAGTGGATTGTTTGACATGATGCCTTAAAGAAATGGAATCTCATGGAATGCCATGATTGTATGATATGCACAAAATGGTTTTGTTGATAAGGCTTTAGAAACTTTCAAGAAAAAGAAATCAGTGGGTGGAAGCACATGGGAATTTTATCAAATATTGTACTTGCATGGAATGATGACTCAAAGAAATGTGGTCTCATTGAACATGCCATTATTGTAGGTTATGCACAAAATGGATTTGTTGATATGGCTTTAGAAACTCTCAAGTAAAAGCAATAGGCGGGTGTAAATCCAAATTCCACAACCTTTGACTGCATCCTCTTTGCCTATGCCAAACTGAGATCTTTGGAACATGGTACATGGACATCCATCAAAGCATAAAGGATATGGGAATTTTGATAGATGTTGTAGTTACAACTACCCTAGAAGACATATACGTAAAATGTTGAAGCATAGATAAGACAAGTGAATTGTTTGACATGATGCCTCAAATAAATGTGGTCTCATGAAATGCCATGATTGCACGATATGCATAAAATGGATTTTTTGATAAGGCTTTAGAAACATACAAGAAATAAATTGATAGGTGTAAATGTCAAAATGGGATCTTTGGAATAGGGTATGGACATCCACCAAAATAGATTGTTTGGAACAGCATATGGACAACCATCAAAGCATAAAGGATATAGGAAATTTGTCACATGCTGTAATTTTGCAACTACCCTTGTAGACATGTGTGCAAAGTGTGGAAGCATAGACAAGGCACATGAACTATTTGGCATGATGCCCCAAAGAAATGTTGCCTCATTGAATGCAATGATTGCAAGAGATGAACAAAATGGATTTTTTGATAAGGCTTTAGAAACTTTCAAGAAAATGTGATTGGCGGGTGTAAAGGAAAATTCCACAACCTTAGCCAGTATCCTCCTTGCCTATGCCAAAATGGACATCCATCAAAGGATAAAACATATGGGAATTTTGTTAGATGTTCTAGTTGCAACTGCCCTGAGAGACATGTATGCAAAGTGTGGAAGCATAGACAAGGCACGTGAACTTTTTGGCATGATGTCTTAAAGAAATGTCACCTCATGGAATGCAATGATTGCAAGATATGAAAATTTAATGGATTTTTTGATAAGCCTTTAGAACTTTTCAAGAAAATGCAATTGGCGAGCACGTAAATCCAAATTCCAAAAACCTTAGAAGTGGTATCTTTGGAACACGGTATAGACATCCATCAAAGCATAAAGGATATAGGAATTTTGTCAAATGTTGTAGTTGTAAGTACCCTACAAGACATGTATGCAAAGTGTGGAAGCATATACAATGAACATGAACTATTTGACACGATGCCTCAAAGAAATGTTGTCTCATGGAATGCAATGATTGCAAGATATGCACGAAATGGATTTTTTATAAGGCTTTAAAAACTCTTAAGCAAATGCACAAAAGAAAATTTCAACCAAACACAAATTTTGGCACGTCTAAAACCAAATTTCACAACCTTATCCAACTTCCTCCTTTCCTATGCTAGAATGGGATCTAGGGAACATGGTGTGGACAACCATCAAAGCATACATGATATAAGAATTTTGACACATGTATTGTATTTGCAACTTCCCTTGTAGACATGTATGGAAAGTGTAGAAGCATAGACAAGGTGTGTGAATTGTTTGAAATGATGCCTCAAAGAAATGCACAGTCCCACAAAATGCAATGATTGCAAGATATGCACAAAATGGGTTATTTGAAAATGATTTATAAGTTACTTTCAAGAAAATGCAATTGGCACGTGTAAAACCAAATTCTTGTAATGATAATTGATCATCATATTAAATATTTAATATAAACTGTCATATACATAATGTCATGAACATAACATCTAGTTTACATACAAAGCCATAGAGGCATGTCCAAACAAAGGCATATATATAAAAATATATATCGGTAACATACAAAAGTATGTACATACAAATCCATCTAGGCATACAAAAAATGTCCCAAAAACTAGTTTCCTATGGACTTTTATGAAATAATCAGTGGCCCTTGCTTGACCATGAAGATGGAGAGCCAATTCGTGACTCATCCTCTCTTTGTTGTCGAGTAGACCTCTTCGACAGTTCAAGTTCATGTAGCTCCACCTGTTAATACAATCGAACAATATACACATTACTATAGAAAATGTACATGAAATATATAACATCACATATGTAATCGATCACTTATTGCCATCTGATGATCACTCTCCATCATCTTGTCTCTAGCTTCTTTGTCCGTAGTTGGACGGGCTAGAGTTGTGACCTCCTGTGAGAAGCATCAAGAAGCAAAATTGACTAAACATAAATATCATTTATGTACATCAAATGACATGAGATAAAATAAAAAATACAAAATTATGACATTTTCATGTTATTGGCTCATACCTCAATCAAAGGATTTGAAGACATCATGGCTGCAACAATGGCTATCTACACTGACTCACAAAGATGAGGAGGAGTCTCCACATTCACATCTGAAAATCAAGTTCAAGATTATTTGACCAAAATAAATACATAACATTATTTTAAAAATGCATAATGATTAGAAATGGTTAAATTTACCTCTATAAAAGTGGTGGATTTATGTCCAGGGGACCAAGGAAACCGTGGAGGTGTCGGTGACTGTTGAAATAATTAAATTGTCACAAAATAATATTATTATTGACATATCTACAATAATTACAATCATGTGATAAATTACGTACCTGCTGACTTGACCTCCTCTCGTAACCCACCAATGGACAGCTAATGGAGCAGGATGAAGACTCTGACCCTAGAATTTTATTGCGCAAACAATTACATACATGTTATTTTGACTTACAATATAGATAATCACATAAAATTAATTACAAATTGAAGTGGTACAAGGGCTAATAATGATTATGAAAGCAACATTATGGCTTAAAATTTGGTACATGGTTGTCCTAAGTATGTTTTCTCCTTCCTTGGATGGTAGGAGATCATCATCAATTGTTCTCTTTCATCCATATGGGTGAATGTTTGCACACCTTTCTAGGTTTAACGCTACCTCACCATGCTTGTGTTGCACCACTCTAATTTTCATTAAACTCTCTCAGGTCTCCATATGATGCCCATGACTACCTTAATAAGATAGTATCTTTGACTCACCACTACATTCATCTTAGATGCCTTCTTAGTAATGTGCTTCCTAAATAAATATAACCAATACAAGTCAACAATTATACTCACCTTTTCTACATTGCTTCTATAATGGTTACCTTGGTCTCCACAAGTTCCTTTCATGTTTCCCCTATAGTGTAGAAAAGAGTGATCTGGCCTAAGGAGTTAAACTAGGTCAAAACCCTCTTCTACAAACATTAGGGCACAAATTGAGCTTGGTTTCTACCCAAGAAGGAGAGCCAAACTACAGGGATTTTGCCCTTTTGTTGTATATAGATGGATCAACCCAATAAGCTAAGACTAGTGATCAAACCCTAAAAGATGAAGAACAAACTATAACTAACTGTTGGAAGTGAATCTCAAGACACATAAAGTACAGCAAAGGTCATAGGAAGATTTAGAACCTAGATCTTGTAGCCGAAATACCCAATACTAGGGTGCTTGGGCACCCTAGGCCTTTTCCAAGGTTTTGAAGAATCTTAGATGTCACCAGACACATGTTTCTCTGACCTGCACACAAGGAAAGAGGAAAAGGTTGTGTTGTGTTTAATGGCTTGCCTCATTCAAACCCTGTGTTAGTGTTCCCACCTCCACTACAATGATGATTAGATCCAAGAGTGTGTACCCTAGGAGGGCAGAGGCCAGATCTATAATGATATGATAGATAATGAATGATGATGATGATGATGATGAAAACTACAAGAGATATGACCTTAGTTGATGAAGATGACTCAAGATCCTACACCAACAAAGGAGAGTGATGAAGAGGCCTTCAAACTTCCTTCAAAGCCTACAAAAAAATTTAATATCATCCACAAGGATAACACTTCAAGCATGAAGAAAACTTTACCATAGAACAAAATATGAGAGCAACATTCGCATTAATCCTCTAGGTGTCATCTAGGAGTAAAATGAACTACAACACTCATTTAAATATGCATTCCCACTCACTTACGACAAATAAAACTTCATTAGGCTGACAAATACAAACCAAAGAAGTGTTCTAAGTTGACACCACAAAGTGGAGCTAAAGTTCCCAAGTGGGACCAAGGTGCTAGACCTTTAGCCCACAAACTCTGGAAAGTATCCAATATAGTGGGCTTAGTCTAGTCCTAAGTTGATTCCATTAGGTTTATTTATCAAGACTAATATTTTCATTGTTTTAAGCTCAAAAAGGTGTTAAAATAGGTCTTGATTAACAAAGGCAACAAAATAGGTCCAACCAAGTGCTAAACTAGGTGTAAAACGTTAGTGTACACATTTTACGACACTACAGCCCCAAGCGATTCCCTCCTAGATTTGGTTTAGAATAGACCTCATGTGTTTTGAAAATCTATAGTTATTCAAGAAGGTATTATCAATCCAATACATGAAATAAAGAAGAGCATCATACCATGGTTGTAGCATTGTATTTTATTACTCAAAATTAGAATTATAGTGGCTAGAGACCATCATGTATTAGTTACAAACACCTCATTAATGACGATAGGTGGGAAATGCATCATCTATGTGATTAACAATTCCTTTTTGGTTGCCCATAGAATGTGGAGAGCTCTTTGAATAGGGGTAAAAATAGTTCTATGGGAAACAACACTCATAATGATTCATGGGTCATAGTTTTTGTCGCCAAAATTCCAACCAGCCATGTTAAGTTGATGATTCTTACCCCAAAGATCCTATTTTGTCAATACTTCATTGGGTAGCCATCTTTGGTGTGCCACAATGAACATATTTAAAATGGACCAAACATTATCATAATGATGTATCTTACCTTGGAGTGGATCCTTGATTATCTCCATACATTGAGTCGCTTGATTTCCTTGAACACTCACCTCCATTGTTTTCAATTCAACCATGTTTGGGGCTCTTTTTTAATACACCTTGGAGTATCACCTCCTTCCCATCCACCTTGAATTTAAACTCCATTGTTTGATAGATTGAGTAAATTCCCAAAGTGAGTGAAACCATTGCACACCCAAAACTATAACCCTTTCTCCTATCCCCACAATGCATAAGTCATCCTTAACTTGATTCCTTCCCAAGGATAAGTCAAGATATTGTATTCACTTTTTGCAAGGAATAATGTGACCATTTGCAAACATGACATTAAACCCATCAAACTCTTTAGTATCTAAACCTTTCTTGGAAATCAAATCTACATCTATGAAGGTATCAGTAGCCCCACTATCAATCAAAACTGTCACTTTGTGACCCTGCAAAACTCCCCAAACTCAAAAAGGATGGTACTTGAGTGCTCCAAAAAGAGTAGCAAGGGTGTCTCCTAAGGAATCTACTTCTTCCTTGCCCTGAAGCTCTATCTCATCAACCACACTCTTAGGCTCAAATTCTTTTGTCTTTGAATCCCTAACTGAAATAACTTTTATGTAGTGTACTTGCACCCTTCCCAAACATCTATGTCTTGGATCACATGGCTCTCTACAACAAAAACACAATTTCTTCCTTCAGAGCTCATTCTTGGATTCTTCAACTTGATTCAGTTTTGGAGGTAGTACATTAGGTTGAGAGAAACCCTTTTGAAAAGGTTTCCTATGCTTCTTTGTTGGTAGAATCTTGGAGTAAAATTTGTTCTTGACCACTAAAATTTCCAAATTTAAAGCTCTGTTGATGGCATCCTATAAAGATACTAGATAAAAGCCTTAACCAACCTCTAAGTGGTTTAGCTAGTCCATCCATAAAAAAAAAATGAGCCTCCTCTCTATCACACTTGAAACCATGATTGATATTCACTAAAATTTTACAACATAATCATCCACAGTACAATGCTGCTTTCATTGGGTTAGCTCCCTAAAATGGATCTTGGGATCCTTCTTTTCAAACCTCTCCATGATCCTTTGTATGAAATCAAAATAGGTAACAATATGATTATTTCCTTGTGTAACTAACCAATGATGCCACCATTCAAGGGCTATGCCTTCCAAATGAAGGATTGCAAACTTGATGACTTCCTCTTCCAACTTGGGGTAGTACTCTTCTTTGAACCATCAAAAGTAGGAAGAGTCAACTTATTCAACCTCTGCTACAAATCTCTATGGGGTTGTGTAGGTGGTCTTCTTTCCATTCTTGGCCCATTCCTTGATATTAGGATCAATTCCCTAGTACTCATTCATCTAAGCATCAATACCATATGTTGTTAGATTTGGCTCCTCTTCTTCTGATGGTACCTTTATTCTAGGTAAAAAATTGGGTTGAAATGGCCTAGTTGTTGATGCAACTAAAACTCTATTATTATTTGTGTGATTGAGTGGGCCATATTGATTTGAATTTCTCCCTTCACCTATGAAATTATGCATTGGTCTAGTGGAATTCAAATTGACATTCATATTTTGCATTTGTTACATCATTTGGATTAACAGTTGGTTTGTTTACTCTTTCTTTTGGATAAAAGCATCAAACTCATCCTCTTGATTTTCCATGTGTCTCTTACCTCTACCTCTCATTCCAATACTAGTTTCTTGTTGTGTTTCTTCCAACTTCTTTCTCTCTCTAACATTCTCAGATCTTTTTGACTTAATTACATGCATTCATTAGATTAACCCACAAGCTAGTAGGGTCTTAGGATCTAATTCCACTATAATATCCAATAATAAATTTGTATTGTTTGTTTCTCTTTTTTTTGTATTTTTTCTATGATCAACCAATTAATTGAAAACAATATATAACTGTTGTCTTCAAACTGTTGGTAAAAGAAGACTGAAAAGGGAATTTTTGACATATTATTCAATACTAAATTTAGATCTGATAGTTACAACAAGTTGTGCAACAACCTGACACCTATTTGATACAATGCTAATCACTACCTATTGTGCCTAGGGCACCCTTTCCTAACAACTAAAATTAATAAAATGTGATTCACACTTGGTACGTGTGAGAGATATGGTTGGATCACCTCCCTTACTGACCAAAACACTCATTGCTTGCATATATTCACTCAACCACCTCAGCAAGTATGATAGGAGTGGCATATCTAAAGTGCTATCAAATTTATTTGATTGGCTCAAGGTTGTTAAACAATTTTATATTGTCTTTTTCTTAGCTAAAGCTTATTTGTATCTTCCAAACCCTTCAAATGAGACTCAAATCATGTGGAACAACCCTTAAATAATGTGATTGGTTGTGAGATGAGTGGACTACAAGTTGGTGTCAAGGATGTAAAAAGAAGTGTGTTACAACTTGAATAATCATTCTCCTTAAGCCCTTATTTGTCTCCCCTCCAAATAGATCACCAATTTTGTCCCTTCAATATGTTCTTAGGATGTATATCAATATATATGATGGGAAGAAGGTTGTAATATCCTCAGAAATCATGATATGAGTGTTTGGAGAGAGGTGAGAACCTCCTTGGGGAAAGCTCGCTCCTTGAGAGGAGTTGTTTGGCTTAAGTCCTTATTTGAGTTTGCGGTTATGTTTGAGAGGTAAGAGTTCCCTCCTTGTGATTTTTGGAGTAATAATATGGTTAAGATTGTAATATGAGATGATATTGATGAGAAGATGGTTAAGTTGAGATAGGAGAATGGATTGTTATCTCAAGTTGGTAGTTAATGTCTTTCCCATTGAGGAGAGTAGTCCACTCTCTCCCCCTTGTCTCAAATCCATGGTATATGAATTTTTTTTTGGATAACCTTGGTTGGGAATGTGCTTCTTGTTGAGTGTTGTTAGAACACAATGATATATTGAGAGGGGGTGAATCAGTATATCTCAAAACTTATGTCCAAGTTAACTTTGTTAACCAAAACATCTAACTACTTTAAACGGATGATCAACAAGTTAAGAAAATTAAGGTACAACACAAAAGAACACAACCACAACACCAGATTTACATGGAAAACCCAAGAAGGGAAAAACCACAGTGAGCAAGCTACTTGGATCTACTATCCAAATCTGACCTTATAAATAAAGATAAAATAGTATAACAACAAGTTTTAGGGGCTACAATCCAAGGGAAGAAAAACTCCCTAAATTACAATCAAATCAACACTTACAGAGTCACACTTCACTTATCAACCACTTTCGTACACTTCACTTTGTCACAAATCTTCACTTTCTCTACATAGAGAACACTATTGTTTTCAACTCACCTTCACAAACGCACTCACTCACTTTCACATTTATACAAACATCTTCACACACTCTTACTTTTCACCTTAAACAAGATATTTTATTTGCAAAGTACAAAATCTTTCTCTCACGTCATCCAAGATGAAACATGTATACATGAAGCATGCATAGCCACACCAAGTCAGCTCCTAAATGATGTAGAAATCCAATGTAGTTCCATCTGAATGATAACCAAGACCTATTCTTCCTTAACACATTCTTCCAAGCTGGTACACCCCTCAAAACATCTGGCAAGATCATCAAAACATATCAAGTTGGCCCATCAAACACTTAATCTTCCATAAAATAGATCCAAACCTAAAGCGGTACTAGAGAGACCAATTAGCATCATGCAGAACACTTTACAAGCATCATAAGACTTCCACAAACCTTTTCAAAAATTCTTTCTTCTAAAATATAAGATTTCTTCTTACCACAAGAAAATAGATATTGAGCTTGGTATCACATACAGACACTAAACAACCAGTCTTGAGGTAGAGCATTGAAAAACCAATTTTTGGTGTACTTCAGCACCTGAAACCTGAAATGAATAATCATAATGAATATTTGAACTCATCCTCCAAACATCAAAGCCAAGAGATGAATTGCAGTGAAATGTGGTGGCTTTTTCTTTCTCCTCCAGACAACCCTAATCAGCAGTATGATATGTCTTTGTTATGCTGACCCCAGAGGACTTCTATGGTGCATCTTATCAACTGAGACTTGAATATAATCTTCACATCTATAAATTACCATCCTTCAAACCATAGGATCTCATAGTCAAAAATAGAGAAATGCAGAGCCCTTCTCAGACACATCTTGTTAGCAACCATCTTAAACCTCTGTCTTCACTCTTGCAATCTCTAGAATCTTCTGCATTAACTTCCAAGCTCTAAAATCAAAAACATATATTCTTCACACTTGTCTCTATCTAGATTCCACACCGCAAGTCCATATCTTCAAATGTAGAGGAATGCAAAGAATTCTCCCGAGTTACTTCAATGCAAACTCCAGTGCCTTAGATTTCCTAAATCTTTCTTTCAAAACTGAAGCACTACTTTTTCCTTAAGAAATAATGAATGCAGTATTGACATATCAAAGACATCATTCTCAACCTTATACAACAAAAATAAACTCTTTACAAAAAAACAAGAATCTTCATGTTAGCACAACCTTTGTATACATAGTACATGACTTCCATCATCTTACCCTTTACTTCATAACTTATTTGATCCATCTCTAATCATCACAACATATACTCATCACTTTTCTTCTTTGAACATTACTAATTAGCACACCATATTAGCACATCATACCATTGTTGTCATTACCTCTAATAACTTCATCTTCATCCGTCTTCATCATAGCATTCTTGACATCAATGACAACACAAATGCAACATTCTCCCCCTTTGACATTGATGGCGACACTTAACCTAATATGAAAATTTCTCCCCCTTTGACATCAAGGACAAAGGGTTAGTGGTCTTCTTCTAAACTGATCTTCCTTTAGCTCCCCATGTCTACATTCTTCTTGATTCTTCTTTTACTGTTCCTCATTTTTTAGCTCCCCTTGACTGATCAATCCTTGTCATCCTTCAAAAACTCTTTCATACCTACTCCCCCTGAGAGGTAGCCTCCATCAATCTAGGGATAAAGCTATATCTTGACTTACTCTCCCTCAATAGATGCACCATCTATGCATCTAGTTAGAAGGAGGGGCAACAACCCCTAACTTATGTTTGAGATACTCAAAGGTATCCTTAGAAAGTGCCTTGGTGAAGATGTCTACAACTTGATCCTTTCTGGGCACATATTCTAATCTAACTTCTTGATCTGCAACTTTCTCTCTCAAAAAATGATACCTGATAGATATGTGCTTGGTTCTAGAATGCATCACTATATTCTTTGAAATATTGATGGCACTTGTGTTGTCACAAAGAATAGGAATGGGCTCATCAATACAACCTTGATATCCTTCAATGTTTGCTTCATCCATAACACTTGGGTGCAGCAGGTTGCTACAACTGTATATTTTGCCTCTGCAGTTGATAAGGACACTGAATTCTGTGTATTGCTAATCCATGAGACCAATCTATCTCCCAAAAAAAGCTCCTTCGTTGGTACTCCTTCTATCATCAACACTGCCAGCCCAATTGTTGATGGTGTTTTCAACACACAAAATAGGTGAAATAAGGACTATCTCACCTCTCTTGAAAAGTATCCTACCCTAGGTAAGACTACTCCAAGGATTCTACAACTAGGTCTTAGCTTGCAGGAATAACTTCAGTGGAATGTATCAGCTATACCAACAAGGGGACTTACATATAACATAAGGTTTGTGAAAAGATTGTAGCAATGTAAATGTAGAAACCCTAGGTGATGTAGACTATAAAGTCTAAAATTTATCATCAGATAATCAATGTAATGTTGTTCAAACCCTAAATCTACCAAACTTTATGTAAATAAAATGCAAAAGGAAAGGGAGAGAGAGAAGGGATAAGAGATCCTAGAGACAATTACAGAAATGATCAACACATAGACAGATTCCCAACAATATGTTGGAACAATGCAAATAACTGAGAAGGGGGGTGAATTAGTTATTTTATAACTTTTATCTATCTTGCCTTCTTTTCTTATATTAACATTTAGTGTTCTATCAAAACATGGAAGCAAAGACAATCATAAGAAGTGGAAAATGAAATCAACACATAACACAAGGATTTTTACATGGAAACCCTATTAAGGGAAAAACCACGGGGTGACTAACCCAAGATTGTATTCTCTGTTAAAAGAATAAAGTAGTACAAAATGGCACTTGCCAATTAGGGCTCACTACCCGAGCACACTTCTCACAAGAGACACACTGCCTACAAGAGACTCACTATCTACAGAACTTACAAAAGATAATCAAGTGTTTGAGTTGATGAGAAGCATCTACAAATGCAAGAGTTTAGTTCCGGTTAGGCACAATATATTGATCTGATGCACTTCATTCTTCCTCTGTTTAATGTTGTTATTCAGTCACATACCAAACCTGAATTGTTGTTCTCACACTTATCCCTGCTTTTCTTCACACCTTATTTCTTCACATCATTGAAACACACACTTACATGCTGGAATCCATCTGGTATATATATCTGCATCAAGGATTTTCATCAACTTTCTAGTCAGCAACAAGAACACTCAAGATATTTGCAAGTTATTGATCTATCAAATGAATCCATGCTTGATTTGTGATGCGTATCAAAAACATAGGCATAGAAATCATAAATCATGTCAACCAACAATGTATAATCTCACAAATTGCTTGATCAACACCTTTTACTCATCTGGATTGAGGTATGATACTCTATCAGTCAGTTCTTCCTCTATTTGCTTTGCCTGACTGGAACCCAACACTCAGATACTCATATATTTTTCTTACTTTATCACCGGAGGCTAAATCTTTGGAATACAATAGTCATGACACCCCTCTTGACTTGTCCAAGTCCACAACTTACTGAGTTACACCATCTGAGAGATCTGGACCTGATTGTCGGACCTTGTTACATACTCTATTCTTGTTCACCAGACCAAAACAATCTTCAATTTGACTTCCAATATAGGCATACTATGTACTATGGATGTGTGTGATAGACTTTGTTACCATCAATGACAACACTTATGAAGCCACACAGTGTCTCTTTCCAAAAATCTCCCCCTTTGGCATTGATGGCAACACTTAGTGAAAAATGGCTAAGTGTTGCAGTAACTCCCCCTTGGCTGATGCTCTATCTTTTGCACTATTTTATCGAAGCTCCCCCTTAGCTGGATTCTACATATTTCACTACTCTTCACTCCCCCTTTGACATCAATGGCAAAGGGTAGAATCTGCATACCAAAATTTTGCAAAAATTATTCTATACATGGCCACATAAGTATATATAAATCATATGCTATACTTACATATACTTAAGTATATTTGCAAAAGTAGTCTTCAGCTGTACAAACTCTATGGCCCAACTCTGCTTCATCCTATCCAAAATGGAGATGTGACCACTCAACAAAAATGCATATGCTTCTGCCCTTCTTAAATCTGTTGGATCACTGGTCCGGGTTGTGGTCTGAGCATCTGTCAAGGCCTCATGCATTGCCTCTAGCTTAGGGATAATTATCCCTCTAAGTTCACCCATTATGTTCATTATGTTCTTCTTTTCTTTACCTAGTCTCTTTATTTCATTTATTATAACAATAGCCTGGCATTCTTGATTCATTAAAGAGGAGGAAAGAGGGTCAAAATTTTGAACTAGGCTTGACAGTTTTTCTTCTTGTTCTTTTACTTTCTCCTCAATATCTTTTCACTTTAGGCCAATTCAGACAAAATTTGATTAGGTCCCCACCATCTTTGAGAGCATTTTCAAGGCTCTTTATTCCAATATCTAGAGTCCTCCTATCATTTACAATAATTCCTTGCACCTCAGTGAATCTTTTCCCCAAAAACTCCTTCTGGACCTTTGCTTCTGCTGATTTCTCTAGAGATTCAAAATGAGTGTTAACAGAATTTACTAAGTTTTTCAAGTTACCAGATGGTGAAGCTGAAGGATCCTTTTGGTAGGATGGCATGATCTTCTCCAGCATCCTAGATGCAATCTCCAATAGTTCACAGTCCTCCATGTGAGATTTCAAGAGTTTTTCTTTTGCTTTGGCTTGAGAAAAAGATGTTATTTTCATTGTCTGAACCAGGGAGAGAGAGTCAAATTTTAGTGGTCCTTGAAATAGCTCAGGTTTATCCAACTCCATCATTTCTCTGTTTAAGAAGTTCTTCACTGTCTTTGCAGTGTCTCTTGCTAGAGATTGAGACTTATTTGAAATATTAGAAGAGTTATCATTAGTCTTTTCTGCTTGTTCTTCTTCTTTTCCCTTATCCTCTTTTCCTTGAATCTTCTCCTCCTCTCTTCTACCTTCCCTTTCAGCTTCAGAGTCTGGAATGTTTGTCATAGCTGCAGTGGCATCCGGAGGAGAGATGTTACTAGTGTCTATTGTTTTATGAACTTCGTCTATCAGAACAGAGGAGTCTAAGTCCTCAAACTTCTCTTCATCTATTTTCTTTAATCCTTCTACATCCTTGTCAGAAAGTTCTTCATTGATTACATTTAATCCTTCAACATCCATGGTAGAAGGTTCTTCATCTGTTTCCTCTACAATAGGAAGATTGAATCTCTTCAGGGCATTCCAGAGGATATCTTTTGTTTCATTTGCTACTTGGTTAGTTTCTCCAAGCATGAGTTTGTTCATTCTTGCCTTGCTTCAGAACTCATCTTTACACTCCTTGAAAATTATGTCCATTTGTTTTGGAGTGATGGAGGAATAAAGCTCAATCATTATTTGCTCCTAGATTTCTAAGTCTTTAACCATTGCATTCTCTTTTCTCAGCTCAAGTACCTTTTCTAGGCTCTTAGGAATTAATGATATAATTTCAATGACGGCTTTATTGTAGATGTTCAAGTACTTGATAGTAGCTTCTTCTAGAATTCTCTTGTCAGTATCGCTGTATGCATCATAGAATTCAGTCACCGGCTGCAGGTTCCCATCCACAGTAACTACCTTGATGGTGTCATCAATGGAAAGAGTGGGCTTTTCAACAAATTCCTCTGCCTTCTCTTCTTCACTTCTGCTAGCAGAGAAATTTTTGGATGTTCGCTTCTTCTTCATTTTCTTGATTTCTTCATCTGATTCTATTTCTTCATCATCCTTATGGCTTGTATATGTTCTTGAGGCTTTGGACTTCATTATCTTTTCACTTTTGCCGGATGTATTGACTTCCGGTTTGGTAGCCTTTGAGCTTTTAGGAGTGACAGGTGTAGAGCTCTTGGAAGATCTAGTTTGGAAGGAGGCTTGCACCGGAATGTTTCCTGTCTTTTCTTCTTGTCTCTCTTTCTCTATCTTCTCCATTTTCTCTCTATTTGCATCTACTTCTTTTGATAAGCCAAATCTTTTAGCAATATCTTCAACTTCCCTTCTTACTTTCCTCTTTATCTCTGGTTGTCTTAACTCAACATGTATTTTTATACTTAGCTCTTCAAAGGTGTCAAACCTTTTTGCTTCAGTGTCCTTAGGCTGGCTTAGCAGGTGTTGAATATGCAGCTCCAAGATTTTTTCATTGACTTCATATCCCATAGGCATTATCCATACAGTTCTTGGCTCAACTGCCTCCATTAGACATTGATCAGTGTCAACCATAAAGAAAATTGTGTCCTTGTATTTCTCAACTATGGACTGTGGAATTCTCTCTCTGGCTGACATCATGCTCTGGAAGTTCTTGAAGTAACCCTAGAGAGCTGTGTTTTGGGCTTGAGCATCACCAAGTCCATACATGTAATCTCTGATCTGAATTGCAACCAGTTTATCATTTTTCCAGACCCAGCCATTTGATCCAAGTAGCTCATTCATGTAATAGAAGAACAAGCACAGTATTAGACTACCATATTTAAAGGAATTTTTCTTATCCTTTTTTATCTTATGCAAGTTCTCCAACAGTTGATTTAAAAGAAGCTCACATAGATCATAATCTGCATCTTCCCTCAACATCTGATATGTAGCATAGATTGTTGTACCAGACACAGAATTCTCCCTGCTCGAATGATAGATCTTGTAGCTGATTATCATTGAGGCAAACCTGACATCCAGATCTATGATGTCATCTATGGTCATTGCTCTTTTGTCAAATTTAGATCCGGTGGCTTTAGTTATTGTTTGGTTCTTCACTGATTTAAGTGTAGGTAACCCACCGGATGAATGCAGTCTGGTCACTGCCCTGATGGCATCTTTAGTTATCTTGAATGGCCTCATTAGCCACATAAAATTATCATGCATCTTTCTTAGAACATACCAGACCCAATTATCTTCTACAAAACATGGAAAATGTATGCAATGTCTGAAGTGTTTGTCCCGGAGGGCCTTGAATTTAGGTTTGAGTTCAAAATTCTCATCTATTAGCTATTTGTGATAAATGTCCATCAATTTTGAGTCTCTAAATTCTTCAATGTCAGCATGGATATAAACCCTAACATCTTCTACATGCAACACTTCGTGTGGAATGCTAGAAAACGCCCCTAAGGAATCAACTTCTAGAGATTTGTAAGGGTGTTTCTTGAATTTAGGTCTCAGCCTATCAAAAATATTGACAACCATTGGAGTAGCCATTTTGCAAGAGATTCAAAGAGAGATTTTCATAATGGAAGTACCTTTTTAAGCTTTAGGGTTTGAAGCAGGAGCTGGAATGAATCACTGGTTGAATTTGATTTTCAGTTGATCTTGAGTGAATTGCATAATCTTCTTTGCAAAGCTCTTCTTTTCTTCTTCATGAGTGCAAGTGTGTAAATAATGAGTGAAAGAACCCTTTAATCCTTGCACAAACCCTAATTTCCTTTTGTAATAAATGCACAACTTAGGTTATCCAGTTGCCCTATTTTGAGAGAGATCTTCTTGAATCACTACACCGAACTTAGAATCATTGTCAATGAGGATTGACAACGTATATTCTTTTCTTCAATCATGCCATGGGTCCACAGATTAAAGCGTTTCAATTTTGAATCATACCGGATCTGTCTGTGAAATTCTGCTTTATCGGATAGCTGTCGGAACTGGATTAACTTGAGTAGTTATAAATCTTGAAAAACCCCATGCGGATCTTTCATATTTTGACTGAAGGTCATTTGGAGGTTTTTCTAAGAACCCTTTAATCCGCAACATCAGATGTTTACTCAATGTGCTGAATTTAGGCACTAGCTAACTGGCTGGGGGAAATTATTTTTCTCTGTGACTCCCCCTGAGCCAGAGCTCACCTTTTTAGTTTTCGGAAGGAATATCAACACCAAATTCTAGTACGGATCCATCCCCAATATTTTTTGTACTCTTCTTTACCCAAATCTTTCTCATCTCCTTTTGAACTTCATCCACATTTACTTTACCTTTGCCCTTATCTTGTTTCTAATCATGTTCCACTGAACCTTTTCTATCCTAATTTCTACTTCTGCAAAATTTGGCAATATGACCAGATCTATTGCAATTGTAACATACAACATTTCTTTGCTTATTTGATTGATATCCTCTTGATCTCCATTGATTACCCATATGTCCCATTCTATTGCATGCAAAGCATCTACCATTGAATGAATTGTTTATTTGCATATTTCTGCATTCATGAGATTTGTGACCATGCCTTTTGCAATTAAAACATTGTCCGAAGGATGGATTATTTTGATTCATTCTCCTCTTGCATTGAGTTGCTTTATGACCAAAATTATTGCAATTGAAGCAGTATACATTGAAGGATGGCTATCTTTGAGCATTTGGTTGCCTTACCGGAGGTCTTCTAGGCTTGTTTCTTTGATTTCCTGATCTAAAGTTCTTCTAACCGGATCCAGAGTTTTTACCTTTCTCATATCCCAAGCCATGCTTATCATCTACCCTCTTTTGGCTTTCAAGAAGAACTTCAAGTTGGGTTGAGCTTATCTTGAATTTTTCTTTGTATTCATTTGCAGTTTGAAGATCTTGTTTGAGAGTGCCTATCTGATTCTCAAGTTGTTCTTCATTGTCTCTAGCTTCTTCAAGATAAGATTCAAGATGCCTAATTATTCTATCCATTTTGTAGCAATCCTCTATTTTCTCCTTGAGGGATTGTTTTAGATTATCTTCAATCTTTCTTTTTCCTTCAATTTCTTGCTTGAATCTCGTAACCCCTAATTCCATTTCATGCCTTACCATAATGACTTCTTTTGACAGCTTCTCACATAGCTTATTTTTCTCATTCAGATCCTTATTAGTACCATTGACTTCACTCTAATTGGCTAATTTTTAAGTAGTTCCTTTCTCTTTTTCATAGAGATACTAAGTTTTTCTTTTAGCTCATTTATGAATTCATCAGCTTGTTTGAGTCTTTCTCTCAAATTATTGACTTCAGAGTTAGATTGTTCAAGATCATCTAGGGCAGACTGAAGTTGTTCCTTCATACCATATGCATCCATTGTGATTCCCAGATCTTCCTCAAGCTATTAGGCTTTGTTCAGAGGAAATTAGCTCTGATACCAATTATTGGAACAATGCAAATAACTGAGGGGGGGTGAATCAGTTATTTTATAACTTTTATCTTTCTTTCTTTCTTTTCTTATCTTAACATTTAGTGTCCTATCAAAACATGGAAGCAAAGACAATCATAAGAGCTGGAAAATGAAATCAACACATAACACAAGGATTTTTATGTGGAAACCATGTTAAGGGAAAAACCATGGGGTGACTAACCCAAGATTGTATTCTCTATTAAAAGAATAAAATAGTACAAAATGGCACTTGCCAATTAGGGCTCACTGCCCGAGCACACTGCTCACAAGAGGCACACTTCCTACAAGAGACTTAGTGTCTACAAAACTTACAGAAGATAATCAGATGTTTGAACTGATGAGAAGCATCTACAAATGCAAGAGTTTAGTTTCAGTTAGGCACAATATACTGATCTAATGCACTTCATTTTTCCTTTGTTTAATGTTGTTATTTAGTCACATACCAGACTTGAATTGTTGTTCTCACACTTATCCCTACTTTTCTTCATACCTTATTTATTCACATCATCGACACACACACTTACATGCTGGAATCCATCTGGTATATATATCTGCATCAAGGATTTTCATCAACTTTCTAGTCGGCAACAAGGACACTCAAGATATTTGCAAGTTATTGATCTGTCAGCTGAATCCATGCTTGATTTGTGATGCGTATCAAAAACATAGGCATATAAATCATAAATCATGTCAGCCAACAATGTATAATCCCACAAATTGCTTGATCAACACATTTTACTCATTCGGATTGAGGTCTGATACTCTGTCGGTCAATTCTTCCTCTGTCTGCTTGGCCTGACTGGAACCCAACACTCAGATGCTCATATCTTTTTCTTGCTTTATCACCGAAGGCTAAATCTTTGGAATACAATAGTCATGATACCCCTCTTGACTTGTCCAAGTCTGCAACTTACTGAGTTACACCATCTGAGAGATGCAGACCTGATTGTTAGACCTTGTTACATACTCTTCTCTTGCTCACTAGACCAAAACAATCTTCAATCTGACTTCTAGTATAGGCATACTATGTACTTCAGGTGTGTGTGATTGTCTTTGTTGCTATCAATGACAACACTTATGAAGCCACATAGTGTCTCTTGCCAACACAATAAATAGATCTCTACTTAACCAGGCAGTCCACAATGCTAAAGAGACTATGTGTTCTTCTAAGGAAACATAATGATTTTCAAACTATGGAGAGTCCATTAAACACCCAATTCCTGGCGTAGTTTAATGAAATTACACAATCGAACTTATCTCATATGAAATATGCCCAGACTAACCATGCATAATGACATACAATTAGCAAGCCATTAATGGTATGTACAGGAAATCCATCAAATATCTGAAGAATTAACTACAAATGCAACTAAATATCAACTAATTTCATATTGACATGAACCATGAAATCCAAAATGAGACAACACAGAAACACAAATTTCGAGCAATCCTGCAAAACTTGCTTTGTATTGACTAAATTTTGGTAGAATCTCAGCAATTCATTATCAAATCTTACTTACAATGATATAAAATGATGGCCCTTTTATAGAAAAGGCACCATATTGAGTTTTTCAATGGATGGTGGAGATTAACTCAGCACCAATGGTCTAGATTTACATCACATTTAATTTGGTACAGTAGTTTGTTACATCTTCAGATTTGCATTTATCTCGTAGGAAAATGAAAAAATATGGCTTGCAAATACATTGAATCTAGACAAAATGGATACCCATTTGGTTGTATATAACAAATATCTAATTTCCCAAGTGGAAGGAAGTCAAAATGAAGTCATATGACGTGAAAATGTGAGCTGATGTGAACTGACAGTATTTCATATTCTAACTGGATCATCCTTCCGCTTGTCACTTTTGAGTTTTCTAATGAGACAAATGATTTTTCTGATGTGTTGACTAGTAAAGAAGACTATGTGGCATGTTTTGATGTAGGAATGTCCAACTGGATGCTTTTTGGGTTCAACTTTTGATGACTAGACTACTAGAACATGTCTTGGACATTTGACTGGATCTGCAGGAACAATAGTGAAATAGACTTGATTTATTGTGTCTTCAAGCTCCTAGGACTTATCTCCATCATCTTGGACATCATACTAACTTCTTCTTGCATGTGCAACATCAATTTGGTTGATAAAATGTCAATTCTTCATGTTTAGGTTAGCACTGCATCTCTGTGTGTTCATCCTTCCAAGACAGCTCCAACAAGCTCCTTTATTCTCTTAGATCTACATTTCACAAAAATAAGCATCAATTTCACCTTAAATAATCATTTTCCATCAAAATTTATCAAAATATGTCCATTTGCAGCCATGGATCACTCAGGAACAACTCATTGTCAATGTCACTTTCTTGTGAACAACCTCATAAATCCAGTGACTTTCTCATGATTTTCTGAGCTTTTCATCATTTTCAAGTACCCATTTGGCCAATATAATGATTTGGGATGTTTTTGTGGCCATTATGATCCATTTGGAAACTTTTATTTCATGTTTTTATAGCCTTTTCTGTAAAAAGTAGGATTTTTGAGGGGGTACTGCATATTCAAGTGCAATGGCATTAATTGGTGCAAAACATGCCCAAAATCCACCCCAATATGCTAAAAAAGTTCATCACTATATGATAAATAGATATGCAATTCAAATTCACCAAAAAAAATCTAGTTTTTACACTCAAAAAATAAGTTTTTGGCCTAGATTGGCAAAAAGCGCTGATTTTGGGTCCTACTACAATGAGCGTTAATTTTGGATGCTACTGCACAAGTGCAATAGATGCTCTTTTTAGTGCAAGGCAGTGCAAGTTGTTTTTAGCACTAGAGCTGATTTGAGTGTCTATTGACCTGGCGTGGATTTTGGGATCTACCGACTTAAGGTAGTGAAGGTGATTTTTAGTGCAAGGCGGTGAGGAAGGTTTCTAGCGCTAGCGCTGATTTTAGGTCCTACCGACCAAAGGCAGTAGAAGTGATTTTTAGCATATGTTGGTAGAATCATATTTTAGTGCTAAGTATGCAAAGGAAGGTCTAGCACTGATATGCAGTAGCACTAGATTTTAGTGCTAAGTGCAGTAGGAGGCATTTTTAGCACCAGTTTTTGAATTGCCCAAGGTGATAGTATATTTCAAAATATATTGAAGTATAGATTTCCTATACTTTAAATATTTTGAAATATACTATCAGGATGTTTGAGACAGGTTCTAGACCCATAGGATTTAACATCTAGATTCTAGATTTTTGAAGATCCACTAGATTTTAGATAGCTATTTTTTAGGGTTTTTAGGATTTCAGACTTAGCCAAATCAGGGTGCCAGGAACATGCATCAGAGTGAAAGTATATGGACCCCTTAGTGAAACCTTGTGGAATTTGACGTGATTTTGCAACTCTAAGGTTTGGAAACTAGGAATTTCAACAAGACACATCCTGTAATAGTAGTATTAAGGACAATATCCAGTGACATAGGATTTTTGAACAAAATGCAGTAACACCCAGTTTCAGCACAAAAGGCAACAAATAACTACTTCTTAAGCACCAACCCACTCAAGACACCTCCAAATCAATCATGAAAGACATCAAATGACTTCAAACATGTGAAATACTCAAATTTGAAGCAAAGCCTACATTCTAAGCATAAACCCACCTTCTCATTGTCATAAAGAGGAAAGATGAGATTCCAAGTCAAAGAAAAAAAAGGGGTCTCCATTTGACAAAATGGGGCATGTGTGCAAGGCACAACACTAATCTGCATTAGTATAAACACTCAAGGAAAATTTATCACCCTTTTGATACCACAATCCATGTTTCAGAGTGCTCTTCAAATATCTGAATATTCTCTTGGTTGCCTTCACATGTGTTTCCTTAAGATCAGCTTGAAATCTTGCAACTAAACATACAACTTGCATAATGTATGGCCTTGATGTTGTTAGGTATAGTAGGCCCCTAATCATGGACATGGACTTAGTCTAATCAACATCAGGTGATTCATCATCTTTACTCAAATGGAAACTAGATACCATTGGAGTACTCACAGGCTTTCTATCTTCCATGTCAAACTTCTTCAACATTTATTTGGCATACTTTACTTGAGAGATAAAGATGCCATTATTTGATTGAGAAATTTGAAGTCCAAGAAAGAATGATAACTCACCTAACATAGATATTTCAAATTATTTTTGCATCTCTCCTGAAAACTTCATACACATCTCATCATATCATCAAGAAACAATTAGAATTTTTTCACCTTTAGTTTTGATGTAAAGGTTACTATATGCAATACCTTTCTCGAAACCATGCTGGAGTAAGTACTTGTCCAACCTTGCATACCAAACCCTAGGGGCTTGTTTGAGACCATACAAAGCCTTCTTAAGTTTGCACACCATGCTTGGGTCTTCTGATAACTGAAATGCATTCGACTGCTCTATGTAGACCTCTTCTTCCAAGTCACCATTCAGGAAGGTAGATTTGACATCTATCTAGTATACCTTGAATCCCTTATGCACTGCAAAAGCAAGAACCATTTTGATAGCTTACCTTGTTTCCACCAGGGTAAATGTTTCCTCATAGTCAACACTTTCAACTTGTGAATAACCTTTGCAAACCAACCTTGCTTTGTTTGTGACCACTTCTCCATCTTCATTCAATTTGTTCCTGAATACCCATTTTGTTCCAATCACATTCTTGTATGCAGGCCTAGGCACCAACTCCCAAGTTTTATTTTTTTCTATCTAATTTAGCTCTTCTTCCATGGCTTGTATCCACTCTTCATCCTTGCTAACCTCATTAAAGTTTTTAGGTTCTATTCTTGACAATAAAGTAAATTTTACCTATTCATTTGTTCTTGTAAACCTTCTTGTCTGAACTCCTTCATTCTTGTCTCCAATGATCTGATCATATGAATGATTCCTTTGAACATACTTGGCTGGAGTCTTGGCAGTCTTCTCCTAAGTTTCATCCTTTTCTTCAACTTCTGCTACTTCTTCTATGCAAGCAGATTCATCTAGCCAATAGTTCTCTTGCTCATCTAAAATTTGATGTGACTCTTCATCTACTCTAACATTTGCACTCTCAACTATCTTCCTCAGTCTTTTGTTATAGAATTTGTAGGCTTTACTAGTAGTTGAGTATCCATTGAAAATACCTTCACCTTCTCTTGATTCAAACTTTTATAGACCCTTTTCATCTCTTCTAATGTAACATTTGCTTCTTGTCTTACTCATTCTCCTTGTCTTACTCGGTGACATCAATTATTTGAGATTCTAAATTTGCAAAACCATTCCTACAATACCTTGTTATGTGTCCAAACTTGTTGTAAATTTAACATACCACATTGGCATCCACAAGAGAAGCAAGAGAATTTCTACTTACAAGATTTCTTCTATTCATTTCAAACTTGCAATTTTCATAGCCTTATTCCTAAATTTATTGTAGATAAAACAATAACTAAAGAAAACATGATTGAACCTATTCATGGAGAACTATTTTGCATGAAGAGATCTTCCTTGAGGCAAGATGAGATCTACACTTTTTGTATCAACCAAACTTCCAAGCTTTGCCTTCTTCAACTCCTTTTTGAGTACCTAAATTTCTTTCTCAAGTCTTATACATTCTTTTGTCTTAGTTTCAATCAGTGCTCTTTGTTCTTGATTCTCTTTCCTTGCACAATCCAAGTCTTCAAGAGCAGAAACAAGTTCACCTTCAAAATCAACTTCATATTCTTCTTCATCCATAGCCTTGTCTAAACCATTTGAGATCACCATAGCTATGAATAGAGATCCTCCTCTATCCTCATCAGATGAGTAGTGATCTACTTCTTCTCCGGAGCTATAGTATTCTTTTGAAAGAAGGTTCCTCTTGAAATTATTTCTCCTGAAACCCTTGATGCTACTTTCACTTTCTTCAAAAGGATATTTAGAGGTATAATGACTAATTCTACCACATTTGAAACATTTTAAAGCTAGCTTACCTTTATACTTGCCTGATCCTCTTTTCATCTTTCTTACAAAAATTGCTTCTTCTTCCTCAACTAAATCATTGCATACATCAGATGTTCCTTCATTCTGCACAAGATTCAAAGCAAATTCTTTTTGGCATGGACCTATGACTTCATTTCTCATCTCATAGGTAGTGAGGGACCCAAATAGCTCTTCCATAGTGATTTTCTTCAAATCCTTGGCTTCTTCAATTGCAAAAACTTTTGAATCAAATCTATGAGGGAGAGATCTCAAGACATTCTTCACAACCAATGAGTCAGATATATCTTCACCCATACTTTTGATTCCATTGACTGCTTCATTAACCCAGTGCAAATAGCTAGATATGTTCTCCTCTTCTTTCATCCTTAGATTCTCAAATATTGTTTTGTAGGATTGCAGTTTGGCTTCCTTTATAGTGTCATTTCCTTCATAGAGACCTTTGAGCTTCTCCCATATCTCCTTTGTTCTCTTACACCGCTCAACCTTGACTAACTCTAAACTGTTCAAACCACTTAAGATTGTATTCTTGGCTTTGGCATTGTTCTTATGAGCCTTCTTCACATCTAAATCTAAAATGGGATGATTGGGTTAAACATAATCAACCATCATCACTCTCTAGACATCATACCCTAGTGAGGTAAGATAGGCTTCCATCCTTACACTCTACAAATCATAGTTATTTCCATCAAACATTAGATCTTTAGAAGAGGATTCTTTCTAAGCCATGTGTTCTATTCCAAGATCTACCTTCTGATGCAGAGGCATCCAGACTATAACATTCGCATATAGCATGAATGTCTGCAGACCAACCTCATCATCATCATCTTCGCCATCATCATCATATTTCGGCTTTACTCTGTCAGCATCATGTTTCTTAAAACCAACAGCATCATCATATTGCGGACACTCGCAATCATCCTCCGGTCGACTACTATTTACTCCCTCCGCCAGTCGCTTAACATCATCATCATGATATTCAGCGGGCGCACACATCCTCCGGTTGCACTGTTCATCGGGCTCCGAACTCCATCGTCATCATCATGACCTTCGACACTACCTTCGTCAGCAGGATATTCAACATCCGGTTGCTCCAAATATCCTGATGACGATCACCTTCAGCAGCTTACCTTCGACGCTCCGCTACCCGACGATACAAGCAAAGCATCATGATCTACTTTATCCGGTTGTCTTCGAAACCTCCTGATGATGCTAATACAACCTTCTGCCGATGCCGATACTTAACGACAGCAGGATAAACTCGCATAGGGGGGATATCTCAATATCCTGATGACGATGACGTCACCCAATATCCTGATGACCTCTTCAACACTTAGCCAAAAACACGAACTTTCTCTTCCGCATCTACTCGCGATATGCGGATGTTTGGCACTCCCGATATGATGATCCTGATGCCGATACATGCACTTAGTCTATGTCCGACTCAAAACATCCTGATGCACTCGCAACATGAAAACTCCAATAGTTTCATGACCCGATCTTCTACCTGATGCCGATGCACTCCTCCTCGGCTCCTTCTGCTGATGATCACCCCGACGACCTCACACTTCATGCAATCGACAACATCATGCCGATCTCCTCCACTTATCCGGATGATGATGTCTAACCCGACTGCAGGATATTTGCAGAAATATCCTGATGATGCCGTCTTCACGAACTTCTGCACTTAGCGAAATCTCTCTTCGCCGATCCACCAGGAACGACCCGATCCAACCTCAGGGTGATCTTCCAACTCCAGTTTATCAACTTGACCTAGCACATGAGGATGCTAGGCTTCTCAGCATCTGTCGACCGCGATCCTGCACACCTGCATGTAAACAGAAAACAAACTACAATCTAACCTACTGTACATTACCATTCCACCGATCAGATGAGTCAACCGGTGGAATGGATCAGGAAATCCATGACACCCTCTCAAACCAGCAGATCAATCAAGTAATGGAATGCAACCAGAGCAAGAACACAAACAGGATCACTTTATTGATTTCAAAGATGCAATACAATATGATCAATCTCTCTCTTAGTCTCACTCAAGCTCGACCGATGATATCTGTCTGTCTGTCCAACATCAACCGATCTCATGCTTATAAAGACTTTCCCTACGAGTACTACTGACCCGACTCCAAGCGGCTGGGAGATCCCACCAAACATACATCATGACAGCTGTTATAACTAACTAGCTAAAAATAGCAAAAGCCTGGTCAGCATGATCTTATCATGATCAGCGTGACCTTATTACATGCAATTGGTCTAACAGACCTTCTTGGAAACACAAACAAGACCTAAACTACTAACTGCCTCATGAAGGCCAGCTGTCAGGTAGGTGCTCCTGCACCACCTTCAGCTGTTAGGTTGCACCAAGGAACTCATCTTTGATACCAATTGTTAGAACACAATGATATACTGAGAGGGGGGTGTGTTGGTGCTTGAATTGACTGTCAGTTAATTTAGCAATTTTCATGCAGGCACCTTCCCAAAAAATCCAAAAAAGTTCTAAGTTTTGGCACCCCCTTAGTGTTTTTCAGCGTCTACATCTTAGTTCTTGAGGAGGTGGTCTTCATGTTTTCTCCATCGGCATGAGTTTGTATTTGTCTTGGCGATCATGATGGTAGCAGTCATATCTTTTTCCATCGCCAAGACTTTGTGTTATCAGCGAAGGAAATTTTTGTTCCACCGAAGGAGTTAGTCAGGCTGATGAGGATTTGGAGCGGTCATCGGCGAGAGTAGTATTGTCAGCCGAGGGGTTTTTTGTGGCGCCGATAGTCAAGAGTCAACCCGATGGAGTATTATTTTTGAGGTTTGAACCTCGCCGGCGAACCTTAGCGTGGAACCTCGCCATTGAACCATCGGGTTGAACAGGTTCAATGGTTCGTGGTTCAATGGTTCAGAGCTTTGTGATTTTGGTCTCGGCCAAGGGGTTTTTTGTGTTGTGCTGACACGTTTTGATCTAGTTGATGGGATGCCATCGGAGAGACTTGTATGATCGGGTGGACTGTGGAGTGCTTGGCCGATGATGATTTTCTCGCCGATCAAAGGACATTGTTGTAACATGGTCTTTCTCTGGCTAATGATGGAATTGATGGTAGGCGTCGGCGTGACTGAAGGCATCGGCAAGGATCTGGAGAGCTGACCCGATGGTCTTTCTCTGGCCGATGAAGGGGATGTGATGTAGCAATCGGCAGGACAATGGAGGTCGGCAGGAGTTTTTTGGGGTGAGCCGATGGTGTAGGTCTTGGCGACGAGCTTTGGGTGAAGGCTTATGCGTCGAGCGCGGCAAAAGGCGCTCAACACTTGGTATGCAAGTGACTATATTTTTAAAGTGCTAAGGTGGTCTCCATGGCATGCATGTGGGACTACTTTTTCTTGCATAATTTGAACCTTCAGTAAAATGCATTTTGGCGGGAAGCTCCATTTTGATTGCTGCGATGGTTTTCTCAGTGGTTGCGGGTTGTTGAGCCATCAATGGCGACAGTGCAGGGGTATGGGTGATGGGACAAGCGATCAGGCTACTCGATTATGGATGAGGACTTCTAGATGGCGGCGCAGGGCTCGAGGTCTCCCCTGTCTGTTGCAGTAATAAATTCTGAGCGCCATTTTTGATGGATGTATCTGGTAGATTTTTGACTTCTGGCCATGTAATTAATTGCAGAATGTACATGGTTCTGTATATATTGGTCTAGCTGTGTTACTTTTTAGAGGTTGGATGTTTTTGGGCTTTCTACTCTGACTCTGAACATAAGGTGTTCACATTTTGAAAAGCATTTTTTGCTACAGACTTGGTCCTTAGTCTGGTGTACCAGTCTATCTTGTCTTGTAAATGATAATTTTCTCTATGATGATTTTCTATGCAGATTGATTTTAAATGAAAAACACCTGGTGTGTGTATTATTTCTGATTATCTCCTGTATGTCATTTGTTTTCCTTTCAAACAAGGTTGTCAAGGGCTTCCAAGTTTTTCAATAAATGCATACTGTGTGTCTGATTTATTGCATCTACTCAAGGAGTGGTTAAATAGGCTTTTGATTAGATACAGAGGAAAATAGATTGCATCATAGGATCTGTTAAGTATGATCATAAGTAATACTCTTTCTTGGACATGTTGCTGTTAGGCAGTAGCATTCTTCTCAGGTCCTCTGGATATGAATTAGTGTTGTCATGGGGAGACATTCACATTCTTAGATATGACTCTGCTGCCTAGATAAGGCACTGGTTGGGAATCTGTCTGTTCAATGGGTCTAGGCAAGTCCCATAACTCCAAGTATCAATTCAAACCATCTCATCTTTCCACCTGTTAGTTGTAGGATTAGGAGTAGGAAACCCCTTGCATGCTCTCATCCCTAACCAGACACATATGTCCAAGAATGTTGCCAATCTTGTGATTTGTTACACAAATCTTGGTCCTTACATGAGAGTATTCTGCGTGTTGCTGTCAAGTTATATCCTTCTGTCATTGAGCTAGTCAAGGTCATACTTTTATCAAATAGGGACACCCCCTTGGTGTGGCAGAACTAGAAGTGAAGGGGAGGAGCTCACGTAACCTCCTATATTTAGTTGGTTGAATCTACCTGTGCATTAGAACTGGCAAACCCTAATGCTGATTTAGAAGGAAAACCAACAAAATGGTGACTCTGCTGGGGAGTTGATTTAAAAAGAATAATATTTGTGACCCATCTGAGTCACCAACAAAATGGTGACTCTGCTAGGGAAGTTGATTTAAAGTGATATCCTGTAGTCTCTGGTGAAGTTCTACTTTACTGGTGGAATGAACCTAGAAAAATAGCTTTTGGCTGCTATAAATTTTGTCCTCTCTGGAGAGGTGGCGACTCTACAAAAGATTCAAGTGCACATGAAAAGTTGATGTGTGTGTTGTGACAAAAATGTGTTGTTCAGACTTCAGCATCTGTATGAGAAAAGGTACCTTGTTCCTTCCCCTTTATATTTGCTGTTTTGCTGCATAGGTTAGATGCCAAGGGAGGCTATAGGTCTTAGAATGTAAAGGATGTCTGAAAATAGAAATTTCATGAATCCAAATATGTATACACCCGTGCTCAATCAAAAGGGAGATGCATTGTTATGTGATAGAATAGAAGAGTTAAAAAATAGGTTGATACTCTTAGAGGCTAGGCAGGCCCAGTTGAATCATGATAACCTTGTTGTGTCTGCCAGTCAGAAAGCTAAACCTCCTGTCAGCCCTTTGATCCTTTGTATGACCAATTGGGATTTTGTCATGGGTTGATTATAAGTAGAAAGTATGCCTGCTAGGATATACTATCAGATGCCTAGATTTAGTGGTCACAGTGTATGTGATGGGAATGCACATATCCAAAATTTTCACAGTTTCATGGAAAACATTCATTTAGAGATGAGGATGTGTGGATGAGGTTTTTTGTTAGGTCCCTGGATGCAAAAGCAAAAGACTGGTATTTGAGCTTTCCAAAGAGATTCTTTGCCTGTTGGGATGAGCTTACTGATTGTTTCAAAAAGGAATTTGCAAAAGAACCTGCTGATCTTTTTGCAGAATTGATGAAAATCAGAAAACGAGATAAAGAGCTATGTATTGATTTCAGTCATAGGTTTGCAGTAGCCCTTTCACAGATCCCAGAAGTCTTCAGACCTGACACTTCAGCCTATGTTGGCATATTCTTTGAGGCTTTTGAGGAGGGTTCTAGTGCAGTACTGAGGGATTCAAGGTGACAAATATGCAGATGGCATACAAGTTCGTAGAAAATATAGAAAAAATTAGAAATGAGCACTTGCTGAAATCCCTGTCCTCAGGTTTTGGTGTGAATAATGGTTGTGAAGCTGTAAATGACCAATTGATTAAGGCATCATGTGAAGATGAAAAGATGAATATTGAAGGTGCCAGTGAAAGGACTAGTGAGGATTCCCATTGCAATGATGAGGCAGCTGGCCATTGAAAATAATAACGAGGTTGTGGATAGCAATGAGCAACTTTTGGAATGGACCTGTGGAGATAATTGTGAGTATTGTACTCAAGACAGAGAAGATATAAGCAAACAGAGAAATAGTCCCATGCGTGACCCATTGCCCTTCCTTTCAACACATGGAGATCATGAAGAGCATTCAGAGATTGAAACAAGTGCTAGTGCAGAGCATGATTATTTTTCATCTGATGGTTGTTTTGCTTATGACACACAGGTTGATACTCCTCCACAAAGGGAATCCATTGGTGATGAAAATGTGTGCTCTGCTACCCATGAACCAATGGCATACTATGATGAAACTGATGCATCTGGGTCACCCATTTATGACACATGTGGTGATGAGGATCTGTCTGTGTATGGTGAAGATTTAGACACTGTTTTTGACTGGGATTCTATTTCTCATCCTCATGAAAGAGGAAACAACATACAACAGGTAGGTGACTGTAAAATGTGCCTGATTGTACAGAGGTGCCAGAGCCTGATCTTTTCTAGTATGGTGCTGCTGTTGGTTGTGTACATGATGTGCACAATTATGAATTCGAAAGATTTCCTTTAATATGCCAGCTCATGAAGAGAGCCCTGTTTTTCCTAGCTGTGTGATGGAATTCGAGTGCATTTCAATTTTCCAGTCCAGCTAGGAAATCATTTTGTAATGCATAGTGATGATAACCTATGTTCTATACCATGTGAGTATGCATTGCTTGATACATTCTGCATCCATTTGTTGCCTGATGCTGAGGGTTGTTTGCATAAGGTTGACAGTGACAAACTGAGTCAGAAGGTTGAATATGCAAATGACCAGGTTTGTTTGTGGTCAGATCATGGTAGTACTCTCAGGCTTGACCCAGTGCATGCAGATGAGAACAAGGTGTTTGATAAGGGGAAATATTGGTTTCCTTTTCTGGTGGCCTTAGGCCACAAGTTTGAGTTGTGATGCAGATCATGGTAACTTCATGACTCTATGCCCAATGGATGGGGACTGGTCTACATCCCAGAGTTATGTGGTTCTTGCCATGCCTGCAAGAGGCATGCATCCTCAGACAGAGCCACTATTGGTGCCTGAATTGACTATCAGTTAATTTAGCAATTTTCATGTAGGCACCTTCCAAAAAATCCAAAAAAATTCTAAGCTTTGGCACCCCTCAGTGTTTTTCAGCGTCTACATCTTAGTTCTTGAGGAGGTGGTCTTCATGTTTTCTCCATCGGCATGAGTTTGTATTTGTCTTGGCGATCATGATGGTAGCAGTCATATCTTTTTCCATCACCAAGACTTTGTGTTATCGGCAAAGGAAATTTTTGTTCCACCGAAGGAGTTGGTCAGGCCGATGAGGATTTGGAGTGGTCATCGGTGAGAGTAGTATTGTCAGCCGAGGGGTTTTTTGTGGCGCCGATAGTCAAGAGTCAACCCGATGGAGTATTATTTTTGAGGTTTGAACCTCACTGGCGAACCTCAATGTGGAACCTCACCATTGAACCATCGGGTTGAACAGGTTCAATGGTTCGTGGTTCAATGGTTCAGAGCTTTGTGATTTTGGTCTCGGCCGAGGGGTTTTTTGTGTTGTGCCGACACGTTTTGATCTAGCTGATGGGATGCCATCGGAGAGACTTGTATGATTGGGTGGACTATGGAGTGCTTGGCTGATGATGATTTTCTCGCCGATCAAAGGACATCGTTGTAACATGGTCTTTCTCTGGCCGATGATGGAATTGATGGTAGGCGTCGGCATGACTGAAGGCATCGGTGAGGGTCTGGAGAGCTGACCCGATGGTCTTTCTCTGGCCGATGAAGGGGATGTGATGTAGCAATCGACACGACAATGGAGGTCGGCAGGAGTTTTTTTGGGGTGAGCCGATGGTGTAGGTCTTGGTGACGAGCTTTGGGTGAAGGCTTATGTGTTGAGCGCGGCAAAAGGCGCTCGACACTTGGTATGCAAGTGACTATGTTTTTAAAGTGCTAAGGTGGTCTCTGTGGCATGCATGTGGGACTACTTTTTCTTGCATGATTTGAACCTTCAGTAAAATGCATTTTGGTGGGAAGCTCCATTTTGATTGCTGCGACAGTTTTCTCAGTGGTTGCGGGTTGTTGAGCCATTAATGGCGACAGTGCAGGGGTATGGGCGATGGGACAAGCGATCAGGCTGCTCGATTATGGATGAGGACTTCCAGTTGGCGGCACAGGGCTCGAGGTCTCCCCTGTCTGTTGCAGTAATAAATTCTAAGCGCTATTTTTGATGGATGTATCTGGTAGATTTTTGACTTCTGGCCATGTAATTAATTACAGAATGTACACGGTTCTATATATATTGGTCTGGCTGTGTTACTTTTTAGAGGTTGGATGTTTTTGGGCTTTCTGCTCTGACTCTGAACATAAGGTGTTCACATTTTGAAAAGCATTTTTTGCTACAGACTCGGTCCTTAGTCTGGTGTACCAGTCTATCTTATCTTGTAAATGATAATTTTCTCTATGATGATTTTCTATGCAGATTGATTTTAAATGAAAAACACCTGGTGTGTGTATTATTTCTGATTATCTCCTGTATGTCATTTGTTTTCCTTTCAAACAAGGTTGTCAAGGGCTTCCAAGTTTTTCAGTATATGCATACTGTGTGTCTGATTTATTGTGTCTGCTCAAGGAGTGGTTAAATAGGCTTTTGATCAGATACAAAGGAAAATAGATTGCATCATAGGATCTGTTAAGTATGATCATAAGTAATACTCTTTCTTGGACATGTTGCTGTTAGGCAGTAGCATTCTTCTCAGGTCCTCTGGATATGAATTAGTGTTGTCATGGGGAGACATTCACATTCTTAGATATGACTCTGCTGCCCAGATAAGGCACTAGTTTGGGAATCTGTCTGTTCAATGGGTCTAGGCAAGTCCTATAACTCCAAGTATCAATTCAAACCATCTCATCTTTCCACCTGTTAGTTGTAGGATTAGAAGTAGGAAACCCCTTGCATGATCTCATCCCTAACCAGACACATATGTCCAAGAATGTTGCCAATCTTGTGATTTGTTACACAAATCTTGGTCCTTACATGAGAGTATTCTGCGTGTTGCTGTCAAGTTATATCCTTCTGTCATTGAGCTAGTCAAGGTCATACTTTTATCAAATAGGGACACCCCCCTTGGTGCGGCAGAACCAGAAGTGAAGGGGAGGAGCTCACGCAACCTCCTGTATTTAGTTGGCTGAATCTGCCTGTGCATTAGAACTGGCAAACCCTAATGCTGATTCAGAAGGAAAACCAACAGGGTGAATTAGTATATGTAAAAACTTATCCCCAAGTTAACTTTGTCAACCAAAACTTCTAACTACTTTAAACAGAAGATCAACAAGTTAAGAAAATTAAGGTACAACACAAAAGCACACAACCACAACACCAAATTTATGTGGAAAAACTAATAAGGGAAGAACCACGGTGAGCAAGCTACTTGGATCTACTGTCCAAATCTAGCCTCACAAAAAATATAAAATAGTATTACAACAATTTTAGAGGCTACAGCCCAAGGGAGGACAAACTCCTTGAATTACAATCAAATCAACACTTACAGAGTCACACTTCACTGATCAACCACCTCCTCACACTTCACTTTGTCACAAATCTTCACTTTCTCTGCACAGTAAACAATGTTGCCTTCATCTCACCTTCACAAACACACTCACTCACTTTCACATTCATATAAACATATTCGCACACTCTCACACAATATTACTTTTCACCTTAAATAAGATATTTTATTTATACCTTCTGTAAATTACAAAATCTTTCTCTCATGTCAGCCAAGATGAAATGTGTATACATGAAGCGTGCATGTCCACACCAAGTCAACTCCTAAATGATGTAGAAATCCAATCTAGTTCAAGCCAAGTGATAACCAAGACCTATACTTCCTTAACACATTCTTTCACCCCTCAAAACATATCAAGTTGACCCATGTCAAACACTTAACCTTCCATAAAATAGCTCCAGACCTAAAGCAATATTGGAGAGACCAATTAGCATCCTGCAGAACACTTTATAAGAATCATAAGACTTCCAAAAACCTTTTCAAACATTCTTTATTTTGAAATATATGATTTCTTTATATGGCACAAGCAAACATATACTGAACCTGGTATCACATACAGACACTAAACAACCAATCTTGAGGTAGAGAATTGAAAAACCAACTTGCGGTTTACTTCAACACCTAAAACTTGAAATAAACAATCATACTAATATCCAAACTCATCCTCCAAACATCAAAGCCAAGAGGATGAACTATAGTGAAATGCGGTGGCTTTTTTCTTTCTCCTCCAGACAACCCTAATCAGCAACATGATATGTCTTTGTTTTGCTGACTCTGGAGGACTTTCTACAGTGCATCTTATCAACTGAGACTTGAATATAACCATATTCTCATCTATAAATGACCATCCTTCAAACCACAAGATCTCATATTCAAAAGCAGAGAAATGCATAGCACTTCTCAGACATGCATCTTATCAATAGCCATCCTAAACCTCTGTCTTCACTCGTGCGACCTCTTCAATCTTTTGCGTTAACTTCCAATCTTTGAAATCAAAAACATATCTTCTTCACACATATGTCTATCTAACTTCCACACCACAAGGCCATATCTTCAAATTCAGAGGAATGTGGAGGAATGTAGAGTATTCTCCCAAATTACTTCAGTGCAAACTCCAGTGCCTTGGATTTCCTTGAATCTTTCTTTCAAAACTAAAGCAATGCTTTACCTCAAGAAAGAATGGATGCAATATTCACCATATCAGAGACGTCATTCTCAACCTCATACAACAACAATAAAATATTTACAAAAAACAAGAATCTTCATGTTAGCACAACCTTTGTATACACAATACATGACTTCCATCATCTTACCCTTTACTTTACAACTTCTCTGATCCATCTCTAATCATCACAGCATATACTCATCATTTGTTTCTTTGAACATTATTGATCAACACGTCATACCATTGCTGTCATTACCCTCTAATAAATTTATCTTCAACCTTCTTCATCATAGAATTGTTGAGATGAATGAAAACACAAATGCAACTAGTGTGTGGTTGCATCCTTTGTGTATGTGTATATTTCAGGGTTACTTTTAGACCTCCTAGCTTGGGGGAGGCTTGTGAGCAAGCATATGGTTGGGTGGTGAGCATCTCCATTGGCTTTGTTGTGTTTTTATGACTTATTGTTGGTTTTGTCTAAGAAAGAAGGGAAGAAGGAGAAAGAGTTTCCTTGTGGACCCTAGGCTATGTATAATGCCTTAATAGTGTGGTGATGACTATGTAAAAGTCTAAGCTTGATAACTTTGTAAATTGGAAGGGAATGTAGGAGAGTTGGATAAACCTCATTGTCCAAGTTTATTTGTATTTTTCTACTTTTAAAGTTAAATATATTTCTAAGAATAAAAGAATGGAAAGGTTACCTTATCTCTAATGTTGTTTTAGTGGTTATAATGTTGTAAAGAAAATATCACTTTTTCCTTACTTAAGTTTGAAGGTTATGTGTAGCTCTCTCTTTGGCACAACCTTTGTATACACAATACATGACTTTCCATCATCTTAACCTTTACTTCACAACTTCTCTGATCCATCTCTAATCATCATAGCATATACTCATCACTTTGCTTCTCTAAACATTATTGATCAACACATCATACAACTATTGTCATTACCTATAATAATTTTATCTTTAGCCTTCTTCATCATAGCATTGTTCAAATTAATGAAAACACAAATGCAACTAGTGGTGTGTTGTATCCTTTGTGTATGTGTATATTTCAAGGTTACTTTTAGACCTCCTAGCTTGGAGGAGGCTTGTGAGAAAGCCTATGGTTGGGTGGTGAGCACCTCCATTGGCTTTGTTGTTTTTTTATGGCTTATTGTTGGTTTTGTCTAAGAAAGAAGGGAAGAAGGAGAAAGAGTTTCCTTGTGGACCCTAGGCTATGTATAGTGCCTTAATATTGTGGTGATGACTATGTAAATATTCTAAGCTTGATAACTTTGTAAATGGGAAGGGAATGTAGGAGAGTTGGATAAACCTCATTGTCCAAGTTTATGTGTATTTTTCTACTTTTAAAGTTATATATTTCTAAGAAATAAAAGAATGGAAAGGTACCTTATCTCTAATGTTGTTTATTAGTGGTTATAATGTTGTAAAGAAAATCTCTCTCTCTCTCCTCTCTCTCGATCTCTCCTCTCTCTCTCTCTCTCTCTCCCTCACCTCTCTCCTCTCTCCCTCTCTCTCTCTCTCTCTCTCTCTCTCTCTCTCCTCTCTCTCTCTCTCTCTCTCTCTCTCTCTCTCTCTCTCTCTCTCTCTCTCTCTCTCCTCTCTTCTCTCTCCTCTCTCTCTCTCTCTCTCTCTCTCTCTCTCTCTCTCTCTCTCTCTCTCTCTCTCCTCTCTCTCTCTCTCTCTCTCTCTCTCTCTCTCTCTCTCTCTCTCTCTCTCTCTCTCTCTCTCTCTCTCTCTCTCTCTCTCTCTCTCTCTCTCTCTCTCTCTCTCTCTCTCTCTCTCTCTCTCTCTCTCTCTCTCTCTCTCTCTCTCTCTCTCTCTCTCTCTCTCTCTCTCTCTCTCTCTCTCTCTCTCTCTCTCTCTCTCTCTCTCTCTCTCTCTCTCTCTCTCTCTCTCTCTCTCTCTCTCTCTCTCTCTCTCTCTCTCTCTCTCTCTCTCTCTCTCTCTCTCTCTCATTTACATTTATTTATATTCTATTCTAAGTCAAAGAAAAAAGAGAAAGATAATGGTGGATTTAATGTTTATTTATTCTTTGAAAAATATATATTAAGTTTGTAAGTTTTTGTATTATAAAAAAAGGAGTTGTTTCAATCCTATATATATCATAGGCAAGAAATTTAATTATAAAAGTTCTAGTGTTAAGTTTTAAAAAAAAGAGATATAAAAAAGGGTCTAAAGATAAATATAAGTTTTTTTAAAAGGGTTTTATAAGAGCAAATTTAGGGTTAGGAGAAAGGCTCCCGCCTTTCCCTGTCAACTATTGTTGTAGTAGCAGAGGGGGCGGGGAAGGTCCCCCCACAGTTCCACCACAATGGCACCATGGGGTGGGCTTCAACCCTCCCCGAGGACCGGCACTGAGTAGGCCGGTAACCCCGTTCGGGGCTCGTGTCCTGCTCAGGGTCGGCCCCTGTGTATTTTTTCTTTTATGTCTATGATAACAAAAGAAAATAAATTAGGGCCCACTGTGATTTCTTTTAAACTGCATGTGTATTTTGTAATATATACATATGAGTTTATATATATACACAATGATGTGAATATACATAGCACTATGTATATATAGTGTTGTGTATATTCACAGCACTCTGTGTATCCACAGATATTTAAATTTTTTTTTATTGTATTTTATATATGTATATATACATATAAGTGTTTATATATAACTAAAATACATAAATAAATTTTATTTTATTTTATATATGTATATATACATATATAATCTCTCATCTAAGTATATGACTATATTTACAGTATATATATATATATATATATATATATATATATATATATATATATATATATACATATTATATATTCATAATATATAATAATAGATTTATTACATCTATACCACTACCATTCAAGTAAAACTTTTAGTGGAAAACTTTGAACTTGTTAGAAGAAATTGGGACAACAAAATATTAGAAAACTTTAAAAAGATTTATAGAAAACATATAATTGTTTTAGCTTCTAAAAAAAATCTAGCCTTGAGGAAATAATCTATCCCTAAGGAAAGAAATATCCTCACTTGGCCTCCCTTCAAAAACTGGAAGCAATTATGACCTCTCTAAAAGGCCTTTGAAAACTTATAGGCAATATTAGGGTTTGAAGTTACTTAAATTGTTTAGGCCTTTAATTTGATTTTTAGTTTAATTAACCTCTCTTTAGAAAAAATTAAATTATCTTCCTAATGTTCCATAGTTAGGAGTTTGATTTTTTATTACATATTAGTTAGTCCTCAACCTTAGGGCAATTTATTTTCCCTATAATTTTAATTAATTTTCTTAAGTTAGGATTTGATTTCCTAAGTAATTTTTTATGGCTTTTTATTTGTCTTTTGAAGGAAAATAGTATCCCTCGTGTTGGATCAATTATTGAAGCACTTTAGGTAGCCTTAATTGGACCTTAATTTATTAAGGTTACTATAGTCTATTTAATAGTTTTTATGTAGTAGAAGTGGATTATAAGGTCTCCTGGATGGTGCTGCGTGGTGTAGGAAGGCTGCTGCGCACTGCCTGTGAAGGCACACACAGGTCTTCTTTCTCTCTACATGTGCAATTTTTTGCCTTTGTTCTACAACGGCTCTCGGTTGGGGGGTGATCTCTGCTTTCGGGGTAGGTTTTTCTTTTCTTTTTCTTGGTTTTGCTCTTGCTGCAGATTTTGCTGGAGGGACTGGCATTGGGTGAAAGTGGGTTTTGCTGTCAAGGTTGTGTGTAGGGTTTGGTGTTGGGTGTGGAGGAATGGCAGTGGTTTCAAAAGCTTGGTGTCTGCTGGTGTGAAGTGGTCTTAGGGTTTACCTGAGGATTCCTCTTCGTGGGTGAGAGCTCTAAGCTTAAGAAAGTGAATGGTTGTTTGTCGCGGAGTCTTGATTGTCTGGTGCTGGTTATCTCTCCTGAATTGGTACAAGAGGACATATCTTACTGGAGCCAACATGTTTTGATTTGTAAGTTCCTAGGTATTCATTCCCTCTCTCAGCATTGGAGCCTGGATTCACCGATCCTGGCAGGTTGAGGGTGATTTTGATAATTGTGGTGGCGGAGAAATGGCTATTTCATGGTTGATTTTTTCTTGTATTTTAGATCGAAATCATGTTTTTGAGGGTGGGCCGTATTTTTACAAACATGTTGGTTTGTTCATGAAGCCCTAGCATGGAAGTTTTAGCATGGCAGAGGATATGCCTTCACGAGTTCCTGTGTGGGTCTGTTTGCCCTGGCTACCACTGGAGTTTTGGAAGGAGGATATTCTGCTCCAGATTGCAGCTCTGCAGGGGAAGCCGGATGCCATTGCTCAGAATACTCTGGATAAAAAGGTGTTTTCCTTTTCTTGTATTTGTGTTGAAATTGACCTAAACAATCCATTGCCAAATTCTTTGGAAATTTGTCTTGGCTCTGCTTCATGGATTCAACGGTTAGATTATGAATCCCTCCTTTTCGATGTCGCTTCAATCATGAGTATGGACACCTTCAGCGCCAATGCCCTCAGGCACCCAAAGCTACCGAGGTTTCTTCTCCTCCTTCATCAGAGCCTTCAGTGGAGAAGGGGGATAAAGGAAAGTCGCCTGTGGCTAAGGGTGGGACCGATAAGGATGGCTTCATCCCTGTTAAGCCAAAGGTGAAAGGACGGGGACAGAAGTGGGCCTACAAAGATAGACAAAGTGATCAAGTATCCAATCGTTTTGAGGTCTTGGATAATCAGGCCTTGGAGGAGGGATTCCTTTTGAGTTTCCTTCTGGGGCATCTGGTATGGATACAGGGATGGAGCAGGTGAGTGTTAAGGATTTTTCTCTAGATTTGGAACAGGAGATTTCTGGGATTCCTGGTGCCTCTACAGATCCGCAGGATGACATTATACTAGTTGATTTAGCTAAGGAGGTGTTGCCTGCTAGTAAGGGGCGGGGATCATCTCATGTTCTGGGGGTGTTGCAACACCCTCTTAAGAGGGGTCATCTTGAGAGTTCATCTAAAGCTGGCCGTAAAAAGGATGTGGACAAGCTTAAATCCACTGGGAATTTGTTGGTGGAATCTGGGTCGATTAGGACCATTGATGCCCTTTTCCTCTCCACCTTCCTCATGATTATTCTTTCTTGGAACGCAAGGGGTTTGAATAGCACCCCCCGTCAAAAGGCTATTTAGGATTTGATTGTGGTTCATTCTCCAGATATCTTTTGTGTTCAGGAGACTAAGCTTCGGGTGGACTCCATGCTTCACTATGCTCCTCGTATTTGGGCTTCTAGTCAATGTTAGTGTATTGGTTCTAAGGGTAACTCTGGAGGTCTGGCTTTTTTTTGGGATCCACATAAGGTTGTTCCTCGCTGGTGGATTTCTAGACATTCCTCTATTTTTGTGGTGGCTTCAGTTTTGGAGTCTGGTGAGACTATTCTGGTCAGTAATGTGTATGCTCTGATTGACATCCGTGGTAAAATCTAGCTTTGGGCCCACATCAGGTTTGTTAGGTCTTGTGCACCTTTTCTTCCTTGGATCTTAGCTGGTGATTTCAATTCTGTGTTGTGTTTGGAGGAGAAAAGAGGGGGCTGCTAGGCTTGGTCCTGCTTTAGATCTTTTTTGGGCAAATGTGGATTCTCTTGCTCTTGTTGATGTTAAACCCTCTAATGGTATTTTCACTTGGAATAATAGACGGATTGGTCTAGAAGTGATTTCTGAGCGGCTGGACAGATTTCTTGTTTCTAGTTTTTGGATGGGCGGTTACATGGTCACTTGCTCTGAGATTCTTGATTGGTGTGGCTCTGATCATTGGCCAATTAAGTTTTATGCTTCTTCTTTTCCTTCTCCAAAGAATCCTCCTTTCAAATTTCAGCTCATGCGGCTTCATGATCCCATCCTTGTATGACCTGGTTGCCCATGGTGGCAGGATGGGGCCCCTGCGTATGGTACAACTATGTATTGTCTTGTTAAGAAGCTGCAATTTATCAAGTATCATCTTAAGCGATGGAATAGGTCATGTTTTGGCAATCTTCAGGCCAAGAAAAAGGGAGGCGCAGATGATCATCTTTCTATTATTACTCATCAAATTTGAGATTTGGGATTTTCGAAGGATCTGGGACATGCTGAGTCATAGGCTCTGAAATTGGTGGAGAAGTGGGAGCTTCGTGAGGAGATTTTTCTAGAAACAAAAGGTAAGGATTGATTGGCCTTCAAGAGGGTGACAGGAATACTGCTTTCCTCCATCATTCTGTGCAAGCTCGTCAGAATAAGTGTTATATTTCTTCTCTTATTAACTCTAAGGGTCTTTCAATTTCCTCGCAACAGGCATTGTCTAGAGAGGCTCGTCAATTTTATTCTGCCCTATTTACTGAAGACTCACCTCTTGCTAAGGCTGATGAGAATATGATCCTTGCTTTGCATTCCTTCTTTGATCTCTAATGATTTGAATGCTTCTCTTACTCGTCTAATTTCCTTGTCTGAAGTGGAGGAGGTTGTGTTCAAGATGAATAAGGGGAAAGCTCCTGGCCCTGATGGTTTTCCAGGTTGAATTTTTCCAAGAGTTTTGGGATATTGTGAAGCTGGATTTATTGGAGGTTGTTCAGGAGTCTCTCCATAGTAAGCAGATGCTATGGGCCCTGAATGCTACTTTGTTGGTTCTCATTCCTAAAAAGGAAGATGCTAATAGGCTTGAATTCTTTAGACCTATTGCACTCTGTAATGTGATGTACAAGATTATTACGAAATTGATTGCTGAGAGGCTTAAACAGTGCTTACCCGTTGTCATTTCTGAGGAGCAAGGAGGTTTTGTGGTAGGTTGGCAAATTCTGGATGGGGTGGTTGTAGCCGCTAAGGTCATTCATTCCATGGCGACTTCTTCAGAACAGTCTATGTTCATCAAGTTGGATATGGCCAAAGCTTACGACAGAGTTAAATGGAGTTTTTCTTCAGAAGATTATGTTGGCCTTTGGTTTTTCTTTGGATTGGGGTGAGTTGGACTTTGAGTTGTGTGACTTCTCACCTCCTTTTCGGTTATTGTGAATGGTGAACCTTCAGAGCCTTTTGGTGCTACTAGGGGCCTTCGTCAGGGGGACCCGCTCTCTCCTTATCTGTTTATCATTATGGCAGAGGGGTTGAGTCACTTTCTTAAATATAAGGTCTCCCAAGGCTTGATTCATGGTTGGTAGTGGGGCTTGGGTCTACCAATGATTTCCCATCTCCAGTTTGTGGATGATACTTCTCTTATGGGGTTGGCTCGTATTCGAGAAGCTGATTCATTTAGGCAAGCTTTGGATATCTACCTTGCTGCTTCGGGTCAGAAAGTCAATGAGCAAAAGTCTTCTATTTTCTTTTTTAATACGCCTTAGGCTATCCAATGGTGGATTGCAGCTATTTTGTGGTTTCAAATTGGGTCTCTTCCCTTTGTCTATTTGGGTATTCCTCTGGCTATTGGGCATCAGCCTAGGTCCTCCTAGCAGATGTTGCTTGACAAGATGAGGTGGAAGGTAACTCATTGGACTCACGATGGTTATCTACAGCTGCTAGAGTGACTCTTCTCAAGTCAGTTATCCAGGGCCTTCCTATCTATAGATGCTTTGTTCAAGTGGCCCCTATGTATTTCCTTAGGGATTTTGATGCCCTCTCTCGTCAATTCCTTTGGAGTGGTAACTTACTGTCTACTAAGTGGAGCCTTGTTAAGTGGGATTTTGTGTGTAGACCAAAGTAGGAGGGTGGTCTAGGTTTACGCTCTACTATTTTAAACGAGCAAGTTCTTGCTACTAAGCTTTACTAGTGTTGGTGTGCCAATCAGCATCAGTTATGGGCCCGTATTCTCACCCATAAGTATCTTAGGGGTGTTGCTTCTTGTGAAGTCCCTCGCTATCCTCTGGAGGGGAGTGGTTCTATGATTTGGCACACTTTGAATGCTGGGGCTCAGTTGATTAAGCATGCACTTTTTTGGATCTGTCATTCGGGGTCTCAGACTCTTTTTTGGTTAGATTCTTGGGATGGCCACCCACCTATTCTCTCTTCTCTTCCTCACCTCCAGTCACTTTCTGAGGTTTTTACTGCGGTTGGCTAGGATACCGTTGAGCATTATAAATTTGCACATTATTGTGGTTTGGCTATAAGCTTTTGTTGGAAACTTCCCTCGGAGTGGCCTCCTGGGGGGTCTAAGGAGGATAGGTGTGAGCTTGCTCATCTTTTGGCCTCCTTTGAAGGGACCCGATGTCTTGGCTTGGGATGGTCCTGATTTACCCAGGAAGTACTTTGTGTCTGCTGGTTATAAGCAGCTTGGTAGGCAGTTGTTTGGGGCTTTTGAGGTCCCTTGGTGGAAGCATGTCTGGCACATGTTGTCATGGCCCAAATGCAATTTTTTCTTGTGGCTTGTTGCTCATAACTGGTGCCTTACTTGGGATAATTTGTGTAAGCATGGTTTCCAAGGCCCTTCTATGTGTGTTTTGTGTCATAACTATGAGGAGAGTGTCTCTCATATCTTCTTCCAATGTTCCTATGCTAGGGAGATTTGGCATTTTTGGTGGAGGGTGTGGAATATGCCCTATTGGCATGTCTCCTCCCTAGCTAAGTTTGTGGATCGGTGGGGCAAGGCCCCTATTTCTACTTCCTTTCTTCAGGCTGCTTGGGCTATTGGCCCCTCCTTTATTATGTGGAACCTTTGGTTGGAGCAGAATCGTCAGATTTTTCAGGAGGTGATGTTGGTGGCCCCTCGCTTTTGGTGGAAAATTTTGCATTCTTTAGGGGAAACTGTTGCGGCTAAGTGCGATCTTACGGCATCAGTGGACCCTTGTGATGTTGGTTGTTGTCACCGTCTTCATCTTCTGCCTCCGCAATGTCATCTCATGCGCAACAGATGTAGACATTCTACCCCGAATATGAATAGGGAGGGGAGATGGTCTCCTCTACCTTAGGGTACTCTAAAAATCAACATGGATGGCTCTTCTTAAGGAAACCCTGGTCATGCTGGAATTGGTGGTGTTGGTCAAGATAGCTCTGGAGAAGTTCAGTTTATCTTCTCTGTTTATAAGGGTCTTCATACTAATAATCTTATGGAGGCTTAGGCTATTTTAATGGCTGTGGAGCATGGAAGTCAATTGGGGTGGCGAAGGATCATATGTGAGTCTGATTCCCAGGTTGTGGTGAACTTGTTGAATAGGAGGCAGTTAGATAATGTCAGTTGGCATTTGGCTTTGATTGTTGGCCAGATTCTTAACCTCTATGCTTCGTTGGAGTATGTTACTTTTACTCATATTCCTAGAGAATGGAATAGTGTTGTAGATTGTTTGGCTAAAAGGGCTTCTAAACATATTCATGATTGGAATTTGATGGACCGCGGTTGTTTACCCCCAGATCTATCTCAACATCTGGCTCACTTAGTGGAGCTTGATAGGGCTTTGTAATTTCCTTGCTTTGTTCTTCTTCTTGTTTTAATAAATTTTAACCCCTCCTTTATGTTAAATAGTTTTATGTAGTATTTAATAGTATAAATTTTATAACATTCCTCTATGGTGTGTATTTAATTCAGCTGAATATTAGTTTTGATTATCAACATTTCCACATTAGAAATAACTAAATCTTTGATTTAATTAATTAGATTTTATCATTTAAACTAGGGTTTTAGGTACTACTTCTAAAGGGGACCATTCTTCACTTTAGGATATAGTAACCCTAGGGGCATGTTACCTCATGGCAGGGACTCCCCTTAAGGCAACACTTACTACATAACCTTGTTAGGGTTAGCTGGCAGAAGATATCAATTAAATGCAAATAAAGATTAAATAGAGGAATGGAAATACACAGAAATAATAACAGTGAGAGACAAGTTTTAATGTGGTTCACCCAAACTCAGGCTACATCCACCAATAGAGAGTCCAATATTATTATCCAGTAAATCAAACTGATTACAACCAGCAATCCTTGCAACTCAATACCGCTGCAAAATGCTACAATACAATATCAACAGAAACCCTAACCCTTGGCCACTTTTATCAAGTTTTTGTTGGTTACAAAAATAGGGTTTTTTTATGTCAACTAAGAGAAAAAATAATTCTTGATGCCTTTATAAAATAACAGGCAATTTTTGCTTCAAGGGGCTACCCCCAGCAGCCCACGCTGGGGGCGTTGCCCCCAGACCCCCATTATGGGCTCTGCCCCCGGGCCTCGCAGGAGGGGCTCTGCCCCCCTGTACTCCCCCATTAAATAATTTGGGGGGAAACCATGCTGATAAAAGTGAGGAAAATTTAACCTTGAGTCTGATTAGGCTCCATATAATAATAATCTCCCACTTGAAGACTGGTCAGACTCCACAACATATCATCTCCCACTTGGATACTGATCATAACACCGCTGACCCTGTAGCTTCCACTGGAAATAAGCACCCTGGACTCTATTTTTGTTGTTTTCAATCTAGAAGAGCAACTAAAGCTGAAGAGGAGCTCAGCTTCTCCCTTGTCACTGCCTTTGTAAACATATCTGCTAGATTTTTATTTGTATGTATCTTTTCCAGCTGTAATTGTCCATCATCCAACACTGACATAATAAAGTGATACCTCAACTGTATGTGTTTGGTCTTTGAATGCAAGGCAGAATTCTTTGCAAGATGTATGGCACTCTGACTATCCATAAACAAATAACTGTTAGCCTGTTGTTTGCCTAATTCTTCCATGAAAGATTGCAGCCATATCATCTCCTTGCTTGCCTCTATTGTAGCTACATATTCTGCCTCTGTGGTGGATAAAGCAACCACCTTTTGCAACCGTGAGATCCAACTCACCACTGTCCCACCTAAAGTAAAGACATAACCTGTAGTACTCCGCCTGGTATCAATATCCCCTACCAAATCTGAGTCTGCATAACCTGCTAAATCAATATTAGAGCCCCCAAAACATAAGTGTTTATTGGATGTACCTCTCAAATATCTAAGAATCCATTTTACCGCATTCCAATGCTCCAATCTGGGATGACTCATATACCTGCTAATGACTCCTATAGCATGTGCAATATCCGGTCTCATGCATACCATGGCATACATTAAACTTCCTACAGCTGAAGTATATTGTTGATAACTGAGAGGGGTGGTGACTCAGTTATCCTAATTATTTCTGCTTTCTGAACTTTCTTAATAATTAATGTAGCATTAATTTAATAAGCAAACATAACCATGAAATGGAAATACACATGACACAATATTTTTGACGTGGAAACCCTGTTAAGGGAGAAAACCACGGGGTGATTAACCCAAGGATTATTCTCTGTTAGAAGAATAAGGAAAAACAAAATGGCACTTGCCAATTAGGGCTCACTGCCTGAGCACACTGCTCACAAGAGGCACACTGCCTACAAGAGACACACTATCTACAAAAAGAGTGTTATACAATACTTGAACTAATTGGAAGCATCTACATATGCTGGAGTTCAGTTTCAGTTAGGCTCAGTACACTGATCTGCTGCACTTCATCTTTCCTCTTCTCTTATGCTGCTTTTCTTTCACATACTGGACCTTTCTTATTGCTTCTACTCTGCTCTTTTGCTTTTATTCGCACACCTCTAACAACAACAACACATCTCACAACTAAATCCATCTTGTATATATATCCGCACAAGTGATTTCATCACCTTTCTAGTCGGCATCCGGAATAGTCAATCTTTTCACAAACTCTGATCTGTCGGCTGAATCCTTGCTTACCAAACATTGCGGATCAAGGATATACTTGTGTAAATCATTAAACATGTTGGCCAAACATAATTCATGCCTTCATAACCTTTACTACCATCAGTAACACATCTGGAATAATGTCTGATGTTCTGCTAGTCAGTTCTTCCTCTATTCATACTGTCACTCAGGAACCCAGTACTTAAGTATTCATATCTTTTTCCTCATCTAACACTGGAGGCTGAAACCTTGGAATTATGTATATGGAAAAATGGATTAAATCTAAACTAAATAAAACCAAAGAACCCAATAACATAAAGGAAATGAATCTAAGTAAAAGCCATAAATCACAAATCAAAGATAAATGAAAGCTCTTACCAAAACCTGTATTGTTCCCTTTTGGAGATATGTGGATTGCTCAATGGAGTTGCGAAGCCATGGCTGCAACAAGCAAGTATGTGCTCAAGAGATCAATGTCAAAAGATCGTTATAGTGCTCAATCGACGCATTTTGTATGCTCGAAGCTCTGTCAAGTATGCTTGAGAATACGATCGAAGAGAGAGAGGCCCAATGAAGGAGATGAGGGGGGTTTATATAGATTTCAAGGAAGATCGATCAACGGTCCAAATAATTCAGAAGAATCAACGGAGGAGATAAGTTGAGGAATGTGCAACGAATGAGGAGAAGACATGTGTCTTGCTTGCTTTTGCATGAGAGGAGTTATCAAGAATAGAAGAATGAGTTAACTGAAGAGATAAATCAATTAAAAGAATAAAGCAATCAGTTAAGTGATTTAAAACAAGAAGAAGAGATTTGCATGAGAATTAGAAGATATTTTGCTTTATTAAATATAGCAATATTTAATTGATGAGCAAGAAAGCTTGAGTTATTTTAGAGATAACTCAAATTAGAAGAAAAAGTAATTTAAATAAATAATTGATTTATTTAAATTTAGAGAAGATATTTTGGAAGAAGTAATTAAATAATTAGAATTATTTAATTTAGAAGATTCGAAAGCAAATTAAATAAATAAATTTATTTAATTGTTGTGCATGATTTTGGAAGAACAATTTTGATTTAATTAAATAATTAAGAATTATTTAATTTTAGATAAGAGGGAATTTGTTGAATTAATTAAATAATTGGATATATTTAATTAATGTAGATGTGAATTTTGGAAGGTGACAATGATTAAATAATTGAAAATTATTTAATTGTGGAAGAATATAGAGGAATTTAATTTAATTAATTAAATAAAAAGAATTTATTTAATTAATGTCGAATTTAGGAGATTTAGAAGAATTTGATGAAAATTAATTAAATAATTAGATTATTTAATTAACGTTTGCAATGCAGGTGATTAGACAGATTATGAAATGCAAGTGATTCGATGACACGGTCATTTTAGGGTGTCTACATTTTGCCCCTCTTTGATGCAATGCAGCATGTAGCGTTGCGTCAAAGAAATTAATTGTTGAAGAGGTGATACAATTTTTGTGCCCCAGTGTAGCTAGTTGCCCCAGCGTATGCCCCCTCGAGCGGGAATACAGGGAAGCGACAGAGGAAAGGTGTTGACGCTCGACTAGAAGATTGCGCGACCAGGTGGGAAGAAAAGCAGAAAACAGGGTGGGGAAGAAAACGAAGGGTGGGGACACTATAAATAGGTCCCATGGGGACCACAATCCTCATTTGCACCCATTGAGATTCTAAATTTAGAGAGAAGAGCTTCTAAACTTAGTGGAGAGAGAGGTGAGCAGACAGCGCGGAGAGATGCCGATTCCAGTGCATAGACATCGGGCGGAGCTGGTGCGGACCTACGGGAGGCCAGTAGGAGCTCCGGCAGCGGTAAGTGATCGAAAACCCCCTTTGAATTTGTCGATTAGGGGTAGATTAGGGCTCGATTTAGGCAGGGTGAGCAAGAAAGCCAAAAGCGCTGTAGGCTTCTGCAGCGCGTCTGGTAGTCATTCAGCGCGTTTTTGGAGCGCCACAGCGCGTCTGGTAGGCGGGCGCAACGCTAGTGGTATAATCACAGCGCGTTTGGAAGTTGGGATCCGTGTCGCAGCGCATATGCAAAATCCCGCAGCGCATATGGCTAGGCAATGTAGCGCAGTTGCTAGGGTAGGACAGCGCAAATGGTGGGGAGAAGAAAAAATGAAGCGCCTCTGGTAAAACAGAGCGGCGCTATTGGCATGTGGGTGCAGCGCGTGTGGAAAACAAGGCGCGGTTGGCAATCAAAAAGCAGCGCCTTTGGATGGACAGTAGGGCGCTGGTGGTAGGGAGGGATAGCGCTTTTGTGTAAACAAAGCGCTTTTGGTTGGAATAGAATAAAAGTTAGGGTTTAATAGAATGGGGGGACATAGAAGAGAGACGCCTAGCCTAGCCGACAAGAGGGAAAAGGGATGGTTGGGGTTTGCATAGCATAGCCCAGGGGTAGATAGGATTATGAGGATTTGGTTATGGAAGAACTGACACGTGATTTGTTATGGATGCAGAGGATTTTGCCACCGTTGATGTCGCGGGAGCGACACCACGCGATTGCGCATGAGGTTGTTCAGTTGACCTGGGAGGAGGACGCATTCTTGGAGCATGTCGGGCTATGGCATGTGGCACACCTGACACACATTAGGGCGAATCTCGCCCTAGTGACAGCAATCGTGGAGAGATACCACAGTGAGACTTCGTCGTTTCACTTCCCGACAGGGGAGGCTACAGTGACACTGGAGGATGTATATCGCATCCTGCGGATCCGGATAGATGGGGAGATTGTTGACTTTGACCCAACATGAGGCGAGGCAGGCTTGGAGGAGGTCTTCTGCACAGACGACCTATGGATAGACGATGGGGAGATCCGATGGGAAGACGTCCCGAGACTCTGTGACAGGATCCGTTGGATCGTGGCATCGTTGATTGGCGGCTTCCTGTGCCCGGACCGGAGATCTAGAGGATTATCGGTAGGCTGGGGGACTGTACTATCGGGGATGTTCACTCATGGCAGACAGTACATGTGGGGACCCTGCGTGCTGGGACAGCTATATCATGATATGCATTACTGCGTATACAAGAGAGGTAGGAGCCTCTCAGCAGGGGTGACTCTATTACAGGTGTGGGCGTGGGAGCACATTCCAGTTATCTGACCCATGGCGCAGCGCCACCGAGACAGAGGGGAGCCGTATGCGTTTCTATATGATGGGGTGATGACACACCGGAGGATGGGATCTGTCAGCTACTGGAGGCGGAGATTGACGAGATGGACATATTTATATGGAGGCCGTGGTTACTATGTGAGGAGTGGCCAGATGAGCACGAGCAGCTCATGTACTGTAGACAGGCTTGCTATCTGTTCGGTAGACGGACAGATATGATAGAGAGATATCTTCCCGAGCGGGTACTTAGACAGTTTGGCCTACCACAGGGGCTACCAGTGGGGGAGGCCACACATGCCAGGACGCGGAGAGAGACTGGAGACTGGGACGTAGTGATCCCAGTGGCGACAGCATTAGCAGAGGTGCGGGGACTTATCCCCATGAGATGGGATTGGGACTCTGGGCTAGCAGACCCAGGGACACTGCCAGACTATGATCAATACTGGCAGACACACAGGCCGATGAGATTGACTACACCAGGTGTAGTAGGGGCCATGGGAGAGGTGTTAGTCCTTGGCGGAGAGGCCAAGATGAGGCGGCAGGCCAGGGCAGCCAGACAGCAGGCAGGTGGACAGCAGGCAAGTGGCCAGCAGGAGGATGCCGAGATGGCAGAGGCATTGGGCCCAGTCGTAGAGACTGATCTGCAGAGGGCCGAGCGACTGCTGTAGGAGGAGATAGCCCGGAGGACTAGACTAGAGCTCCAGATGGTTAGACTGAGGAGAGATAGGGATACAGCGCGGGCAGAGGCGAGACAGGCAGAGGCCACAGCCCAGGCACAGACACAGGCAGCCACAGCCGCACAGACAGCCCTAGCACAGCTACAGGCACAGGTGCAGGCATACAGACAGTTACAGGCCCAGGTACATGCACAGGCACAGGGACAGATGCAGTCACCGGCCGCACCAGCAGCAGATGCCGAGGCGGTAGCACAGGCCAGGAGAGAGAGATGCAGAGGTACAGCTACGGCTGACAGCAGAGGCTACACTCTTTAGAGTGAGGCGGGAGAGAGAGGAGGCACGCCGTGCACTGGGTGCAGACCAGAGGACCCTATACAGTGAGCTCATCCGAGTGTAGGGTGAGCTGGTATCAGCTGGCCAAGAGGCAGAGTATTACAGGGGGCTGTACGTGGGTGCGGTGTCGGCAGCTCAGCAGGCACCGAGCTATAGAGACAGGAGCAGGTCAGGGGCATCAGGATCCCGGAGGACAGGGCAGTCAGTGTCCTCAGTTAGAGGACCACACCTACCGCCAGGGGGAGGAGGAGGACCATCAGGGGGACCTCCATCGAGCACAGGGGGAGGACAGGGGCCACAGTAGGAGGGCAGCTCTACCCACTAGGGCACGTTCATGTATATTGTATCATTTTGTATCATTGTGGACAGATGCCTGCGTGCATTCTGATGTATATTTTGAGGGCTCTTGATAGCCTTGATGTACTATATTGGTGTATATTTGGATGTATACACATTTTGTATTATTGATGTAGCCACAGACACTTTGTATTATGATGACCATTACATGATATATATATATATGATGATCTGTTCGACTCACTGTTGTTCATGCTTTTGTGTATGCATTCCTTGATGTTATGGATGTGATGATATATATGTATGATTATGGATTCATGTGATGACATATGCGGTGTATATGATGCTTATAGATGTATGATGATAGAGATATATGATGATATAGATGTGATGACTAGTGATATCTGACATGTGGGTTTTGCAGATATGTACCAGAGAGGAGAACAGGAGGAGATGGAGACTGTTGATCGATTACTGCGATGAAAGCGATATAAAGGATGTGGAAATGGATGAATGAGCTTGTTGCAATGGCTTCGCATTTGTATATAAAGAGTAATCCTTAGTTTGATATAGCACGTGGATAGTTCGCCACCAGGGTATAAAAGACCAAGGTGCAGTAATATCTGAGTGCATGGACGTTGACTCTGCAAGCAAACGGTTTGAACCTAGATCCCTTAGACATAATATCACCTTGTTGGAACATGCGAATAAGCCATAGTCTTGAACATAAAATAAACTTCAATACATGTAAATGCAAGAAGAAATATTAATATGTAAGATGCTAGGACGTAACACACACAAGATAAACAGAATGCTAAGAAAGATGCTAGAGATCATTCCTCAAACACGGCACACAGAAAGCAATGACTATGCCCCCAATCCGTACTGCATCGCAACATACCAAGATTATAGATAAATCAAGGTAGCTTTGAATAGGTATGGGAAAAGGAACAAAAAGATAAACCATAAAACAAATTGACTAACTTACAAAGTAAACATACAGCCAACATATTCTCTTGCCAAAGAGGTTGCTCAGGATAGATTGGATAGGAAAGATAACAGCCTTATCGTAGGAACTCTGTGTCCATTAAAGGGGGCTATCTACCTAAAAAGACAATGTCTCACTTGCAGGAAATGCCACATGTTGCAGGAGACGCGTGTGTTGGTCTCGACAATGGAACACTTCGCAGAAGACAAGCTTGTGGATCTAGGGCTTGGTTAAGTGGTACTTAGCTGATGTTGGCAATAGGTATGCAGGACAGTAGATGACTCTGGAAGAAAGCCTCTTTGCTTCAAGTTTGTTAAGGACTTTTGCTTTTGAAAGGATGCGCTAGCTTGCTGCTTGAGTTAGTCAAGTCGAGGTGAATGGATCTTGACAAACGGAAGACTAGAAGGATGGAATGCAGATGGATTGAAACGGGTGGAGAATGGTGGATCGTGTGTGCCTGAGTACTGGAGACATCCTTCATATTCCAGACTGCCTACATACCCTGTATCCACGGGATCAAGGCACACTTACGATGGAAGATGAACGTGATAAATATGTAGTTCTGGATAGAGTGATGAACGGGGCGAGGTGAAAGTGAGAGATCTTAGTACCTGAGTACTGGATACTTCCTTCGTATTCCAGACTGCCTACATACCCATATCCATGGGATCAAGGTACCTTAAGATTGAAAAGATGATATGTAGTTCTGGTGAGGGTGATGATGTAGAAAAAGTGTTGAGAAGATAACAGCCTTATCGTAGGAACTCTGTGTCTGTTAAAGGGTGTTACCTGTGGAAATGAGACAAGATTGAAGTATGTGCTGTGAACCACGAACAAGGAACCAATCCTAGACCGAAGCTAAGGAAAGAGTTGCCCCCATTCTGGTAGAGGAAACTGTAGGGGTGACTGCTGAAGAAGACACAAAAAGACTTGACCTAGGACAAGACAGTGTTAACTGTAGACCCAGACCAAGACATGGGAAGACGACGATGGACATTGACAAATTTCCAAGCTATACTAGATAGGGAGATGGAAATGCAAACAAAGTCAATGGTTTTATTATGGACGGACGGATGAGGCACATTGCGAACTGGACAAGGAGTGGACAGGACTCGATAGACGATGGATGCTGACTCTACGCATAGCGCCTGTTTGCCAGGTTTTCACTATGGTACTTATCCAAGGGGCCTGTTTGCCAGGTTTTCACCAGAGGATGGATTTTTTTGGATTATTTGATTTTTTTATTTTTTGATTTTTTGATTTTTTGATTTTTTTTTATTTTTTTTATTTTTTTTATTTTTTTTATTTTTTTGCTTTTTTGTGGGAATACTCTGAGGATCAGGCATAGAACTTCTTGAGATGGACACTGTTAAGTGGCTCATCTAGAGGAATGCCGTCAGGTGTAGCTAAAGTATAAGCTCCCGATCCATATGCTGCTGTCACAATGAAGAGACCTAACCAGTTAGGCTCAAACTTGCCCTTCTTCTCTCGATCTGCTTGATTTCTCTGATTCTCCTTAAGTACAAGATCACCAACTTAAAACTGTCTTTCTTTGATCTTTTTGTTGTAATTATGCCGGAGGCGGTTTTGATAGACATGGAGATGATTAAGTGCGGCAAGGCGCCTCTCATCTAGTAATTCAAGCTCAGCTAATCTCGAAGTGCGATACTCATCTCCGCCGATCAGATCCTGCATGGATACTCTGAGGGATGGGATCTCGACCTCTATAGGTAGGATGGCTTCAGAGCCAAAGACCAAGGCATATGGTGTGGCACCAGTTGGTGTTCTGATACTAGTGCGGTAGGCCCATAGGGCGGGATTGAGTTGCAAGTGCCAATCACGACCAGCTTCATTGACCATTTTCTTTAGGATCTTGAGAATGGTTTTATTGGAAGCCTCAGCTTGGCCGTTACTCTGCGGATAGTAGGGAGTTGAAAAGCGATGTTGGATATTGTATTGTATGCATAAGGCACGAACATCTTGGTTCTTGAATGGTCTCCCATTATCAATGACAATGGCTTGGGGAATACCATACCGGCATATGAGGTAGTTTAGGATAAACTTGGCTATTTGCTTACCGGTGATATAGGTCATAGGAATGGCTTCCACCCACTTCGTGAAATACTCAGTGGCGGTAATGATAAACTTGTGGCCATTGGAGGAGGACGGGTGGATTTGTCCTACGAGGTCGAGACCCCATTGAGAAAAAGGCCATGGAGTTGTCACAGGTTGTAACTCATGAGCTGGTGCGTGAATCAAATCTCCATGTTGCTGACATTGTAGACACTTCTTAGCAAACTGTGCAGCATCTTGCTCTATTGTAGGCCAGTAATAACCTATTCTGAGTATCTTCTTAGCAAGATTAGGACCGGTAGAATGCGCACCATAGACACCTTCGTGTATGTCTCGTAAGGTAACTTCAGCTTCTTCCGCGTTAAGACATCGTAAGAGGATACCATCGAGGCTCCGGTGATATAGTGTATCACCCAGAATGATGTAACAAGAGGATCGACGGATAAAGGTTTTGCGTTGGGTGGATGATAGGTCAGGGGGAAAGGTATTGTTCTTGAGGTATTCATAGATATCTTCGTACCATGGGGAATTGGGACCAACAAGTTTGCAGATGATTTCAGTAACAGGAACATCGACGGCTGGTATCAACAATTGCTCGATCAAGAATTCACATTTCTGTGTATTTGCAGGCATGTCAATCAGTGACCCTACAGAAGCCATAGAATCTACAGCTTTGTTATGCTCTCTTAGAATTTGCTCAAATGTGATGGTAGAAAAATGTGGTTTGTAGGCATCCACTAGTTGTTTGTAGGGAACCAACTTTTCATCCTTTGTTTGGTATTCATCTGTGACTTGGCGGATGACTAGCTGTGAGTCTCCATATACTTGTAATTCTGTAATGTCCCATTGAACTGCTGTATTGAGACCTATAAGGAGTGCTTCATACTCGGCTATGTTGTTGGTGCAAGGGAATGCTAGCCGATATGACTTTGGAATGTAGTCATTCTGAGGTGTAACAAATAAGATGCCAGCTCCTGATCCATGCTGTGTGTAAGAACCGTCAAAGTACAACTTCCACATTATGGAGTTGGAAAGAGCGAAGAGATTCTCATCAGGAAAGTCTGCTACCATAGGATGTGTATCTTTCATAGGTGCTTCTACTAGTTGATCCGCGAGGGCTTGTCCTTTGATTGCCTTACGATCTGTGTATTCAATGTCGAACTCACTAAGGATCATGACCCATTTAGCTAGTCTGCCTGTGAGAGCTGCTTTTGCTAGTAGATATTTCAAGGGATCAATCTTGGCTATCAGATTTGTGTGTTGGTTTAGCATGTAATGTCGCAACTTTTGGGAGGCAAACACTACTGCTAAACAAGCCCTTTCCATTGGTGAATAATTGAGCTCGTATCCCACCAAGGTTCTACTGATGTAATATATTGCATGCTCCTTTCCTGTGTCATCATTCTGTGCTAGCAAAGCCCCTAGGGCTGAGTTTGTAGTGGAGATGTATAAGATCAAAGGTTTGTCTGCAACTGGTGGAACCAATACGGGCGGTGTAGCCAGATACTCTTTTAGTTGATCAAACGCTGCCTGACACTTGTTGTCCCATCGAAATGAGACATCCTTTCGGAGTAAGTGCTGAAAGGGTTGACATTTATCTGCTAGCTGTGATATGAAACACCTGATGGACTGCAACCTTCCTTGGAGGCTCCTTAATGATTTTAGGTTCTTTGGTGGAGGCATCTCCACTATAGCCTTTACTTTTGCTGGATCTACTTCGATGCCCCTACAAGATACAATGTATCCCAATAGCTTCCCTGATGTTACACCGAATACACACTTCTTTGGATTGAGTCTTACTTAGTATTTTTCAAGCCTGTCGAAGATCTGTCCTAGAACCTGTATGTGATCCGCCCTAGAAGATTTAGCCAATATATCATCAACATAGTCTTCCATGATGTGATGAAAGAGATCGTGGAAGATCACTGTCATTGCTCTCTGATAGGTTGCTCCTACATTCTTCAGACCAAACGGCATGACACACCAACAATAATTGCCCCAAGGACAAGTAAAGGTTGTTTTATGTTGGTCTTCTTCAGCTATCCTTATCTGATTATAACCCGAGAATCCGTCCATGAGAGAAAGCATCTCGTGACCTGCTGTCAAGTCCACTATAATGTCAATGTTTGGTAGTGGAAAGTCATCTTTAGGACATGCCTTATTGAGATCTCTAAAATCATTACACATGCGAATGCGCCCATTAGGTTTAGACACAGGTACAATGTTTGAGACCCAATCTGAATAGTCAATAGGTCGTATGAACTTTGCATCTAATAGCTTTTGTACTTCCACCTTCACCAAGAGAGCTATCTGTGGGTGCATCTTTCTTAACTTCTATTTGACTGGTTTCACCTTGGGATCAACTGTGAGATAATGAACTACCAGCTTAGGGTCTAGCCCTGGCATATCTGCATAGGTCCATGCAAAGTTGATGGTTCGTTGCAAGAAGAAGTTGTTAAGATTTCTGTGCTCTGTGTCAGATAATGATGCCGCTAGGAATGTTGTCTTTGGATTCTGTTCTGTACCCAGGTTGATCTCTCTAGAATCTTCCACTAGTAGAGCTGATTTCTCCTGGTACTTAGATGGTAAGGGAAGGTCAAATCCTCCATCCTCAGGTGCCACAGTTGGGTTTTCACCTTTGGATACGTCCTTTGTTTTTACTATTTTATGATCAGGAGGTGCCACAGTGTGGTTTTCACCTAGAGATCTTTCTTTATTTGCACTTTTGCGACTAGAGGATTTGGCATTCTCACCAAAATAAGCCGTGGGCTCGAGTTCCATTACAAAACCTGCCTTGTGATCGCCAAGAGGGATACCCTCCCGAAGTCCCATGAATTCAGCTAAAGCCTCGTCATTCTGAAACACATCTATAACGGGGGTCCCTTGTTGGTCCCAATCGATAAGTTCAGGGTAGACAAGCGTGACATTCTGGGTGCTGGTGTTGGAGTTTAAGGATACAGAGGATAGTGTAAAAATGGAGGATTCTGTGAATAGATTGGTCATGTGGAGGGAAGAGTCATCGATGATATCCTCTGTAGACATCGTATCGGTGGGAAAAGTGTCAGCTACCTTGTCGAGGATATACTCGATGTCCGGGGCGCGTGGTACCTTCTTACCAAATCCTAATCCTTTCTTGTCTAGCTTCTTTGTTACCACAATGGGCTCCATAGTGCCTTGATTCTGTTTCCCAAGGCCACCTTTGCCTTTATAGCCCATGTTTTTCACTATCCTTAAGCCATTGCCATATTGCTTGACTGGTATTGTGACTGGTTCTTTCTCCTTGTAGAGCCAAGAAGAGATGTCCTTAATAGTTTCCTCTTCTAGTAACCGCCCATGTTGGAATTGGGTTAGGAATGTTGGGGGCGGAATAGTAGCTTTTTTGGTAACTTTAGCAATGGGTGGTTTACCGTAAGACTTTGGAGATAAAGGCATCCGCCCTACACAACAAGATTTGGAGATATCATAAGTGCCAAAGCCTATATCTCGGACGCGAGCTGTGATTTTGGGGAGGGGTGTAGGCTCACTTGTAGAGGCTTGCGTGAGAGTTTCAGGGTCAACATAGAGAGGGGATTCAAGGGCTTTGTCATTTTTAGGCACTTGGTTGCAATTCTTATAGCTTCCTTGCAAGACACGACAAAATTCAAAAGGATTAGGATCTCCTGGGATGGTGATCTCCGTACCATTGTATGGGAACTTGAGGGACTGATGGTACGTGGAGGGAACAGCTTTCATTGCATGGATCCATGGGCGGCCAAGAATAATGTTGTAAGGCAACTCAATATCAAGAACTTGACACCTAGTTTCAAGCATGACATGGCCCAGTTGTATAGGCAAGTGAATAACACCTTCTGAACGGCGTTTTGCATCATCATATCCCTTGATTGTAATACTATGATCAGTGTTGACGTGATCCTCAGAGTATCCCAATTGCTTTAGTAACTTTAAGGAACAGATGTTGAGACCAGCACCACCATCTATGAGAATACGTTTGATTTTGCGCTTATGGATGAGAACCTCAATATGAAGGGCATCATTGTGACAAGGATCATGGGAGGGGAGGTCTTTCTCAGAGAAGACCACATTGTAAGGCGAAGCAATATTACCCACTATAGCTTGGAAATCCGCGACCGCTATGTTGTTAGGAACAGAAGACTCTTGGAGGGCTTTTTCTAACACCACTCTATGTGCCGGTGATGACCATAGAAGGTCCAAAATAGAGATCTGTGCTGGTGTTTTCCCTAGATGTTCGACAAGATTATAATCAGACTGAACCGGAAGCCTAGGTGTAGGTGCACGAATGGTGACATGACCTCGACGAGTAGTAACAGCACAATCCAGAGATTTGCCTTTGATGGTGAGGGTAGACACTCGACTCTCTTCAAAACGACCTACAATGGAATTGAAAGATGTGGACGCGTGATTGATACCTTTACCTCTATCCTAAGGAGGAGGTGGACCATGATGAGGGAATGGTTCCTTGTACATATCGAGATCCTTATTCGTGTGTTGCGCTGGTGATTCATTCTCAAAGGTGATTTGATTACCGTCGATGAGGTTTTGGATGAGGTGCTTAAGCTTCATGCAAGATGCAGTTCTATGACCTTTACTCCTATGGAACTCACAATACTCATTGTCTCTATAACGTGCCATTTTGTAGACAGGTTCTCCATAAGGAGGAGCATCAGGTAAGGCGATGAGCCCTTTCTGCAAAGCTTGCTGTAAGACCGATTCGATGGGCACTCCCAAAGGAGTAAATTGACGTCGCGGAGGATAACCTTGTTGGGGCTGCTCTTGTTGTCTTTGCTGTTGGTTGGGATAAGGCTGCCTTTGTTGCTGCTGTTGTTGAGGTGGAGCTTGACTTGGTTTGGAGAGTTGCAGCAGTGTTTGCAATGTTTGGACATGCTTAGTATCGACCACCCCATCATTGACCATGTTTTTGTTCTTGTTCCAATATTTGGGTTTGTCGTTCGACTGTTGATGAGAAGTACTATCTTTCATCTCCTTAAAGATTTTGACCACACCCTTAGCAATGAGGGCCTTCTCAATGTTGATACCCTTGTATGTGATTTCATCGAAGGTTGTAGCACTAAGAATTTGTAAATGGAAACCTAACTCTTGGTTGAGGTTCTGCACAAATATGCTAACAAGCTGTTTCTCCGGAATCTTAAAAGGGAATTTACTAGCCATTTGTCTCCATCGTTGGAGGAAAGAAATGAAAGTTTCACCATTTTTCTGTTTATTGTTGCATAGGTCCGTCATGGAAATCTCATGCTCTGCGTTGTAAGAAAAATGGGTGGCAAACTTTTCTGCTAGCTCGTTGAAAGACTTAATACCCATAGGTAAGTGTGAGAACCATTCTATTGCTTGACCTCCAAGACTACGCGGAAAGAGACGCATAAGATATGTGTCGTTGTGCGAGACCTCGAAGCAAGCAAGATAGAATTCCCTAAGATGGTCTTTTGGGTCACCTTTTCCTTTGTATTTATCAAATTTAGGAATAGTAAAATTTTGAGGAAAAGGGATCATTGGTAATGACCGATCAAAAGGATAAGGACACACTTCCTCTAACGAGAAGGTCTTTTTGGTGTGGCCGAACGTAAGATCAGA